>OX457030.1:42348524-43761024 GCA_949752745.1 Protula sp. h YS-2021 | reverse complement strand
AAATATGAGATAAATAAACAAATGAATAAAAGAGCTATTTTCTTTTTGGTAGTTTTCAGTGAAAGGTATTATTTTGCTGGGTATGTAGGGATAAAAATGCACCTTTGGATGCGTATTCTCACGGCCTGCCTTTAGCGAAAGCTGACGGTTCAAACGCGAATTTCCTTTGTAGCCAACATAGTGTCTAATCGATTCTTTGCAGAGTATCCCAGGGCGACTTAAAAAACGGACTGCTGGTAAATATCAATCGCATTCCTGCTCACAAACACTGGGGAAGGGTGCAGTCTGGCTAATGTCACGATTAACATTTAACATCCGTGAACAAAAAAAAGATTGATTTTAAATCCAAAGTTCATCATTGTTTACATTTAGTTTTTGGCGAGTTATCTTAATATGTACCCATTGACCAGTGTATTCCAGTTTCACTTATCGTGGATATTGTCAACAAGTACCATTCATTTCGAAGGTTTGCCGTTTGAGATTCAAAGTGCGTAGGAATACAGTTGATTGGCTTGTGATTCAACTTTTGGCCTCTTTAACTTCTCGGCATTTTCGCCATTTCAACTTGAAGCTAAACTTAGACACATCGAATATTTTAATTATATAATAAGAAAAAAGGAATTAAAATTCATGGGACTGCTGACGTATGTGCACTCTATTTGATTGCTCCTCCCATTTTTTTGTAGAGCAGGAAAAACCCACGAAAAAAATATTACTACAGGGGCCCCTCGTTAATTCGTACTCCTCGGGACCAAGGGAAAAGGTACGAATTAACCGAGGGTACCAATTAACCGGGGGTCAAATTTTAGAATGGACAAAAACAACACGTGTGGCGTAGCATTGATGACCCACTTGTTCAGGCTGAAATTGGATGGTTTCAACACCACTGATTATTTTATCCTTATTCTTTATCCATGAAGCAAGTTTATTTTTAGGTACCCCGTACTCCGTCATTATATGAGTTCTAGTTTTTGGGGCACTCGTTATTTGCTTTAACACTTTGAACTTAAGGTCCTTTGTGTAATCACTGTGTTTTCGTTTTGATGCCATTTTGCAAGTTGAAATGCTTGAGTACTGCTCACAATTTATATACACGCTCCGGGGCGCGAAGTGTTCACAGAAAACAAACGGCATCTTAAGCTGCTGCATAGTACGTGACAGACGATGCTCCGGATTAGTGGCCAGTGAAAACGCTGTGCACACTAAGACACTCAGTGTATTGAGTAGACAACGTCAACCATAATCTCTAAACCCCCATCATTACTGCCCCACAATGCGTATTATGCAACCCCTTCATCTCGCTACACATGATGCCTGAGTAACGTGTTGTTTTAACTGTGTGCCATGCCTAATCTGTATGGCTCTGCATTGATAAATGACCGGAACAGAAAAAAATTGAGGGTAAATTTTGAGACGAATTATCCGAGTCCTCGTTAATTCGTACTTTTACATAGAAGTGAATGGGTCCCAAAATCCGGACCGACGGAATTGGTACGAATTAGCCGAGGGACCGAATTAACCGAGGACGAATTAACGAGGGGCCCCTGTAGTAAAGTTTTGACTGTGGCAGGTGGCATAATGGTTGCTCGGTTTTCACTGGAAATAACTGGCCAGTAAAAGCAAGAAGTCTGAATCCGAGGAGTGATGTATCTCTGTCACCAATTTGTTCCGCCGTCGCCCTGATCACCTCGTGTATGTCTTTCCAATAATGTATCGCTTAAAAAGTAGTGGCAAACCTCACAGCGCTGCGCCCTAAATCAATTATAAAACAACTGATAGACCTTTTTTGGGCGTTTATGTGGTTGTCTTTTATGTTTTTCTTCATGAACGTCGACCTGTCGCTTTACGAACACCTCTACATAGTGAACTAGCTGAGAGGAAAGCGTTTATAATACAGACTTTTAACTGCCTCTCCTGCTTTCCTATATTAGAACCAAGAGGTTCCGCGATCAGATTTAAGTACCTTCTAACAATAGGGTTTCAAACAAGAAGGTAATTTGATGAGCTGTCCCATTCACAGTGCTAGTTGTACATAATTGTATAACATAAACATACCAATTTATCGATGAAGGATTGAATGCAATTGGATAATAAATACCTGTGTTCTACTAATGACATTTGAACAATAACAAATATACAAAAAGTACCCTGTAAATGAAGATCCGCGGTCCACCATAACGGTGTAGCATCAAATATCAATAATAACACCACCATCGAACCCTCACCCGATGTGAAGATTTATCCATCAAATATTCACCCCTCAACAAGTTTGTACCCCTGGTGAATATTAGATGTCGGATATCTAAATGTCAAAGTACCCAGTTGTTCTGGACTGATGTCTAGCTTTTTTCTGCCCGCCAAAGAACACCCAGCTGGAACTTCGCCCCGAATGCAGACAAACAGTGGCTGCTGCAGCACACGGGCAAGATGGAGCCCATCCACATCGCCTTCACGGACATGCTGCAGCGGAAGCGCTTACAGACCCTGCAGGCCGTCGACGATGCCGTCGAAAAGGTAAGGATGGAGGGCGGGGTTGGGGTGAAGAGAGGGGGTGGGTGCACACTGGCAGGGTGGAATCCATCCACATCTATATCATGGAAATGCAGCGGAAGCGCTTACAGACACTACAGGCCGTCGACGATGCCGTCGAAAAGGTAAGGATGGAGGGCGGGGTTGGGGTGAAGAGAGGGGGTGGGTGCACACTGGCAGGGTGGAATCCATCCACATCTATATCATGGAAATGCAGCGGAAGCGCTTACAGACACTACAGGCCGTCGACGATGCCGTGGAAAAAGTAAGGATGGGGTTGGGGATAGGAGATTTGTGACGTAATGGTTATGACGAAATTATCTCTAAACATATAAGTTTCAGCGAATGTGTCGAATCAGTGAGTTTAAACAGTCACTGAAAATGTCAGCGATTTTGAAAAGAAATTTGACAGATTCACTGAAGTGAGTTTGAATAGGACAGAGTTGGGTTGCTTTGATTTTTCGTTTTTTTTTTTTTTTTTTTTTTTTTTTTTTTTTTTTGTAGTATTAATGGATAAATGCAACCGTGGTTTTATGTAAAAGGCGTGAAAGCTTTTGTCGCAGTGGTGGTACTGATGTAGATGGTATTAATGTGGTCGTTGTGGAATTCCAGTGATTGTTCCTTCGTCGATGTCTGATCATACCATGTCCAATCTGAATACTCTTCACGTTCATGGTTTTGATTCCGCTTTTGTTCAGGTGCTTTAGTTATTCTCTGTAATCATTGTGGGGTCAATGGGATACTGTGTACTGCGATGACAGCAATTGTACCATTAAAATTGCAACTATAAACCTGTTTTTTTTTTTTTTTGTTTGTTTGGCTTCAATAACTTCGTTTTTCTATACGTAACAAATCCTGTTTTGGAATCAGGTTGCTTTTCGTTGTTTGGCTCCAGTCTACATAATTAAGCTGACTGGAAATCCAGATTTGATAGGCTAAATATTTTGACCAGACAATAGATCAATTAATACAGACGCCATCTAAAACGTTTAAATGAGTCTGCATGAAATAGGTGGAACCAAAAACCTAGTAAACAAAAGCAATACGGACACTTGCAATTCTCTGTGGTTAGATCACCGCTTATAGCACTTTAATCGGTTTGAGTTGTTGACAACAGCGGAATAACTGCGATTGTTGAAGGGTCAAATCAAAACTATTGAACTCTCTAGTGACTATACAATGTCACTGAAGTTTTTAGTGACTTTGTAAAATAACTGGTGTGACAAATTCACGGTAACATACATGTATATGTTTAGGAGATTGGTTCTTGAGTTGGTTCTTGAGTCTTGTTATCTGCTGCGTTGATTTTGTTTTTTGCAAGTATTTTAAGTGTTTCTCATGAAGCACTGCTACCTTGGATGATAAGAAGTGCACTTGGTATTGTGAGGTGACTATATAGTGCCTCAAGTCCTGCTCACCACGTGGGATGCAAATAGTTATTGTTTATGGTCTCGGTTTCTGTTTAATGTGAGAAAGTAACAGCGGGGAATGGCTGCAGCTGTTGCTGAAGCTTAAACAGGACTCCGCTTCTTACTGAGTGGTTGTTTTTTGTTACGCTTTCTAAACGTCTTTAGTGTGGTGGCTTCTCTTTTGTGAAACAAATGTTATTTCGAATATACAACGCCATTTTTTTTTGTTTGTCTTTTTTTCCCCCGCATTTGCTGTGTGCGTAGAATATTTCGATACCTGTCACCAGGTGGCGTGGCGGTGTCAATCAGGACGTCTCATCTTAAATTTAGTTCTTATAAAAGGGGCATTACTTTTTGTCCTTTCGCAAGAGTTGCTGTGTAGTGTTTTGTGGCGCATGTTTGCACATTTCTGGCAGGTTTTATGCAGCTTGACAACTTGGTGACAAAGCTCTGTTTGATTCTGTAGTTTTTTTTTGCACCCTGACGATTCCGTGTGGAGATGTTCCCGCGCATATGTGGCGGTGATATTGACCTAACAGTTGCTTTAATTATGAACTAAGACGTCTTCACTTTCCACGTATCTGTCCGTGTCGAATACGGCTTTCAGAAAAAAGCAACACTTAGCTAAACTTTACGACTTAAAAAGTAGGAAAATATATACTATATACTTGAAGTATAATATTCCTTTAAAAAATGAGACCACGTCAGTGTGAACCTAGACTGAATTCTTTGCATAATATCAGGTACAGTGTATTATTCTTTTGAAAATGAGCGCAACGTATGTTTTGCCGAGACTGATCTTTTTCAGCTATCTAGTCTTGTTAAAAAAATTTAGACTAATATTTGGACTGTTTTTTTTTTTTTTTTTTTTTTTTTTTTCTTTTTTGCAATTATCAGGTTTACAATGAGTTGAAGTCGTTAGGGGAACTTGACAACACGTACCTGGTGTTTACATCCGACCATGGCTATCACCTCGGCCAGTACGGACTCATCAAGGGCAAGGCGCTTCCCTACGACTTCGACATCCGGGTGCCCTTCTACATAAGGGGTCCCAATATCCCACAAGGCGTCAGGTGAGAAGGGTTAATCCGGAAAGTATCGGGGACTAGAGGAGCTGTGCGGACCCTAATGGCGTACTTAGTGAGTGGTTTTAAGGAGTGGTGGTAGGAGATTAAGGTCTTTATCTGAGTATGTTGACATGCTGTGTTGAAATGTTACATTAACGTTTTAGGTTGACATGTATTATTATTATTATTATTTAATACATTTGTATAGCACTTTATCTAATAATAAGCTCCAAGTGCTGCACAGAGTATACAATTATAAGTTAAAATGATAAACGTGAATAATAATACAATTATAATACTGTTACAAATTAGTTGACAAAAGCATTATTAAAAAGGTGTGTTTTAAGAGCTCTTTTAAAAGCTGCAACGTTATTTATAGATCTAAAATGAATAGGCAGCGAGTTCCATAGTTTAGGAGCAAAATTCACGAATGCTCTATCACCATATCTATTGTTGGTGATGCTATAGGAATACCTCGTTGCCTATGGCTGTATTTGCAGCTGTTTTTCTGGCAGTATCTCAAAGCTTTTACTGCAAGATATTAAAACAATAAAGTACTTAGAAATTTCCGTAAATACCCTCCTGTTGATTGTAAAGGCACTTCTGTTTCTCATATCTGTGTGTGTGTCTGTGTGTTTCTGTATGTACACAAATATTGTGTCTTTTACAGAGTTCCAAATATAGCATTGAACATTGACTTAGCGCCCACGTTTTTGGACATTGCGGGTGTGGACATTCCCGAGCACATGGACGGACGCTCATTGTTGCGACTGTTCGACGAGGATATGACGTAAGTGAAAGCGTCATTTTACATACCTGGAAATAAATGTTAGTTTGTGAAAATGGGCGTTTTCAAGCCGGTCAACACAGGGATGAAGAATGAAGAAATTATTGCCTATTTTTTATGTGCAGTTAGTCTAGTGATTCTGGACATGGTCGTTGCCATAGTAATATTCCGACAGGGAGTCCTTCTCATTTCAGCGCTGTTGATTTAAATTGGCCTCTGTGTTCTTGCAGATCTGTGGTATAAGTGCAATCGAAAGAAATGATTTTGATGGAAATTTTCAAACAAGTTATACTTTTGCCCTACATTTTGCTAGAGAATATGCAGTCTTTTTTTTATTTCAAATATAAATGTTGCCAAATGAGATATAGATGTGATGATGTCATGAAAAGAACATCTTCCTGTTACTTATAAACAAAATCATTGGTAATAAATGTGTAAATAACGTTTTTATATCTAAATGAGCAGTTCCTTTGTTTCAGCTATGATACTGGGAATAACTTAAAAAGAAAGAAAGCATGGAGAGATTCGTTTCTCGTTGAAAGAGGGTAAGATGACCATTTTACCCTCTGATGACAGTGTCTTCACATACTGTTAATTTGCTTGACAGTATGTGAAGACACGTGTATTGATCTATACAGCCTGAAGTGGCAAGAATCTGCAGTAAAAAAAATTATCACCTGGGCCCATATTCAGTAACGTGATTCAAACTAATACTTATGCTCAGGCTCTAAATTTGAGCAAAGTATGAGCGTCAGTCCTTCAGAAAGTAAAACTTAAGCTCAGAATGAGTCTAGACTAGAAGATGGCTTAAAATTAAGTAAAGTAAAATAAGAGAACTGGGGAACTTTTTTCTCACAATAACATGTCTGAAGTACTTCATTTAAACTATACAAGCACATATTTCTCTCGTTGACCACAGAAAGGGTCTATTGTTATGTAGTTTGGACACTGAAAAACCTAAACTCATATTTTGAGCAAATGCTTTAGTGAGTTTGAAACTCAAATTTTAGACTCATTTTGAGTATGATTTGAGCAAAGTTACTGAATACGGGCGCTGAAACATGTGCAATCAGTGTGAATTCAAAAACGTAATGAAATTGTGAAAGAGAATACCACGATTACGTCAGACGTTAGTGTGCTCAGCAAAATGACGTAACAATTTGTTAAGCGTTGCACTTTCTGCGTCAGATTGGTTTCCAATGTATCTATACATTTTTTTTATTGTGGGAGATGTTTGACTTTTACTCAATATTTTGCACGTTTTCCCAGAAAGGTAACGCAGAAAAAGATAAAGGAAAGGGCGAGGATTGAGGCCAATAATAATCCTCAGCAGCAGCTGCAAACCAAGGAGCAACGGCTCGAAAAGAATTGCCAAAAAGCAGAATTCCAGTCACCTTGCAGTGCCAAG
The DNA here is from genome assembly GCA_949752745.1 of Protula sp. h YS-2021. Classification (NCBI taxonomy): domain Eukaryota; kingdom Metazoa; phylum Annelida; class Polychaeta; order Sabellida; family Serpulidae; genus Protula; species Protula sp. h YS-2021. The sequence continues at coordinate 43,753,824 of OX457030.1, read as the reverse complement.
CAGGTGAGCGGGGCGTCGGCCGCATTTACTGTTTTATTATATCATCTTGCCGTTTTTAGATACAGAAGACTAATAGTTTTTTTTCGTTTCCGGTGCCTTTGTTGATATAGTTGAGTGAAAAAGATGTGTGCATAGGCCAAACGAGAGAAAAAAAAAGAACAGAAAAGAAACTGCTTAAGGCTGGGAAAAAGATAGGGTCGTTACTGAGTCATAACCTCGGTTTTAAAGAATGAATGTGTATATTTATTGGTACAGGAGTGGGAGTGTAAACGGAAGGCTGATGGCACACTGCGGATGTACAAGTGCCGCAGTAGAGGCGTGTATGAGCTGCACCCCAATGACGTCACAGTGACGCAGCGCTGCGACTGCTCGGTCAGTTCGCTGAGCAAGAGCGAGAAGCGCCGACAAAAGCAGTTCCTCTCCGACCACGTCAGTCAGCGTATGTACGCAGTGTCATAAGCACATTGACTGGGGCAAAATCAAAATTAATAAATGTAGTATAACACTCGGTGTCTGGTATAAGGAGGGCAGCCATCTGGCGCGTATGTGACCTATTTTTCCGAAAGACATCGATTAAAAGGTTATTTTTGTCTAAAGAATTAAACAAGTTGCGGTGATGTGAAGGCAAAGTGCCTCAACGCATTTTATTGCAGAACTGTAACATAAATACGTGACTATGCAATAAAATGGTGTAAAATAAAATGAGATAAAACTCCAAAGTACAAAATCGATCGAAGAGGCGGTAATCACTCCTCAACGTGACAATGAGGCTTTAGACATAGCTGACAATAGAACAATAGGGATGATACAAACAATGCGAACACAAGGGGAGTGGCGGATGAGAAAACAATAAACAATTAAGATTTAAAATGCAACTAGAACCTCATTTCGCTAGCGAAATGTTGAACACTTGCTAAAAATTAAAACGCAAAAATACTTCCTTCAATGGGTTATTTCTTGAATAATTTATTGCAAACAACACAGCTTGAACACGTCTTATAAGCCGAGTAGTGTTTAGTTTTTGTTGACTTCAGGTTTTATTGGCTGATCAGGCATACGCCGTGTTATCTATTTACGCAGTGAGAGCTCGCACAAAGCTAAGCAGCTGTGTGTTCTGCAGCTGTGCGATAAATGCTCCACATTTACTTGCAAAAAATACACTCTTTTTCACATGGCATTTTAAACAAGAAAACAAAATCGAAGGAAAAAATAAAAAGTGTCATGCACACGTTTATATCAAGTTCTACCTAAGTCCCAAGTTTCGTGGCCCTAGGGCCCGTAGTGTCAGCTGAGTAGATGACACAAAAATCCGTTCACTGTCAAGAAAAAAAAAAGATACCAACGGCTGCTCGCACAAATTCAGAAAAACCTTGCAAGCCAAAAGCTTGTCAAGTGTTAATTAACAGTTGAAAGTTGCAAACTTGTTTTGTCGAGCTGAGAGACAAGCTTATTAGTGCGCGTGTGCGGGGCAACTGTTGGTACAATGCACTCTTGAACAACAATTTATATGCGCCTATAGCTAAAGCGCTCTTAAAGGACACGTGGTATATGGGGTGCGTTATGACAACGCTAGGAAATAAAATATCGAGCACGATTGAATCATTATACAAAAATACATTTTAACTCACAGGTTCGCTAAAATTTAATTTTAATCAAGTAAATTTTGCTATATTTCGTAATGAAATAAACAGGCTGTATTAAAACAGGTAATGATAAAAACTATTTTAAAAAGTTTGTTATGAAAATAAAACATTGCACAAAAAAGTATATAATAAATAAAAATATAAATTTGTATGGCCGTTGTTGACACTTTTGTTTACGCTTTGATTTTTAGCGAATCTGTTCAAGCCGAAATTTCTGCACTCTCGTTTGAGACGAGATGTGGACGAGAGGACGCGGCGACGATTCAGGCGACCCAGACGGACCTCTGGGTTCACTAACAACGGTAAAGCACCACCCCTCCTCCTCCTCCTCCTCCCTCGAAGTACTGTTTAGATGAAGATATTATGTTATGTTTCAGCAGAATTATATAGATAATAATTACAATTGTGATCTCCACGACAATATTGATTTTTTTTCTTTTGCTGCAATGCTGTATGTATCAGTATTAAACTGCGCCCAGATACTGAGTGGAGAATGCTGTTTATAAGTCTCTCATTCTAAATTAAGCTCGGCTCATATGGGTGTGAGTATGAGAACGGTAGGTGTTCGTTTGTCTGAAAAAGGCTGAACCAAGTTATTGACCGAACAAGGTTTGCAGCAGGAATAGGAATCGTATTTTTTTTTTTTTTTGGCAATATCTAAGGCAGATGCGTTACGGAAAAAAGCGACTTATTTCAACCATGTTTACAAATTCTGTGCTTGATTGAAAGTAAGACAATTTTTTTCACTTTACCCGAAAGACGTTTATTCCGATGCATGTGGGTGATACTAATCGATTCTGATTGACAGCACTTTTTGATTGTTGTCCCAACTTGTAGGAGAAGGTGCGGCTATCTGCAAGGTGCTGGCGGACAATACCGTGGTGTGCAGCCGAAGTGTGTACGCCAACCGACGGCGGTGGCGGAAGCAGAGGCAGCAGGTCGACGACACGATCGTGGAGCTCAAAAACAAGCTGGATACACTAAGAGTAAGTCCCCCTCCGCCCCCTCCCTCCTCCCAACGCTGTGGCAGGGTTTGGGTAATACATGAGAGGACACGTATAAAATTCCGGCTCTTAAATATTAAAAAAATTATATTCATCCTCATACACAGTTGAAAAATGTGGAGTATTTGTGTAATAAATTGAACTATATTCAGCTAAGGTGACCTTAAGCTGTGCAGAAAAAAAAAAAACTCAGAGCTTCAGTTCAACATCAATTCAACATTATGTTAATATTATGTTAGGAAATAAAAGAGCATTTAAAAGATGCCAGGCCTGAGGACTCCACGCCTACTGCTGTCAGCACCTTGGACGATCCACGTGACATCCAAGAAACAATCCCATTGGATGGTTTGCACCAATCAGACACGAATCAAAACGAGGCCAAACTTCCTCTTGATCCTGGTAGCTATAGTGCATATTACGGTAATTCCAAAAGCCAGTTGCAAGTGCCGAGACAAAACGACCAACCAGGTAGTATCGCTGTCGACCAATCAGACATTGGCTTTGGAAATGACAGACTGGGAAGAAATGGCCGGAGGCGGAAGAACCGAAAGCCGTCCCGCAAGCTTGACGACGTGTTCGGTGACAGTTCTCAAGACCCCGCGACATATGATTGGCCGGACGTTATGAAGGCGGAGCTTCACGACGTGTTAGATGCCGTCCAAGAGCCAATCAGAGACTCGGAGACAGATTATGATGACGAGATCTTTGATGATTATAGGTGATAAAATAATATCTAATATAAACTGCGTTAGATAAATAAGAATTTGACTAAAATGCCTTTAAACGAAATAATAATTTCCCCAGGCAGTTGAGGTTACGTTAACTGTAGAAGTTAATTATTGTTACAGATTGACATACCTAAAACGGCATCAGACTTTGGGAATTAGAGGCAAAATTTTGAATAATAGAACAGAATTGAGTCTTCGTACAATATAATTTAAAAACTTAGTCGCTCGGCACAAAAGTTAGTCGCCCGGCGCAATTTTTGCAAAATTTACCTGAAAATACTCAGAAAAAAAGTTAGTCGCCACTCGGGTGACCAACTGGAAAAAGTTGGTCGCCCGAGCCAAAAGTTGCTTGCCACAGGCGACTGGGCGACCGCGAAATCTCAACCCTGTAGAAACAAATGAAATCTTTGGGAGAGGAGTTAAGTAAAACAACAGTCTTATGTGATAGAGTCTATAAAACACGGAAACGCTTGTTAATATCATTAAAACTTTTGTTTATGTGAGAAGTTCTGAGTTGGAGGAGGAATTCCATCCGGAGGACTATGAAGATTTTGACGATGCTGAGTACGTCCCGGACAGCCTACAGCACGAGTGTTTGTGTGACGACGGACAAGTCCTCAGCGCGTAAGTTTATGCAGTGGCGAATCCAAGGAGAGTTCCGGGGTCGCACCCTCTCCCCCTCCCAAAATTCGAAAAATGAAAACAACACTGTTAGACTTCGTGTTTTCATAAAAAAAGTTTTGACTGGCAAACTCGCTACCTCGGGTGATTTTTTTGAAGTGGATTCCTGTCTCCCCCCCCCCCCCCCCCCACCTCCGTTCCGGCCAAAACCTGCCGTGCTTGTAATCATGCTCAGCGATTACGTCATTCGAACATGCGCACTTTCCCGGTTTGTTCAGTGCTTTTGCCGCTGCGAGGATTGTCCGAGGTCGGAAGCAGGCCTATTGAACATGGTCACCAGACTGTGGACTGTTGACATTGCTCTGCTTAACATTTCAGACACGATTTAGTGAAGCAGGAGAGAGAAGAGAGGCGCAGGAAACGAAAGGAAGAAATAGAAGAGAAAAAGGCGCAGAAGAAGGCGGAAAGGGAGAAGAACCGTCAGGAAAAGCGCTATAACAGGTGCGCAAGTAGTGCAAGACCGGGGGAGTCTGGGTAGACTTCATATACAGAATAACTGTAGCCAGTGAAATTGTCATATTTTCCTATTCATGCAGGGGACACTGAGTTGAGAAAAATGCTCCCCGGGAAATTACGTGATTAAAAAGTGTAACGCTTAATACTATTGCGCTTTTTTTAGTTTTTTTTTAATCAATAAAAGAATAAAAAATAATAAATAAAAATGAATATTTAAAAAATACATAAAATGGCAACATGGGGTAAAGGGGGAATGGTGTGAATAGCTGGTGTCGGAGTAAGGCTCGTGTGTTTCTGTCACCAGGGGTGAGAAAGATGAGGTCACCGAGATCAACCCGACACGTGACTGCCACTCCGGGGCCATGAAGTGCTTCGAACATTCCAACGACCACTGGAAGACGGCGCCTCTGTGGAACAGTGCGTTGCTCATGGCTATGTTCATCTCATAGCTTCATAAATGAAGGAGGGGGGGGGGGGTAGTTTGGGTGTTGTACGTCCGTCTCCCTATGCATCCCCCATCTCTGGCTATTACTCCTACCCATGTAATCCTTTTCCTATGGTATTTGATTCGTAGATGAAAAACCATAGTTAGTAAGTTCACGTTATTTTTACTTTGACCTTGACCCAATTTCAAAGTCACAGTGGCCGCCATCTTTTGTATTCTGGTTGGTGGGGGGGGGGGTGTGCCCTCTACGATGGCTTGTTTTACGTGTGCTGGTTTGTGAGTAAGAGTGGTCATATTTCATAAACCAAACACGGTATTTATTTCTGTGAAAATGTTTCGTTTTTTGCATTTTCATTGACAGGAAAACTTAAAATATATATGAAATGTACATATATTCAATCACCCCGAAATAGTTGTTAGAAAGTGTTAGAAAATTTCCTTCAAGATACTGAATTAATATTTATCACTGATTCTAGCGTTTTCTGTGCTGTTGCAGTGGGTCCATTCTGTTTCTGTCCTAATTCTAACAACAACACATACTGGTGCGTGCGCACCATTAATGAAACTCACAACTTCCTGTATTGCGAATTCATCACGGGCTTCATCAACTATTACGACATAAACAAAGACCCTTACCAGGTAGTTATTTTGATACCAAAAGATAACCTTTTCCGGCGTCCGCATTCAATAACTTGGTTCAAACTCGCATTCAAAATAGGTTGAATTGAAGCTCTTTAGCATGGAAAACTCCTTAGAGTGCCAGACATTTTGCATGACGGGGGCGGGGATGGGGGGGGGGGGGGGGGGTGGGAAGAGTACAGTTTTGCTTGTGTAATTTAAAATAAGTTAAATATGATACTTTCTCAATTAACTGTACTTGGTTTTATGCCACCTCTGTGCTGGCTGAAATTGGGCCTTATTCTAGACTCATTTTTGAACCAAAGTTTTACTTATTGGATAAGAAAAGCTGAAAAGTTGCTCCAAGAGTTTTAGCCTGAGTTTGATGAACGAATGCGGGCGCAGTTACCTCCTCGTGTGAACAAAACTCCGTTTCATATAGTTGCTGTTCTGTTATAACGAAGACCAAGGTAGTGATTTAAGGCGGGGGTTGGGCGTGACAAAAATACGGAAGGGTAATAAGTTGTAATAATCTGAAGATGTTTGAAGAAAAACACAGGTCCAGGTCCATACATTTTAATGACATTGAATAAATTGAAACAAAAAATGCATGTTATATCACAAAGAAAATAATCAATGAATCAATTATTATCGTTAAAAATAGTCATTAAATGTTATTTATTTAAAGATCTAAAGATCAAAGTAGTTATATTTGTGGTACTGTTGTGGTCGTTCCATTCATACGGCATGTATTACGTGTGCTTTACAGTAGATGACTCCTTATTTATTTGGAATAAGTACAGGAATTATTCTGCCCCTCTTTTCTTGGCTGTTTCGTTGTAGTTGCGGAATGCAGTGCGTGATCTCAGCTACACTACTCTACACACGTTGCATAATATGCTGGAGAAACTGAAAACGTGTAGTGGCGCCAGGGAATGCACCACACGCACTCGACAAGGTACCAGTATTCATAGTATTGTTTCAGTACCAAGACGCAGTCAAGATTTTTAAGTATCCATCCCTAGTCTTTGATCCATACCGAGGCTGACTTGGTCTGGCAGGTACTCTTCAACATAGAAGGTGTTTTGAAAAACGAACATCGTACCTCTCTGGTGCGCACTACTCGAAATGTGACATACTTAGTGTATCCCCCTCTGGCGAGTTGATATTTATGTGTATTGTGAACCCAACCCACCCCTGTTATTAATATTTCTGTGGTACCCTTCCTTTTGTGTACGTTTTAAGACTGTTTACAAGCCAAAATTATATGAACATGCACCATAACATAGAGATATACACGGTGTTTTAGTGTGATACAGCATTCTTTGTAATCTGAACCCAACCTGGTAACGGCTCGGGTACCCAAATACTGGGCGTAGTACCGATTGATGTACTGATTGTGTGAGGCACAATTTGTCAACCTAACCCATTTTTAAACGATTCTGCAATGTGTTTTTTAACGCCATAGATAAAATTAATTTATTTCGCCATTTATCAGTTTCCAACATTTTTGAACACCACAGAAATTATTCCATCTCAACATCTACTACAGGTCTTTGTGAACAAAGAAGCCATATTGCAGTGAGCAAATTATTTTTTTAAGAAATAACTATAACATAGTTAAAATCTGTTAAGACATTAAAACAATGCGGTGATGTTGATGATAAGCGGCAGATTGTGTCTGACAGTACAGATTGCAGATTGTGTCTCTAAACGGTTTAGGTTGGTATATATATCAAGTATACCAAGTATATATGCTACTTCATGTCCAGTACCCCATACCCTGTTCTCGGCGTGTAGCGTTCGCCGTAAACGAAAGGCCTTCTGTCTTTTTTTTTTCTCGAGTATCGACGAGTATGCCAGTGCTGACCAGGTATGTCGTAACCTCTTCTTTGACACGCCCTTCCCATGTATCCCATGTGCAAATTTTATTCACATCGACTGAAGTAATATGTTAATGTTCACTTCAATAATAAAACTAGATTATGAAACGCAACTCCTTTTAATATTCACACAAATCGCTCTGACCCAAATCGTAAAACTAGTTCCAAAACTTCAAGTGTAAACAAAACGTAAACGACATACGTCATAATAGAATAAACGTCAATAATTGAGTTGACGTCAATAACTCAATTATGTTAATTGACAATTGTGGCGTAAATCAAGTTATTAGGTAAAGTGGTGGAATATTATATTAAAACAAATGTATCAGTTAGAACCAGTTGAAATAATAACATAATACACACATTGACCGAAAGTGTCGGCTCGTGCGTCCACGGGACGTTTTATGAGCGATATAGCGTCCCCAAGTGATTTTGGAGTGGGTGGTGTGAAATTGCGGATATGTAACGTTTTATGAAAATTGGTGTGTATTCTGACAATAGCTTCCGCGGTCATTATGTCTCCCCGACTAAGGGGAGACATCTAGTGTTTGTACGTTCTGTGTATGTTTGTGTCAGTGAACAAAATGTTGTGTGCAAGATAACTCAAAAACGAAAGCCCAATCGACTTCAAAATGGGTCTGTTTATTCCCGTGGCAGGTCGAATGGTTCTGTCAACTTTTGACGCGTGTTACGGTATTAGAACACACGAGTACGGCATATGACGCCATCATGTAAATTATGTATACATTTTGAACAGGATTTTGAATGCCAGATATATCGAGAACAGAAAATCGTATTGACTTCAGATTTTATATAGGTAGTTTTTGGGTCTGTCGGACGGTTTTTGGTGCTTGTAGCGAAATTGCGAAAGGCGTATGACGTCATTACGTAAAAATCTTTTGTGTAAGATTTCTCAACCGTTAAAAATCGGAGAAAGTACAAACTTGGTGGCATAGTTGCTTGATAGGTCTGAAAGATTCCGTCAAATTTTGGTGCTAGTAAAACGAACGAATACTGTATACAGCATGTGACGTCATCACGTAAAATATGTATATATTTTGAACAATATCTTTTGTGCAAAATGTTTCGATAATCGATAGTGGCGTCGACTGAAATGTTTTTGAGTATTCCTTTCGGCAGTCGGACGGCTCTGTCAGCTTTTTATGCGTGCATTGAAATTAAAGAAAGGCGTATGCCGTCATTACGTTAAAATCTTTTTATATAAGATTTTTCAGCCGTTAAATATAGGAGAAAGTTGAAACTTGGTTGGAAAGTGTTTTGTAGGTCCAAAAGATTCTCTCAAATTTTGCACAAAGTAGAGCGAAATATAACAGTATATGACGTCATTATGTAAAAAAGTTATCTGTTAAGCAAAACTATCTCGCTAGCGGAAAGCTGGATCGCTTTGAAACTTTGTGGAGTTATTCCTTGGATAAGTTGCTTGACTTTTATCCAATATTAAATTTGTATGGAAAACTAAGAAAAGTGTATGACGTCATTTCAGTATAAGCTGGTTGAAAGGGTTCGACAAGTTCGGGTACACTGTTGCTGGTGTCCCTCTATTTTCGTTTATTTTTGAATTTTTTGACAATGAATTATGATTATATTTGCAGAAATTAATCTTTTATTTCAGTTGTTTGTGTTTACAAAAACAAGACACCAAATAGGTGTCGATTGAATGTGTGTGATATAAGTCAGTCATCGTGTGTACTTGGTGTTTTGTGTGCTTATAGTCGTGTGTATTTGTGTTTTGTGTACACTGGCCGTCCTATTTTATCAAATCCCTGTGAAACTATGGACAACGCTATTCTACCATTCCCCTTGTCTGCACAATTCCATTGGAAAATTAGCAAATTACATCAGAGGGTTGACACATGGAAGATATAAACAGTCAGTGTGTTGTTTTTATAGACATTTTTTTTTTCTTTTCAAATTTACGTACTAATCGCCGCTATTTTTGTTCCTTCTCGCATTATCGCCCACTGCCAGCAGACGAGCGCCAGTCTCCAGGCAGAACACGAGGTACATTGGAGGAGGACGAGGTTATTAACGATAATAGCTCATATAAGTATGATTATGTTTACGTTTTGATGTATAGAGGCAAAACAACAACTTGTGTGCACTTTAATCTTGCAACATGTTCCGTAAGTCAGTTTTTCGTGAAAATATTGGTCACCTTGGAAAATATTAATAGAAAATAAACGAATAGAAAAATAGCTAGAATTCTAGCTGTGAATAAAGAAAGAGTAGACAAAAAAAACCCTGAAAATTATTATCATTATTAATAATAACAATAATAATAATAATAATAAAGTAAAAAGTATGAAACAAATTAGTCAACGTTATAGCATAAATAAACGTTTTATAATTGTGGTAACTGTTACAAACAGTTCACAGAAAGGCTATGTGATCTGAAAATGAGTTGAAATGTTTCTGTACGAAAGGTGTTGCAATGAAAAAAGTAGCAGCTGAAGAAAACAAGTTGTTGTTTTTCGTTTAGAAATGTGTGCTTTAGATGCTTGTGCTCTGGTAGATATATGTGCTCTTATGGATTGTGGTGCTTTTCAATGCTTAACCTTTTCTCTCCTGTGATCCTTTGGCTTCTAGACATTTAATTGAACTTCAGATGTTTCACTCTGAAGCGAAAAAAAGGCTTGCTGCTTCCCGTAAAAGGTGTAACAGTTGTGATTTTCATGATTCAATCACGTCTTAACGAAAGTTACACAGCGGGTCATTGTCCTTGGTCGCGATCAGTCCGGAATACTCAGGAGCTGACTCCCAGGTATATCACGACGCCTGAGGTAATTTTAAGAACCCCACGACAGAAAGCCATGGCACGCCGAATGCACATGTAAAAATGTGCTATTTGAAAGAAAGGAAGCTTGGCGTGCCATTTCAGCAGATTTGCAATAAAGCAAATTGTTTGTGTGTTTGTTTTTGCGTGCGGCTTTATTTTGCATGGATGATGCCCTAGAACCTAGAACCCAGAAAGTCTCTCATCCTCACCAGCTAATGCAGAACGAAAGAATATGATTTTTTTTGTCACGGCCATACTTTCCAAGTATATCGTTATCTTTTTGATGTCCGCGTTTCTGTTATGCTGATCTTAAAAGTGATATTCTCGAAAAATACTCAAGAAATCACCTTAGAAATGTGTAATGATATAAAGCCAGGTAAAAAAATCTTGCCGCGAAATGGGTATCAGCTGAATTCAAAATCCGATATGGCTCCCACGGTAGCAAAGAAATTCGTCAGATTTGACGCATTTAGCAGGCAGCAAAACGTTGGAAGGATTTTCACTTCGATACGAAATCATTAAGGGTTGTCATACGGCCATTTCTTAAATAATTTTATTCGCGGCAAATTTAGTGTTTGGCCATACTCGAATATTTCGAGAAGTGATCCCATATTGTATGTTAGAGGTTTTTGACAGTGGACTTTAGCCAGGATGTGATTGTGTGATATATGGGTGCATATTGATGTTCCTGTGCACTGGCCGCTCTAGCGTTGCTCTGCATTTGCATTTCAAGCTTTCACCGCCCTGCGCCTTTGAGGGACTGGGGCGGATACTCCTTGTCAGTGACCACCTAATTGCTCATTATTTTGCAGTTTTACGTTCTTCTGATAGATGTAGAAATAACACTTCTGTTGCTTACCAATTCATTTTCTTCTTTGTTAAAACTTAAGACAAAACCCTTACATTATCGTGTGAGTAATCTGGTTGTATTTTCAACATGTCCTTGCTGTAATAGAAATTTTACTGGGTTAAGAAATTGGTTTGATTTTTTTATACTTAATACTTCAAAGAATATGGCATTGCCCACAAAGTATCTGGAACAAAATTACATGTATTGCCCCCACATGTATTAATTTTAATTTTTAAGTAATAATATATACTTGGCAGCAGTGTGCACTGTAACAAAATCGGGGTGGTGGAAGAAACGAAGTAGCTATTAAGTACTTTTCACAATGTTATGGTTAAATTTCCTTAAGTTATGGTTGCACACACCTATGTTTTGTAACTTCTTTCCTATAATTAAGTCTGTTTTTACAACATTTGATTTGTGACAGACAAGAACGTGGGAAACAACCCAGCACTCGAACCGATTACCGGAAGTGGTGAGGAGGACGCCGGAAGTGGGGCATTCACTGGAAATGACGCCAGCAGATCACTCAGCGACCTCACAGCAGATCAGGCCGGAAGTGGGCAAAAATATGAAGGCGGGACAAACGGACACTCCTCTCTGGACATGGATTTGGAATTTAGCAACCACCCTATTCCCTATCGGGCCTCAGTCGTCATAGAAACGAGCGGTTCCGGAGACGACTATAGCTTTAGTGATATTGCAGCCGACCCACGAAAAGAACTGTTTCTCTATTGGACGAATTTGTATCGTCTAGACACGACATTTTTAGAAAAATCTGAGCTAGATAGAATATTTAGGACCGATTCTAAAGTAGACTCCAAGAAAACTAAAAGCATTGCAGGGAGCATTGAAAGTAAAAGAGGCCAGGATTCCATTGCAGATCCTGATAAAATAGAAAAGGCAGCTCAAAATGCGTCTGCGAAAGATCCGCGAAGTAAGAGTAATAACTTCGGCAGCGTATCCTCGGAAGGTGATGAAGGCGAGTCCAACTTGGATGCCTCTGGGGAAGCCTGGAACAAAATTAACATTTTTCAGCAAGATCAGCATTTTACTCAGACTGTGGCGAAAGAGCAACTGGATAAAGAACATATCGTTAAGCCTCCAGTTTTGGACAAGTATCAGGAGGATTTGCCGTTTGCAGGGCCACCAATAAACGGTGCTTATCCGCCAGTGGCGAGCCAAAAAAGCAGACATCGGACCAGCAGGCATAAGCGAGGAAAACCCTTATGATTCTGATAACAGCAGACTGATAACACGACGGTGTGTCGCTGTCTGAGGCAGCATGATATTGTTGCACAGCGGAAGGACGGGGGTGGGGGTGGGGGAGGGGGTGAACGTCCGATTGTGTGTGGACCATATATGCCCTTCATTTCCTCCTGTCCGTCCAAGTCTTTGCACTTTGTGTACTCGAGCAATGATCAAGTAGAAAGCCTAATATTTAAATTTTACGGAAGGCAATATACTGATTGTTCAATGAATGAAAACTGTTACTGGGACCGCCTTGTAACAGCGGATCGTATGTAAATAGCCAATTGACTGTTAATTAAAAGAAATAAAAAGATTCATTGAATAACAGCATAAGCTCCCACGCAAAATCATATGAGCGAAATCTGTCAGATATGAGCTTGTGTAAGAAATGTGTTGTTTAAAGGCCCCTTTGACTGCTGGACATGATTGACAGAGTCAAACCACTGAGAATAAAGTAAGAACGTATCAACTGTCGCAGATACACGACGCGTAAAAATACATGACTCGTAAAAGTAAGCACTTACGCGCCAGGATTGAAAGAAGTGGTCAGCTGTTTCCTGAAGTCAGCACATATAAATACTATGAAAAAAGTACTAATCCTTCATGAACATTGCGAAGCATTTTATAGTTAGGAGGTTATTAAGATCCAAAATTTGTTTTCTAAGTTATAGTCATTTTATAATGTTAAAACTTAAGATTTGATAGATCCACTGTAAAATATATTTACAAGATGGCTGTTTATAAGCATTTGAATTGGGATACAAATTTTATTAAGGCAATGACGTTCATGTGATGGACGCATGGTGCATGTGATTTGCTACTTTATTTTTGTACATTTGTTTACGTTTGAGAAAAATGGGCGTTTTCTTTGTCAATAGATTGATATATTGTGTTCATGCATTGCATATTTTAATATGGTTTAAATCTGCTGTGACACTTAAGAAGGTTAATGTGTTAAAAACCTGTATTCTGTCATAATTTAGGTGTTCATGTGGACTTTGTAGAGCCTAGGGCGTATGTTTTAGGTGTTCATGTGGACTTTGAAGAGTCTAGCGCTTCATTCGTGGTAGAAGTTTTGGACTTTGAACAGCCTAGTCCTTCGATGACAAAGCTGTGTATTGCTCACCCAGAAACATTTCTTAACTTTTGAATTAAGTTCACAACAGTGTTTTGATGTAGTTAGATCGTACTCTTGTCATAAAAACTCATACGTTTGTCTTTATATAGTTGTGTGTGTGTTTGTATCTGTTTCAATGAGACGTTTATGAGCATTGCAAATTATCTATTCTGTATTTATTTAAACCAAGTTTCGACTGAGATTTTTTGACTGTATTATTATTCTTGACCACGCCAGAGGACGAGGGCAAGCGTCCGTATGATGATATCTGTATAGAACAAACAGTATTATTTGTGTTTTAAGAATAGTTGAAGGGTGCAGTGTGGGTTATATTTTATACAAATGCCAAAAAATTACAGATGGATGTAGTTATAGGTATGAGTTGTTGTGCGGCATGGTTGGCGGTGGTGGTGGTGTATGAGTGTAGGTGGGTGGGGGGGGGGAGGGGTGGAGGTTGAGTAGAGGTTGTAAATAGCGGAACGCTAAACATGATCTCTTGGTCATAAACGACACGTCGTTGGAGTGACGAGAACGTGGAGCTAGTCACCCAACGACACATCCGCAGACACCGTAAGTCGTGGCGTGAAGAAGTCGTCGAGGCAGGTCGGCCATGTATAGAGCTTTACTATAACGAAACTCCCATCACATTATGCAACTCTGACGTTTGCGAAAATTCGGCGATATCTTAGAGTAATGGCGTAAAACATCAAATTACATAAATGTTTGTGCGTTCAGTGTGTGTGTGTGCGTGTGACCAGTCTGTTGTGAACAAAATGTGTGCTAGGTATGTCGACAACGAAAAGTCGCATCGACTTTAAACTTGATCTCTTTATTCCTTGGGCCGGACGGCTCTACCAGCTTTTGACGGTATTAGGGAATGCGTATGGCGTCATTGCGTAAAAATCTTGTGTGCAAGATTTCTTAACCGTTGAACATGGGAGGAATTTCAAAGTGGTGGGATTGTTGGTTAGTCGGTGCACAATATCCTATGAAATTTTGTTGCGAGTAGAAAGAACAATGCGACGTATGATGTCATCACAAAACATATGTATATATTTTTCAATATGGTCTTGTGTGCAAAATATCTCGATGACAGAAAGTCATATCGTCCTCAAATATTGTGTGGATATTCCTTGGGTCAATCGGAGGGTTGTTTCAACTTTTCATGCGTGTAATGAAATTTAGAAAGGCGTATGACGTCAATACGCTAAAATCTTGCATGTAAGATTTCTCAGCCGTTGAACATTGGAGACAGTTAAAATTTGGTGGGACTATTGATTGGTAGGTCCAAAAGGTTCTGTCAAATTTTGTCCAGACTAAAACGAACCAAAACGGCATTACGTAAAAAAAATTATCTGTTGTTGAGCAAAATATCTCGTTAGTGGAAAGTCGGATCAACTTCCGGCGTGTAGTTATTCCTTGGATAAGTTGCACAGCTATTGGTAAATATTTAACTCTTTAGAAATTTAAGAAAGGCTTATGATGTCACTGGTTAAAATTCATTAGGTGTTGTATTTATAAGGCGCTACCACCACTCCTTCCCCCCTCCGCCACCCATCTTGCCCGTTTTGTCTCATCTTTTGTTAACTAAGCAAAATTATTAAGACACTGGGAATTTCAGCATTTTCCAGAACATTCTGGAATGTTCCTGCATTCTTAAGAATACTTGAAAACAGTAGCAACATAACTCGATCCATGACTATGACATTGCCTGTAATTAACCTTTTTTTTGTGCGTGACTCACCTATTACGTAACATGTCACTCAGTTAGAGGTCACTATGAGTTACGTGCATTATGAAGTCTTTATCTGCTATAACAGTCCAGAATAGATGAAAGTATGATTCCCTATATGGTTTTACCGACAATTCAGATTTAAAACGACTGACCACAGAATGTTATTGTCGTATTTACATGCCTCACCAGGTCTAACTATTGCTTTCTATTCGCCGCAAACTTGTTTTCATTTCGTTGCCAAGCTGTTTCATATATGGGAGTGATTAAGCAATGGTTAGCATTGTTTGCAGTACCTGGAACAATCTTCCCTTTTAAAGTGGATCCTCTGATATCTTGTGTTATGACAAGCATCTCACCATTTGTGGCATCAAAATGCCCCCCCCCCACCCTTCTCTCATTATCATTGAGGTGAGTCATCTGTTGCACAGTTATGAAGAATGCTTTCTAGTGCTTCTTGGCCTATGGGAATGTATGTAGTCAAAGTATATTATCATGGTTATACCATACTTAGGGTACAGACCTTTATCGTAATGGTGGGTAAAAAAAACTTAAGATTGCATTTAGAGTCGTTTTGATAGGATGTAGGGTGGGATGAGGTTAGGCAGAAAAAAATTGAAAAATCGCCAATGAAGTAGGGAATTGATGTAGCTACCACCTTCCACACCCAGAAAAAAACTGCGTAAAGCCTATTAAAAACGACCATCTTCAAGAACCGGATTAAAAGAAGTAGAACCTGTTTGTAGTGACCAATTTCAAGATTCGGATAAAAAGAGGTACGGTAAAACCTACCTGTTTTGACCAACTTCCAGGCTCGGGTAAGAAGTGCGTACAGGAAAACTGCTGCAGTGCCAACCTGAAGACCCTGATATAAAGAACATACAATAAAACCTGTTGTAGTGGCCACCTTCCCGACCCTAAAAAGATGTACAGTAAAATCTGTTCGTAGTGACCACAATCCCTAAAAGGATAAACAAGGCGTGATGTAAAACCTCTTTTAGGGACCACCTTCTTGACAATGAATTAAGATTATGTTTGCTGAAATGAATTTTGTATTTCAGTAAAAAGAAAAATAGAAAATGGTTATTAGGGACTTCAGTGTTTGGTCGGGGAGGCGTTTATTTTTGTTTACGAAAACAAGAAACTAAATAGGTGCCGATTGAAAGTGTGTGATAGAAGCCTGTACTGTTACGTTTTATGTGCACTCGCTGCTCTAGTTTTTGCCTTGATTGAGGAAATAAATTCATCCCGACAATTATTCAGCAGTGACGCTGGTAGGGCCTGCTACGCTCTCAATTAGCTTATGTTTCAATAAAAAAAACCCCATTGGCTGCGATCTTGACTCAGAATATTAACACTGCGTGACTTAATGACCAAGGATCACGCTGCTGCTTTACTTTAATACATGAAAGGGGTGTGGTCCATTCAGTACATACAAAAGAAACATCCCCTCCTCATCTTGGATCCATCTGTCGCATATCAAATCTGACTTACTGTGCTCCACATTACCCCATACCCCCCCCCCCCCCCCCTAAAACCACAAAAAAAATGTTTGTAAGAATGGACTGCGCCCATTCCCATGAGTACTTACTGCTTGCCCCCGCCGTCTCTCGTAATGTCGTTCGTGTTGCACCGACGTGGCTCAGATTGAGTTATCTATGAACGCCTTGTTTGTTTGCTTTTTGATTCGTAGCAACAGTAAACTTCAAAAGTCAACTGTATAGAAACAGTAAGTAGTAATTTGTAAGACGTGTGCTATTGGCAGTTAAAAAGATTAGGAAGTGATTAATATTTAATATGTTTTATAAGCTTAGAATGGTGTGATAAGTTAAGAGGTAACAGCGAAGTTTGTCATAGCCGAACCTCTTTGTGGAGAGAAATTTGAGCCGAGTAGGGGAGGTGCATTCCCTTGAGAAAAATTCATTTGAGTGTATGGTATTTTTTTCTTCAAATTTTGGGCGTCGCCTTTTGAAAGTAGATTAACAGGCATGTGGATCGTTTAGGTTCGGAGATGAGGAGACGTTTTATCGTATCACCGTAAAAAGCTGTTCTAGAAAGTTGGTGGTGGGAAAAGGGGAGGCTGGAATGAACAACCGTTTTGTCATATACATGATGCACCGGGGTTGGGGGGGACTAGGGGCCATCCATAAAGTACTTTGGCTAAAACTTGTCAATTTTTGACCCCCTCCCCCCTGTAAGCACGTACGCAATATATTGAGAAAATGTCAATTTGTTTTTAAAACTATAATGCCAGTTAATCAGTGACAAAGTTGAAAGTGTACATGCTAACATACCTTAAAATGTGAATAAAATAACCATTGCACTAAAAAGAGTATAATGTTTAGTTTGTAAATCGATGTATTAGGTTATTTAATAAGATAAAAATACGTTTGAGATTTGTTTTAAAAAATGCGTACATACACAGCAGCCGGACCCCCCTCCCCCGTTGACGCAGTGCGTACGCACCGGCCGTGAACCCCCCCCCCCCCCCTCTGTGCGTACGTACTTTGTGGATGACCCCTTACTAGGTCCCCTACAGGAATAGTTTGTAGTACAGCGCAGTATTTAATTAGCACGGAACAACAATGAAGTTTCACAATGTTTTCTCTGCTATTACTAATAAGACTTAAGTATTTGCAAGACGTTTTAAATGAAACGAAGTTTCTACGCATAAAAATACAACCATAATCAGTACTTCTGTTGTTTTTTGTTTTTATTGGTGAAGGTGTTGAAGTGTGTAAATTATAGAAGAGGGCTGGTTCAGATGTTTCTGCGTTCGTGAATGTTTTAACCGTTTTAAAATGAGACCGCTCATCGCATTTACTCCTTGAGGTTTTTATGCCCCATACGAGCACGTTATCAGTTATGATACTGAATGAAGTCATAGAGCACCCACCTCCTCCCCCATGCTGCCATCACCGCCACGACACATGATCTTTGCACAAATTTTAAAACAATGAACACCAACACACACACACACATGTACTTTTTTGAAGGCAATATCAGACATCGTATATTACCCTACTGGACAATACCTACTTTGGACTCTACCGAACCGATTGTTTTGGGACTATGGGTAACTTTGGCGTGATCATTTTTTGTTTGTTTGTTTGTTTTTTTCTTTTTTTCTTTTTTTTTTGGGGGGGGGGGG
Organism: Protula sp. h YS-2021; assembly: GCA_949752745.1. Lineage (NCBI taxonomy): Eukaryota > Metazoa > Annelida > Polychaeta > Sabellida > Serpulidae > Protula > Protula sp. h YS-2021. The sequence continues at coordinate 43,735,471 of OX457030.1, read as the reverse complement.
GCTGCAGACATTGTTGTGCCATTTTTCAAGCGCACTCGTGTCGATTTGTCTTGAAATAACGAAATAAATGGCACATTTGTACTGTCTAATTTCTGGTAAAATTCGGCTACTTTCCTGCAGGGCAATGTTCTACGTTAGGCATTTTCCAACCGAATCGTCTCCTGTCGGGTACTTTCCACTCGGTCATTGTCCCAGGGTTGAGACATCGTAAAATTTTCTGGTCGCCCGGCGCAATTTTTGCAAAATATGTCTAACACGCCTCACAATGGTGTTTAAAATAATCGACAGTATTTACCTGAAAATACTCAGAAAAAAAGTTAGTCGCCACTCGGGTGACCAACTGGAAAAAGTTGGTCGCCCGAGCCAAAAGTTGGTCGACCGGGCGACCGCGAAATCTCAACTCTGTTGTCCTGTTGTTTTCCAGTCGGAGTTTTGCCCAAAACCCCATTTATTTGTAGCATTATGTGCCCTTATAAGCCCTTATGTGCCCGTTGCGAACTAATGCCAGATTCCGGCATTCTACCAGATGTCAGCTCAGTAAAACAGTTCTTGGGGAAATAAAACCAATACAGCTGAGCGAATATGGCTTAGAAGCCAAAGGAAACTTTAAAGGCCATTTTTTTCGGTCTTTAGGCGATCAGTCGGCGTGTTGACTTAAAATGCGTTTCTGTTGCTTTTATCGACAACTGGAAAACCAAAAGCAAACTAGACCGAAATTCGCACAGCGAATTAGACCTCACTTGGAATGATAAGTTAAAACGGAGGGCAGATGATATTGCTATTTGTTAACAATTTTCACATGTCTGAATGTAGAACATTCTCCTAAATACTACCAACTATACCGGTAAGGTCCAGGTCAAAAGTTTTTATCAGGTGCACCACTTCAGATCACCCTCCATACATGTGCCAAGTTTGGTTGGCCTAGCTTCAGCGTTCTTGGAGGAGATGTCTCTTACCGTTTTCAAGAAAACGGCCAACTACTGGTTTGGGGCTCGAAAATGACCTGGAGGTCAAGAACACTGGAAGTTATACCTTACGTAACGTCGTACAGGGAGTGGAGGTCGAAAATGAGGTCAAAATTGCTTTATCTCTTACCGTTTTCGAGATAAGGGCCAACTTCCAGTTTGGAGCTCGAAAGTGACCTGGAGGTCAAGGACACTGGAAGTTAAACCTCACGTAACGTCGTATAGGGGGTGGAGGTCGAAAATGAGATCAAATTTGCTCTATCTCTTACCGTTTTCGAGATAAGGGCCAACTTCCAGTTTGGAGCTCGAAAGTGACCTGGAGGTCAAGGACACTGGAAGTTAAACCTCACGTAACGTCGTATAGGGGGTGGAGGTCGAAAATGAGGTCAAAATTGCTCTATCTCTTACCGTTTTCGAGATAAAGGCCATCTTCCGGTTTGGGGCTCGAAAGTGACCTGGAGGTCAAGGACGCCGGAAGTTATATACCTTACGTAACTTTGTATTGGGGTGGAGGTCGAAAATGAGGTCAAAATTGCTCTATCTCTTACCTTTTCGAGATAAAGGCCAACTTCCGGTTTCGGGCTCGAAAGTGACCTGGAGGTCAAGGACACCGGAAGTCAACCTTACGTAACGTCGTATAGGGCGTGGAGGTCGAAAAAGAGGTCAAAATTGCTCTATCTCTTACCTTTTCGAGATAAAGGCCAACTTCCGGTTTCGGGCTCGAAAGTGACCTGGAGGTCAAGGACACCGGAAGTCAACCTTACGTAACGTCGTATAGGGCGTGGAGGTCGAAAAAGAGGTCAAAATTGCTCTATCTCTTTCCGTTTGCGAGATAAATCATTGTTTTCTTAGATAACGTTTTTCTTGATTTGACCTTGACCATCACGGTCAAGGAAAAAAATTTTAACGGGTCCCCCAGATCACATCGTCCTTTATTAGCCCAGCTTACGTTACACGTAAGCTTGGGCATTCCTGTCGGTTTGCGGATGGCGTCCGTTAGTTAGTCCGTTAGTTAGTTGTTTATTTAGTAAACTTTGGTTCAAAATGCATCTCTTCCTACAATTTTGATCCGATGTCATTTATTTTTTATATGAGGCATCCCTAAGGGGTCATGCATACGGCTTATGCTTTTTTAGTCGATCGGGTGATTTTTGAATGTTGGGAGAAATTTTAAAGAAAAGAATTTAAAATGTATCTCCTCCTACATTTTTTATTCGATTTGATTTATTTTTGGTATGAGGCACCCCTAAAGGGTCGTGCATACAACTTGTGCTTGTTTAGTCGATCGGACAATTTTTTTTATTTTTGGGGAATTTTTGAAGCCCAAATTTCGAAAATAATTCAAAATGCATGTACTCATACAATTTTGATTCGATTTCATGTATTTTTTGGTTTGAGGCATCCCCAGGGGGTCAATTTTTGTATTTTTGGGGAATTTTTGAAGCCAAAATTTCGAAAATAATTCAAAATGCATGTACTCCTACAATTTTTATTCGATTTCATGTATTTTTTTGGTTCGAGGCATCCCCAGGGGGTCATGCATACGGCTTGTGCTTTTTTAGTCGATCGGGTGATTTTTGAATTTTTGGAGAATTTTTTAAGAAAAAAATTTAAAATGTATCTCCCACATGTTTGATACGATATCATTTATTTTGGTACGAAGCACCACTAAGTGTCGTGCATACATTTGTTCTTTTTTAGTTGATCGGACAATTTTTGTAATTTTAGGGTGTTTTTGAAGAAGAAACTTCAAAATGCATTTCCCTCTACAGCTCCTAAAAGCCGGGACTGAAATAAATATGCGTACTGGTCCGAAATGCAAATCGCGCGTCAACTGGTTCGAAATGTGAATCGCGCATCAACGCAGCCTAAAGAAACATGGGCACTAGTCAAAAATGCGAAGCGGATATCAACGCAAGTTAAATAAACATGCACACTGGTGCAAAATAAGTACCGCGCATCAACACAAGTTAAATAAATATGCGCACTGGTAAAAAATTCGATTCACGCATAATCACAAGTTAAATAATCATGCGCACTGGTGGAAAATGCGAACCGCTCATCGACGCAAGGTAAATAACCACACGCACTGGTCAGAAATGGGAACCGAGCATTAACGCAAGTTAAATAAACATGCACACTGGTCCGAAATGCGAACCGCGCACCAACGCAAGTTAAATATGCACAATGGTCCGAAATTCGAACTGCTCAGCAACGCAAATTGAATAAACATGCGCACTGGTCCGAAATGCGAACCGCGCACCAACGCAAGTTATAAATATATGCACAGTTCCAAAATAAGCACCGTGCATCAAGGCAAGTTAAATAAACATTTGCACTGGTCCAAAATAAGCACCGCGCATCGACGCAAGTTAAATAAACATGCGCACTGGTCCGAAATGCGAACCGCGCACCAACGCAAGTTAAACAAACATGCGCAATGGTCCGAAATTCGAACTGTGCATCAGCGCAACTTAAATAAACATACGCGCTGGTCTAGAATAATAACCACACATCAACGCAACCAAAGGAAACTTGTGCACTTGTCTAAAATAAGAACCGCGCATACGAACACGAATACGAACCGCGCATCGACGCAAGTTAAATAAACATGCACACTGGTTCGAAATAAGAACCGCACATCAACACAAAGTAAATAATCATGCGCACTGATCCGAAATAAGAACTGCATATCAACACAAGGTAAATAAACATGCGCACTGGTAAAAAATGCGAGCAGCGCATCAACGCAAATTAAATAAACATGCGCACTTGTCCGAAATGCGAACCGCGCACCAACGCAAGTTAAATATGCGCAATGGTCCGAAATTCGAACTCTGCATCAGCGCAATTTAAATAAACATGCGCGCTGGTCTAAAATAAGAACCGCGCATCAACTCCAGTTAAGGAAATATGCATATTGGCCTTAAATAAGAACCGCGCATCGACGCACGTTTAATAAACATGCGCAGTGGTTCGAAATACGAACCATACGCCAGCGCAAGTTAAATAAACATTTGCACTGGTCCAAAATAAGCACCGCGCATCGACGCAAGTTAAATAAACATGCGCACTGGTCCGAAATGCGAACCGCTCACCAACGCAAGTTAAATAAACATGCGCAATGGTCCGAAATTCGAACTGTGCATCAGCGCAACTTAAATAAACATACGAGCTGGTCTAGAATAAGAACCGCGCATCAACTCCAGTTAAGGAAATATGCATATTGGCCTTAAATAAGAACCGCGCATCGTCGCACGTTAAATAAACATGCGCAGTGGTTCTAAATACGAACCATGCGCCAACGCAAGTTAAATAAACATTTGCACTTGTCCACAATCAGCACCGCGCATCAAAGCAAGTTAAATAAACATGCGCACTGGTCCGAAATGCGAACAGCTCACCAGCGCAAGTTAAGTAAACATGCGCAATGGTCCGAAATTCGAACTGTGCATCAGCGCAACTTAAATAAACATGCGCGCTGGTCTAGAATAAGAACCGCGCATCAACTCCAGTTAAGGAAATATGCATATTGGCCTTAAATAAGAACCGCGCATCGACGCACGTTAAATAATCGTGCGCAGTGGTTCGAAATACGAACCATGCGCCAGCGCAAGTTAAATAAACATTTGCACAGGTCCAAAATAAGCACCGCGCATCGACGCAAGTTAAATAAACTTGCCTACTGGTCCGAAATGCGAACCGCTCACCAACGCAAGTTAAATAAGCATGCGCAATGGTCCGAAATTTGAACTGTGCATCAGCGCAACTTAAATAAACATACGCGCTGGTCTAGAATAATAACCGCGCATCAACTCCAGTTAAGGAAATATGCATATTGGCCTTAAATAAGAACCGCGCATCGACGCACGTTTAATAAACATGCGCAGTGGTTCGAAATACGAACCATACGCCAGCGCAAGTTAAATAAACATTTGCACTGGTCCAAAATAAGCACCGCGCATCGACGCAAGTTAAATAAACATGCGCACTGGTCCGAAATGCGAACCGCTCACCAACGCAAGTTAAATAAACATGCGCAATGGTCCGAAATTCGAACTGTGCATCAGCGCAACTTAAATAAACATACGAGCTGGTCTAGAATAAGAACCGCGCATCAACTCCAGTTAAGGAAATATGCATATTGGCCTTAAATAAGAACCGCGCATCGTCGCACGTTAAATAAACATGCGCAGTGGTTCTAAATACGAACCATGCGCCAACGCAAGTTAAATAAACATTTGCACTTGTCCACAATCAGCACCGCGCATCAAAGCAAGTTAAATAAACATGCGCACTGGTCCGAAATGCGAACAGCTCACCAGCGCAAGTTAAGTAAACATGCGCAATGGTCCGAAATTCGAACTGTGCATCAGCGCAACTTAAATAAACATGCGCGCTGGTCTAGAATAAGAACCGCGCATCAACTCCAGTTAAGGAAATATGCATATTGGCCTTAAATAAGAACCGCGCATCGACGCACGTTAAATAATCGTGCGCAGTGGTTCGAAATACGAACCATGCGCCAGCGCAAGTTAAATAAACATTTGCACAGGTCCAAAATAAGCACCGCGCATCGACGCAAGTTAAATAAACTTGCCTACTGGTCCGAAATGCGAACCGCTCACCAACGCAAGTTAAATAAGCATGCGCAATGGTCCGAAATTTGAACTGTGCATCAGCGCAACTTAAATAAACATACGCGCTGGTCTAGAATAATAACCGCGCATCAACTCCAGTTAAGGAAATATGCATATTGGCCTTAAATAAGAACCGCGCATCGACGCACGTTAAATAAACATGCGCAGTGGTTCGAAATACGAACCATGCACCAACGCAAGTTAAATAAACATTTGCACTTGTCCACAATCAGCACCGCGCATCAAAGCAAGTTAAATAAACATGCGCACTGGTCCGAAATGCGAACAGCTCACCAACGCAAGTTAAGTAAACATGCGCAATAGTCCGAAATTCGAACTGTGCATCAGCGCAACTTAAATAAACATACGCGCTGGTCTAGAATAAGAACCGCGCATCAACTCCAGTTAAGGAAATATGCATATTGGCCTTAAATAAGAACCGCGCATCGACGCACGTTAAATGAACATGCGCAGTGGTTCTAAATACGAACCATGCGCCAGCGCAAGTTAAATAAACATTTGCACTGGTCCAAAATAAGCACCGCGCATCGACGCAAGTTAAATAAACATGCGCACTGGCCCGAAATGCGAACCGCGCACCAGCGCAAGTTAAGTAAACATGCACACTGGTTCGAAATAAGAACCGCACATCAACACAAAGTAAATAATCATGCGCACTGATCCGAAATAATAACCGCATATCAACACAAGGTAAATAAACATGCGCACTTGTCCGAAATGCGAACCGCGCACCAACGCAAGTTAAATAAACATGCGCAATGGTCCGAAATTCGAACTCTGCATCAGCGCAATTTAAATAAACATGCGCGCTGGTCTAAAATAAGAACCGCGCATCAACTCCAGTTAAGGAAATATGCATATTGGCCTTAAATAAGAACCGCGCATCGACGCACGTTTAATAAACATGCGCAGTGGTTCGAAATACGAACCATACGCCAGCGCAAGTTAAATAAACATTTGCACTGGTCCAAAATAAGCACCGCGCATCGACGCAAGTTAAATAAACATGCGCACTGGTCCGAAATGCGAACCGCTCACCAACGCAAGTTAAATAAACATGCGCAATGGTCCGAAATTCGAACTGTGCATCAGCGCAACTTAAATAAACATACGAGCTGGTCTAGAATAAGAACCGCGCATCAACTCCAGTTAAGGAAATATGCATATTGGCCTTAAATAAGAACCGCGCATCGTCGCACGTTAAATAAACATGCGCAGTGGTTCTAAATACGAACCATGCGCCAACGCAAGTTAAATAAACATTTGCACTTGTCCACAATCAGCACCGCGCATCAAAGCAAGTTAAATAAACATGCGCACTGGTCCGAAATGCGAACAGCTCACCAGCGCAAGTTAAGTAAACATGCGCAATGGTCCGAAATTCGAACTGTGCATCAGCGCAACTTAAATAAACATGCGCGCTGGTCTAGAATAAGAACCGCGCATCAACTCCAGTTAAGGAAATATGCATATTGGCCTTAAATAAGAACCGCGCATCGACGCACGTTAAATAATCGTGCGCAGTGGTTCGAAATACGAACCATGCGCCAGCGCAAGTTAAATAAACATTTGCACAGGTCCAAAATAAGCACCGCGCATCGACGCAAGTTAAATAAACTTGCCTACTGGTCCGAAATGCGAACCGCTCACCAACGCAAGTTAAATAAGCATGCGCAATGGTCCGAAATTTGAACTGTGCATCAGCGCAACTTAAATAAACATACGCGCTGGTCTAGAATAATAACCGCGCATCAACTCCAGTTAAGGAAATATGCATATTGGCCTTAAATAAGAACCGCGCATCGACGCACGTTTAATAAACATGCGCAGTGGTTCGAAATACGAACCATACGCCAGCGCAAGTTAAATAAACATTTGCACTGGTCCAAAATAAGCACCGCGCATCGACGCAAGTTAAATAAACATGCGCACTGGTCCGAAATGCGAACCGCTCACCAACGCAAGTTAAATAAACATGCGCAATGGTCCGAAATTCGAACTGTGCATCAGCGCAACTTAAATAAACATACGAGCTGGTCTAGAATAAGAACCGCGCATCAACTCCAGTTAAGGAAATATGCATATTGGCCTTAAATAAGAACCGCGCATCGTCGCACGTTAAATAAACATGCGCAGTGGTTCTAAATACGAACCATGCGCCAACGCAAGTTAAATAAACATTTGCACTTGTCCACAATCAGCACCGCGCATCAAAGCAAGTTAAATAAACATGCGCACTGGTCCGAAATGCGAACAGCTCACCAGCGCAAGTTAAGTAAACATGCGCAATGGTCCGAAATTCGAACTGTGCATCAGCGCAACTTAAATAAACATGCGCGCTGGTCTAGAATAAGAACCGCGCATCAACTCCAGTTAAGGAAATATGCATATTGGCCTTAAATAAGAACCGCGCATCGACGCACGTTAAATAATCGTGCGCAGTGGTTCGAAATACGAACCATGCGCCAGCGCAAGTTAAATAAACATTTGCACAGGTCCAAAATAAGCACCGCGCATCGACGCAAGTTAAATAAACTTGCCTACTGGTCCGAAATGCGAACCGCTCACCAACGCAAGTTAAATAAGCATGCGCAATGGTCCGAAATTTGAACTGTGCATCAGCGCAACTTAAATAAACATACGCGCTGGTCTAGAATAATAACCGCGCATCAACTCCAGTTAAGGAAATATGCATATTGGCCTTAAATAAGAACCGCGCATCGACGCACGTTAAATAAACATGCGCAGTGGTTCGAAATACGAACCATGCACCAACGCAAGTTAAATAAACATTTGCACTTGTCCACAATCAGCACCGCGCATCAAAGCAAGTTAAATAAACATGCGCACTGGTCCGAAATGCGAACAGCTCACCAACGCAAGTTAAGTAAACATGCGCAATAGTCCGAAATTCGAACTGTGCATCAGCGCAACTTAAATAAACATACGCGCTGGTCTAGAATAAGAACCGCGCATCAACTCCAGTTAAGGAAATATGCATATTGGCCTTAAATAAGAACCGCGCATCGACGCACGTTAAATGAACATGCGCAGTGGTTCTAAATACGAACCATGCGCCAGCGCAAGTTAAATAAACATTTGCACTGGTCCAAAATAAGCACCGCGCATCGACGCAAGTTAAATAAACATGCGCACTGGCCCGAAATGCGAACCGCGCACCAGCGCAAGTTTAATAAACATGCACACTGGTTCGAAATAAGAACCGCACATCAACACAAAGTAAATAATCATGCGCACTGATCCGAAATAATAACCGCATATCAACACAAGGTAAATAAACATGCGCACTTGTCCGAAATGCGAACCGCGCACCAACGCAAGTTAAATAAACATGCGCAATGGTCCGAAATTCGAACTCTGCATCAGCGCAATTTAAATAAACATGCCCGCTGGTCTAGAATAAGAACCGCGCATCAACTCAAGTTAAAGAACTATGCATATTGGCCTTAAATAAGAACCGCGCATCGACGCACGTTAAATAATCATGCGCAGTGGTTCGAAATACGAACCATGCGCCAGCGCAAGTTAAATAAACATTTGCACTTGTCCACAATCAGCACCGCGCATCAAAGCAAGTTAAATAAACATGCGCACTGGTCCGAAATGCGAACCGCTCACCAACGCAAGTTAAATAAGCATGCGCAATGGTCCGAAATTCGAACTGTGCATCAGCGCAACTTAAAGCAAGTTAAATAAACTCAAAGCAAGTTAAATAAACATTCGCACTGGTCCGAAATGGGAACAGCTCACCAACGCAAGTTAACTAAACATGTGCAATGGTCTGAAATTCGAACTGTGCATCAGTGCAACTTATATAAACATACGCGCTGGTCTAGAATAAAAACCGCGCATCAACTCCAGTTAAGGAAATATGCATATTGGCCTTAAATAAGAACCGCGCATCGACGCACGTTAAATAAACATGCGCAGTGGTTCGAAATACGAACCATGCGCCAGCGCAAGTTAAATAAACATTTGCACTGGTCCAAAATAAGCACCGCGCATCGACGCAAGTTAAATAAACATGCGCACTGGTCCGAAATGCGAACCGCGCACCAACGCAAGTTAAATAAACATGCGCGATGGTCCGAAATTCGAACTGTGCATCAGCGCAACTTAAATAAACACACGCGCTGGTCTAGAATAATAACCGCGCATCAACTTCAGTTAAGGAAATATGCATATTGGCCTTAAATAAGAACCGCGCAACGACGCACGTTAAATAAACATGCGCAGTAGTTCGAAATACGAACCACGCGCCATCGCAAGTTAAATAAACATTTGCACTTGTCCAAAATCAGCACCGCGCATCAAAGCAAGTTTAATAAACATGCGCACTGGTCCGAAATTCGAACCGCGCACCAACGCAAGTTATAAATATATGCACAGGTCCAAAATAAGCACCGTGCATCAAGGCAAGTTAAATAAACATACACGCTGGTCCGAAATATGAACCGCACATCAACGCAACCAAAGGAAACTTGTGCACTTGTCTAAAATAAGAACCGCGCATACGAACACGAATACGAACCGCGCATCGACGCAAGTTAAATAAACATGCACACTGGTTCGAAATAAGAACCGCACATCAACACAAAGTAAATAATCATGCGCACTGATCCGAAATAATAACCGCATATCAACACAAGGTAAATAAACATGCGCACTGGTCCAAAATGCGAGCCGCGCATCAACGCAAATTAAATAAACATGCGCACTTGTCTGAAATGCGAACCGCGCACCAACGCAAGTTAAATAAACATGCGCAATGGTCCGAAATTCGAACTGTGCATCATCGCAACTTAAATAAACATAGGTGCTGGTCTAGAATAAGAACCGCGCATCAACTCCAGTTAAGGAAATATGCATATTGGCCTTAAATAAGAACCGCGCATCGTCGCACGTTAAATAAACATGCGCAGTGGTTCGAAATACGAACCATGCGCCAACGCAAGTTAAATAAACATTTGCACTTGTCCACAATCAGCACCGCGCATCAAAGCAAGTTTAATAAACATGCGCACTGGTCCGAAATGCGAACCGCTCACCAACGCAAGTTCAATAAACATGCGCAATGGTCCGAAATTCGAACTGCTCAGCAACGCAAATTGAATAAACATGCGCACTGGTCCGAAATGCGAACCGCGCACCAACGCAAGTTATAAATATATGCACAGGTCCAAAGTAAGTACCGTGCATCAAGGCAAGTTAAATAAACATACAAGCTGGTCCGAAATATGAACCGCACATCAACGCAACCAAAGGAAACTTGTGCACTTGTCTAAAATAAGAACCGCGCATACGAACACGAATACGAACCGCGCATCGACGCAAGTTAAATAAACATGCACACTGGTTCGAAATAAGAACCGCACATCAACACAAAGTAAATAATCATGCGCACTGATCCGAAATAATAACCGCATATCAACACAAGGTAAATAAACATGCGCACTGGTCCAAAATGCGAGCCGCGCATCAACGCAAATTGAATAAACATGCGCACTTGTCTGAATGAGAAACGCACATCGAGGCAAGTTACATAAATATACACTTTGGTCCGAAATGCGAGCGTTGTTCGACGGTGTCTACGGCAGACTATCCAGTCTATCAGAGATGCACAAAATCTGTTTCCCATTTTATGGGAAACAAATCTTTGTATGCATTTATCGGTCCATGTTCTGGTCCCGTGCTAAATTTATTATTGAGCTAGCTCTTTACCGTCCCATCTTTTGAAGACCAACTTTTCAAGGAAATTCCCTTGCTCCTGCACGCTGGAATTGGTCTTATTGCTTTTCCTAAGCTGGGACTTTGTCCTTGGACAAACTTGTATATGTGCCAAGTTTGACTTTTCTACCTTCAGCGGCCTTGCACTAGATGTCTGGAAACCGATTGACCTTTTTCACGATTTGACCTTGACTAGTAAGGTCAAGGTCAAAAAATTTTATCAGGTGCACATCTTCAGATGAACCTCTACACAAGTTTGGTTGGTCTAGCTTCAGTGGTCTTGGAGATGTCTGGAAACCGATTCGGCGGAAGAAAAAAAATAAAAAACAAGCCATCGTCGAGGGCGCAGACCCCAACCGAACACAATGATGTGTGACAAAAGCCCTATAGATTATCAGATTAGCTACTGAAGCATTTGCCTCTCTCTTTTGACGAACTCGTGCACAAGAGCACCTAAATGTTACACTACAGTTACCTAAAAAAATCACAATTTTTGATAAGTCGTAATTTTGACAATTTTTGACCAATTTGAAAAATAATACATTTTCACAACTTCAATATATATATATATATATATATTCACTGTACATTGTAGCATATGCCTAGGATACATAGTTTCGGAGAACTTGCGTGGAAAGCACCCAAGTGTTACATTGCAGTTATCTCAAGAGATCACAATTTTTGACAAGTCGCCATTTTGGCAATTTTTGGCCGATTTGAAAAATAACACGACGTTGCACAAACTTCAATGTATATATTTTCACTGGGCAAGGTAGCATATGCCTAGGATAACTAGAGCGGCCAATGCACACAAAACATAAGAATACAGGCTTGTATTATACACCTTCAATCGATACCCACTTAGTTTCTTGCTTTTGTAAACAAAAACAAATATCTCCCCGACTAAGCCCATAATGCCCCTCCCCCCAAAAATTTACCTTTTTTTATTTACTGAAATAAAATATTTATTTCTGCAAACATAACCATAATTCATTGTAAAAAAATCAAAACAAACAAAGCAGATGGTGGTCACTAAAACAGATATAAATGGACGTCTTTTTTATCCGAGTCTTGAAGGTGGTCGCTAAAACGGGTTTTACTGTAGGCCCTTCTTCATCCAGATCTGAAGTTGGTCACTACAGTAGTTTTACTGTACGTTACATTTTAATCCGGGTCTGGAAGTTGGTCAAGACAGGCAGGTTTTACCGTACGTGTTTGTACCCGAATCTAGAAGGGGTCACGGGTCTTAATTTACATCTTTTTATCCAAGTCTTGAAGGTGCTCTTTTTTCTACCACATGCGTACCCCCCGCCCCCCCCCCCCCCCCAGCTATTTAATGTAGGTTCGACTATAAACGTAACTTTAACCCTTTTATCCAAGGCAACGGTAACGGTCTGTACCCTAAGTGTAGTTACAGCCATGATATACTGCCTCGTCTTCGTACATTTCCATCAGCCAAAAAGCTAGAAAGGCATTCTTGATAACTGCGCATCCAATGACGTGCCTCAGTAGGAGAAGGTCAAGGCAGTTCGGTGCCAACTTGGTGAGCTGCGTATAACACAAGATATCAGGTGACCCATTTCAATAGCGAAAAATGCGTCTGAAAACAATGCTGATCGATACAAAATGGCTCATATATATAGAAAAACCTTGGCAACCGAATCATGTATGCTATGAAAAAAATTAATAGATAGACCTGCTTGGACCTATAAAGACGAAAATAGCATTCCATGACCTCGTAGATAACGACTAAATCATGTACCACAACTGACACTGACCCCTTACGTAATAGCCCTAAATGAGAAACGCACATAAATCTCAAGTTCAGGCAACAACAAATAGCAATGGACCGACAGTAATGCTGTTACTGTTTTGAAGCTTTCTAAAGAATGCAGGAACACTCGAGTGTCTACTGGAAATCCGCAGCGTAGTTAACACCTAGGCTTAGTTAACAAAGGAGCCAAAAGATTGGGACCACGGGGGGGGGGGGGGGTGACCTTTCATGATTTTCTATAAGAGTTTAATAATGTTTAAACAAAACCGTGCGGCTTATCCGAGGAATAACTACACCAAATTGAAAGTCGATCCGACTTTCCGATGTCGCGATATTTTGCTTAACGAGAGATAATTTTTTACCCGTCAAAAGTTTGGGCGATTGGACCAGAACCCGAACACACATATAGTGCAAATGTATACTGCGAAGTTTTTCTTCATTTCCATTGAAAATGTACTTTTGGAAATTTTTGAAATTTCTGATTTTTAAGTTTTTTGCTATATTGTTGCGATATCTCCGAAACAGTTTGTTGGATTAGGTTGAAACGTGGCAAGGAGAACCCACATATAGTGCAAATGTTTACTGCGATGTTTTTATTCATTTTCAGTAAAAATGAATTTTTTGGCGTTTTTTAAAATTATTTTTGGCTTGCCCAAAGTTGTACTTTTAAGCAAGGAATTTTTTCCACGTGACTGATGGGGGGGGGGGGGGGGGTCGGGTGAGACATATCCGTTTTTGATTTAACAAAAACACTGGCCAGTCTAGTTTTGTATGGTTCAAACATTTCTCCGGTTCTGGATAATCCCCTTTCAAGTTTTAAATCACAATGCTCATGTGAGCGTGTCTCCCATTTTTTGGCATCGTTTAACTTTGTTCGACTTTCATTACGCATATTTACTAACTGATGAACTGATATAAAGGTAGAATTCATATAATTCTGAAACAGTACAAAATTGTGAAAATGTAACTTTGTAAACTAAACGGACAAGCCGTGAAATAGGAGGGGCAAGCGATGAAAAAGGAAGGGAGTGGGTTGAGGAGAGGTGTGTGGTTGTCGGTGGAGACATTTGTTTTTGCTTACAAAAAAACGAAACTTCAGTGACTGGCTAATAAATATTTCGACATGTCCGCGTTCACTGGCTGCTCTATTTTTAACTGGTATGTCAAGGTTTGCATTAATCTTGTTACGCCTCTGTGAAGTTAGACAGAAGCAGTTATATGTTTAAAATATGCCGATTAACCATTTAAAAATAATTAATTTTTATTAATGTAATGTCATTTGATATAGTATATTTAATTTCCATTTGTTTGATTGCAAAAAAGGGTCCCAGCAATTTGTGTTGTCATTCGTGATTCATTTGGACAAATACTGTGCACAATGTGCTTCATGTGTCACTGTGATTGGTTGATTCAGCAACTTCAGTGGAAACGAGTTCGATGCCCTTCCGACTCGAGGCTTACGAACCATCCACCGTATCGAATCCACCAACAACACCAATCTACGAGTGCTTCCGGGACCCGGCCACTTGCCTAATGTCATGTCACTGTTACTCACATACGCCTACCACTGTGCTTATGCTGGACTGGAACATGGACACCTTCTCAACAGTTCCCAGCATGCCACCGTCGGGGAAGATTACGTCAGCTGGCCGGAGGATTTTGTACAGGACTTCAATCTCGAAGCTGGTGAGAGTTTTAATCTGAAGTTTCTAGTTATAAAAACGGCTGCCAAATGCATTGGACCATTTCAGGGCCTCTTGATTGATTACTGTTCTGCATTTCTAACGCTAGTAGCAATAGCGTTGGACCATTTCGGGCCCTTTGATTGACTACTGTTCTGTATTTTTAACGCTAGTAGCAATAGCGTTGGACCATTTTGGGCCCCTTGATTAACTACCGTTTTGTATTTTTAACACTAGTAGCAATAGCGTTGGACCATTTTGGGCCCCTTGATTGACTACTGTTCTGTATTTTTAACGCTCTTAGCAATAGCGTTGGGCCATTTTGGGCCCCTTGATTGACTACTGTTCTGTATTTTTAACGCTAGTAACAATAGCGTTGGGCCATTTTGGGCCCCTTGATTGACTACTTTTCTGTATTTTTAACGCTAGTAACAATAGCGTTGGACCACTTCAGGCCTCTTCATTGACTACTGTTCTGTATTTTTAGCGCTAGTAGAAATAGCGTTGGACCACTTCAGGCCCCTTCCTTGACTACTGTTCTGTATTTCTAACGCTAGTAGCAATGGCGTTGAACCATTTCGGGCCCCTTGATTGACTACTGTGCTGTACTTTTAACGCTCCTAGCAGTAGTGTTGGGCCATTTCAGGGCTTCTCGATCGACTACTGTTCGGCGTCCGACGTTTATATATACGTATGCATGTATGTAAGCTTTTACTTAACATGCTTCTTCTTCTACATTTTTTATTGGAGTGCTTTCAAAGTTTGCGTGAATATTTTCCTTTTGATCTCTGGGAAAATTAGTTTCTTTTTCGCCACCCGACAAAAAGGGTTCAAATCGGGGCATTTCTTAAAATGGCAATTTTCAAAATGCTTCTTGTTCGACAGTTTTTCATCGGATTGCTTTCAAATTTTGTACCAATATTCCATGGGCAGTCTTGTCTTGAAAAAATATTCATAGAAAATTTGAAAGCGATTTTATCAAAATTGTGGGAGAGGAAACATTTTGAAAATTGCTTGGTGGATTGTCAAGGGTATTTTTTCGTTGACAATTTTTGACGTTCTTCTACCTCAAGTGTCATCGGATACCTTGAGCTTGTACAGGAATTTTCCCAAGTTTTCCTTCTTTTAAATATGTACTTCTTAGCACAGGTGGCCATTGGCCACACGTATTGTTCCCATCGTTTGGGGCCTATGCCGTTTGTCCGTAAGTGCCGACAACTCGATAAGTAACGAAAAAAAAATGTTTTGCATGTAAGTAAATTCAAAACTTCTTTTTAGCCCCAACTTCTTACATAGGCAGGGGCTCTAGCAGTCGTTGAAAGTATGTGGGTTTGTGCGTATGTGCATGTGTACGCTTTTAAGTTGAAAAATCATATCACCTCCTAGGTTTTTAGCCTGAATGTCTCGAAATTTTGGTTGATAGTACCGGACATAAGTATCTACCTGGCTATTACTGTTTTTGGCAGTTCGCTAAAAATTGGCGGAAATATTGGCAAAAAAAAACAAGCTTCTTTAAACGTGTCTCCTTCTAGGGCTTTGATGGAAACGGTCTATAATTTTGGTGGAAAGTATCAAAATATGAAAAATATAAGACAATTTCAGAAATATATTTGAATGTCTGTTCTACAATTCTTGTAGTCACTTCAAATATTACTCAATTTCCCCAGGTCACCCCTCGATCTGTGAAATTTTTCAAAATTTCAAAAATATCAGAAAATTTCAGAAATTCATTTGTTCTCATTTCTGAGCCAGTCAACAAAAATTACGGAGGAACTTAAAATTTCAGTCAATTTCCACAGGTTACGACCTCTGAAATATTTCAAAATTTGAAAGATATCAGAAAATTTCGAAAATGTCTTTTAATGCCTTTTCTTCTATCCCTGTATTCATTTCTGAGGTAGTAAGTAAAAATTTCGGCCTAGAAATAACTTTTGTTGGAACTTAACAAATAAATCAATTTCCACAATTCCCGACCTGTGAAATATTTCAAAATGTGAAATATATCAGAAAATTTCAGAAATCCATTTGAATACCTTTTCTACTATCCCTGTATTCATTTCTGGGGTAGCAAGTGAAAATTAAGGCCTAGGAATAAATTTTGGAGGAACTCCGACCTGTGAAATGTTTCAAAATTTGAAAAACAGAATATTTCAGAAATGCATTAGAATGTCTTTTCTATTATCCCTGTGTTTATATCTGAGGCACTAAGTTAAAATTACGTCCTAGGAATAAAATTTCTAGGAACTTAAAATTTCAGTCAATTTCTACAGGTCCCGACCTGTGAAATATATGAAAACTTGAAAAATATCATAAATTTTCAGATTCGCATTTGAATGTCTTTTAGATTTGTCACTGTAGTCATTTCTGGGGTAATAATTAAAAATTACTGCCCATGAATAAATTTTAGAGATGTTGAAATTTCACTCAATTTCCACAGGTCCCGACCTGTGAAACATTTCAAAATTTGGTAAATGTCAGGAAATTTCAGAAATAAGTTTGAATGTCTTGGAGTCACTAGAGTGCTAGTAAGTAAAAATTACGGCCTAGGAATAAATTTTGGAGGAACTTAAAATTTCAGTCAATTTCCACAGGTCACGAGCTTTGAAACATTTCAAAATTTGAAAAATATCAGAAAATTTCGAAAATTTCTTTCAATGCCTTTTCTACTATCCCTGTATTAATTTCTGAGGTAGTTAGTAAAAATTACGGCCTAAGAATAAATTTTGGAGGAAACTCAAAATGAAGGCAATTTCCACAGGGTCCGACCTGTGAAATATTTCAAAATTTGAAAATTGTCAGAAATTTTCAGATATGCATTTGAATGCCTTTTCTATTTTCGCTGTAGTCATTTCTAGGTTAATAAGTAAAAATTACTGCTTAGGAATAAATTTTAGAGCATCTTGAAATTTCACTCAATTTCCGCAGGTCCCGACATGTGAAATATTTACAAATTTGAAAAATGTCAGAAAATTTTAGAAATGCCTTTGAATACTTTTCTACTAACGCTGAAAAATACTTTTCATCTCTGAGGTAGTAAGTAAAAATTTCGTCCTAGAAATAGACTTTGGAGGAACTTCAAAATTAAGCCAATTTCCACAGGTCCCGACCTGTGACATATTTCAAAATTTGAAAAATGTTTGACAATTTCAGAAATGAATTTGAATGCCTTTCTTAAATTCTTGGAGTCATTAGAGTGCTAATAAGTAAAAACTAAGGCCTAGGAATAAATTTTGGAGGAACTTAAAAATTAAAGCAATTTCCACACGTCCCGACCTGTGACATATTTTAAAACTTGCAAAATATCAGAAAATTTCAGAAAGGCATTTGAATTCCTTTTCTATTATCCCTGTAGTTATCTCTGTGGTAATAAGTAAAAATTACTGCCTAGGAAAAATTTTTTACGAACTTGAAATTTCACTCAATTTCCACAGATCCCGTCCTGTGAAATATTTCAAAATTTGAAAAATGTCAAAAAATTTCTGAAATGAATTTGAATGCCTTTTCTAAAATGCTTGGAGTCACTAGAGTGCTACTAAGTAAAAATTACGGCCTAGGAATACATTTTGAAGCAACTTAAAATTTCAGTGAATGTGCACATTTGAAACATTTCAATATTTGAAAAATATCAGAAAATTTCGAAAATGCCTTTCAATGGCTTTTCTACTATCCCTTTGTTCATTTCTCAGGTAGTAAGTGAAAAATTACGGCTTAGGAATAAATTTTAGAGGATCTTGAAATTTCACTCAGTTTTCACAGGTCCCGACCTGTGAAATATTTCAAAATTTGAAAAATGTCAGAAAATTTTAGAAATGCATTTGAAAGCCTTTTCTAAAATTCTTGGAGTCACTAGAGTGCTAGTAAGTAAAAAGTGCGGCCGAGGAATAAATTTTGGAGGAACTTAAAATTTCAGATAATTTCCACAGGTCACGACCTTTGAAACATTTTAAATTTTGAAAGAATTCAGAAATGAATAAAGGGATAGTAGAAAAGCCATTGAAAGACATTTTCGAAATTTTGTGATATTTTTCAAATTTTGAAATGTTTCAAATGTGCAAATTCACTGAAATTCTAAGTTGCTTCAAAATTTATTCTTAGGCCGCAATTTTTACTAACTACCTCAGAAATTAATACAGGGATAGTAAAAAAGGCATTGAAAGAAATTTTCGAAATTTTCTGATATTTTTCAAATTTTGAAATGTTTCAAAGCTCGTGACCTGTGGAAATTGACTGAAATTTTAAGTTCCTCCAAAATTTATTCCTAGGCCGTAATTTTTACTTGCTACCCCAGAAATGAATACAGGGATAGTAGAAAAGGTATTCAAATGGATTTCTGAAATTTTCTGATATATTTCAATTTTTCGAAATATTTCACAGGTCGGGAATTGTGGAAATTGACTTATTTGTTAAGTTCCTCCAAAAGGTAATTACGGCCTAAGAATAAATTTTGGAGGAACTTAAAATTTCACCAAATTTCCACAAGTCATGACCTGTGAAAAATTTTTAAATTTGAAAAATGTCAGAAAGTTTCAGAAATGCATTTGAATGCCTCATCTACTAACCCTGTATTCATTTCTGAGGTAGTAAGTAAAAATTACGGCCTAGGAATACATTTTGAAGCAACTTAAAATTTCAGTGAATTTGCACATTTGAAACATTTCAAAATTTGAAAAATATCAGAAAATTTCGAAAATGTCTTTCAATGGCTTTTCTACTATCCCTTTATTCATTTCTGAGGTAGTAAGTAAAAAATTACGGCTTAGGAATAAATTTTAGAGGATCTTGAAATTTCACTCAGTTTTCACAGGTCCCGACCTGTGAAATATTTCAAAATTTGAAAAATGTCAGAAAATTTTAGAAATGCATTTGAAAGCCTTTTCTAAAATTCTTGGAGTCACTAGAGTGCTAGTAAGTAAAAAGTGCGGCCGAGGAATAAATTTTGGAGGAACTTAAAATTTCAGACAATTTCCACAGGTCACGACCTTTGAAACATTTTAAATTTTGAAAGATATAAGAAAATTTAGAAAATATCGTTTAATGCCGTTTCTGCTATCATTGTATTCGTTTCTGAGTAAGTAAAAATTACGTCCTAGGAATGAATTTTGGAGGAACTTCAAAATTAAGGCAGTTTCCACAGGCCCCGACATGTGAAATATTTCAAAATTTAAAAAATGTCAGAAAATTTCTGAAATGAATTTGAATGCCTTTTCTAAAATTCTTGGATTTACTAGGGTGCTAGTAAGTAAAAATTTCTGCCTAGGAATTCATTTTCAAGGAACTTAAAATTTCAGTCAATTTCCACAGGTCGCGGGCTTTGAAACATTTCAAAATTTGAAAGATGTCAGAAAATTTCAGGAATGCATTTGAATGCCTTTTCTTCTATTCCTGTATTCATTTCTGGGGTAGTAAGTAAAAATTACGGCCTGTGAATAAATTTTAGATGAACTTAAAATTTCAGTCAATTTCCACAGGTCCCGACCTGTGAAATATATCAAAATTTGAAAAATATCAGAAATTTTCAGATATGCATTTGAATGCCTTTTCTATTTTCCCTGCAGTCATTTCTGGGGTAATAAGTAAAAATTACTGCATAGGAATAAATTTAAGAGCATCTTGAAATTTCACTCAATTTCCGGAGGTTTCGCCATGTGAAATATTTCCAAATTTGTGAAATGTCAGAAAATTTTAGAAATGCCTTTGAATGCTTTTCTACTACCGCTGTAATTTTTCTGACATTTTTTAAATTTTGGTCGGGGCCTGTGGAAATTGCCTTAATTTTGAAGTTCCTCCAAAATTCATTGCTAGGTCGTAATTTTTACTTACTCAGAAATGAATACAGGGATAACAGAAACGGCATTGAAAGCTATTTTCTAAATTTTCTTATATCTTTCAAAATTTAAAATGTTTCAAATGTCGTGACCTGCGGAAATTGTCTGAAATTTTAAGTTCCTCCAAAATTTATTTCTCGGCCGCACTTTTTACTTACTAGCACTGGGAGGGGGGGGGTGCAGATTCGCAAAGAAACCTGTAGTGACAAAAGAACCGCGGGGACCCCCATATTTTACTATCTCAAATGTTGAATGAATGATCAGTGCATAATTATGTACAATATGAGAGGAAAAATGTTGCAGGTTTTCGTTCTGTATTGGAATTAGTCTCAAAATTTGTTTATTTGCCATTCTTAGCAATACAAACCGAAAGAAATCCTGAGTCGTTTTAGTTCTGTTTTATTTCTCATAAAAGTCCGGTGACCATTGCTTTTTATATCCTATTATTATAGCACTGTGTCACATAGTTACACATGCGAAGTATTAAAACAAAATTGTTGCAGATTACAATTATGGGAGACAGCCGCATTTCCCTTTAAGTTCCTCCAAAATTTATTCCTAGGCCTTAGTTTTTACTTACTAGCACCCTAATGACATTCAAATTCACTTCTGAAATTGTCTGATATTTTTCAAATTTTGAAATATTTCACAGGTCGGGACCTGTGGAAATTGCCTTCATTTTGAGTTTCCTCCAAAATTTATTCTTAGGCCGTAATTTTTACTAACTACCTCAGAAATTAATACAGGGATAGTAGAAAAGGCATTGAAAGAAATTTTCGAAATTTTCTGATATTTTTCAAATTTTGAAATGTTTCAAAGCTCGTGACCTGTGGAAATTGACTGAAATTTTAAGTTCCTCCAAAATTTATTCCTAGGCCGTAATTTTTACTTGCTACCCCAGAAATGAATACAGGGATAGTAGAAAAGGTATTTAAATGGATTTCTGAAATTTTCTGATATATTTCAATTTTTTGAAATATTTCACAGGTCGGGAATTGTGGAAATTGACTTATTTGTTAAGTTCCTCCAAAAGGTAATTACGGCCTAAGAATAAATTTTGGAGGAACTTAAAATTTCACCAAATTTCCACAAGTCATGACCTGTGAAAAATTTTTAAATTTGAAAAATGTCAGAAAGTTTCAGAAATGCATTTGAATGCCTCATCTACTAACCCTGTATTCATTTCTGAGGTAGTAAGTAAAAATTACGGCCTAGGAATACATTTTGAAGCAACTTAAAATTTCTGTGAATTTGCACATTTGAAACATTTCAAAATTTGAAAAATATCAGAAAATTTCGAAAATGTCTTTCAATGGCTTTTCTACTATCCCTTTATTCATTTCTGAGGTAGTAAGTAAAAAATTACGGCTTAGGAATAAATTTTAGAGGATCTTGAAATTTCACTCAGTTTTCACAGGTCCCAGCCTGTGAAATATTTCAAAATTTGAAAAATGTCAGAAAATTTTAGAAATGCATTTGAAAGCCTTTTCTAAAATTCTTGGAGTCACTAGAGTGCTAGTAAGTAAAAAGTGCGGCCGAGGAATAAATTTTGGAGGAACTTAAAATTTCAGACAATTTCCACAGGTCACGACCTTTGAAACATTTTAAATTTTGAAAGATATAAGAAAATTTAGAAAATATCGTTTAATGCCGTTTCTGCTATCATTGTATTCGTTTCTGAGTAAGTAAAAATTACGTCCTAGGAATGAATTTTGGAGGAACTTCAAAATTAAGGCAGTTTCCACAGGCCCCGACATGTGAAATATTTCAAAATTTAAAAAATGTCAGAAAATTTCTGAAATGAATTTGAATGCCTTTTCTAAAATCTTGGAGTTACTAGGGTGCTAGTAAGTAAAAATTTCTGCCTAGGAATTCATTTTCAAGGAACTTAAAATTTCAGTCAATTTCCACAGGTCGCGGGCTTTGAAACATTTCAAAATTTGAAAGATGTCAGAAAATTTCAGGAATGCATTTGAATGCCTTTTCTTCTATCCCTGTATTTATTTCTGGGGTAGTAAGTAAAAATTACGGCCTGTGAATAAATTTTAGATAACTTAAAATTTCAGTCAATTTCCACAGGTCCCGACCTGTGAAATATATCAAAATTTGAAAAATATCAGAAATTTTCAGATATGCATTTGAATGCCTTTTCTATTTTCCCTGCAGTCATTTCTGGGGTAATAAGTAAAAATTACTGCATAGGAATAAATTTTAAGGCATCTTGAAATTTCACTCAATTTCCGGAGGTTTCGCCATGTGAAATATTTCCAAATTTGTGAAATGTCAGAAAATTTTAGAAATGCCTTTGAATGCTTTTCTACTACCGCTGTAATTTTTCTGACATTTTTCAAATTTTGGTCGGGGCCTGTGGAAATTGCCTTAATTTTGAAGTTCCTCCAAAATTCATTGCTAGGACGTAATTTTTTCTTACTCAGAAATGAATACAGGGATAGCAGAAACGGCATTGAAAGCTATTTTCTAAATTTTCTTATATCTTTCAAAATTTAAAATGTTTCAAATGTCGTGACCTGCGGAAATTGTCTGAAATTTTAAGTTCCTCCAAAATTTATTTCTCGGCCGCACTTTTTACTTACTAGCACTGGGAGGGGGGGGGGGCAGATTCGCAAAGAAACCTGTAGTGACAAAAGAACCGCGGAGACCCCCATTTTTTACTATCTCAAATGTTGAATGAATGATCAGTGCATAATTATGTACAATATGAGAGGAAAAATGTTGCAGGTTTTCGTTCTGTATTGGAATTAGTCTCAAAATTTGTTTATTTGCCATTCTTAGCAATACAAACCGAAAGAAATCCTGAGTCGTTTTAGTTCTGTTTTATTTCTCATAAAAGTCCGGTGACCATTGCTTTTTATATCCTATTATTATAGCACTGTGTCACATAGTTACACATGCGAAGTATTAAAACAAAATTGTTGCAGATTACAATTATGGGAGACAGCCGCATTTCCCTTTAAGTTCCTCCAAAATTTATTCCTAGGCCTTAGTTTTTACTTACTAGCACCCTAATGACATTCAAATTCACTTCTGAAATTGTCTGATATTTTTCAAATTTTGAAATATTTCACAGGTCGGGACCTGTGGAAATTGCCTTCATTTTGAGTTTCCTCCAAAATTTATTCTTAGGCCGTAATTTTTACTAACTACCTCAGAAATTAATACAGGGATAGTAGAAAAGGCATTGAAAGAAATTTTCGAAATTTTCTGATATTTTTCAAATTTTGAAATGTTTCAAAGCTCGTGACCTGTGGAAATTGACTGAAATTTTAAGTTCCTCCAAAATTTATTCCTAGGCCGTAATTTTTACTTGCTACCCCAGAAATGAATACAGGGATAGTAGAAAAGGTATTTAAATGGATTTCTGAAATTTTCTGATATATTTCAATTTTTTGAAATATTTCACAGGTCGGGAATTGTGGAAATTGACTTATTTGTTAAGTTCCTCCAAAAGGTAATTACGGCCTAAGAATAAATTTTGGAGGAACTTAAAATTTCACCAAATTTCCACAAGTCATGACCTGTGAAAAATTTTTAAATTTGAAAAATGTCAGAAAGTTTCAGAAATGCATTTGAATGCCTCATCTACTAACCCTGTATTCATTTCTGAGGTAGTAAGTAAAAATTACGGCCTAGGAATACATTTTGAAGCAACTTAAAATTTCTGTGAATTTGCACATTTGAAACATTTCAAAATTTGAAAAATATCAGAAAATTTCGAAAATGTCTTTCAATGGCTTTTCTACTATCCCTTTATTCATTTCTGAGGTAGTAAGTAAAAAATTACGGCTTAGGAATAAATTTTAGAGGATCTTGAAATTTCACTCAGTTTTCACAGGTCCCAGCCTGTGAAATATTTCAAAATTTGAAAAATGTCAGAAAATTTTAGAAATGCATTTGAAAGCCTTTTCTAAAATTCTTGGAGTCACTAGAGTGCTAGTAAGTAAAAAGTGCGGCCGAGGAATAAATTTTGGAGGAACTTAAAATTTCAGACAATTTCCACAGGTCACGACCTTTGAAACATTTTAAATTTTGAAAGATATAAGAAAATTTAGAAAATATCGTTTAATGCCGTTTCTGCTATCATTGTATTCGTTTCTGAGTAAGTAAAAATTACGTCCTAGGAATGAATTTTGGAGGAACTTCAAAATTAAGGCAGTTTCCACAGGCCCCGACATGTGAAATATTTCAAAATTTAAAAAATGTCAGAAAATTTCTGAAATGAATTTGAATGCCTTTTCTAAAATCTTGGAGTTACTAGGGTGCTAGTAAGTAAAAATTTCTGCCTAGGAATTCATTTTCAAGGAACTTAAAATTTCAGTCAATTTCCACAGGTCGCGGGCTTTGAAACATTTCAAAATTTGAAAGATGTCAGAAAATTTCAGGAATGCATTTGAATGCCTTTTCTTCTATCCCTGTATTCATTTCTGGGGTAGTAAGTAAAAATTACGGCCTGTGAATAAATTTTAGATAACTTAAAATTTCAGTCAATTTCCACAGGTCCCGACCTGTGAAATATATCAAAATTTGAAAAATATCAGAAATTTTCAGATATGCATTTGAATGCCTTTTCTATTTTCCCTGCAGTCATTTCTGGGGTAATAAGTAAAAATTACTGCATAGGAATAAATTTTAAGGCATCTTGAAATTTCACTCAATTTCCGGAGGTTTCGCCATGTGAAATATTTCCAAATTTGTGAAATGTCAGAAAATTTTAGAAATGCCTTTGAATGCTTTTCTACTACCGCTGTAATTTTTCTGACATTTTTCAAATTTTGGTCGGGGCCTGTGGAAATTGCCTTAATTTTGAAGTTCCTCCAAAATTCATTGCTAGGACGTAATTTTTTCTTACTCAGAAATGAATACAGGGATAGCAGAAACGGCATTGAAAGCTATTTTCTAAATTTTCTTATATCTTTCAAAATTTAAAATGTTTCAAATGTCGTGACCTGCGGAAATTGTCTGAAATTTTAAGTTCCTCCAAAATTTATTTCTCGGCCGCACTTTTTACTTACTAGCACTGGGAGGGGGGGGGGGGCAGATTCGCAAAGAAACCTGTAGTGACAAAAGAACCGCGGAGACCCCCATTTTTTACTATCTCAAATGTTGAATGAATGATCAGTGCATAATTATGTACAATATGAGAGGAAAAATGTTGCAGGTTTTCGTTCTGTATTGGAATTAGTCTCAAAATTTGTTTATTTGCCATTCTTAGCAATACAAACCGAAAGAAATCCTGAGTCGTTTTAGTTCTGTTTTATTTCTCATAAAAGTCCGGTGACCATTGCTTTTTATATCCTATTATTATAGCACTGTGTCACATAGTTACACATGCGAAGTATTAAAACAAAATTGTTGCAGATTACAATTATGGGAGACAGCCGCATTTCCCTTTAAGTTCCTCCAAAATTTATTCCTAGGCCTTAGTTTTTACTTACTAGCACCCTAATGACATTCAAATTCACTTCTGAAATTGTCTGATATTTTTCAAATTTTGAAATATTTCACAGGTCGGGACCTGTGGAAATTGCCTTCATTTTGAGTTTCCTCCAAAATTTATTCTTAGGCCGTAATTTTTACTAACTACCTCAGAAATTAATACAGGGATAGTAGAAAAGGCATTGAAAGAAATTTTCGAAATTTTCTGATATTTTTCAAATTTTGAAATGTTTCAAAGCTCGTGACCTGTGGAAATTGACTGAAATTTTAAGTTCCTCCAAAATTTATTCCTAGGCCGTAATTTTTACTTGCTACCCCAGAAATGAATACAGGGATAGTAGAAAAGGTATTTAAATGGATTTCTGAAATTTTCTGATATATTTCAATTTTTTGAAATATTTCACAGGTCGGGAATTGTGGAAATTGACTTATTTGTTAAGTTCCTCCAAAAGGTAATTACGGCCTAAGAATAAATTTTGGAGGAACTTAAAATTTCACCAAATTTCCACAAGTCATGACCTGTGAAAAATTTTTAAATTTGAAAAATGTCAGAAAGTTTCAGAAATGCATTTGAATGCCTCATCTACTAACCCTGTATTCATTTCTGAGGTAGTAAGTAAAAATTACGGCCTAGGAATACATATTGAAGCAACTTAAAATTTTTGTGAATTTGCACATTTGAAACATTTCAAAATTTGAAAAATATCAGAAAATTTCGAAAATGTCTTTCAATGGCTTTTCTACTATCCCTTTATTCATTTCTGAGGTAGTAAGTAAAAAATTACGGCTTAGGAATAAATTTTAGAGGATCTTGAAATTTCACTCAGTTTTCACAGGTCCCAGCCTGTGAAATATTTCAAAATTTGAAAAATGTCAGAAAATTTTAGAAATGCATTTGAAAGCCTTTTCTAAAATTCTTGGAGTCACTAGAGTGCTAGTAAGTAAAAAGTGCGGCCGAGGAATAAATTTTGGAGGAACTTAAAATGTCAGACAATTTCCACAGGTCACGACCTTTGAAACATTTTAAATTTTGAAAGATATAAGAAAATTTAGAAAATATCGTTTAATGCCGTTTCTGCTATCATTGTATTCGTTTCTGAGTAAGTAAAAATTACGTCCTAGGAATGAATTTTGGAGGAACTTCAAAATTAAGGCAGTTTCCACAGGCCCCGACATGTGAAATATTTCAAAATTTAAAAAATGTCAGAAAATTTCTGAAATGAATTTGAATGCCTTTTCTAAAATTTTTGGAGTTACTAGGGTGCTAGTAAGTAAAAGTTTCTGCCTAGGAATTCATTTTCAAGGAACTTAAAATTTCAGTCAATTTCCACAGGTCGCGGGCTTTGAAACATTTCAAAATTTGAAAGATGTCAGAAAATTTCAGGAATGCATTTGAATGCCTTTTCTTCTATCCCTGTATTCATTTCTTGGGTAGTAAGTAAAAATTACGGCCTGTAAAAAAATTTTAGATGAGCTTAAAATTTCAGTCAATTTCCACAGGTCCCGACATGTGAAATATATCAAAATTTGAAAAATATCAGAAATTTTCAGATATGCATTTGAATGCCTTTTCTATTTTCCCTGCAGTCATTTCTGGGGTAATAAGTAAAAATTACTGCATAGGAATAAATTTTAGAGCATCTTGAAATTTCACTCAATTTCCGGAGGTTTCGCCATGTGAAATATTTCCAAATTTGTGAAATGTCAGAAAATTTTAGAAATGCCTTTGAATGCTTTTCTACTACCGCTGTAATTTTTCTGACATTTTTCAAATTTTGGTCGGGGCCTGTGGAAATTGCCTTAATTTTGAAGTTCCTCCAAAATTCATTGCTAGGACGTAATTTTTTCTTACTCAGAAATGAATACAGGGATAGCAGAAACGGCATTGAAAGCTATTTTCTAAATTTTCTTATATCTTTCAAAATTTAAAATGTTTCAAATGTCGTGACCTGCGGAAATTGTCTGAAATTTTAAGTTCCTCCAAAATTTATTTCTCGGCCGCACTTTTTACTTACTAGCACTGGGAGGGGGGGGGGGCAGATTCGCAAAGAAACCTGTAGTGACAAAAGAACCGCGGAGACCCCAATTTTTTACTATCTCAAATGTTGAATGAATGATCAGTGCATAATTATGTACAATATGAGAGGAAAAATGTTGCAGGTTTTCGTTCTGTATTGGAATTAGTCTCAAAATTTGTTTATTTGCCATTCTTAGCAATACAAACCGAAAGAAATCCTGAGTCGTTTTAGTTCTGTTTTATTTCTCATAAAAGTCCGGTGACCATTGCTTTTTATATCCTATTATTATAGCACTGTGTCACATAGTTACACATGCGAAGTATTAAAACAAAATTGTTGCAGATTACAATTATGGGAGACAGCCGCATTTCCCTTTAAGTTCCTCCAAAATTTATTCCTAGGCCTTAGTTTTTACTTACTAGCACCCTAATGACATTCAAATTCACTTCTGAAATTGTCTGATATTTTTCAAATTTTGAAATATTTCACAGGTCGGGACCTGTGGAAATTGCCTTCATTTTGAGTTTCCTCCAAAATTTATTCTTAGGCCGTAATTTTTACTAACTACCTCAGAAATTAATACAGGGATAGTAGAAAAGGCATTGAAAGAAATTTTCGAAATTTTCTGATATTTTTCAAATTTTGAAATGTTTCAAAGCTCGTGACCTGTGGAAATTGACTGAAATTTTAAGTTCCTCCAAAATTTATTCCTAGGCCGTAATTTTTACTTGCTACCCCAGAAATGAATACAGGGATAGTAGAAAAGGTATTTAAATGGATTTCTGAAATTTTCTGATATATTTCAATTTTTTGAAATATTTCACAGGTCGGGAATTGTGGAAATTGACTTATTTGTTAAGTTCCTTTAAAAGGTAATTACGGCCTAAGAATAAATTTTGGAGGAACTTAAAATTTCACCAAATTTCCACAAGTCATGACCTGTGAAAAATTTTTAAATTTGAAAAATGTCAGAAAGTTTCAGAAATGCATTTGAATGCCTCATCTACTAACCCTGTATTCATTTCTGAGGTAGTAAGTAAAAATTACGGCCTAGGAATACATTTTGAAGCAACTTAAAATTTCTGTGAATTTGCACATTTGAAACATTTCAAAATTTGAAAAATATCAGAAAATTTCGAAAATGTCTTTCAATGGCTTTTCTACTATCCCTTTATTCATTTCTGAGGTAGTAAGTAAAAATTTACGGCTTAGGAATAAATTTTAGAGGATCTTGAAATTTCACTCAGTTTTCACAGGTCCCAGCCTGTGAAATATTTCAAAATTTGAAAAATGTCAGAAAATTTTAGAAATGCATTTGAAAGCCTTTTCTAAAATTCTTGCAGTCACTAGAGTGCTAGTAAGTAAAAAGTGCGGCCGAGGAATAAATTTTGGAGGAACTTAAAATGTCAGACAATTTCCACAGGTCACGACCTTTGAAACATTTTAAATTTTGAAAGATATAAGAAAATTTAGAAAATATCGTTTAATGCCGTTTCTGCTATCATTGTATTCGTTTCTGAGTAAGTAAAAATTACGTCCTAGGAATGAATTTTGGAGGAACTTCAAAATTAAGGCAGTTTCCACAGGCCCCGACATGTGAAATATTTCAAAATTTAAAAAATGTCAGAAAATTTCTGAAATGAATTTGAATGCCTTTTCTAAAATTCTTGGAGTTACTAGGGTGCTAGTAAGTAAAAATTTCTGCCTAGGAATTCATTTTCAAGGAACTTAAAATTTCAGTCAATTTCCACAGGTCGCGGGCTTTGAAACATTTCAAAATTTGAAAGATGTCAGAAAATGCCAGGAATGCATTTGAATGCCTTTTCTTCTATCCCTGTAAAAATTTTTCACAGGTCATGACCTGTGGAAATTGAGTGAAATTTTAACTTCCTCCAAAATTTATTCCTAGCCCGTAATTTTTACTTACTAGCACTCTAGAGACTCCAAGAACTCTACACAGGCATTTCAATGAATTTGTGAAATTTTCTGACAGTTTTTAAATTTTAAAATATTTCACAGGTCGGGACCTTTAGAAATTGAGTGAAATTTTAAGTTCCTCCAAAATTTATTCCTAGGCCGTACTTTTTACTTACTACCTCAGAAATGAATACAGGGATAGTACAGGAGGCATTAAAATGCATTTGTGAAATTTTCTGACATTTTTCAGATTTAAAAATTTTTCACAGGTCATAACGTGTGGAAATTAAGGTAAATTTTAAGTTTAACCAAAATTTATTCCTAGGCAGTAATTTTTGCTTACTAGCACTCTAGAGACTCCAAGAACTCTACAAAGGCATTCAAATGAATTTCTGAAATTTTCTGACACTTTTTAAATTTAAAATTTTTTCACAGGTCATGACCTGTGGAAATTGAGTGAAATTTTAAGTTCCTCCAAAATTTATTCCTAGGCCGTAATTTTTACTTACTACCTCAGAAATGAATATAGGGATAGTACAGGAGGTATTCAAATGCATTTCTGAAACTTTCTGACATTTTTCAAATTTAAACATTTTTCACAGGTCATGACCTGTGGAAATTGAGTGAAATTTTAAGTTCCTCCAAAATTTATTCCTAGGCCGTAATTTTTACTTACTACCTCAGAAATGAATACAGGAATAGTACAGGAGGCATTGAAATGCATTTCTGAAACTTTCTGACATTTTTTCAGATTTAAAAAGTTTTCACCTGTGGAAATTGAGTGAAATTTTAAGTTTCTCCAAAATTTATTCCTAGCCCGTAATTTTTACTTACTAGCACTCTAGAGACTCCAAGAACTCTACAAAGGCATTCAAATGAATTTCTGAAATTTTCTGACAGTTTTAAATTTTAAAATATTTCACAGGTCGGGACCTGTAGAAATTGAGTGAAAGTTTAAGTTCCTCCAAAATTTATTCCTAGGCCGTAATTTTTACTTACTACCTCAGAAATGAATACAGGGATAGTAGGTGAAGCATTCAAATGCATTTCTGAAACTTTCTGACATTTTTCAAATTTGAAAATTTTTCACAGGTCATGACCCTGTGGAAATTGAGTGAAATTTTAAATTCCTCCAAAATTTATTCCCAGCCCGTAATTTTTACTGAATAGCACTCTAGAGACTCCAAGAACTCTAGAAAAGGCATTCAAATGCATTTCTGAAATTTTCTGACCTTTTTCAAATTTTGAAATATTTCACAGGTCGGGATATGTATAAATTGAGCGAAATTTTAAGTTCAATTTTTTACATATCATGACCTGTGGAAATTGAGTGAAATTTTAAGTTCCTCCAAAATTTATATCTAGCCCGTAACTTTTACTTACTAGCACTCTAGAGACTCCAAGAACTCTACAAAGGCATTCCAATGAATTTCTGAAATTTTCTGCCAGTTTTTAAATTTTAAAATATTTCACATGTCGGGACCTGTAGAAATTGAGTGAAATTTTAACTCCCTCCAAAATTTATTCCTTGGCCGTAATTTTTACTTACTACCTCAGAAATGAATACAGGGATAGTGCAGGAGGCATTCAGATGTATTTCTGAAACTTTGACATTTTTCAGATTTAAAAAGTTTTTTTCACAGGTCATAACCTGTGGAAATTTTAAGTTCCTCCAAAATGATTCCTAGCCCGTAATTTTTACTTACTAGTACTCTAGAGACTCCAAGAACTCTACAAAGGCATTCAAATGAATTTCTGAAATTTTCTGACAGTTTTTAAATTTTAAAATATTTCACAGGTCGGGACCTGTAGATATTGGGTGAAATTTTAAGTTCCTCCAAAATTTATTCCTACCCGTAATTTTTACTTACTACCTCAGAAATGAATACAGGGATAGTACAGGAGGCATTCAGATGCATTTCTGAAACTTTCTGACATTTTTCAGATTTATAAGTTTTTCACAGGTCATGACCTGTGGAAATTGAGTAAAATTTTAACTTCCTCCAAAATTTATTCCTAGCCAGTAATTTTTACTTACTAGCACTCTAGAGACTCCAAGAACTCTACAAAGGCATTCAAATGAATTTCTGAAATTTGCTGACAGTTTTGAAATTTTAAAATATTTCACAGGTCGGGACCTGTAGAAATTGAGTGAAATTTTAACTTCCTGCAAAATTTATTCCTAGGCCGTAATTTTCACTTACTAGTACTCTAGAGACCCTAAGAACTCTACACAGGCATTCAAATGAATTTCTGAAATTTTCTGACAGTTTTGAAATTTTAAAATATTTCACAGGTCGGGAGCTGTAGAAATTGAGTGAAATTTTAAGTTCCTCCAAAATTTATTCCTTGGCCGTAATTTTTACTTACTAGCTCAGAAATGAATACAGGGATAGTACAGGAGGCATTCAGATGCATTTCTGAAACTTTCTGACATTTTTCAGATTTAAAAATTTTACACAGGTCATGACCTGTGGAAATTGAGTGAAATTTTAACTTCCTGCAAAATTTATTCCTAGCCCGTAATTTTTACTTACTAGCACTCTAGAGACTCCAAGAACTCTACAAAGGCATTCAAATGAATTTCTGAAATTTTCTGACAGTTTTAAAATTTTAAAATATTTCACAGGTCGGGAGCTGTAGAAATTGAGTGAAATTTTAACTTCCTGCAAAATTTATTCCTAGGCCGTAATTTTTACTTACTACCTCAGAAATGAATACAGGGATAGTACAGGAGGCATTCAGATTCATTTCTGAAACTTTCTGATATGTTTCAGATTTAAAAATTTTTCACAGGTCATGACCTGTGGAAATTGAGTGAAATTTTAAGTTCCTCCAAAATTTATTCTCAACCCGTAATTTTTACTTAGTAGCACTCTAGAGACTCCAAGAACTCTACAAAGGCATTCAAATGAATTTCTGAAATTTTCTGACAGTTTTTAAATTTTAAAATATTTCACAGGTCGGGACCTGTAGAAATTGAGTGAAATTTTAACTTCCTGCAAAATTTATTCCTAGGCCGTAATTTTTACTTACTACCTCAGAAATGAATACAGGGATAGTACAGGAGGCATTCAGATGCATTTCTGAAACTTTCTGACATTTTTCAGATTTAAATATTTTTCACAGGTCATAACCTGTGGAAATTGAGTGAAATTTTAAGTTCCTCCAAAATTTATTCTTAACCCGTAATTTTTACTTACTAGCACTCTAGAGACTCCAAGAACTCTACAAAGGCATTCAAATGAATTTCTGAAATTTTCTGACAGTTTTAAAATTTTAAAATATTTCACAGATCGGGACCTGTAGAAATTGAGTGAAATTTCAACTTCCTGCAAAATTTATTCCTAGGCCGTAACTTTTACTTACTACCTCAGAAATGAATACAGGGATAGTACAGGAGGCATTCAGATTCATTTCTGAAACTTTCTGACATTTTTCAGATTTAAAAATTTTTCACAGGTCATGACCTGTGGAAATTGAGTGAAATTTTAAGTTCCTCCAAAATTTATTCTTAACCTGTAATTTTTACTTATTAGCACTCCAGAGACTCCAAGAACTCTACAAAGGCATTCAAATGAATTTCTGAAATTTTCTGACAGTTTTGAAATTTTAAAATATTTCACAGGTCGGGAGCTGTAGAAATTGAGTTCCTCCAAAATTTATTCCTAGACCGTAATTTTTTACTTACTACCTCAAAAATGACTACAGGGGTAGTACAGGAGGCATTCAGATGCATTTCTGAAACTTTCTGACATTTTTCAGATTTGAAAATTTTTCACAGCTCGTGACCTGTGGAAATTAAGTGAAATTTTAAGTTCCCCCAAAATTTATTCCTAGCCTGTAATTTTTACTTACTAGCACTCTAGAGACTCCAAGAACTGTACACAGGCATTCAAATGAATTTCTGAAATTTTCTGACAGTTTTTGAAATTTTAAAATATTTCACAGGTCGGGACCTGTAGAAATTGAGTGAAATTTTAACTTCCTGTAAAATTTATTCCTAGGCCGTAATTTTTACTTACTAGCACTCTAGAGACTCCAAGAACTTTACACAGGCATTCAATTGAATTTCTGTAATTTTCTGACAGTTTTTAAATTTTAAAATATTTCACAGGTCGGGACCTGTAGAAATTGAGTGAAATTTTAGCTTCCTGCAAAATTTATTCCTAGGCCGTAATTTTTACTTACTACCTCAGAAATGAATACAGGGATAGTACAGGAGGCACTCAAATTCATTTCTGAAACTTTCTGACATTTTTCAGATTTAAAAATTTTTCACAGGTCATGATCTGTGGAAATTGAGTGAAATTTTAAGTTCCTCCAAAATTTATTCTTAACCCGTAATTTTTACTTACTAGCACTCTAGAGACTCCAAGAACTCTACAAAGGCATTCAAATGAATTTCTGAAATTTTCTGACAGTTTTTAAATTTTAAAATATTTCACAGGTCGGGACCTGTAGAAATTGAGTGAAATTTTAACTTCCTGCAAAATTTATTCCTAGGCCGTAATTTTTACTTACTACCTCAGAAATGAATACAGGGATAGTACAGGAGGCACTCAAATTCATTTCTGAAACTTTCTGACATTTTTCAGATTTAAAAATTTTTCACAGGTCATGATCTGTGGAAATTGAGTGAAATTTTAAGTTCCTCCAAAATTTATTCTTAACCCGTAATTTTTACTTACTAGCACTCTAGAGACTCCAAGAACTCTACAAAGGCATTCAAATGAATTTCTGAAATTTTCTGACAGTTTTTAAATTTTAAAATATTTCACAGGTCGGGACCTGTAGAAATTGAGTGAAATTTTAACTTCCTGCAAAATTTATTCCTAGGCCGTAATTTTTACTTACTACCTCAGAAATGAATACAGGGATAGTACAGGAGGCATTCAGATGCATTTCTGAAACTTTCTGACATTTTTCAGATTTAAAAATTTTTCACAGGTCATGACCTGTGGAAATTGAGTGAAATTTTAAGTTCCTCCAAAATTTATTCTTAACCCGTAATTTTTACTTACTAGCACTCTAGAGACTCCAAGAACTCTACAAAGGCATTCAAATGAATTTCTGAAATTTTCTGACAGTTTTTAAATTTTAAAATATTTCACAGGTCGGGACCTGTAGAAATTGAGTGAAATTTTAACTTCCTGTAAAATTTATTCCTAGGCCGTAATTTTTACTTACTAGCACTCTAGAGACTCCAAGAACTTTACACAGGCATTCAATTGAATTTCTGTAATTTTCTGACAGTTTTTAAAATATTTCACAGGTCTGGACCTGTAGAAATTGAGTGAAATTTTAACTTCCTCCAAAATTTATTCCTAGGCCGTAATTTTTACTTACTACCTCAGAAATGACTACAGGGATAGTACAGGAGGCATTCAGATGCATTTCTGAAACTTTCTGACATTTTTCAGATTTAAAAATTTTTCACAGGTCGTGGAAATTAAGTGAAATTTTAAGTTCCCCCAAAATTTATTCCTAGCCCGTACTTTTTACTTACTACCTCAGAAATGACTACAGGGATAGTACAGGAGGCATTCAGATGCATTTCTGAAACTTTCTGACATTTTTCAGATTTA
Source organism: Protula sp. h YS-2021 (assembly GCA_949752745.1). Classification (NCBI taxonomy): domain Eukaryota; kingdom Metazoa; phylum Annelida; class Polychaeta; order Sabellida; family Serpulidae; genus Protula; species Protula sp. h YS-2021. The sequence goes on along the minus strand of OX457030.1, from coordinate 43,699,839 downwards.
AAAATTTTTCACAGATCATGACCTGTGGAAATTGAGTGAAATTTTGAAGTTCCTCCAAAATTTATTCTTAACCCGTAATTTTTACTTACTAGCACTCTAGAGACTCCAAGAACTCTACAAAGGCATTCAAATGAATTCCGAAATTTTCTGACAGTTTTGAAATTTTAAAATATTTCACAGGTCGGGAGCTGTAGAAATTGAGTGAAATTTTAAGTTCCTCCAAAATTTATTCCTAGGCCGTAATTTTTACTTACTACCTCAGAAATGAATACATTGATAGTACAGGAGGCATTCAGATGCATTTCTGAAACTTTCTGACATTTTTCAGATTTATAAATTTTTCACATGTCGGGACCTGTAGAAATTGAGTGAAATTTTAACTTCCTGTAAAATTTATTCCTAGGCCGTAATTTTTACTTACTAGCAGTCTAGAGACTCCAAGAACTGTACACAGGCATTCAAATGAATTTCCGAAATTTTCTGACAGTTTTTAAATTTTGAGATATTTCACAGGTCGGGAGCTGTAGAAATTGAGTGAAATTTTAAGTTCCTCCAAAATTTATTCCTAGGCCGTAATTTTTACTTACTAGCACTCTAGAGACTCCAAGAACTCTACAAAGGCATTCAAATGAATTTCTGAAATTTTCTGACAGTTTTTAAATTTTAAAATATTTCACAGGTCGGGACCTGTAGAAATTGAGTGAAATTTTAACTTCCTGCAAAATTTATTCCTAGGCCGCAATTTTTACTTACTACCTCAGAAATGAATACAGGGATAGTACAGGAGGCATTCAGATTCATTTCTGAAACTTTCTGACATTTTTCAGATTTTAAAATTTTTCACAGGTCATGACCTGTGGAAATTGAGTGAAATTTTAACTTCCTCCAAAATTTCTTCTTAACCCGTAATTTTTACTTACTAGCACTCTAGAGACTCCAAGAACTCTACAAAGGCATTCAAATGAATTTCTGAAATTTTCTGACAGTTTTTAGATTTTAAAATATTTCACAGGTCGGGACCTGTAGAAATTGAGCGAAATTTTAAGTTCCTGCAAAATTTATTCCTAGGCCGTAATTTTTACTTACTACCTCAGAAATAATTACAGGGATAGCACAGGAGGCATTCAGATTCATTTCTGAAACTTTCTGACATTTTTCAGATTTAAAAATTTTTCACAGGTCGGGACCTGTGGAAATTGAGTGAAATTTTAAGTTCCTCCAAAATTTAACTTAATTTCCACAGGTCACGACCTGTGAAAAATTTTCAAATCTGAAAAATGTCAGAAAGTTTCAGAAATGAATCTGAATGCCTCCTGTACTATCCCTGTAGTCATTTCTGAGGTAGTAAGTAAAAATTACGGCCTAGGAATAAATTTTTGAGGAACTTAAAATTTCACTCAATTTCTACAGCTCCCGACCTGTGAAATATTTTAAAATTTAAAAACTGTCAGAAAATTTCAGAAATTCATTTGAATGCCTTTGTAGAGTTCTTGGAGTCTCTAGTGTGCTAGGAAGTAAAAATTACGGGTTAAGAATAAATTTTGTGGGAACTTAAAATTTCACTCAATTTCTACGGGTCATTCAGAAAAATTTTTAAATGTGAAAAATGTCAGAAAGTTTCAGAAATGAATCTGAATGCCTCCTGTACTATCCCTGTAGTCATTTCTGAGGTAGTAAGTAAAAATTACGGCCTAGGAATAAATTTTGGAGGAACTTAAAATTTCACTCAATTTCCACAGGTCATGACCTGTGAAAAATTTTTAAATCTGAAAAATGTCAGAAAGTTTCAGAAATGAATCTGAATGCCTCCTGTACTATCCCTGTATTCATTTCTGAGGTAGTAAGTAAAAATTACGGCCTAGGAATAAATTTTGCAGGAAGTTAAAATTTCACTCAATTTCTACAGGTCCCGACCTGTGAAATATTTTAAAATTTAAAAACTGTCAGAAAATTTCAGAAATTTATTTGAATGCCTTTGTAGAGTTCTTGGAGTCTCTAGAGTGCTAGTAAGTAAAAATTACGGGCTAGGAATAAATTTTGGAGGAAGTTAAAATTTCACTCAATTTCCACAGGTCATGACCTGTGAAAAATTTTTAAATCTGAAAAATGTCAGAAAGTTTCAGAAATGCATCTGAATGCCTCCTGTACTATCCCTGTATTTATTTCTGAGGTAGTAAGTAAAAATTACGGGCTAGGAATAAATTTTAGAGGAACTCAAAATTTCACTCAATTTCTACAGGTCCCGACCTGTGAAATATTTTAAAATTTCAAAAACTGTCAGAAAATTTCGGAAATTCATTTGAATGCCTGCGTACAGTTCTTCGAGTCTCTAGAGTGCTAGTAAGTAAAAATTACGGGCTAGGAATAAATTTTGGGGGAACTTAAAATTTCACTCAATTTCCACAGGTCACGACCTGTGAAAAATTGTCAAATCTGAAAAATGTCAGAAAGTTTCACAAATGCATCGGAATGCCTCCTGTACTATCCCTGTTTTTATTTCTGAGGTAGTAAGTAAAAATTACGGGCTAGGAATAAATTTTAGAGGAACTCAAAATTTCACTCAATTTCTACAGGTCCCGACCTGTGAAATATTTTAAAATTTCAAAAACTGTCAGAAAATTTCGGAAATTCATTTGAATGCCTGCGTACAGTTCTTCGAGTCTCTAGAGTGCTAGTAAGTAAAAATTACGGGCTAGGAATAAATTTTGGGGGAACTTAAAATTTCACTCAATTTCCACAGGTCACGACCTGTGAAAAATTTTTAAATCTGAAAAATGTCAGAAAATTTCAGAAATGCATCGGAATGCCTCCTGTACTATCCCTGTAGTCATTTCTGAGGTAGTAAGTAAAAATTACGGGCTAGGAATAAATTTTAGAGGAACTCAAAATTTCACTCAATTTCTACAGGTCCCGACCTGTGAAATATTTTAAAATTTCAAAAACTGTCAGAAAATTTCGGAAATTCATTTGAATGCCTGCGTACAGTTCTTCGAGTCTCTAGAGTGCTAGTAAGTAAAAATTACGGGCTAGGAATAAATTTTGGGGGAACTTAAAATTTCACTCAATTTCCACAGGTCACGACCTGTGAAAAAATTTTAAATCTGAAAAATGTCAGAAAGTTTCAGAAATGCATCGGAATGCCTCCTGTACTATCCCTGTAGTCATTTCTGAGGTAGTAAGTAAAAATTACGGCCTAGGAATAAATTTTGGAGGAACTTAAAATTTCACTGAATTTCTACGGCTCCCGATCTGTGAAATATCTTAAAATTTAAAAACTGTCAGAAAATTTCAGAAATTCATTTGAATGCCTTTGTAGAGTTCTTGGAGTCTCTAGAGTGCTAGTAAGTAAAAATTACGGGTTAAGAATAAATTTTGGAGGAACTTAAAATTTCACTCAATTTCCACAGGTCATGACCTGTGAAAAATTTTTAAATGTGAAAAATGTCAGAAAGTTTCAGAAATGAATCTGAATGCCTCCTGTACTATCCCTGTATTCATTTCTGAGGTAGTAAGTAAAAATTACGGCCTAGGAATAAATTTTGCAGGAAGTTAAAATTTCACTCAATTTCTACAGGTCCCGACCTGTGAAATATTTTAAAATTTAAAAACTGTCAGAAAATTTCAGAAATTCATTTGAATGCCATTGTAGAGTTCTTGCAGTCTCTAGAGTGCTAGTAAGTAAAAATTACGGGTTAAGAATAAATTTTGGAGTAACTTAAAATTTCACTCAATTTCTACAGGTCATGACCTGTGAAAAATTTTTAAATGTGAAAAATGTCAGAAAGTTTCAGAAATGAATCTGAATGCCTCCTGTACTATCCCTGTATTCATTTCTGAGGTAGTAAGTAAAATTTACGGCCTAGGAATAAATTTTGCAGGAAGTTAAAATTTCACTCAATTTCTACAGGTCCCGACCTGTGAAATATTTTAAAATTTCAAAAACTGTCAGAAAATTTCGGAAATTCATTTGAATGCCTGCGTACAGTTCTTCGAGTCTCTAGAGTGCTAGTAAGTAAAAATTACGGGCTAGGAATAAATTTTGGGGGAACTTAAAATTTCACTCAATTTCCACAGGTCACACCCTGTGAAAAATTTTTAAATCTGAAAAATGTCAGAAAGTTTCAGAAATGCATCGGAATGCCTCCTGTACTATCCCTGTAGTCATTTCTGAGGTAGTAAGTAAAAATTGCAGGCTAGGAATAAATTTTAGAGGAACTCAAAATTTCACTCAATTTCTACAGGTCCCGACCTGTGAAATATTTTAAAATTTCAAAAACTGTCAGAAAATTTCGGAAATTCATTTGAATGCCTGCGTACAGTTCTTCGAGTCTCTAGAGTGCTAGTAAGTAAAAATTACGGGCTAGGAATAAATTTTGGAGGAAGTTAAAATTTCACTCAATTTCCACAGGTCATGACCTGTGAAAAATTTTTAAATCTGAAAAATGTCAGAAAGTTTCAGAAATGCATCTGAATGCCTCCTGTACTATCCCTGTATTTATTTCTGAGGTAGTAAGTAAAAATTACGGGCTAGGAATAAATTTTAGAGGAACTCAAAATTTCACTCAATTTCTACAGGTCCCGACCTGTGAAATATTTTAAAATTTCAAAAACTGTCAGAAAATTTTGGAAATTCATTTGAATGCCTGCGTACAGTTCTTCGAGTCTCTAGAGTGCTAGTAAGTAAAAATTACGGGCTAGGAATAAATTTTGGGGGAACTTAAAATTTCACTCAATTTCCACAGGTCACGACCTGTGAAAAATTTTTAAATCTGAAAAATGTCAGAAAGTTTCAGAAATGCATCGGAATGCCTCCTGTACTATCCCTGTAGTCATTTCTGAGGTAGTTAGTAAAAATTACGGGCTAGGAATAAATTTTAGAGGAACTCAAAATTTCACTCAATTTCTACAGGTCCCGACCTGTGAAATATTTTAAAATTTCAAAAACTGTCAGAAAATTTCGGAAATTCATTTGAATGCCTGCGTTCAGTTCTTCGAGTCTCTAGAGTGCTAGTAAGTAAAAATTACGGGCTAGGAATAAATTTTGGGGGAACTTAAAATTTCACTCAATTTCCACAGGTCACGACCTGTGAAAAATTTTTAAATCTGAAAAATGTCAGAAAGTTTCAGCAATGCATCGGAATGCCTCCTGTACTATCCCTGTAGTCATTTCTGAGGTAGTAAGTAAAAATTACGGCCTAGGAATAAATTTTGGAGGAACTTAAAATTTCACTCAATTTCCACAGGTCCCGACCTGTGAAATATTTTAAAATTTAAAAACTGTCAGAAAATTTCAGAAATTCATTTGAATGCCTTTGTAGAGTTCTTGGAGTCTCTAGAGTGCTAGTAAGTAAAAATTACGGGTTAAGAATAAATTTTGGAGGAACTTAAAATTTCACTCAATTTCCACAGGTCATGACCTGTGAAAAATTTTTAAATGTGAAAAATGTCAGAAAGTTTCAGAAATGAATCTGAATGCCTCCTGTACTATCCCTGTATTCATTTCTGAGGTAGTAAGTAAAAATTACGGCCTAGGAATAAATTTTGCAGGAAGTTAAAATTTCACTCAATTTCTACAGCTCCCGACCTGTGAAATATTTTAAAATTTAAAAACTGTCAGAAAATTTCAGAAATTCATTTGAATGCCTTTGTAGAGTTCTTGGAGTCTCTAGAGTGCTAGTAAGTAAAAATTACGGGCTAGGAATAAATTTTGGAGGAAGTTAAAATTTCACTCAATTTCCACAGGTCATGACCTGTGAAAAATTTTTAAATCTGAAAATGTCAGAAAGTTTCAGAAATGCATCTGAATGCCTCCTGTACTATCCCTGTATTCATTTCTGAGGTAGTAAGTAAATATTACGGCCTAGGAATAAATTTTAGAGGAACTTAAAATTTCACTCAATTTCTACAGGTCCCGACCTGTGAAATATTTTAAAATCTAAAAACAGTCAGAAAATTTCGGAAATTCATTTGAATGCCTGTGTACAGTTCTTGGAGTCTCTAGAGTGCTAGTAAGTAAAAATTACGGCCTAGGAATAAATTTTACACGAAGTTAAAATTTCACTCAATTTCTACAGGTCCCGACCTGTGAAAAATTTTTAAATCTGAAAAATGTCAGAAAGTTTCAGAAATGCATCTGAATGCCTCCTGTACTATCCCTGTAGTCATTTCTGAGGTAGTAAGTAAAAATTACGGCGTAGGAATCAATTTTTGAGGAACTTAAAATTTCACTCAATTTCTACAGCTCCCGACCTGTGAAATATTTTAAAATTTAAAAACTGTCAGAAAATTTCAGAAATTCATTTGAATGCCTTTGTAGAGTTCTTGGAGTCTCTAGAGTGCTAGTAAGTAAAAATTACGGGTTAAGAATTAATTTTGGAGGAACTTAAAATTTCACTCAATTTCCACAGGTCATGACCTGTGAAAAATTTTTAAATCTGAAAAATGTCAGAAAGTTTCAGAAATGCATCTGAATGCCTCCTTACTATCCCTGTAGTCATTTCTGAGGTAGGAAGTAAAAATTACGGCCTAGGAATAAATTTTGCAGGAAGTTGAAATTTCACTCAATTTCTACAGGTCCCGACCTGTGAAATATTTTAAAATTTAAAAACTGTCAGAAAATTTCAGAAATTCATTTGAATGCCTTTGTAGAGTTCTTGGAGTCTCTAGAGTGCTAGTAAGTAAAAATTACGGGATAGGAATAAATTTTGGAGGAAGTTAAAATTTCACTCAATTTCCACCTGTGAAAAATTTTTAAATCTGAAAATGTCAGAAAGTTTCAGAAATGCATCTGAATGCCTCCTGTACTATCCCTGTATTCATTTCTGAGGTAGTAAGTAAAAATTACGGCCTAGGAATAAATTTTAGAGGAACTTAATATTTCACTCAATTTTTACAGGTCCCGGCCTGTGAAATATTTTGAAATTTAAAAACTGTCAGAAAATTTCGGAAATTCATTTGAATGCCTGTGTACAGTTCTTGGAGTCTCTAGAGTGCTAGTAAGTAAAAATTACGGCCTAGGAATAAATTTTACAGGAAGTTAAAATTTCACTCAATTTCTACAGGTCCCGACCTGTGAAAAATTTTTAAATCTGACAAATGTCAGAAAGTTTCAGAAATGCATCTGAATTCCTCCTGTACTATCCCTGTAGTCATTTCTGAGGTAGTAAGTAAAAATTACGGCGTAGGAATAAATTTTGGAGGAACTTAAAATTTCACTCAATTTCTACAGCCACCGACCTGTGAAATATTTTAAAATTTAAAAACTGTCAGAAAATTTCAGAAATTCATTTGAATGCCTTTGTAGAGTTCTTGGAGTCTCTAGAGTGCTAGTAAGTAAAAATTACGGGTTAAGAATAAATTTTGGAGGAACTTAAAATTTCACTCAATTTCCACAGGTCATGACCTGTGAAAAATGTTTAAATCTGAAAAATGTCAGAAAGTTTCAGAAATGAATCTTAATGCCTCCTGTACTATCCCTGTATTCATTTCTGAGGTAGTAAGTAAAAATTACGGCCTAGGAATAAATTTTGCAGGAAGTTAAAATTTCACTCAATTTCTACAGGTCCCGACCTGTGAAATATTTTAATATTTAAAAGCTGTCAGAAAATTTCAGAAATTCATTTGAATGCCTTTGTAGAGTTCTTGGGGTCTCTAGAGTGCTAGTAAGTAAAAATTACGGGCTAGGAATAAATTTTGGAGTAACTTAAAATTTCACTCAATTTCTACAGGTCCCGACCTCTGAAATATTTTAAAATTTAAAAACTGTCAGAAAATTTCAGAAATTCAATTGAATGCCTGTGTAAAGTTCCTGGAGTCTCTAGAGTGCTAGTAAGTAAAAATTACGGGCTAGGAATAAATTTTACAGGAAGTTAAAATTTCACTCAATTTCAACAGGTCCCGACCTGTGAAATATTTTAAAATTTAAAAACTGTCAGAAAATTTCAGAAATTCATTTGAATGCCTTTGTAGAGTTCTTGGAGTCTCTAGAGTGCTAGTAAGTAAAAATTACGGGCTAGGAATAAATTTTGGAGCAAGTTAAAATTTCACTCAATTTCCACAGGTCATAACCTGTGAAAAATTTTTAAATCTGAAAAATGTCAGAAAGTTTCAGAAATGCATCTGAATGCCTCCTGTACTATCCCTGTATTCATTTCTGAGGAAGTAAGTAAAAATTACGTTCTAGGAATAAATTTTAGAGGAACTTAAAATTTCACTCAATTTCTACAGGTCCCGACCTGTGAAATATTTTAAAATTTAAAAACTGTCAGAAAATTTCGGAAATTCATTTGAATGCCTGTGTACAGTTCTTGGAGTCTCTAGAGTGCTAGTAAGTAAAAATTACGGGCTAGGAATAAATTTTGGGGGAACTTAAAATTTCACTTAATTTCCACAGGTCACGACCTGTGAAAAATTTTTAAATCTGAAAAATGTCAGAAAGTTTCAGAAATGCATCTGAATGCCTGCTGTATTATCCCTGTTTTCATTTCTGCGGCAGTAAGTAAAAATTACGGCCTAGGAATAAATTTTGGAGGAACCTAAAATTTCACTCAATTTCTACAGGTCCCGACCTGTGAAATATTTTAAAATTTAAAACTGTCAGAAAATTTCAGAAATTCATTTGAATGCCTTTGTAGAGTTCTTGGAGTCTCTAGAGTGCTAGTAAGTAAAAATTACGGGCTAGGAATAAATTTTGGAGGAAGTTAAAATTTCACTCAATTTCCACAGGTCATAACCTGTGAAAAATGTTTAAATCTGAAAAATGTCAGAAAGTTTCAGAAATGCATCTGAATGCCTCCTGTACTATCCCTGTATTCATTTCTGAGGTAGTAAGTAAAAATTACGTTCTAGGAATAAATTTTAGAGGAACTTAAAATTTCACTCAATTTCTACAGGTCCCTACCTGTGAAATATTTTGAAATTTAAAAACTGTCAGAAAATTTCGGAAATTCATTTGAATGCCTGTGTACAGTTCTTCGAGTCTCTAGAGTGCTAGTAAGTAAAAATTACGGGCTAGGAATAAATTTTGGGGGAACTTAAAATTTCACTTAATTTCCACAGGTCACGACCTGTGAAAAATTTTTAAATCTGAAAAATGTCAGAAAGTTTCAGAAATGCATCTGAATGCCTCCTGTATTATCCCTGTTTTCATTTCTGAGGCAGTAAGTAAAAATTACGGCCTAGGAATAAATTTTGGAGGAACTTAAAATTTCACTCAATTTCTACAGGTCCCGACCTGTGAAATATTTTGAAATTTATAAACTGTCAGAAAATTTCAGAAATTCAATTGAATGCCTGTGTAAAGTTCCTGGAGTCTCTAGAGTGCTAGTAAGTAAAAATTACGGGCTAGGAATCAATTTTACAGGAAGTTAAAATTTCACTCAATTTCTACAGGTCCCGACCTGTGAGATATTTTAAAATTTAAAAACTGTCAGAAAATTTCAGAAATTCATTTGAATGCCTTTGTAGAGTTCTTGGAGTCTCTAGAGTGCTAGTAAGTAAAAATTACGGGCTAGGAATAAATTTTGGAGGAAGTTAAAATTTCACTCAATTTCCACAGGTCATAACCTGTGAAAAATGTTTAAATCTAAAAAATGTCAGAAAGTTTCAGAAATGCATCTGAATGCCTCCTGTACTATCCCTGTATTCATTTCTGAGGTAGTAAGTAAAAATTACGTTCTAGGAATAAATTTTAGAGGAACTTAAAATTTCACTCAATTTCTACAGGTCCCGACCTGTGAAATATTTTAAAATTTAAAAACTGTCGGAAAATTTCGGAAATTCATTTGAATGCCTGTGTACAGTTCTTGGAGTCTCTAGAGTGCTAGTAAGTAAAAATTACGGGCTAGGAATAAATTTTGGGGGAACTTAAAATTTCACTTAATTTCCACAGGTCACGACCTGTGAAAAATTTTTAAATCTGAAAAATGTCAGAAAGTTTCAGAAATGCATCTGAATGCCTCCTGTATTATCCCTGTTTTCATTTCTGAGGCATTAAGTAAAAATTACGGCCTAGGAATAAATTTTGGAGGAACTTAAAATTTCACTCAATTTCTACAGGTCCCGACCTGTGAAATATTTCAAAATTTAAAAGCTGTCAGAAAATTTCAGAAATTCATTTGAATGCCTTTGTAGAGTTCTTGGAGTCTCTAGAGTGCTAGTAAGTAAAAATTACGGGCTAGGAATAAATTTTGGAGGAAGTTAAAATTTCACTCAATTTCCACAGGTCATAACCTGTGAAAAATGTTTAAATCTGAAAAATGTCAGAAAGTTTCAGAAATGCATCTGAATGCCTCCTGTACTATCCCTGTATTCATTTCTGAGGTAGTAAGTAAAAATTACGTTCTAGGAATAAATTTTAGAGGAACTTAAAATTTCACTCAATTTCTACAGGTCCCGACCTGTGAAATATTTTGAAATTTAAAAACTGTCAGAAAATTTCGGAAATTCATTTGAATGCCTGTGTACAGTTCTTGGAGTCTCTAGAGTGCTAGTAAGTAAAAATTACGGGCTAGGAATAAATTTTGGGGGAACTTAAAATTTCACTTAATTTCCACAGGTCACGACCTGTGAAAAATTTTTAAATCTGAAAAATGTCAGAAAGTTTCAGAAATGCATCTGAATGCCTCCTGTATTATCCCTGTTTTCATTTCTGAGGCAGTAAGTAAAAATTACGGCCTAGGAATAAATTTTGGAGGAACTTAAAATTTCACTCAATTTCCACAGGTCCCGACCTGTGAAATATTTTAAAATTTAAAAACTGTCAGAAAATTTCAGAAATTCAATTGAATGCCTGTGTAAAGTTCCTGGAGTCTCTAGAGTGCTAGTAAGTAAAAATTACGGGCTAGGAATAAATTTTACAGGAAGTTAAAATTTCACTCAATTTCTACAGGTCATGACCTGTGAAATATTTTAAAATTTAAAAACTGTCAGAAAATTTCAGAAATTCATTTGAATGCCTTTGTAGAGTTCTTGGAGTCTCTAGAGTGCTAGTAAGTAAAAATTACGGGCTAGGAATAAATTTTGGAGGAAGTTAAAATTTCACTCAATTTCCACAGGTGAAAAATGTGAAAAATGTTTAAATCTGAAAAATGTCAGAAAGTTTCAGAAATGCATCTGAATGCCTCCTGTACTATCCCTGTAGTCATTTCTCAGGTAGTAAGTAAAAATTACGGCCTAGGAATAAATTTTGGAGGAACTTAAAATTTCACTCAATTTCTACAGGTCCCGACCTGCGAAATGTTTTAAAATTTAAAAACTGTCAGAAAATTTCAGAAATTAATTTGAATGCCTTTGTAGAGTTCTTGGAGTCTCTAGAGTGCTAGTAAGTAAAAATTACGGGTTAAGAATAAATTTTGGAGGAAGTTAAAATTTCACTCAATTTCCACAGGTCATAACCTGTGAAAAATTTTTAAATCTGAAAAATGTCAGAAAGTTTCAGAAATGCATCTGAATGCCTCCTGTACTATCCCTGTATTCATTTCTGAGGTAGGAAGTAAAAATTACGGCCTAGGACAAAATTTTGAAGGAACTTAAAATTTCACTCAATTTCTACAGGTCCCGATCTGTCAAATATTTTAAAATTTAAAAACTGTCAGAAAATTTCAGAAATTCATTTGAATGCCTTTGTAGAGTTCTTGGAGTCTCTAGAGTGCTAATAAGCAAAAATTACGGGCTAAGAATAAATTTTGGAGGAACTTAAAATTTCACTCAATTTCCACAGGTCATGACCTGTGAAAAATTTTTAAATCTGAAAAATGTCAGAAAGTTTCAGAAATGCATCTGAATGCCTCCTGTATTATCCCTGTATTCATTTTTGAGGCAGTAAGTAAAAATTACGGCCTAGGAATAAATTTTGGATGAACTTAAAATTTCACTCAATTTCTACAGGTCCCGACCTGTGAAATATTTTGAAATTTAAAAACTGTCAGAAAATTTCGGAAATTCATTTGAATGCCTGTGTACAGTTCTTGGAGTCTCTAGAGTGCTAGTAAGTAAAAATTACGGGCTAGGAATAAATTTTGGGGGAACTTAAAATTTCACTCAATTTCCACAGGTCACGACCTGTGAAAAATTTTTAAATCTGAAAAATGTCAGATAGTTTCAGAAATGCATCTGAATGCCTCCTGTATTATCCCTGTTTTCATTTCTGAGGCAGTAAGTAAAAATTACGGCCTAGGAATAAATTTTGGAGGAACTTAAAATTTCACTCAATTTCTACAGGTCCCGACCTGTGAAATATTTTAAAATTTAAAAACTGTCAGAAAATTTCAGAAATTCAATTGAATGCCTGTGTAAAGTTCCTGGAGTCTCTAGAGTGCTAGTAAGTAAAAATTACGGGCTAGGAATAAATTTTGCAGGAAGTTAGAATTTCACTCAATTTCTACAGGTCATGACCTGTGAAATATTTTAAAATTTAAAAACTGTCAGAAAATTTCAGAAATTCATTTGAATGCCTTTGTAGAGTTCTTGGAGTCTCTAGAGTGCTAGTAAGTAAAAATTACGGGCTAGGAATAAATTTTGGAGGAAGTTAAAATTTCACTCAATTTCCACAGGTCATAACCTGTGAAAAATTTTTAAATCTGAAAAATGTCAGAAAGTTTCAGAAATGCATCTGAATGCCTCCTGTACTATCCCTGTAGTCATTTCTGAGGTAGTAAGTAAAAATTACGGCCTAGGAATAAATTTTGGAGGAACTTAAAATTTCACTCAATTTCTACAGGTCCCGACCTGTGAAATGTTTTAAAATTTAAAAACTGTCAGAAAATTTCAGAAATTAATTTGAATGCCTTTGTAGAGTTCTTGGAGTCTCTAGAGTGCTAGTAAGTAAAAATTACGGGTTAAGAATAAATTTTGGAGGAAGTTAAAATTTCACTCAATTTCCACAGGTCATAACCTGTGAAAAATTTTTAAATCTGAAAAATGTCAGAAAGTTTCAGAAATGCATCTGAATGTCTCCTGTACTGTCCCTGTATTCATTTCTGAGGTAGTAAGTAAAAATTACGGGCTAGGAATAAATTTTGGAGGAACTTAAAATTTCACTCAATTTCTACAGGTCCCGACCTGTGAAATATTTTGAAATTTAAAAACTGTCAGAAAATTTCGGAAATTCATTTGAATGCCTGTGTACAGTTCTTGGAGTATCTAGAGTGCTAGTAAGTAAAAATTGCGGGCTAGGAATAAATTTTGGGGGAACTTAAAATTTCACTTAATTTCCACAGGTCACGACCTGTGAAAAATTTTTAAATCTGAAAAATGTCAGAAAGTTTCAGAAATGCATCTGAATGCCTCCTGTATTATCCCTGTTTTCATTTCTGAGGCAGTAAGTAAAAATTACGGGCTAGGAATAAATTTTGGGGGAACTTAAAATTTCACTTAATTTCCACAGGACACGACCTGTGAAAAATTTTTAAATCTGAAAAATGTCAGAAAGTTTCAGAAATGCATCTGAATGCCTCCTGTATTATCCCTGTTTTCATTTCTGAGGCAGTAAGTAAAAATTACGGCCTAGGAATAAATTTTGGAGGAACTTAAAATTTCACTCAATTTCTACAGGTCCCGACCTGTGATATATTTTAAAATTTAAAAACTGTCAGAAAATTTCAGAAATTCAATTGAATACCTGTGTAAAGTTCCTGGAGTCTCTAGAGTGCTAGTAAGTAAAAATTACGGGCTAGGAATAAATTTTACAGGAAGTTAAAATTTCACTCAATTTCTACAGGTCATGACCTGTGAAATATTTTAAAATTTAAAAATTGTCAGGAAATTTCAGAAATTCATTTGAATGCCTTTGTAGAGTTCTTGGAGTCTCTAGAGTGCTAGTAAGTAAAAATTACGGGCTAGGAATAAATTTTGGAGGAAGTTAAAATTTCACTCAATTTCCACAGGTCATAACCTGTGAAAAATGTTTAAATCTGAAAAATGTCAGAAAGTTTCAGAAATGCATCTGAATGCCTCCTGTACTATCCCTGTAGTCATTTCTGAGGTAGTAAGTAAAAATTACGGGCTAGGAATAAATTTTGGAGGAACTTAAAATTTCACTCAATTTCTACAGGTCCCGACCTGTGAAATGTTTTAAAATTTAAAAACTGTCAGAAAATTTCAGAAATTAATTTGAATGCCTTTGTAGAGTTCTTGGAGTCTCTAGAGTGCTAGTAAGTAAAAATTACGGGTTAAGAATAAATTTTGGAGGAAGTTAAAATTTCACTCAATTTCCACAGGTCATAACCTGTGAAAAATTTTTAAATCTGAAAAATGTCAGAAAATTTCAGAAATGCATCTGAATGCCTCCTGTACTGTCCCTGTATTCATTTCTGAGGTAGTAAGTAAAAATTACGGGCTAGGAATAAATTTTGGAGGAACTTAAAATTTCACTCAATTTCTACAGGTCCCGACCTGTGAAATATTTTAAAATTTAAAAACTATCAGAAAATTTCGGAAATTCATTTGAATGCCTTTGTAGAGTTCTTGGAGTCTCTAGGGTGCTAGTAAGTAAAAATTACGGGCAAGGAATAATCTTGGAGGAACTTAAAATTTCACTCAATTTCCACAGGTCATGACGTGTGAAAAATTTTTAAATCTGAAAAATGTCAGAAAGTTTCAGAAATGCATCTGAATGCCTCCTGTACTATCCCTGTATTCATTTCTGAGGTAGTAATTAAAAATTACGGCCAAGGACAAAATTTTGAAGGAACTTAAAATTTCACTCAATTTCTACAGGTCCCGATCTGTCAAATATTTTAAAGTTTAAAAACTGTCAGAAAATTTCAGAAATTCATTTGAATGCCTTTGTAGAGTTCTTGGAGTCTCTAGAGTGCTAATAAGTAAAAATTACGGGCTAAGAATAAATTTTGGAGGAACTTAAAATTTCACTCAATTTCCACAGGTCATGACCTGTGAAAAATTTTTAAATCTGAAAAATGTCAGAAAGTTTCAGAAATGCATCTGAATGCCTCCTGTATTATCCCTGTATTCATTTTTGAGGCAGTAAGTAAAAATTACGGCCTAGGAATAAATTTTGGATGAACTTAAAATTTCACTCAATTTCTACAGGTTCCGACCTGTGAAATATTTTAAAATTTAAAAACTGTCAGAAAATTTCAGAAATTCAATTGAATGCCTGTGTAGAGTTCTTGGAGTCTCTAGAGTGCTAGTAAGTAAAAATTACGGGCTAGGAATAAATTTTGAGGGAACTTAAAATTTCACTTAATTTCCACAGGTCAGGACCTGTGAAAAATTTTTAAATCTGAAAAATGTCAGAAAATTTTAGAAATGCATCTGAATGACTCCTGCATTATCCCTGTTTTAATTTCTGAGGTAGTAAGTAAAAATTACGGTCTAGGAATAAATTTTGGAGGAATTTAAAATTTCACTCAATTTCTACAGCTCCCGACATGTGAAATATTTTAAAATTTGAAAACTGTCAGAAAATTTCAGAAATTCATTTGAATGCCTTTATAGAGTTCTTGGAGTCTCTAGAGTGCTAGTAAGTAAAAATTACGGGTTAAGAATAAATTTTGGAGGAACTTAAAATTTCACTCGATTTCCACAGGTCATGACATGTGAAAAATTTTTAAATCTGAAAAATGTCAGAAAGTTTCAGAAATGAATCTGAATGCCTCCTGTACTATCCCTGTATTCATTTCTGAGGTAGTAAGTAAAAATTACGGCCTAGGAATAAATTTTGCAGGAAGTTAAAATTTCACTCAATTTCTACAGGTCCTGTGAAATATTTCAAAATTTAAAAACTGTCAGAAAATTTCAGAAATTCATTTGAATGCCTTTGTAGAGTTCTTGGAGTCTCTTGAGTGCTAGTAAGTAAAAATTATGGGTTGAGAATAAATTTTGGAGGAACTTAAAATTTCACTCAATTTCCACAGGATATGACCTGTGAAAAATTTTTAAATCTGAAAAATGTCAGAAAGTTTCAGAAATGAATCTGAATGCCTCCTGAACTATCCCTGTATTCATTTCTGAGGTAGTAAGTAAAAATTACGGCCTAGGAATAAATTTTGGAGGAACTTAAAATTTCACTCAATTTCTACAGCTCACGACCTGTGAAATATTTTAAAATTTAAAAACTGTCAGAAAATTTCAGAAATTCATTTGAATGCCTTTGTAGAGTTCTTGGAGTCTCTAGAGTGCTAGTAAGTAAAAATTACGGGTTAAGGATAAGATTTGGAGGAACTTAAAATTTCACTCAATTTCCACAGGTCATGACCTGTGAAAAATTTTTAAATCTGAAAAATGTCAGAAAGTTTCAGAAATGAATCTGAATGCCTCCTGTACTATCCCTGTATTCATTTCTGAGGAAGTAAGTAAAAATTACGGCCTAGGAATAAATTTTGCAGGAAGTTAAAATTTCACTCAATTTCTACAGGGCCGACCTGTGAAATATTTTAAAATTTAAAAACTGTCAGAAAATTTCAGAAATTCATTTGAATGCCTTTGTAGAGTTCTTGGAGTCTCTAGAGTGCTAGTAAGTAAAAATTACCTGTGGAAATTGAGTGAAATTTTAACTTCCTCCAAAATTTATTCCTAGCCCGTTATTTTTACTTACTAGCACTCTAGAGACTCCAAGAAAATTTTCTGACAGTTTTTAAATTTTAAAATATTTCACAGGTCGGCCCTGTAGAAATTGAGTGAAATTTTAACTTCCTGCAAAATTTATTCCTAGGCCGTAATTTTTACTTACTTCCTCAGAAATGAATACAGGGATAGTACAAGAGGCATTCAGATTCATTTCTGAAACTTTCTGACATTTTTCAGATTTAAAAATTTTTCACAGGTCATGACCTGTGGAAATTGAGTGAAATTTTAACTTCGTCCAAAATTTATTCTTAACCCGCAATTTTTACTTATTAGCACTCTAGAGACTCCAAGAACTCTACAAAGGCATTCAAATGAATTTCCGAAATTTTCTGACAGTTTTTGAAATTTTAAAATATTTCACAGGTCGGGACCTGTAGAAATTGAGTGAAATTTTAAGTTCCTCTAAAATTTATTCCTAGCCCGTAATTTTTGCTAACTACCTCAGAAATGAATACAGGGATAGTACAGGAGGCATTCAGATGCATTTCTGAAACTTTCTGACATTTTTCAGATTTAAAAATTTTTCACAGGTCGGGACCTGTGGAAATTGAGTGAAATTTTAACTTCCTCCAAAATTTATTCCTAGCCCGTAATTTTTACTTACTAGCACTCTAGAGACTCCAAGAACTCTACAAAGGCATTCGAATGAATTTCTGAAATTTTCTAACAGTTGTTAAATTTTAAAATATTTCACAGGTCGGGACCTGTAGAAATTGAGTGATATTTTAACTTCCAGCAAAATTTATTCCTAGGCCGTAATTTTTACTTACTACCTCAGAGTTGAATACAGGGATAGTACAGGAGGCATTCAGATTCATTTCTGAAACTTTCTGACATTTTTCAGATTTAAAAATTTTTCACAGGTCATACCTATCGAAATTGAGTGAAATTTTAACTTCCTCCAAAATTTATTCTTAACCCGTAATTTTTACTTATTAGCACTCTAGAGACTCCAAGAACTCTACAAAGGCATTCAAATGAATTTCCGAAATTTTCTGACAGTTTTTAAATTTTAAAATATTTCACAGGACCTGTGGAAATTGAGTGAAATTTTAACTTCCTGCAAAATTTATTCCTAGGCCGTAATTTTTACTTACTACCTCAGAAAGGAATACAGGGATAGTACAGGAGGCATTCAGATTCATTTCTGAAACTTTCTGACATTTTTCAGATTTAAAAATTTTTCACAGGTCATGACCTGTGGAAATTGAGTGAAATTTTAATTTCCTCCAAAATTTATTCTTAACCCGTAATTTTTACTTACTAGCACTCTAGAGACTCCAAGAACTCTACAAAGGCATTCAAATGAATTTCTGAAATTTTCTGACAGTTTTAAAATTTTAAAATATTTCACAGGACCTGTAGAAATTGAGTGAAATTTTAACTTCCTGCAAAATTTATTCCTAGGCCGTAATTTTTACTTACTACCTCAGAAATGAATACAGGGATAGTACAGGAGGCATTCAGATTCATTTCTGAAACTTTCTGACATTTTTCAGATTTAAAAATTTTTCACAGGTCATGACCTGTGGAAATCGAGTGAAATTTTAACTTCCTCCAAAATTTATTCTTAACCCGTAATTTTTACTTACTAGCACTCTAGAGACTCCAAGAACTCTACAAAGGCATTCAAATGAATTTCTGAAATTTTCTGACAGTTTTTAAATTTTAAAATATTTCACAGGTCGGGAGCTGTAGAAATTGAGTGAAATTTTAAGTTCCTCCAAAATTTATTCCTAGGCCGTAATTTTTACTTACTACCTCAGAAATGACTATAGGGATAGTACAGGAGGCATTCAGATGCATTTCTGAAACTTTCTGACATTTTTCAGATTTAAAAATTTTTCACAGGTCGTGACCTGTGGAAATTAAGTGAAATTTTAAGTTCCCCCAAAATTTATTCCTAGCCCGTAATTTTTACTTACTAGCACTCTAGAGACTCCAAGAACTGTACACAGGCATTCAAATGAATTTCTGAAATTTTCTGACAGTTTTTGAAATTCTAAAATATTTCACAGGTCGGGACCTGTAGAAATTGAGTGAAATTTTAAGTTACTCTAGAATTTATTCCTAGCCCGTAATTTTTACTTACTACCTCAGAAATGAATACAGGGATAGTACAGGAGGCATTCAGATGCATTTCTGAAACTTTCTGACATTTTTCAGATTTAAAAATTTTTCACAGGGTATGACCTGTGGAAATTGAGTGAAATTTTATCTTCCTCCAAAATTTATTCCTAGCCCGTAATTTTTACTTACTAGCACTCTAGAGACTCCAAGAACTCTACAAAGGCATTCAAATGAATTTCTGAAATTTTCTGACAGTTTTTAAATTTTAAAATATTTCACTGGTCGGGACCTGTAGAAATTGAGTGAAATTTTAACTTCCTGCAAAATTTATTCCTAGGCCGTAATTTTTACTTACTACCTCAGAAATGAATACAGGGATAGTACAGGAGGCATTCAGATTCATTTCTGAAACTTTCGGACATTTTTCAGATTTAAAAATTTTTCACAGATCATGACCTGTGGAAATCGAGTGAAATTTTAAGTTCCTCCAAAATTTATTCTTAACCCGTAATTTTTACTTACTAGCACTCTAGAGACTCCAAGAACTCTACAAAGGCATTCAAATGAATTTCTGAAATTTTCTGACACTTTTTAAATTTTAAAATATTTCACAGGTCGGGAGCTGTAGAAATTGAGTGAAATTTTAAGTTCCTCCAAAATTTATTCCTAGGCCGTAATTTTTACTTACTACCTCAGAAATGACTATAGGGATAGTACAGGAGGCATTCAGATGCATTTCTGAAACTTTCTGACATTTTTCAGATTTAAAAATTTTTCACAGGTCGTGACCTGTGGAAATTAAGTGAAATTTTAAGTTCCCCCAAAATTTATTCCTAGCCCGTAATTTTTACTTACTAGCACTCTAGAGACTCCAAGAACTGTACACAGACATTCAATTGAATTTCCGAAATTTTCTGACAGTTTTTGAAATTTTAAAATATTTCACAGGTCGGGACCTGTAGAAATTGAGTGAAATTTTAAGTTCCTCTAAAATTTATTCCTAGCCCGTAATTTTTACTTACTACCTCAGAAATGAATACAGGGATAGTACAGGAGGCATTCAGATGCATTTCTGAAACTTTCTGACATTTTTCAGATTTAAAAATTTTTCACAGGTCATGACCTGTGGAAATTGAGTGAAATTTTAACTTCCTCCAAAATTTATTCCTAGCCCGTAATTTTTACTTACTAGCACTCTAGAGACTCCAAGAACTCTACAAAGGCATTCAAATGAATTTCTGAAATTTTCTGACAGTTTTTAGATTTTAAAATATTTCACAGGTCGGGACCTGTAGAAATTGAGTGATATTTTAACTTCCTGCAAAATTTATTCCTAGGCCGTAATTTTTACTTACTACCTCAGAGATGAATACAGGGATAGTAAAGGAGGCATTCAGATTCATTTCTGAAACTTTCTGACATTTTTCAGATTTAAAAATTTTTCACAGGTCATGACCTGTGGAAATTGAGTGAAATTTTAAGTTCCTCCAAATTTTATTCTTAACCCGTAATTTTTACTTATTAGCACTCTAGAGACTCCAAGAACCCTACAAAGGCATTCTAATGAATTTCCGAAATTTTCTGACAGTTTTTAAATTTTAAAATATTTCACAGGACCTGTAGAAATTGAGTGAAATTTTTAGTTCCTGCAAAATTTATTCTTAACCCGTAATTTTTACTTATTAGCACTCTAGAGACTCCAAGAACTGTACACAGGCATTCAAATGAATTTCCGAAATTTTCTGACAGTTTTTGAAATTTTAAATATTTCACAGGTCGGGACCTGTAGAAATTGAGTGAAATTCTAAGTTACTCTAGAATTTATTCCTAGCCCGTAATTTTTACTTACTACCTCAGAAATGAATACAGGGATAGTACAGGAGGCATTCAGATGCATTTCTGAAACTTTCTGACATTTTTCAGATTTAAAAATTTTTCACAGGGTATGACCTGTGGTAATTGAGTGAAATTTTAACTTCCTCCAAAATTTATTCCTAGCCCGTAATTTTTACTTACTAGCACTCTAGAGACTCCAAGAACTCTACAAAGGCATTCAAATGAATTTCTGAAATTTTCTGACAGTTTTTAAATTTTAAAATATTTCACTGGTCGGGACCTGTAGAAATTGAGTGAAATTTTAACTTCCTGCAAAATTTATTCCTAGGCCGTAATTTTTACTTACTACCTCAGAAATGAATACAGGGATAGTACAGGAGGCATTCAGATTCATTTCTGAAACTTTCGGACATTTTTCAGATTTAAAAATTTTTCACAGATCATGACCTGTGGAAATCGAGTGAAATTTTAAGTTCCTGCAAAATTTATTCTTAACCCGTAATTTTTACTTACTAGCACTCTAGAGACTCCAAGAACTCTACAAAGGCATTCAAATGAATTTCTGAAATTTTCTGACAGGTTTTAAATTTTAAAATATTTCACAGGTCGGGAGCTGTAGAAATTGAGTGAAATTTTTAGTTCCTCCAAAATTTATTCCTAGGCCGTAATTTTTACTTACTACCTCAGAAATGAGTACAGGGATAGTACAGGAGGCATTCAGATGCATTTCTGAAACTTTCTCACACTTTTCAGATTTAAAAATTTTTCACAAGTCGTGACCTGTGGAAATTAAGTGAAATTTTAAGTTCCCCCAAAATTTATTCCTAGCCCGTAGTTTTTACTTACTAGCACTCTAGAGACTCCAAGAACTGTACACAGGCATTCAAATGAATTTCCGAAATTTTCTGACAGTTTTTGAAATTCTAAAATATTTCACAGGTCGGGACCTGTAGAAATTGAGTGAAATTTTAAGTTACTCTAGAATTTATTCCTAGCCCGTAATTTTTACTTACTACCTCAGAAATGAATACAGGGATAGTACAGGAGGCATTCAGATGCATTTCTGAAACTTTCTGACATTTTTCAGATTTAAAAATTTTTCACAGGGTATGACCTGTGGAAATTGAGTGAAATTTTATCTTCCTCCAAAATTTATTCCTAGCCCGTAATTTTTACTTACTAGCACTCTAGAGACTCCAAGAACTCTACAAAGGCATTCAAATGAATTTCTGAAATTTTCTGACAGTTTTTAAATTTTAAAATATTTCACTGGTCGGGACCTGTAGAAATTGAGTGAAATTTTAACTTCCTGCAAAATTTATTCCTAGGCCGTAATTTTTACTTACTACCTCGGAAATGAATACAGGGATAGTACAGGAGGCATTCAGATTCATTTCTGAAACTTTCGGACATTTTTCAGATTTAAAAATTTTTCACAGATCATGACCTGTGGAAATCGAGTGAAATTTTAAGTTCCTCCAAAATTTATTCTTAACCCGTAATTTTTACTTCCTAGCACTCTAGAGACTCCAAGAACTCTACAAAGGCATTCAAATGAATTTCTGAAATTTTCTGACACTTTTTAAATTTTAAAATATTTCACAGGTCGGGAGCTGTAGAAATTGAGTGAAATTTTAAGTTCCTCCAAAATTTATTCCTAGGCCGTAATTTTTACTTACTACCTCAGAAATGACTATAGGGATAGTACAGGAGGCATTCAGATGCATTTCTGAAACTTTCTGACATTTTTCAGATTTAAAAATTTTTCACAGGTCGTGACCTGTGGAAATTAAGTGAAATTTTAAGTTCCCCCAAAATTTATTCCTAGCCCGTAATTTTTACTTACTAGCACTCTAGAGACTCCAAGAACTGTACACAGACATTCAATTGAATTTCCGAAATTTTCTGACAGTTTTTGAAATTTTAAAATATTTCACAGTTCGGGACCTGTAGAAATTGAGTGAAATTTTAAGTTCCTCTAAAATTTATTCCTAGCCCGTAATTTTTACTTACTACCTCAGAAATGAATACAGGGATAGTACAGGAGGCATTCAGATGCATTTCTGAAACTTTCTGACATTTTTCAGATTTAAAAATTTTTCACAGGTCATGACCTGTGGAAATTGAGTGAAATTTTAACTTCCTCCAAAATTTATTCCTAGCCCGTAATTTTTACTTACTAGCACTCTAGAGACTCCAAGAACTCTACAAAGGCATTCAAATGAATTTCTGAAATTTTCTGACAGTTTTTAGATTTTAAAATATTTCACAGGTCGGGACCTGTAGAAATTGAGTGATATTTTAACTTCCTGCAAAATTTATTCCTAGGCCGTAATTTTTACTTACTACCTCAGAGATGAATACAGGGATAGTAAAGGAGGCATTCAGATTCATTTCTGAAACTTTCTGACATTTTTCAGATTTAAAAATTTTTCACAGGTCATGACCTGTGGAAATTGAGTGAAATTTTAAGTTCCTCCAAATTTTATTCTTAACCCGTAATTTTTACTTATTAGCACTCTAGAGACTCCAAGAAACCTACAAAGGCATTCTAATGAATTTCCGAAATTTTCTGACAGTTTTTAAATTTTAAAATATTTCACAGGACCTGTAGAAATTGAGTGAAATTTTTAGTTCCTCCAAAATTTATTCTTAACCCGTAATTTTTACTTATTAGCACTCTAGAGACTCCAAGAACTGTACACAGGCATTCAAATGAATTTCCGAAATTTTCTGACAGTTTTTGAAATTTTAAATATTTCACAGGTCGGGACCTGTAGAAATTGAGTGAAATTTTAAGTTACTCTAGAATTTATTCCTAGCCCGTAATTTTTACTTACTACCTCAGAAATGAATACAGGGATAGTACAGGAGGCATTCAGATGCATTTCTGAAACTTTCTGACATTTTTCAGATTTAAAAATTTTTCACAGGGTATGACCTGTGGAAATTGAGTGAAATTTTAACTTCCTCCAAAATTTATTCCTAGCCCGTAATTTTCACTTACTAGCACTCTAGAGACTCCAAGAACTCTACAAAGGCATTCAAATGAATTTCTGAAATTTTCTGACAGTTTTTAAATTTTGAAATATTTAACAGGTCGGGAGCTGTAGAAATTGAGTGAACTTTTAAGTTCCTCCAAAATTTATTCCTAGGCCGTAATTTTTACTTACTTCCTCAGAAATGAATACAGGGATAGTACAGGAGGCATTCAGATGCATTTCTGAAACTTTCTGACATTTTTCAGATTTAAAAATTTTTCACAGGTCATGACCTGTGGAAATTGAGTGAAACTTTAAGTTCCTCCAAAATTTATTCCTAGCCCGTAATTTTTACTTACTAGCACTCTAGAGACTCCAAGAACTCTACAAAGGCGTTCAAATGAATTTCTGAAATTTTCTGACAGTTTTTAAATTTTAAAATATTTCACAGGTCGGGACCTGTAGAAATTGAGTGAAATTTTAACTTCCTGCAAAATTTATTCCTAGGCCGTAATTTTTACTTACTACCTCAGAAATGAATACAGGGATAGTACAGGAGGCATTCAGATTCATTTCTGAAAATTTCTGACATTTTTCTGATTTAAAAATTTTTCACAGGTCATATCCTGTGGAAATTGAGTGAAATTTTAAGTTCCTGCAAATTTATTCTTAACCCGTAATTTTTACTTACTAGCACTCTAGAGACTCCAAGAACTCTACAAAGGCATTCAAATAAGTTTCCGAAATTTTCTGACAGTTTTTAAATTTTAAAATATTTCACAGCTCGGGACCTGTAGAAATTGAGTGAAATTTTAACTTCCTGCAAAATTTATTCCTAGGCCGTAATTTTTACTTACTACCTCAGAAATGACTACAGGGATAGTACAGGAGGCATTCAGATGCATTTCTGAAACTTTCTGACATTTTTCAGATTTAAAAATTTTTCACAGGTCATGACCTGTGGAAATTAAGTGAAATTTTAAGTTCCTCCAAAATTTATTCTTAACCCGTAATTTTTACTTACTAGCACTCTAGAGACTCCAAGAACTCTACAAAGGCATTCAAATGAATTTCTGAAATTTTCTGACAGTTTTTAAATTTTAAAATATTTCACAGGTCGGGACCTGTAGAAATTGAGTGAAATTTTAAGTTCCTCCAAAATTTATTCCTAGGCCGTAATTTTTACTTACTACCTCAGAAATGACTACAGGGATAGTACAGGAGGCATTCAGATGCATTTCTGAAACTTTCTGACATTTTTCAGATTTAAAAATTTTTCACAGGTCATGACCTGTGGAAATCGAGTGAAATTTTAAGTTCCTCCAAAATTTGTTCTTAACCCGTAATTTTTACTTACTAGCACTCCAGAGACTCCAAGAACTCTACAAAGGCATTCAAATGAATTTCTGAAATTTTCTGACACTTTTTAAATTTTAAAATATTTCACAGGTCGGGAGCTGTAGAAATTGAGTGAAATTTTAAGTTCCTCCAAAATTTATTCCTAGGCCGTAATTTTTACTTACTACCTCAGAAATGACTACAGGGATAGTACAGGAGGCATTCAGATGCATTTCTGAAACTTTCTGACATTTTTCAGATTTAAAAATTTTTCACAGGTCATGACCTGTGGAAATTAAGTGAAATTTTAAGTTCCTCCAAAATTTATTCTTAACCCGTAATTTTTACTTACTAGCACTCTAGAGACTCCAAGAACTCTACAAAGGCATTCAAATGAATTTCTGAAATTTTCTGACAGTTTTTAAATTTTAAAATATTTCACAGGTCTGGAGCTGTAGAAATTGAGTGAAATTTTAAGTTCCTCCAAAATTTATTCCTAGGCCGTAATTTTTACTTACTACCTCAGAAATGACTACAGGGATAGTACAGGAGGCATTCAGATGCATTTCTGAAACTTTCTGACATTTTTCAGATTTAAAAAATTTTCATAGGTTATGACCTGTGGAAATTGAGTGAAATTTTAAGTTCCTCCCAAATTTATTCTTAACCCGTAATTTTTACTTACTAGCACTCTACACAGGCATTCAGTTGAATTTCTGAAATTTTCTGACAGTTTTTAAATTTTAAAATATTTCACAGGTTGGGACCTGTAGAAATTGAGTGAAATTTTAAGTTCATCCAAAATTTATTCCTAGGCCGTAATTTTTACTTACTGCCTCAAAAATGAATACAGGGATAAAACAGGAGGCATTCAGATGCATTTCTGAAACTTTCTGACATTTTTCAGATTTAAAAATTTTCCACCTGTAGAAATTGACTGAAATTTTAAGTTCCTCCAAAATTATTCCTTGCCCGTAATTTTTACTTACTAGCACCCTAGAGACTCCAAGAACTCTACAAAGGCATTCAAATGAATTTCCGAAATTTTCTGACAGTTTTTAAATTTTAAAATATTTCACATGTCGGGACCTGTAGAAATTGAGTGAAATTTTAAGTTCCTCCAAAATTTATTCCTAGCCCGTAATTTTTACTTACTGCCTCAGAAATGAATACAGGGATAGAACAGGAGGCATTCAGATGCATTTCTGAAACTTTCTGACAATTTTTCAGATTTGAAAATTTTTCACAGGTCATGACCTGTGGAAATCGAGTGAAATTTTAAGTTCCCCCAAAATTTATTCCTAGCCCGTAATTTTTACTTACTAGCACTCTAGAGACTCCAAGAACTCTACACAGGCATTCAATTGAATTATTGAAATTTTCTGACAGTTTTTAAATTTCTAAAATATTTCACATGTCGGGACCTGTAGAAATTGAGTGCAATTTTAAGTTCATCCAAAATTTATTCCTAGGCCGTAATTTTTACTTACTGCCTCAAAAATGAATACAGGGATAGTACAGGAGGCATTCAGATGCATTTCTGAAACTTTCTGACATTTTTCAGATTTAAAAATTTTTCACAGGTCATGACCTGTGGAAATCGAGTGAAATTTTAAGTTCCTCCAAAATTTGTTCTTAACCCGTAATTTTTACTTACTAGCACTCCAGAGACTCCAAGAACTCTACAAAGGCATTCAAATGGATTTCTGAAATTTTCTGACACTTTTTAAATTTTAAAATATTTCACAGGTCGGGAGCTGTAGAAATTGAGTGAAATTTTAAGTTCCTCCAAAATTTATTCCTAGGCCGTAATTTTTACTTACTACCTCAGAAATGACTACAGGGATAGTACAGGAGGCATTCAGATGCATTTCTGAAACTTTCTGACATTTTTCAGATTTAAAAATTTTTCACAGGTCATGACCTGTGGAAATTAAGTGAAATTTTAAGTTCCTCCAAAATTTATTCTTAACCCGTAATTTTTACTTACTAGCACTCTAGAGACTCCAAGAACTCTACAAAGGCATTCAAATGAATTTCTGAAATTTTCTGACAGTTTTTAAATTTTAAAATATTTCACAGGTCGGGAGCTGTAGAAATTGAGTGAAATTTTAAGTTCCTCCAAAATTTATTCCTAGGCCGTAATTTTTACTTACTACCTCAGAAATGACTACAGAGATAGTACAGGAGGCATTCAGATGCATTTCTGAAACTTTCTGACAATTTTTCAGATTTGAAAATTTTTCACAGGTCATGACCTGTGGAAATCGATTGAAATTTTAAGTTCCCCCAAAATTTATTCCTAGCCCGTAATTTTTACTTACTAGCACTCTAGAGACTCCAAGAACTCTACACAGGCATTCAATTGAATTATTGAAATTTTCTGACAGTTTTTAAATTTCTAAAATATTTCACATGTCGGGACCTGTAGAAATTGAGTGCAATTTTAAGTTCATCCAAAATTTATTCCTAGGCCGTAATTTTTACTTACTGCCTCAAAAATGAATACAGGGATAGTACAGGAGGCATTCAGATGCATTTCTGAAACTTTCTGACATTTTTCAGATTTAAAAATTTTTCACAGGTCATGACCTGTGGAAATCGAGTGAAATTTTAAGTTCCTCCAAAATTTGTTCTTAACCCGTAATTTTTACTTACTAGCACTCCAGAGACTCCAAGAACTCTACAAAGGCATTCAAATGAATTTCTGAAATTTTCTGACACTTTTTAAATTTTAAAATATTTCACAGGTCGGGAGCTGTAGAAATTGAGTGAAATTTTAAGTTCCTCCAAAATTTATTCCTAGGCCGTAATTTTTACTTACTACCTCAGAAATGACTACAGGGATAGTACAGGAGGCATTCAGATGCATTTCTGAAACTTTCTGACATTTTTCAGATTTAAAAATTTTTCACAGGTCATGACCTGTGGAAATTAAGTGAAATTTTAAGTTCCTCCAAAATTTATTCTTAACCCGTAATTTTTACTTACTAGCACTCTAGAGACTCCAAGAACTCTACAAAGGCATTCAAATGAATTTCTGAAATTTTCTGACAGTTTTTAAATTTTAAAATATTTCACAGGTCGGGAGCTGTAGAAATTGAGTGAAATTTTAAGTTCCTCCAAAATTTATTCCTAGGCCGTAATTTTTACTTACTACCTCAGAAATGACTACAGGGATAGTACAGGAGGCATTCAGATGCATTTCTGAAACTTTCTGACATTTTTCAGATTTAAAAAATTTTCATAGGTTATGACCTGTGGAAATTGAGTGAAATTTTAAGTTCCTCCCAAATTTATTCTTAACCCGTAATTTTTACTTACTAGCACTCTACACAGGCATTCAGTTGAATTTCTGAAATTTTCTGACAGTTTTTAAATTTTAAAATATTTCACAGGTTGGGACCTGTAGAAATTGAGTGAAATTTTAAGTTCATCCAAAATTTATTCCTAGGCCGTAATTTTTACTTACTGCCTCAAAAATGAATACAGGGATAAAACAGGAGGCATTCAGATGCATTTCTGAAACTTTCTGACATTTTTCAGATTTAAAAATTTTTCACCTGTAGAAATTGACTGAAATTTTGAGTTCCTCCAAAATTATTCCTTGCCCGTAATTTTTACTTACTAGCACCCTATAGACTCCAAGAACTCTACAAAGGCATTCAAATGAATTTCCGAAATTTTCTGACAGTTTTTAAATTTTAAAATATTTCACATGTCGGGACCTGTAGAAATTGAGTGAAATTTTAAGTTCCTCCAAAATTTATTCCTAGCCCGTAATTTTTACTTACTGCCTCAAAAATGAATACAGGGATAGTACAGGAGGCATTCAGATGCATTTCTGAAACTTTCTGACATTTTTCAGATTTAAAAATTTTTCACAGGTCGTGTCCTGTGGAAATTAAGTGAAATTTTAAGTTCCCCCAAAATTTATTCCTAGCCCGTAATTTTTACTTACTAGCACTCTAGAGACTCCAAGAACTCTACAAAGGCATTCAGATGAATTTCTGAAATTTTTTGACAGATTTTAGATTTAAATTGGGGAAACTGTGGAAATTGAGTGAAATTTTAAGTTCCTCAAAAATTTATTTTCAGCCCATAATTTTTACTTATTAGCACTCTAGAGACTCCAAGAACTCTACAAAGGCATTCAAATGAATTTCTGAAATTTTCTGACACTTTTTAAATTTTAAAATATTTCACAGGTCGGGAAATGTAGAAATTGAGTGAAATTTTAACTTCCTCCAAAATTTATTCCTAGGCCGTAATTTTTACTTACTACCTCAGAAATGAATACAGGGATAGTACAGGAGTCATTCAGATGCATTTCTGAAACTTTCTGACATTTTTCAGATTTAAAAATTTTTCACAGGTCATGACCTGTGGAAATTGAGTGAAATTTTAACTTCCTCCAAAATTTATTCCTAGCCCGTAATTTTTACTAACTAGCACTCGAGCGACTCCAAGAACTCTACAAATGCATTCAAATGAATTTCTGAAATTTTCTGAGTTTTTAAATTTTTAAATATTTCACAGGTACGGACCTTTAGAAATTGAGTGAAATTTTAACTTCCTGCAAAATTTATTCCTAGGCCGTAATTTTTACTTACTACCTCAGAAATGAATACAGGGATAGTACAGGAGGCATTCAGATGCATTTCTGAAACTTTCTGACATTTTTCAGATTTAAAAATTTTTCACAGGTCGTGTCCTGTGGAAATTAAGTGAAATTTTAAGTTCCCCCAAAATTTATTCCTAGCCCGTAATTTTTACTTACTAGCACTCTAGAGACTCCAAGAACTCTACAAAGGCATTCAGATGAATTTCTGAAATTTTTTGACAGATTTTAAATTTTAAAATATTTCACATGCCGGGAAATGTAGAAATTGAGTGAAATTTTAATTTCCTCCAAAATTTATTCCTAGGCCGTAAATTTTATTTAATTCCTCATAAATGAATACAGGGATGTTACAGGAGGCATTCAAATGAATTTCTGAAATTTTCTAACATTTTTCAAATTTTGAAATATTTCACAGGTCGGGACCTGTAGAAATTGAGTGAAATTTTAAGTTCCTCCAAAATTTATTCCTAGCCCGTATTTTTTATTTACTAGCAATCTAGAGACTCCAAGAACTCTACAAAGTCATTCAAATGAATTTCCGAAATTTTCTGACAGTTTTTTAATTTTAAAATATTTCACAGGTCGGGACCTGTAGAAATTGAGTGAAATTTTATGTTCCTCCAAAATTTATTCCTAGCCCGTAATTTTTACTTACCTCAGAAATGAATACAGGGATAGTACAGGAGGCATTCAGATGCATTTCTGAAACTTTCTGACATTTTTCAGATTTAAAAATTTTTCACAGGTCATGACCTGTGGAAATTGAATGAAATTTTAACTTCCTCCAAAATTTATTCCTAGCCCGTAATTTTTACTTACTAGCACTCTAGAGACTCCAAGAACTCTACAAAGGCATTCAAATGAATTTCCGAAATTTTCTGACAGTTTTTAAATTTTAAAATATTTCACAGGTCGGGAAATGTAGAAATATAGTGAAATTTTAAGTTCCTCCAAAATTTATTCCTAGGCCGTAATTTTTACTTACTTCCTCAGAAATGAATACAGGGATAGTACAGGAGGCATTCAGATGTATTTCTGAAACTTTGACATTTTTTAGAGTTAAAATTTTTTTCACAATCATGACCTGTGGAAATTGAGTGAAATTTTAAGTTCCTCCAAAATTTATTCCTAACCCGTAATTTTTACTTACTAGCACTCTAGAGACTCCAAGAACTCTACAACGCCATTCAAATGAATTTCTTAAATTTTCTGACAGTTTTTAAATTTTAAAATATTTCACATGTCGGGACCTGTAGAAATTGAGTGAAATTTTAACTTCCTCCAAAATTTATTCCTAGGCCGTAATTTTTACTTACTTCCTCAGAAATGAATACAGGGATAGTACAGGAGGCATTCAGATGTATTTCTGAAACTTTGAAATTTTTCAGATTTAAACATTTTTTCACAGGTCATGACCTGTGGAAATTGAGTGAAATTTTAAGTTCCTCCAAGATTATTCCTAGCCCGTAATTTTTACTTACTAACACTCTAGAGACTCCAAGAACTCTACAAATGCATTCAAATGAATTTCTGAAATTTTCTGACAGTTTTTAAATTTTAAAATATTTCACAGGTCGGGAAATGTAGAAATTGAGTGAAATTTTAAGTTCCTCCAAAATTTATTCCTAGGCCGTAATTTTTACTTACTTCCTCAGAAATGAATACAGGGATAGTACAGGAGGCATTCAGATGTATTTCTGAAACTTTGACATTTTTCAGAGTTAAAAATTTTTTCACAATCATGACCTGTGGAAATTGAGTGAAATTTTAAGTTCCTCCAAAATTTATTCTTAACCCGTAATTTTTACTTACTAGCACTCTAGAGACTCCAAGAACTCTACAACGCCATTCAAATGAATTTCTTAAATTTTCTGACAGTTTTTAAATTTTAAAATATTTCACATGTCGGGACCTGTAGAAATTGAGTGAAATTTTAACTTCCTCCAAAATTTATTCCTAGGCCGTAATTTTTACTTACTTCCTCAGAAATGAATACAGGGATAGTACAGGAGGCATTCAGATGTATTTCTGAAACTTTGAAATTTTTCAGATTTAAACATTTTTTCACAGGTCATGACCTGTGGAAATTGAGTGAAATTTTAAGTTCCTCCAAGATTATTCCTAGCCCGTAATTTTTACTTACTAGCACTCTAGAGACTCGTAGAACTCTACAAATGCATTCAAATGAATTTCTGAAATTTTCTGACAGTTTTTAAATTTTAAAATATTTCACAGGTCGGGAAATGTAGAAATTGAGTGAAATTTTAACTTCCTCCAAAATTTATTCCTAGGCCGTAATTTTTACTTACTTCCTCAGAAATGAATACAGGGATAGTACAGGAGGCATTCAGATGCATTTCTGAAACTTTCTGACATTTCTCAGATTTAAAAATTTTTCACAGGTCATGACCTGTGGAAATTGAGTGAAATTTTAACTTCCTCCAAAATTTATTCTTAACCCGTAATTTTTACTTACTAGCACTCTAGAGACTACAAGAACTCTACAAAGGCATTCAAATGAATTTCTGAAATTTTCTGACAGTTTTTAAATTTTAAAATATTTCACAGGTCGGGACGTGTAGAAATTGAGTGAAATTTTAAGTTCCTCCAAAATTTTTTAATAGGCCGTAATTTTTACTTACTACCTCAGAAATGAATACAGGGATAGTACAGGAGGCATTCAGATGCATTTCTGAAACTTTCTGACATTTTTCAGATTTAAAAATTTTTCACAGGTCGTGACCTGTGGAAATTGAGTGAAATTTTAACTTCGTCCAAAATTTATTCTTAACCCGTAATGTTTACTTACTAGCACTCTAGAGACTCCAAGAACTCTACAAAGGCATTCATATGAATTTCTGAAATTTTCTGACAGTTTTAAAATTTTAAAATGTTTCACATGTCGGGAAATGTAGAAATTGAGTGAAATTTTAATTTCCTCCAAAATTTATTCCTAGGCCTCAATTTTTATTTAATTCCTCAGAAATGAATACAGGGATATTACAGGAGGCATTCAAATGAATTTCTGAAATTTTCTGACATTTTTCAAATTTTGAAATATTTCACAGGTCGGGACCTGTAGAAATTGAGTGAAATTTTAAGTTCCTCCAAAATTTATTCCTAGGCCGTAATTTTTACTTACTTCCTCAGAAATGAATACAGGGATAGTACAGGAGGCATTCAGATGTATTTCTGAAACTTTGACATTTTTCAGATTTAAAAATTTTTTCACAGGTCATGATCTGTGGAAATTGAGTGAAATTTTAAATTCCTCCAAAATTTATTCCTAACCCGTAATTTTTACTTACTAGCACTCTAGAGACTCCAAGAACTCTACAAAGGCATTCAAATGAATTTCTGAAATTTTCTGACAGTTTTTAAATTTTAAAATATTTCACAGGTCGGGACCTGTAGAAATTGAGTGAAATTTTAACTTCCTCCAAAATTTATTCCTAGGCCGTAATTTTTACTTACTTCCTCAGAAATGAATACAGGGATAGTACAGGAGGCATTCAGATGTATTTTTGAAACTTTGACATTTTTCGGATTTAAAAATTTTTTCACAGGTCATGACCTGTGGAAATTGAGTGAAATTTTAAGTTCCTCCAAGATTATTCCTAGCCCGTAATTTTTACTTACTAGCACTCTAGAGACTCCAAGAACTCTACAGAGTCATTCAAATGAATTTCCGAAATTTTCTGACAGTTTTTGAAATTTTAAAATATTTCACAGGTCGGGACCTGTAGAAATTGAGTGAAATTTTAAGTTCCTCCAAAATTTATTCCTAGCCCGTAATTTTTACTTACTACCTCAGAAATGAATACAGGGATAGTACAAGAGGCATTTAGATGCATTTCTGAAACTTTCTGACATTTTTCAAATTTAAAAATTTTTCACAGGTCATGACCTGTGGAAAGAGTGAAATTTTAAGTTACTGCAAAATTTATTCCTAGCCCGTAATTTTTACTTACTAGCACTCTAGAGACCCCAAGAACTCTACAAAGGCATTCGAATGAATTTCTGAAATTTTCTGACAGTTTTTAAATTTTAAGATATTTCACAGGTCGAGACCTGTAGAAATTGAGTGAAATTTTAACTTCCTGCAAAATTTATTCCTAGGCCGTAATTTTTACTTACTACCTCAGAAATGAATACAGGGATAGTACAGGAGGCATTCAGATTCATTTCTGAAACTTTCTGACATTTTTCAGATTTAAGATTTTTTCACAGGTCATGACCTGTGGAAATTGAGTGAAATTTTAACATCCTCCAAAATTTATTCTTAACCCGTAATTTTTACTTACTAGCACTCTAGAGACTACAAGAACTCTACAAAGGCATTCAAATGAATTTCTGAAATTATCTGACAGTTTTTAAATTTTAAAATATTTCACAGGTCGGAAAATGTAGAAATTGAGTGAAATTTTAAGTTCCTCAAAAATTTATTCCTAGGCCGTAATTTTTACTTACTTCCTCAGAAATGAATACAGGGATAGTACAGGAGGCATTCAGATGTATTTCTGAAACTTTGACATTTTTCAGATTTAAAAATTTTTTCACAGGTCATGACCTGTGGAAATTGAGTGAAATTTTAAGTTCCTCCAAAATTTATTCCTAACCCATAATTTTTACTTACTAGCACTCTAGAGACTCCAAGAACTCTACAAGGGCATTCAAATGAATTTCTGAAATTTTCTGACAGTTTTTAAATTTTAAGATATTTCACAGGTAGGGACCTGTAGAAATTGAGTGAAATTTTAACTTCCTGCAAAATTTATTCCTAGGCCGTAATTTTTACTTACTACCTCAGAAATGAATACAGGGATAGTACAGGAGGCATTCAGATGCATTTCTGAAACTTTCTGACATTTTTCAGATTTAAAAATTTTTCACAGGTCATGACCTGTGAAAATTGAGTGAAATTTTAACTTCCTCCAAAATTTATTCTTAACCCGTAATTTTTACTTACTAGCACTCTAGAGACTACAAGAACTCTAAAAAGAGCACCCAAATGCATTTCTGAAATTTTCTGAGATTTCAAATTTTAAAATATTTCACAGGTCGGGACCTTTAGAAATTGAGTGAAATTTTAACTTAATCCAAAATTTATTCCTAAGCCGTAATTTTTACTTACTACCTCAGCAATGAATACAGGGTTAGTAGTGGAGGCATTCAGATGCATTTCTGAAACTTTCTGACATTTTTCAGATTTAAAAATTTTTCACAGGTCATGACCTGTGGAAATTGAGTGAAATTTTAAGTTCCTCCAAAATTTGTTCTTAACCCGTAATTTTTACTTACTAGCACTCCAGAGACTCCAAGAACTCTACAAAGGCATTCAAATGAATTTCTGAAATTTTCTGACACTTTTTAAATTTTAAAATATTTCACAGGTCACATTTTTACTTACTAGCACTCTAGAGACTCCAAGAACTCTACAAAGGCATTCAAATGAATTTCTGAAATTATCTGACAGTTTTTAAATTTTAAAGTATTTCACAGGTCGGAAAATGTAGAAATTGAGTGAAATTTTAAGTTCCTCAAAAATTTATTCCTAGGCCGTAATTTTTACTTACTACCTCAGAAATGAATACAGGGATAGTACAGGAGGCATTCAGATGTATTTCTGAAACTTTGACATTTTTCAGATTTAAAAATTTTTTCACAGGTCATGACCTGTGGAAATTGAGTGAAATTTTAAGTTCCTCCAAAATTTATTCCTAGCCCATAATTTTTACTTTTTTTAAATCTGAAAAATGTCAAAGTTTCAGAAATACATCTGAATGCCTCCTGTACTATCCCTGTATTCATTTCTGAGGAAGCAAGTAAAAATTACAGCCTAGGAATAAATTTTGGAGGAACTTAAAATTTCACTCAATTTCTACAGGTCAAGACCTGTGAAATATTTTAAAATTTAAAAACTGTCAGAAAATTTCGGAAATTCATTTGAATGACTTTGTAGAGTTCTTGGAGTCTCTAGAGTGCTAGTAAGTAAAAATTACGGGCTAGGAATAATCTTGGAAGAACTTAAAATTTCACTCAATTTCTACAGGTCCCGACCTGTGAAATATTTCAAAATTTGAAAAATGTCAGAAAATTTCAGAAATGCATCTGAATGCCTCCTGTACTATCCCTGTATTCATTTCTGAGGTAGTAAGTAAAAATTACGGCCTATTAATAAATTTTGGAGGAACTTAAAATTTCACTCAATTTCTACAGCTCCCGACCTGTGAAATATTTTAAAATTTAAAAACTGTCAGAAAATTTCAGAAATTCATTTGAATGCCTTTGTAGAGTTCTTGGAGTCTCTAGAGTGCTAGTAAGTAAAAATTACGGGTTAAGAATAAATTTTGGAGGAAGTTAAAATTTCACTCAATTTCCACAGGTCATGACCTGTGAAAAAATTTTTAAATCTGAAAAATGTCAAAGTTTCAGAAATACATCTGAATGCCTCCTGTACTATCCCTGTATTCATTTCTGAGGAAGTAAGTAAAAATTACGGCCTAGGAATAAATTTTGGAGGAACTTAAAATTTCACTCAATTTCTACTGGTCCCGACCTGTGAAATATTTTAAAATTTAAAAACTGTCAGAAAATTTCAGAAATCCATTTGAATTCCGTTGTAGAGTTCTTGGAGTCTCTAGAGTGCTAGTAAGTAAAAATTACGGGCTAGGAATAATCTTGGAGGAACTTAAAATTGCACTCAATTTCCACAGGTCATGACCTGTGAAAAAAATTTTAAATCTGAAAAATGTCAGAAAATTTCAGAAATACATCTGAATGCCTCCTGTACTATCCCTGTATTCATTTCTGAGGAAGTAAGTAAAAATTACGGCCTAGGAATAAATTTTGGAGGAACTTAAAATTTCACTCAATTTCTACAGGTCCCGACCTGTGAAATATTTTAAAATTTAAAAACTGTAAGAAAATTTCGGAAATTCATTTGAATGACTTTGTAGAGTTCTTGGAGTCTCTAGATTGCTAGTAAATAAAAAATACGGGCTAGGAATAAATTTTGGAGGAACTTAAAATTTCACTCAATTTCTACAGGTCCCGACCTGTGAAATATTTTAAAATCTGAAAAATGTCTGAAAATTTCAGAAATTCATTTGAATGCCTCCTGTAACATCCCTGTATTCATTTCTGAGGAATTAAAAAAAAATTACGGGCTAGGAATAAATTATGGAGGAAATTAAAATTTCACTCAATTTCTACATTTCCCGGCATGTGAAATATTTTAAAATTTAAAATCTGTCAAAAAATTTCAGAAATTCATCTGAATGCCTTTGTAGAGTTCTTGGAGTCTCTAGAGTGCTAGTAAGTAAAAATTACGGGCTAGGAATAAATTTTGGGGGAAGTTAAAATTTCACTTAATTTCCACAGGACACGACCTGTGAAAAATTTTTAAATCTGAAAAATGTCAGAAAGTTTCAGAAATGCATCTGAATGCCTCCTGTACTATCCCTGTATTCATTTCTGAGGTAGTAAGTAAAAATTACGGCCTAGGAATAAATTTTGCAGGAAGTTAAAATTTCACTCAATTTCTACAGGTCCGTACCTGTGAAATATTTAAAAATTTAGAAACTGTCAGAAAATTTCAGAAATTCATTTGAATGCATTTGTAGAGTTCTTGGAGTCGCTCGAGTGCTAGTTAGTAAAAATTACGGGCGAGGAATAAATTTTGGAGGAAGTTAAAATTTCACTCAATTTCCACAGGTCATGACCTGTGAAAAATTTTTAAATCTGAAAAATGTCAGAAAGTTTCAGAAATGCATCTGAATGACTCCTGTACTATCCCTGTATTCATTTCTGAGGTAGTAAGTAAAAATTACGGCCTAGGAATAAATTTTGGAGGAAGTTAAAATTTCACTCAATTTCTACATTTCCCGACCTGTGAAATATTTTAAAATTTAAAACCTGTCAGAAAATTTCAGAAATTCATTTGAATGCCTTTGTAGAGTTCTTGGAGTCTCTAGAGTGCTAATAAGTAAAAATTATGGGCTGAAAATAAATTTTTGAGGAACTTAAAATTTCACTCAATTTCCACAGTTTCCCCAATTTAAATCTAAAAAATGTTAGAAATTTTCAGAAATGCATCTGAATGCCTCCTGTATTATCCCTGTATTCATTTTTGAGGCAGTAAGTAAAAATTACGGCCTAGGAATAAATTTTGGATGAACTTAAAATTTCACTCAATTTCTACAGGTCCCGACATGTGAAATATTTTAAAAATTTAAAAACTGTCAGAAAATTTCAGTAATTCAATTGAATGCCTGTGTAGAGTTCTTGGAGTCTCTAGAGTGCTAGTAAGTAAAAATTACGGGCTAGGAATAAATTTTGGGGGAACTTAAAATTTCACTCGATTTCCACAGGTCATGACCTGTGAAAAATTTTTAAATCTGAAAAATTGTCAGAAAGTTTCAGAAATGCATCTGTATGCCTCCTGTTCTATCCCTGTATTCATTTCTGAGGCAGTAAGTAAAAATTACGGGCTAGGAATAAATTTTGGAGGAACTTAAAATTTCACTCAATTTCTACAGGTCCCGACATGTGAAATATTTTAAAATTTAAAAACTGTCAGAAAATTTCGGAAATTCATTTGAATGCCTTTGTAGAGTTCTTGGAGTCTCTAGGGTGCTGGTAAGTAAAAATTACGGGCAAGGAATAATCTTGGAGGAACTTAAAATTTCACTCAATTTCCACAGGTCACGACCTGTGAAAAATTTTTAAATCTGAAAAATTTCAGTAAGTTTCAGAAATGCATCTGAATGCCTCCTGTACCATCCCTGTATTCATTTCTGAGGTAGTAAGTAAAAATTACGGCCTAGGAATAAATTTTGGAGGAACTTAAAATTTCACTCAATTTCTACAGGTCCCGATCTGTCAAATATTTTAAAATTTAAAAACTGTCAAAAAATTTCAGAAATTCATTTGAATGCCTTTGTAGAGTTCTTGGAGTCTCTAGAGTGCTAATAAGTAAAAATTACGGGCTAAGAATAAATTTTGGAGGAACTTAAAATTTCAGTCAATTTCTACAGGTGAAAAATTTTTAAATCTGAAAAATGTCAGAAAGTTTCAGAAATGCATCTGAATGCCTCCTGTTTTATCCCTGTATTCATTTTTGAGGCAGTAAGTAAAAATTACGGCCTAGGAATAAATTTTGGATGAACTTAAAATTTCACTCAATTTCTACAGGTCCCGACCTGTGAAATATTTTAAAATTTAAAAACTGTCAGAAAATTTCAGAAATTCATTTGAATGCCTGTGTAGAGTGCTAGTAAGTAAAAATTACGGGTTAAGAATAAATTTGGGAGGAACTTAAAATTTCACTCAATTTCCACAGGTCATAACCTATGAAAATTTTTTAAATCTGAAAAATGTCAGAAAGTTTCAGAAATGCATCTGAATGCCTCCTGTACTATCCCTGTAGTCATTTCTGAGGTAGTAAGTAAAAATTACGGCCTAGGAATAAATTTTGGAGGAACTTAAAATTTCACTCAATTTCTACAGCTCCCGACCTGTGAAATATTTTAAAATTTAAAAACTGTCAGAAAATTTCAGAAATTCATTTGAATGCCTTTGTAGAGTTCTTGGAGTCTCTAGAGTGCTAGTAAGTAAAAATTACGGGTTAAGAATAAATTTTGGAGGAACTTAAAATTTCACTTAATTTCCACAGGTAATGACCTGTGAAAAAATTTTAAATCTGAAAAATTGTCAGAAAGTTTCAGAAATGCATCTGTATGCCTCCTGTTCTATCCCTGTATTCATTTCTGAGGCAGTAAGTAAAAATTACGGGCTAGGAATAAATTTTGGAGGAAATTAAAATTTCACTCAATTTCTACATTTCCCGGCATGTGAAATATTTTAAAATTTAAAATCTGTCAAAAAATTTCAGAAATTCATCTGAATGCCTTTGTAGAGTTCTTGGAGTCTCTAGAGTGCTAGTAAGTAAAAATTACGGGCTAGGAATAAATTTTGGGGGAAGTTAAAATTTCACTTAATTTCCACAGGACACGACCTGTGAAAAATTTTTAAATCTGAAAAATGTCAGAAAGTTTCAGAAATGCATCTGAATGACTCCTGTACTATCCCTGTATTCATTTCTGAGGTAGTAAGTAAAAATTACGGCCTAGGAATAAATTTTGGAGGAAGTTAAAATTTCACTCAATTTCTACATTTCCCGACCTGTGAAATATTTTAAAATTTAAAAAGTGTCAGAAAATTTCAGAAATTCATTTGAATGCCTTTGTAGAGTTCTTGGAGTCTCTAGAGTGCTAATAAGTAAAAATTATGGGCTGAAAATAAATTTTGGAGGAACTTAAAATTTCACTCAATTTCCACAGTTTCCCCAATTTAAATCTAAAAAATGTCAGAAATTTTCAGAAATGCATCTGAATGCCTCCTGTATTATCCCTGTATTCATTTTTGAGGCAGTAAGTAAAAATTACGGCCTAGGAATAAATTTTGGATGAACTTAAAATTTCACTCAATTTCTACAGGTCCCGACATGTGAAATATTTTAAAAATTTAAAAACTGTCAGAAAATTTCAGTAATTCAATTGAATGCCTGTGTAGAGTTCTTGGAGTCTCTAGAGTGCTAGTAAGTAAAAATTACGGGCTAGGAATAAATTTTGGGGGAACTTAAAATTTCACTCGATTTCCACAGGTCATGACCTGTGAAAAATTTTTAAATCTGAAAAATTGTCAGAAAGTTTCAGAAATGCTTCTGTATGCCTCCTGTTCTATCCCTGTATTCATTTCTGAGGCAGTAAGTAAAAATTACGGGCTAGGAATAAATTTTGGAGGAACTTAAAATTTCACTCAATTTCTACAGGTCCCGACATGTGAAATATTTTAAAATTTAAAAACTGTCAGAAAATTTCGGAAATTCATTTGAATGCCTTTGTAGAGTTCTTGGAGTCTCTAGGGTGCTGGTAAGTAAAAATTACGGGCAAGGAATAATCTTGGAGGAACTTAAAATTTCACTCAATTTCCACAGGTCACGACCTGTGAAAAATTTTTAAATCTGAAAAATTTCAGTAAGTTTCAGAAATGCATCTGAATGCCTCCTGTACCATCCCTGTATTCATTTCTGAGGTAGTAAGTAAAAATTACGGCCTAGGAATAAATTTTGGAGGAACTTAAAATTTCACTCAATTTCTACAGGTCCCGATCTGTCAAATATTTTAAAATTTAAAAACTGTCAAAAAATTTCAGAAATTCATTTGAATGCCTTTGTAGAGTTCTTGGAGTCTCTAGAGTGCTAATAAGTAAAAATTACGGGCTAAGAATAAATTTTGGAGGAACTTAAAATTTCAGTCAATTTCTACAGGTGAAAAATTTTTAAATCTGAAAA
This sequence comes from Protula sp. h YS-2021, assembly GCA_949752745.1. Lineage (NCBI taxonomy): Eukaryota > Metazoa > Annelida > Polychaeta > Sabellida > Serpulidae > Protula > Protula sp. h YS-2021. The sequence continues at coordinate 43,659,047 of OX457030.1, read as the reverse complement.
ATGTCAGAAAGTTTCAGAAATGCATCTGAATGCCTCCTGTTTTATCCCTGTATTCATTTTTGAGGCAGTAAGTAAAAATTACGGCCTAGGAATAAATTTTGGATGAACTTAAAATTTCACTCAATTTCTACAGGTCCCGACCTGTGAAATATTTTAAAATTTAAAAACTGTCAGAAAATTTCAGAAATTCATTTGAATGCCTGTGTAGAGTGCTAGTAAGTAAAAATTACGGGTTAAGAATAAATTTGGGAGGAACTTAAAATTTCACTCAATTTCCACAGGTCATAACCTATGAAAATTTTTTAAATCTGAAAAATGTCAGAAAGTTTCAGAAATGCATCTGAATGCCTCCTGTACTATCCCTGTAGTCATTTCTGAGGTAGTAAGTAAAAATTACGGCCTAGGAATAAATTTTGGAGGAACTTAAAATTTCACTCAATTTCTACAGCTCCCGACCTGTGAAATATTTTAAAATTTAAAAACTGTCAGAAAATTTCAGAAATTCATTTGAATGCCTTTGTAGAGTTCTTGGAGTCTCTAGAGTGCTAGTAAGTAAAAATTACGGGTTAAGAATAAATTTTGGAGGAACTTAAAATTTCACTTAATTTCCACAGGTAATGACCTGTGAAAAAATTTTAAATCTGAAAAATTGTCAGAAAGTTTCAGAAATGCATCTGTATGCCTCCTGTTCTATCCCTGTATTCATTTCTGAGGCAGTAAGTAAAAATTACGGGCTAGGAATAAATTTTGGAGGAACTTAAAATTTCACTCAATTTCTACAGGTCCCGACATGTGAAATATTTTAAAATTTAAAAACTGTCAGAAAATTTCGGAAATTCATTTGAATGCCTTTGTAGAGTTCTTGGAGTCTCTAGGGTGCTGGTAAGTGAAAATTACGGGCAAGGAATAATCTTGGAGGAACTTAAAATTTCACTCAATTTCCACAGGTCACGACCTGTGAAAAATTTTTAAATCTGAAAAATTTCAGTAAGTTTCAGAAATGCATCTGAATGCCTCCTGTACCATCCCTGTATTCATTACTGAGGTAGTAAGCAAAAATTACGGCCTAGGAATAAATTTTGGAGGAACTTAAAATTTCACTCAATTTCTACAGCTCCCGACCTGTGAAATATTTTAAAATTTAAAAACTGTCAGAAAATTTCAGAAATTCATTTGAATGCCTTTGTAGAGTTCTTGGAGTCTCTAGAGTGCTAGTAAGTAAAAATTACGGGTTAAGAATAAATTTTGGAGGAACTTAAAATTTCACTTAATTTCCACAGGTAATGACCTGTGAAAAAATTTTAAATCTGAAAAATTGTCAGAAAGTTTCAGAAATGCATCTGTATGCCTCCTGTTCTATCCCTGTATTCATTTCTGAGGCAGTAAGTAAAAATTACGGGCTAGGAATAAATTTTGGAGGAACTTAAAATTTCACTCAATTTCTACAGGTCCCGACATGTGAAATATTTTAAAATTTAAAAACTGTCAGAAAATTTCGGAAATTCATTTGAATGCCTTTGTAGAGTTCTTGGAGTCTCTAGGGTGCTGGTAAGTAAAAATTACGGGCAAGGAATAATCTTGGAGGAACTTAAAATTTCACTCAATTTCCACAGGTCATGACCTGTGAAAAATTTTTAAATCTGAAAAATTTCAGTAAGTTTCAGAAATGCATCTGAATGCCTCCTGTACCATCCCTGTATTCATTTCTGAGGTAGTAAGTAAAAATTACGGCCTAGGAATAAATTTTGGAGGAACTTAAAATTTCACTCAATTTCTACAGGTCCCGATCTGTCAAATATTTTAAAATTTAAAAACTGTCAAAAAATTTCAGAAATTCATTTGAATGCCTTTGTAGAGTTCTTGGAGTCTCTAGAGTGCTAATAAGTAAAAATTACGGGCTAAGAATAAATTTTGGAGGAACTTAAAATTTCAGTCAATTTCTACAGTTGAAAAATTTTTAAATCTGAAAAATGTCAGAAAGTTTCAGAAATGCATCTGAATGCCTCCTGTTTTATCCCTGTATTCATTTTTGAGGCAGTAAGTAAAAATTACGGCCTAGGAATAAATTTTGGATGAACTTAAAATTTCACTCAATTTCTACAGGTCCCGACCTGTGAAATATTTTAAAATTTAAAAACTGTCAGAAAATTTCAGAAATTCATTTGAATGCCTGTGTAGAGTGCTAGTAAGTAAAAATTACGGGTTAAGAATAAATTTGGGAGGAACTTAAAATTTCACTCAATTTCCACAGGTCATAACCTATGAAAATTTTTTAAATCTGAAAAATGTCAGAAAGTTTCAGAAATGCATCTGAATGCCTCCTGTACTATCCCTGTAGTCATTTCTGAGGTAGTAAGTAAAAATTACGGCCTAGGAATAAATTTTGGAGGAACTTAAAATTTCACTCAATTTCTACAGCTCCCGACCTGTGAAATATTTTAAAATTTAAAAACTGTCAGAAAATTTCAGAAATTCATTTGAATGCCTTTGTAGAGTTCTTGGAGTCTCTAGAGTGCTAGTAAGTAAAAATTACGGGTTAAGAATAAATTTTGGAGGAACTTAAAATTTCACTTAATTTCCACAGGTAATGACCTGTGAAAAAATTTTTAAATCTGAAAAATGTCAGAAAGTTTCAGAAATGCATCTGAATGCCTCCTGTACTATCTCTGTAGTCATTTCTGAGGTAGTAAGTAAAAATTACGGCCTAGGAATAAATTTTGGAGGAACTTAAAATTTCACTCAATTTCTACAGCTCCCGACCTGTGAAATATTTTAAAATTTAAAAACTGTCAGAAAATTTCAGAAATTCATTTGAATGCCTTTGTAGAGTTCTTGGAGTCTCTAGAGTGCTAGTAATTAAAAATTACGGGTTAAGAATAAATTTTGGAGGAACTTAAAATTTCACTTAATTTCCACAGGTCATGACCTGTGAAAAATTTTTAAATCTGAAAAATGTCAGAAAGTTTCAGAAATGCATCTGAATGCCTCCTGTACTATCCCTGTAGTCATTTCTGAGGTAGTAAGTAAAAATTACGGCCTAGGAATAAATTTTGGAGGAACTTAAAATTTCACTCAATTTCTACAGCTCCCGACCTGTGAAATATTTTAAAATTTAAAAAGTGTCAGAAAATTTCAGAAATTCATTTGAATGCCTTTGTAGAGTTCTTGGAGTCTCTGGAGTGCTAGTAAGTAAAAATTACGGGTTAAGAACAAATTTTGGAGGAACTTAAAATTTCACTCGATTTCCACAGGTCATGACCTGTGAAAAATTTTTAAATCTGAAAAATGTCAGAAAGTTTCAGAAATGCATCTGAATGCCTCCTGTACTATCCCTGTATTCATTTCTGAGGTAGTAAGTAAAAATTACGGCCTAGGAATAAATTTTGCAGGAAGTTAAAATTTCACTCAATTTCTACAGGTCCCGACCAGTGAAATATTTTAAAATTTAAAAACTGTCAGAAAATTTCGGAAATTCAATTGAATGTCTGTGTACAGTTCTTGGAGTCTCTAGAGTGCTAGTAAGTAAAAATTACGGGCTAGGAATAAATTTTGGGGGAACTTAAAATTTCACTTAATTTCCACAGGTCACGACCTGTGAAAAATTTTTAAATCTCAAAAATGTCAGAAAGTGTCAGAAATGCATCTGAATGCCTCCTGTACTATCCCTATAGTCATTTCTGAGGTAGTAAGTAAAAATTACGGCCTAGGAATAAATTTTGGAGGAACTTAAAATTTCACTCGATTTCCACAGGTCATGACCTGTGAAAAATTTTTAAATCTGAAAAATGTCAGAAAGTTTCAGAAATGCATCTGAATGCCTCCTGTACTATCCCTGTATTCATTTCTGAGGTAGTAAGTAAAAATTACGGCCTAGGAATAAATTTTGCAGGATGTTAAAATTTCACTCAATTTCTACAGGTCCCGACCAGTGAAATATTTTAAAATTTAAAAACTGTCAGAAAATTTCGGAAATTCAATTGAATGTCTGTGTACAGTTCTTGGAGTCTCTAGAGTGCTAGTAAGTAAAAATTACGGGCTAGGAATAAATTTTGGGGGAACTTAAAATTTCACTTAATTTCCACAGGTCACGACCTGTGAAAAATTTTTAAATCTGAAAAATGTCAGAAAGTTTCAGAAATGCATCTGAATGCCTCCTGTACTATCCCTATAGTCATTTCTGAGGTAGTAAGTAAAAATTACGGCCTAGGAATAAATTTTGGAGGAACTTAAAATTTCACTCAATTTCTACAGCTCCCGACCTGTGAAATATTTTAAAATTTAAAAAGTGTCAGAAAATTTCAGAAATTCATTTGAATGCCTTTGTAGAGTTCTTGGAGTCTCTAGAGTGCTAGTAAGTAAAAATTACGGGTTAAGAATAAATTTTGGAGGAACTTAAAATTTCACTCGATTTCCACAGGTCATGATCTGTGAAAAAATTTTAAATCTGAAAAATGTCCGAAAGTTTCAGAAATGAATCTGAATGCCTCCTGTACTATCCCTGTATTCATTTCTGAGGTAGTAAGTAAAAATTACGGCCTAGGAATAAATTTTGCAGGAAGTTAAAATTTCACTCAATTTCTACAGGTCGCGACCAGTGAAATATTTTAAAATTTAAAAACTGTCAGAAAATTTCAGAAATTCATTTGAATGCCTTTGTAGAGTTCTTGGAGTCTCTAGAGTGCTAGTAAGTAAAAATTACGGGCTAGGAATAAATTTTGGAGGAAGTTAAAATTTCACTCAATTTCCACAGGTCATACCCTGTGAAAAATTTTTAAATCTGAAAAATGTCAGAAAGTTTCAGAAATGCATCTGAATGCCTCCTGTACTATCCCTGTATTCATTTCTGAGGTAGTAAGTAAAAATTACGGGCTAGGAATAAATTCTAGAGTAACTTAAAATTTCACTCAATTTCTACAGGTCCCGACCTGTGAAATATTTTAGAATTTCAAAAACTGTCAGAAAATTTCGGAAATTCATTTGAATGCCTGTGTACAGTTCTTGGAGTCTCTAGAGTGCTAGTAAGTAAAAATTATGGGTTGAGAATAAATTTTGCAGGAACTTAAAATTTCACTCGATTTCCACAGGTCATGATCTGTGAAAAATTTTTAAATCTGAAAAATGTCCGAAAGTTTCAGAAATGAATCTGAATGCCTCCTGTACTATCCCTGTATTCATTTCTGAGGTAGTAAGTAAAAATCACGGCCTAGGAATAAATTTTGCAGGAAGTTAAAATTTCACTCAATTTCTACAGGTCCCGACCAGTGAAATATTTTTAAATTTAAAAACTGTCAGAAAATTTCAGAAATTCATTTGAATGCCTTTGTAGAGTTCTTGGAGTCTCTAGAGTGCTAGTAAGTAAAAATTACGGGCTAGGAATAAATTTTGGAGGAAGTTAAAATTTCACTCAATTTCCACATACCCTGTGAAAAATTTTTAAATCTGAAAAATGTCAGAAAGTTTCAGAAATGCATCTGAATGCCTCCTGTACTATCCCTGTATTCATTTCTGAGGTAGTAAGTAAAAATTACGGGCTAGTAATAAATTCTAGAGTAACATAAAATTTCACTCAATTTCTACAGGCCCCGACCTGTGAAATATTTTAAAATTTCAAAAACTGTCAGAAAATTTCGGAAATTCATTTGAATGCCTGTGTACAGTTCTTGGAGTCTCTAGAGTGCTAGTAAGTAAAAACTACGGGCTAGGAATAAATTTTGGGGGAACTTAAAATTTCACTTAATTTCCACAGGTCACGACCTGTGAAAAATTTTTAAATCTGAAAAGTGTGAGAAATTTTCAGAAATGCATCTGAATGCCTCCTGTACTATCCCTGTACTCATTTCTGAGGTAGTAAGTAAAAATTACGGCCTAGGAATAAATTTTGGAGGAACTTAAAATTTCACTCAATTTCTACAGCTGTGAAATATTTTAAAATTTAAAAACTGTCAGAAAATTTCGGAAATTCATTTGAATGCCTTTGTAGAGTTCTTGGAGTCTCTAGAGTGCTAATAAGTAAAAATTACGGGTTAAGAATAAATTTTGGAGGAACTTAAAATTTCACTCAATTTCCGCAGGTCATGACCTGTGAAAAATTTTTAAATCTGAAAAATGTCAGAAAGTTTCAGAAATGAATCTGAATGCCTCCTTTACTATCCCTGTATTCATCTCTGAGGTAGTAAGTAAAAATTACGGCCTAGGAATAAATTTTGCAGGAAGTTAAAATATCACTCAATTTCTACAGGTCCCGACCTGTGAAATATTTTAAAATTTAAAAACTGTCAGAAAATTTCAGAAATTCATTTGAATGCCTTTGTAGAGTTCTTGGAGTCTCTAGAGTGCTAGTAAGTAAAAATTACGGGCTAGGAATAAATTTTGGAGGAAGTTAAAATTTCACTCAATTTCCACAGGTCATGACCTGTGAAAAATTTTTAAATCTGAAAAATGTCAGAAAGTTTCAGAAATGAATCTGAATGCCTCCTGTACTATCCCTGTATTCATTTCTGAGGTAGTAAGTAAAAATTACGGGCTAGGAATAAATTTTAGAGGAACTTAAAATTTCACTCAATTTCTACAGGTCCCGACCTGTGAAATATTTTAAAATTTCAAAAACTGTCAGAAAATTTCGGAAATTCAATTGAATGTCTGTGTACAGTTCTTGGAGTCTCTAGAGTGCTAGTAAGTAAAAATTACGGGCTAGGAATAAATTTTGGGGCAACTTAAAATTTCACTTAATTTCCACAGGTCACGACCTGTGAAAAATTTTTAAATCTGAAAAATGTCAGAAAGTTTCAGAAATGCATCTGAATGCCTCCTGTACTATCCCTATAGTCATTTCTGAGGTAGTAAGTAAAAATTACGGCCTAGGAATAAATTTTGGAGGAACTTAAAATTTCACTCAATTTCTACAGCTCCCGACCTGTGAAATATTTTAAAATTTAAAAACTGTCAGAAAATTTCAGAAATTCATTTGAATGCCTTTGTAGAGTTCTTGGAGTCTCTAGAGTGCTAGTAAGTAAAAATTACGGGTTAAGAATAAATTTTGGAGGAAGTTAAAATTTCACTCGATTTCCACAGGTCATGACCTGTGAAAAATTTTTAAATCTGAAAAATGTCAGAAAGTTTCAGAAATGAATCTGAATGCCTCCTGTACTATCCCTGTATTCATTTCTGAGGTAGTAAGTAAAAATTACGGCCTAGGAATAAATTTTGGATGAAGTTAAAATTTCACTCAATTTCTACAGCTGTGAAATATTTTAAAATTTAAAAACTGTCAGAAAATTTCGGAAATTCATTTGAATGCCTTTGTAGAGTTCTTGGAGTCTCTAGAGTGCTAATAAGTAAAAATTACGGGTTAAGAATAAATTTTGGAGGAACTTAAAATTTCACTCAATTTCCACAGGTCATGACCTGTGAAAAATTTTTAAATCTGAAAAATGTCAGAAAGTTTCAGAAATGCATCTGAATGCCTCCACTACTAACCCTGTATTCATTGCTGAGGTAGTAAGTAAAAATTACGGCTCAGGAATAAATTTTGGATTAAGTTAAAATTTCACTCAATTTCTAAAGGTCCCGACCTGTGAAATATTTTAAAATTTAAAAACTGTCAGAAAATTTCAGAAATTCATTTGAATGCCTTTGTAGAGTTCTTGGAGTCTCTAGAGTGCTAGTAAGTAAAAATTACGGGCTAGGAATGATTTCGGAGGAACTTAAAACTTCACTCAATTTCCACAGGTCATGACCTGTGAAAAATTTTTAAATCTGAAAAATGTCAGAAAGTTTCAGAAATGCATCTGAATGCCTCCACTACTAACCCTGTATTCATTGCTGAGGTAGTAAGTAAAAATTACGGCTCAGGAATAAATTTTGGATTAAGTTAAAATTTCACTCAATTTCTAAAGGTCCCGACCTGTGAAATATTTTAAAATTTAAAAACTGTCAGAAAATTTCAGAAATTCATTTGAATGCCTTTGTAGAGTTCTTGGAGTCTCTAGAGTGCTAGTAAGTAAAAATTACGGGCTAGGAATGATTTCGGAGGAACTTAAAACTTCACTCAATTTCCACAGGTCATGACCTGTGAAAAATTTTTAAATCTGAAAAATGTCAGAAAGTTTCAGAAATGCATCTGAATGCCTCCACTACTAACCCTGTATTCATTGATGAGGTAGTAAGTAAAAATTACGGCTTAGGAATAAATTTTGGATTAAGTTAAAATTTCACTCAATTTCTAAAGGTCCCGACCTGTGAAATATTTTAAAATTTGAAATCTCAGAAAATTTCAGAAATGCATTTGGGTGCTCTTTTTAGAGTTCTTGTAGTCTCTAGAGTGCTAGTAAGTAAAAATTACGGGTTAAGAATAAATTTTGGAGGAAGTTAAAATTTCACTCAATTTCCACAGGTCATGACCTGTGAAAAATTTTTAAATCTGAAAAATGTCAGAAAGTTTCAGAAATGAATCTGAATGCCTCCTGTACTATCCCTGTATTCATTTCTGAGGTAGTAAGTAAAAATTACGGCCTAGGAATAAATTTTGGAGGAAGTTAAAATTTCACTCAATTTCTACATTTCCCGACCTGTGAAATATCTTAAAATTTAAAAACTGTCAGAAAATTTCAGAAATTCATTTGAATGCCCTTGTAGAGTTCTTGGAGTCTCTAGAGTGCTAGTAAGTAAAAATTATGGGTTAGGAATAAATTTTGGAGGAACTTAAAATTTCACTCAATTTCCACAGGTCATGACCTGTGAAAAAATGTTTAAATCTGAAAAATGTCAAAGTTTCAGAAATACATCTGAATGCCTCCTGTACTATCCCTGTATTCATTTCTGAGGAAGTAAGTAAAAATTACGGCCTAGGAATAAATTTTGGAGTAAGTTAAAATTTCACTCAATTTCTACATTTCCCGACCTGTGAAATATTTTAAAATTTAAAAACTGTCAGAAAATTTCAGAAATTCATTTGAATGCCTTTGTAGAGTTCTTGGAGTCTCTAGAGTGCTAGTAAGTAAAAATTACGGGCTAGGAATAAATTTTGGAGTAACTTAAAATTTCACTCAATTTCCACAGGTCATGACCTGTGAAATATTTTAAAATTTAAAAAATGTCAGAAAATTTCGGAAATTCATTTGAATGACTTTGTAGAGTTCTTGGAGTCTCTAGAGTGCTAGTAAGTAAAAATTACGGGCTAGGAATAATCTTGGAGGAACTTAAAATTTCCCTCAATTTCCACAGGTCATGACCTGTGAAAAAATTTTTAAATCTGAAAAATGTCAAAGTTTCAGAAATACATCTGAATGCCTCCTGTACTATCCCTGTATTCATTTCTGAGGAAGTAAGTAAAAATTACGGCCTAGGAATAAATTTTTGAGGAACTTAAAATTTCACTCAATTTCTACATTTTCCGACCTGTGAAATATTTTAAAATTTAAAAACTGTCAGATAATTTCAGAAATTCATTTGAATGCCTTTGTAGAGTTCTTGGAGTCTCTAGAGTGCTAGTAAGTAAAAATTACGGGCTAGGAATAAATTTTGGAGGAACTTAAAATTTCACTCAATTTCCACAGGTCATGACCTGTGAAAAAGTTTTAAATTTGAAAAATGTCAGAAAGTTTCAGAAATGCATCTAATTGCCTCTTGTACTATCCCTGTATTCATTTCTGAGGTAGTAAGTAAAAATTACGGGCTAGGAATAAATTTTGGATGAACTTAAAATTTCACTCAATTTCTACAGGTCCCGACCTGTGAAATATTTTAAAATTTCAAAAACTGTCAGAAAATTTCGGAAATTCATTTGAATGACTTTGTAGAGTTCTTGGAGTCTCTAGAGTGCTAGTAAGTAAAAATTACGGGCTAGGAATAATCTTGGAGGAACTTAAAATTTCACTCAATTTCCACAGGTCATGACCTGTGAAAAAATTTTTAAATCTGAAAAATGTCAAAGTTTCAGAAATACATCTGAATGCCTCCTGTACTATCCCTGTATTCATTTCTGAGGAAGTAAGTAAAAATTACGGCCTAGGAATAAATTTTGGAGGAACTTAAAATTTCACTCAATTTCTACAGGTCCCGACCTGTGAAATATTTTAAAATTTAAAAACTGTCAGAAAATTTCAGAAATTCATTTGAATGCCTTTGTAGAGTTCTTGGAGTCTTTAGAGTGCTAGTAAGTAAAAATTACGGGTTAGGAATAAATTTTGGAGGAATTTAAAATTTCACTCAATTTCCACAGATCATGACCTGTGAAAAAATTTTTAAATCTGAAAAATGTCAAAGTTTCAGAAATACATCTGAATGCCTCCTGTACTATCCCTGTATTCATTTCTGAGGAAGTAAGTAAAAATTACGGCCTAGGAATAAATTTTGGAGGAACTTAAAATTTCACTCAATTTCTACAAGTCCCGACCTGTGAAATATTTCAGAATTTCAGAAATTCATTTGAATGCCTCCTGTAATATCCCTGTATTCATTTCTGAGGAATTAAATAAAAATTAAGGCCTAGGAATAAATTTTGGAGGAAATTAAAATTTCACTCAATTTCTACATTTACCGACATGTGAAATATTTTAAAATTTTAACACTGTCAGAAAATTTCAGAAATTCATATGAATGCCTTTGTAGAGTTCTTGGAGTCTCTAGAGTGCTAGTAGAGTGCTACAGGTCCCGACATGTGAAATATTTTAAAATTTAAAAACTGTCAGAAAATTTAAGAAATTCATTTGAATGGCGTTGTAGAGCTCTTGGAGTCTCTAGAGTGCTAGTAAGTAAACATTACGGGTTAAGAATAAATTTTGGACGAAGTTAAAATTTCACTCAATTTCCACAGGTCACGACCTATGAAAAATTTTTAAATCTGAAAAATGTCAGAAAATTTCAGAAATGCATCTGAATGCCTCCTGTACTATCCCTGTATTCATTTCTGAGGTAGTAAGTAAAAATTACGGCCTATTAAAAAATTTTGGAGGAACTTAAAATTTCACTCAATTTCTACAGGTCCCGACCTGTGAAATATTTTAAAATTTAAAAACTGTCAGAAAATTTCAGAAATTCATTTGAATGCCTTTGTAGAGTTCTTGTAGTCTCTAGAGTGCTAGTAAGTAAAAATTACGGGTTAAGAATAAATTTTGGAGGAAGTTAAAATTTCACTCAATTTCCACAGGTCATGACCTGTGAAAAATTTTTAAATCTGAAAAATGTCAGAAAGTTTCAGAAATGCATCTGAATGCCTCCTGCACTATCCCTGTATTCATTTCTGAGGAAGTAAGTAAAAATTACGGCCTAGGAATAAATTTTGGAGGAAGTTAAAATTTCACTCAATTTCTACATTTCCCGACCTGTGAAATATTTTAAAATTTAAAAACTGTCAGAAAATTTCAGAAATTCATTTGAATGCCTTTGTAGAGTTCTAGGAGTCTCTAGAGTGCTAGTAAGTAAAAATTACGGGCTAGGAATAATCTTGGAGGAACTTAAAATTTCACTCAATTTCCACAGGTCATGACCTGTGAAAAAATGTTTAAATCTGAAAAATTTCAAAGTTTCAGAAATACATCTGAATGCCTCCTGTACTATCCCTGTATTCATTTCTGAGGAAGTAAGTAAAAATTACGGCCTAGGAATAAATTTTGGAGGAAGTTAAAATTTCACTCAATTTCTACAGGTCCCGACATGTGAAATATTTTAAAATTTAAAAACTGTCAGAAAATTTAAGAAATTCATTTGAATGGCGTTGTAGAGTTCTTGGAGTCTCTAGAGTGCTAGTAAGTAAAAATTACGGGTTAAGAAAAAATTTTGGAGGAACTTAAAATTTCACTCAATTTCCACAGGTCATGATTGTGAAAAAATTTTTAACTCTGAAAAATGTCAAAGTGTCATAAATACAACTGAATGCCTCCTGTACTATCCCTGTATTCATTTCTGAGGAAGTAAGTAAAAATTACGGCCTAGGAATAAATTTTGGAGGAACTTAAAATTTCACTCAATTTCTACATTTCCCGACCTGTGAAATATTTTAAAATTTAAAAACTGTCAGAAAATTTCAGAAATTCATTTGAATGCCTTTGTAGAGTTCTTGGAGTCTCTAGAGTGCTAGTAAGTAAAAATTACGGGCTAGGAATAAATTTTGGAGGAAGTTAAAATTTCATTCAATTTCCACAGGTCATGACCTGTGAAAAATTTTTAAATCTGAAAAATGTCAGAAAGTTTCGGAAATGCATCTGAATGCCTCCTGTACTATCCCTGTATTCATTTCTGAGGAAGTAAGTAAAAATTACGGCCTAGGAATAAATTTTTGAGGAAGTTAAAATTTCACTTAATTTCTACAGGTCCCGACCTGTGAAATATTTTAAAATTTAAAAACTGTCAGAAAATTTCAGAAATTCATTTGAATGCATTTGTAGAGTTCTAGGAGTCTCTAGAGTGCTAGTAAGTAAAAATTACGGGCTAGGAATAATCTTGGAGGAACTTAAAATTTCACTCAATTTCCACAGGTCATGACCTGTGAAAAAATGTTTAAATCTGAAAAATTTCAAAGTTTCATAAATACATCTGAATGCCTCCTGTACTATCCCTGTATTCATTTCTGAGGAAGTAAGTAAAAATTACGGCCTAGGAATAAATTTTGGAGGAAGTTAAAATTTCACTCAATTTCTACAGCTCCCGACATGTGAAATATTTTAAAATTTAAAAACTGTCAGAAAATTCAAGAAATTCATTTGAATGGCGTTGTAGAGTTCTTGGAGTCTCTAGAGTGCTAGTAAGTAAAAATTACGGGTTAGGAATAAATTTTGGAGGAACTTAAAATTTCACTCAATTTCCACAGGTCATGATTGTGAAAAAATTTTTAACTCTGAAAAATGTCAAAGTTTCAGAAATACATCTGAATGCCTCCTGTACTATATTTGTATTCATTTCTGAGGAAGTAAGTAAAAATTACGGCCTAGGAATAAATTTTGGAGGAACTTAAAATTTCACTCAATTTCTACATTTCCCGACCTGTGAAATATTTTAAAATTTAAAAACTGTCAGAAAATTTCAGAAATTCATTTGAATGCCTTTGTAGAGTTCTTGGAGTCTCTAGAGTGCTAGTAAGTAAAAATTACGGGCTAGGAATAAATTTTGGAGGAAGTTAAAATTTCATTCAATTTCCACAGGTCATGACCTGTGAAAAATTTTTAAATCTGAAAAATGTCAGAAAGTTTCAGAAATGCATCTGAATGCCTCCTGTACTATCCCTGTATTCATTTCTGAGGTAGTAAGTAAAAATTACGGGCTAGGAATAAATTTTGGAGGAACATAAAATTTCACTCAATTTCTACAGGTCCCGACCTGTGAAATATTTTAAAATTAAAAAACTGTCAGAAAATTTCGGAAATTCATTTGAATGACTTTGTAGAGTTCTTGGAGTCTCTAGAGTGCTAGTAAGTAAAAATTACGGGCTAGGAATAATCTTGGAGGAACTTAAAATTTCACTCAATTTCCACAGGTCATGATTGTGAAAAAATTTTTAAATCTGAAAAAGGTCAAAGTTTCAGAAATACATCTGAATGCCTCTTGTACTATCCCTGTATTCATTTCTCAGGAAGTAAGTAAAAATTACGGCCTAGGAATAAATTTTGGAGGAGCTTAAAATTTCACTCAATTTCTACAGGTCCCGACCTGTGAAATATTTTAAAATTTAAAAACTGTCAGAAAATTTCGGAAATTCATTTGAATGACTTTGTAGAGTTCTTGGAGTCTCTAGAGTGCTAGTAAGTAAAAATTACGGACTAGGAATAATCTTGGAGGAACTTAAAATTTCACTCAATTTCTACAGGTCCCGACCTGTGAAATATTTCAAAATTTGAAAAATGTCAGAAAATTTCAGAAATGCATCTGAATGCCTCCTGTACTATCCCTGTATTCATTTATGAGGTAGTAAGTAAAAATTACGGCCTAGGAATAAATTTTGGAGGAACTTAAAATTTCACTCAATTTCTACAGCTCCCGACCTGTGAAATATTTTAAAATTTAAAAACTGTCAGAAAATTTCAGAAATTCCTTTGAATGCCTTTGTAGAGTTCTTGGAGTCTCTAGAGTGCTAGTTAGTAAAAATTACGGCCTAGGAATAAATTTTGGAGGAACTTAAAATTTCACTCAATTTCTACAGGTCAAGACCTGTGAAATATTTTAAAATTTAAAAACTGTCAGAAAATTTCGGAAATTCATTTGAATGACTTTGTAGAGTTCTTGGAGTCTCTAGAGTGCTAGTAAGTAAAAATTACGGGCTAGGAATAATCTTGGAGGAACTTAAAATTTCACTCAATTTCTACAGGTCCCGACCTGTGAAATATTTCAAAATTTGAAAAATGTCAGAAAATTTCAGAAATGCATCTGAATGCCTCCTGTACTATCCTTGTATTCATTTCTGACGTAGTAAGTAAAAATTACGGCCTATTAATAAATTTTGGAGGAACTTAAAATTTCACTCAATTTCTACAGCTCCCGACCTGTGAAATATATTAAAATTTAAAAACTGTCAGAAAATTTCAGAAATTCATTTGAATGCCTTTGTAGAGTTCTTGGAGTCTCTAGAGTGCTAGTAAGTAAAATTTACGGGCTAGGAATAATCTTGGAGGAACTTAAAATTTCACTCAATTTCCACAGGTCATGACCTGTGAAAAAAATTTTAAATCTGAAAAATGTCAGAAAGTTTCAGAAATACATCTGAATGCCTCCTGTACTATCCCTGTATTCATTTCTGAGGAAGTAAGTAAAAATTACGGCCTAGGAATAAATTTTGGAGGAACTTAAAACTTCACTCAATTTCTACAGGTCCCGACCTGTGAAATATTTTAAAATTGAAAAACTGTCAGAAAATTTCGGAAATTCATTTGAATGCCTTTGTAGAGTTCTTGGAGTCTCTAGATTGCTAGGAAATAAAAAATACGGGCTAGGAATAAATTTTGGAGGAACTTAAAATTTCACTCAATTTCTACAGGTCCCGACCTGTGAAATATTTCAAAATTTGAAAAATGTCAGAAAATTTCAGAAATTCATTTGAATGCCTCCTGTAATATCCCTGTATTCATTTCTGAGGAATTAAATAAAAATTACGGCCTAGGAATTAATTTTGGAGGAAATTAAAATTTCACTCAATTTCTACATTTCCCGGCATGTGAAATATTTTAAAATTTAAAATCTGTCAAAAAATTTCAGAAATTCATCTGAATGCCTTTGTAGAGTTCTTGGAGTCTCTAGAGTGCTAGTAAGTAAAAATTACGGGCTAGGAATAAATTTTGGGGGAACTTAAAATTTCACTTAATTTCCACAGGACACGACCTGTGAAAAATTTTTAAATCTGAAAAATTTCAGAAAGTTTCAGAAATGCATCTGAATGCCTCCTGTACTATTCCTGTATTCATTTCTGAGGTAGTAAGTAAAAATTACGGCCTAGGAATAAATTTTGCAGGAAGTTAAAATTTCACTCAATTTCTACAGGTCCGTACCTGTGAAATATTTAAAAATTTAAAAACTGTCAGAAAATTTCAGAAATTCATTTGAATACATTTGTAGAGTTCTTGGAGTCGCTCGAGTGCTAGTAAGTAAAAATTACGGGCTAGGAATAAATTTTGGAGGAAGTTAAAATTTCACTCAATTTCGACAGGTCATGACCTGTGAAAAATTTTTAAATCTGAAAAATGTCAGAAAGTTTCAGAAATGCATCTGAATGACTCCTGTACTATCCCTGTATTACGGCCTAGGAATAAATTAGTAGGCCTAGGAATAATAAGTTCATCCAAAATTTATTCCTAGGCCGTAATTTTTACTTACTGCCTCAAAAATGAATACAGGGATAAAACAGGAGGCATTCAGATGCATTTCTGAAACTTTCTGACATTTTTCAGATTTAAAAAGTTTTCACCTGTGGAAATTGAGTGAAATTTTAAGTTCCTCCAAAATTTATTCTTAGCCCGTAATTTTTACTTATTAGCACTCTAGAGACTCCAAGAACTCTACAAAGGCATTCAAATGAATTTCTGAAATTTTTTGACAGTTTTTAAATTTTAAAATATTTCACAGATCGGGACCTGTAGAAATTGAGTGAAATTTTAAATTCCTCCAAAATTTATTCCTAGCCCGTAATTTTTACTTACTAGCACTCTAGAGACTCCAAGAACTCTACAAAGTCATTCAAATGAATTTCTGAAATTTTCTGACAGTTTTTTAATTTTAAAATATTTCACAGGTCGGGACCTGTAGAAATTGAGTGAAATTTTATGTTCCTCCAAAATTTATTCCTAGCCCGTAATTTTTACTTACTACCTCAGAAATGAATACAGGGATAGTACAGGAGGCATTCAGATGCATTTCTGAAACTTTCTGACATTTTTCAGATTTAAAAATTTTTCACAGGTCATGACCTGTGGAAATTGAATGAAATTTTAACTTCCTCCAAAATTTATTCCTAGCCCGTAATTTTTACTTACTAGCACTCTAGAGACTCCAAGAACTCTACAACGCCATTCAAATGAATTTCTTAAATTTTCTGACAGTTTTTAAATTTTAAAATATTTCACATGTCGGGACCTGTAGAAATTGAGTGAAATTTTAACTTCCTCCAAAATTTATTCCTAGGCCGTAATTTTTACTTACTTCCTCAGAAATGAATACAGGGATAGTACAGGAGGCATTCAGATGTATTTCTGAAACTTTGAAATTTTTCAGATTTAAACATTTTTTCACAGGTCATGACCTGTGGAAATTGAGTGAAATTTTAAGTTCCTCCAAGATTATTCCTAGCCCGTAATTTTTACTTACTAGCACTCTAGAGACTCCTAGAACTCTACAAATGCATTCAAATGAATTTCTGAAATTTTCTGACAGTTTTTAAATTTTAAAATATTTCACAGGTCGGGACCTGTAGAAATTAAGTGAAATTTTAACTTCCTCCAAAATTTATTCCTAGGCCGTAATTTTTACTTACTTCCTCAGAAATGAATACAGGGATAGTACAGGAGGCATTCAGATGCATTTCTGAAACTTTCTAACATTTTTCAGATTTGAAAATTTTTCACAGGTCATGACCTGTGGAAATTGAATGAAATTTTAACTTCCTCCAAAATTTATTCCTAGCCCGTAATTTTTACTTACTAGCACTCTAGAGACTCCAAGAACTCTACAAAGGCATTCAAATGAATTTCTGAAATTTTCTGACAGTTTTTAAATTTTGAAATATTTCACAGGTCGGGAAATGTAGAAATTGAGTGAAATTTTAAGTTCCTCCAAAATTTATTCCTAGGCCGTAATTTTTACTTACTTCCTCAGAAATGAATACAGGGATAGTACAGGAGGCATTCAGATTTATTTCTGAAACTTTGACATTTTTCAGAGTTAAAAATTTTTTCATAATCATGACCTGTGGAAATTGAGTGAAATTTTAAGTTCCTCCAAAATTTATTCTTAACCCGTAATTTTTACTTACTAGCACTCTAGAGACTCCAAGAACTCTACAACGCCATTCAAATGAATTTCTTAAATTTTCTGACAGTTTTTAAATTTTAAAATATTTCACATGTCGGGACCTGTAGAAATTGAGTGAAATTTTAACTTCCTCCAAAATTTATTCCTAGGCCGTAATTTTTACTTACTTCCTCAGAAATGAATACAGGGATAGTACAGGAGGCATTCAGATGTATTTCTGAAACTTTGAAATTTTTCAGATTTAAACATTTTTTCACAGGTCATGACCTGTGGAAATTGAGTGAAATTTTAAGTTCCTCCAAGATTATTCCTAGCTCGTAATTTTTACTTACTAGCACTCTAGAGACTACAAGAACTCTACAAAGGCATTCAAATGAATTTCTGAAATTTTCTGACAGTTTTTAAATTTTAAAATATTTCACAGGTCGGGACCTGTAGAAATTGAGTGAAATTTTAAGTTCCTCCAAAATTTTTTAATAGGCCGTAATTTTTACTTACTACCTCAGAAATGAATACAGGGATAGTACAGGAGGCATTCAGATGCATTTCTGAAATTTTCTGACATTTTTCAGATTTAAAAATTTTTCACAGGTCGTGACCTGTGGAAATTGAGTGAAATTTTAACTTCGTCCAAAATTTATTCTTAACCCGTAATGTTTACTTACTAGCACTCTAGAGACTCCAAGAACTCTACAAAGGCATTCATATGAATTTCTGAAATTTTCTGACAGTTTTAAAATTTTAAAATATTTCACATGTCGGGAAATGTAGAAATTGAGTGAAATTTTAATTTCCTCCAAAATTTATTCCTAGGCCTTAATTTTTATTTAATTCCTCAGAAATGAATACAGGGATATTACAGGAGGCATTCAAATGAATTTCTGAAGTTTTCTGACATTTTTCAAATTTTGAAATATTTCACAGGTCGGGACCTGTAGAAATTGAGTGAAATTTTAAGTTCCTCCAAAATTTATTCCTAGGCCGTAATTTTTACTTACTTCCTCAGAAATGAATACAGGGATAGTACAGGAGGCATTCAGATGTATTTCTGAAACTTTGACATTTTTCAGATTTAAAAATTTTTTCACAGGTCATGATCTGTGGAAATTGAGTGAAATTTTAAATTCCTCCAAAATTTATTCCTAACCCGTAATTTTTACTTACTAGCACTCTAAAGACTCCAAGAACTCTACAAAGGCATTCAAATGAATTTCTGAAATTTTCTGACAGTTTTTAAATTTTAAAATATTTCACAGGTCGGGACCTGTAGAAATTGAGTGAAATTTTAACTTCGTCCAAAATTTATTCCTAGGCCGTAATTTTTACTTACTTCCTCAGAAATGAATACAGGGATAGTACAGGAGGCATTCAGATGTATTTCTGAAACTTTGACATTTTTCAGATTTAAAAATTTTTTCACAGGTCATGACCTGTGGAAATTGAGTGAAATTTTAAGTTCCTCCAAGATTATTCCTAGCCAGTAAATTTTACTTACTAGCACTCTAGAGACTCCAAGAACTCTACAAAGTCATTCAAATGAATTTCCGAAATTTTCTGACAGTTTTTGAAATTTTAAAATATTTCACAGGTCGGGACCTGTAGAAATTGAGTGAAATTTTAAGTTCATCCAAAATTTATTCCTAGCCCGTAATTTTTACTTACTACCTCAGAAATGAATACAGGGATAGTACAAGAGGCAATTAGATGCATTTCTGAAACTTTCTGACATTTTTCAAATTTAAAAATTTTTCACAGGTCATGACCTGTGGAAATTGAGTGAAATTTTAAGTTCCTCCAAAATTTATTCCTAGCCCGTAATTTTTACTTACTAGCACTCTAGAGACTCCAAGAACTCTACAAAGGCATTCAAATGAATTTCCGAAATTATCTGACAGTTTTTAAATTTTAAAATATTTCACAGGTCGGGACCTGTAGAAATTGAGTGAAATTTTAACTTCCTCCAAAATTTATTCCTAGGCCGTAATTTTTACTTACTTCCTCAGAAATGAATACAGGGATAGTACAGGAGGCATTCAGATGTATTTCTGAAACTTTGACATTTTTCAGATTTAAAAATTTTTTCACAGGTCATGACCTGTGGAAATTGAGTGAAATTTTAAGTTCCTCCAAGATTATTCCTAGCCAGTAAATTTTACTTACTAGCACTCTAGAGACTCCAAGAACTCTACAAAGTCATTCAAATGAATTTCCGAAATTTTCTGACAGTTTTTGAAATTTTAAAATATTTCACAGGTCGGGACCTGTAGAAATTGAGTGAAATTTTAAGTTCATCCAAAATTTATTCCTAGCCCGTAATTTTTACTTACTACCTCAGAAATGAATACAGGGATAGTACAAGAGGCAATTAGATGCATTTCTGAAACTTTCTGACATTTTTCAAATTTAAAAATTTTTCACAGGTCATGACCTGTGGAAATTGAGTGAAATTTTAAGTTCCTCCAAAATTTATTCCTAGCCCGTAATTTTTACTTACTAGCACTCTAGAGACTCCAAGAACTCTACAAAGGCATTCAAATGAATTTCTGAAATTATCTGACAGTTTTTAAATTTTAAAATATTTCACAGGTCGGAAAATGTAGAAATTGAGTGAAATTTTAAGTTCCTCAAAAATTTAATCCTAGGCCGTAATTTTTACTTACTTCCTCAGAAATGAATACAGGGATAGTACAGGAGGCATTCAGATGTATTTCTGAAACTTTGAAATTTTTCAGATTTAAAAATTTTTTCACAGGTCATGACCTGTGGAAATTGAGGGAAATTTTAAGTTCCTCCAAGATTATTCCTAGCCCGTAATTTTTACTTACTAGCACTCTAGAGACTCCAAGAACTCTACAAAGTCATTCAAATGAATTTCCGAAGTTTTCTGACATTTTTTAAATTTTAAAATATTTCACAGGTCATGACCTGTTGGAATTGAGTGAAATTTTAAGTTACTCCAAAATTTATTCCTAGTCCGTTATTTTTACTTACTAGCACTCTAGAGACCCCAAGAACTCTACAAAGGCATTCAAATGAATTTCTGAAATTTTCTGACAGTTTTTAAATTTTAAGATATTTCACAGGTCGGGACCTGTAGAAATTGAGTGAAATTTTAAGTTCCTGCAAAATTTATTCCTAGGCCGTAATTTTTACTTACTACCTCAGAAATGAATACAGGGATAGTACAGGAGGCATTCAGATTCATTTCTGAAACTTTCTGACATTTTTCAGATTTAAGATTTTTTCACAGGTCATGACCTGTGGAAATTGAGTGAAATTTTAACTTCCTCCAAAATTTATTCTTAACCCGTAATTTTTACTTACTAGCACTCTAGAGACTACAAGAACTCTACAAAGGCATTCAAATGAATTTCCGAAATTTTCTGACATTTTTCAAATTTTAAAATATTTCACAGGTCATGACCTGTGGAAATTGAGTGAAATTTTAACTTCCTCCAAAATTTATTCTTAACCCGTAATTTTTACTTACTAGCACTCTAGATACTACAAGAACTCTGAAAAGAGCACCCAAATGCATTTCTGAAATTTTCTGAGATTTCAAATTTTAAAATATTTCACAGGTCGGGACCTTTAGAAATTGAGTGAAATTTTAACTTAATCCAAAATTTATTCCTAAGCCGTAATTTTTACTTACTACCTCAGCAATGAATACAGGGTTAGTAGTGGAGGCATTCAGATGCATTTCTGAAACTTTCTGACATTTTTCAGATTTAAAAATTTTTCACAGGTCATGACCTGTGGAAATTGAGTGAAGTTTTAAGTTCCTCCGAAATCATTCCTAGCCCGTAATTTTTACTTACTAGCACTCTAGAGACTCCAAGAACTCTACAAAGGCATTCAAATGAATTTCTGAAATTTTCTGACAGTTTTTAAATTTTAAAATATTTCACAGGTCGGGACCTGTAGAAATTGAGTGAAATTTTAAGTTCCTCCAAAATTTTTTAATAGGCCGTAATTTTTACTTACTACCTCAGAAATGAATACAGGGATAGTACAGGAGGCATTCAGATGCATTTCTGAAACTTTCTGACATTTTTCAGATTTAAAAATTTTTCACAGGTCGTGACCTGTGGAAATTGAGTGAAATTTTAACTTCGTCCAAAATTTATTCTTAACCCGTAATGTTTACTTACTAGCACTCTAGAGACTCCAAGAACTCTACAAAGGCATTCATATGAATTTCTGAAATTTTCTGACAGTTTTAAAATTTTAAAATATTTCACATGTCGGGAAATGTAGAAATTGAGTGAAATTTTAATTTCCTCCAAAATTTATTCCTAGGCCTTAATTTTTATTTAATTCCTCAGAAATGAATACAGGGATATTACAGGAGGCATTCAAATGAATTTCTGAAGTTTTCTGACATTTTTCAAATTTTGAAATATTTCACAGGTCGGGACCTGTAGAAATTGAGTGAAATTTTAAGTTCCTCCAAAATTTATTCCTAGGCCGTAATTTTTACTTACTTCCTCAGAAATGAATACAGGGATAGTACAGGAGGCATTCAGATGTATTTCTGAAACTTTGACATTTTTCAGATTTAAAAATTTTTTCACAGGTCATGATCTGTGGAAATTGAGTGAAATTTTAAATTCCTCCAAAATTTATTCCTAACCCGTAATTTTTACTTACTAGCACTCTAAAGACCCCAAGAACTCTACAAAGGCATTCAAATGAATTTCTGAAATTTTCTGACAGTTTTTAAATTTTAAAATATTTCACAGGTCGGGACCTGTAGAAATTGAGTGAAATTTTAACTTCGTCCAAAATTTATTCCTAGGCCGTAATTTTTACTTACTTCCTCAGAAATGAATACAGGGATAGTACAGGAGGCATTCAGATGTATTTCTGAAACTTTGACATTTTTCAGATTTAAAAATTTTTTCACAGGTCATGACCTGTGGAAATTGAGTGAAATTTTAAGTTCCTCCAAGATTATTCCTAGCCAGTAAATTTTACTTACTAGCACTCTAGAGACTCCAAGAACTCTACAAAGTCATTCAAATGAATTTCCGAAATTTTCTGACAGTTTTTGAAATTTTAAAATATTTCACAGGTCGGGACCTGTAGAAATTGAGTGAAATTTTAAGTTCATCCAAAATTTATTCCTAGCCCTTAATTTTTACTTACTACCTCAGAAATGAATACAGGGATAGTACAAGAGGCAATTAGATGCATTTCTGAAACTTTCTGACATTTTTCAAATTTAAAAATTTTTCACAGGTCATGACCTGTGGAAATTGAATGAAATTTTAAGTTCCTCCAAAATTTATTCCTAGCCCGTAATTTTTACTTACTAGCACTCTAGAGACTCCAAGAACTCTACAAAGGCATTCAAATGAATTTCCGAAATTATCTGACAGTTTTTAAATTTTAAAATATTTCACAGGTCGGGACCTGTAGAAATTGAGTGAAATTTTAACTTCCTGCAAAATTTATTCCTAGGCCGTAATTTTTACTTACTTCCTCAGAAATGAATACAGGGATAGTAGAGGAGGCATTCAGATGTATTTCTGAAACTTTGACATTTTTCAGATTTAAAAATTTTTTCACAGGTCATGACCTGTGGAAATTGAGTGAAATTTTAAGTTCCTCCAAGATTATTCCTAGCCAGTAAATTTTACTTACTAGCACTCTAGAGACTCCAAGAACTCTACAAAGTCATTCAAATGAATTTCCGAAATTTTCTGACAGTTTTTGAAATTTTAAAATATTTCACAGGTCGGGACCTGTAGAAATTGAGTGAAATTTTAAGTTCATCCAAAATTTATTCCTAGCCCGTAATTTTTACTTACTACCTCAGAAATGAATACAGGGATAGTACAAGAGGCAATTAGATGCATTTCTGAAACTTTCTGACATTTTTCAAATTTAAAAATTTTTCACAGGTCATGACCTGTGGAAATTGAGTGAAATTTTAAGTTCCTCCAAAATTTATTCCTAGCCCGTAATTTTTACTTACTAGCACTCTAGAGACTCCAAGAACTCTACAAAGGCATTCAAATGAATTTCTGAAATTATCTGACAGTTTTTAAATTTTAAAATATTTCACAGGTCGGAAAATGTAGAAATTGAGTGAAATTTTAAGTTCCTCAAAAATTTATTCCTAGGCCGTAATTTTTACTTACTTCCTCAGAAATGAATACAGGGATAGTACAGGAGGCATTCAGATGTATTTCTGAAACTTTGAAATTTTTCAGATTTAAAAATTTTTTCACAGGTCATGACCTGTGGAAATTGAGGGAAATTTTAAGTTCCTCCAAGATTATTCCTAGCCCGTAATTTTTACTTACTAGCACTCTAGAGACTCCAAGAACTCTACAAAGTCATTCAAATGAATTTCCGAAGTTTTCTGACATTTTTTAAATTTTAAAATATTTCACAGGTCATGACCTGTGGAAATTGAGTGAAATTTTAAGTTACTCCAAAATTTATTCCTAGTCCGTTATTTTTACTTACTAGCACTCTAGAGACCCCAAGAACTCTACAAAGGCATTCAAATGAATTTCTGAAATTTTCTGACAGTTTTTAAATTTTAAGATATTTCACAGGTCGGGACCTGTAGAAATTGAGTGAAATTTTAAGTTCCTGCAAAATTTATTCCTAGGCCGTAATTTTTACTTACTACCTCAGAAATGAATACAGGGATAGTACAGGAGGCATTCAGATTCACTTCTGAAACTTTCTGACATTTTTCAGATTTAAGATTTTTTCACAGGTCATGACCTGTGGAAATTGAGTGAAATTTTAACTTCCTCCAAAATTTATTCTTAACCCGTAATTTTTACTTACTAGCACTCTAGAGACTACAAGAACTCTACAAAGGCATTCAAATGAATTTCCGAAATTTTCTGACATTTTTTAAATTTTAAAATATTTCACAGGTCATGACCTGTGGAAATTGAGTGAAATTTTAACTTCCTCCAAAATTTATTCTTAACCCGTAATTTTTACTTACTAGCACTCTAGATACTACAAGAACTCTGAAAAGAGCACCCAAATGCATTTCTGAAATTTTCTGAGATTTCAAATTTTAAAATATTTCACATGTCGGGACCTTTAGAAATTGAGTGAAATTTTAACTTAATCCAAAATTTATTCCTAAGCCGTAATTTTTACTTACTACCTCAGCAATGAATACAGGGTTAGTAGTGGAGGCATTCAGATGCATTTCTGAAACTTTCTGACATTTTTCAGATTTAAAAATTTTTCACAGGTCATGACCTGTGGAAATTGAGTGAAGTTTTAAGTTCCTCCGAAATCATTCCTAGCCCGTAATTTTTACTTACTAGCACTCTAGAGACTCCAAGAACTCTACAAAGGCATTCAAATGAATTTCTGAAATTTTCTGACAGTTTTTAAATTTTAAAATATTTCACAGGTCGGGACCTGTAGAAATTGAGTGAAATTTTAAGTTCCTCCAAAATTTTTTAATAGGCCGTAATTTTTACTTACTACCTCAGAAATGAATACAGGGATAGTACAGGAGGCATTCAGATGCATTTCTGAAACTTTCTGACATTTTTCAGATTTAAAAATTTTTCACAGGTCATGACCTGTGGAAATTGAATGAAATTTTAACTTCCTCCAAAATTTATTCCTAGCCCGTAATTTTTACTTACTAGCACTCTAGAGACTCCAAAAACTCTACAAAGGCATTCAAATGAATTTCTGAAATTTTCTGACAGTTTTTAAATTTTAAAATATTTCACAGGTCGGGAAATTTAGAAATTGAGTGAAATTTTAAGTTCCTCCAAAATTTATTCCTAGGCCGTAATTTTTACTTACTAGCACTCTAGAGACTCCAAGAACTCTACAACGCCATTAAAATGAATTTCTTAAATTTTCTGACAGTTTTTAAATTTTAAAATATTTCACATGTCGGGACCTGTAGAAATTGAGTGAAATTTTAACTTCCTCCAAAATTTATTCCTAGGCCGTAATTTTTACTTACTTCCTCAGTAATGAATACAGGGATAGTACAGGAGGCATTCAGATGTATTTCTGAAACTTTGAAATTTTTCAGATTTAAACATTTTTTCACAGGTCATGACCTGTGGAAATTGAGTGAAATTTTAAGTTCCTCCAAGATTATTCCTAGCCCGTAATTTTTACTTACTAGCACTCTAGAGACTCCTAGAACTCTACAAATGCATTCAAATGAATTTCTGAAATTTTCTGACAGTTTTTAAATTTTAAAATATTTCACAGGTCGGGACCTGTAGAAATTGAGTGAAATTTTAACTTCCTCCAAAATTTATTCCTAGGCCGTAATTTTTACTTACTTCCTCAGAAATGAATACAGGGATAGTACAGGAGGCATTCAGATGCATTTCTGAAACTTTCTGACATTTTTCAGATTTAAAAATTTTTCACAGGTCATGACCTGTGGAAATTGAATGAAATTTTAACTTCCTCCAAAATTTATTCCTAGCCCGTAATTTTTACTTACTAGCACTCTAGAGACTCCAAGAACTCTACAAAGGCATTCAAATGAATTTCTGAAATTTTCTGACAGTTTTTAAATTTTGAAATATTTCACAGGTCGGGAAATGTAGAAATTGAGTGAAATTTTAACTTCCTCCAAAATTTATTCCTAGGCCGTAATTTTTTACTTACTTCCTCAGAAATGAATACAGGGATAGTACAGGAGGCATTCAGATGTATTTCTGAAACTTTGAAATTTTTCAGATTTAAACATTTTTTCACAGGTCATGACCTGTGGAAATTGAGTGAAATTTTAAGTTCCTCCAAAATTTATTCTTAACCCGTAATTTTTACTTACTAGCACTCTAGAGACTCCAAGAACTCTACAACGCCATTCAAATGAATTTCTTAAATTTTCTGACAGTTTTTAAATTTTAAAATATTTCACATGTCGGGACCTGTAGAAATTGAGTGAAATTTTAACTTCCTCCAAAATTTATTCCTAGGCCGTAATTTTTACTTACTTCCTCAGAAATGAATACAGGGATAGTACAGGAGGCATTCAGATGTATTTCTGAAACTTTGAAATTTTTCAGATTTAAACATTTTTTCACAGGTCATGACCTGTGGAAATTGAGTGAAATTTTAAGTTCCTCCAAGATTATTCCTAGCCCGTAATTTTTACTTACTAGCACTCTAGAGACTCCAAGAACTCTACAAATGCATTCAAATGAATTTCTGAAATTTTCTGACAGTTTTTAAATTTTAAAATATTTCACAGGTCGGGAAATGTAGAAATTGAGTGAAATTTTAACTTCCTCCAAAATTTATTCCTAGGCCTTAATTTTTATTTAATTCCTCAGAAATGAATACAGGGATATTACAGGAGGCATTCAAATGAATTTCTGAAATTTTCTGACATTTTTCAAATTTTGAGATATTTCACAGGTCGGGACCTGTAGAAATTGAGTGAAATTTTAAGTTCCTCCAAAATTTATTCCTAGGCCGTAGTTTTTACTTACTTCCTCAGAAATGAATAGAGGGATAGTACAGGAGGCATTCAGATGTATTTCTGAAACTTTGACATTTTTCAGATTTAAAAATTTTTTCACAGGTCATGATCTGTGGAAATTGAGTGAAATTTTAAATTCCTCCAAAATTTATTCCTAACCCGTAATTTTTACTTACTAGCACTCTAAAGACTCCAAGAACTCTACAAGGGCATTCAAATGAATTTCTGAAATTTTCTGACAGTTTTTAAATTTTAAAATATTTCACAGGTCGGGACCTGTAGAAATTGAGTGAAATTTTAACTTCCTCCAAAATTTATTCCTAGGCCGTAATTTTTACTTACTTCCTCAGAAATGAATACAGGGATAGTACAGGAGGCATTGAGATGTATTTCTGAAACTTTGACATTTTTCAGATTTAAAAATTTTTTCACAGGTCATGACCTGTGGAAATTGAGTGAAATTTTAAGTTCCTCCAAAATTTATTCCTAACCCATAATTTTTACTTACTAGCACTCTAAAGACTCCAAGAACTCTACAAAGGCATTCAAATGAATTTCTGAAATTTTCTGACAGTTTTTAAATTTTAAAATATTTCACAGGTCGGGAAATTTAGAAATTGAGTGAAATTTTAAGTTCCTCCAAAATTTATTCCTAGGCCGTAATTTTTACTTACTAGCACTCTAGAGACTCCAAGAACTCTACAACGCCATTAAAATGAATTTCTTAAATTTTCTGACAGTTTTTAAATTTTAAAATATTTCACATGTCGGGACCTGTAGAAATTGAGTGAAATTTTAACTTCCTCCAAAATTTATTCCTAGGCCGTAATTTTTACTTACTTCCTCAGTAATGAATACAGGGATAGTACAGGAGGCATTCAGATGTATTTCTGAAACTTTGAAATTTTTCAGATTTAAACATTTTTTCACAGGTCATGACCTGTGGAAATTGAGTGAAATTTTAAGTTCCTCCAAGATTATTCCTAGCCCGTAATTTTTACTTACTAGCACTCTAGAGACTCCTAGAACTCTACAAGGGCATTCAAATGAATTTCTGAAATTTTCTGACAGTTTTTAAATTTTAAAATATTTCACAGGTCGGGACCTGTAGAAATTGAGTGAAATTTTAACTTCCTCCAAAATTTATTCCTAGGCCGTAATTTTTACTTACTTCCTCAGAAATGAATACAGGGATAGTACAGGAGGCATTCAGATGCATTTCTGAAACTTTCTGACATTTTTCAGATTTAAAAATTTTTCACAGGTCATGACCTGTGGAAATTGAATGAAATTTTAACTTCCTCCAAAATTTATTCCTAGCCCGTAATTTTTACTTACTAGCACTCTAGAGACTCCAAGAACTCTACAAAGGCATTCAAATGAATTTCTGAAATTTTCTGACAGTTTTTAAATTTTGAAATATTTCACAGGTCGGGAAATGTAGAAATTGAGTGAAATTTTAACTTCCTCCAAAATTTATTCCTAGGCCGTAATTTTTTACTTACTTCCTCAGAAATGAATACAGGGATAGTACAGGAGGCATTCAGATGTATTTCTGAAACTTTGACATTTTTCAGAGTTAAAAATTTTTTCACAATCATGACCTGTGGAAATTGAGTGAAATTTTAAGTTCCTCCAAAATTTATTCTTAACCCGTAATTTTTACTTACTAGCACTCTAGAGACTCCAAGAACTCTACAACGCCATTCAAATGAATTTCTTAAATTTTCTGACAGTTTTTAAATTTTAAAATATTTCACATGTCGGGACCTGTAGAAATTGAGTGAAATTTTAACTTCCTCCAAAATTTATTCCTAGGCCGTAATTTTTACTTACTTCCTCAGAAATGAATACAGGGATAGTACAGGAGGCATTCAGATGTATTTCTGAAACTTTGAAATTTTTCAGATTTAAACATTTTTTCACAGGTCATGACCTGTGGAAATTGAGTGAAATTTTAAGTTCCTCCAAGATTATTCCTAGCCCGTAATTTTTACTTACTAGCACTCTAGAGACTCCAAGAACTCTACAAATGCATTCAAATGAATTTCTGAAATTTTCTGACAGTTTTTAAATTTTAAAATATTTCACAGGTCGGGAAATGTAGAAATTGAGTGAAATTTTAACTTCCTCCAAAATTTATTCCTAGGCCTTAATTTTTATTTAATTCCTCAGAAATGAATACAGGGATATTACAGGAGGCATTCAAATGAATTTCTGAAATTTTCTGACATTTTTCAAATTTTGAGATATTTCACAGGTCGGGACCTGTAGAAATTGAGTGAAATTTTAAGTTCCTCCAAAATTTATTCCTAGGCCGTAGTTTTTACTTACTTCCTCAGAAATGAATAGAGGGATAGTACAGGAGGCATTCAGATGTATTTCTGAAACTTTGACATTTTTCAGATTTAAAAATTTTTTCACAGGTCATGATCTGTGGAAATTGAGTGAAATTTTAAATTCCTCCAAAATTTATTCCTAACCCGTAATTTTTACTTACTAGCACTCTAAAGACTCCAAGAACTCTACAAAGGCATTCAAATGAATTTCTGAAATTTTCTGACAGTTTTTAAATTTTAAAATATTTCACAGGTCGGGACCTGTAGAAATTGAGTGAAATTTTAACTTCCTCCAAAATTTATTCCTAGGCCGTAATTTTTACTTACTTCCTCAGAAATGAATACAGGGATAGTACAGGAGGCATTGAGATGTATTTCTGAAACTTTGACATTTTTCAGATTTAAAAATTTTTTCACAGGTCATGACCTGTGGAAATTGAGTGAAATTTTAAGTTCCTCCAAAATTTATTCCTAACCCATAATTTTTACTTACTAGCACTCTAGAGACTCCAAGAACTCTACAAGGGCATTCAAATGAATTTCTGAAATTTTCTGACAGTTTTGAAATTTTAAGATATTTCACAGGTCGGGACCTGTAGAAATTGAGTGAAATTTTAACTTCCTGCAAAATTTATTCCTAGGCCGTAATTTTTACTTACTACCTCAGAAATGAATACAGGGATAGTACAGGAGGCATTCAGATTCATTTCTGAAACTTTCTGACATTTTTCAGATTTAAAAATTTTTCACAGGTCATGACCTGTGGAAATTGAGTGAAATTTTAACTTCCTCCAAAATTTATTCTTAACCTGTAATTTTTACTTACTAGCACTCTAGAGACTACAAGAACTCTAAAAAGAGCACCCAAATGCATTTCTGAAATTTTCTGAGATTTCAAATTTTAAAATATTTCACAGGTCGGGACCTTTAGAAATTGAGTGAAATTTTAACTTAGTCCAAAATTTATTCCTAAGACGTAATTTTTACTTACTACCTCAGCAATGAATACAGGGTTAGTAGTGGAGGCATTCAGATGCATTTCTGAAACTTTCTGACATTTTTCAGATTTAAAAATTTTTCACAGGTCATGACCTGTGGAAATTGAGTGAAGTTTTAAGTTCCTCCGAAATCATTCCTAGCCCGTAATTTTTACTTACTAGCACTCTAAAGACTCCAAGAACTCTACAAAGGCATTCAAATGAATTTCTGAAATTTTCTGACAGTTTTTAAATTTTAAAATATTTCACAGGTCGGGACCTGTAGAAATTGAGTGAAATTTTAAGTTCCTCCAAAATTTATTCCTAGGCCGTAATTTTTACTTACTACCTCAGAAATGAATACAGGGATAGTACAGGAGGCATTCAGATGCATTTCTGAAACTTTCTGACATTTTTCAGATTTAAAAATTTTTCACAGGTCGTGACCTGTGGAAATTGAGTGAAATTTTAACTTCGTCCAAAATTTATTCTTAACCCGTAATGTTTACTTACTAGAACTCTAGAGACTCCAAGAACTCTACAAAGGCATTCATATGAATTTCTGAAATTTTCTGACAGTTTTAAAATTTTTAAATGTTTCACATGTCGGGAAATGTAGAAATTGAGTGAAATTTTAATTTCCTCCAAAATTTATTCCTAGGCCTTAATTTTTATTTAATTCCTCAGAAATGAATACAGGGATATTACAGGAGGCATTCAAATGAATTTCTGAAATTTTCTGACATTTTTCAAATTTTGAAATATTTCACAGGTCGGGACCTGTAGAAATTGAGTGAAATTTTAACTTCCTCCAAAATTTATTCCTAGGCCGTAATTTTTACTTACTTCCTCAGAAATGAATACAGGGATAGTACAGGAGGCATTCAGATGTATTTCTGAAACTTTGACATTTTTCAGATTTAAAATTTTTTTCACAGGTCATGACCTGTGGAAATTGAGTGAAATTTTAAGTTCCTCCAAGATTATTCCTAGCCCGTAATTTTTACTTACTAGCACTCTAGAGACTCCAAGAACTCTACAAAGGCATTGAAATGAATTTCTGAAATTATCTGACAGTTTTTAAATTTTAAAATATTTCACAGGTCGGGAAATGTATTTCTGAAACTTTGACATTTTTCAGATTTAAAATTTTTTTCACAGGTCATGACCTGTGGAAATTGAGTGAAATTTTAAGTTCCTCCAAGATTATTCCTAGCCCGTAATTTTTACTTACTAGCACTCTAGAGACTCCAAGAACTCTACAAAGGCATTGAAATGAATTTCTGAAATTATCTGACAGTTTTTAAATTTTAAAATATTTCACAGGTCGGGAAATGTAGAAATTGAGTGAAATTTTAAGTTCCTCAAAAATTTATTCCTAGGCCGTAATTTTTACTTACTTCCTCAGAAATGAATAATGGATAGTACAGGAGGCATTCAGATGTATTTCTGAAACTTTGACATTTTTCAGATTTAAAAATTTTTTCACAGGTCATGACCT
This sequence comes from Protula sp. h YS-2021, assembly GCA_949752745.1. Classification (NCBI taxonomy): domain Eukaryota; kingdom Metazoa; phylum Annelida; class Polychaeta; order Sabellida; family Serpulidae; genus Protula; species Protula sp. h YS-2021. The sequence continues at coordinate 43,627,325 of OX457030.1, read as the reverse complement.
GTGGAAATTGAGGGAAATTTTAAGTTCCTCCAAGATTATTCCTAGCCCGTAATTTTTACTTACTAGCACTCTAGAGACTCCAAGAACTCTACAAAGTCATTCAAATGAATTTCTGAAATTTTCTGACATTTTTTAAATTTTAAAATATTTCACAGGTTATGACCTGTGGAAATTGAGTGAAATTTTAAGTTACTCCAAAATTTATTCCTAGCCCGTAATTTTTACTTACTAGCACTCTAGAGACCCCAAGAACTCTACAAAGGCATTCAAATGAATTTCTGAAATTTTCTGACAGTTTTTAAATTTTAAGATATTTCACAGGTCGGGACCTGTAGAAATTGAGTGAAATTTTAACTTCCTGCAAAATTTATTCCTAGGCCGTAATTTTTACTTACTACCTCAGAAATGAATACAGGGATAGTACAGGAGGCATTCAGATTCATTTCTGAAACTTTCTGACATTTTTCAGATTTAAGATTTTTTCACAGGTCATGACCTGTGGAAATTGAGTGAAATTTTAAGTTCCTCCAAAATTTATTCTTAACCCGTAATTTTTACTTACTAGCACTGTAGAGACTACAAGAACTCTACAAAGGCATTCAAATGAATTTCCGAAATTTTCTGACATTTTTTAAATTTTAAAATATTTCACAGGTCATGACCTGTGGAAATTGAGTGAAATTTTAAGTTACTCCAAAATTTATTCCTAGCCCGTAATTTTTACTTACTAGCACTCTAGAGACTCCAAGAACTCTACAAAGGCATTCAAATGAATTTCTGAAATTTTCTGACAGTTTTTAAATTTTAAAATATTTCACAGGTCGGGAAATGTAGAAATTGAGTGAAATTTTAACTTCCTCCAAAATTTATTCCTAGGCCGTAATTTTTACTTACTTCCTCAGAAATGAATACAGGGATAGTACAGGAGGCATTCAGATGTATTTCTTAAACTTTGACATTTTTCAGATTTAAAAATTTTTTCACAGGTCATGACCTGTGGAAATTGAGTGAAATTTTAAGTTCCTCCAAAATTTATTCCTAACCCATAAGTTTTACTTACTAGCACTCTAGAGACTCCAAGAACTCTACAAGGGCATTCAAATGAATTTCTGAAATTTTCTGACAGTTTTTAAATTTTAAGATATTTCACAGGTCGGGACCTGTAGAAATTGAGTGAAATTTTACCTTCCTGCAAAATTTATTCCTAGGCCGTAATTTTTACTTACTACCTCAGAAATGAATACAGGGATAGTACAGGAGGCATTCAGATTCATTTCTGAAACTTTCTGACATTTTTCAGATTTAAAAATTTTTCACAGGTCATGACCTGTGGAAATTGAGTGAAATTTTAACTTCCTCCAAAATTTATTCTTAACCCGTAATTTTTACTTACTAGCACTCTAGAGACTACAAGAACTCTAAAAAGAGCACCCAAATGCATTTCTGAAATTTTCTGAGATTTCAAATTTTAAGATATTTCACAGGTCGGGACCTTTAGAAATTGAGTGAAATTTTAACTTAATCCAAAATTTATTCCTAAGCCGTAATTTTTACTTACTACCTCAGCAATGAATACAGGGTTAGTAGTGGAGGCATTCAGATGCATTTCTGAAACTTTCTGACATTTTTCAGATTTAAAAATTTTTCACAGGTCATGACCTGTGGAAATTGAGTGAAGTTTTAAGTTCCTCCGAAATCATTCCAAGCCCGTAATTTTTACTTACTAGCACTCTAGAGACTCCAAGAACTCTACAAAGGCATTCAAATGAATTTCTGAAATTTTCTGACAGTTTTAAAATTTTAAAATATTTCACAGGTCCGGACCTGTAGAAATTGAGTGAAATTTTAACTTCCTCCAAAATTTTTTAATAGGCCGTAATTTTTACTTACTACCTCAGAAATGAATACAGGGATAGTACAGGAGGCATTCAGATGCATTTCTGAAACTTTCTGACATTTTTCAGATTTAAAAATTTTTCACAGGTCATGACCTGTGGAAATTGAATGAAATTTTAACTTCCTCCAAAATTTATTCGTAGCCCGTAATTTTTACTTACTAGCACTCTAGAGACTCCAAGAACTCTACAAAGGGATTCAAATGAATTTCTGAAATTTTCTGACAGTTTTTAAATTTTAAAATATTTCACAGGTCGGGAAATGTAGAAATTGAGTGAAATTTTAAGTTCCTCCAAAATTTATTCCTAGGCCGTAATTTTTACTTACTTCCTCAGAAATGAATACAGGGATAGTACAGGAGGCATTCAGATGTATTTCTGAAACTTTGACATTTTTCAGAGTTAAAAATTTTTTCACAATCATGACCTGTGGAAATTGAGTGAAATTTTAAGTTCCTCCAAAATTTATTCCTAACCCGTAATTTTTACTTACTAGCACTCTAGAGACTCCAAGAACTCTACAACGCCATTCAAATGAATTTCTTAAATTTTCTGACAGTTTTTAAATTTTAAAATATTTCACATGTCGGGACCTGTAGAAATTGAGTGAAATTTTAACTTCCTCCAAAATTTATTCCTAGGCCGTAAGTTTTACTTACTTCCTCAGAAATGAATACAGGGATAGTACAGGAGGCATTCAGATGTATTTCTGAAACTTTGAAATTTTTCAGATTTAAACATTTTTTCACAGGTCATGACCTGTGGAAATTGAGTGAAATTTTAAGTTCCTCCAAGATTATTCCTAGCCCGTAATTTTTACTTACTAGCACTCTAGAGACTCCTAGAACTCTACAAATGCATTCAAATGAATTTCTGAAATTTTCTGACAGTTTTTAAATTTTAAAATATTTCACAGGTCGGGACCTGTAGAAATTGAGTGAAATTTTAACTTCCTCCAAAATTTATTCCTAGGCCGTAATTTTTACTTACTTCCTCAGAAATGAATACAGGGATAGTACAGGAGGCATTCAGATGTATTTCTGAAACTTTTAAATTTTTTAGATTTAAACATTTTTTCACAGGTCATGACCTGTGGAAATTGAGTGAAATTTTAAGTTCCTCCAAGATTATTCCTAGCCCGTAATTTTTACTTACTAGCACTCTAGAGACTCCTAGAACTCTACAAATGCATTCAAATGAATTTCTGAAATTTTCTGACAGTTTTTAAATTTTAAAATATTTCACAGGTCGGGACCTGTAGAAATTGAGTGAAATTTTAAGTTCCTCCAAAATTTATTCCTAGGCCGTAATTTTTACTTACTTCCTCAGAAATGAATACAGGGATAGTACAGGAGGCATTCAGATGTATTTCTGAAACTTTGACATTTTTCAGAGTTAAAAATTTTTTCACAATCATGACCTGTGGAAATTGAGTGAAATTTTAAGTTCCTCCAAAATTTATTCCTAATCCGTAATTTTTACTTACTAGCACTCTAGAGACTCCAAGAACTCTACAACGCCATTCAAATGAATTTCTTAAATTTTCTGACAGTTTTTAAATTTTAAAATATTTCACATGTCGGGACCTGTAGAAATTGAGTGAAATTTTAAGTTCCTCCAAAATTTATTCCTAGGCCGTAATTTTTACTTACTTCCTCAGAAATGAATACAGGGATAGTACAGGAGGCATTCAGATGCATTTCTGAAACTTTCTGACATTTTTCAGATTTAAAAATTTTTCACAGGTCATGACCTGTGGAAATTGAATGAAATTTTAACTTCCTCCAAAATTTATTCCTAGCCCGTAATTTTTACTTACTAGCACTCTAGAGACTCCAAGAACTCTACAAAGGCATTCAAATGAATTTCTGAAATTTTCTGACAGTTTTTAAATTTTAAAATATTTCACAGGTCGGGAAATGTAGAAATTGAGTGAAATTTTAACTTCCTCCAAAATTTATTCCTAGGCCGTAATTTTTACTTACTTCCTCAGAAATGAATACAGGGATAGTACAGGAGGCATTCAGATGTATTTCTGAAACTTTGACATTTTTCAGATTTAAACATTTTTTCACAGGGTATGACCTGTGGAAATTGAGTGAAATTTTAAGTTCCTCCAAGATTATTCCTAGCCCGTAATTTTTACTTACTAGCACTCTAGAGACTCCTAGACCTCTACAAATGCATTCAAATGAATTTCTGAAATTTTCTGACAGTTTTTAAATTTTAAAATATTTCACAGGTCGGGACCTGTAGAAATTGAGTGAAATTTTAACTTCCTCCAAAATTTATTCCTAGGCCGTAATTTTTACTTACTTCCTCAGAAATGAATACAGGGATAGTACAGGAGGCATTCAGATGTATTTCTGAAACTTTGAAATTTTTTAGATTTAAACATTTTTTCACAGGTCATGACCTGTGGAAATTGAGTGAAATTTTAAGTTCCTCCAAGATTATTCCTAGCCCGTAATTTTTACTTACTAGCACTCTAGAGACTCCTAGAACTCTACAAATGCATTCAAATGAATTTCTGAAATTTTCTGACAGTTTTTAAATTTTAAAATATTTCACAGGTCGGGACCTGTAGAAATTGAGTGAAATTTTAACTTCCTCCAAAATTTATTCCTAGGCCGTAATTTTTACTTACTTCCTCAGAAATGAATACAGGGATAGTACAGGAGGCATTCAGATGTATTTCTGAAACTTTGACATTTTTCAGAGTTAAAAATTTTTTCACAATCATGACCTGTGGAAATTGAGTGAAATTTTAAGTTCCTCCAAAATTTATTCCTAATCCGTAATTTTTACTTACTAGCACTCTAGAGACTCCAAGAACTCTACAACGCCATTCAAATGAATTTCTTAAATTTTCTGACAGTTTTTAAATTTTAAAATATTTCACATGTCGGGACCTGTAGAAATTGAGTGAAATTTTAACTTCCTCCAAAATTTATTCCTAGGCCGTAATTTTTACTTACTTCCTCAGAAATGAATACAGGGATAGTACAGGAGGCATTCAGATGCATTTCTGAAACTTTCTGACATTTTTCAGATTTAAAAATTTTTCACAGGTCATGACCTGTGGAAATTGAATGAAATTTTAACTTCCTCCAAAATTTATTCCTAGCCCGTAATTTTTACTTACTAGCACTCTAGAGACTCCAAGAACTCTACAAAGGCATTCAAATGAATTTCTGAAATTTTCTGACAGTTTTTAAATTTTAAAATATTTCACAGGTCGGGAAATGTAGAAATTGAGTGAAATTTTAACTTCCTCCAAAATTTATTCCTAGGCCGTAATTTTTACTTACTTCCTCAGAAATGAATACAGGGATAGTACAGGAGGCATTCAGATGTATTTCTGAAACTTTGACATTTTTCAGATTTAAACATTTTTTCACAGGGTATGACCTGTGGAAATTGAGTGAAATTTTAAGTTCCTCCAAGATTATTCCTAGCCCGTAATTTTTACTTACTAGTACTCTAGAGACTCCTAGAACTCTACAAATGCATTCAAATGAATTTCTGAAATTTTCTGACAGTTTTTAAATTTTAAAATATTTAACAGGTCGGGACCTGTAGAAATTGAGTGAAATTTTAACTTCCTCCAAAATTTATTCCTAGGCCGTAATTTTTACTTACTTCCTCAGAAAGGAATACAGGGATAGTACAGGAGGCATTCAGATGCATTTCTGAAACTTTCTGACATTTTTCAGATTTAAAAATTTTTCACAGGTCATGACCTGTGGAAATTGAATGAAATTTTAACTTCCTCCAAAATTTATTCCTAGCCCGTAATTTTTACTTACTAGCACCCTAGAGACTCCAAGAACTCTACAAAGGCATTCAAATGAATTTCTGAAATTTTCTGACAGTTTTTAAATTTTAAAATATTTCACAGGTCGGGAAATGTAGAAATTGAGTGAAATTTTAAGTTCCTCCAAAATTTATTCCTAGGCCGTAATTTTTACTTACTTCCTCAGAAATGAATACAGGGATAGTACAGGAGGCATTCAGATGTATTTCTGAAACTTTGACATTTTTCAGAGTTAAAAATTTTTTCACAATCATGACCTGTGGAAATTGAGTGAAATTTTAAGTTCCTCCAAAATTTATTCCTAACCCGTAATTTTTACTTACTAGCACTCTAGAGACTCCAAGAACTCTACAACGCCATTCAAATGAATTTCTTAAATTTTCTGACAGTTTTTAAATTTTAAAATATTTCACATGTCGGGACCTGTAGAAATTGAGTGAAATTTTAACTTCCTCCAAAATTTATTCCTAGGCCGTAATTTTTACTTACTTCCTCAGAAATGAATACAGGGATAGTACAGGAGGCATTCAGATGTATTTCTGAAACTTTGAAATTTTTCAGATTTAAACATTTTTTCACAGGTCATGACCTGTGGAAATTGAGTGAAATTTTAAGTTCCTCCAAGATTATTCCTAGCCCGTAATTTTTACTTACTAGCACTCTAGAGACTCCTAGAACTCTACAAATGCATTCAAATGAATTTCTGAAATTTTCTGACAGTTTTTAAATTTTAAAATATTTCACAGGTCGGGACCTGTAGAAATTGAGTGAAATTTTAACTTCCTCCAAAATTTTTTAATAGGCCGTAATTTTTACTTACTTCCTCAGAAATGAATACAGGGATAGTACAGGAGGCATTCAGATGCATTTCTGAAACTTTCTGACATTTTTCAGATTTAAAAATTTTTCACAGGTCATGACCTGTGGAAATTGAATGAAATTTTAACTTCCTCCAAAATTTATTCCTAGCCCGTAATTTTTACTTACTAGCACTCTAGAGACTCCAAGAACTCTACAAAGGCATTCAAATGAATTTCTGAAATTTTCTGACAGTTTCTAAATTTTAAAATATTTCACAGGTCGGGAAATGTAGAAATTGAGTGAAATTTTAAGTTCCTCCAAAATTTATTCCTAGGCCGTAATTTTTACTTACTTCCTCAGAAATGAATACAGGGATAGTACAGGAGGCATTCAGATGTATTTCTGAAACTTTGAAATTTTTCAGATTTAAACATTTTTTCACAGGTCATGACCTGTGGAAATTGAGTGAAATTTTAAGTTCCTCCAAGATTATTCCTAGCCCGTAATTTTTACTTACTAGCACTCTAGAGACTCCTAGAACTCTACAAATGCATTCAAATGAATTTCTGAAATTTTCTGACAGTTTTTAAATTTTAAAATATTTCACAGGTCGGGACCTGTAGAAATTGAGTGAAATTTTAACTTCCTCCAAAATTTATTCCTAGGCCGTAATTTTTACTTACTTCCTCAGAAATGAATACAGGGATAGTACAGGAGGCATTCAGATGCATTTCTGAAACTTTCTGACATTTTTCAGATTTAAAAATTTTTCACAGGTCATGACCTGTGGAAATTGAATGAAATTTTAACTTCCTCCAAAATTTATTCCTAGCCCGTAATTTTTACTTACTAGCACTCTAGAGACTCCAAGAACTCTACAACGCCATTCAAATGAATTTCTTAAATTTTCTGACAGTTTTTAAATTTTAAAATATTTCACAGGTCGGGAAATGTAGAAATTGAGTGAAATTTTAACTTCCTCCAAAATTTATTCCTAGGCCGTAATTTTTACTTACTTCCTCAGAAATGAATACAGGGATAGTACAGGAGGCATTCAGATGTATTTCTGAAACTTTGACACTTTTCAGATTTAAAAATTTTTTCACAGGTCATGACCTGTGGAAATTGAGGGAAATTTTAAGTTCCTCCAAGATTATTCCTAGCCCGTAATTTTCACTTACTAGCACTCTAGAGACTCCAAGAACTCTACAAAGGCATTCAAATGAATTTCTGAAATTTTCTGACAGTTTTTAAAATTTTAAAATATTTCACAGGTCGGGAAATGTAGAAATTGAGTGAAATTTTAACTTCCTCCAAAATTTATTCCTAGGCCGTAATTTTTACTTACTTCCTCAGAAATGAATACAGGGATAGTACAGGAGGCATTGAGATGTATTTCTGAAACTTTGACATTTTTCAGATTTAAAAATTTTTTCACAGGTCATGACCTGTGGAAATTGAGTGAAATTTTAAGTTCCTCCAAAATTTATTCCTAACCCATAATTTTTACTTACTAGCACTCTAGAGACTCCAAGAACTCTACAAGGGCATTCAAATGAATTTCTGAAATTTTCTGACAGTTTTTAAATTTTAAGATATTTCACAGGTCGGGACCTGTAGAAATTGAGTGAAATTTTAACTTCCTGCAAAATTTATTCCTAGGCCGTAATTTTTACTTACTACCTCAGAAATGAATACAGGGATAGTACAGGAGGCATTCAGATTCATTTCTGAAACTTTCTGACATTTTTCAGATTTAAAAATTTTTCACAGGTCATGACCTGTGGAAATTGAGTGAAATTTTAACTTCCTCCAAAATTTATTCTTAACCCGTAATTTTTACTTACTAGCACTCTAGAGACTACAAGAACTCTAAAAAGAGCACCCAAATGCATTTCTGAAATTTTCTGAGATTTCAAATTTTAAAATATTTCACAGGTCGGGACCTTTAGAAATTGAGTGAAATTTTAACTTAATCCAAAATTTATTCCTAAGCCGTAATTTTTACTTACTACCTCAGCAATGAATACAGGGTTAGTAGTGGAGGCATTCAGATGCATTTCTGAAACTTTCTGACATTTTTCAGATTTAAAAATTTTTCACAGGTCATGACCTGTGGAAATTGAGTGAAGTTTTAAGTTGCTCCGAAATCATTCCTAGCCCGTAATTTTTACTTACTAGCACTCTAGAGACTCCAAGAACTCTACAAAGGCATTCAAATGAATTTCTGAAATTTTCTGACAGTTTTTAAATTTTAAAATATTTCACAGGTCGGGACCTGTAGAAATTGAGTGAAATTTTAAGTTCCTCCAAAATTTTTTAATAGGCCGTAATTTTTACTTACTACCTCAGAAATGAATACAGGGATAGTACAGGAGGCATTCAGATGCATTTCTGAAACTTTCTGACATTTTTCAGATTTAAAAATTTTTCACAGGTCATGACCTGTGGAAATTGAATGAAATTTTAACTTCCTCCAAAATTTATTCCTAGCCCGTAATTTTTACTTACTAGCACTCTAGAGACTCCAAGAACTCTACAAAGGCATTCAAATGAATTTCTGAAATTTTCTGACAGTTTTTAAATTTTAAAATATTTCACAGGTCGGGAAAAGTAGAAATTGAGTGAAATTTTAAGTTCCTCCAAAATTTATTCCTAGGCCGTAATTTTTACTTACTTCCTCAGAAATGAATACAGGGATAGTACAGGAGGCATTCAGATGTATTTCTGAAACTTTGACATTTTTCAGAGTTAAAAATTTTTTCACAGGTCATGACCTGTGGAAATTGAGTGAAATTTTAAGTTCCTCCAAGATTATTCCTAGCCCGTAATTTTTACTTACTAGCACTCTAGAGACTCCTAGAACTCTACAAATGCATTCAAATGAATTTCTGAAATTTTCTGACAGTTTTTAAATTTTAAAATATTTCACAGGTCGGGACCTGTAGAAATTGAGTGAAATTTTAACTTCCTCCAAAATTTATTCCTAGGCCGTAATTTTTACTTACTTCCTCAGAAATGAATACATGGATAGTACAGGAGGCATTCAGATGCATTTCTGAAACTTTCTGACATTTTTCAGATTTAAAAATTTTTCACAGGTCATGACCTGTGGAAATTGAATGAAATTTTAACTTCCTCCAAAATTTATTCCTAGCCCGTAATTTTTACTTACTAGCACTCTAGAGACTCCAAGAACTCTACAACGCCATTCAAATGAATTTCTTAAATTTTCTGACAGTTTTTAAATTTTAAAATATTTCACAGGTCGGGAAATGTAGAAATTGAGTGAAATTTTAACTTCCTCCAAAATTTATTCCTAGGCCGTAATTTTTACTTACTTCCTCAGAAATGAATACAGGGATAGTACAGGAGGCATTCAGATGTATTTCTGAAACTTTGACATTTTTCAGATTTAAAATTTTTTCACAGGTCATGACCTGTGGAAATTGAGGGAAATTTTAAGTTCCTGCAAGATTATTCCTAGCCCGTAATTTTTACTTACTAGCACTCTAGAGACTCCAAGAACTCTACAAAGGCATTCAAATGAATTTCTGAAATTTTCTGACAGTTTTTAAATTTTAAAATATTTCACAGGTCGGGAAATGTAGAAATTGAGTGAAATTTTAACTTCCTCCAAAATTTATTCCTAGGCCGTAATTTTTACTTACTTCCTCAGAAATGAATACAGGGATAGTACAGGAGGCATTGAGATGTATTTCTGAAACTTTGACATTTTTCAGATTTAAAAATTTTTTCACAGGTCATGACCTGTGGAAATTGAGTGAAATTTTAAGTTCCTCCAAAATTTATTCCTAACCCATAATTTTTACTTACTAGCACTCTAGAGACTCCAAGAACTCTACAAGGGCATTCAAATGAATTTCTGAAATTTTCTGACAGTTTTTAAATTTTAAGATATTTCACAGGTCGGGACCTGTAGAAATTGAGTGAAATTTTAACTTCCTGCAAAATTTATTCCTAGGCCGTAATTTTTACTTACTACCTCAGAAATGAATACAGGGATAGTACAGGAGGCATTCAGATTCATTTCTGAAACTTTCTGACATTTTTCAGATTTAAAAATTTTTCACAGGTCATGACTTGTGGAAATTGAGTGAAATTTTAACTTCCTCCAAAATTTATTCTTAACCCGTAATTTTTACTTACTAGCACTCTAGAGACTACAAGAACTCTAAAAAGAGCACCCAAATGCATTTCTGAAATTTTCTGAGATTTCAAATTTTAAAATATTTCACAGGTCGGGACCTTTAGAAATTGAGTGAAATTTTAACTTAATCCAAAATTTATTCCTAAGCCGTAATTTTTACTTACTACCTCAGCAATGAATACAGGGTTAGTAGTGGAGGCATTCAGATGCATTTCTGAAACTTTCTGACATTTTTCAGATTTAAAAATTTTTCACAGGTCATGACCTGTGGAAATTGAGTGAAGTTTTAAGTTCCTCCGAAATCATTCCTAGCCCGTAATTTTTACTTACTAGCACTCTAGAGACTCCAAGAACTCTACAAAGGCATTCAAATGAATTTCTGAAATTTTCTGACAGTTTTTAAATTTTAAAATATTTCACAGGTCGGGACCTGTAGAAATTGAGTGAAATTTTAAGTTCCTCCAAAATTTTTTAATAGGCCGTAATTTTTACTTACTACCTCAGAAATGAATACAGGGATAGTACAGGAGGCATTCAGATGCATTTCTGAAACTTTCTGACATTTTTCAGATTTAAAAATTTTTCACAGGTCATGACCTGTGGAAATTGAATGAAATTTTAACTTCCTCCAAAATTTATTCCTAGCCCGTAATTTTTACTTACTAGCACTCTAGAGACTCCAAGAACTCTACAAAGGCATTCAAATGAATTTCTGAAATTTTCTGACAGTTTTTAAATTTTAAAATATTTCACAGGTCGGGAAAAGTAGAAATTGAGTGAAATTTTAAGTTCCTCCAAAATTTATTCCTAGGCCGTAATTTTTACTTACTTCCTCAGAAATGAATACAGGGATAGTACAGGAGGCATTCAGATGTATTTCTGAAACTTTGACATTTTTCAGAGTTAAAAATTTTTTCACAATCATGACCTGTGGAAATTGAGTGAAATTTTAAGTTCCTCAAAAATTTATTCTTAACCCGTAATTTTTACTTACTAGCACTCTAGAGACTCCAAGAACTCTACAAAGGCATTCAAATGAATTTCTGAAATTTTCTGACAGTTTTTAAATTTTAAAATATTTCACATGTCGGGACCTGTAGAAATTGAGTGAAATTTTAACTTCCTCCAAAATTTTTTCCTGGGCCGTAATTTTTACTTACTTCCTCAGAAATGAATACAGGGATAGTACAGGAGGCATTCAGATGTATTTCTGAAACTTTGAAATTTTTCAGATTTAAACATTTTTTCACAGGTCATGACCTGTGGAAATTGAGTGAAATTTTAACTTCCTCCAAAATTTATTCTTAACCCGTAATTTTTACTTACTAGCACTCTAGAGACTACAAGAACTCTACAAAGGCATTCAAATGAATTTCTGAAATTTTCTGACAGTTTTTAAATTTTAAAATATTTCACAGGTCGGGACCTGTAGAAATTGAGTGAAATTTTAAGTTCCTCCAAAATTTTTTAATAGGCCGTAATTTTTACTTACTACCTCAGAAATGAATACAGGGATAGTACAGGAGGCATTCAGATGCATTTCTGAAACTTTCTGACATTTTTCAGATTTAAAAATTTTTCACAGGTCGTGACCTGTGGAAATTGAGTGAAATTTTAACTTCGTCCAAAATTTATTCTTAACCCGTAATGTTTACTTACTAGCACTCTAGAGACTCCAAGAACTCTACAAAGGCATTCATATGAATTTCTGAAATTTTCTGACAGTTTTAAAATTTTAAAATGTTTCACATGTCGGGAAATGTAGAAATTGAGTGAAATTTTAATTTCCTCCAAAATTTATTCCTAGGCCTTAATTTTTATTTAATTCCTCAGAAATGAATACAGGGATATTACAGGAGGCATTGAAATGAATTTCTGAAATTTTCTGACATTTTTCAAATTTTGAAATATTTCACAGGTCGGGACCTGTAGAAATTGAGTGAAATTTTAAGTTCCTCCAAAATTTATTCCTAGGCCGTAATTTTTACTTACTTCCTCAGAAATGAATACAGGGATAGTACAGGAGGCATTCAGATGTATTTCTGAAACTTTGACATTTTTCAGATTTAAAAATTTTTTCACAGGTCATGATCTGTGGAAATTGAGTGAAATTTTAAATTCCTCCAAAATTTATTCCTAGCCCGTAATTTTTACTTACTAGCACTCTAAAGACTCCAAGAACTCTACAAAGGCATTCAAATGAATTTCTGAAATTTTCTGACAGTTTTTAAATTTTAAAATATTTCACAGGTCGGGACCTGTAGAAATTGAGTGAAATTTTAACTTCCTCCAAAATTTATTCCTAGGCCGTAATTTTTACTTACTTCCTCAGAAATGAATACAGGGATAGTACAGGAGGCATTCAGATGTATTTCTGAAACTTTGAAATTTTTCAGATTTAAACATTTTTTCACAGGTCATGACCTGTGGAAATTGAGTGAAATTTTAAGTTCCTCCAAGATTATTCCTAGCCCGTAATTTTTACTTACTAGCACTCTAGAGACTCCAAGAACTCTACAAAGTCATTCAAATGAATTTCCGAAATTTTCTGACAGTTTTTGAAATTTTAAAATATTTCACAGGTCGGGACCTGTAGAAATTGAGTGAAATTTTAAGTTCATCCAAAATTTATTCCTAGCCCGTAATTTTTACTTACTACCTCAGAAATGAATACAGGGATAGTACAAGAGGCATTTAGATGAATTTCTGAAACTTTCTGACATTTTTCAAATTTAAAAATTTTTCACAGGTCATGACCTGTGGAAATTGAGTGAAATTTTAAGTTCCTCCAAAATTTATTCCTAGCCCGTAATTTTTACTTACTAGCACTCTAGAGACTCCAAGAACTCTACAAAGGCATTCAAATGAATTTCTGAAATTATCTGACAGTTTTTAAATTTTAAAATATTTCACAGGTCGGAAAATGTAGAAATTGAGTGAAATTTTAAGTTCCTGCAAAATTTATTCCTAGGCCGTAATTTTTACTTACTACCTCAGAAATGAATACAGGGATGGTACAGGAGGCATTCAGATTCATTTCTGAAACTTTCTGACATTTTTCAGATTTAAGATTTTTTCTCAGGTCATGACCTGTGGAAATTGAGTGAAATTTTAAGTTCCTCCAAAATTTATTTTTAACCCGTAATTTTTACTTACTAGCACTCTAGAGACTACAAGAACTCTACAAAGGCATTCAAATGAATTTCCGAAATTTTCTGACATTTTTTAAATTTTAAAATATTTCACAGGTCATGACCTGTGGAAATTGAGTGAAATTTTAAGTTACTCCAAAATTTATTCCTAGCCCGTAATTTTTACTTACTAGCACTCTAGAGACTCCAAAAACTCTAAAAAAGGCATTCAAATGAATTTCTGAAATTTTCTGACAGTTTTTAAATTTTAAAATATTTCACAGGTCGGGACCTGTAGAAATTGAGTGAAATTTTAACTTCCTGCAAAATTTATTCCTAGGCCGTAATTTTTACTTACTACCTCAGAAATGAATACAGGGATTTTTCAGATTTAAAAATTTTTTCACAGGTCATGATCTGTGGAAATTGAGTGAAATTTTAAATTCCTCCAAAATTTATTCCTAACCCGTAATTTTTACTTACTAGCACTCTAGAGACTCCAAAAACTCTACAAAGGCATTCAAATGAATTTCTGAAATTTTCTGACAGTTTTTAAATTTTAAAATATTTCACAGGTCGGGACCTGTAGAAATTGAGTGAAATTTTAACTTCCTCCAAAATTTATTCCTAGGCCGTAATTTTTACTTACTTCCTCAGAAATGAATACAGGGATAGTACAGGAGGCATTCAGATGTATTTCTGAAACTTTGACATTTTTCAGATTTAAAAATTTTTTCACAGGTCATGACCTATGGAAATTGAGTGAAATTTTAAGTTCCTCCAAGATTATTCCTAGCCCGTAATTTTTACTTACTAGCACTCTAGAGACTCCAAGAACTCTACAAAGGCATTCAAATGAATTTCTGAAATTATCTGACAGTTTTTAAATTTTAAAATATTTCACAGGTCGGAAAATGTAGAAATTGAGTTAAATTTTAAGTTCCTCAAAAATTTATTCCTAGGCCGTAATTTTTACTTACTTCCTCAGAAATGAATAATGGATAGTACAGGAGGCATTCAGATGTATTTCTGAAACTTTGACATTTTTCAGATTTAAAAATTTTTTCACAGGTCATGACCTGTGGAAATTGAGGGAAATTTTAAGTTCCTCCAAGATTATTCCTAGCCCGTAATTTTTACTTACTAGCATTCTAGAGACTCCAAGAACTCTACAAAGTCATTCAAATGAATTTCCGAAATTTTCTGACATTTTTTAAATTTTAAAATATTTCACAGGTTATGACCTGTGGAAATTGAGTGAAATTTTAAGTTACTCCAAAATTTATTCCTAGCCCGTAATTTTTACTTACTAGCACTCTAGAGACCCCAAGAACTCTACAAAGGCATTCAAATGAATTTCTGAAATTTTCTGACAGTTTTTAAATTTTAAGATATTTCACAGGTCGGGACCTGTAGAAATCGAGTGAAATTTTAACTTCCTGCCAAATTTATTCCTAGGCCGTAATTTTTACTTACTACCTCAGAAATGAATACAGGGATAGTACAGGAGGCATTCAGATTCATTTCTGAAACTTTCTGACATTTTTCAGATTTAAGATTTTTTCACAGGTCATGACCTGTGGAAATTGAGTGAAATTTTAAGTTCCTCCAAAATTTATTCTTAACCCGTAATTTTTACTTACTAGCACTCTAGAGACTACAAGAACTCTACAAAGGCATTCAAATGAATTTCCGAAATTTTCTGACAATTTTTAATTTTTAAAATATTTTACAGGTCATGACCTGTGGAAATTGAGTGAAATTTTAAGTTACTCCAAAATTTATTCCTAGCCCGTAATTTTTACTTACTAGCACTCTAGAGACTCCAAGAACTCTACAAAGGCATTCAAATGAATTTCTGAAATGTTCTGACAGTTTTTAAATTTTAAGATATTTCACAGGTCGGGACCTGTAGAAATCGAGTGAAATTTTAACTTCCTGCCAAATTTATTCCTAGGCCGTAATTTTTACTTACTACCTCAGAAATGAATACAGGGATAGTACAGGAGGCATTCAGATTCATTTCTGAAACTTTCTGACATTTTTCAGATTTAAGATTTTTTCACAGGTCATGACCTGTGGAAATTGAGTGAAATTTTAACTTCCTCCAAAATTTATTCTTAACCCGTAATTTTTACTTACTAGCACTCTAGAGACTACAAGAACTCTACAAAGGCATTCAAATGAATTTCCGAAATTTTCTGACATTTTTCAATTTTTAAAATATTTTACAGGTCATGACCTGTGGAAATTGAGTGAAATTTTAAGTTACTCCAAAATTTATTCCTAGCCCGTAATTTTTACTTACTAGCACTCTAGAGACTCCAAGAACTCTACAAAGGCATTCAAATGAATTTCTGAAATTTTCTGACAGTTTTTAAATTTTAAAATATTTCACAGGTCGGGAAATGTAGAAATTGAGTGAAATTTTAACTTCCTCCAAAATTTATTCCTAGGCCGTAATTTTTACTTACTTCCTCAGAAATGAATACAGGGATAGTACAGGAGGCATTCAGATGTATTTCTGAAACTTTGACATTTTTCAGATTTAAAAATTTTTTCACAGGTCATGACCTGTGGAAATTGAGTGAAATTTTAAGTTCCTCCAAAATTTATTCCTAACCCAAAATTTTTACTTACTAGCACTCTAGAGACTCCAAGAACTCTACAAGGGCATTCAAATGAATTTCCGAAATTTTCTGACAGTTTTTAAATTTTAAGATATTTCACAGGTCGGGACCTGTAGAAATTGAGTGAAATTTTAACTTCCTGCAAAATTTATTCCTAGGCCGTAATTTTTACTTACTACCTCAGAAATGAATACAGGGATAGTACAGGAGGCATTCAGATTCATTTCTGAAACTTTCTGACATTTTTCAGATTTAAAAATTTTTCACAGGTCATGACCTGTGGAAATTGAGTGAAATTTTAACTTCCTCCAAAATTTATTCTTAACCCGTAATTTTTACTTACTGGCACTCTAGAGACTACAAGAACTCTAAAAAGAGCACCCAAATGCATTTCTGAAATTTTCTGAGATTTCAAATTTTAAAATATTTCACAGGTCGGGACCTTTAGAAATTGAGTGAAATTTTAACTTAATCCAAAATTTATTCCTAAGCCGTAATTTTTACTTACTACCTCAGCAATGAATACAGGGTTAGTAGTGGAGGCATTCAGATGCATTTCTGAAACTTTCTGACATTTTTCAGATTTAAAAATTTTTCACAGGTCATGACCTGTGGAAATTGAGTGAAGTTTTAAGTTCCTCCGAAATCATTTCTAGCCCGTAATTTTTACTTACTAGCACTCTAGAGACTCCAAGAACTCTACAAAGGCATTCAAATGAATTTCTGAAATTTTCTGACAGTTTTTAAATTTTAAAATGTTTCACATGTCGGGAAATGTAGAAATTGAATGAAATTTTAATTTCCTCCAAAATTTATTCCTAGGCCGTAATTTTTATTTAATTCCTCAGAAATGAATACAGGGATATTACAGGAGGCATTCAAGTAAATTTCTGAAATTTTCTGACATTTTTCAAATTTTGAAATATTTCACAGGTCGCGACCTTTAGAAATTGAGTGAAATTTTAAGTTCCTCCAAAATTTATTCCTAGGCCGTAATTTTTACTTACTTCCTCAGAAATGAATACAGGGATAGTACAGGAGGCATTCATATGTATTTCTGAAACTTTGACATTTTTCAGATTTAAAAATTTTATCACAGGTCATGATCTGTGGAAATTGAGTGAAATTTTAAGTTCCTCCAAAATTTATTTCTAATCCGTAATTTTTACTTACTAGCACTCTAGAGACTCCAAGAACTCTACAAAGGCATTCAAATGAATTTCTGAAATTTTCTGACAGTTTTTTAAATTATAAGATATTTCACAGGTCGGGACCTGTAGAAATTGAGTGAAATTTTAACTTCCTGGAAAATTTATTCCTAGGCCGTAATTTTTACTTACTACCTCAGAAATGAATACAGGGATAGAACAGGAGGCATTCAGATTCATTTCTGAAACTTTCTGACATTTTTCAGATTTAAAAATTTTGTGGAAATTGAGTGAAATTTTAAGTTCCTCCAAAATTTATTCCTAGCCCGTAATTTTTACTTACTAGCACTCTAGAGACTCCAAGAACTCTACAAAGGCATTAAAATGAATTTCTGATATTTTCTGACAGTTTTTAAATTTTAAGATATTTCACAGGTCGGGAAATGTAGAAATTGAGTGAAATTTTAACTTCCTCCAAAATTTATTCCTAGGCCGTAATTTTTACTTACTTCCTCAGAAATAAATACAGGGATAGTACAGGAGGCATTCAGATGTATTTCTGAAACTTTGACATTTTTCAGATTTAAAAATTTTTTCACAGGTCATGACCTGTGGAAATTGAGTGAAATTTTAAGTTCCTCCAAAATTTATTCCTAACCCGTAATTTTTACTTACTAGCACTCTAGAGACTCCAAGAACTCTACAAAGGCATTCAAATGAATTTCTGAAATTTTCTGACAGTTTTTAAATTTTAAGTTATTTCACAGGTCGGGACCTGTAGAAATTGAGTGAAATTTTAACTTCCTGGAAAATTTATTCCTAGGCCGTAATTTTTACTTACTACCTCAGAAATGAATACAGGGATAGAACAGGAGGCATTCAGATTCATTTCTGAAACTTTCTGACATTTTTCAGATTTAAAAATTTTTCACAGGTCATGACCTGTGGAAATTGAGTGAAATTTTAAGTTCCTCCAAAATTTATTCCTAGCCCGTAATTTTTACTTACTAGCACTCTAGAGACTCCAAGAACTCTACAAAGGCATTCAAATGAATTTGTGAAATTTTCTGACAGTTTTTAAATTTTAAAATATTTCACAGGTCGGGACCTGTAGAAATTGAGTGAAATTTTAACTTCCTGCAAACTTTATTCCTAGGCCGCAATTTTTACTCACTACCTCAGAAACGAATACAGGGATAGTACAGGAGGCATTCAGATTCATTTCTAAAACTTTCTGACATTTTTCAGATTTAAAAATTGTTCACAGGTCATGACCTGTGGAAATTGAGTGAAATTTTAAGTTCCTCCAAAATTTATTCTTAACCCGTAATTTTTACTTACTAGCACTCTAGAGACTCCAAGAACTCTACAAAGGCATTCAAATGAATTTCTGAAATTTTTTGACGGTTTTAAATTTTAAAATATTTCACAGCTGTAGAAATTGAGTGAAATTTTAAGTTACTCCAAAATTTATTCATAGGCCGTAATTTTTACTTACTACCTCAGAAACGAATACAGGGATAGTACAGGAGGCATTCAGATTCATTTCTGAAACTTTCTGACATTTTTCAGATTTGAAAATTTTTCACAGGTCATGACCTGTGGAAATTGAGTGAAATTTTAAGTTCCTCCAAAATTTATTCTTAACCCGTAATTTTTACTTACTAGCACTCTAGAGACTCCAAGAACTCTACAAAGGCATTCAAATGAATTTCTGAAATTTTCTGACAGTTTTTAAATTTTAAAATATTTCACAGGTCGGGAGCTGTTGAAATTGAGTGAAATTTTAAGTTCCTCCAAAATTTATTAATAGGCCGTAATTTTTACTTACTACCTCAGAAATGAATACAGGGATAGTACAGGAGGCATTCAGATGCATTTCTGAAACTTTCTGACATTTTCCAGATTTAAAAATTTTTCACAGGTCGTGACTTGTGGAAATTGAGTGAAATTTTAAGTTCCCCCAAAATTTATTCTTAGCCCGTAATTTTTACTTACTAGCACTCTAGAGACTCCAAGAACTCTACAAAGGCATTCAAATGAATTTCTGAAATTATCTGACAGTTTTTAAATTTTAAAATATTTCACAGCTGTAGAAATTGAGTGAAATTTTAAGTTCCTCCAAAATTTATTCCTAGGCCGTAATTTTTACTTACTACCTCAGAATCGAATACAGGGATAGTACAGGAGGCATTCAGATGTATTTCTGAAACTTTGATATTTTTCAGATTTAAATTTTTTTTTCATAGGTCATGACCTGTGGAAATTGAGTGAAATTTTAAGTTCCTCCAAAATTATTCCTAGCCCGTAATTTTTACTTACTAGCACTCTAGAGACTCCAAAAACTCTACAAAGCCATTCAAATGAATTTCCGAAATTTTCTGACAGTTTTCAGATTTTAAAATATTTTACAGGTCGGGACCTGTAGAAATTGAGTGAAGTTTTAAGTTCCACAAAAATTTATTCCTTGGCCGTGATTTTTACTTACTACCTCAGAAATGAATACAGGGATAGTACAGGAGGCATTCAGATGCATTTCTTAAACTTTCTGACATTTTTCAGATTTAAAAATTTTTCACAGGTCATAACCTGTGGAAATTGAGTGAAATTTTAAGTTCCTCCAAAATTTATTCTTAACCCGTAATTTTTACTAACTAGCACTCTAGACACTCCAAGAACTCTACAAAGGCATTAAAATTTGACTTAATTTCCACTGGTCACGACCTGTGAAAATTTTTAAATCTGAAAAATGTCAGAAAGTTTCAGAAATGCATCTGAATGCTTCCTGTACTATCCCTGTATTCATTTCTGAGGTAGTAAGTAAAAATTACGGCCTAGGAATAAATTTTGGAGGAACTTAAAATTTCACTCAATTTCTACAGGTCCCAACCTGTGAAATATTTAAAAATTTAAAAACTGTCAGAAAATTTCACAAATTCATTTGAATGCCTTTGTAGAGTTCTTGGAGTCTCTAGAGTGCTAGTAAGTAAAAATTACGGGCTAGGAATGATTTCGGAGGAACTTAAAACTTCACTCAATTTCCACAGGTCATGACCTGTGAAAAATTTTTAAATCTGAAAAATGTCAGAAAGTTTCAGAAATGAATCTGAATGCCTCCACTACTAACCCTGTATTCATTGCTGAGGTAGTAAGTAAAAATTACGGCTTAGGAATAAATTTTGGATTAAGTTAAAATTTCACTCAATTTCTAAAGGTCCCGACCTGTGAAATATTTTAAAATTTGAAATCTCAGAAAATTTCAGAAATGCATTTGGGTGCTCTTTTTAGAGTTCTTGGAGTCTCTAGAGTGCTAGTTAGTAAAAATTACGGCCTAGTAATAAGTTTTGGAGGAATATAAAATTTCACCTAATTTCCACAGGTCATGACCTCTGAAAAATTTTTAAATCTGAAAAATGTCAGAAAGTTTCAGAAATTCATCTGAATGCCTCCTCTACTATCCCTGTATTCATTTCTGAGGTAGTAAGTAAAAATTACGGCCTAGGAATAAATTTTGGAGGAACTTAAAATTTCACTCAATTTCCACAGGTCATGACCTGTGAAAAATTTTTAACATTGAAAAATGTCAGAAAGTTTCAGAAATGCATTTGAATGCCTCCTGTACTATCCCTGTATTCATTTCTGAGGTAGTAAGTAAAAATTACGGCCTAGGAATAAATTCTGGAGGAACTTAAAATTTAAGTCAATTTCCACAGGGCATGACCTGTGAAAAATTTTTAAATCTGAAAAATGTCAGAAAGTTTCAGAAATGCACTTGAATGCCTCCTGTACTATCGCTGTATTCATTTCTGAGGTAGTAGGTAAAAATTAAGGCCTAGGAATTAATTTTGGAGGAACTTAAAATTTCACTCAATTTCTACAGGTCCCGACCTGTGAAATATTTTAAAAGTTAAAAACTGTCAGAAAATTCCAGTAATTCTTTGAATGCCTGTGTAGAGTTCTTGGAGTCTCTAGAGTGCTAGTAAGTATAAATTACGGGCTAGGAATAAATTTTTTGGGAACTTAAAATTTCACTCAATTTCCACAGGTGAAAAATTTTTAAATCTAAAAAATGTCAGAAAGTTTCAGAAATGCATCTGAATGCCTCCTGTACTATCCCTGTATTCATTTCTGAGTTAAGTAAAAATTACGGCCTAGGAATAAATTTTGGAGGAACTTAAAATTTCACTCAATTTCTACAGGTCCCGACCTGTGAAATATTTTAAAATTTAAAAACTCAGAAAATTTCAGAAATTCATTTGAATGCCTTTGTAGAGTTCTTGGAGTCTCTAGAGTGCTAGTAAGTGAAAATTACGGGCTAGGAATAAATTTTAGAGGAACTTAAAATTTCACTCAATTTCCACAGGTCATGCATGACCTGAGAAAAATTTTTAAATCTGAAAAATGTCAAAAAGTTTTAGAAATGCATCTGAATGCCTCCTGTACTATCCCTGTATTCATTTCTGAGGTAGTAAGTAAAAATTACGGCCTAGGAATAAATTTTGGAGGAACTTAAAATTTCACTCAATTTTTACAGGTCCCGACCTGTGAAATATTTTGAAATTTAAAAACTGTCAGAAAGTTTCAGAAATTCATTTGAATGCCTTTTTAGAGTTCTTGGAGTCTCTAGAGTGCTAATAAGTTAAAAATACGGGCTAGGAATAAACTTTGGAGGAACTTAAAATTTCACTAAATTTCCACAGGTCCCGACCTGTGAAAAATTTTTCAATCTGAGAAATGTCAGAAAGTTTCAGAAATGCATTTGAATGCCTCCTGTACTATCCCTGTATTCATTTCTGAGGTAGTAAGTAAAAATTACGGCCTAGGAATAAATTCTGCAGGAACTTAAAATTTCACTCAATTTCTACAGTTCCCGACCTGTGAAGTATTTTTAAGTTTAAAAACTGTCAGAAAATTTCAGAAATTCATTTGAATGCCTTTGTAGAGTTCTTGGAGTCTCTAGAGTGCTAATAAGTAAAAAATACGGGCTAGCAATAAATTTTGGAGGAACTTAAAATTTCACCCAATTTCCACAGGTCATGACCTGTGAAATATGTTAAAATTTGAAAACTGTCAGAAAATTTCAGAAAAGCATTCGACTGCTCTTTCTAGAGTTCTTGGAGTCTCTAGAGTGCTAGTTAATAAAAATTACGGGTTAGTAATAAATTTTAGAGAAATATAAAATTTCACCCCATTTCCACAGGTGACCTGTGAAAAATTTTTAAATTTGAAAAATGTCAGAAACTTTCAAAAATGCATTTGAATGACTCCTCTACTATCCCTGTATTCATTTCTGAGGTAAGTAAAAATTACGGCCTGGGAATAAATTTTGGAGGAACTTAAAATTTCACTCAATTTCTACAGGTCCCGACCTGTGAAATATTTTAAAATTTAAAAACTGTCAGAAAATTTCAGAAATTCATTTGAATGCCTTTGTAGAGTTCTTGGAGTCTCTAGAGTGCTAGGAAGTAAAAATTACGGGCTAGGAATAAATTTTGGAGGAACTTAAAAATTTTACTCAATTTCCACAGGTCATGCATGACCTGTGAAATATTTTTAAATCTGAAAAATGTCAGAAAGTTTTAGAAATGCATCTGAATGCCTCCTGTACTATCCCTGTATTGCATGACCTGTGAAATATTTTAATATTTGAAAACTGTCAGAAAATTTCAGAAAGACATTTGAGTGCTCTTTCTAGAGTTCTTGGAGCCTCTAGAGTGCTAGTTAGTAAAAATTACGGGCTAGTAATAAACTTTCAAGGAATATAAAATTTCACCCAATTTCCACAGGTCATGACCTGTGAAAAATTTTTAAATTTGAAAAATGTCAAAAAGTTTCAAAAATGCATTTGAATGCCTCCTCTACTATCCCTGTATTCATTTCTTAGGTAAGTAAAAATTACGGCCTAGGAATAAATTTTGGAGGAACTTAAAATTTCACTCAATTTCCACAGGTCATTACCTGTGAAATATTTTAAAATTTAAAAACTGTCAGAACATTTCAGAAATTCATTTGAATGCCTTTGTAGAGTTCTTGGAGTCTCTAGAATGCTAGTAAGTAAAAATTACGGGCTAGGAATAAATTTTGGAGGAACTTAAAA
The DNA here is from genome assembly GCA_949752745.1 of Protula sp. h YS-2021. Taxonomy (NCBI): domain Eukaryota; kingdom Metazoa; phylum Annelida; class Polychaeta; order Sabellida; family Serpulidae; genus Protula; species Protula sp. h YS-2021. The sequence continues at coordinate 43,603,635 of OX457030.1, read as the reverse complement.
TTTCACTCAATTTCCACAGGTCATGACCTGTGAAAAATTTTTAAATCTGAAAAGTGTCAAAAAGTTTCAGAAATGCATTTGAACGCCTCCTGTACTATCCCTGCATTCATTTCTGTGGTAGTAAGTAAAAATTACGGCCTAGGAAAAAATTATTGAGGAATTTAAAATTTCACCCAACTTCTACAGGTCCCGACCTGTGAACTATTTTTAAGCTGAAAAACTGTCAGAAAATTTCAGAAATACATTTGCACTCCTTTGTAGAGTTCTTGGAGTCTCGAGAGTGCTAGTAAGTAAAAATTACGGGCTAGGAATAAATTTTGGAGGAACTTAAAATTTCACTCAATTTCCACACCTCTGAAAAATTTTAAAATTTGAAAAATGTCAGAAACTTTCAAAAATGCATTTGAATGCCTCCTCTACTATCCCTGTATTCATTTCTGAGGTAAGTAAAAATTACGGCCTGGGAATAAATTTTGGAGGAACTTAAAATTTCACTCAATTTCTACAGCTACCAACCTGTGAAATAATTTAAAATTTAAAAACTGTCAGAACATTTCAGAAATTCATTTGAATGCCTTTGTAGAGTTTTCGGAGTCTCTAGAATGCTAGTAAGTAAAAATTACGGGCTAGGAAAAAATTTTGGAGGAATTTAAAATCTCACTCAATTTCCACAGGTCATGACCTGTGAAAAATTTTTAAATATGAAAAATGTCAGAAAGTTTAAGAAATGCATTTCAATGCCTCCTGTACTATCCCTGTATTCATTTTTGAGGTAGTAAGTAAAAATTACGGCCTAGGAATAAATTTTTGCGGAACTTAAAATTTCACTCAATTCTACAATTAAAAATTACGGCCTTTGAATAAATAAAAAAACCTGTGAAATATTTTAAAATTTATGAACTGTCAGAAAATTTCAGAAATTCATTTGAATGCCTTTGTAGAGTTCTTGGAGTCTCTAGAGTGCTAGTAAGTAAAAATTACGGGCTAGGAATAAATTTTGGAGGAATTCAAAATTTCACTCAATTTCCACAGGTCCCGACCTGTGAAAAATTTTTAAATATGAAAAATGTCAGAAAGTTTAAGAAATGCATTTGAATGCCTCCTGTACTATCCCTGTATTCATTTCTGAGGCAGTAAGCAAAAAATACGGGCTAGGAATAAATTTTGGAGGAAGTTAAAATTTCACTCAATTTCTGCAGGACAAGTCCTGTGAAATATTTTAAAATTTGAAAACTGTTAGAAAAATTCAGAAATTCATTTAAATGCCTTTGTAGAGTTGTTGGAGTCTCTAGAGTGCTAGTAAGTAAAAATTACGGGCTAGGAATAAATTTTGGAGGAACTCAAAATTTCACTCAATTTCCACAGGTCCCGACCTGCGAAAATTTTTCAATCTGAAAAATGTCAGAAAGTTTTAGAAGTGCATTTGAATGCCTCCTGCACTATCCCTGTATTCATTTCTGAGGTAGTAAGTAAAAATTACGGCCTAGGAATAAATTTTGGAGGAACTTAAAATTTCACTCAATTTCTACAGGTTCCGACCTGTGAACTATTTTTAAGCTTAAAAACTGTCAGAAAATTTCAGAAATTCATTTGAATGCCTGTGTTGAGTTCTTGGAGTCTCTAGAGTGCTAGTAAGTAAAAATTACGGGCTAGGAATAAATTTTGGAGGAACTTAAAAATTTCACTCAATTTCCACAGGTCATGACCTGTGAAAAATTTTCAAATCTGAAAAATGTCAGAAAGTTTTAGAAATGCATCTGAATGCCTCCTGTACTATCCCTGTATTCATTTCTGAGGTAGTAAGTAAAAATTACGGCCTAGGAATAAATTTTGGAGGAACTTAAAATTACACTCAATTTCTACAGGTCCTGACCTGGGAAATATTTTAAAATTTAAAAAGTGTCAGAAAATTTCAGAAATTCATTTGAATGCCTTTATAGAGTTCTTGGAGTATCTAGAGTGCTAGTAAGTAAAAATTACGGGCTAGGAATAAATTTTGGAGGAACTTAAAATTTCACTCAATTTCCACAGGTCATGACCTGTGAAAAATTTTTAAATCTGAAAAGTGTCAAAACTATTTTTAAGCTGAAAAACTGTCAGAAAATTTCAGAAATACATTTGAACTCCTTTGTAGAGTTCTTGGAGTCTCGAGAGTGCTAGTAAGTAAAAATTACGGGCTAGGAATAAATTTTGGAGGAACTTAAAATTTCACTCAATTTCCACACCTCTGAAAAATTTTAAAATTTGAAAAATGTCAGAAACTTTCAAAAATGCATTTGAATGCCTCCTCTACTATCCCTGTATTCATTTCTGAGGTAAGTAAAAATTACGGCCTGGGAATAAATTTTGGAGGAACTTAAAATTTCACTCAATTTCTACAGCTCCCAACCTGTGAAATAATTTAAAATTTAAAAACTGTCAGAACATTTCAGAAATTCATTTGAATGCCTTTGTAGAGTTTTCGGAGTCTCTAGAATGCTAGTAAGTAAAAATTACGGGCTAGGAAAAAATTTTGGAGGAACTTAAAATCTCACTCAATTTCCACAGGTCATGACCTGTGAAAAATTTTTAAATATGAAAAATGTCAGAAAGTTTAAGAAATGCATTTCAATGCCTCCTGTACTATCCCTGTATTTATTTCTGAGGTAGTAAGTAAAAATTACGGCCTAGGAATAAATTTTTGCGGAACTTAAAATTTCACTCAATTCTACAGTTAAAAATTACGGCCTTTGAATAAATAAAAAAACCTGTGAAATATCTTAAAATTTATGAACTGTCAGAAAATTTCAGAAATTCATTTGAATGCCTTTGTAGAGTTCTTGGAGTCTCTAGAGTGCTAGTAAGTAAAAATTACGGGCTAGGAATAAATTTTGGAGGAATTCAAAATTTCACTCAATTTCCACAGGTCCCGACCTGTGAAAAATTTTTAAATATGAAAAATGTCAGAAAGTTTAAGAAATGCATTTGAATGCCTCCTGTACTATCCCTGTATTCATTTCTGAGGCAGTAAGCAAAAAATACGGGCTAGGAATAAAATTTGGAGGAAGTTAAAATTTCACTCAATTTCTGCAGGACAAGTCCTGTGAAATATTTTAAAATTTGAAAACTGTTAGAAAAATTCAGAAATTCATTTGAATGCCTTTGTAGAGTTATTGGAGTCTCTAGAGTGCTAGTAAGTAAAAATTACGGGCTAGGAATAAATTTTGGAGGAACTCAAAATTTCACTCAATTTCCACAGGTCCCGACCTGCGAAAATTTTTCAATCTGAAAAATGTCAGAAAGTTTTAGAAGTGCATTTGAATGCCTCCTGTACTATCCCTGTATTCATTTCTGAGGTAGTAAGTAAAAATTACGGCCTAGGAATTAATTTTGGAGGAACTTAAAATTTCACTCAATTTCTACAGGTCCCGATCTGTGAACTATTTTTAAGCTTAAAAACTGTCAGAAAATTTCAGAAAATTCATTTGAATGCCTTTGTAGAGTTCTTGGAGTCTCTAGAGTGCTAGTAAGTAAAAATTACGGGCTAGGAATAATTTTGGAGGAACTTAAAATTTCACTCAGTTTCCAATCATGACCTGTGCAAAATTTTTAAATCTGAAAAATGTCAAATTTCAGAAGTGCATCTGAATGCCTCCTGTACTGTCCCTGTATTCATTTCTGAGGTAGTAGGTAAAAATTACGGCCTAGGAATAAATTTTGGACGAATTTACAATTTCACCCAATTTCCACAGGTCATGACCTGTGAAAAAAATTTTTTAACTTTGAAAAATGTCAGAAAGTTTCAGAAAAGCATTTGAATGCCTCATCTACTATTCCTGTATTGATTTCTGAGGTAGTAAGTAAAAATTACGGCCTAGGAATAAATTTTGGAGGAACTTAAAATTTCACTCAATTTCTTCAGGTCCCGATCTGTGAAATATTTTAAAATTTAAAAAGTGTCATAAAATTTCAGAAATTCATTTTAATGCCTTTGTAGAGTTCTTGGAGTCTCTATAGAGTGCTAGTAAGTAAAAATTACTCGCTAGGAATAAATTTTGGAGGAACTTAAAATTTCACTCAATTTCCACAGGTCATGACCTGAGAAAAATTTTTAAATCTGAAAAATGTCAGAAAATTTCAGAAATGCATCTGAATGCCTCCTGTACTATCCCTGTATTCATTTATGAGGTAGTAAGTAAAAATTACGGCCTATGAATAAATTTTGGAGGAACTTGAAATTTCACTCAATTTTTACAGGTCCCGACCTGTGAAATATTTCAAAATTTGAAAAATATCAGAAAATTTTCGAAATGCATTTGAATGCCTTTTGGATAATCCACGTATTCATTTTTGAGCTAGTGAGCAAAAAATACGGCCTAGGAATAAATTTTGGAGGAACTTAAAATTTTCCTCAATTCAATAGGTCCTGACTTGTGACATGTTTTTTCAAATTTGAAAAATATTAGAAAATTTCAGAAATGCATTTGAACTTTGGTGGAGGATAGGGTGTGTAAGTGTCCGCCTGGCCTTTAGTCAAAAATTGGCCTAAATTTTAGCGAAAAATCAGTAACAAAAATTCAGTAAAATCTTAACGGAATCGAGGAAAAAAGCTTCATTTTCTTTAACTTTTAAGTATAGATAGCAATCTTCAATTACTAAACGCCCGGACAGTACTTGTTTTTCGTGACTCCCACATTTGGCGGAAATATTAGCTAAAACAAAACAAAAAAAAAAAAAAAAACAAAAAAAAGAAAAAGTTAAATCTTAGCTCACACCAGAGAAATGTCTGTAATGTCTTCAAATTTTAGATAAAGATAGCCATTATTGGTTCTTACCAGGCTGTTGCTGTTTTTCTTTTTTCAATTCAGAAAAACGGGCGGAAATATTGGGGACAAACCAATTTCTTACCTAAATCTTAACTAACGCCAGTTATATAATTTTAGCTTCTTTAAATTTCGAATTAGGAAAGCAGATCTTCGAACCCACTTTGCTATTGTTTTTTTTTTTCTCTTTTCTTTGTGATTCGCCAGAAATTGGCCTAAACATTGGCGAAAAAGCACTTTTCACGAAAACTAACGCGAGGAAAATAACTTCATTGCCTTGTAATTTTATGTAATAGTGACATGCCGTACTACCTACCTGACTATTACGTTTTTTGGCAATTCGCCAAAAATTGGCGAATATCTCCTCCTCTGTTTTCAGTGAACACGTGCACGTAAGTGTCTACCTGGCTATTGGCCAAAAAACTTTTTTTCGTAAAGTCTTAACCAACTCCAGGAAAACAGCCTTACTGTCTTGAAAACTGTCTTGAAAGTATAGGTAGCAGAAATTACTGTCCATTACTGTGATTGGCCAAAAATTGGCGGAAATATTGGCGAAGAACCCAAAAAATTCAGAAAAATCATAACTCACAGAAATGGCCTTACTGTCGTGAAATTTTGGTTAAAGATAGTGGTCATTGGTACTTAGTGGTTATTGCTGTTTTTGCGTAATTCGGAAAAAAAATATTGGCGCAGAACCTGGCTATTACGTGTTTTTTCGTGATTCGCTTAAATTTTGTGGAAAATATTAGCCAAAAACAATTTTCATGAAAACACATCTCCTCTTAAATGGACATGTACTGAAATTTTGGTAATTGTATAATTGTCCACGTGGATATTACTTTTTTTTGGCGATTCGAAAAAACTGGCGGATATATTTGGCAATAAACCATTTTTATATTAAAATCTTGACCTACGCCAGGTACAGCCTTACTCTCTCGAAATTTGGGTTACAGGTTATACTTGTATGTCGTTAATCTTAACATCCGCATTCATGAGCTGGGGTATTGTCCATTGACACTCTTGTTCTGATACAATTTCCATCGGATTGCATTAAGATTTTATAAGCATGTTTTCTAGGTAGGCCTCTCTTGCTTTTCAGCCAATTTTGGCGATCCACCATAAATTTGACCAAATGAGGGCATTTTAAAATTGTTGGTAGCGATATTTTAAAAATGCTATATCTCCCACAATTTCGATCGGATTGCTTTCAGATTTTTCTTGCACACGTTTTTTTCACCAGACTGACATATACACACACGTACACACACATAAACAGTACGCACAAACACTATACGTCTTCCCTTGGGGGTGGGGGGAGACATAAACAGGAGAACTCGCGTGGAAAGCACCCAGGTCTTACATTGCGGTTATCTGAAGAGATCACAATTTTTGACAAGTCGCCATTTTGACAATTTTTGACCGATTTGAAAAATAACACGACGTTGCACATCTTCATTATATATATTTTCACTGTGCAAGGTTGCATATGCCTAGGTTTAATAGTTTCGGAGATCTCGTGTGGAAAGCACCCAAGTCTTACATTGTAGTTATCTCGAAATACCACATTTTTTGACAAGCCGCCATTTTGGCAATTTTTGGCCCATTTGAAAAATAACACGACGTTGCACAACTTCAATATATACATATATTTTCACTGTGCAAGGTTGCATATGCCTAGGGTAAATAGTTTCGGAGAATTTGCGCGGAAACAAAACAGCATACAAAGTGTGACACACGGACGGACAGACGGACAGAGGGCAATCCTATAGACCTCCCCGGGCTTGCCCGGTTGGGGTCTAAAAAGAGAGGGGAAAAAGGTGTAGAATTCGAGGCAATCCATCCCCATTTGGTATTTTCAATGCCAAGTAGGAATTAAAACATTCGCTGTCAGTATCTCTATATTTTATAGTGGCCAACAATTTGTGACAATAATATTATTGTTTCTCTTGTTTGAGGTGGCATCTAATCGATGACGTCATGGAAAAAATAAGAAGTCAGACAATAGAAACTAGAGGAACTTATAAATTGTTTTATTGCTTAGTGCAGCATGAGAAACCAATAAGACAAATTTAAATGCAATTGTAATCACTAACACCCACATACGTTCCCTATCTAACACACGAGTTGTATTCGGAGAGTACGAAGGCAAAACACAAACAAAACCGTAAAAAAAATACAACATTGTTTACACAAAACCGGAACTTAAATAGTATACGTAACAATACACACACACACATACCAATGCCTTAACATTGTATAACAGTGGTGAGTGTTTTTAGTAACTGAACAACTGCGAGATACACATTTATTCCACACAAAAACTAGTACTGGTCAGTGTTTTTCAGGTGAAAAATCATAAAGAAGCGTTTCATTTAAAATCGCACCATTTTGTAAGAATCCTATTCGAAGCAGCAGCTATCAACTTACTGAATTCCGAGTTTTGCCCCTGCGCGCAGAGAACCTGGCGATTACGTCAGAAAAGCGTCGACACATGCTTGTAGGTTCGGCTTATGTGCGCGCAGTGTCAAAACACACATGTATAGAGGAAACGCTTCGTTACAAACAGAACTTCTCCCGCTATAGCTTTTGCAATGATACCCACGAGCCATTTAAACAATAATCAAAATGATACTTCAACAACAATAAGTGTGTCTCTCAGAATTTCGTTTGTTTATTTTTTGCCCAAAACCGATAGCAAGGATCATGCGCGTTGTGGGGATCATTTAATCCTTCTTAACCATTTTTCAATTTCCGCGCTAAAATAACTGATTAAGTGCTTAACAAAATGTTACGATTTAGTTGATTCCGACAGCTCAGTTATACACGGGTTCGAACTGCAACAGTTTGGGACAGTCACCATCAGCTGGTGCCATTCCATCATCAGCGATGTAGTTTACATGCGAAACTCGTTTGAAATTCGATAATAACATGACACGCAGCAAACAAAATGCACAGCAATGCTACGTTTTGGATGAGGTCGATGTTGTTTGTTTTGTACTGCGCTCACTTTGGTCTGCGCCGTTGTCGGCCGTGCTACTGCTGCTAGTCTCACCCGTCGACTGCTTGTCATCATCTGCAAGTTTGCAAAAAAAAAAAAAACATTCACAGTACGTGCCTATGGACGTGCAAAACCAATGGGTGACATAAAGGCGACTTCACAACGCACCTGACAGCCTAGTGATTTAGCAACAGCAGTTATGTTCACCTTCCATCAAGCCAGTAAAAAAGCTCAAAACTCAACCCGTTCTAACCAAACAATGACAATTATTTCCAGCACAAGTGTTGTAGCGACGTCTCGTTTTGAACTGCGGGTATGCAGGGCAGTCTGCACCGGTATTCACATAACTATTTAAGGTGGATTTTTTGTGTGTTAAACAGTGTAAATTTATTAATATACTTCCGGATGTTCTAGTTGCCAACGGAATCATATAACTGTACAGTTATCTTTGGTGAATATGGCCACAGACAGATAAACCACAATCTTATGGTCGCTCACTCCGCGCCATGCGGTGGTTAGTGACTGGAAAAGGTGCACAAGACATACCGGGTATACGACGGCCTGCCATTCAAGCACAAGTCAGGGTGGCTCGTAAACTGTACCAAAAGGCAAACCTTGCTATAACTTTGGCTGTACAGACAGTTGGACGTGCACATTTTTAGTTCCTCGCTTAGGACGAATGGACCATGATCTATTTTTTTTTTTGGTGGATCAACGGCAATGATTCTAATATTTAGCCTCTCGCTTTGCTCAAATAGACCATGTTTTTGCTTTTGTCTTTTTTTCTGTGACGAACAGCAATGGCGGCTTCCAGTTGGTTATAGAGGCAATAGTGGAATGAATTGCATTTTGCAAACTAACTAGACTGGTAATGAGCAGAAAAAAAGCAGAAGAAGGCGACGTGTTGTTTTACCTGAACACTTGAGGTTGTTTAAATGCACTGGCAGGCCGCTTGTAGATGTTTGTGCGTAGTTTTCATCCATAATGTTCGGTAATGCGTTACGTCTTCCTGTTCGTCCGGTCGTCACGAAACTCTCAATGCTCGACTTCTCTTCACATTCCGTCATGTCGTAGGGCTAAAAGGAGAAAGAACAGACTGTATTGTTCTTCATCTATAGACAAGCAAACGCAGATCGAAAACGCACCCGGTAATTTAAACAACAACAACAGCAGCAAATTAAGACAAATTGTTAAATTCCATTACCCGGCACTCAGTATCGAACAACTTTTGGAGATCAGGAAAATTAGATTCCAAGTCTGATACAAGGTCAGTTTAGCAATCGTCCTAGTTTCTTTGGAGGGACGAGAGTGGGCTGGCTTAAGCATATGGCTGTTCTCTCGCTGTGAATAACGACGCCATATTTGCTGGCATCATTTCATGAACAGGATATTCTATTCCACGATGACGCGCTCAAGGGCTTGTTACATTAAAGTGCCGTGATTATCACGCGCCCAAGACTTAAAACTGAAAAATAGATAAAAGAAAGTGAAGAAGTCGATGTGAGAGGTGTGGTGACACGTCCGTGAAAATTTAGACGCTCCACTTGTGGGGAGGGGTGTCAAGTCTGAAGTGCTACACAAAAATTACTGGTCAGTTCGTCCACTACTAATGATCTCCTGTGTCACGGAGCGATACAGTTATGAGCTTGTCAGCCTGTCCGGATACGGTCCACGCTATATCTCATAAACTGTGAAATTTCACACACCGATAGAACACATATTGAAGGTGTGCAACGTCGTAGTTTGGTTCAGATTCAAGAAAAATGGTCAAAATGACAGTATTTTTTTTTTTTTGCATTACTGAAACGTATTTTCGATGTCGTGTCCAGGGTGTATCTCAAAAAATATCAATCGGATTGCTTTGAAATTTCACATACGGATAGAGCACATTGAGGCTCTAAATCTCTTAATCACTTTGTACTAATTTCTAGTCACCTTTTGTATTTTCATCAGAGCTCTTAGTAAAACCTAAATGTTAGTTCACGAACTGCATAATCGAAATTTAGTGAAATTACCCTTTCAAAACAACTTTGTGGCCCTTACTTACACCTCAGAAGAAACCAGAACTGTAGTCTACATATAAAGTGTGCTTGTCATAAACTATGTGCTTTTCACTGATTTCAAGAGTTTGTGATCAATAAAATAACTAGTTAAATGGTAAACTTGGAGTACTAAGGACAGGACAAACATAATCGACTGCCCCGGTATTCACAAGTTATCTGTACAGTTTACTCTACACCGCGCAGGGAAAATCAGCTGAATTAGGTCCACAAAAAAATAAGTAGAATTTATTAATCAACTTCTAAAAGATCTGCTACCTGCAGCAGCAATTAAAGGCATTGGTTAACTTGTTCAGTTAGCTTTTGTGTCTACGGCCCCTGCTTTTTAAATGTGGTATAATACAGCAGTACACATCTGCAACAGTTGAACAATGCGACACAAGCAAACACCAATAAAAAAAAAATAGTTTTCGCACAAAAAGAAGAAGAAGAAAAACAACAACAACAACAACAACAAACAAACAAAACAAAAACAAAGCCCATCCAAGACAATATGGAAGCTATTAGAGCTCCTTTAACCGCATTGCCATTGACAACTGCAATATACTGCTGTACGTCACTTTCCGAAGCCCCGAAAAGCAAGGCTAGGTCTCAGCTTTGAGACAAATCGAGACCCGGTCTAAGATTACAGTGTCATGTCTGTCTGGTCTACCCCGTCTCTTGCTAACGCTTTGCAGTCAAGAAGCAAAGAGAGAAGAGTGGATTCTTATCTGTTTGAACCATTTGGACGGCGATTCACGGAGGGTAGTTGACGGGGACGATTAACACCTCGTGGCCCCATATCCCTGCCTAAAGCATATATCTCGTGCTTCCAGGTGCATCTATCTATGCTTTCCCATTCCGTCTGAATGTAAACAATGTAATCACCCGAATGGTAAGGAGTGCCCTACCTGGTTCTTATCTGTATAGATGAGCAGACAGGGCCAACTAAAATTTGAAATAAATAAAAAATAAAAAAAGAGTGTGATTTCTCACTTTCATACTCAGTTTTATGCCCTTGTTGTACAAGAATAATTTTCCCCAAACAGGACTACACGATGAGCAAATGGTCGGGTGAATGGATATTTCTCCGCATTGTTGAAGGTTTCTATATTTAGCCCTTTGTGCTACACCGTCAGTTTGTCAATACCATTATTTCCTTTAGGAGCTTCAGAGAAAAAATGCAAAATATACATCAAAATGCCGTAGCATTCATGACAGAACATTATAACCAAGGTAAATAAATGGGTCGCGGCGGAATGCCACTCGGTTGCCTGGCAAAACTGAACGTCCGGATCTGAGAAACGAGACAACAAGGTTATCGATGGAAGTACCACAGTAGAACCCTTTTATGACGATATCGGATGCAGAGACATACAACTTATTACTCCCAGCCACGTTATTACGAGGCACAGGATATTCAGTGATTACCCACTGCTGTATAAGGAGTCCATCTTTAGTAATGAATGCCCGACGAAAACCAACTTTATTTCTCATGCAAACTTCGTACTGATGACGTATGCCATACGCCTTGATGATGACGTGGACCGTGTAGTAATGACGTTGTATGCCATACGCCTTGGCTATGACGTGGACCTGGTCGTGATTACGTATGCCACTCTTGGCGATAACACACACTACGCAATCATGAGGCAGAAGTCTACAGGTATGGATGACGCTACAGCGTTCTTCACACTCACCACAGATATCTCTACAGATATCTCCACCCATCGGCCATGATAAACATTTTAACGACATTCAGCACTCGGTCACCCAGTATCGTTTTCAATCAACTCGCTATTCTTTTACCCAAATCACTGCTCATTACTCCTTTCGGACACACACACATGAGTGGACGTTATTCATCCCAACATTTACCTGATTAAAGGGCACTCAGAGCACATAAAGAGCATATTTATTTCTGGAAAAGTTGTGTGCTATTTCCCATTATTATTCAAAGATTTACTTGCTAATAACAGGCACGATAAATTATTCAATTTTAATTGCCTCACTTTGTTGTCTGGAAAGAAATAGCATGTTTTGTGTGTATGGAGGGAGGTACGGATGGAGGGAAGAGAGGGGGTGAAGTATTCAAGTGTTATCTAGCAATGGAGGACAGTTATGATTTCTGTGTACAGATTTGGGGAGGAAGTTCAAAACTGGATCAGTATACAAACGCAACATTTTACAATGGGTACCCGTTGTAGTGTTTACAAGTGCTCCACGGCCCGTTTATCGCAACTGTGCCTACGCTGTGCCACACAAACAACAAATCACTTTACTTCCTTCATGTTTTTCTGATTTTAAAAGTCTTATATATCGCTACTCACCCGATCGAAAAGTAATCCGATAGTCCGCAGAAACAACGCCCAGATAACAACAACAATGTCAGGCATTCACTTGATGCATCCCTTAGAGAAATTGAAGCTTCATTTGGATGTCTCCTATGAAAATGCTACGTTTGTTCCATATTAAACTTTCTTGTAACAGCTAATAATGTGAACTGATTTAGTCGTTCAATACTCCACGTTGATAGCAAGGAGTTTTCTTACATCCGCAACAGGTTTATGTATTTCTTTTTTCTGTTCTTTTTTTTTTTTTACAGACAAAATGTATCTAATTAATACGTATTGATATACACGTCAGTTTCTGCGTTTATTATCCAGTATTGACAGCAGACGACATGTGAAGAGTAAATGACGTGACAAACGTCACGTGTCGTTATTGGTAGATGACTTTGTCCAATCATATCCAGATTTTATCCATTGTTCAAATCAATTACCTGTAGTTTTTTAGCCATTGGTAAAATGCTATATAAATAATGTTTGTGGATAGTTAAGCCCTGCTTATACGAACAAAATGAAAAGGACAAAAATTTTAGGGGATTAAAGTCTTACGCGGCGACAGAGGGTCATGTGACCGGGTCGCAATGATGATGATAATAATAATAATAATAATTATTATTATTATTATTATTATTATTATTATTATTATTATCATTATTATGTGTAATTATTACATCTCCAATAACTAATATTATTATTATAATTTTCCTTCGCGTTTGCCTAATTATTCCTAGTGATTATTAATTCTTTACATACTTGAATCTTTCTCACATCTACCCAATATTAAATTTTGTCCGATCTACAACCTATAACATGTTGCTCACATCTCTCACGTGTAATGTGTTGGTCACATCTACACTATATAACGTGTTGTTTCCATCTACTCGATATAACGCGTTGCTCACATCTATTTCATGTACTTCATTGCTCACATCTACCCAGTATAACATCATGTTGTCCGATCTACCACATATAACGTGTTGCTAACATCTGCCCCGTGTAACGTGTTGTTGCCATCTACCCTGTATAATGCGTTGTTCACATTTACCCCATGTGACGTGTTGCTCAATTTTACCACATGTAACGAGTTGCCCATATCTATCACGTATAAAATAGTGGTCACATCTACCCCGTATAACGCGTTGCTCATATCTATTCAATGTAACGCCTTGCTCACATCTGTCCCGTATGACGTGTTGCTGCCATCTACCCCGTATAGCTCGTTCCTCATACCTACCCCGTATAACGTATTATTTAGTTCTACCCTGTATAATGCGTTGCTCACATCTACACCGTATAACGTGCTCCTCACATTTACCTCATGCAACGTGTTGCTCTCATTCACCCCGTATAAGATATTGTTTTCATCTACCGCATAACGTGTTGCTAACATCTATCCCGTATAAGGCGTTGCTAACATCTGTCCCGTATAAGGCGTTGCTAACATCTACCCCGTATAAGGCGCTGCTAACATCTACCCCGCATAAGGAGTTGCAAACATCTAGCCCGTATAAGGCGTTGCTAACATCTAGCCCATATAAGGCGTTGTTTACATCTAGCCCGTATAAGGCGTTGCTTACATCTGGCCCGTATAAGGCGTTGCTAACATCTAGCCCGTATAAGGCGTTGCTAACATCTAGCCCGTATAAGGCGTTTCCAGCATCTATCCCGTATAAGGCGCTGCTAACATCTACCCCGCATAAGGAGTTGCTATCATCTAGCCCGTATAAGGCGTTGCTAACATCTGGCCCGTATAAGGCGTTGCTAACATCTAGCCCGTATAAGGCGTTGCTAACATCTAGCCCGTATAAGGTGTTGCTAACATCTACCCCGTATAAGGCGTTGCTAACATCTTATCTAGCCCGTATAAGGCGTTGCTAACATCTACCCCGTATACGGCGTTGCTAACATCTAGCCCGTATAAAGCGTTGCTAACATCTACCCCGTATAAGGCGTTGCTAACATCTTATTTATCCCGTATACGGCGTTGCTAACATCTAGCCCGTATAAAGCGTTGCTAACATCTACCCCGTATAAAGCGTTGCTAACATCTTATTTAGCCCGTATAGGGCGTTGCTCACATTTACCCTGGATAACGATTCGCTCACTGTACCCTGACAGGTTCTCTATCCCATGTAATATAATGCTCACAACAACCCCGAAAATAGATTGCTTCCGAGTACCCTGTGTTAAGAGTTGATCTGATGTTCCCTGTACAACTGGCTATTCATATCAATTCCATATGACGTGCTTTGTACATCGATAAGTTTAGAATTACCTAAGTTTCTTCCTCCGAGTAAAACAAAAAGTGTCCTGTACCCATGTTTATTACCCGCATTGCAATGTACATATATTTTAAACCGATCTGATTTGGGGATATCCAAACCACTTCATAAGACTTGTAAAATCAATTTTACCACTCTAGCTATTGCCAATAAACTGAATCAAGAGCTTCTCTTCAACCTCAGAAAAAAGACCGGGTGCTTTTTTTTCTTTTTTTTTTTACAGCTCTAGTGAATATTATATAAAGAAACTGTTTCTTTTTCTGGTGAACAATGGGAATAAGCGCTATTCGAACTCTACAAAGTTTTATTATGTGTATCCATGACACTGCAGCTGATTGACACGTAGCTGTTTGACACGTCAGTACTCTGAAATCCATAAATTAAGAATCAGCAATAATGTAATTTCAAATACCCAGACTAATCTTCCCAGGATTTCAAATTCAGTTATGGAAATCTTTTTTCTCTCTGTCTATGCAGAAAAAATAATCTTACTTCACTCCTGTTTCAACACTTTTTTCACCCGGTTATTTTAATACTGTGGTCCTGTGTAAGGTTAAATCATATTGCCTGCACTGGGAAATAATAGCTGCCGTCATGTTGACAGCAGTTAGCTTTCACAATCATTAGCGCTGTTTTATTGTTTAACCAAGCCAATACGAGCTCATTCCAGTGAGCAGTGGAGTTAAAGGGCAGCTCTCCGAATGCTTTAACGCCCTCGTTTTCGATCTGGGGGTCGCTCCCCCCTTCAGGTGGTCATGGTGTCATTGACGCCATAATCTTACGTGTAAGGGTAGGGAGGGTGGTTGAGAGAGGAGTCAAGACACTGAAAGTTCTGCGTTCGTTATAACTTTGGATAGGTGTTATCACATATTCACTTATCATATCGGAATACAATGCCTCAGAACGTTTTTCTACACGAACTAATTATGGCAAAAAATTCACGTAGCTTTTTCCCCCATGATATGTCAAGATTTTACCACTGATAAAGGCGCACAAGTTTCGTATTTCTGTAGACCGACCAAACCTTGCTCTGGTACAGAGTGGCAGACTGGTGGTGTGTGCCATTCTCAAAAAAAAAAAAAAAAAAAAAAAAAAAAAAAAAAAAAACAACAACAACAACAAAAAAGACTATTTTTTTCTTCAGTTCATACACTGTTACTGTAATTTGCAAACAATCACATGCCAGAAAACCAACAAATGGCTATTCCCTTTGCATACGCAATCTAAACGCAATAGAAATAAAGTAAAGTAATTTCCTCCCTTTCCATCCGAGGCCCGGGTGTTGAAAACTAGAGCTGTCTCCTGTCAATTACATACCATAGCCGCTGTCTCCTCTTTTGTTGAACTAATCAGGGCTCTTTATTGCGAAACGTA
Source organism: Protula sp. h YS-2021 (assembly GCA_949752745.1). Lineage (NCBI taxonomy): Eukaryota > Metazoa > Annelida > Polychaeta > Sabellida > Serpulidae > Protula > Protula sp. h YS-2021. The sequence goes on along the minus strand of OX457030.1, from coordinate 43,587,792 downwards.
AACGAACCACGCTGATAAAAGATAACGGAAATATCCCAATATTATAATTTGTGCTAAGGTATGTTTGCGTTAATGAAGCCCAACTAAAAACGTCTTTGTTGCTAATATTTTGTTTTCTTGACTGCATCGCCCACTCGCCTTACGTTGTATAGCAGATAACGAGATTTTTCTGAGAAAGCACTTGCTCGTTATTTTAACAATGTTTCGTTTAATCAGTTTAACCAATACAGCCGACAACTACCGATTCGATCGATGTATGACTTCTCTGCTTGCCTTTCCCAATTGATTAACTAATTCAAAACAACCTAAGTGTAACTGAATTGCTTTGTCTAACCTCGTCAGAATCAGGACAAATTCCGACAATATTTCTATCGTCAAAGAAAACTTAATGTCCGAATTGAAATGATAACAAAACATTCTTTCTGGAGCTGTGTTTTATAAGAAAGATCGAACAAAAAATTTTTGTCGGTTTAAAAGCAGCTAACTGAACATATTCATTATGTTTACAGAAATCTACAAAATAGTGCGGGTACAACAACTTAGGGTTATCCTTGGACGTCTACCAGGTAAGTGTATGGCACTCAGAACAGCACAAGTCGATCGCGCCTACTTAGAGCTGCGATGTTCAAAGTAGTCCGCCGTCCGTATTCACAAACGTGCACAAGTAACTGCACACAACACGGCCTTTATTTCTTAAGTATGCTGCCTGAAGCTTAGATGAACCTGTTTCATGAATACAGTCAAATTTATTAAGTTTGGAAGTTATAAAAAAGTTCCGTTGACTGATTAGTTACGACTTTGGGAATACGGGCCCAGGGCGTGTAATTACACTGCTGTCATCAAAAGGAGCACAGAGCATGCTCTAAATGCCACGTCTATTATTAGCAATCTCCATTTGCTTGCACTAACACTATGGCAGTACTACATAAAGCGGCTTTTCTCTTTTAGTGGTGGTACCATCCAGCATTTGCTCTCATCAGGGTCATTTCTATATATATAACACGAGCCTTTTAAGGAAGCAGGTTGTTCTCTCCATCACAGTAATGGAAGTGGGTGTTACTTGTCAATTTCACGCTTTTTCACTGGTAGAAAATCGTGTGAAATTGTCTTAGTAACATTCTTCTGGCAGTGCTCAGAATTTCTTCTATTAATAACCAGCTAACAGCAAGGCCAGGAAGAAACAAGTCATGTTTCTCATCCGAATACGAAAAAACTAAACGGGCTGGCCGGCGACTTTCTTTCTTTATTGTTTCTCCGAAAAAATAAACCTGGCTGCGGCGCGCTTTTTAATTTCTTGGAAACCCGACATTGGCTAAAACTCAAGTTCATTTTTTTTAACAGCAGTGATTCTGATATTGTCGGGGGATGAGAAACAACGTTGTTTTTCACACAAGAGAGTAACGATTTTTTTTCCACCGATACACAAACCACTCCATCCAAAACAGTCAAAATCCAAATCGATAACACGACAGTTAGATTATGAGAGAAAAAGGTCAGTTGAGACATAGCCTAAATTTGATTCAACGACAGTTACTGGCACGTGTATGAGGAATTTATACGATTACTCTAAGAAGTTTAAATCTGAGAGAACTGTACGGTGTGTTATAATACATATCGTATGCAATTAGCTGATATATCATTAATTATGCGATTAACCGATGCCATCTCTACCATCACATAAACAGACACCTGTATCGCAACATACATAAATGTGAAATGTTAGGCTGGGATGAATATAGGGACTTTACAGCTTTCTGGTTTTTATTAATAGTGTTTATTGCGCCAACCGAAATTGTATGATTCAAAAAGAGAGTAAGATTGTAGCTCTCAAACTTCAAAGCAAAAATATTCGATATTTAAATTGCTGTTTTGTTTTTTTTTGTTTTTTTTTTGTTTTGTTTTGTTTGTTTGTTTTTCCTACTTGGAAACTTGACAACACATCTCATTTTTCGGCGGGGGCGTAGCTGTCATTTCCCAGGTCGCGCCACTGCAACCTGTGCACAGCTGTTTGGGGTTTGGGATGGGGTGGGGGGGGGGGGGTCAGGTATTCCACCTGGTGACATTCAAATTGCGGCATTCTTCCAGATCTGCTTTTTTTACTTGAGCACATCAAACAAATTGAGAAAATCAAGAGTTTTGGATTTTTCCTTGATTTAGGCTGTGGATTTTGCAGCTCTGTGGAGGTTGCAGCGTGGACAATGGTGCGTTGTGTGCCTTACTGTGATACTTGCAGCTGTGTGTGAATATGCACATCATTTTAGCTCAAAGCAAGATATGTGCAGCTGGTCTAACAGCACACTAGCAGCAGACATAAGAAAACCCCTTTGGTTTCAACTTCAGCATTTACAGCGAGGCATGCAGCTGAGCGGACATCCTTCTAACACTTACAACGAAACATACAGTCGTTGGGAGACCACTACATGGAACCTGCAGCGGAGTATGCACCTGTGTGTACATCCTTGTGGCACTTGCAGCAAGATATGCAGCCATGGGTTGAAAGCACTTATAAACAAGTTCTTATTTGCTATTTCGTGCGGCTCGGGCATAACCGCAGCCCAAGTATCTGCCACGTCTCTGATATTCAGAATACAAAATTTGCCAAAATCACGATCGGATGTTCCATAACATTTGGCTAGGGGTAAATTTTTTCTGACCAGTCTTGCGCTCTTGAGCAATCGCTGTCAAACGTCGGGATCGGTTCAAATCTATGTGGAACAGGTTGTGGATGTGTTCCGTAAGGGTAGTAGCCGGTATATCCATTTTGAAAGCACTGTGAGAGCTGTTGATACGGAGTCTGTTTGGGTACATGCATTGGTTGTTGATCCCCCGCCACCGCGCGTGGCGCGGAGCAGGGGACTTATGAAACGGGCCGTGTCCGTCCGTCTGTCCAGCGGACGGACTCTTGTCTCATGTCTCTCTTACCTTTTGTGGGACAAGTCTTTTCAAGTTTTCTATTCGCTACCATTGAAGAAGGAGACTTCAAGAAATTATCGCATCATATCAAACAAACAAGACATACTTTCTGAGTTATGAATGACGAGCCGTCCTCCAACGCAACTGCCGTTAACTATCGTCACGACAGAGTTGCGGAGTTCGTTTGTTTGTTTTTTTTTTTTTTGTGTTTTAAGTCCCTTTGAGCGATCACAGCGCTATATCAGGACTACCCTGCCACATTCTACTGAAATGGAATTCGTAAAGGACAACCTCGACCAGTTTAACACCGTGGCAACTGATATGACCCGGTTTCTGCAACAATCACAGCGCAGAATCCGCTTGTCAGTTCGTGCGCTATCATGCGCTATCGACAACGCGAACTACGCAGCCAGCTAGAAACCGTTCTCCATGAAATCTCACAAGCCCGCCAAGGAAGCTTTTCACGATCGCTCATCCATGTCGGCGTCTTCTAAGCATCGCTTTATGATATCAACGTCCAGCTGCACTAGAAAGGATTCCAGCTGTCCTTAACACACGACGCTTTATACGACGTCAGAGGTATTGCTATTGGACTCCACAAAAAGTCTCTCTTTATAACTGCGAACTTACCAGACTCAGCAAAATCATCTCAACTCGAGGTTTATTACATCAGGACAATGCCTGTTCCAGTCAACAGCACGGTCAATCATACAGCACAAGTCAAAATATTACCCAAGTACATGGCATTTTCTCAAGATAGAACGTCTCATTTGAGAATGTCTCTGTTTCATTTTTTTCCAAATGCACTGGACTCCATGAACGCCATTGTCCCTTATTTTGAACAACTAAGACAAAACCTTCCAGTGCCCTATTTCAAGGCGACACAGTGTTAGTTAAGTCACTTTCTAAATTCTTATTTCAAACAGATTCTTTAAAAGCACATATTTTAGAAACAAGATTAAGGCAAGATTTTATGTTCAAGTTTAAAAGCTTCTTCACTACGGGTAACGATGTCGAAAAGATCGAACAAGGCTTTACGTTTTGCATGATAGACATTCCATGCGGATGCTCAGTTTAAGCTGGAAATTTCTTTATTGCAAAGCGATTAAGGCAGTGTCAAAGTAATTCGGAAATTGTCATATTTCACGCTGTAAATCTGTTATTTCTACAACATATGTTTTCACCGGACCTGCTTGAATCTATATCCGGAAATACAATGTTTAATTCTACTTGGAACTTAACTGTTCCAAACCTTCAAATTTTTAATAATAGGTTCCTTCACGATAAAACCCTAAAGCTAGATCTTGCGCACGTCGCAAACAAAATAAAATCTAACGAAATATTTTTTACTGGTCCTAGCGAACCTACTTATAATGGCAAATGGAATCCATCTTTTAGCTGGTCATTCAATGTAAGTTCTCTAACGTCTATTATTGTAACACTGGTATTATTTTGTAAAGGTCCAAAACTTGCGTTAGCCGTGCTATATACCACCAGGTCTGTAGACGGTTACCATGTATCGTATATTCAACCGCCTTTAGTAAGCTCGGCTTCACAATATCCAAGCAATTATACCACGTTCACAATACCTGAGTCTCGTCATGAAATTATTCTGTGCATAGCATGTTTTCTCTTCCTTATTGCTGTATGTGGTAGAATTATTCGTTATGTACGCTCACCACATGCAACCATTGTTATGATCTTAACAAATCCCACATCCTGCGTACGTATTGACATGAAAACTTAGTCAACATGTCCTTAATATCTGATTGACAATAGCACTCAATATTTTGGTTAATGAATTAATTGGATGGTTCTTTAGCCCAAAGCTGAATATTACATAGGAGGATGTGGATAAAGAATTATGGTACCCTCCTTCCACTAAAATGTATCTCCCTGGCAAGCTTACAAAATTAAAAGAGTTATAAACCGAAGCGTCACTGTTTATTATCTCTACAAGTACGGTCCTCTGGTCAAAGAACTTACGGGTAGTGATTCAGTCACAGTCAAGCCGTGCTCCCATAGCAACTCTATTGACCCTTCTCTGCCAGTTCAGTAGGTTAAAGCATATATACAAAGGACGTAAAAATTTCCTACCCCAAGTCAGATTCAGCATACTCAAACTAGTGGTGTGCAAATTTGCGTATAAACGGTAATCGCACTGTGTCTCAGAAGACTGTAGTGTTACTTGTTCAGGGCCGTTTCAGGACCGGGGCCGTTCTGAAACCGCGCCGGTGCCATTTTGGGACCATATTTCAGGATTCAGAGGTCCCAAAACGGCGTCGCCGTTTTGAGACCGTCCGCGATTCGGCACCATCGCCGTTTTAGGACCATTGTTACCAACACCGCACCGGTGCCGTTTTAGGACCAGGTTTAAATTATTTCATTTAAAACGTTATTGCAATTGCTGTTAAGATGCGGTAAGATGGATGAATTTAAAGAAAAATGTGGCAAAAAAATTAAAGAACTTGAAAACTAAAAAACCTCCAAAGTTATCAGTCGTGAGAAATATGACAGGATAGTAAAAGTACTTAAGAATGGGGAAACAGGCAAACGTGTCAAGTCTCGAAAGGCTACGGACTGGTAACAATTCCAGACTTGGGCCTACTTGATGTTTGATGAAAAAGCCGAGGATAATTCAAAGTCAGAAATCTACTTCGAGTTGCTAGTACGGACACATTATTTGATGTAGTTAACTCGGGTGTAGGTCGTTTTGCCACCGACAACTTTGCCACCAACCATTTTGCCACCGACCACTTTGTCACCACGCCCCTACCCTTTTGCCACCAAAGACATATCGTGGAATAATGAAATAATTTAATTGCTTATTTTTAGCAAAACAAAAGACAAGGAAAAATGAGATAGTAATGCTTTATTGAACAATAACAGACTCAACAACGGCGCCTCCTACTTAATCCCCAAATGCTCCCCTAATCTACTGACAGTTTCTACTCTGGGCCTGCTGAATCTGCTGCTTTCTGCAAATCAGCCTTAATCCCCTAATCTCCCAAGTAACTGTCCATTTTCGGAGTACGATGTGCAGTCTGCCCTCACTAATAATCCCAAGGCTCACGCGTACACAGTGTTAATCCCCTTATCCCAAAAGTAATTGACAATTGCCGCTCGAGATAAAACATAAACATTGATATCAAAACATAAACAAATGAAAAAAGTTATCGAAAATAGTGTGACAGTGCAATTTAAATAAACGTTAAGAAAAAGTAAAATGTCCCTTTTATTTTGCTTCTTAAAATTGAACCGTAGTTTTAAAATGGCACATGCGCCGCCTCAAAACGGCGCATGTGCCATTTAATGACTCAGACGGTCCCAAAACGGCCCCTCGCCGACTCAAAACGGCCAGGCCATTTTGGGACCAGCATCGGTCCTAAAACGGCGCTAGTGCCGTTTTAAAACGGCCCCGGTGCCGTCTTAAAACGGCGCCGGTCCCAAAACGGTGCGTAACACTACTTACTAATCCCCGTAACCTTTTTTCAGAGAACAACGACTGTCTTTTAAAAGAAGATTAGGGTGTTGATCTCAAAGGCCCTGCTATTAGGAATCCCCTTGTCTTCAGTTACAGGATTTTGTTATTCGGTTCCAAAACCAGTTTAAGCAAACTGACGCGTCTTCATCTTAATTCGTAACTGCAGTTAGCTCTAACATTATGCAAAATAATCGGGTAACTTTCTGGGCGGAAAGCCACCGTTTTAGCGAATCAAAAACCTTGTTGCTAACTAATTTAGGCCGCCCGAATTCTGAACTGCCGGTCTCGAAACAAATAAAAAGCAGTTGCGATTTGGACTTCAAGGAGAAACATCCAAAATTAACTCAAAAATTTAAGAAACCTGTTTCACATTTCGGATACACTAAAAGCACGGAATTTAAAAATTTTCGGAGGCGGAGACCTAGGAACGAAACGGCAACGGAACCAAAAATATGTATCACGTTTAGCAAACTTTATGTCAGTTCATTAAGGCAACTGGTTATATGTTTCGTTTTGTCGTATGTAAAATAAATGTGAGTTATTAAACTGTTGTCAAAGATTACTAATGATTAAATAAATGAGGTTTTCAGCAATACTGCTGAAGATAAACTCAGCAACTTAAAATCGAAATATCATTTTCTCTTGCAGTTATTTCATTACACAGTCGTAATCAACTCATTCGATTGAACTCACACACGTTGTAACCTTAAGAATATTGTTTATAACCGAACCTGAAATTATACAGCATCACGGCTTAATCTAACACAAAAAATATTCAGAACCACCCAAACACAAAGTATACTAAATGGTACTGCGGGAGTGTCAAAGGCAATTTCACTGCTTTTGATAAATTGAATTTAAGCAGGGCTGCTCGGTCATAAAAGAAAGAAACCTTGCGGAGTTCTCGAGCGAAAATTTATTTCCTTTGATACATTAAGTCCTTTTGAAAACTCGACATTTTGTACCAGTCCATCTCTGTCGCTACAAAAAGATGCCCAAGGGCAACAGACTTGGCGTGCTAGACGTCGGCAGCTACTTCAAGCTCAGATACTGACAAAAACAAGATCCTTAGATGCCGAATATATGCGAAAAAATTTGACATTCCGAGAACTTCTTACCAGCCACATTGTTTATCAAGTTGACCTGAAAGTAATCCGACTAGGCTTATTAAACTTTTTTTTAAATTTTTTTTTCTGTTTGTTTGTTTGTTCTTTTTTTTTTTAAATTTACGTATGCCTTGCGGGGTAAACAAGAGATGGAATTGGAAATTCTAGACAGTATTTCTTGATGAAACCGACGCGTGCAAAAACAAATACCAAGGCGATATATAAACAGCGCTGTGTTTGCTCATACCCACGTAGGTTTTACTCGCTGCAAAGATGAACAACATAACACTTTCTTTTGGTTGAGGTCAGGCTGCTTACAAGCCAACCGATAATATTCCTGGTACTTTTTATGAAGTGTGACGTTATGTATTTCTGAATAAAAACAGGATGAGATTGAGAGCGAGAAAGGGGTACAAGCCAGATATTTACAGTGGTTGATCCACGTGGAAGGGGGGGGGATGAGTTAAAAAAATTAGACTGTTAAACTTCGTGTTTTCAAAAAAAGTTAGACTGGTAAACTCGCTAATTTGGGTGTTTTTTTTTCTTTTTCAAGTTAAACGCCCTCCCCTTAACGAAAACCTGTATCCGTCACTGATTGTAGGAAATCGGAGAGCCAGTAGAGTGCAACATTTCTTTGTATATGTTTCTGACGTGAATTGATGACAGACCAACACGGCAGTCTAAAATGCAGCATTCTCTTAGATGAAAAACACACGGATCGATTTTATCTGAAGTCCTCAGGTATCAGTAATTCTGTGGTTTCCTACAAACAATGTTGTTGCTTTCATTCTGTGTCATGTTGCAGACGCGCGTTTTTATTTATTTATTTAATATTTTTTTGTTTTTCTTTTTTTTTTTTTTTTGTAAAATACATATATTTTCTGTAGACTTTAAACAAAAACTTAATGTACGTATATGTGATAAATGGTGTTAAAATCCGGGTCTAGGACAATCCCCCCCCCCAGACAACTCCCCCCCCCCCCCCGAACAATTTCCCCCGAGGACTATTCCCCCCACTTAATTTTTATATTTTATTTTACTTTGAATGGCAAAGTCTTTATTTTTAAAATACCTTAAAATAAAAAATGCAAAATTTTTCTACCTGGAACGAAAGTTTTTTCTGCCATTTAAAACCTGATGTTGTGGGCAATTCCACACAAATAGTCAATGTCGGTTTTCGAAGTCGCGGACTGTTTGACGAATGCGTTGCGCAGAGTCGGCGTACCAGCGACGTGGTGGCTCGGGCAAGCGGCCACCCATAATTTGACCAGATGCACCGCGAACATTACGTCGGATCCGACCGATGTAACACGTAAAAAACCGTTTTTGCTGGCACTGAGGTGGCCAACTTGGTTTGGATAAGGCATGTAAATTGCAATTGAGACAATGTTGAAAGGACAGTTACACGGTCTCCAATAAGAAGATAAAAGGGCAATAATTTGTAAAAAAAAAAAAAAAAAAAGAGAGAGAGAGAAATACAAAGAAAAGAAAAACGAAAAATAAAAATGAATAGGGGGAATAGTCCTCGGGGGGAATTGTCCTACGGGGGGAATTGTCGGGGGGGGGATTGACTGGGGGGAATTGTCCTGTTCCCTTAAAATCCACATGCATTGATGTCGGCATAAGTTATAAGTTCAGTTCTATACTTCCTTCAAGACACGCAATCAACCGAATGATACTTTCCTCCAAAGCGAAACTTCAGCATATAATTACGGGGGCCGATTTGACAAACATTGTTGAACGTCACTGGCTCCTGGCCACCAAATTACCCCATGCTCCATAATGACGCTTCTCATCCTTGTTGACAATTGATTTTCGTATTACTGAGAAAGACAACCAAATCAAATTATCTGGCATCGTGGACCCCTGAACATGAACCTCGCGATAAATGCCTTTTTCGCTTTCATCCAGCTTTCAATTGCCCACACTAACGTCAGCATCACAATTAGTGGAGAAACGAGACCTTTCTCAACACAAAGACTGTCTTTGTAAATATCGAAGTGTAGCATTTTTTCACAAACTTTATCCTGATGTGTTAATGAGTGACATCCTATTGAATCCATGTGCAAGACTATTCAAAGAAACTGTCCAATTAGATGCACAGGCAACATTCTCAACCATTAGGAATGAGCTGTTCTTCCAAGCTGAATCAGATCAATTTGGTGTTGGTTCGTTTAATTTCAGCAAATTTTATGAAAAAAAATGTGGTTGAAAAGTTGCTACAAAATTCCTTCTGTTACATCCTTACAACTGAGCTGATGTCGAATTTGTGTATATGGGTAGATGTGTATAGGTGTCGCCGTAGAGTATGTATTCAAATTTTGCGCACGACTAAACAGCTCCCCTCCGCCACCCATATATACTAGGTCATCGGCTCCTTCCTCCCCATTTAGGCCGCAGAGTAACATGGTTAAAAAAAAAAAAGAAATCGTGCCATTAAAAAAAATCTGCACCATTTAACCGACGCCATTATAGGTTAATTATAATTTAGCTGAGTAGAAATTACACTGGACAGTCACCCAAATACCCTTATTTTAGCCTTTATAAACCATACCCCAGAGAAATTTCTGCAGTACATGAACACATCAACAAACCAGGTTAAGTTTAGCGTTCAATATCTACGATCCCAAGAACACAAAAGAAAAAAAGACCAACTGGGGCAACTTCTGATGTGAAGCAACAGGCACAAATTGAAAAACAACGTGCCTTCATTCTGATTTTTTTGTGTAAAGAAAAGCTGTAAGTTAGGTTCGTGAAATAAAAACGATTATCGTTAAAGTCAAAGGGGTAATCGTTCATTGACCGAACCCACATTTGTATTGGTCAGGGAAACCGTGTTCACCAAATTCTTTGGCCAGTCCGAAAGTTCAGGTTAACAGTTTATCCAGTATACTCCTAAATGCGGGAACACAGCAGTGTTCGTTCCTTTCAGTCCACATTACAGTTCCCAGTGACATGATGGGAGCACTTTGCTTCGGGTGTTAATTTGTCGGAGGGAGATAATGCCTTTTAGTCCTGCTCTGCAAAATATAGGGCCGTTTATTCGGGAAGGGAGGGGGGGTCGTGTCCATTCCCCAGTTTACTGTGGGCAAAATCTAATTATCTGGGGGATATTGAGAAAACACCATACGTAAATATAATAAGATACGGATTTTAGTGTCTCTCAGATGTATCCGATATTCAACATGTGTAGCTAAGCAGATTACCTTCTTTTTACGCGCCGATTTGGTACGCTTTCTCTTTTCCTCAGACCGTGGCATTTTCTCGTTACTGGGTATACACGGTCAAATATGTCTTGTGCTGAAAAATGCATCTGCCTGGAAGCATATTATGCAAACAACTGTACCTTACTTTGCTAATAATGTACTAATCTATGACAGTTATTTTGATTTTTTGAATTTTTTTTGCCCTGATCAACTCAAAAAGCACAAGCCGTATTCATGATCCCAGGCCTTCTAGCGCTCCTCAGGAAAAAAATAGTTTATTTTACTAGGTCTTTAGTTAAAAAAAGGTTTTTACAGATTTTTTGGCGTCAAGAAAAAAAGGTTTTGATGGGTTGTTGGGACGTTCAAAAAGCTTATAAAACATTTTATAAGGTTTGACATTCTAAAATAATAGTTTTAATAGGTTTAAAACATAGTTTTCGATTTTAATAATTATAATTTATATACAATAAATATATTAATTTAAACAATACCGATATTTTAATTTTTTTGGGTGGTAATATTTTGAGTAAAAGATTCATAATATTAAAAAAAATAGGCAAAAAAATAATTAGCAGCTTAAAAAGGGTTTTAATAGGTTTAATAGGTTTAATAAAACACGTCTTTTTTGAAAAAAATAGGTTCAATAGGTTTTTCTAAGTTTAATAGGTTCCGCTGGAAGGCTTGCAATCCCCTCAGCATGCCTCACACCCAAAATAAATGACATCGGATCAAAATTGTAGAAGAAGCATTTTGAGGTATTTTCTTCAAAACTTCACAACAAATCAAAAATTCCCAAATCGAGTAAAAAAGCACAAGTCGTACACCCGACCCACCTAGAGATGCGTCATATCAAAAATAAATGAAACCGGATAAAAAATGTAGGAGGAAATGCATTTTAAAGTTTTTTCTTCAAAAATTCCCCAAAAATACAAAAATTACCCGATCTACTAAAAAAGCAAAATTCGTATGCATGACCCCTGAGGGGTGCCTCATACCAAAAATACATGATATCTGATCAAAAATGTAGGAACAGATGCATTTTGAAACAAAAGTTTACTAAATAAGTAATAACTAACTAACTAACTAACGGATGCCATCCGCAAACCGACAGGTATACCCCAGCCTACGTGTTACGTAAGCTGGGCTAAAAAACAAGGCCAAGTAAACACCTGCTATTTTTGTCGCCATTTTGGTTTCTGCCATAGTTTTGTGTAACTGGTCATGACTGAATTGTGTGAAGTCCGTCAAATTCTTTCTCAGGTTTTGGTTGTTGCGTACTCTTGCACTTCAAATGTCTTTTTTTTTTTTTGTTGCTTGCAGGTGTGGCATTTGCTGTGCTTTGCATTGGAATTTTTGACGCAACCTCCGTCGTCAATGGGAGTATTTATTACTAATTCAAGGCACAGTTCAGGGTACGGTTTCAATAATTAACCAGCGGTTAACGGTTTAACCAATAAAGATGCTTGCTTTGTACCAGTGTTGATATATGGTGCCTAGTGACATGGAAATGATACGTATGTTTAAGTGTTCATTTTCCACATTAAACCCTTTTCTTCATAGATGAAACTTTCATATTCATATCTTTCAATTAAGAAAGTTGGGGAAAATTTCATGTTATGTAGAAGTTTTATAAATTTAACTTTTCATTTTCATCATATCTCAGAATATGGGCTCCCCAGAAGGTTCTGGCTACCGCGAAGATCCCCCTTCCCCCCAACACTGGTTTTTTGCAAAATCCGGGGAATATTCCCACTTTATCATATCTATTATTTACGGAATGGCTCTGGCACCGATTTATAAGGAATTTTGTCATGGGGGAGGCGGCGGAATTTTCTCCGCAGTTGATAAATGGTTGGGATTTTTCCAGGCCGTTTTTTTTTTCATATTTGTATCCTCGTTCGATGTGGAGCTACAAATTTTTTTTTGGAATTATGCCTTGACTATTTTGATCTCTGGAAACCCATCTGATATTTTGTAACTTATTGTTTTTTTCAATAAGCCGATACATAATTTCACCTAGGCGTACGGGCTTTATGGTAAAGACAGGTCTCCAGTTTTAGGGGATAAAATCCATTGGAATTAATGCAAAAAATATCAGATGTAGACGTTGTTTGGATTAGAAAACCATTTTACCAATAAGCCAAATCACACTTTGGGTGTTTTCAATAAATTGCGCAAAAAATTTGAATTTCGATTGCGAGGGAATCGGGTAAAAAATGAAAGCAATGACAGAAAATGTAGAAAAAAATACAGCAAAATCAGCTCATACTAGGAACATAAAAGAAACTGAAACTTAGTTAAAACTTTTAATTAATTTTTCAAATAGCATACGGATTGTTAAAAACACGGCTGCTCATTGGTGCAAGGGAAATTTGACATTAAGGCATCTCTCTCTATCATTTGTTTCATTTTTACCCCGTTAGTGTTCGAAACACAGAATAAGCCACTTCGCACTTTCGGATCTTTCCGGTGGAGGTGTTGTTTCCGCTGCAATTTTTTTGGGATAAATTTTAAAGTAATGAGAAGGGAAAAACATCAAAATTACAATTTTCTTTCAAACATGCACACTTTCACATTTATAAAGCCATCATATGATCTTTTGAAACTGCCAGCTTCAGTTTCTTATTGTCCGCTGGCTTACTGTCTGCTAACTTCAGTTCTTCTTTTAAAAACTACCAGTAACCTAAGATCGTTCGCCACTTTTTAATGGTTTTTGTGCAATCACTCTCATGTTTTGGACACGATCAGGGTATGCTTTTGTATGTAGCAAATACAGGATTTTACACAAGTTTTCTGTTATGCGCGAAGTAAAATGTCATGATTTACGAAAATGCCAGGCCGATGTATTTTTCGGGCAGGATTTTCCAGCTGTAACTCGCCACTTTCTTTATCATCCCGAAGTATAATTTTTAAGGGCAAACTGTAAGACTCAACTCGCTTTTCAAAATCACTGCTAAGAGCTCTAAGGATTACATATGAGCACAAACCTGACTTCATATGTGTATACTGACAGTTTACGTATAGCAGCTCAGCATTTTGCATTCCAGAACCAGTTGCAGTTGCCGGGGGGGGGGGGGGAGGGTTCGGCAAAAAATATCATTTCCGGGATAATTGTTGTTTTCGGGAGGTGGCGACGGTACAGGGGGATTGGACCTGGGTTACTGGTATTTTACATATTATTCAGTCCCTTTTATAACCAATATGTGAATATGTTTCTGGCAAAATGGAATTTTGTTGATTTATGCCATTTTTTCTATCATTTCTGTATTCCCGATTTCGCAGTGATTCATTCGCCATCTAGCGGCAGAAACAGGAACACAGGTCAAATGCCTCCTTCTTGAAGTCTTTACTTAGAGAAGGGGCATTCGAGTTTCAGTATCTTCAAACACTGTTGCATGAATATACATGTTTGTATCGCAAATAAACAAGTGAATTTTCAAAAGTTATTTTCACTTACTATTATTGAATTTTATATACATTAAGAGCATATTGACGAATTTTGTGGGTGATAATATATGATTCTTACAGGAACCAATTCTCATAGGGCTACGTGTTCTGTTTAGGTATTTTGATTCATAAATTCTAATAAAATGTTATCAGATTTTTTTTTCTAAAATTCTAACCACTTTAAATGTGTGTTTTATGATTTTTGTTGGTAGATATATATTTATACGTCACATATTTAAGTATTATTAAATTTGATGGTCAAGATATCCCGAATAGCCCTATTTTGATAGTTTACAAAACCTTTATTTTTTTAAATCAGAACCCTGGAAAACCCTCAATACTGCTATTTACGTCGTAATCAATCTAAAAAGGTTCCTTTCGTAGGGATTTTGATCTGTTATAAGTGAAAAATGCATTATTCCATTTTAGTTCCCGTTTATTTCAAGCAGTTCGAACGGCTAAATATGCATTATAGATAACTTAAGTGAAGTAGTTTTGTAAGATATTTCGTAAAAAAATGTTCCGGTATAAGAAAGATAAAGAAATAGTTCAGGTTTGCAAAATGCTGTTACGTTTCTGATAGATGGATAGATAATTTATTTATCGAAACTTGCAACTAGATAGTTGAATTGCTTTCGAAAAATAGAAAAATGACAAACATACATGCATATTTCTACATAGAAACACATAACATGTGTTTTCTGCTGTTTTACGCGTCTCATTTTTTTTGTTGCCGAATGAAGGCAGAAGACCCTGAAATTTTGGTGTAGACATTCGAGCCTCGTTCTGAGCTGTAAATAAACAAGTCTGTTGATCATTGCGAAATGGCGAATAACCTTATCCCAACTGCATTCAGCCGAAACGCAAAAACTTTCCGGATTGACTTATTTTTACGCATTTTATTTTGAAGACCCAAGGTGTGATTTGGCTTACTCCTATATGTTTGGTACCCTTTGGGATCCTGCAAGTTTCCTCTACTGGTCATGTGCAGTCGAGGCCGTGAAACGCCTTTTATCTGCTGTATAGGCACAACTGGCATACTAGCAATGTAAAATCATTTTTTATCGCTCAGCAGACTTCCATTTATTCTTTTTCTTAATAAAACGGTACATAAACCAAAAACAGAGAACCCCTATCATAACATGTGTTTCATTCCACGTAAATAAGGTTCAGTTTTATTTGTAATTTATTTAACTGGTACTTAAACCTTTTGTTTACCTTTATTGGCACAAGCTAACTGCACACACAACATTACCTGTCAGCTCAGCTGTAGTTCATGTGTTAACGCCCGTTTTCCTCTTACGTTGAGTTCAATCTTTGATTCGTAGTCCCTTTGACAGATCCGGTGCAATTTTGAGGTTGAAAGACTAAGAGGTCTAGAAAAGGATTGGCAACGCAATTTTTATGCGAAAAATATCGTTAACATTATTCAAGGTATTATCGTTCGTTAACAACCACCATATGGATAGATACATTTAGTTAGTAAAATGCAGAACGCCTTGCCGCACGACTATGATGATAATGCTTTCAAGAATTAGACATCCGTTTTGATTCTATGTCAAACATCTATTATTTACAAAAATATTTGTTGATAAAAGTCAAGCATTCTTCACTTGCGCATTAGAAATTTTTTAAAACACATTTTCTTATAGTGAGAGTATCTTTATGACATCCTGTTCAAAAGTAGAACACAAATTAGAAGAGACACAATTAAAGAAATTAAAATTAATACTCTGAAGCGATAAATCTCACTGTAACTTCAACATGAGCTTCGCGATTGTGATTTATGAGAGGTTTTTATTTGACATTGCGTTTTGTGATATTGGACATTGAGGTAGTTAAGCTGTTCAAGTGTACTTAAGGACTGGATAGGATACTGATATCTAGTTCTCTGTGTGTCGAAATTTTATTGCATCAAAACAGAGTTTTTTTTGTAAAAAACACCAAAATAACTAACATTGAACGTAAATAATGTCACAACATTGCATAGGAAAAAGTAGGTTTCAGCAAATTTTATTCAATTTTTTGTTAGTATTTTTCTGTAAATTCCATGACTTTATTTTATGGTGATATATAGGTGACACTTTTCACGTGGTTCCTGATTTAATGAAGCATTATAAATGGGCCTGATTTTATTTTCCTAGCTATTGTTGTTTGAAATAGTGCTAAAACTAATAATTAAGCATAAGCAAAAAGCTTGTGAGTTCCCGGTAAACAAGAGGGAAAAAATTAAAGGGAAAGTGACAAAGAAAGATAGGAAGAGGGAGAGAATGAGTCTTTTAATGAAAACAGTTTATTTGGGAAAATTATTTATTGAGACCGCTTGGTACATAGCCAATCCCAAAAGATGCATGACCTTAACCTCAAATAAAAACAAAAAATGGATGGTCAAGAAGTCGCCGGTGTCAGTTTTGAAGTTTCGCCGCCGCGTGACGCCGAGACGGAGGCGGCACGAAAACTGTTCCTCCAGAGAAGCAGAGACCGCCAGAGCGTTTCAGTTGAACCTGGAAAGGAAGGGAAATTTGTAGCCAAAGGAGAACATGTTGGCAAATCCATTGCTGTTTTCACCAGTGGCGGGGATGCCCAAGGTCTGTGCTGATGTTATAAATTCTATGTGTATACGTTTTTCTGTCCTTAGTTTGGTTAATGAATCCAATTAAAAGGATAATATTTTCGTTTGCTTTGGAATATAAAATGTGTTGACGTTCAAATTTGTCTTTAAATTGTCAGGATAGGTCACGTCAACCCGTGAAAGATGGACGAGAGAAGCGATATATACGTAGTGCCCCTAAATCTGGAAACGAGACACTTTTTAACCCTTAATCGGTACTTTAGGACAAGGAGAGGGGTTAAAGATTTAGGTATTGCCCGTCCGAAAATGGTCGGCTATTCCCCCACCCTGAAAATCCACTTCTACATTTAGTATATCGTAGATGACCTATAGTAGTGTGTAGGTGCACGGTGTCTTTATTTTAACCATAACCATGTTTCTCGGTCACAACCAGCTTCTTGGATTTTCAATACCGGTGCTTTCCACGATCGCTTGTTTAAACGTTTCTTTTGCATGCAAATCATTTTTTTTCGTTCAAATTTGAATTCCTATAATCAGGGCTTTACGTTAACTTTTTTCGGCACCTGGCCAGTGGGGCAAGTAGATTTTAAATCTACCTGCCCCACCTTATATCTCTTCTGTTGGACATTTTTAAGTTTTTAATTTCGATAATTTTGCATATTATTCTTCAATTATTGTATCACAAGTGACGCGACGCTATATTTGGCCCGTGGTCAGGCTCAGTCCAGCACCCACATAGAAACTGGCTACGTGTCAATGGCTAGTATGGGTCAGGTGCAGCTAGCGGACACCGATCAATAACTACATACTTAACAAGTATGTTGTTAAGGTATTACGTCACGCCACGTCCCCCCCGAACGGATCTACCTGCCAGGTGGGGCAGCTAACCGGGCGAGTCTACCTGCCCCACCAGGCCTTTCGCCTGCCCTGGCAGGCGGGGCAGTCGTTAATGTAAAGCCCTGTATTATAATGTATTTTAATGGGCAATTATTACATTTTAGTGAAAAAAGTTTTTTTTTTAAGAAATATTTGAGTTCCATGTCTATATAGCTGTGTCATTTCTAAATAATTTCTCTCTCAGTGGTGCCGTTTAGGGACCAACCTCTTTTCGTAATCACATTCGCAATCATGTCTACAAACTGACCCAAACCTAACACTAACTCCTAAAGCTAACTTTAAACCGGAGTACTTACCCTATGTCATATGCTAACGTGGTTACATAAATTAACATCTTTCTACTGACATCAATTCATTTAACATTAAATGCATTTACGGCTATCGCGACACCATTTTGACGGACAATAAAAAAAAAAACAAAAAAAAAAACGGGTTAAGTTACGTTAGGAAATCCTGCTATATCTGTTGAACCGAATATATTGCATGTACATATCAAAAATAAATAAATGCTAGAAATCAAAGGCAGAAAAATAAGTACTTTACGAGTATCTGAAAGAATCCGCTTGTAATAAGTGCGGCCTCTTTCCCATAAACGACACAATTGGCTTGAAAAAGGAAGACTCTTGAAGTATGCATATGATAAAATCACACTCTTAAGCTTCAGTGAAATGGGACAAATAGAGAAACATTGGGCTAAAAGTACACCTTTTGGTATACTTATATCTCACTATTGAGAAGTTATTTCTTAACGTAGTGCGACAATAAAAGAAGACAAAGACAAATATATGCACTCAGCATCAGACACTTCGAATGCACAGACCGAGCTTAAAATTTAATGACAGTGGCGTAGAGAATAATCTGCAGGTATATGAAGCAAATTGTGTGCCAACAGTAAACCCAACAACAATACTGCTGGCGATAATTGGTGTAAATTTTTGGGTGGCCTGACTATGCACCTCGCAACGATTGAACTGAATTCTCAAGTGCGACGATGCGGGTTCCGGACCATACCCCCCGGACAGTACCCCCGGATGATATCCCCTAGACCATACCCCCTAGGACTACAGCCCCCCCCCCCCCCGTGCCAATAACCCCCTTCGCCAACCAGAATATTTCCAATTTTCAATGTTACAACAAAATGGAAAGAAAAAGTACAGCGACATGAGATGAGTTGTGTGCTTTTAACTGCAGATCACAGAACTGCAATTATACCCCTTTCAACTAGATCATAGCGAAATGGCTAAGTTTTTTACTTTTAATCTTTAAAATGAAAATTGGAAAAAGTGATGGGGGGGGGGGGGGGTATTGGCATGGGGGGTATCATCCGTGTGGGAGGAGGGTATTGTCCTAGACCCCGACGATGCGCCTGATTTTTTAGACGAGCCGACTCTGTATGTAAACTTTAACTTGAAATGCTTCTTCTCCTTCAGTTTTGATCGGATTCCTTTAAAATTTTCTAGGAATGTTCTCTAGGTAGGCCTCTCTTGAAAAAATTACTTTTTTTTTTGACGATCCGCCAAAAATTGGCCAGGCATTTGAAGTTTTTCGTTCGCAAATTTTCAAAATGATTCTTCTCCCACAATTGTGATCAGATTTTCTTTAAATTTTATACGAACATTCTCTGGTTAGACCTCTTTTGAAAACTTACTTCTTTGGCGATCCACCAAAAATTGGCCAAATGGGAGCTTTTTTTTTTTTTTTTTGAAATTTTTTGGCTTCTAATTTTCAAATGCTTCTTCTCCCACAATTTTTATTTCGTTCCTTTCCAATTTTGTAGGTAGGCTTCTGTTCAAAATTTACTTCTTTTTGCGATCCGCCTAAAATTGGAAAAATGGGAGGCTTCTTCACCCCCACAACCCAGATTGGATTCATTTGCAATTTTGTACGAATGTTTTCTTGGGAGACCTCTCTTAAAAATTTACTTTTTTTTTTGGCGATCCGCCGAAAATTGGAAAAATGGGAGGCATTTAAATTTTTTTGGTTGCCAATTAAAAAAAAAAACGTTTCTTCTTCCACACAATTTTATTTGGATTCCTTTGCGATGTTGTACGATTGTTCTCTAGGTAGGCCTGTCTTGGCGATCCGCCAAAAATTGGTAAAATAGGTGGGGGGGGGGGGAGCATTTTTTAATTTACTGATAGCCAATTTTCAAAATACCTTACCTCGCACAGTTAGGATTATATTCCTTTTCAATTTAGTACGATTGTTCTCTTGATGTTTTTATCTTGAAAAATTACTTTTTTTGCGACCCACCAAAAATTGCCCAAATGGGGGCATTTATATTTTATGAGTGCCAGTTTTAAAATACTTCTCCCACAAAATGCTTCTCAGATTTTCTTTAAATTTTATAGGAATTTTCTTTAAGTAGGCCTGTCTTGAAATATACTTCTGTGGCGATCCGCCAAAAAATGGTCAAATGGGGGAGGGGGGGGCATTTTTTTATTTATTGGCTTCAAAATTTCAAAATGTTTCTTTTCACACAATTTGGATCGCATTTCTGTCCAGGTTTGTCCTCTATGTAGGCCTGTCATGGAAAATTACTTTTTTTTGGCGATCCAAAAATTAGTTAAGTGGGGCATTTTTTAATTTTTTCATAGCCAATTTTCATCTCTCACAATTTGGATCGGAAAAAACGTCCCCAAAGCAAAATTTATTATAGTGAAATCGAGGAGAAGACGCCCCTGGCCATAAGGTCCGTAAATGAATTTAACGCCAGAACCTATGATAACCTAAATTAACGCCTTATTAAGCTTTACCCTGGCAATAAGGTCCCCAAACGAATTTGGGGCCAAAACGTCCAAAAGCAGAATTTCTAGTGGAACTCAGGAGAGCATGTCCCCGGCCAAAAAGTACCCGGCCCTGAAATCCCCTGCCATAAGGTCCCAAATTGAATTTAGGGCCAAAAACCTTCTCAAAGCCAAAGACTTAAGATAACCTAAATTAATGATTGTTTTAAGCGTTGCCCCGGCCATAAGTACCCGGCCATATGGTCCCTGACCATAAGGTCCCTGAATGAATTTCAGGCCAAAACGTATCCAAAGTAAAAACGTATAACATGAATTAAGTTAATTAAGATAAACGCTTTATTAAGTTCTACACCAGCCATTATGTCTCCTGCCATAAGGCCCTGAAATGAATTTAAGGGTGAAACGTTCCAAAAGCCAAAACAACTTATGAGAGCCTAAATTAACGCTTTATTAAGCTTTTCCCCTGCTATAAGATGCCTGGCAATAAAGTTCCCACAATGAATTTAGGGCAAAAACGTCCTCAAAGCTAAAAAATGTGTGATAACTTGAATTAAAGTTTTATTAAGCTTCACCTCGGCTATAAAGTCCCTTAAGGTCCCGGACCATATAGACCCCGGCCATTAGGTCCTTGAATGAATTTAGAGCCAATAACCTCCCCAAAGGAAAACAAATGTATAATAACCTAAATTAATGCTTTATTAAGCTTTGTCCTGGCCACAAGGTCCCTGAATGAATTTAGGACCAAAACCTCCCCAAAGCCAAAAAGACTTATGATAACCTAAATTAACGATTTATGAAGTACCCGGCCATAAAATTCACAAAGCAAAAAAAAAAAAACAAAAAAAAAAAAAACGTATGTTAAGCTTTACAATATTTTTTACATGCTTTGAAGGCGAAATTCGACTAGAAAATGACAAACTGACAAAAATTGTCAAAAATTCAAAAATTACAATGGGCTTAGCAATTGTGCTATTTTTGTCGGCATCACTTCGCATATAACCGTATTATTTTTGAAATCGGTGAAAAAGTGATTTGGGGGATGGGATTTGGGACCGAAATAACTCACCCATTATCCATTATAGAAGGTGTTCACTATTGGGAGGTGCTCAGTAATGGAGGTTTTATCTTATATAATTTACCTTACACCAGGGATCGCGTCTCAGTGACACTCTAGTTTCGGGGCATTTAAAATATTTTGTAACCAATTTTTTGTAACCAAGTTTTTTCTTGCACATTTTTTATCGGATTACCTTCTAATTTTACATAAATCTTACCCAGGCTTTCTTCTCTTGAAAATCAAGTTTTCCTTAACCCAGCCGATTTTGTCGGACTGGGTTAGTCGTATCACTGTAGGGGGCTTGACTGTATATTCGCGTGTGCGTATGTTAAACATTTTTAGACCAGCCAACTATGTCGGGCTGGTCTTATCTTATCAATAGAGGGGTATCCGTCGTCCGTATGTACGTATGTACGTGTGTAAACTTTTACTTAAAATGCTTCTTCTCCTTCAGTTTTGATCGGATTCCTCTCAAATTTTACACGAATGTTCTCTAGGTATACCTCTCTTTAAAAATTTTTTTTTTTGGCGCTCCGCCAAAAATTGGCCAAATGGGGGGCATTTCAAATTTTTCGGTTGCCAATTTTCAAAATGCTTCTTCTCCTTCAGTTTTGATCGGATTCCTCTCAAATTTTACACGAATATGCCCTAGGTAGACCTGTCTTGAAAAATTACTCTTTTTGGCGATCCGGCAAAAATTGGCCAAATGGGGGACATTTGTAATTTTGTGGTTGCCAATTTTCAAAATGCTTCTTCTCCCACAATTTTGATCAGATTTTCTTCAAATTTTGCACCCATATTCCCTAGGTAGACTTATTTTGAAAAATTACTTATTTTGGCGATCCGCCAAAAATTGGCCAAATAAGGGACATTTTCAAATTTTTTGGTCTACAATTTTCAAATTGCTTTTTCTCGCACAATTTTGATCAGATTCCTTTACAATTTTTGATAATTGTTTTCAAGATAGATCTCTCTTGAAAAATTACTTTTTTTGGCAATCCGCCAAAAATTGGCCAAATGGGGGACATTTGTAATTTTGTGGTTGCCAATTTTCAAAATGCTTCTTCTCCCACAATTTTGATTAGATTTTCACCAAATTTTACACGAATGTTCTCTAGGTATACTTCTCTTTAAAAATTATTTTTTTTGGCGCTCCGCCAAAAATTGGCCAAATGGGGGGCATTTCAAATTTTTCGGTTGCCAATTTTCAAAATGCTTCTTCTCCTTCAGTTTTGATCGGATTCCTCTCAAATTTTACCCGAATATGCCCTAGGTAGACCTCTTTTGAAAAATTACTCATTTTGGCGATCCGCCAAAAATTGGCCAAATAGGGGACATTTTTCAATTTTTTGGTGTCAAATTTTCAATTTGCTTCTTCTCCCACAATTTTGATCGGATTCCTTTCCAATTTTGGATAGTTGTTCTTAAGGTAGACCTGTCTTGAAAAATTACTCTTTTTGGCGATCCGGCAAAAATTGGCCAAATGGGGGACATTTGTAATTTTGTGGTTGCCAATTTTCAAAATGCTTCTTCTCCCACAATTTTGATCAGATTTTCTTCAAATTTTGCACCCATATTCCCAAGGTAGACCTCTTTTGAAAAATTACTTATTTTGGTGATCCGCCAAAAATTGGCCAAATGGGGGACATTTTCAAATTTTTTGGTCTACAATTTTCAAATTGCTTCTTCTCGCACAATTTTGATCGGATTCCTTTCCAATGTTTGATAATTGTTCTCAAGGTAGATCTCTCTTGAAAAATTACTTTTTTTGGCAATCCGCCAAAAATTGGCCAAATGGGCACATTTGTAATTTTGTGGTTGCCAATTTTCAAAATGCTTCTTCTCCCACAATTTTGATCAGATTTTCACCAAATTTTACACGAATGTTCTCTAGGTATACCTCTCTTTGAAAATTATTTTTTTTGGCGCTCCGCCAAAAATTGGCCAAATGGGGGGCATTTCAATTTTTTCGGTTGCCAATTTTCAAAATGCTTTTTCTCCTTCAGTTTTGATCGGATTCCTCTCAAAATTTACCCGAGTATGTCCTAGGTAGACATCTTTTGAAAAATTACTCATTTTGGCGATCCGCCAAAAATTGGCTAAATAGGGGACATTTTTTAATTTTTTGGTGTCAAACTTTCAAATTGCTTCTTCTCCCGCAATTTTGATCGGATTCCTTTACAATTTTTGATAGTTGTTCTCAAGGAAGATCTCTCATGAAAAATTACTTATTTTGGCGATCCGCCAAAAATTGGCCAAATGGGGGACATTTTTAAATTTTTTGTTGTCAAAGTTTCAAATTGCTTCATCTCCCACAATTTTGATCGGATTCCTTTCCAATGCTTGATAGTTGTTCTCAAGGTAGACTTCTCTTGAAAAATTGTTTATTTTTTTGGCGATCCGCCAAAAATTGGCCAAATGGGGGACATTTGTAATTTTGTGGTTGACAATTTTCAAAATGCTTCTTCTCCCACAGTTTTGATCAAATTTTCTTCAAATTTTTCACGAATACTCCCTAGGTAGACCTATTTTGAAAAATTACTCATTTTGGCGATCCGAAAAAAATTGACCAAATGGGGGACATTTTTTATTTTTTTGTGTCTTATTTTCAAATTGCTTCTTCTCATACAATTTTGAGTATGGCCGCTCATTTTGATTTGGTACGCTGTGATGACAACTATCTTGCGTGTGACATTATCGCATTGGCTGAAAGCCGTTTAACAGCCGACGATGATAACAAAAAAATTTTTAATAGATGGCTTTCATCCCATACTGAGATGTGACCAGTTCGTTCCAACAGAATGTCGACGACCTTCGCATGGCCTTGCTTTTGATCTAAAAAACATACATGAAGTGTTGTCCAAGGAGTTCATTTCAACTGCACTCTTTGAGTGTTTACACATTAGAGTAATTTTCAAAGTAATTTTCTTTGAGTGTTCACACATTGGAGTATTTTCCTTCAACTAATCAGATTGTATGTAATCCCACCACACACTCTTAACACGACATTAGATCTTGCATTTGCCTCTTCTACCACTGCTTTTCCCGAAATTATTCCCTGTGTTTGGTCTTTTCACCACACGCTTGGTATTCTTGTCCCCTTATGAAAGAATTGAAAGAATGACTCCTCATCAGCTACACCGAGCAAGTGAGCGAATATTTTCTCCATTCAGTTACGGCTTTTTTCGTAACCGCTGTCTGCCAATTTGATCATGATTTTGTCTGTGATTCTTGGATATATATTCTGTAGGTCACGGCTGGTCACCATGTCCCTGGACATGCTTGTCTTTAAAATGCTGCTCCTCCTACAGTTATGCTCCAATCGTTTTGATATTGCGGAGGAATGTTCCCTGGGTGGTCCCCCACCCTACAGTTTTACGCCATGGTTTAGAAACTACACAGTTACGTTCCTCAGGGGTTCGCCTACCAGGCTATTATTTTTTTTTCGCGGTTCGCCAAAAACTGCCGAAGTGGCGGAACTTTGAAGTTTGGCAAAAGCTGGAATAAATGGTAGTAAATAACTGAATTGTCAAACCATTCATTTCTCTCAGTCTCTTTCAAATAGTTATAAAATTTTAATCGAAAGTTTCTTAGGTGATTCTCCACCTGGACTTTGCTTTTTATTTGGCAAATGACAAAAGATGCCGAAATGGTGGAATTTTAAAAATTTTGTAAAATTGTGTAGATGTCGGTAAATACGTGAATCGTCAAAACCCAACCTCCCCAACACCCCTTTTCGGGCAGCTTCCAAATTCGAATTGAATGCATTTTTCATACTTCATTTTTTGGCCTAACAGTATTCGTTTCAGAGTTTTTCTCACTTTCCTTGTTTGGTAACTCGGCTGGGTCATGTCCTTGGACATGCTTTTTTTCCTCCCGTTTTTTTTTAAATTTTCAGATAAAACATATTATAAATTCTGTTGCCCGTTAGAGTATGTGGAGTAAAGAATATTAGTTGTTTTATTTATTTATTATGAATCTTATAATTTTTTAATCTCATATCTTTATTATACTTGCACATTAATATTACTGATTGTACAGTTCAGAAAGCAAATGTTATGCATGTTATTTCATTTTTTTCAAAATAGTTTCAAAACCCTTCTGTTTTTCTCTTGTGTTTTACTGAAAATCTTCCTGTTTTTTTTGTTTTTTTTTTGCTCATTTTTTTTTTTTTATTTTGGGGCATGGCAGCCCTGATATATAATTTCGCTCACACGAAAAAAATTTGATTGAACGTTCCAGTTTGACAATTTACAATGTAGCAAGCACAGCAACCAAATCGGGCCGCCACAAAATGAAGGGACAAAGGTGCGTTAATTGGTTAACAATTTTAGCAACTCCGATGTACAACTGAGGTGGAAATCAGTGTCTAATATTACTTTCGAACAAGGAGTTCTCGCTGCCATGCTTTTTTCTACTTTCCATCCTCAAATTTTTGTTCGTTATCCTTCTGTGACAACTTTTCAGTTAAATAATAAAACTGTTGTTAATTTCTTAGTCAAACATTGAATAGTTAAAGCTCCTGACATTCTAAGCAGTGTTTTGTTTTTTTCTTTTGTGTGTGCACATTTTGCTGTTGTGAACGTATGTATCATTATCAAAAACGCTGTCGTTTATCTCAATGGGACCAAAGTCAAACAGCAAGGTTATGACCCGCTGATACTTCTTTGCGTGATGTGTATCATATGTGTGTACCCCATCACATCACTTGTTGATTATCAACCGTGATACGCATATACTTATTATAGAGAAGCCTTGATTACCTTGAAAGCAGTCTTGTGGCACAGAAGACTTCCCTCCATTAATTGGTGGCTTTTAAGTGTAGCAAGAAATTACCTGAACTTTGTGGAGTTCTAAAAAGTGGAAAAAATAATACTTCGCATTTGGTTTTATTTGATGGACTAAAGTATATACAGTTTATTAATTAAGATCCCGTGATGAACTTAGAAGCATTCTGACTGGATGCTTGTTGCTCTCGTTACAGCAAGTTTACGACATTGTGCGATAAAATAGACAACACCCTAATGGGGTCTAATCTTGCAAACTGAAAGGATCTTAGTAACATATTTCAGCTTCTGGACGATTAAATAGAAAATAAAAATAGCCTAAACCAATCGAAGAACTGCATAATACTTATATGTGCGGCTGATCTCAGTGTTGAATTAACAAAAGAAATTTCATCAAGTTTATTGTTATTTTTACAAGTTAATTAAAAAAATATGGCAGCTCTCAACACGTATCGTAATTTAACACACTTCGATACAAAAGACAAGATCTGGCTGATGGATAAAATGCATCATGTGATCCGAACTGTTAATAGAAATTCATTAGCTCACAAAGAACTTATACTGGCTGTGTTTACCAGTGGCGGGGATTCGCCTGGTATGTGTGACACTCACACCTAACCCACCGAACCTAAATCTTGCTTCAATATGGCCTTGTACACTTCTTTAAATGGTCAACAGCGAGGCCGTTTTAGACTCTTTCCAAAATTTTAGCATCTTTTAATTTGAAAACGCTCCATGAACCAGTCAAAATGAGAGTCGGTCAATTAATGAGAAACGTGTGGGGGTGAGAATTTTCATGTCTTTTTTTTTTTCTTACAGGGATGAACTCGGCTGTTCGCGCTGTGGTCAGAATGGGGATCTACGTCGGTTGTAAAGTGTTCCTGATCAAAGAGGTGTGTTTTCTCAAATACTGCGGCAGCGCGTTGTTGTTGGTTTGAAAAAAAAATAAACTGATGGTTTTTAAGTCCGATTACATCTTCTGTATAGAAGGGAACATGTGAACTAAATGAAATATCAATGTGAAATATAAGAAAATATATTACCTGTAAAATTTTTGCACAGTATTCACTTATTAGCCCCCAACCGGGGCTTTATGCCCCGGAGAGGGGGCTCATGGATTGGGCTCTGTCCGTCCGTTATCACTTATTCCTCCTCATTCCTCTTAGCTGTGTAGGCCATTTGGTCTGATAGTTTACAGGACTCACCCCATGGTCGTAGCTTGATGCACGCCAATTGTTTTGGCTGTCCGTTAAAAATTGGATTTTTGGTGAATTTTTTAATTTTTAGCTTGATTGTAAAGTGTGTAAAGCCTTTCTTATGGACACGATATCTCACATTCAGTTGGACGGATTTCAACCAAATTTGGTATGTGGCTTGTGTGGAGAAGGGTCGTGACCTGACTACCTTTGAGTAACCTTGGGTCAAAGGTCAAGGTCACTGTGAGACTTTGAAATTTTACACATCTGTTGCTTTTGGGCACCATGTCTCAAGGTCGGCTTTGGTTTAAGTTGCTTTCCCGGCCGGAGTCTCCGTCAGGTTGAGCTGTAAGAAATCGTTTTATACTATTCACAGTGTCACAGTCGGATCGTACATTAATTTTAAAGCGACGTTTCCGTTTGGGGGCTGTGCTCTCGATGATGGCTTGTTAATTTGAAATTCAGCAGTTGATCATTTGTTACTGACCGGTGCATAATGTTTTTTATGAAAAATGTTATCGTTTCTGCAGTAGATTAAAAATACCAACATAATATCGAATTAGCATCTTTTTGTATACGATAAGTGGCAAAACAACCATAAAGATTCTCCAGTCAATCTTCATAGTATTACATAAATATTTATATTTTTATAACTTCGTATAATAGGCTCATTTTCAAATACGGAGCTTGGCTATTTGTTTTTGTTCTTTTTTTAATTCAGAACAGACAGAAGAGACAAACCGTATCAACTTGGCCATGTCAACACTGAGCATATGACAACTTCTAATAGTGAAAATAATTACATTTTCAGGAGAGGATTTAACTACCATTGTCATGTGTAGCCTTCCAATTTTTATTTTAATTACATACCCTTGTGGTTTGTCAGATGTTTTTCACTTGACAAATACAATCTAATCAGGCATTTTTATTTAAATAGTAACTTCAAACAACGAAACATCATTTTATTATTTCCCGCATTTTACCAGTTTCGAACGCATTCGTTAGAAAGATGTTTCTCTGCATTGGTTTTAAGGTTTACATTCACATTTCAGGGACTAACAGTTTACTAATAGCCAACAGTAAACCTATAGGCCAATTCACGGTTTCGAGTGCACCCGCTCAGTAGAGGAAAATCGCAAGATTCCATTGGGGAAAACAATAAAGAAAGAAACAAGAAAACTACATCCAAAGTTGATTTTCTCTGTCATGACGCACCGATAAGGTGTAAAACTTATTAGATTGTGGGAAAAATGTATTTTTGACATTGTAAAATGGAGTTCAAGCAAAAAGAGTACAATATCTATTCCGAATTTATTTTGATATATCTCTGCATTGACTTTTATACTTCTGTGTTTCTCGGCTTCTGTGTTTACCTCCCCCCCCCCCCCCCCCCAATATAACACTGGAGTCCTGTTTGTTCCTAAATCTCGCAGACGAAACTGTGAATCAGCTTATTTGTGATGAAAAATACTCAGTGTGATACTGTTTAAGGTGAGGTGAAAATCTCGTTACTTATCTGCGCTTGAAAAGCCTATCATTTTTTGTGCTGCTGAGCTCGTTCAAGAATTTTATTCCATCAGTAAATGCACTCTTTATCTTCTTTCTCAGTGATTATTAAATTATAACAGTTAAAATTCGTTCCAACGGACTTTCACACCGTGGCTCATTATAATCAATGGACCCTTTTTCAGCAGTTTGTCCGTTATTAAAGAAATAAATAACGCGGCATGGACTAAAGTATATTCCGAAATATACACTATATTGCATACGTTTTCCTGTGAAAATCTGTGCACTGTGAATTATAAAATTGTATTAGGACGGCATATACAGCACTGGCAAGTTTCGGGCCTTATTTATTTTTGTAGGGTTACCAGGGTATGGTCGATGGTTCGGATCATATTGTAGAAGCGCAGTGGAAAGACGTTTCTGGAATGATCGAGAAGGTTCCGAATAACCAGTTTTGTTATATTCCTGTTTGATAGTTCTCTTAAAATCATTAAGGTCCATCTCTGAAGCCCTTGAAATGTATTTGAAGCATTCGAATTTCCAGAGAAACATCAGACAGGACAGTGCAGGGTTGGGAGTTTTAATTATACTTTTTTTTTTTTTTTGAACGAGAATTGGCTTACATTGTCTTTTGTGTGTGTTTAAGATTTAAGTACGCAATCTCACAGTTAGGCAAGCTTGCAACTTATCCCATGTTTTGTCCTGAACGTTTCACAAAAAATTTTCACGAGACTGAAGACTGTGATTGGCAAGATTTGCAATGCATCTTCTGACTATATTGGCTGTGCCTCATACTGGTTAAAATATTAGTCAAAACTCGGTTTTGACACGCAGCAAATACTGCAGCCAGTATTGACGCATATACTGTAAGAAATACTGAAGGTATCTCGTTTATAAATATAATTGACGAGGGCTCTCAATGAATGGTTTACGGTGGTTCGTTTCGCCTGATTGAATGAAAATCAGTTTCTAGCATTGTGCAGAAGGTGGTGAATTTGCTTTTCGTGGCACAGATAAGCATTAAACCAGTTGGTGTTGACTTTTATTGGATATTCCAGGCGTTGCGATTGAAAAAAAAAGAGGAAGTGTTGTGTTGTGCACTTAACACTCGTTTCTTCTATTACAGGATTTCTTTATAGCTTCAGCATGGATTTTACTGCTTTGGTTACACGGGCCTCGATTTAAGCTAAGGGGTCGTCCATAAAGTACCTACGCAAGTAGGAGGGGGTGCGGTCTTGGGCTTCGCGTAATGGTGAAAATAGGTGACATCGCAATTTTTGTGTACATGAATAGCCGGGGGTGGGGTGAGGGGGGAGGGTTGGTACAAAAACTCGAACAGCTTGCGTAGGTAATGGATGTCACCTAGGTAATGGATGGCCCCTTAGAGTAACTCCAGTAAAATATCTGAAAAAAAAAAACATTTAACCTTTCACGTGTTGACATTCAAACCTAATATGATTGTCTCTGCTACGTTTATCTGAGTGTGCTTTGTTTAAAATTTGTGTTTCTTTGTTCTTCGCTTTCCTCTCCACCATGGTTGCTCGCGTGTGTTGTGCGCGTGACGTGTGACCTTTACCTCCGTGATGTGTGTTGCAAATGGGGTGCGAATCATCTGACTTTGGCTGCAAATAATCACGTATATTGCGCGTCATCTGTGCCACGTGACTTGACGTCAATATGTGCACGTGATCTAGGGCTACCAAGGCATGGTAGACGGTGGAGACGAAAATATAAAGCTTGCAAACTGGAGTTCTGTCTCCGGTATCATGCAAAAGGTAGCATATATCAGCTTACGAGCTGTTTTCAAAAAGTAAATTTGCAAAATAAAGAGTTGTTTGAACTGAAATTGGTACAAATTGATTTGTTCTTATAGTAAAGCATCAGTTTAGATTTCTCATGGGAATAAAATTTGGTTCAAAATCAAGCGTTAACTTTTTGACTGATTTGAAGTTTAACAATTTACGTCATTAAACGGTGTTCCCACATGTTAGGGAGGAACTGTCATCGGAAGCGCACGCTGCGCAGATTTCCGCCAGAGGGCGGGTCGTCTGAAAGCAGCCAATAATCTTGTGCAACGAGGCATTACGAACCTGGTCGTGATTGGTGGAGATGGCAGTCTGACCGGTGCAAACCTGTTCAGACAGGAATGGTCAAGCTTATTGGAAGAGCTGGAACAAACTGGTGAGAAATATTCTTTTTGCGATGAAAAAAATTCATAGAATTCATCGCAGAGAGACGAAAATGCCCTGTTTCAGAGCTGTTCTAATAGTTTTTGAAATTGGTATATTTTAATGCGCAGAGATAAACTGTTATAGCACAATAAAAAGTTGCTAAGGAAAAATCGAATGCGTAGTACAGTTGAACGGCTTTAAAACTGAGTATCAAAGGAATTTTTGATAGCTATAGCCAGATCAAACATCTCGTGATGATGGTGTTTGTAGGGGGGGGGGGGTGATTATGTAACCACATTCTCCTTTCTAAAAACTAAACCTAACCTCAAATATGTTCCTGAATCTGACCATAATCCCTATTACTTTCCCTGTTAATTGAAAATGAAGCCTATTTAGTAGATACTGTAGATATGAAAATCTGAGGTCCACTGAACGACACCATTTAGCAAATCTTTACGTATTGTGAGTCCCCAAGAACTACTGTTGACTGGCAAAAAATGTTGACAATATGATCTATTACATGGCATGACGTTTTGTCAACAGTTAACTGCACTATCTCAACTTTTGCGTTCGGGGCATCATTGAAAAAATATTGACTTGAGAATTGACCAGCAGATTACAGCAGTTACCCAAGTCATATAACAATATCCGTTTTCTTTTGTGGCCTTTAGGGGAGATAACACAAGAGCAGGCGGGTCAGTGCAGCCACCTGAACATCGTGGGCATGGTGGGCTCCATAGACAACGACTTCTGCGGCACCGACATGACCATTGGCGCCGACTCGGCGCTGCACAGGATCATAGAAGCCATAGACAACATTACGACGACCGCTTCCAGGTAACACAGAGCTCATCTGAACCCCCACCTCACCCTACCTCACCACACCATCCCACAGAAACATAAAGAGGCTGTCTTCCCAGAAACCCCCCCCCCACCCCCTCCCCTGTCTTTCCCTCTACACACGCAACACACACTCTGTATGCTAAAAACGCTGTTTATTTCCATGCGTTATTCTGTTACCAGTGGTATGTTTTAGGAAGTCACACATTTATTCTGCAGCCACATTAGAAAGTGAGCAAGCTTCAGTTTTAAATGTTGGGGAATAGGGTTAAGTGGTAGGGGGTAGAGTCAGCTTGAGTGAAAATGCTTGAGATTAGGGTCAGTGTGTGGAGCAGGATAAGGTAACTACAAAAATAGGTGGGTGTCCTAAACTAGATAGTCATAATTCTATGTCTCAGATAAAGGTTACTCCACATCACAAGATATTCCTTGTCTTAACAGACCTCTGGGATGAGTAATAACGCCGAGTGGTTGAAGTTCTGATGCATTTTCTTTTTCAGTCATCAGAGGTGTTTCGTTCTTGAAGTTATGGGCAGGCATTGTGGGTGAGTACTCTGATACTCTGATACTGCAATCGGGTTTATAGGTATGTGGGTGAATTTTAATCAAGGCACGTGTGTATATGCTGTTCCATAAGAGCTTCACAGCAGCGAAAGCGTGCGAATATTGTCCGCAAAAACAGTGCACGTGCAAAAGAAGACGCGTAAATAAAACTGTTATTTACGAACACCATGTAATTAGCGCTGGTGGCGTCGCTAACGTCCTCACACAGCAAGACTGTTATTTGTGCCTTCTAGACATTTAGCGCCGCTGACATCGTTGGTGTCCACACACAGTAAGGCTGTTATTTACGCCCGTCATGTATTTAGCGTCGATGGCGTTGCTGGCGTCCGTAGACAGTAACGCTTGTTATTTACAACTGTCAGGTATTTAGCGCTGGTGGCGTCTCTGGCGTCCGAGGCTGACTTCGTCTTTATTCCCGAGTGGCCGCCGGAGACGGACTGGCAGGATAAGCTGTGCGCCAAGCTGTCACAAGAGAGGAAAATGGGGCAGCGCCTCAACATCATCATCGTGGCGGAAGGCGCCATCGACCGCCAGGGTAACGCCATCACGCCAGATATGGTCAAAGAGGTACCGTTTAAGGCATTATGTGTTGTGTGGATAGACATGAAGCAGTCAGTGATACATTACATAAGTGGCCCATGGTTGAGCATTGTTGCGGGATAGGAAGTGCATGTTGATATTCTACGGAATAATGTCTTGGAAATAATTTTGGCAAAGTGATAAAATAATGGATGTCTTTTGTGATAAAAAGAAAGAAATAAAAAAAAAAAGAGTTGTAATAAATGAATAAACAAATACCAAAAGAATTAAGCATTTAATTAATAAAATAAATAAATAGATATGAATGAAAAATACATTAATATAAATAAAAAACTATAATAAAGAACATCGCTCAAGTAGACTAATGAAATGCGAATAGTTCAATAAGATCGATAATTTTGACATTAAGGGGGATTTAGAATTAGTACTTTGAAGGTTCTGTTGCAATGACCCCCCTCCCCTGCCCTACAGTTGGTGTCCACGCGCCTGAAGTACGACACGAGGGTGACGATTCTGGGTCACGTGCAGAGAGGAGGGAGCCCTTCCGCTTTTGACAGAATCCTGGTAAGCCTCCGTAAAAAAAAAGAAGTACGAATGGTTCGGAGATCAGCAAGAGGAATTTTACAAGGAATGTTCTAATAAATGGGGCGGGGCGGGGCGGGGCGAGGTGGGGGGGGGGGGGGCTTGAAGAGTACTGGAACCAGGTCTAAACTTGTTCTTGAAAATTGACCCTCGATCGTGTTTCATAGGTATGCATTCTATCATCAGTCAGTGTTTATTATGGAGTAACGATATGTGTGTCATTTTTAGCCCCCAGCTTCTTACAGAAAAAGTCGTTCAAAGTATGTGTGTATGTACGCTTTTAAATAGAAAAATCGTATGTCTCCCTAGGTTTTTATCCTGAATGTCTTGAGATTTTGGTTTGTGGTAGCAGACAAAGGTACCTATCGATTTGCCAAAAATTGGCGGAAATATTGGCCAAAAAAAAACAACTTTCTGTATGAAGATACCGGTAATTGGTACTTACCTACTTGTTTTTTAGACCAGCCGACTATGTCGGGCTGGTCTTATCTTATCAATAGAGGGCTATCCGTCGTCCGTATGTACGTATGTATGTGTGTATGTACGTGTGTAAACTTTTACTTAAAATGCTTCTTCTCCTTCAGTTTTTGATCGGATTCCTCTCAAATTGTACACGAATGTTCTCTAGGTACACCTCTCTTTAAAAATTTTTTTTTTTTGGCGATCCGTCAAAAATTGGCCAAATTGGGGGCATTTCAAATTTTTCGGTTGCCAATTTTCAAAATGCTTCTTCTCCTTCAGTTTTGATCGGATTCCTCTCAAATTTTACACGAATATGCCCTAGGTAGACCTCTTTTGAAAAATTACTCATTTTGGCGATCCGCCAAAAATTGGCCAAATAGGGGACATTTTTTAATTTTTTGGTGTCAAATTTTCAAATTGCTTCTTCTCCCACAATTTTGATCGGATTCCTTTCCAATTTTGGATATTTGTTCTCAAGGTAGACCTGTCTTGAAAAATTACTCGTTTTGGCGATCCACCAAAAATTGGCCAAATCGGGGACATTTGTAATTTTGTGGTTTCCAATTTTCAAAATGCTTCTTTTCCCACAATTTTAATCAGATTTTCTTCAAATTCTGCACGAATATTTCCTAGGTAAGCCTCTTTTGAAAAATTACTCATTTTGGCGATCCGCCAAAAATTGGCTAAATGGGGGACATTTTTTTACTTTTTGGTGTCCAATTGTCAAATTGCTTCTTCTCGCACAATTTTATTCGGATTCCTTTTCAATTTTTGTTGGTTGTTCTCAAGATAGACCTCTCTTGAAAAATTACTTTTTTTGGCGATCCGCCAAAAATTGGCCAAATGGGGGACATTTGTAATTTTGTGGTTGCTAATTTTCAAAATGCTTTTTCTCCCAAAATTTTGATCAGATTTTCTTCAAATTTTGCACGAGTCTTCCCTAGGTAGGCCACTTTTGAAAAATTACTCATTTTGGCGATCCGCTAAAAATTGGCCAAATGGGAGACATTTTTTTAATTTTTTGGTGTCAAATTGTCAAATTGCTTCTTCTCGCACAATTTAAATCGGATTCCTTTTCAATTTTTGTTGGTTGTTCTCAAGGTAGACCTCTCTTGAAAAATTACTTTGTTCTGCAATCCGCCAAAAATTGGCCAAATGGGGGACATTTGTAATTTTGTGGTTTGCCAATTTTCAAAATTTCAATTTTGATCAGATTTTCACCAAATTTTGCACGAATATTCCCTAGGTAGACCTCTTTTGAAAAATTACTCATTTTGGCGATCCGCTAAAAATTGGCCAAATGGGAGACATTTTTTAATTTTTTTTGTGTCAAATTTTCAAATTGCTTCTTCTCCCACAATTTTGATCGCATTTTTCTCCAATTTTGGATACTTGTTCTCCAGGTAGACCTCTCCTGAAAAATTACTCTTTTTGGCGATCCGCCAAAAATTGGCCAAATGGGGGACATTTGTAATTTTGTGGTTGCCAATTTTCAAAATGCTTCTTTTCCTACAATTTTGATCAGATTTTCTTCAAATTCTGCACGAATATTCCCTAGGTAGGCCTCTTTTGAAAAATTACTCATTTTGGCGATCCTCCAAAAATTGGCCAATTGGGGGGCATTTTTTAATTTTTTCCCCTTATTAAAGAATTGAAAGAATGACTCCTCATCAGCCACAACTACACCGATCAAGTGAGCGAATATTTTCTCCGTTCAGTTACGGCTTTTTTCGTAACCGCTGTCTGCGAATTTGATCATGATTTTGTCTGTGATTCTTGGATATATATTCTGTAGGTCACGGCTGGTCACCATGTCCCTGGACATGCTTGTTTTTTTTTTTTTTTTTTTTTTGTGGGGGGGGGGTGTAATTCATTGCCTGTATTTTGTGAACCTTAATTGGCTTCTGATTGTAAGAGGCTTGGTAAAAGCATATTAAAAAACAAGAAGGCAGCAAAATTGTAAAAAAGAAGGGGTCTTGCTCAAGACAATTGTGCGTGGCTAACCTGCCTGTAGCGGGTCAGCAGGCGATAGCAAACCAGTCGGTGGAAGGTGGGGGGGGGGGGGTGAGGCGGTGTGGATGTTGCAGTGATGGGTGTTTCTTCAGGGCTGTCGCATGGGAGCGGAGGCTGTGCTGGCACTGATGGACGCCACGCCGGAGACACCAGCCTGCGTCGTGTCCTTAGACGGTAACCAGACAGTCAGGGTGCCGCTGCTTGAGTGTGTCGCTAGGGTAAGTACTCATATACTTTAGTGTTGCTAGGTGTTGTGCTCGAGAGTACTGCGTTGTAGCTTAAGTAAATATTTGAGAATACTGCTGTGTTACTGTTATAAATACTAAGGTACTTCATTGCTATTTGAGTAAGTAACTTGGTCACTTGAGTTCTTCGCGATTGGAGTGGACCAGTCGTCTCATGACCAAACATTAGTGCGTTTATTTCGAGAGTATTTGAGCTTTGCAGAGCATATTTAATCTGGAGCAATGCCCTTATATAACATAACGCAGACTGAGAGCCAAAACATGCACAAAGCATGCTGATGTGAATTATGTGTGTGCGACGCCGACACAAAGAAATAAATAAATAAACGATTGCTGATTTGTGTAGACGAAGGAGGTGCAGGAAGCCATGGACAAGAAAGCCTTTGACGAAGCTTGCCATCTGAGGGGCAGGTAGTCCATAGTTCTCTTGTTTTTGGGGGAAGGTGTTTATTATGATAATCACTTAATTCGCTTTAAAATAATCAATAAGTAAATGCTAACCAATCAAAACTTTCAAACATAAATCAAGTAAAATAAGAAGAAAAAAAGTTAAAAAAAAAATCTGATCTAAATGAATGGAGGTGCATACTTAAGGCTGGTTTATGTTATGACAGTTGTACTGAGCATGGTGGTAATTTGCCTCTTCACTTTGATAATACACACACATAAAATAAGGAGATAAATATACCGTAAATAAAGTGTTCCTGACTGTTCCTGCGACTTAGGCAATACACAGATTAGTTTTGTTGGAAGTGGCTGTGGAGTAATCAACAGGGCAACTTTTGCATAAAAAACGTGAAAACTTCGGTGTCTATTATTAAGACATTTCATAGGGACGTGTTCCCCTGACGCAGATCTCTAGTAGTCACTTATTTAAGGTTGCTCTTAGAATATCTTCCTTTCGGTGTCTAAAGATCGTTTATTATTTTTTTTTCGTCCTCTGCGCACACGCATTGAAGGTCTTTTCGCAACAATGTGGCCACATACAAAACCCTGTCCAAAGAAAGACCCTCCAGTGGTGCTGATCGGGTGAGTTTGTCACCATGGTAACAGACCTGTTGCTTGGCAAAGACGCTAATTTCTGTCAGCACTTGGTACTGCATCCCCTGGGTGTGTTTAGTTGACATCTTAGTCTCCGATTACCAAACCGCTTCGTGTTAGGTGATCGAGGAAATTCACGAATGGTTCAATAAGAAATTATCAATAAATAAATCACATAACCTGCTGCAATTAATGAAAAGCCAAAACTGCTGCTCGCTAGATTCATAGCAATTAAATGCTGAATTAGATGGTTACAGTAGCTACAAAGCTTTGTCAGCAGCCAGAGACATAAGTTAGGTCACGGTTTTCAACCCCGTATTAATGAAAAGAAAATGATTATAAAATTTAAGCAATCGCAATTTACCACATCTTCAGTGACCTACCTTTAAATTGCTAGGAATTGCAGTTTATTTTTCAACTGTTTCTCTGTACGGCAGTTATGTTTGGAAAAGAAATCGAGTTCCCCCCTCCCCCCCCCCCTCTCTAGCCCCGCCACCCAACCATCCCCTACACGATTCAAAAGAACATATTTTACTTAATAAAAGGTTTTCCGTCTGTTTCAAATATCAACATTGTATTGCGAACCCCTGAACACTGATGTTTCCCATCAAGAATTTCTGTAGAAGCCATGAAAAGAGAAAAAAAAACTCGTGGCATGGCTGAGTTGCATCCAATAAACTGAATGTTAATAGGGTAGATTATTAATTGATTAACTATCCCATGATTTAACTGATTTATGTCACAGAACTAACAACTTTTAATCAAGGACATTTCAAGTTGTAATAGCCTATCGATGTTAACCAACCAATCAGGAGCGGGCTGTAGATAACGTTTATTAAAATAATATACCGGTGTCTGAGACGGAGATATGGAAGCTCTACTATGCACAGTGCTTGTAGATGGTTGAACAGTATATCCGCAGACACGACTGATATACTGTGGGCACCATTCTTAGTCCATTCACGTTACCTATTCAGAATTTGGTTTCGTATTTTCTTTTCTGTTCTCTTTGTTTCCTTGGAACAACTTTCATTGGTGGTCTTTAACAAACACCACACTACCGTTATCCATGGCATATAGGACGCCCCGATATAGGGCCCTATCGAATGTGGGACGCACCGTATATATAAATCGCTTCGCATACAGGACGCCCGTTGATAGGACGCCCCGGCCTGCATATATGAATCCAGGTCAAAAAGTCCCCGGTCAATAAGTCTGCGGACATAAAGTCTCCAAAATGTGCAACAGGGGAAAAAAAGTCTCGGTCAATAAGTCACTACGTTCAAAATAAGCATGTTTACATAAAAATATTTGACTATGATGTCAAACCTGCAGTTTACTCTTTGTTATTCATTATTCACTCTATCTAAATTAGTGTTTTATCTGTGCCACTCGTTTATCGATCAGTGCTGCTCGTTTTATCAATCAGTGCTACTTGTTCATCAATCAGTGCTACTCGTTTATCAAGCAATGCTACTCGGTATCAGATATGCATCCGTTCAGTGTCAATATGTGTCGGTGCTGTCACATACATTGGTGCTGCTAATCCTTGTGTAATCGTTATACCTCCTTATATTCTATTGTGCTGATCCTCGTCTATTGTTCGAGAGTGTACACATGTACACAGGCAAACGTACTTGACTAATCCAGATTAAGTTTGGGGCTGTATAAAGGTGGGTGTTTTAACCCATTTCATAAACTATCAATAGCTGTCAAGATGGATGTAACAATGTTTGAAAATAATAAAGGAGGTGCTAAAATTGACTTTTTGTCCCCTGTTGCACATTTTGGAGCCTTTATGACCGGAGACTTTATGACCAGGGACTTTCTGTCCCATGTTGCTCATTTTGGAGACTTAATGGCCGGGGACTTTTTGACCGGGACCGCCGCGAATATAGAATGCAGGAAGCCACTTATAAAAAGTAACACAGCGTATAGGTACACAGTGACGTATAGAACGTGTGAACTTACGATCATGTAGTATGTTGTAGCTGTGATTGTGTATATGCTAGAGAAAACATTTAAGTCTCGAGTCCTGCATTCTCTAAAATTCTGTCCCTTTCACACAGACAACATAAAGTCAACAATGTATGCTCTGGAAATTATTATATAGTTGCCCCAGATAAAAACTTGATGTCTCCCTTGATTAAAAAGCAAAATGACCTATAGAACGCTACGACGGATGTGACGCAGACGCCTGCAGTGGCTTATATGACGTAGGCGTCGATTTCCAACTTAAAAGCCTAGCCGTTCATGCCGCGAATTACTGTAACACTTCCGTAGAACTACGTTTTCAAACAACACCACTATCGAGTCATGTTGTGTGTTTATTTCGGTTATTATTATTGTTTTTGTTTATTTCTTTATTTTGCTTTCGTGTGTTCTTAGGTTGGTACGAAAGCCCAATGAAATTAAACTTATTAAATCTGAAACTACGAAAAATACTAAAAATTGAAAGTTATCAAGGTTTTTTTCCTTGGTTGTAGGTGCACATGTACCGGTATATCCTAATTGTTATCCCCCGTGTAACGCGGAGATATAGGTTTCAGCTTTGCCGTTCGCCCGTGTGTATGTCCGCTTTCGTTTTTCCATTGGCACACGGCTAGAACATATATTGAAGGTGTGCAACGTCGTATTAGTTTTGAAATTGGTCAAATATTCTCAAAAATACGACTTATCAAAAATGGCTGTTTTTCAGGAAATTTGTTAGCACCGAGATAGGCTTTATCCAGACGAGTTCCCCAAAACTATTCGATCCAGTGTTCTGAAATTTTATGCAGTGAAAATATATATATTGTAGATGTACACAGTCGCATTATTTTTAAATTAGCCAAAAATTGTTTAAAATACCACTTGTCAAACATGTTGATTTTTTAATGGAAATTTGTTTGCAAGGAGGTAGATTTTGTCCAGACGAGTTCTCCGAAACTATTCGATCCAGCGTTCTAAAGTTTTATGCAGTGAATGTATATATATATACAGTATATATTGTAGATGTGCAACGTCGTATTATTTTTGAAATCGGCCAAGAATTGTCAAGAATACGACCTCTCAAAAATATATATTTTTTAAGTAAACCTGTTTGCACGGATCACATAAGTTAGGCAATGTAGGGTTTTCAGTTTCATTGAATTTACTAACATCTAGAGACAGTGTTACACGGGGGATCCTGCTTCCCCACTAAGGCTCTAGTTTTTTCAGCAGCTCCTATATGCAGTAAAACTGCAGTAGTCTCCTTGCTTTTTCTGATTCGCTAAGACTGTTACTTCCGATTTTTCTTTTTTATTTTAAAATGTTTATTCACTTGAAAGTTACACGTAAAAATTCATTGTTTCATTAGGAAATGAAGTACACAATTTCGGCTATCGCCTATGTATTATTGCCGTTTAGTCAGTGCTTTTAAGCAAGTGCATCAGTAACATTCTTTTTTCACCGTATACTTCACTGCTCTAATTTTCTGTTCCATTCTGCTATTTTCTCTGTTCTTTCGTTGAATGTTTTCTGTCTCGTTTATTTTATTGAAGGCAAACAAAAAACAAACAAACAGAAACGTAATATCATGAGTCCGTGGTGAGGGGCGGAGTGTGGCGTATGGGTTTGGCCGATGGCGGATCCAGTTGCTTTATTAACCAATGGTCCATATTTGCATTAAGTGGCAATATGTTTCATTTTCCCTAGTGGAGCGTAAGACGGTGGGGGGTTTAAGAGGTTTGGGATTGTTCATGTTATGATTGAGGTGTGGGAGTATGTCAAGGGGTTGTTTGATATTGATCATGACCTTGGGTAGATGTTTGGGGTGGTACAAACTATGATGAGTCAGCTGTAGGAGTGTGACAGGGTTGGCAGGGGAGGGAGAGCGTTTGCTGTTGATCATGACCCATAATCGGATTTGAGAAAGGGAAATTCACATCAAGTCGCAAAGAAAGAAGTCAGATGGAACATTTGTGGGTGCTGCACTTATTTTACGCCTAAACCGCGGCTTTTCCATTGTTTTGTGTAATTTACAGGAGCTTTAACAATAATCTACTGACGTTTCAAGTCTTGAGTAAAGTTAAGCCACCCGAAAGCGCATCCGATATAGGAGGTCTGCACCACGCTGTGAGTTGCCATAGTAACCGGCCATCTGTGATGAGCAACTGTTATTAGGTTTTGTTTTAACGACCGTTGTATCTACACACATATAACCCAAGCGTTGTTAACACAAAATAAAGCTTTGACTTGTTTAGATTTTGAGTTGTATTTACAGACTACGATGAGTTTTTGCTTTGCTGTGATGCAACAGAAGCTACTACTTTTGGTTGTCCATTTCTTTTTCTGGTCCGAGTCAAAGCTGCATTTTAATATGTCCATATCTAGAACACATCACGTGGACATATACATATGCGCAGCAGTTGAACATCATGTTGGGACTTTATTATTATAATAACTGATAAATAAATAAATAAATTAATTAAAGTCTCGGAAAGTTCTGCGATAACAGTTTTCCTAATTTTTTTAAACTTGTTTTCAGTGTCACTTTTCGTTACTTGGTTTTAAAACTCTGTTTTATGCTGTGGTTTCAAAGGATGTGTAAGGTTTTGTATGTTCAAAATGCATTGCGTGGCACAACTATGTGATGCAAAATGTTGTTCAAAAAGCAAGGTTGTCAAGCTTTAAGCTGTCGATGGTTTTGCATGAGCTGCTGCGAAACATTTTCTAATCTTTGTTGGTTTCATTTCTAATCAA
Organism: Protula sp. h YS-2021; assembly: GCA_949752745.1. NCBI lineage: Eukaryota > Metazoa > Annelida > Polychaeta > Sabellida > Serpulidae > Protula > Protula sp. h YS-2021. The sequence goes on along the minus strand of OX457030.1, from coordinate 43,545,691 downwards.
TCTGCATGATGCACGCATTGTATAGTTTATTATAAAATTAGATTAACACTGCGACTGGTCGCTTTCTAACGTTTAAATGGCATTTTTATTTGGACGCCTGGGAACAGGCAGATTTATTTTGACCTCGAAAGTTCAAACAGCTGTGGAAAGTTTGTAAGGATTTAACTTGAAGTTGATATTAAATGCAAAGATAATATGTTGATCACGTTATTTTCAATTTGCCGTTGGAGACATTCTACGCATTATCCATAAAATGATCACCTCAAATGCACACTACCGTTTTGACCGTTACGTGAAATATTGTCATGCCTTTCTTTGACAGTTACCGTTCAACCTGGCCGTTGCTAATATCGGTGCACCCTCGTGCGGGATGAATGCGGCAGCTAGGGCTTTCATTCGCCTTGCCTTAACCAAGGGATATGGAGTTTTGGGCCTTTATTACGGCTTTGAAGGGCTTCTTATGGATCAGGTGAGCGATAATAAAAGAACTGTGTCGATCTCATTCATTTAAAATGCTTAGACAGTCTACATCTTATTGATATCAAGCACAGAAAATCGTAGATTTCGTTTTTGACATTCGGAACAAAAAAGATTTAGCATTCGGTCAAACAAACCAGTTAACCGCTTAAATATTAAATACACAAATTAGCGGATTCGGCACTGGGTCACAGAAATGCCTTTATTTTAGCGCAGTACGTATTAACTCCTTTTTAAGAGCTATGTGTCCTTAAAAAAAGTACAGTAGATGTTGTTTCTATCAACTGGAAAAGCATGCTTTGCTAATTTTTATCATTGAGTTTTCATATTTGATGAAGGAAAAAAGCGTTTTGCTTAAAACGACCGATTAAGTATAAGTAACGTTCATTGCAGGTCAGCCCCATGAGCTGGACTGAGGTGCAGGGCTGGGCTGGTTTAGGAGGAACCAAACTGGGCACCACAAGGTAGAACTGACACGTATCGCGCTCCACACAAGCAACATACCCGCTTTCATTGTCTGGTGGGGGAGGGGGGGGGGGAGGTCCATACTTGAACGCCCCTGCTTTTGTCGTATGTGGTATCAAATGAAAACAGTTTGGATTTTATTTCATGATTACCAGTGGGCGAATAAAGGAAACAGTGGTATTTTTGAGGGGCATTTAGCAAGTACATACACACAGTCGCATTCCTAGCTGTTCCAATGTCGAAAACGTCACGCCACGCAATGCTGAAAGTTTGTGCGTATCATCGCGTATCATCGCCATAACAACGTAACTGGGCTACCGTAAAATATCTAATCTATAAAAGATTATAATTAAAAAGATACCATGAAATAAAAAATGAAGTCACACTCGCATTTGAACTGATCGGAAGCCTGCGGAGCCGTTTTCGGATCAGTCAACCCTCTAGTGTGATTTTATCATTACATTTAACGATATATCTACCGTGGTTGCTATTACTTTCTACCGCGGCTGCTATGGATTTTTACCGTGGTTGCTATGGTTTTCAGAACTCTGCCGAAGAAGCTTGGTTTTGCGAAGCTAGCGGAGAAGTTCAAGAAACACAACATCCACGGCTTGCTCATCATAGGCGGCTTTGAGGTACAGCCCTTTTTTTTGTGCCAGTAATTGTTTGCCCACCACGCACAGAGCTCATTCCTCTCCATGTACTGCCCCCCCCCCCCCCCATCCCCATCGCCACACCATGAAAGCGAAATGCTGAAATTCCATTATTTTAATCTGTCCAGTAACTTTTGTGCAAATTACTTTGTTTAAAAAAAAAAGGGTTTCTAAATGGGATGAGAGGCGTTTTAACAATTTTTTATAATAATAATTTTTTTATACTTTTGTTTTAGCTCATAGAAGTCGGTTGTTTTGCTGTTGTTTTGTCCCTAACGAGCTGGCAGATTTTTTAGCAATATTTGTTCATGTCATTGAATTTCTCATGTTTCCGTTCAATTTGATTAAAATATGAAAGGTGGAAAAAAGCTCTCTCCGAAAGGGCCAAAATGGTATCATCGATTTTGGTCATATCATTCCGATATTCTGAATAAATCATCTCTGCTTTACCCAAATTGGCGCCTGTTTTAATTTAATTGCATTTTGGTGTGATTATTGTTGTATTATTCTTAGATATCTGTACTAAATGAAGTGGGCCGCGACTGGTCGCAGTGTCCCTGGACATTCTTGTTGTTGAAAATCATTAATGATGTTTTGTTGGGTCTTTCCTCACAGGCTTACCAAGCCGTGCTGGAGCTGACGGAGGCCCGCGGGGAGCACCGGGCCTTCTGTATCCCCATGGTCGTCATCCCAGCAACCATCTCTAACAACGTCCCAGGCACTGACTTCAGTCTCGGGGCCGATACCGCCCTCAACGAAATCGCCGACGTCAGTTCTCATTATTATTGTGTATCCTTCGTAGAAGGGAACATTTTATCTTTTTTGTGCTTTCTGTGTGTATGTAGTGTGTGCGGCTGTTTGTAGCCACTTGATTTTGTCAACACAATTACTCTCGAAAGAATCATCGAAGCAGCTTCAAACTAGTGGAATTATGCATTGGGTCCACCGGTTGAGATTGTCTTTGACGTATATATTGGACAACACGTGACGTTATGGGACGTCGAACTGTGACATTTACTCCGTTACTGTAACTGCAGAATGGAATGTCGGATGACGTTATACCGTGTTTTGGATACTAGACTTTGTTAACAGGATAACTCAAACGTCTAGTCGGATCAAGGTCAAACTTAGTGGGATTATGCCTTGGGTGGATCCACCTGTTACTGTTGTTTTTGACGCATGGTGGACAACACGTGACGTCATATAACGCCAAAACGTGAAAAATGGGTCAGCACCATAACTTCAGAGCAAAAGTTTGATCAGATTTAAACTTGGTTGGAATTTACCTTGGAGTGGTGCGACGGTTCATATTCAAGTTGGCGTATATAGCGCCACGTTATATGACGTCATTACGTGTTGTGGACAGTAGACGTTGGTAACATGATAACTCTCTTACTAAAAGTGGGATCAGCTTGCAAATTTGTGGGATTATGCCTTGGGCAGAACTGACGGTTGCTGTTGTATTCGACGCAACGATTGACGTGATATGACGTCATAACGTGAAAAAATGCGTCATCACTCTAGTTGCAGGACGAAACGCTGGCACATATTCCAATTTGGTATTACAACGTCATGTTGTGAACAGTTTACTTTTAGCTCCAGAACGATAAGTCGGATCAGCTTCAAACTTTGTGGGATTAAGGATTTCTTTCCAGAGCTTGGGTTCGAGGTCGTTACCCAACCTGACCGAAGACCTTACACCATAATTCAGAAATAATACGACTGTCCTCGGAATGTTTTAGTCGTATTTCCATGCCACCACAGGATTAGCTATTTCTTTTACTCGGCTGACAAGTTCTTTCGTTTGATTGCCGAACTGTTCCGTATATGGGAGTTGTTGAGTGGCTTCAGCAAACATGCAGTACCTGGCAGTATTTTCGAGTGGGTCATCTGCTATGTTGTGTTATGACAAGCAGTTCTCAACATTTTGGCAATATAATGGGAGGGAGGAGTCCAGGGCAAAAAGACGCAGTGTAAGCCTGTTTTATAGTGACCTTATTTCACATTGCGACACATGTACCTGAACTTGAGAAATTGAGGGTTGAGATACCAAGTCCCACAGCTTAATACCTCCCTCTCCCACCCCATTCCTATCAGCCATATTTATTCAGATGTATTTATATAAGATAAAAATTCTGAAATAGTACAAACTGTCAGAATACTTTATAAACGTAAGGAAGGGCAAACGGTCGAAAGGGGAGGAGGATAGGTTGTCGAGGTAAACAGAAAAACAAAACGGTAGTGGCTGCTTGATAAAAATGTTTGACATGTTCAGGTATACTGTTGTTGGTGTGCACTGACCGCTGTAGTTATTATTGATATTATTATTGTTGTAGTTTTTGTTTTTGGTGGTGGTGCTGTTGTTGTTATTATTATTATTGTTTTTTTTTTTGTTTTTTTTAATTTCAAATTACGTCATATTGAATAACTCCAATACGTAAGTGTTAAGATACATGTTACAGAATTTTGTAGCGTGCGTTTCTGTGCATATATAAAGATATAATGTCAAATCTGCGGTGAAATGCGAAGTTGTTTGGTGCGGCGTGGGCCGGGTTGGGGGTGAGGGTTGTTTTCTGTCCCTTTCGTTTCACTAACTTTTATATGCAAATTAGCAAATTGGAAAGTTCGTTTCTTTGTTCCTTTATAGATATGCGACCGCATCAAACAGTCGGCATCGGGTACCCGCAATCGTGTCTTTGTCATAGAAACCATGGGTGGTTATTGTGGTTACCTGGCAACCATGAGTGGATTGGCAGGAGGAGCCGATGCAGCTTATATATTTGAAGAGCAATTTGGAATAAAAGATCTACAGGTAATCGCAATAAAGGACAGATAATAAGCATAAACAACACAGTAGGACATTCTTAACACCAGAACTGTTTTAAAGCTCATATTTTAACCAACAGAAACTAGCAATTAATATAAATCATATAATTACGGGCTAAGACTATTTTGGTGCTTTATTTCCAAGGGGTGTGGTCGTTTAAAACAAACGTTAGGTCGTATCTGTTCCGGTTGCATTCGGGGCATGTGAAACTTAATGTTGTATTAGAAATAGCATATGGGAGATACCCTGCCTTGTTTACTCTGAGAACACAACACATGGAGACAGCGGTATTCAACAAAACGTAGTCTGTGAAACCTTTTTTGTTTAAGGAATATACGTGTATTTGCAAGTGTCTCGATACCCAAGTCGACAGAAATAATATTGAAAAATTTCCGTTGGAATACAGTCTAAGATATATCTAAACAATAGATATATCTCGCCTGTCGTCATTGCTTGAAGAATGTTCTAATTGGCGTGGGAATCCAGAAAAACACATCCGAATCCAATGTATGTAGCAAGCAATGTGGGACGTGTCTTGATTTGCCTGTGGCTAGATTTCAAATAGCTTTTTGAGCGCCTGTAGCTTGGCGTTTGATTGGTTGTTACAGCCGCTATGCCCGCACGTGAACAGGCAGACGGACTGCTGCAAGTCGCCGTAGGGCAGCCCGACGGGCATGCAGAAGCTGCCCATGTCGTGTGACGCGCACCCTCGCTCCACGACGTCCCCGCCGCCTGCAAGACCCAAACACGGTTCAGGCGTTTAATAACCCAGTGTCTCCCCCCCTGTCCCAATTAAGAACAATGAAAACAAATTATTCAGTAAGAGAGAGAGAGAGAGAGAGAGAGAGAGAGAGAGAGAGAGAGAGAAAATGTCAGCTGTGCGGTAAACCTATTGTTGTGTGGGCGCGCATTTTAACAAGATGTCTTTTCTTTTTTTTTTTTTTTCAAACTAATTTTTTAGCGGGATATAACCAACCATAATTATTATTACAGGGATGGAGCCTTGTAGAAATTTAAATAAATATGTAAAAAATAAACGATAGATAAATAGATCAACAGTTAGTTGAGCTTAGAGTGCTGGAAAAATCCACCCCTTCGCAAAATGTTAAGCAACTTGAAGTTTTTTTTTTTTTAAATAATTTTGGTATCAAGATCAGAATCATAATCAAGGCACTCACCTTTCAGATTTCCTATGTAAGTTTTGCAAGCTATTGCAGAGTAGTGTGTACATTTTGCCAAATACTTGTCAGCCGCCGTATCACATCCAGGCTCACGTTCCGAGCTGCACTGCAAACAGTACAGCGCGTGGATCCCTGAAACAACATTAATGTGTACAGCGATTTCAGCGAAAAACTTTCCCTGTGTCCATTTTGTTTATATTTTTATGATCCAATTTTGATGAGCCACATTTTATATGCATTGTTGTTAGAGCGTTCTAACTTTAATAATTTAACAAAAATCCTGCGATTGATTGGTGTACGTAATATCGGTATCCGGACAAAAGGTCAACAGTGAAAGCAGGTCAAATAAAACCTCGACGGTCAAAACACCGACAGATGAAATGGCGGATAAACGGCAACCATCCTCGGTCAGAGGTTCCTTCCTCACCGAATATTATTGGGAAGTGTGTATTATTGGGAATTCATCTGCACCTACACAGAACCCCCTTCCTCCTCCTCCCCTCCCCCCTCAACCCTTCTCCAACAAAGTCAAGGGGTGCGGCAGGAAGAGGTCGAAGGCTTGACTGGGATTCGTGTTCAAGATTTACGAGACTTAATGTTTATGGAGTAATGCACTGTGTATTTATTGTGCCGTTGGTATCTGAGAATGCGTAGTGGAGCGCCCTCCCCCTTCCCCCACCCCCACCCCTTCTCCGCTAGCGCACATCAAGTCTGGATTTATTTTCGGGTACGGCAACCGGTGTTTATTCAATTGTGGCCCAGTTCATCTATTGTTCATAATTCAGTTTATTGTGCATATTATTGTGCATAATAAACTGTTCATAATTCAGTTTATTGTGCATATTATTGTGCATATTATTGGCAGTACTTATTTTTGTTGCGCAGTGTTAAATAATAACTGTATATTTGACCATATCACAGGCGTATTAATTGTAAAAGTGATCACGTTGAATTAGTAAATATGTTTACATCATTTCATCCAACATAATGAATCGGCGTTTTATCTGCTTTTACATTTGTCAACGTTTGACCGTCGAACCGTCGACTTTTTATCCGGCATTTAGTAACATCTTGAGCAACATCAACAAAGTAAAAAATACAAATAAAGGAATAAAGTTATTTAATAATAATAATAGCAAAAAAAGTTACTTGTGACTGAGCGCAGTTGAAATTTACACCCGTGTTTCGAGAATCAAGCCACATAGAAAAGCTGTCGAAGAAAACGTTAAGAAAATGTAATACCTCACCTGAAATTTGAAGGCACAATATCCAAGCAAAAGTGAGAGAATAGACTTGTTGATTCATTGTACGCTGTGGGGATGTCGTCCTGTACATGAGGATGCTTGGACAACCCGCACTCCTTTTATAAACATGCCCCGGTGACGAACAATGTGGTAACCTGTTGCTATGTGTAATTAAGCAACATTCCTGTGTTGTATTTGCCAATAGTTTTCCTGGGTGATTGATTTAAAGACTAAACTGTTGACGTAAATATTGTAATCAGAACAACATGCGATGTCATTGTAGTTCCGGCGTTGAGGCTTGGAGAGAGAGAGGGGGGGGGGGGGGGGGGTCGGGGAGGAGGGGGGTGCGCGAGTTGATGCTGTGTTTTCCCATGCATTGTACAGGATAACCGAAGTTTATGTGATCTCGGTGACAGGGCTCAGTGTATAGCAGATACATTTTAGAGTTCAGTTACAGTTGATATCTGGTAACTACATCACGGATAATCGTATAAATCGGCTTATTGCATACCGTTGGTAATTCCTTGGCGTTCCTTCATGTTTAAAATATACCGGGTGATCGCATAAACTGGATACTTGAGTAAGAATATAACTTTCTGTTTGAAAGTGAGTTATCATGCAATTTACTGCTCCTGAGTGTTGAAGTTTCAGTTCAGTTTCTTGTTAAAGATCGGGTTTTGATACATGCGTAGAGCAGGTACACGGCAAGTTACCCCCTTCCCACACTGCTCCTGAGTATTGAAGTTTCAGTTCAGTTTCTTGTTAAAGATCAGGTTTTGATACATGCGTAGAGCAGGTACACGGCAAGTTACCCCCTTCCCACACTGCTCCTGAGTGTTGAAGTTTCAGTTCAGTTTCTTGTTAAAGATCGGGTTTTGATACATGCGTAGAGCAGGTACACGGCAAGTTACCCCCTTCCCACACTGCTCCTGAGTATTGAAGTTTCAGTTCAGTTTCTTGTTAAAGATCAGGTTTTGATACATGCGTAGAGCAGGTACACGGCAAGTTACCCCCTTCCCACACTGCTCCTGAGTATTGAAGTTTCAGTTCAGTTTCTTGTTAAAGATCAGGTTTTGATACAAGCGTAGAGCAGGTACACGGCAAGTTACCCCCCTCCCACACCCCCCCCCCCTATTATTATAAAAACTACTGCAGCTGCAGGTGGTTCCAACATATCCTTCATCGTCGCTGAACAGTAACACTCTTAGGCATGTGGATATTTTTAACGTGATAATTGACAGTAACAAACCTCATTTTGAAACATCACAGTGATTTTTGCGTAATAACTGAATAATGGAAACTGAGAGTAGAAGAATGCAGGTGCTTAGATTCAGCGACATCCGGTTTTTACATAGCTTGCACTAACAATGGCCATTGTCCACTGCGGCACTCATTGTCAATGGTGTCACAGGAGACGACACACAGACGTTGGCTTGCAGCACCGGGGGAGGTAAGGGGGTGGGGTGGGGTGGGGATGGCAGGAAAACTCCGTATTCTGGTCACATCATGTCAAATCGGTGTTTTCGATCAGTACGAAAGACGCCATCAACCCTGCCTTTTCGCAAGGTGACGACACCAGTGACGCATATAAAGAATACACAGTCACTTAAGTGCGCATGCTCGTTTGTTCCCAGGGAGATGTACAACATATGGCTGCTAAAATCAAAGACGGCGTCAAGAGAGGGCTCGTTCTAAGGTAAATAACCCACAAACATGTCCGCAAAATGAGAAAATAAGGCCATCTAAGTTGTCGTGGTATTTACTGAAGAATCGTTCTTAAAAAATAAAAGTGTTAGAAAAACACCAATTTTTGTTGAGAAGTTTCTAGGCGTGCAGTGAATGTTATTTATTGGTCTTGTTGTCTTGTTTTTTGTTTGATGGGCAACGCAATAATACATGGATTATGATTTACTTTTATAAAAGCAATTCTCGAAAAAAAGTCTTGAAAAAAACAAAACACCAACTCTAACTCGAAGGATTAGCGTAAATAAGGATTAGACAATGTCACGGTGTCAATGAAAAACTACGGCAATTAAAGAATATTTGCGAAACTGACACTTTCTTTCTTTAGGAAAATTACATGCCTGATTATCTTTTCAGAAATGAGAAAGCAAATGAGAATTACTCCACGGAATTCATTCACCGTTTGTACAGTGAGGAGGGGAAAGGAATCTTTAACTGCAGAATGAATGTGTTAGGTGAGCGGTCACGGAGAGAGGTGCTTTGGAGAATTTCTAAGGTTTAACAGAATTGGGTCGTACTATGCAGCGATGGTAGAGCGGTTGCGGATACGGGTCTTGGTCATTGGGGCGGGGAGGGGGGGGGGTGTCAACTTTAAAATAATCATCCGAAGTAGCGAGATTACCGAACTTTTTTCGGTGAAAATCCAATGTTCAGCAGTCTATTTTTTTTTTTTTTCGATTTTTTTTCTTGTTTTGGGGGGGGTGGGAGCGAGGGGGTTGCATCCCCTGAACTCCACCCCTTTAATCAGCCACTTACAGTGAATACATGGTTAGAGGGGAACCGTAGCCGAAAACACGCATAAGGGACCGCTTTAGGGCGTCTGGGCTTTTTTATTCAAAGTTTGAGGCAGATAGGTAACGTTTGTCTCTATAAATACATGTATGTCCGCCGCATTTTGAGCTACTCCTATTCCAGAAAGCGATGGTTCATATTTGAGCAAGGTAGAATTGTGTTTGTATTAATAAGTTAAGTATATACTTTTTGAACTACCACAAGAAAGGTCTTTTTAGATCTTATAACAGCCAATGGTGTTCTTTCAAGGTCACATGCAGCAAGGAGGCAAACCATCGCCTTTTGATCGCAACATGGGGACCAAGATGGCGGCCAAGTGCGTGGAGTGGCTATGTGCCATGGTGCAGAAGCATAAACAGGACGATGGTATGATAAGAATTGTTTGAGATGTGCAAAAAAAAAAAACATATTTAAAAAAATTACCGCAGTACTGCTTCATTAAGTAGCATTGGATAAGAAGCTTGATGAGGAGGATGGGGCTGTGTGTGTGGGAAGGGGGTGCTTTTTTTTGGGGGGGGGGGGGTGGGGGGGGGGGCTAAATGTAATACTAACGTGGTTATAGCGTGAGCGCGGGTTGTGGTTGCAGGGAGCATATTCACGAACGATCCAGACAGCGCGGTGCTGCTCGGCCTCATCCGAAGACAAAGTGTCTTCAGTCCTGTTTCAGAACTTAAAGAAATCACGGACTTCGAGTAAGTGGCACCGTGAAAACTCGTTCCTGTGTATTTTATTTCAGATTTGATAAATTTCAGTTAACAGATTAAGCTTCAAGTAGTTCAATGATTAAATAAATTAGGATTTTTCCTGTCAATTCTAGTGACAATATTCAGATGTTACCATCTGAGGGTTTTAAGAGAATTGCATAAAATTAAAAAGCGCTACTTTGTCGTTTTTTTTTTTTCAGACACAGGATCTCGACGGAGGAGTGGTGGCTCAAAGTCCGGCCGCTGCTGAGAATTCTCGCCAAGCACGAGAGTATCTACGAGATACAGTCTGCTGTGGAAGAGCAGGCGATAACCGTCGATACTGGCGACAAGTTTACGTCATAGATATTGATAGTAATGGCATATTTGAGCTTTTTTGCTGACGTCACTTCCGCTAATGGCCCCGTCTAGGCAGGACGTTCAGGCAGGCTTCCACCACACCACGTGACTGGATCCGTGTCTCGAATCCAGTCTACTGTGGTGTGCCGACGTTTAACCGCGTGACATTTATGCTGTACATCAAACAACACCTTCTCTTGTCACACTTCTGAAGAAAACTCGGCAAAGCTGTTTAAATAGTACATGATAACACTCTGAAATGTGGGGGAAGGGAAAAAAAGTATGTAAAATGGGTCCAGTCTGTTGGATTTGAAATACAATAAAACAAGTGTATATTTTGTCCGAAAAATCCTGACTAGAAAATGTGGTTAGAGGATGACGTCATCAACCAAATATGGCCATATTCTTGAGTCTCATTTTTTATGTATGATGATGTTTTATACCTATTTATTCAAATCATTATCCCTGCCGCACCGTGTAAGTTTAAAACAATTGCGAAGTACTGAAACTTCTTCTTCTTTTTTTTTTTTTTTAGGGATGTCGTGTTGCAGTGTTTATTTTTTTTTTCACTCCTTGGTTAAACTATTGCGATATGTTCGTGTGAAGCTTAGTGGTTTTGTATAACTGGAGATAATGTTGTTGGGAGTTTGGGCTGGGTCGGGCACAGCTCATAATGTTTTGGGCGCCGACTCCCAATATGCTATATGCTATGACTACGAAATTCATTTAAAGCGACCTCAAACGTACGAAATTAGAGTACGGAATTCATAGAGAAATTTGTGGTTGGATTTGCTTGGTTAAAAGAGGCGAAATATTGTCACTTTGGAACAGACGTGTTTTCAGCTGAACTGTTTGAACCCAAGCCCGAATATTTTTACACTTTTTCCTGTGTCTGTTCTTTCTTAAATGATAGCAAGGATGGTCGTGAATTGACATGGGAAATGTGATTTCAAGATGAAAGTAGACAGCGAAGACCCTTTCGATCCAATTTCCGCCACACATAAGTAAATCAACTTATTTTCGATACGTGTTTTTTTTTTTTGTTTTTTTTTAGGGGTTTTTAATGCAACGTGGTCACTCTTGGATGACTCGCGCTGTGGTCGAGGAATGTGATGCAGCATTGATGTATGTGCTGTCATCACTAAGTTTTGAGATCTAACAAAGTTTTAAGCTTGTAGTAAGATGTTTGTTTATGCATAATAATTATATGTAGTATATACAGAAGGTGCTGGGGTCATGACTTTATGAAATGCAACTAAAACTTACTGCATTCTTACTGCATTCATAGAGATTTAAATTTTTTAATGTACACCTCTTTTTGTATGAAGGTGTGCATACTGCTTTCAGTGAACGCGTAATATAATGCGTTATTGGGATTGACACGTGTAGGCCTCCGCAGTTACACATGCAATTTAATATAAGCTTAAAAAAAGAAAGATTGAAAGTTCCAAAACTATCTGTGCATTTGTGCGATAACTAAAAATCATGTGAAACCACAGCCATATGAAACAGGAATGCAGTAATGTTTTCTTTATTTAAGGCTACATTATGTTAGACATTCTGTTTGTTGTTCCATTTCCGATTGCTATAAAATGTGCGCAGTAGTCCTCCAAATTTTGTGGTGAGAGCGACCATTTCCAGCGGATAAGAAATATCGCGAATAATCTCCCATACTAATTCACCAGTATGGGGCGATTGTATTCTTCTGTCTGGTTTCTCATTCTCTAATGACGGTATGGTCATTTTTTCTTTTTTTTTCTTTTTTTTTGAAATGCTTATTTATAGAAGTGTTCATCGGTTCTATGTGAATGAATCTAGTGCTTAGATGCAGATACGATTTTCATTTAACGAGGGTCCTTCATATTCTTGGTTCAATAAAAATTGATGGAACAATGTAAGATACAAAACTATACAGATGACAAACTGATGTAGGGGGCAAAGACTCTGTGACGTATGTAGTATCTATTGGTATAGATTGTGATGCTTTCGGAGGGTTACGCATAGCGTCACATAATACCACAGTGAAATCTGGCGCTGAAGAGATCTCTATAATTGTCACAGAAATCAAATATAAAAAAATGCATTTTTAAAAAAACAAAAATCTAGCGAAAGTATTACAGTTGATTTGTGCTATAGGTGTGTGTGAGTACTAAGCAGAATATGTAGATGTGAAAGTAGTTCGTAGTTTTTACTATTCTTCGTTTCAGTCGTGCTAAGTTTGAAATTCTTATAATCACAAATAAAAAGACAAAATAAGTATTTTGTACGCTGTATTCATTGGTCATCCAGATAATAAGTTAATCAGTGTTGACTGAAATACTATAACAGCGTGTGCGTAGCAGCCAATCAAAAACTGTATGCGACGACCAGTGAAAAACCTTAGTCTCGTAGCCAATCAAAGAGTGAATATTGAGCTCATTGTTAATTTGTGAATTCCAAGAAATCACTACCTACGTTGTATGATAATTATATCATTGTGATATGTAACACAATATAAATCAGGTGTAAAACATATAATAGCGTCTCAGCATGGACACGTGGCGGTGTAAGGGTCAAATTTAAAATCAAGACATATGTGGCAAAATGGGGGAATTTTTAGCTAGGGGAACTACTGACTCAGGACACCGTCACATTTTAACTACGCAATGGAGTATATATTTATTGAATAAATTAAACAACTGTCACTGAATTAGAATTTGTGATAATTAACTGGCAGTACAAGGTTCCGCAGTTTGGATCAGTCAATTTCATGTCTCAATTTAACAAGGCGTTGGTGTATTTTTGTGTCTGCATTCTTGGATCCTAGAATTTTCTTGTCGGGTGCAAGAAAGATGTTCAAACAAATCGTGCTTTGCATCACTTGTCCCTTTGTCCTCAAAGTAAATAAATGAACTTTTTTCTGGATGAAGTGTGGTGGATTGATACCGTGAAATTAATTCTTGAAGTAAAATGTGGAGGAGTGAATTAAGATAGAGGTAGAATGGAGAGGGGTGTGTGTTTGTCGGAAAAGGGGTTTGCTGATGGGTTAACATGAAAGGTCTTGCTCATAAAATGTTAAGTTAAAGTATTTTTCTTAAGATGGCCCATGTTAAATTTAAAATGCCTTATCTGAGCTAATGCCTGATGCAATAAAAGGTAAGCTGCGTACTTTCCCCTTCTCCCTCCCCTTTCTCTCCCCTCCGCTCTCCCCTCCCTTTCCTGTCCCCTCTCCTCTCCCCTTCCCCCATAGCTCACTCGCTCTTCCTCGTCAGTTATGCTCCTGAGAAAATTATTCGATGATATTTCTACGTGTTGTTTTACTCCAAATTATGGTGACGTTGCTGTGCGATGGTTCATTAGAACTTTTAGAAATAGAACTTATATTGTTAACAACCAAGTGTTAAAGATTTTTGTAGTGCTGAAATCATGGAGCGAATGTTCTGCCACGGGCAGAGACTGATTTGGTTGACCGAACATGGATATTTTAAAAATATATCAACTCAAAATAAATGTCAGTAAAAAAGTGGTTGTTTTATTGCACACCCACTAATGTATGTATTTGCTAATTTAGTTTTTTTGGGCAGTATACAGATCGTAAGCATCTTATAATGGTGGCATTAATTGATTGGTTTCTGGTTGAAAAAAAAATAAAAGAGATGCAATTTATATGTCATCTTACCGTATAGTTACCTTTTATCCGTTCGAAATAGTTACTCATTCTCGAGCTTGTTTGAAGGTTTCAGGATGAGGAAGTATGTTACTTTTGCCGCCATTAAACCTTCTTACATTTTGAAAAGTATTTAGCGAAAAAAAAGTCTGCTTGTAATTAAGTTTTTTTTTCAGCCTAATCCGAAATTCAAAATGATTACCAAGATGCCATCTTCGTGCTCCACGTTTGTAGAATACCACGGTACAACGATCGGAACTGCATTTGGAATAAGTTTCGTTTTTATGCTAGATCTGAAGATCATGTCGTGTGTACCGATTACGCATCACTTGCGCATGTCATGTGTATATGACTCACACAGGCTGATATTATTCAACTGGCGTCCAAATAAACTTGGTTATTGTGTTCAATAATAACAATAAGATAATACCAGTTTGTGTGATTTGAGCCTCCTCGGGGTGTCACCCGGTAACATAAACAGGGGTACAATGTCGCAATAATTAATGCAGAAAAAAAAACGAATTTATTGCTATGCAATCTCACTGGATGCACCCCTGTTTATGGCTAAATCACCTGCTGTTTTAACTTCTTTTTTTTTTATCCCCCGCCGTCTTGACGAAGGCCGGGGATATAGAAACGCACTGTGTCCGTCCGTCAGTCGCCAGTTTTGTTTCCAGACGATATCTCCGAAACTAGTGGGCGGATCTAGTTCACATTTGGTATGCGTAACAACCAAGAAATCTAGATGTGCCTTTTGGGGCTTTTGATCGGATCGAAGGCCATCTGGATCTGTATTTGGACTTAGAATCCCAAAATCCGGATGTCAACGTGTACTTTGGTTTCCAGACGATATCTCCGAAACTAGTGACCGGATCTGGTTCATATTTGATATGCACAACAACGAAGAAATCTTGATGTGGCTTTTGAAGGTACAGCGACCACCTTACTTATTACACCCACGGCGGGGGATATGGCAATTATTGATTGCTCTTGTTTTATTTATTTTTCAGGAAATGGAACGTGTTTTGAAAAGCCTACCGAATCGCCATATTTAGTTAAGTATTACTTTTTATGTGGCACCCGGTGAACTACCCACGTGACATCTTGTAAATTCGACTGACTTAATGCGGTTTAATAATTTGAGAAGACCATTTTTTAGTTATGTTATGTTGCGCATGTACTGAACTGCTTGCGTGCATCTTAGTGCACAAAAAAAAAAAAAACAAAGCCAGAAAGATTAATGTGATTCTCAAGACAAGGCTACAGTTGAGTAACATACGATAGTGCAAGATATTTAACTACCGTTGTATATGTTGTGATGATTTTAGAGCGGTTAGGCGAACGAAGTACTTATTTTGCGAACAATATGTACGATGTATATTGTATCTAGTAGGTTTAGGACAATTGCCGGTCTAGGACTTTTGCCGGTGGGACTTTTGCCGGTATTTTGAAAAAAAAAAAAAAAGATGACTTGTATTTCATTTTATCCGATTCTTTTAAAACAATGTTAGTTTTATTTCGATTGCTATAATTCAGCGTTGTTATTTAAAATGCCTATTTTGCGTTGCTTTTTCTACATTTTATTTTTCCATACTTTTAACCTTTTAAGTCCAGATCTTACTCACATGTGAATGTTGTGGGATATTCCACGCAGTTAATCCATGATCTGCTGGTTTAGGAAATCTGCAATAACTGGCAATGCGCTGTGACACGTCTTGGTAGGTTCGGCGGGGTTCAGCAGCAACATGTCCTCCTAACATCTGGGCTAGGGTCACGGTGTTCAGGCTCTGCTCTTTCTGTGGTACCAGCAAAAACCGCCACAGGTTTAGATGGTGCGCGGTCACAGAAAACATCATCCATGCGGTTGTTTGTGCGGGGGAGATCCTCTGCTGCTCTGCCAGAGACGTTCCACTTCGGAATGGAGAATCTCGGTTCGGCTCTGGTTCGGCGACGAGGTCTGGGTCGACCAATATAGGTGTCCTCAAAGTAGTCAAGCACCGGGTTCATCCCGCAGGGTCTGAAAGGCGGAGACAACTTCCTCATCAGAAACGAAGGCCAGCGCTGCTATCACAATACAAGGTAATTATTATCTCCCGCTTAAAAGGAGTTAGTTCATTACAATTGTGGACATTAAGTCGAAATGGCAATTGAAAAGGTCGTACGAAATTTGAAAATTGCAATTATTAAGAGGGTATAATGATTGCAGCCTCAGGCATTGGCAAAGTCGCACCAACAATTGTCCCACTGGCAAATGTCCACCGACAATTGTCCAACCGGCAATTGTCCCACCGGCAAATGTCCTGTTCCTGTATCTAGTATATAAATACCATAAAACAAGATTGTGATATCATGGTGATTTTAGAATATCATATTGCAGATGGCATTTTGTGCAAATGACTGGCCCATTGGTAAATCATCACGGGATGATTTCCTGGTCACACGGCCATCTGAGAAAGACTTAGGTGCTGTGACTTTGTGACCAAGATGAAGTACGATGTAAACGTTTGGTCACTAGCGCAATGAGCAGTTGTACAATGTTTTAGTTATATCAGCTTGAAAATGTGTTGTTTCAATCACTTAAAAAAAATTTGGATTTTTTTTTTTTAGGAAAGCAGATTGGAGGAAAAGGTTTGATCTCTGGAAGGTAAGAAGGAGTATCTGCTGATAAGGCAGGGCCTTGTTATGGGAAAGATGGAGTCGGCTATGAGGTAAAATGTGAAAAAAAATTAAATCTGTGGGAGGAAGGACGGCAGAAGACGTTAGTATGGAGGCGCCGTGCGCAGTTGTGGAACTATTTCTGGTAATGGGTTATCATTGTATTCATGCATAATAACCCTTGAAGTGTGTGTTGTTTTGTTGCAGGGGAACATGGTGAAATGGCGTGTGAAACCAAAGACCGGACCCTGTGATCGCATGGGACAGTATTTGTGGCGGAAAGGGGGGGGGGGGGGGGCAAGAGACCTAAGATATAATGACGAATATATATATATATATATATATATATATATATATATATATATATATATATATATATATATATATAAAAAGTGAAATCTCGTTAAACCGGCATCGCCAGGACTGAGCAAAAAGTGTCGGTTAAACGATATGTCGGTTAAAAGGTACTGGGGGTCAATGGGGTAAATCCTTCGGGACCGTGAAAACATGTCGGTTAAAACGATATGTCGGTTAAAGCGATGTCGGTTTAAATGGATTCGACTGTATATATATATATATATATATATATATATATATATATATATATATATATATATATATATATATATATTAAATATGAGGATCTATGTTACAGATGTGATGTTTTAGGACTGACTACGGCCATTGGCATCACGTACAGTGCTGTTACAAAGAGGAAAGGATAATGCAGGTGTAAAGTGCACATACTTCATGAGCTATGTTTCTGTAAAGTTCAAATTTCTAGTTCGAGTGACCCGTAATGACAGTTGTTTTGTATTTTTGCAGGATTATAAAAAAAGAAGGCGACGCATTTGAGGCAAGAGTGTCAAAAGCCCGTAATTCCTTGATCTGTCTAAAGGCTGTCCTGGATTCCGTGACAACTCTGAATTCTTTGATGGCTCTAAACGGTATCGTTAAGTCGGAGGCAAGATGTCAAAGACAAATATATAACGCAATGAAAATGGAAGGCCAGACTGTCGTAGTGGAATATATAGATATTTGAGGCTCATGAATTGAAAATCTATTTTACAGATGTGATTTTTTGGGGGGATCAGCTCGACCCGTTGGTGCATCCTGGCGGCCTGGGAAAATTTGTTGAAGTACAGACTATGCCCTTGTTGCCAAGACGGAAGGACATTATAGCATACAAGGTGAGGTGTGATACAGCGTTTTAGTTACGTCAGCTTAAAAAGGTTATGGCTCAGGTCTGGTAAATCATAATAATCCTTAAAGTTTTTTTTATGTTCCAGGGGTACAGTTAGAGAAGTGCAGGGAACGCGTGTTGAAGAAAAGAGTGATCAGGTGCCGATTTGAGGGAGAGCTG
This sequence comes from Protula sp. h YS-2021, assembly GCA_949752745.1. Lineage (NCBI taxonomy): Eukaryota > Metazoa > Annelida > Polychaeta > Sabellida > Serpulidae > Protula > Protula sp. h YS-2021. The sequence goes on along the minus strand of OX457030.1, from coordinate 43,527,602 downwards.
CATTCCGTATTGTTGTAGATAGAGGTCAAGGCAATGCATGTTTTATATGCGCATGCTGGCCCTTTTTTCATACTTTTGAAGTTATTCAGTATTGTTGCAGGGTTGTAAAAACAGAAGGCGAACAGAAGGGTTGTAAAAACAGAAGGTTGTAAAAAATGCCCAAAAAGTGGACAAAAACCCCGCCAACGCGAACCCTGGATAGGGCAGTGAATGTTTTATGTGCGCATGCGTGGTGACCTTTGTTCATATACAGTTTAAATTTTCTTGTTCGAGAAACCCATAATAACCTGTGGAGTTGTTTAGTATTGTTGCAGGGTTGTAAAAACAGAAAGCGACGAATGTGAGTACGAGGCAAGAGTTCCGGCAGGCGAAAATATTGAAGAAAAGACTGGTCAGGTACCGACTTGAGGCGGATCTGCATTCCCTATTGTTGTAGATAGAGGTCGGGGCAATGCATGTTTTATATGCGCATGCTGACCTTTTTTCATACTTTTGAAGTTATTTAGTATTGTTGCAGGGTTGTAAAAACAGAAGGCGACGAATGTGAGTACGAGGCAAGAGTTCCGGCGGGCGAAAATGTTGGAAGAAAAGAGTGGTCAGATGCCGACTTGAGGCGGAGCTGCATTCTCTATTGTTGTAGATAGAGGTCAGGGCACTGCATGTTTTATATGCGCATGCTGACCTTTTTTCATACTTTTGAAGTTATTTAGTATTGTTGTAGGGTTGTAAAAACAGAAGGCGACGAATGTGAGTACGAGGCAAGAGTTCCGGCGGGCGAAAATGTTGGAAGACAAGAGTGGTCAGATGCCGACTTGAGGCAGAGCTGCATTCCCTATTGTTGTAGATAGAGGTCAGGGCACTGCATGTTTTATATGCGCATGCAGACCTTTTTTCATACTTTTGAAGTTATTCAGTATTGTTGCAGGGTTGTAAAAACAGAAGGCGACGAATGTGAGTACGAGGCAAGAGTTCCGGCGGGCGAAAATGTTGGAAGAAAAGAATGGTCAGATGCCGACTTGAGACAGAGCTGCATTCTCTATTGTTGTAGATAGAGGTCAGGGCATTGCATGTTTTATATGCGCATGCTGACCTTTTTTTCATATTTTTGAAGTTATTAGTCCCCCGCCGGGGGACTATAGTTTTCGGTTCTGTCTGTCCGTCTGTCCGTCTGTCGACACCTTTTTTGTTAACACACTCAAGCCTACATTTTTCCACCGATTGTTTAGATATTGTATATATGGGTAGTACTGGAACGAACAAGGTTCAGTAATGTAAATGAGCCATGTCGGCCCAAGGACATTGGCCCAGCTGAACTTCACAAATTTTCACAATCCTTACTCAGTCGAATGAGTTTGTTAACACACTCAAGCCTACATTTTCCCACCGAGTAGTACTGGAACGAACAAGGTTCAGTATTGTAAATGAGCCATGTCGGCCCAAGGACATTGGCCCAACTGAACTTCGTAATTTTTCCCAATCCTTACTCAGTCGAATGAGTTTGTTAACACACTCAAGCCTACATTTTTCCACCGATTGTTAAGATATTGTATGCATGGGTAGTACTGGAACGAACAAGGATCGGTACTGTAAATGAGCCATGTCGGCGCATGGACATTGGCCCAGCTGAACTTCACAAATTTTCCCAGTCCTTACTCAGTTGAATGAGTTTGTTAACACACTCAAGCCTAAAATTCTGGATCGATTGTTGAAATATTTTAGATATAGTAAGTATTGGAACCAACAAAGGTCGGTATTGTAAATGAGCCCTGTCGGCCCAAGGACATTGGCCCAGCTGAACTTCAGAAATTTTCACAACCTTTACATACTGGAATGAGTTTGTTAACACACTCAAGCCTACATTTCTGCATCGATTGACCAGATATCGTAACTATGAGTAGTATTTGAATCAAGAAGGTTTGGTGTTGTAAATGAGCCATGTCGGCCCAAGGACATTGACCCAGCTGAACTTCACAAATTTTCCCAATCCTTACTCAGTTGAATGAGTTTGATAACACATTCAAGCCTACAATTCTGGATCGATTGTTGAAATCTTTTAGATATAGGAAGTATTGGAACCATCAAAGGTCGGTATTGTAAATGAGCCCTGTTGGCCCAAGGACATTGGCCCAGCTGAACTTCAGAAATTTTCACAACCCTTACATACTGGAATGAGTTTGCTAACACACTCAAGTCTACATTTTTTTAAACAATTGGCAAAATGTTATACACATAGGTAGTATGGGTGGTAACAAGAATGGGTATTGTAAATGAGCCATGTTGGCCCAAGGACATGATACGAAGGGTTATAGTCCAACCTAACAAAATCAAATACTGGGATTGTACGGCGGGGGACATAGTCAGTTTCACTGACCCACTTGTTAAGTATTGTTGCAGGGGTGTAAAAACGGAAGGCTACGAATGTGAGTACGAGGCAAGAGTTCCGGCGGGCGAAAATATTGAAGAAAAGTGTGGTCAGGTGCCGACTTGGGGGAGAGCTGCATTCCACATTGTTGTAGATAGAGGTCAGGGCACTGTATGTTTTATATGCGCATGTTCACCTTTTTTCATACTTTTGAAGTTATTTAGTATTGTTGCAGGGTTGTAAAAACAGAAGGCGACGAATGTGAGTACGAGGCAAGAGTTCCGGCGGGCGAAAATATTGAAGAAAAGTGTGGTCAGGTGCCGACTTGGGGTAGAGCTGCATTCCACATTGTTGTAGATAGAGGTCAGGGCACTGTATGTTTTATATGCGCATGTTCACCTTTTTTCATACTTTTGAAGTTATTTAGTATTGTTGCAGGGTTGTAAAAACAGAAGGCGACGAATGTGAGTACGAGGCAAGAGTTCCGGCGGGCGAAAATATTGAAGAAAAGTGTGGTCAGGTGCCGACTTGGGGGAGAGCTGCATTCCACATTGTTGTAGATAGAGGTCAGGGCACTGTATGTTTTATATGCGCATGTTCACCTTTTTTCATACTTTTGAAGTTATTTAGTATTGTTGTAGGGTTGTAAAAACAGAAGGCGACGAATGTGAGTACGAGGCAAGAGTCCCGGCGGGCGAACATGTTGAAAAGAGTGGTCAGGTGCCGACTGAAGCAGAGCTGCACTTCCTATTGTTGTCCGAAGAGGATAGGGCAGTGAATGTTTTATGTGCGCATGCGTGGTGACCTTTGTTCAGATAAAATTTAAATTTTCTTGTTCGAGAAACCCATAATAACCTGTGAAGTTGTTTAGTATTGTTGCAGGGTTGCAAAAACAGAAGGCGACGAATCTAAGTACGAGGCACGAGTCCCGGCGGGCGAACATGTGGAAGAAAAGAGTGGTCAGGTGCCGACTTGAAGCAGAGCTGCACTTCCTATTGTTGTACGAAGAGGATAGGCCCAGGGTTCGCGCAGGGTTCTCGGGAAAGTGAGTCAAAAGGGAAAGTGTGACTCAGTTTGGTCCAGAAAAACTCGGTGGGTTCCGAAAAAGTGAGTCATTTCGTAAAAAATGCCCAAAAAGTGGACAAAAACCCCGCCAACGCGAACCCTGGATAGGGCAGTGAATGTTTTATGTGCGCATGCGTGGTGACATTTGTTCATATACAGTTTAAATTTTCTTGTTCGAGAAACCCATAATAACCTGTGGAGTTGTTTAGCGTTGTTGCAGGGTTGTAAAAACAGAAGGCGACGAATTCGAGTACGAGGAAAGAGTTCCGGCGGGCGAAAATATTGAACAAAAGAGTGGTCAGGTGCCGACTTGTGGCAGAGCTGCATTCCCTATTGTTGCAGATAGAGGTCAGGGCACTGCATGTTTTATATGCGCATGCTGACCTTTTTTTATAATTTTGAAGTTATTTAACATTGTTGCAGGGTTGTAAAAATGGAAGGCGACGAATTTGAGTACGAGGCAAACGTCCCGGCGGGCGAAAATGTTGAAGAAAAGAGTGGTCAGGTGCCGACCCGAAGCAGAGCTGCACTTCCTATTGTTGTACGAAGAGGATAGGGCAGTGAATGTTTTATGTGCGCATGCGTGGTGACCTTTGTTCAGATAAAATTTAAATTTTCTTGTTCGAGAAACCCATAATAACCTGTGAAGTTGTTTAGTATTATGCAGGGTTGCAAAAACAGAAGGCGACGAATGTGTGTACGAGGCAAGAGTTCCGGTGGGCGAAAATGTTGAAAGAAAAGAGTGGTCAGATGCCGACTTGAGGCAGATCTGCATTCCCTATTGATGTAGATAGAGGTCAGGGCATTGCATGTTTTATATGCGCATGCTGACCCTTTTTTCATACTTTTGAAGTTATTTAGTATTGTTGCAGGGTTGTGAAAACAGAAGGCGACGAATTTAACTCCGAGACAAGAGGCCCGGCGGGCGAAAATGTTGAAGTAAAGAGTGGTCAGGTGCCGACTTGAAGCAGAGCTGCAGTCCCTATTGTTGTAGATAGAGGTCAGGGCATGCTGACCTTTTTTCATACTTTTGAAGTTATTTAGTATTGTTGCAGGGTTGTAAAAACAGAAGACGACGAATCTAGTACGAGGCAAGAGGCCCGGCGGGCGAAAATGTTGAAGAAAAGAGTGGTCTGGTGCCGACTTGAGAGAGAGCTGCATTCCCTATTGTTCCAGATAGAGGTCAGGGCATGCTGACCTTTTTTCATACTTTTGAAGTTATTTAGTATTGTTGCAGGGTTGTAAAAACAGAAGACGACGAATCTAGTACGAGGCAAGAGGCCCGGCGGGCGAAAATGTTGAAGAAAAGAGTGGTCTGGTGCCGACTTGAGAGAGAGCTGCATTCCCTATTGTTCAAGATAGAGGTCAGGGCATGCTGACCTTTTTTCATACTTTTGAAGTTATTTAGTATTGTTGCAGGGTTGTAAAAACAGAAGGCGACGAATCTAGTACGAGGCAAGAGGCCCGGCGGGCGAAAATGTTGAAGAAAAGAGTGGTCTGGTGCCGACTTGAAGCAGAGCTGCACTTCCTATTGTACGAAAAGGACAGGGCAGTGACTGTTTTGTGTGCGCATGCGTGGTGACCTTTGTTCATATAAAGTTTATATTTTCTTGTTCGAGAAACCCATAATAACCTGTGCAGCTGTTTAGCGTTGTTGCAGGGTTGTAAAAACAGAAGGCGACGAATTCGAGTACGAGGAAAGAGTGCGGGCGTGTTGTTGCCCCGGATTGCCTGATGGCTCTAAACGGTATCTGATTGCTGTCCAGGATTCCATGACCAGTCCAAAGAGTACTTGGTGAAACGGAAGAAAGCCAAAAGTGCGACGCAGTAAGCAGGGGAGCTGAATCTGGATGTTACCTAGCAACGAGTCACGTGTACGAGGATTGAGAGCACACACAGTGTTGAAGGAAGGCTTTACTCCCGCCAACCTCTAGTGACATCAGGAGCAATGTGAAACTGTTCTGAATCAAACTCATTCAATAGATTATTTTGCGGCATGACTCTGATAAATGTTGTAATCTGATTTAGTCGATTCCATTGGCTCGCCAAACGCACACAAGCCGCGTTAAATCTTTTATTATTATTATACGGTACGCGAGATTTTAAAGTTCAGTGGAACAACAGTTAAAAATGCTGTAGTGTTCCGTTATATTTGTGTTCAAACAGGTTGGAGGTTTAAAAAAAAAATGTCTTGCTTTTAACAGTGGGTACGTTATTTTCCTAAATGTATTAAAGCTTGTACACAATTTTTGATGGTATTAATGACGCCAAATGGGCGGTCTGATATACATTCATACACTGTTTGAAATTAAGGCTAAGTCTTGTAGAAAAGGCAAATTACGTCATCGAGTGAGCGGTGGATGTGCTTGTCGATGTAAAATAAACAAAATAAATAAACGAAATACTGACTATTCTTTTTGTGACTTTTGTTCAAGTGTTAGTTTGTAAATATACCGGTAAATAAACTTTGCTCGGAATTAGGTAGTGAATTACGTACAAGGCTCAGTACACCCCCGCCCAAGTACGCTTAACAACCAGTAAGTACACTTACCCCCGACCCCCAGTACACTCCCGTCCCAGTACGCTAAACAACCAATGCACTTTTTTTTGTTGTTTTTTGTTATAATTAAGATTTTAAATATAAATATTCTTAAGTGTTGATTTATATAGAAACTGCCTACGATTTTTCTTATAACATATTCCCGTATATTCCCGTATCATCGTATAATAGAAAAGCGTATTGTTTAGTTTTTCTTGTTTCAGTTGCTATGTGCGCTAATTGAAGAAGAACAAAGGGTAGAAAACTGAGAACAATTTGGTGGAGAGCCGCGAGCACTGGCCAGGATATTTGTCGGCTTGCTGAGACCCAATCTGCCACAAGCTAAACCGGAACAGGTGCAAAGGGGGAAAGGACTCGTGTCAACACAACCGAGGAAAACCACAAAGAGAAGGATCCGGTTGGATGTAAAGGGTTGTATTGGCAGTTACATAACGTTTACAGTCATGATCTCTTTCGATGTACTTCGTACGTGTCTGGACATAACGCCGACTGCCAAAATGTCGACCAATCCTTCGTCAAAGGTATGTATTAGACATTCGTGTCGATTTATCGGGTTCTACCGTATTTTCAAACATTTATTTAATGTGTATGTTCTGTATTAAGGTTCCAGGAATTTTTGGCTGTTTATGTGAAGATCCTAAACAAGAGAAGTGCTCCCGCCGGAAGTTGTGCTGCCCTCAGACACGACAACGAACGTTTATTTTTGCTGCCGTGCTGTGCCGCAGATCTGGAGAAGTACTAACTGGTGGGTGGCTTATCGCACGTCCTTTTACAAACTCTTAGAAAACATTCTCGTATCGCCATAGCTTTTTTCTGTCAAATACGAGTTTGTAAAATAACTTAATCATTGTTTTTTTTTTTTCAAGGCGTTGGGATCACCACAGGAAAAGAAAATTACCTTCGCAGTACAAACAAAAGATGTCTGCAAAGTTATCTGATAGAACGGGATTGATGCCTAACGATACGGCTGTACGGCCGATTAGCCGAGGAGAGTCGTGAGACCCCACCACAGGCCCAGTAAATGGCATGGAAACACGCGGCATGAGAATGCCGAGCCATTTATGGATTTCTAAGCAGATAAGGTTTGTATTTCGTGAAGTCGCCATGGCGACGACTCGCCCGGCGCGTTGTGGCACCGGTGTTGTTTTCTTGGGTAGGCGGGTGGACGAATTCAACGTAATCAAAAGCACTGAGTAAGTCCATTAAACACTTTATTGTCACTAATACATCACTTTTCTATCAATCCGGCTTTCTAGTCACCGTCCTTTGTAGAGTGAAAAATAGGTTGATAAGAGAGCAGGTAGAGGTCATCCATAAAGCACGTACACAAAAATTTGTATATCTTTGACTCCCCCCTTCCCTCCGACGAGTTGCACGCAGTGCGTACGCAGTGGCCCAGATAACCCCCCCCCCCCTGTACCCACCCATGCAATATGTTTTGCTATATTGAAAAAATATCAATTTGTTTTAAACTGTTTTGTGTGTGAAGGAATTCATGCTTAAAAATTAGTACTCGCAAAATTGAAAGTTTATATGCCAACAAACATTAAAATGTGAATAAACTAGCGATTGCACCAAAAAGAGTATGGTATTTAGTTTGTAAATCGATGTATTAAGTGATTTAATTACATAAAAATGTGTTTGAGATATGTTTAAAAATGCGCACGTACTCAGTAGCCCGGACTCCCCCTTCCTGTACAAAGCGCACGCACCGACCGTGAACCCACCCCCTCCCCCCCCCCCCCCCCACCGTGCGTGCGTACTTTATGGATGACCCCTAGGCACATACAAATACAGACAGCTGCATGCACGGTATCCAGACATTTTCGAACCGGGCACTTTCCAGTCGACAATTGCCAATTGGACACTTTCCAACCGGACGATTTCCAAAGTAGTTACCAAGTGGATTTTTCCAACCACTTCATTTTTTTTCAAAATTCATGAGTGTGTTTGGCTGGTTTAAAATTGAAGAGCGACTTTTTTTTTCGCTGAGATTACCACGGAGATACATTTATTATGGTGTCAAGTGAGTCATTCGTACGTAATAATGTGGGGTTCTTTATTGTTTAAACTACAGCTGGAAATGCGGCCATTGGAATCCGCATCCTTACGGTGTATTGTACCAATTTTAACCAAATGTCGCACATTCAGTGCGAACGTTCGAGCAGAAGATTGTCGTAACAAGGAATAGCAGTTTTTGGTTGGAAAATGTCGAATTGGAAAGTGTCCCGGATTGCGCATGTACACACACATACACATGTACATATGCATATAGAAACACACGTGAGCGTATATACAGACAGACAGACGCGTTCATGCCTACAGTGACATCAAATGAATATTTCTGAATATATTTGAAAAACTCTTGGACAGCTCCATGTGCATACCCCACAGAGCTCTTCCGCCAATCCCAACAGATCCGTTTACGATGATTTCCTGTGGTTCTTCTCTCCATCAACTTTCATATAGACAGCACCTCGCAGAATGAAAGGTTGAAATGAAGTCTTCTTGACTGTTCGATCCGACCACACCCCCCCTCCCCCTCCCCCCGTTCCCTCTCCCAGTGATTATGAGCAGCTGTAACCGGCTGTACACATATATCTTACAATATGAAGCGGTAAACCAAGAACAAAACAAGCAGTAACGTGGTGATGAAATGTGAGGTTAGTGAGCGGCCTCCATTACACAAGTCTTCCTGGCAACAGACGTGGTTTCCCTGGAAACCGCCGAAACCATAGTTACGGTTCCGGCAGTTTGAGGAGCAACCTCTGTAGACGTAATTGTACCGTTCCTTGTCGGTTACTTTCTCCTGTAAATATAGTTACAAATCCTGTAAAATGCTTGATTAGGCTGCAAAATACGACGGGGAAAATGGTGGAAAATTTAAAAATAATAGTAATAATAACTAGACCGTTTTCGCTGCCGAGTAGCAAAAATTACACTTGGGGTTACAAAAACTAGATTCTAAACTCTGAACCTCTTACATGTTGTTTTTTAGGCCCAAAGGCTCGAAAATAAGCTCAAAATCTTTCCATATCTGTTTTCAAGATAATGGCCTACTTCCGGTTTTTTGAGCATGTTCGAGGTCAAGGTCACCGAGGTATGTCTTGCATATCCTCTTTTTAGGCCCAAAGGGTTGAAAATAAATAAGCTTAAAATCGCTCTATCGCTAACCGTTTTCGAGATAATGTTCAACTTTCGTTTTTGACTTTGGCCATGTCTAAAGGAGTCAATCGTTCTCTAAGGTCACAGTCAAAAAAATATCATGCCAATTTAAACTACTGCTCTCAGCTTCTTGTCGCCTGTTTCGCAAATTTGTTTTGTCGTTTTTTTAATTGAAAAAAAATAAGCGAATTTTAGAAGAATACAGGAGCATCAACTAGGCATATTGAAGTTTATCATATCCAGATTTCATCTTTCTAGCCCCAACTGACCAGTTCAACGGACAAACTAAAAAAAAAAAACGGAAAAAAACATGCCACAACTGTGGCTAAAATTTTCGTACAAATTCAACACACTAGGGGATTTTGGCAAATCCCCAAGTCTAATAAATAAAGGGAACCACCAGGAATAGTCACTTTTTTTATCGCTTTGAGGAATTCTAAACTGTCGCGAAATCCTTCAAAAGGTGAAACCAGTCTTCAAATGTTAAAATACTATGTCTGTCCTTTTTAGACCAGACGAGGCGGTATCCATTGTCTGTATGTGCGTATGTAAGCATGCACGTATGTAAGTTTTTACTTAAAATGTTTCTTCGTCTTTAGTCTTCATCGGGTTCTTTTTTTTTTTTTTCTTAAATTTTGCACGAGTAGGTATGATTCTCTTGAAAAATTAGATTTTTTCTTGGCAGTCCGCCAAGGCTACCAGTTTTCAAACTGCTTCTTCTCCCATAATTTTGATGTGATTGTCTTCAAATTTTGCACAAATGTTTACTAGGGAGGCGCCTCTTGAAAAAAAATTACTTATTTTGGCGATCCACTAAAAACTGACCAAATGTGGGCATTTTTTATTTACCGGCTGCCAGTTTTCAAAATGCTTCTCCTACACAGTTTGGCTAAGATTTCTTTCCCATTTTGAACGATCGCTCCATAGTCGGTAAATTCTAGAAAACTTATTTTCTTCTTTTGGCGATCAGCCAAAAATTAGCCAAATGGTTGGGGGGGGGGGTCATTTATCATTTTTTGGTAGCCAATTTTCTAAATGCTTCTTCTCCCACAATTTTGACCGGATTGATCCACCATAAATTGGCTAAATTGCGCGGGGGGGGGGCTGTTCACTAGGCAGTCCTCTATGGAAAATTTACTTTTTTGGCGATCCGCCAAAACTTGCTTATGGAAGGGCATTTAAAAATATGTAGCAGCCAGTTTTCAAAATGCTTCTTCTCCCACGATTTTGATGGGATTTCTTTACAATTTTACACGATTGTTCGATACATTATTCTCTCTTTAAAAAATTACTTTTTCTTACCCTCCAAAAATTAGCTAAATGGAGGGCAGTTATAATGTTTTGGTAAGCAATTTTCAAAGTGCTACTCCCAAAATTTGGATCAGATCACCTTTAAATTTTATACTGTTTTACAAGGTAGGCCTCTCTTGAAAATGTTTGACGATGTACCAAAAATTGGACTAATGAGGGACATTTTTTAGTGTTTTGTTAGCCAAGGTTTTTCTTCGACCATTTTGATCGGATTGCCGTCAGTTTTTGAAAAAGAAATTATCAGCCAATTTTCAAAATGCCTCTTCTGGCACAATTTTCACCGGATTCCTCTCAAATTTTGTACGAATACTCCCTTGGATGTTTCACATTCGAAAATTGCTTTTCGGATGAGGGAGGGGGCCAGTTGGCGGCGTTTTAAATCTTTGTTTTCCAAAATGCGTTGGTTGTCAATTTTCAGAATGTTTCTTCTTCCACAATTTTGATCGGATCGCCTTCCAGTTTTGAATAAAAATTCACCGGGCTGAGTTTCGAAAGCTTGAAATTTTTGCGGGCCACAAAAAATCGCTAAATGGGTGAGGGGGAGAGGCTTTTTTGTTTATCTTTATAGCCAATATTCAAAATGCTTCTTCTCCCACAATTTTTTATCCCAACGTCTTCATATTATGCATAAATGGTGAGGGCTTATCTTGAAAATTTGCTTTTTTTTGGCGATTTGACAAAAGTTGGCCAAAGAGATGGGGGGGGGGGGGCATTTAATATTTTTTGGTATTACTATCTGCTTGCCTATTAGTTGTTTTTAGTGATTGGCCAAAGATTGGGATTTTAGCACTCACCTGGTTGTTACTGAAAAAAACTGGGGAAATACTGGAGAAAAACCAATTTCTTACAGAAATCTTAAGTATGCTAATGATATAGTCTTATCTTCTTAAAAGATTGAATGAGGAAAGCAGACATTCGTATGCGCTTGGCTTTTTAACCCAGCCGACTTTGTCGGACTGGGTTAGTTGTATCACGAAAGGGGGCTTGAATGTATGTGCGTGTGTTAAACTTTTTCTTTAAAATGCTACTCCTACAGTTTTGCTCCAATCGTTTTGATATTACGCAGGAATGTTCCCTGGGTGGTCCCTCACCTGGGTATTACTTTTTTGACGAGTGACGAAAATACTACTCCTCCTACAGTTTGCTGCAATCGCTTAGATGTTATGCAGGGATGTTCCCCAGGGGTTCGCCTACCAGACTGTTATTTTTTTCGCGGTTTGCCAAAAACTGCCGTAATGGCGGAACTTTGAAGTTTGGCAAAAACTGGAATAAATGGTAGTAAATAACTGAATTGTCAAACCATTCATTTCTGTCAGTCTTTTTCAAATAGTTATGAATTTTAATCGTAAGTTTCTTATATGCTTCTCCCCCTGGATTTTGCTTCTTCTTTTTTTTTTTTTTTTTTTTTGCAAATAAAAAAAAAAAAAAAAAATGCCGAAATGGTGGAATTTTAAAAATTTTGTAAAATTGTGTAAATGAATCGTCAAAACCCAACCTCTCCAACATCCCTTTTCGGGTAGCTTCCATATTCGAATTAAATGCATTTTACATACTTCATTTTTTTGGCCTAACAGTATTCGTTTCAGACTCTCTTTCCTTGTTTGGTAACTCGGCTGTGTCATGTCCTTGGACATGCTTGTATAGGTTTTGCAGGGAATAGTTATGGTTCTGTATCCCACGGAAGTATATATAGGTCATACTATATTCATTCATGTTAGTAGTGCAGAACTGTAAGATCTATACGCTAAATTATAATCATCCCGGGTTTGAAAATATCGATAATGTCTATATATGAGCACATTGTAAACTGGCTTTAGCAAAATTGCATGCAAAAAAAATCGTATATCAAAAATTCTTTCTTTGCGTTTTGCTTCTTTCTTTTCTTCTTTCTTTCATGCTTATTACAATCTGTTCGGTAACAACTGGCCAAATAAACAGAGAGCTTTCAGAGAAACAGAAAAAATAATGTTCATCAAAGAGATCCAGTCTGATTACTTTTGATGGTAATGTCTTCTATTAAATCCAAAATTTGCCAAAATTCGTAGGTTTCTACTTTCACCTTTGTAATTTCTTCGCCTTGACGGCTGGGCATAATGTCCACGGACATTCTTGTTTATTCAGAATGAAATATATCATTTATAATTATCCTAGCGATGTGAGATTTGATCTAAACTTATCTAAGCCCTAGTGAATTAAACAATGCCAATTTCATTTAGTTGAATTTTCGTAAAAGGGTAAGCACTTAGAAATATTTAATGCAAAGTTTGAATTTCAACAAACTGCAATATTTACAGAAAGGTACAACGATTGACAAAAACTGGCAAATTGCACATACGGGATGCCAACGAATTTTCTGAAAAAAGCTAACATACAAAAAAATAATCAAAATTACGCACTCCATATTTGCTGCCTCCGCTTCTGTCTCCACCGATATTCCCTATCCGCTGTGAAATCTGTAGCGAGACAAAAACAACAATTTGATCCTAAAATATTGGTCTCGCGCCTCCTGCGCTCGTAATTTTCGTTCAAAAACACTTCAAACGCGCCACAGCAGTGACCTATAAACTGCTAATATAAGTTTTGTGTTTTATAAATGTTTATAAAAACCATATTTTACAGAAAGAACAAAGGAATTTTGACCAATGCCGGGATACCGATTTTTTTTTTTTAAGCAATTTTTCGACAAAAAGAGAGAGAGACGGCCGGTGTTCAGGCGAATAGTTCTCACTGGGCGAAAAGTTCTGACCGTCATTACAGCACGAATATGGTGTGGGCACATAGTTCTTGGTTGTACGTAATCAGTAAAACCAATGTGTAATATTACTGATCATGCAATACTCGTTTTTAATCGAACAGATTTCTTACATATACACTACAAGATGTGGATTCGCCTTTTAATTCCATCTTAAGATGTGGATTCGCCTTTTAATTCCATCTTCCATCTTTTTAAGGTGCAACAGATGTGGATTCATAAAAATGTGCTCCAAAATTCCAAATCGAATCGAAATAGAGGCATTCTGATCAATAACCTTTTCTGAAATCCTTCGATTCGTGAAAAAAAAAAAAAACTCATCAGTTTGACACTAAGAGCTTTGACTATGAATATTAAAATGCGTCAATTAGGACATATAAATATGCATATCCATAAAATGTATATCTCAAGTATATGTATTAAGGGTATTTAACAGGAAAATGGTCCGTATAATGTGAAAGTTGCAAATATGCAGCCAGTTCTTGGCACATTGTTTGTTCAAAGAATTAGCTACATCTCAAGTATTTACCCAATTTCTCCAAGTTCTCACTCCTCAGTCAGTTATTACGCCACGGTATAGAGCTTATATAACAGAGACGAGAACTTTTGGCCCAGGGAACTATTCGCCCAGAGCACCGGGACATTTTAAAAAATGGGATGAGAAACGACGGTTTTTCTTCCTGAACTCAGCAGGCAATACTTCTAATCATGTTATTAGATAATATTTCAAATTTTTATCAGTCGTATCAAATGTATAAATGTTTATTAAGAATTAATCGTTTTGAAAAACAAAAGAAATTGAACAATGGTCAATTTGAAATTTGATTAAATTATTTAAATTATTTTTTGAAAACCTGTTGGTTTTTTTAAAACGTTTTCAACCAAAAAAATACAGGGCAAAAAATCTGCAGATAAAAAATGTGACCTGAAAGGCAGGAAAAACTGAAACGGTTATTCAAATTTCTGTTGCCAGCATCGTCATTCGACCAGGAAAAAATGTCATGTCTCATCTCAATATGGAAAAAATGGTGACCACCTCCCCTGCTAATGCTAAGCCGAAAGCGCAGTGTGAAAAACAGGCACAGCCTGTGATGTACTTACAATACATTCGTTTTCACACTGAACGATCGGTGTCTCGTCCTTGCTGGGATTCAGGCAGTTCTGTTCTCCCTGCTCCGTTCCAAGCATTCGCTGATAGTAGCAATGATAACACTCAATGCTAGCCGCTACTACTGTTTGGTCAAAAACTTGAATTAAAATGTGGTAATGTGTTGTTTAAGGGACCCGCATATTTTCTTTAGCCACAACACCAGCTGATTAAGCTTCAGTTTTAATTATCAAGAGTCACTGTGAGTAATATGGATTATGCTAAGCTTGGGAGTAGGATGATATTGCGATTAGGTTTATAGAGAGGAAAATGTAGCTACGAAACTGGACGAGTCCCTTCTAAACGACACACAACATTTGCAAAATGTTAACAAAATAAGTACAAATACTACTTATCTTTGAACCGTTATTCACTGAGAGATATGTAGCTGATATTTATCTGTAATTGGCCATTGTTTACAGATATCTGTTATTCATTTGGACATGCTTTTTTATTGAAATAAAATTGATTTAGAAATGTATAATTATAGGTATGTCAGTAATTTTGATATATTCAGCTACATATAAGTAAAATAATAACACAAATTCCGTAATTCGCTAATGCTCAGAGAAATCTTTTTAAAAATTAATTTAGGGATATCTCTTACTTAATTAGAATTTTAAAATATCAGTTTATGTCAACTGACATCCCATAATTTTCCAAATTATTAATGATACATTTAATTTTTTTATCAATTTATCAATTTAATGATGCAGCAGATAATGGCCTCTCGAAGAGGTTAATATCTGCAGTATAATTAAATTTATAATAATAAAAATATTAAAATAGCAATCGTTATGAATATTTCTAAATACCCTACCTGATAAACTGCCCACTGTTAATAAAAATAAAATATAATTTGAATTCATTGTTGAAGAATTTAACGTCCCAAATGTAAAATTTCCAGTATTTTTTTTTCAGCAACCATACACTAATTATATTAATTGTCTTATCCCTGATTATACAATTAAAAATTCAGGCGAAACTTCCTGAAATGAAAATGATTTCCTCACACAGTTCAATACTTCATAAAATTTCTAAACATTCAGGTGCGCTTCTTGTGACCATGTATTTAACGGTATATAAACACGGATTAAATATACACTATGGCGCTATATGTATGGAATACAGAATTGGATTTGGGTATAGAGATCAATGATTCAGTGCGGAATGGGCTCTCTACAGAACCTACCCTTTGTAAAAACAAAGAAAATCCCAATAGTGTGTCTATTCTGTACCACTGCGCGGATCAATGGACTTGTTGAATAACGCTAATTGTGCTGGAGCATAGTAAAGATTATTCCAGATTAATGGAATCCCGAAGTCCTTGCATATTTATGCTGAGCTCATTATTGATATTTTGCATTCCGAACATGACTTTAGATATCTAAAAAAAGAAGTTTAAGATATCTTTATTATTTTTGATATCAGTGAATATTTTTTAGTCCAGCCGCCTTTTGTCGTCTGGTTATTCCCGTCGCTTGTGGGCGGTTCGTCGTCAGTTATGTGTGCAAGCAATTTTTCAAACTGGCGCTCTGGTTCGATTGCTTTGAAATTTGGCAGAAATGTTCCCTAGGCAGTTCTAAATATAGCTAGTATTTATCCCCCTTGTAACGGAGGGATATAGTTTTCAGCTTGTCCTGCCGTCCGTGTGTCTGTCCGTCCGCTCTAGTATGCTATCTTTTGTCCAGGCTGTTACTGAAAAACTATTCATGCTAATGCCTTTTCGTTTTACAAGGTTAATACGTATATTGAAGGTGTGCAACGTCGTAGTTTCGCTCGATTTGATGAAAAGTTGTTAAAATGACAGTATTTTAAAAATAAGTAAACATTTAGTTCGGATGTACACAGATATGACTTTTTGTCCATGCCGTAACTCTAAAACTGTCCATGCTAATAGTAGTATGTAAATACGGGTATGAGCACACCTGTGCTCAAATCCGTATTTTCAGGTGTTTTCAAACCCGCACGGGTATGAGCACAGTTTTCGGAAGTGGTAAAAAACCGCGCGCGATGTTGATGGAGAGTGAAGGACCTGAAATAAAAAAAAATAAACAAATGAAAGGAAATTTAAAAAATATATAAAAAAAATTAAAAAATAAAGAAGAAAAATAAATAAATAAAGAAGTAAAGAACCCACCCACCTGGTATGTGTCTTCAAACCCCAAGGTGTATGAAAACAGTTTCCAAAAGTGGTGTAAAAACAGTTTCGTCAAACCCTCATCAGGTTTAGCGAAACAGTTTCGTCAGACCCCCAGCGACGAAACAGTTTCGACAACTCCAGTGAAGATCAAGGATACTGTAACCTTGACCTAATGTCGTCAAGGACACTTTCGTCAAAGTACGCATGTACTTTCGTCATCCCATCCGAGCACGTTCAAACGTGCATGATTTCGTCATACAATCAAGGCATGTTCGTCAAAGCACACATGTGCTTACGTCATCCCATTCGGACGTCATTGATGGCGTCGCGGATGACGTCATTTACTAGATATTTCAATCGAACATAACTTTATAACTACTCAGTCGATTTCAGCATTCTTTTCACCATAGTATTCAGGAAGACTTGAAGTGTTTATGGATGACGTTACTGATGACGTCATCAATGACGTTATATAATCAAAATTTTAAACGTATATATATTAAAAACTGCTCGGTTAATTTCAACCATCGTTTCACCATAGTATTCAGGAAGACCTCAAGTGTTTATGGATGACGTCACTGATGACGTCATCGATGACGCCATATACTCAAAATTTTAAACGTGTATATCTAATGCTATTCGGTCAATTTCAGCTATCATTTTTACCAACCTCGGTGGCCTAGTGGTTAGAGTGTCCGCCTCGAGACGGGAAGATCGTGGGTTCAAACCCCGGTCGGGTCATACCTAAGACTTTAAAATTGGGACTCCTCCTCCTTGTGAGGCACTCCACATGTAAGGGTTTGAAGGAGAGCTGGAATGCCCAATTTCAGTATAATGTGGCAGGGGGATCCCGATATGACCATCGCAGTTGAAAGGGATCTAAAGAACAATACAATAGGAGTGGGCATTATTTCTGAATACACTACCATTCATAGATGATGTGATTTATTCGGAATGTGAAAAACAAGTTGGATGAAGTTGAACTAAAATTGTAAAGAACAAACGTAATTTTGGTGTGAGTTTGTAATTTTTTGTTAGAAATGTATCACACTTCTTAATTTCATTGTCTAATGTGGTTAAATAATGTATTTAATGTATTTAATTTATTTATTCATGTGTTAAACAATAAATGTAAAATAAAGTTGAATATATATTTGAATCGGTTTGAATGAGTTTGAAATAAAGTCCACGTTTTTTTCAATTTTTTTATTGAACTAACAAACAGTTGAATAACAATTCATTTATAACAATGCTCAACTAATACTTAACTAACTAATATTTAATTAACACATACTTAACTAACACATACTTCACAAACATCATTTAATAAAACAAAGGTTTATAACGATCATAAATCATTTGTTTTACAATAATATCACTGTCACTGTTTCTCAGTACCTCTAGAATATTTTCTACACTTACACCTCGAGCCCGTTGTAAAATATTATACACACAGTAAAATCAACATGCGTTTGAAAATGGTTGTTGTAATGATGTACTATTCACCACAGTTTTTTTTCCTAAAAATGGAACTAGACGTTTATCTGTAGGTGCTATACCGTAAGAATCAAAATACTCTTTGCTGTACACCGCCAACTAATGTTGCCCGGGCTTATCATGTTCATCTGTGTTCATCACATAAGCCCCCGGTTGCCATGTGGGTAACTGATCAATAGCAGATACACAATGAAAAATATCTTTAGTCATGCAGTCATGTTTTAAAGTAGCTTCAATCTGCCACATATTCATGTAGTCAAACTGAATATTGATTTCAACAATGTTATCAAACTCTGTATAAATGATAATATTTGTCGGATGCTGCAGTTCTTCATCAAAATTCATTTCCAGACTTAAATTTCCATGTTTTATAATCCCATAGTGGTAATTTTCATCATAGTCTGGTGTTAAGTCAAAGGCAAATAGTGCATAACCTTTATCCCAGTCTTCACGTTTAATGATACAGCTCTTGCCTCCATCCAACCTATCAAATCCACTAAACATTGTTTCATAGCATTGCAAATAAGCCTTTTCACCCATATTCGGGTGGAGAACTTTGGTAGCTACAGGCTCACCATCGGTGTACTGTTGAATAAAGTTAATGTTGTTATGTAGAAAATTGTAAGGATTCTTATCTCCTCTTCCAGAAAAAGCTGAACTTTCCACCATACTTATGACAACTCGCTTAGGTAATTGCCAAAAGAATGTGTTGTCTTTTACAAACGTGCGAAATCCACCCGGTACAGCAATCACTTTACATTCCTTTGGTGTAATAGGGAATTTAGCTGGCATGTTCAATAGTGCATCAGCATGACCTAATTGCACACCTGGGCTTGCTCGCACTTTTCGTACCATGAGGAACCATTCCACCAAGTTAACTCGATAGTTGTCTGCCGGTGTCGTCAACATATAACTATCCTTTTGCCCGTGGAAACGTAGATTTACATTGATACCGCTTGGAATACGTAATGAGCCCATGACGCTCACCGGTTGACTATTACGCATGTATATGTAGCGCGGGTGTAAGGCATGGTTCCGAGGTGGATCAGCAATGGGTTGTCCATTCTCTCCTATGGTGAACTTTAATGGATTAGCCTTCTTCACATTTAAAGAATCTATTTGTCCTGCTGTATCTTTGTAAGTGAGCTGTAGCGTTCGCTCTGAATTGAGGCCTTCCGAGTCATGAACGATATGTGAAATAATGCTTGTATATCAATGAGTGTTGTTGCAATGTGAAATAAGATGACCATTCAGAAACAGTTCCACATTGCTCCATAATCCATTAAATATATCGTTAACAGGAGCC
Source organism: Protula sp. h YS-2021 (assembly GCA_949752745.1). Taxonomy (NCBI): domain Eukaryota; kingdom Metazoa; phylum Annelida; class Polychaeta; order Sabellida; family Serpulidae; genus Protula; species Protula sp. h YS-2021. Next base: position 43,508,294 of record OX457030.1, on the reverse strand, counting down.
AATTCATCATCCGGTCCACAACCAGCTCCTGATTTCTTTACAATTCTAAAGCTGACGTGAAGTTTTGATTTTTTTTAAATCAAGATATTCTTCTGTTGTTGCTGATATGTAGAATTGTACTGGTGCACTTGGTCTAAGAGCAGTAACAGGCTGGTATTCTTTATCAGATGTTTTTTCCACTGCTGTTTGTGCTGGTAAAATGTGACCCATGAAACCATTCTAAAGGTGAAGTACTACATTCACAAGACTGATCATGAATAAGTGACATCTTTTCAAAAAATATCTTTTGATGTTGACGCTTTGACTCTTTTTCGTTTACTAACAGGTTTTACCATTTGGTATAGCACCTACGAGTCGTGTTGTCGCTTCCTGAGCTACTTTTCCAGTGACATATTTAGCAATGCCTCTTACTTCTTTTTTCATAATAATCACCAATAACTTGAGGATCACAAATACTACAATAGACATACAAAGTTTAAAATCCACGTGTAGTGTTCGAGATATAATTCGACTAGTACATTTGTACATTCCGCACCATACCAAAGGGAGTAATCCGCATTTTTAAATGTAGGCCGCGTATGAGGGTATTGAATTTCTGCTAATGCTACTTCAAATTTGTTTCTTAAATAAATTGTTTTTGACATACGTATTTGAAACGTGGAAGCTGTATTATTTTGATAAATATCTTTGCTTGGATTGCTCGGCAAAGTAATGTAAAAACTTGTTGATTCCATGTTGAAAATGACCGTTTGTGCTTTGGTAAAACATTAATTTCTGCTTCGTCTTCTGTACCTCCACAACGCCCACTTAAGCACCGTCAAAATGGCTAAGGGAATGTTACTGTTTGCTATAGCCTCAATGAACTCTTTCCATCCAGCTGGTATACTTTCACGTTCTTTCTTTCTTGACCCCACCAGAGCTTCTTTCAATAAGTCAACAATATTTGAATTAGAAATGACTTCACCCTTACTTAACACAAGTTCTTCCTGTTCAGTCCAATGTATTCCATTGTCTTTCAGTTCTTTTAACACTAAAGTTACCTTTTGATGATATGTTAATGGAAAATACTGTACTATATTTATTTTCTTATCTGGAGGTGTACCACATTTTTGTTTGTAGCGTATATATTCTCCTACCAGCTGTGACATTTTTTAGCAGCTTCATGATTCCTTTCACCTTTCAAGACATGTTTTATTTTACTTTTCAAATCACTCTCCTTAGGCTGAGACTTTTTTTAGTTCTAACAACATAAAATATTCAGATTCTGGAATCAACACCATTTTCACTGTATGTTTCATCGTCGTACAAGCTGTGCTAACAGGAGTAGGGCAAAGGTTGCTAAAGTCCCAATAAAACCACCTTTTTGATTAATTAGCTTCTTTTCATGTTTGAGAGATACTTTTTTGTTACTCAGTGTTCTCAACAAGTGCTTATCACATTTCAGCTTTTGATGAGCTTGTGGATTTAATGGTATATGCCCTTTTAAAATGTTGAGACAAATTTCAAACAAAGTAGTCAATTCTTCTTTTGTCGCTTGTTTAAGTAAAGCTTTACATCGCTGTGGTCCACTGCGTGTAAGCAAATGAAGGAATGGTTGATTTGATTTTAGTCGCTGTGGCATGTTGTTTCATTCAATACAAAAGCTAGAAATGACTACTGTGCTAGAGACATAGCCTTATTTACATAAATGAAAGGTATGTAATGTGGTAAAATACCAGTACGAATGCGAAGGAGTTCGTCTGTTTTTGGTTTTAAGTCAATAAACAAATACCCAAAAGGTTTGGTTGTGGCGTCTTGAAACGCTTCAATTAAAAATTGTGATTTGCCTGATACATTTGACGCGTCAATGTTGTAATGTGTTGATTACCTCTTGGATTCTTAAATAAAATAATATAATTGGAGTTAAAACTAATATTTCGCATTTCTTTTCCTTGATGAAACAAATTGTGTACAATAAACAGTATGCTTAAATTATTATGACTTCTAGCCACGCTAAACAAACGCTTCATACGTTCATCGCTATGGCACTGTGTCGTTAAGTCATCAATCACCAAGAGATTGGTTGTTTTAGGATCAAACCGGTCTTCAATGTCTTCTGGTATAAAATACCACCTGACGCATAGACTTGTATAAAGGTTGATCTGCACCATATAACCATAAAATATGTTGTGGACGTGGATCAGTGAGTTTATGCTCAATAATCGCTTTCATTAGAGATGTTTTTCCGCTACCAGTGGGTCCAGAACATAAAAATGTGAACGGGTGTTTGAATTGCATGTTAAAACTACTGTATGTCTTGGTTTTTTATCCAACTGTTGATTTTTTTTTCGGCCAGCCCATCCACTTCACAAAGTGTTCTGTTTCTCCTTTCCTTTTACGTGTTTTAATACCTTTTCCACTTTAAATAATGCATCAACGTCTTTTGAAACGGCCTGTAATTCTTCTTCATAAAAATGACCATCTATAGGCTCATCCATGAAGTTTTGAGGAAGTACAAGTTGATAAACTGTTTTCGACACCGATACGTAATGATAAAGACTTCTTCAGTCCATTTCTGGTGATAGTCACTTTGAAATACATATTTCATATGAGAAATACGTACTTGAGCTTTTATTTTAAATTTATATGGCTTAACTTTTTTTAGACCAGCCAGAGGGGTCTCCGTCGTCCGTATGTATGTATGTACGTGTGTAAACTTTTACTTAAAATGCTTCTTCTCCTTCAGTTTTGATCGGATTCCTCTCAAATTTTACACGAATGTTCTCTAGGTATACCTCTTTTTAATTTTTTTTTTGGCGATCCGCCAAAAATTGGCCAAATGGGGGACATTTGAAAGTTTTTGTTGCCAATTTTCAAAATGCTTCTTCTCCCACAATTTTGATCAGATTTTCTTCATATTTTGCACAAATATTCCCTAGGTAGGCTTCTTTTCCAAAATTACTCATTTTGGCGATTCGCCAAAAATTGGCCAAATGGGGGACATTTTTTAATTTTTTTGGTATCTAAGTTTCAAATTGCTTCTTCTCCAATAATTTTGATCGGATTCCTTTTCAATTTTGGAAAGTTGTTCTCTAGGTACACCTCTCTTGAAAAATTATTCTTTTTGGCGATCCGCCAAAAATTGGCTAAATGGAGACATTTGAAATTTTTTGTTGCCAATTTTCAAAATGCTTCTTCTCCCACAATTTTGATCAGTTTTTCTTCAAATTTTGCACGAATATTTTGTATTCATTTTGGCGATATGCCAAAAATTTGCCAAATACATTGTTCGAAGTTATTTTTCTGGGAAAAAAATCTTTGTATGTATTTATCGGTCTATGTTCGGGTCCGTTGCTAAATTAATTATTTAGCTAGCTCATTGCCATCTCGTCCTTTGAGGCCCAATTTTTCAGGGAAATTCCCTTGTTCAAGCACGCCGGATTTGGTTTTGTCGCTTTTCGTTAGCTGGGCCTTTGTCCTTGGACAAGTTTGTACAATGTGACTACCACTTTCGGCAACCAGACAAGCTTATTCATAGATACACTAGATCTCGGCTGGTCACAATGTCCCTTTCATTCTTGTTTAGAAAATTTAATAGTGTCCATGTACATACTGTTTCCATACTTTGGCCTCGTTTTTTTATTCACACCAGCAGGTGATAAGCCATGTAATGAGGTCTGAGGTCTATTGTTGTGATTGGCTAAAAGTTGTTGTAAGATGTCAGTGTACTTGTATGTTTGATTTTGAAGAACATAACAGTACATCAATCCTTTTACGGTACGTATGACACATTCAGCATAATTCGCTTTGGTTTCATCTTTAGTTGTGTAGAAAACCTTGTTTTTTCAGAAATTGTTTCACCAACCGGTTGGAGAATTCTGTCCCTTTATCTGACCGTAACAATTTTGTTCGTCTGTCTGTTTTCTGGAAAATAGCTTTAAAGGCTTGTACCACAGGGTCATGTTTTTTTATTTGGTAATCGTTCAATCAACAAATATGTAGAAAAAAACATCAATGACGAACAGTAGAAAATGAATGCTCTCGTTATGTGGAGCAAGATTGGTCACGTCAGCTAGATCTGTATCCTATGTCATCTATACCTTGCGTTATAATACGCTGTTGTTTGAATTTGTACTTGACGGGTTGTAAGAGTGTAATAGCGTCTTGATCGCGAATCCATTTTTAATTTATGATGGGAAGTTGCTTTTCCTGCTTGTTTCAGAAGTTGATATAATTTATGAGGTCCAGCAAAAGCACCAGGATGACGTGGATCAAAATATTTGATGTAAATAATCTTTCCATTTAGCCATGGTATTAAAGACACATCCAGTAACACAATTTATTTTACAATAACATCAAGAACATTATACATATGCTTAACTACAGCTTAACTATAACTCATGTTTATATATAACTGTTTCTATAACAACCATTTTACTTTAAATATTTTTTTGAACGTCTATAACAACAATTTTATTTTAAATGTTATTTTATTTAAATGTCTGTCTCTTTGGTGCTCTTCGGTAGTTGTAGTGAGCAAGATGCCTCGTTTGGTAGCATATGCACGTCCATCCGTTGTGGTAATGTATCCGCGAATATTTACGTAGAGCTTTTGCTTGTGTCGACACACTTTAACGCCTTTTCCATTCCCAATTGGGATGAGAACTTTTAAGTGCTGTTGTGGTGGTGTAGCACTTTCTTGCGTCAAGGTTGATTCACCGCTCAGTTTCACACCTTGTCCAGTTGGGAAAAGAACGGATTGTTTTAAGTGTTGTTGTAGTATGTTGTTTACACTTTCTTGTATAACAGTTGGTTCCCCACTCACATTTACTTCTCCTGAATTCATTTTTTAATGTTCACTCCTCGATGGTTTGTTTTAAAATATGATGCGATGACTGTGTTGTACCCTTTTATTGTATAGAAGTGTCCACTGGCGCATGCGTAACTAAACACATTTCTACTACTAAAAACCGAGTGTCTGGTAACCAGTCATAATCAGCCTTTTGTAATGCTAGTCCTAACATAAATTGTTCATGACGTACACCAAGGCTGTTACACTTTTGCGTAAATTCCACCAACACTTGATGAATCGGTAAGTTGTGCCGTGCTTTTTTCCAGTGTGTATTAAAGTATACAAACACAACATCAAGTTTTTCGTTTAGAGAAGAGTGGGGTGTTACAACAAAAGACTTTTCTTGCTGTAAACTAATGTACATCCTATGTCCGTAACGTTTTTTAAATTCAGATTCCATCACGCGATACGATTCCATTTGCTTCTACCTTAAGTTCACCACACACCTTACAGAAATTGTCTGGTTCACAGTCTTCACAGTTATACTTATGGCAATGACACTTGTCTCCAAAAAACTCCGGTCCACCACGGTACTCGCAAATGTACGCGTGTTTGTTGCAATTTCTCACTTCTCTCAGATCCCTTTTCCTCAAATCGCTTTCTTTCATACGTTTCTGACGGGAGATATAGAAACGCGCTGTGTCCGTTAGTCCGTCCGGCCGGCCGTCCGTCAGTCGCCAGTTTCGTTTCAAGACGATGTCTGCGAAACTAGTGGACGGATCTAGTTATATTTGGCATGCGTAACAACCAAGATATCTAGATGTGCCTTTTGGGGGTTTTAGTTTGATCGAAGCCCATCTGGATCTATATTTGGACTTAGAATCCCAAAATCCAGATCTCAATGTGTACTTTGGTTTCCAGGCGATATCTCCAAAACTAGTGAGCGGATCCGGTTCATATTTGATATGCATAACAAGACATCTAGATGTGCCTTTTGGGGGTTTTGATCGGATCGATGCCCATCTGCATCTGTATTTGGATTTAGAATCCCAAAATTCGATTCTCAATGTGCACTTTGGTTTCTAGATGATATCTCCGAAACTAGTGAGCAGAATCGGTTCATATTTGATATGCGCAACAACCAAGATATTTAGATGTGCCCTTTGAGAGTTTTGGTCGGATCGAAGCCTATCTGGATCTGTAATTGGACTTAGAATCCCAAAATCAGGACCTCAACGTGTACTTTGGTTTCCAGCCGATATCTCCGAAACTAGTGACCGGATCCGGCTCATATTTGATAGGCATAACAACCAAGACATCTAGATGTGCCTTTTGTGGGTTTTGATCGGAGAGAAACCCATCTGGATCTGTATTTGTACTTAGAATCTCCAAATTCGGATCTCAATGTGCTCTTTGGTTTCGAGATGATATCTCCGAAAATAGTGACGGGATCCGGGTCAATAGTTGATATGTGCAACAACCAAGAAATCTAGATGTGTTTTTGGGGGCTTTTGATCGGATCGAAGCCCATCTGGATCTGTAATTGGACTTAGAATCCCAAAATCTGCATCTCAATGTGTTCTTTGTTTTCTAGACGATAACTCTAAAATATTTGCCGGATTCTGTTCTCATTTCGTATGCATAACAAAAATATAGTGTAGTTGTTTTATCTACTTAATTTAAGTGCGAGGTACAGCACCCGCCTTACTAATTACACCCACGGCGGGGGATATGGCAATTACTAATTGCTCTTGTCTAGTTGAACGATTGAAAACATACCATTCCTTAAATATTTTCTCCATTGCTCTGTCTTCCTCCATGGTTTACTGTTCAAGAATGTGCTATTTTACCCCCTTTTATACCCTTCACAGCACTCTAGTGAGCAAAATTCACTCTACTGGAATGTGATTGGTGGAGAAATGGATGACGGTATTGATGTAAAATATAGATTTACAGATAATAGTGCCGATCCTGGGGAAGTGTTGGAGGTTGTTTCCCCCAACGGTGCTGAGAAAGTGCTGGGGAAATGCTAAGGAAGTGGTGAAGAAAGATGTTGGAAAAGTGCAAGTGTTGTGAAATGCTGAGGAAGTGTTAGGAAAGTGTTGAGAAAGTGTTGGGAAACCTTGTGGAAGTATTGAGTAAATGTTGAGGAAGTGGTGAAAAAGTGTTGGAAAAGTGCTGAAGAAATGCTAGGAAATGTTGTGGAAGTGCTGTGAAATGCTGAGGCAATGCTAAATAAATATTGAGGAAATGGTGCGGTAAATAACTAAGAAGTGTTGGAAAAGTGCTGCGAAAGTGGTGGGAAAAGCCGATCCATGACGCCATCAATGACGTCATCCATAAACACGTAAAGTCTTCCTGAATACTGTGGTGAAAAGTTGACCTTGTAGTTTAAAGTTATGTGCGTTTCAAATTTTGAGTAAGTGGCGTCATCCGTAACGTCATCAGTGACATCACCAATAAACACGGAAAATCTCTCTGATTACTATGTTGAAAAGATGGTTCAAATGGACCAAGTAGTATTAAAGATATACACGTTTAAATTTTTTTGGTAGATGACGTCATCCGTGACGTCACCAGTAGACACTTTACGTCCTACTGAATACTATGGTGAAATAATGGCTGAACATACACGTAAAATATTTTAGTATATGACGCCATCGATGACGTCATTAGTGACGTCATTAATAAACACTTCAAGTGTTCCTGAATATTATAGTAAAAAAAAGGTTGAAATTGACCTAGGAGTTTTAAAGATATGCCAGTTTAAAATTTTTAATAGATGACGTCATCGATGACGTCATTAGTGACGCCACCAATAAAAATTTTAAGTCTTCCTAAATACTATGGTGAAAAGATTGACTGATTGAGTATTTTTTAAGATATGTACGTTTGAAATTTTGAGTTAATGACGTCACCTGATACGTCATCCATAAACACCTAGAGTGTTCCTGAGTACTGCGGTGAAAAGATAGCTGATATCGACCGAGTAGTAACAAAGTTATGCTTGATTGAAATATTTAGTAAATGACGTCATCCGTGAAGTCATCAATGACGTCAGTGACGCCGGAATGGGATGACTTAAGTACGTTTGTGCTTCGACGTACGTGCTAGATGGTATGACGAAAGTACATGCATACTTCAACGAAAGTGTCCTTGAAGAAATCAGTTCGACGAAATTAGGTCAAGGTCAAAAGTACACGTGTCTTTGACGAAAGTTTCCTTCACGAAATAAGGTCAAGGTTACTCTACAGTGTCCTTAACCTTCACTTCAAACCCCCAACGACGAAACAGTTTCGTCGAACCTCATGAGAGTTTGAGGAAACAGTTTTATACCACTTCCGGAAACTGTTTTCAAACCCGCAAAAGTTTGAAAACTTAAAGGTTAGGGGATTCGTGCTCACAATGCCTCTTCTGTTTTCATACCCACGTTTTATACACTGAGTTAGCACATCTATTTTTTTTACTTATTTTTCTTTTAATTTTCTTTCATTTGTTTATTTATTTATCTTTTTATTTATTTATTTATTTATTTATTTTTTATTATTTTCATTAGTGTATTAATTTTATGTGTTGTTTGTTTTTTTTAATTGCTTATTTATTTATTATTTGTTTGTTTGCTTTAATTTTTATTTGTTTATTTTTTTTATTTATTACAGGTTGAAATTTATAAATAGGCGTATGAAAACAGTTTCTGGAAAATGATGTGAAAATGGTTTGGATACAGTGTCTTTGAATGAGGTCAAAGTTATAATGTCCTTGATATTCACTGTCTTTGAATGATGCCAAGGTTATAGTGTCCTTGACGAAATTAGGTCAAGGTAAAAAGTACACGTGTACTTTGACGAAAGTGTCCTTGACGAAATAAGGTCAAGGTTACTTTACAGTAGTCTTGAACTTCACTGGGGTTTGACGAACTGTTTCGTCGCTGGAGGTCTGACAATTTTATACCACTTCCGGCAACTGTTTTCATAGCCCTAGGGGTGTGAAAACACAAACAAAGGAGAGGGGGTTTCTTTTGCGGCCTTGACCTTCGTCTCAACATCGGGCGCGGTTTTTTACCACTTCCGAAAACTGTGCTCAAACCCGTATTTATATACTACTGCTAATGCTTTTTTGGTTTTGCATGCGGTGAGTACGTATTTTGAACCACTTCCGGCAACTGTTTTCATAGCCCTAGGGGTGTGAAAACACAAACAAAGGAGAGGGGGTTTCTTTTGCGGCCTTGACCTTCGTCTCAACATCGGGCGCGGTTTTTTACCACTTCCGAAAACTGTGCTCAAACCCGTATTTATATGCTACTGCTAATGCTTTTTTGGTTTTGCATGCGGTGAGTACGTATTTTGAAGGTGTGCAACGTCGTAGTTTCGTTTCGCTTTGATGAAAAATTGTCAAAATGACACTATTTTGAAAATAGGTGAAAATTTAGTTCGAATGTACAAATATGTGATTTTTGTCTAGAAGTGTTCATCCTAATGCTTTTTCGCTTCGCATCGTTATATTGAACAGGGTTCGCGCTGGGTTCTCAGGAAATTGAGTCAAAAAGGAAAGTGTGACTCAGTGGGGTCCAGAAAACTGAGTCACAACATCCTGCAACGACACCTCTACCCCCCCCCCCCCCGATCCCCACCCATCCCATACCCCCTCCCCCCCCCCCGCATACCCCCTCCCCCCAACGGTGCTCTTTCTTATAAGAACACACCTTAAAATTGATTATTTATTTAACGCTGAAACATTGAAACGCTTTAAAACAAAAGTAATTGTTATGCCTACTCTGAACACAACTATGCAATGGCTGTGCTATAATTTGACGGAAAAAAATTAAATACTGCGCTACAGAAAAAATGGGATTCCAATTATGAATAATACTGGAATGATAAAACAGATTACGATTTCATTGGCAAATAATTCGTTTTAAACGGGTCCATAGCTAATCTAGTTAATCTAACGAAAAAGTGATGTGTATAATTTTGACACTTAGCTGACTTTTTCACTGCAAAAAATATTATAATTAATTTAATTATTACAATATGTTTTCTTGTCAAAGTGTGACTCGATGGGTTTTAAAAATGTGAGTCACAGTGACTCGGTGGGTTCAGAAAAAGTGAGTCATTTCGTAAAAAATGCCCAAAAAGTGGACAAAAACCCCGCCAACGCGAACCCTGTTGAAGGTGTGCAACGTCGTCTTATATTTGAAATCGACCAAAAATTGTTAGGCAATGTAGGGTTTTCAATTTCAATGAATCTAATAACATCCAATGACATGCGTTACACGAGGGATCCTGCCTCACTGTTTGGCGAGTTTTTATTCAATTTTTAGTGTGGGGCCGATTTGACCCGGTTAACAAAAATATTAGCAAAAAAATCGTCAATTTTTTTAGAATAAAAATGCCACTCTTTCTACGAATCCTGTTTGATGGCATTGAAACTGTACAGAAAAGTTTCCTGAAAATTTCTTTCGCAGGCCTGTATTTTTGCGCTGTTGTTTTAGCAAAAGTATTAACCAAAATTTTCTCCATCATGCCTTGTATTGTGTTTGGCAATTTGGATAAATTCACTAAAATACTGGCCAGAACAACGACAAAATTCAGGCAAATACAAAAATGCTTCTGTTCGTATATATCCTGAAACACCGCTTGAAAATTTGATGGAAATGTTTCCCAAAAGTTCCTACTTTATTAACCCAGCGTATGTTAAACTTTTTCTTTAAAATGCTACTCATCCTACAGGAATGTTCCCTGGGTACTCCCCCACCTGGCTATTACTTTTTTTGACGATTTACGAAAAACTGACAAAATACCGGCACTTTTGATGCTCGTTTGGACCCATTTGTAAAATGCTACTCCTCCTACAGTTTTACTCCAATCGTTTAGATTGTCCCCAGGGGTTCGACTACCAGGCTATTATTTTTTCGCGGTTCGCCAAAAACTGCCGAAATGGCGGAACTTGACAAAAACTAGATTAAATGGTAGTAAATAACTGAATTGTTAGATCATTCATTTCTCTCAGTCTTTTTCAAATAGTTATAAAATTTTAATTGAAAGTTTCTTAGGTGCTTCTCCACCTGGACTGCATCTGGACTTCTCCACCTCTTTTTCGCAAATGACAAAAAAATACCGAAATGATGAAATTTTAAAAATTTCGTAAAATTGTGTAAATGTCGGTAAATATGTGAATCGTAAAAACCCAACCTCTCCAACATCCCTTTTCGAGTAGCTTCCACCCGGGAAAACTCGTTTTTGTGTATTAAAATTAGGAAAAGGTTACGTTCAGAAACAAAGTTCTTCATTTTTTGGCCTAACGGTATTCGTTACAGAGTTTTTCTCTCTTTCCTTGTTTGGTAACTCGGCTGGGTCATGTCCTTGGGCATGCCTGTATTGTATTTTAACTGGCGATTTGCCAAATTGTCCGTTTTGCAATATATATTTATAATTTTGCGTCCCACTGAATGCATATAAATATATATATATATATATATATATATATATATATATATATATATATATATATATATATATATATATATATATTGTTCAGGTTAATGGATGAGAATTGTAAGGTCTACTTGCTACGTTATTATAATTATGTTATTATTATTATTATTAGCCCAGCTTACGTTACACTTAAGCTGAGGTATTCCTATCGGTTTGCGGGTGGCGTCCGTTAGTTAGTTAGTTAGTTAGTTAGTTAGTTAGTTGTTTATTTAGTAAACTTTGTTTCAAAATGCATCTCCTCCAACAATTTTGATCCAATGCCATTTATTTTTGGTGTGAGGCATCCCTAAGAGGTCGTGCATACGGCTTGTGCTTTTCTAGTCGATCGGGTGATTTTTTAATTTTTGGCGAATTTTTTAATAAATTATAAAATTATCTCCTCCTGCATTTTTGACCCGATGTCATTTTTTTTTTTTTGGTATGAGACACCCCTAGAGGGTAATGCATACGGCTTGTGCTTTTTTAGTCGATCAAACAATTTTTGTATTTTGGGGGAATTTTTGAAGCAAAAATCTCGAAAATAATTCAAAATGCATCTACTCCTATAATTTTGAGTCGATGTCTTTTATTTTTTTATTGTGAGCATCCCTAAGCGGCCATGCATGCGGCTTGTGCTTTTTTAGTCGATCGGGTGATTTTTGAATTTTTGGGGAATTTTTTAAGGAAAAAAATTAAAATACATCTCCTCCTACATTTTTGATCCGATGTCATTTATTTTTGGTATGATAACCCGTAAAGGGTCGTGCATACAGCTTGTGCTTTTTCAGTGGATCGGATAATTTTTGTATTTTTAGGGAGTTTTTGAAGAAAAAACTTCAAAATGCATTTCCCCTGCAGTTTTTAACCGATTTCATTTTTTTTCTTTTTTTTTTACTTTAGTATGAGGCATCCCTAAAGGGTTGAGCGTAAGTCGATCCAACAATTTTTGTATTTTTAGGAAATTTTTGAAGAAAAACTTCCTCCCACAGTTTTTATCCGATTTCATTTATTTTTGGTATGAGGCATCCTTAGGTGGGTGGGGCATACAGCTTGTGCTGTTTGACTCGACTTGGGAATTTTTTATTTTGGGGGGATTTTTTGATGAAAATCAGACATCATTTATTTTGGGGCTGAGGCATACTTAGGTTGTCGTGAATACGGCGTGTGCTTTCTTAGTCGATCAGGGAATTTTTGAAGAAAAAAATTCAAAATGCATCTCCTCCTACAGTTTTTATCAGATTTCATTTATTTTTTATATGAGTCGTCTGTAGGGGGTCATGCATATGGCTTGTGCTTTTTGAGTTAATTGGAAAACTTTTGAATTATTCTTTTCGGAATTTTTGAAAAAAAAAAAATGAATCTCCTCCTACAGCGCGTAAACGCAAGTAAAATGAACTTGCGCAATATTCAGATTTAACGACCGAACATCGACGCAAGTTACATAAACATGCGCAGTAGTCCCAAAATGAGCACTGCGCATCGATGCAAGTTAAACAGACATGCGCATTGATCCCAAATGTGAACCGCGCATCGGCGGAAAATAAATAAACATGCGAACTGGTCCAAAATAAGCACCGCGCATCAACGCAAGTTAAATCAACATGCGCACTGGGCCGAAAAAAAATGAACCACGCATCGACGCAAGTTGAATAGACATGTGCAGTGGTCCGAAATGCAAACCGCGCATCAACGCAACCCAAAGAAACATACGCACTGGTCCGAAATGCGAACCACACATCGAAACAAGTTAAGTAAACATGCGCAGTGGTCCGAAATGCGAACCGCACATCAGCGCAAGTTAGATAAACATGTGAACTTGGTCCAAAATAAGCACCGCGCATCAACACATAGTTAAATAAATATGCGCACTGGTCCGAAAAAGAACCGCGCACCCCAAAGAAACATGCGCAGTGGTCTGAAATGAGAACCACGCATCAACACAAGTTAAATAAACATGCGCAATGGCGCGAAATGCGAAGTGCGCATCGACGGAAGTTAAATAAACATGCGAACTGGTCCAAAATTAAGCACCGCACATCAACGCAAGTTAAACAATCATGCGCACTTGTCCGAAAAAAAGAAACACGCGTCGACACAAGTTGAATAGACATGCGCAATGGTCCTAAATGAGACGGGACTTAAATATATGCATATTGGTCCGAAATGCACATCGCGTGTCAACGCAAGTTAAATAAACCTACGCACTGGTCCGAAATGCGAACCGCGCATCAACGCAACCTAAAGAAACAAGTACACTGGTCCGAAATGCGAACCGCACATCAGCGCAAGTTAAATAAACATTTGCACTGGTCGAAAATAATTACCACGCATCAACACATAGTTAAATAAATATACGCACTGGTCCAAAATGCGAATGACGCATCAACACAAGTTAAATAAACATGCGCACTGGTGGAAAATGCGAACTGCTCATCAACGCAAGCTAAATAAACAAACACAGTCGTCAGAAATGGGAACCGAGCATTAATGCAAGTTAAACTAGAACTCATTTCGCTAGCGAAATGTTAAACACTTGACAAAAATTAATACGCAAAAATAGTTCCTTCAATTTGTTATTTCTTGAATAATATATTGCAAACAACACAGCTTGAATACGTCTTATTAGCCGAGTAGTGTTTGGTTTTTGTTGACTTGAGGTTTTATTGACTGATCAGGCATACGCCGTGTTATCTATTTACGCAGTGAGAGCTCACACAAAGCTGCGTAACTGTGTTCTGTGCTGTGCGTGAAATTTACTTGCAAAAAATACACTTTTCGCATGGCGTTTTAAACAAGAACGTCATGCAACGTCATGCACACGTTCATATCAAGTTCTACCAATGGCTGCTTGCACAAATTCAAAAACCCCCTTGCAAGCCTCAGGCTTGTCAAGTGTTAAAACATGCGCACTGGTCCGAAATGCGAACCGCACATCAACAAAAACTAAAAAAGCAAGCACACTGGACCAAAATAAGTACCGTACATCAACGCAGGTTAAATAAACATGCGCACTGGTTCGAACTGCGAACTACGCGCCAACGCAAGTTAAATAAACATTTGCACTGGTCCAAAATAAGCACCGCGCATCAACGCAAGTTAAATAAACATGCGCACTGGTCTGAAATTCGAACTGCTCATCAACGCAAGTTGAATAAACGTGCGCACTGGTCCGAAATGCAAACCGCACACCAATGCAAGTTCAATAAACATATGCACAGGTCCAGAATAAGCACCGTACATCGACGCAAGTTAAATAAACATGCAAACTGGTCCGAAATGCGAACCACACATCAAGGCAACCTAAGTAAACTTGTGCACTTATCCAAAATAAGTACCGCTCATCAACGCAAGTAAAATAAACATGTGCATTGGTCTAAAATAAGAACCGCACATCGACGCAAGCTAAATAAACTTGCGCACTGGTCTGAGATAAGAGCCGCGCATCAACGCAAGTTAAATAAACATGTGCACTGTTCCAAAATGAGAGCCGCGCATCAACGCAAATTAAATAAAGATGCGCACTTGTCTGAATAAGAACCGCGCATCGAGGCAATTTACATGAATAATATGCGCAATGGTCCGAAGTGCGAGCGTTGTTCGAAGGTATCTAGGGCAGACTATCCAGTCTACCAGAGATACAAAAATCTCTGTTTCCCATTTTTTCTGGGAAACAAATCTTGGTATGCATTTATCGGTCTATGTTCTTGTCCGGTGCTAAGTTAATTATTGAGCTAGCCTTTTGCCGTCTCATCTTTTGAAGCCCAAATTTTCAGGGAAATTCCCTTGATCATGCCGGCTGGAATCGGTCTTATTGCTTTTCGTAAGCTGGGACTTTGTCCTTGGACAAACTTGTTATAATTATTATTATTATTATTATTATTATTATTATTATTATTATTATTATTATTATTATCCCCCGTGAAACGGAGGGATATAGTTATGAGCTTTTCTGTCCGCCCGTCTGTCTGTCCACAAGAAGTACTAAGTTTTGTCCATCCGACTTTTCATAGATGTGATTGTCATAGGATCCTGAAACCTTGCTTGGTGAAAAGATGTATTTTGAAGATGTGCAATGTGGCATTATTGTCTAAATCGACCGAAAATTAACGTGGGATATTGTCAAAAATGGCGAATTTTTGGCTTGAACTTTGCCGTAGGACAATCTTATGTCCATCCGACTTCTCATAGAAGGAATTGAGGGTAAATCAGGAAATATTAAGCAATGGATTATGAAAAATATATAAATTCAAGTTGTTACTTCGAAAATCTCCGAATAATTCACGTGAGGGAAGCTGTCGAAACACTTTTTCATGCATTTTACTTTTACTGCTTCACGGGGGACCCTGCCTTACTCTAGTTATTATTATTATTATTATTATTATTATTATTATTATTGTTATTATTATTATTGTTATTATGTGTCCCCGACCAAGTACACGTATGGTGTTTATACTTTCTCTGTGTGTGTGTCTGTGTGTGTGTGTGTGTGTCAGTCTGTTGTGAACAAAGTGTTGTGTGCAAGATATCTCGAGAACGAAACGTCGGATAGACTTCAAACCTGATCGATTTATTCCTTGGTAAGGTCGGACGGTTCTCTCAACTTTTGACGCATGTCACATGAATAGGACAGGCGTATGACGTCATTACGTAAAAATCTTGTGTGCGAAATTTCTCAGCCGCTGAACATCGGAAAAAGTTGAAACTTGGTGGGATTGTTGCGTAGTTGGTCCGAAAGACGCTGTAGATTTTTTTTCGCGAGTGGAACGGATGAATGCGGCGTATGACGTAATCACGTAATATATATATATTTTTAACAATATCTTGTGTGCAAAATATCTCGATAGTGGAAAGTCCTATTGACTTCAAATTTTTACATGAATATTCCTTTGGTCAGTCTGACGGTTCTGTCAACTTTTAACGCCTTTACGTCATTACGTAAAAATTTTGTGTGTCAAATTTCTCAGCTGCTGAACATAGGAGAAAGCTGAAACTTTCAGCTGGTGAAACCTGGTGGAATTGTTGCTTGGTAGGTCCGAAAGACTATAGAAGTGTGTCGCGAGTAGAACGGACGAATTCGGCGTATGACGTCATCACGTAAAATATGTATATATTATAAACAAGGACTTGTGCGTAAAATATCTCGATAACGGAAAGTCCTATCGACTTTAAATTTGATATGAATATTCCTTGTGTCAGTCGGACGGTTCTATCAACGTTTTACACATGTCAGGTGATTAGGACAGGTGTATGACGTCATTGTGTAAAAATCTTGTGTACGAAATTTCTCAGCTGCTGAACATCGGAGAAAGCTGAAACTTGGTGGGATAATTGCTTTGTAGGTCTTTAAATATTTTTCGCGAGTA
Source organism: Protula sp. h YS-2021 (assembly GCA_949752745.1). Taxonomy (NCBI): domain Eukaryota; kingdom Metazoa; phylum Annelida; class Polychaeta; order Sabellida; family Serpulidae; genus Protula; species Protula sp. h YS-2021. The sequence goes on along the minus strand of OX457030.1, from coordinate 43,491,687 downwards.
GAACGAACGAATGTGTATATTTTGAACCAGATCTTTATGCATAATATCTCGATAACAGAAAGTCATATCGACTAAAAATTTTATATGGATATTCATTGGTTTAGTCAGACGAATGTTTTAACTTTTGACGGGTAAAAAATTATCAGTTGTTAAGCAATATATCTCGACATTAGAATGTCGGATCGACTTTAAATTTGGTATAGTTATTCCTCGGATAAGTCGGTTTTGTTAAACATTATTAAACTCGTATAGAAAATCAAGAAAGGTGCATAGCGTCAACTTCCCCCCCCCCCCCCGCTCCCAATTTCTTTGCTGCTTTGTTATCTAAGCATAGGTGTTAACTACGCTGGGGATTTCAGCGTTTTCCAGGAGATTCTCGAGTGTTCCTGCATTCTTTAGAAAGCTTCAAAACATTAACAGCATTACTATCGGTCCATTGCTATTTGTTACTGCCTGAAATTGAGCTTTTTGCGTTTTTATCATATGCGGATGTTACGTAACATGCCACTCAATCAGGGGTCAGTGTCAGTTGTGGTGCATGGGGGAGTCGTTATCTGCGAGGTCTTGGAATGCTATTGTCGTATCGTAGGTTTAAGCAGGTCTAGCTATTGATTTTTTTTCGCCGCATACTTGATTCGGTTGCCAAGGTGTTCTGTATATAGCAGCCATTTTGTATCGATTAGCATTGTTTGCAGAAGCATTTTTCGCTATTAAAGTGGGTCGTCTGGTATTTTGTGTTATGAGACGCAGCTCACCATTTTGGCACTGAAATGCCTTCCCCCTTCTCCCACCGAGGTGCGTCATCTGATGCGCAGTTATGAAGAATGCCTTCTCAGTACTATTTGGCCGAAGACAAGGTAGTCTATTATGACTATAACTACAGTTAGGGTGCAAACCGTTACCGGTGCCTTGGGTAAAAGTGTTAGAGTTGTGTTTATAGTCAAACCTACAGTAAATAGCTGGGGGGGGGGGGGGCATGTGGAGGATGATGGTTAGCAAAAAAAAAAAAAAACCCCGACCACCTTCAAGACCTAGATGTAAAGTAAGAGCCGTTTGTCGCGACCCCTTCGAGATTCGGGTAAAAAGACGTACGGTAAAACCTGCCTGTCTTCACCAACTTTCAGACCCGGATAACAATGTAACGTACAGTAAAACTACTAAAGTGACCAACTTCAGATCTGGATAAGAATAGCGTATAACCTTCCAGACTCGGATGAAAAAAGACGTCCATTTATATCTATGTAATGATCACTATCTGTTTGGTTTATTTTGAGTTTTTTTTTTCAAAATGAATATTTTATTTCAGTAGTTAAAAAAAGATTTTTTTTGGGGGAGGAGGGAGGGTGGGGGTCATGGATTGAGTCGGGGAGACATTTGTTTTTGTTTACAAAAACAAGAAATTAAGTAGGTATCGATTGAAAGTGTATGATATAAGCCTGTACTCTTATGTTTTGTGTGAACTGGCAGCTGTAGTTATTATTATTATTATTTCTGACGATTGACGAAAAACCGACAAAATGGCGGCACTTTTTGTGCCCGTTTTCACCCATTTTTAAATGCTACTCCTCCTACAGTTTTACACTAATCGTTTAGATGTAACGCTGGGATGTTCTCCGGGGGTTCGCCTACCAGGCTGTTATTATTTTTTTTTGCGTTTCGCCAAAAACTGCCGAAATGGCGTAACTTTGAAGTTTGACAAAAACTGGAATAAATGGTAGTAAATAAATGAATTGTTAGATCATTCATTTCTCTGTCTTTTTCAAATAGTTGTAAAATTTTAATCGAAAGTTTCTTAGATGCTTCTCCACCTGAACTTTGCTTTTTTCGCAAATGACAAAAAAATACCAAAATCGTGGAATTTTAAAAATTTTGTAAAATTGTGTAAATGTCGATAAATACGTGAATCATCAACACCCAACCTCTCCAACATCCCTTTTTGGGAAGCTTCCAATTTCAATTGATTCATTTTACATACTTCATTTTTTGGCCTAACAGTATTCGTTTCAGAATTTTTCTCTCTTTCCTGGTTCGGTAACTCGGCTGGGTCATGTCCTTGTATTAACAATAAGTGATATAGCGCTGAGATCGCTGAAAGGGACTTAAAACACCAATAAACAAAACCTGTACAATTCTTATGTTAAGTGTGAAATTATATTAAATGTCCACATTAAAACTACAGTTCCAGGCTTCAGAAATACAAATATCCTATCACTGTCAAGTATTACACTACTCTGAACTACTCTGAAATACAAATATTTTACTTGATGGAGTTTTGTTCTACATGTGAACATTATGTGCTAAACCACGTAGGAAATCCATGATATGCCTATGGGCAAAGACATCCACAATTATAGAAATGCGATGAGCGTTGTCACGATAAACTCGTCTTGGTTGTGGCGCTTGATGACCTCCCTACATTTGAGTCATTGCTGAGTTTACCGTAGCATGCTCCTCCTTCAAGTTGTGCAGGCAGTCACTGCCCACTACATCTTGTGGTGCCAACCTCAATTGAAGAAAACAAAACATACTAACATATAAAAACATAATGTTTGCAAAAGTTATGGAATTGTCCTATGCGGCAATTGTTCCAATGCGGCAATTGTCCTGTTTCGAATTAAAATACAAACAGTGCTGCTCGTCCCACAGATTCTATCTTAAAAAAACATCCACTGCGTTCGGTTCCGTGCATGGCATAAGAGGCGACTAATCGGATTTTCTTTCTTTCTTTCTTTCTTTCACTATTTCCACATTCTGACTTCTTTTTTCCCACTTGTTTCCTCAGCAAGTGCGTCCTAATATACCCATCCTAGTTGGTGAACGGGACGTTAAACACCAAACAAACAAACAAACCAAATCTGCATCTTGTCAAAATTGGTAACTTTCACATTTCTAATGTTTTCGCTTTCACGGTTGGGCATAATTGTTTGACCTTTCGAAATGCATTTTTGATCTCAAAAATAATCTTGGCTCTCTAAATATATCTTGATCTCAGAACTCACTTATGGTGTCAATAAATGCTTAAAGATATCAAATAACATTTATTAATACGAAAAATAATTCACTAATAACAGCTATGAACTTTAGATGTAATTTGTTATTGAATTTTTCGTTTGATTATTTCATTTTGTACACTTCTAGGTAGAGCATTACTTGAGCTCAAATACTTTCTTGTTGTTACTGTTATCAAAATTCATTTTTACTTCTTCAACTTTAATTCGTTAATTTATTCAAATGTATGCCTCTTGAGATTTTTTGGACAATTCGTAATATATGATTTTATGATCTCAAAAATAAATACTGTTTATGGCGATAATAAATGGGTGTTAATAAATGTAAATTAATCTAAATTGATGTATTTATATGTTTAAAAGAATTTTATTTTATGCGAAACATTTTGAATAGCTTGTGAAAATATCTCGCTGTTCAACCTTTTAATCATCACCCTCGTAGTTGGATGATGAATTTTAAGTCTGCCCTTCCTTTCCTTTATAAGCGTTTCGACACATCTCGGGAATTGTTTATCAGAGACTCTTCAGCTTTTGTGTGTGTAGGTCTAGAACATTCTGCAGAGCCGCAATAGCGATCTTAATTCGTCCATTTAAAATGCATATGCCCTCCTTTAAGTTAATTTCTTTCTAATATACACTGGTCAGGAGGCTGAATGTCAAATGTTACAACCGTGACATATATCGATGTCTGCGACATCCCTAGCTTTTCCCAGTTGCTTTACCGACACGAGGAATATGTATTGTTGCAAGAAGACTTAAGCTCATTTTTGACAAAATTTTTAAAAAAATCCCATTCTTTGTGTAGTCATTTGAAACTTTAATTAGCAGAACTAAAACCTAAATAAATAAATATATAAATACAAACCCTCGCGTAGGGACTCGTTCGGTTTCTGACAAATTAATTTACACTGAGATTAATTTTGACTCATCTAAAAGCTTATGAATTTAATGCTGTAGCTATTCTTCTAGAAAATTGCTAAGTGTGATCAAAAAATAAATATTTAGGCCAGAAAGGATAATACTCTTGTTTGCCATCCCAGTTTATTAAAAAAAATATAGGACAATTTTCTCTGACCGTACTTTTTAGTATTTTTCTGTCTTTCATGTACATATTTTGCTATAAAATTTTACTGGAAATATTTGAGATCCACCTAGGACACATTATTTGCGATCTTGGTGGTCAAGCCGGGGTCACAAACAAATATATTTATTCCTGAATTTGTCATTGACTACAAGTAAACGTTGGGCAGATCATATCACTATTTTACAGGATCGTTTCTCAAGTAGTCATTCTCAAAACAAAACAAAACCAAAAAAGCAAAATACTTGTTGAAGAGCTAGATGAACAGCATGCAACAGATTATTGAAGAGAATTCAAGAGATTATTTACTTGAAGAGAATGTTAAACATGTAAGTTTGCTTGTGACTTGAAAAATTTTGCGAAACTCCAGTCTACTTGAATGCAGTTCAGTATGATTTATTCATTGATATGTAGGAAGATGAAATTTTATAATGGCGTTGCAATAATATGGTAAAACAAAAATAAGGAGCTGAATTTGATAAGTAGCTTTTCCTAAAGGTCTTAAAGGCGGTTTCCTCAAGGCCTTTAGGCCTTTTCTTATGCTTTAAGAGCTCAATATATGTCAAAAGTCAAAATAAAAAAAACTCACAAGACCAAAAAAAAAAAAAAAAAAAACGACTTAGCCTTACAATTTTTGGCTTTTGGTTTAAGCAGTATGAATAGACCTTTAAAATTCATCAAGCCGCGATGTCTGACTAACTTATTCTAGTATCTAGCACAGAATCAGGGAAAATACGGTGAAATGAACTCGAATAAAAGTAGGAACGTAAAAGTAGGAACGTTTTGGGGAAACTGTATTTTCCGCTGATTTTTTTCTCGATTGCACAATACATAAAGATACAAATAATGCAAAGCTGTCGAACTTTCGATAGTCCAAAGTCCAAATCTGCCAAAAACTGTGGTTTCATGGGTTTGAGTAACTGAACACTAAGTGGCGTGGGTGATACTGGCGTAGGGGGATATTTGCTTCCCTTCCAATGACTGGTTTCTCGATCCTGCTCTCAGTCCAGTATCGCCAAGTGTTTGACCACTCCCGAAAGCACAATGACACGGATTGGTACAACATGCGATTGTGTAAGTGTGTAAATACTTACACAATCGATGGCAAGGGAAACGGCGGCTAGTTTCTTGCTGTTAATGTGCTTCTGGGCTAGGCGAAGTATATCCACTGATCAGTTGAAGTATAGTAAGTCGATTGCTGATCTCTTGCAGATAAGCGCTGCACCGGCGCTTGATGATGGGCAGGTTCTTGCACGGCGAAGTTGCACGCACCGTTGAGGGAGGTACAAAGCATGCTTATCGTTGAGAGGCTGCTACGCGTATTGACGTTGATATGTTGGTGCGGACGTCTGCGCAATGATGCGGCTGAGGGAGGGGCGTACGACGTGGACGACCCGTGCGACTCAGCTGAGCTTACCAAGTAAGCTCTGAAGCTTGCATTTCGAAACGCGTTTGCTGGGGGTGGTGACCCAGCAGCTAATTAAATCCCGAGTCTCCCGTAGCTTGCCCTGCGGGACTGAGAGTGTATTTATAGTACTCCCAGGCGAGGCACTTCTCCCAGTTCATAGAGAAACCGAGCGAAACTAACAAGTGGATGAGGCACCCCATAGCTCTCATTGCTTCTTCGTACGTTTCTGCCGTTTTGGAGAAGTGCTCGAAATAGCAGGTAACGGCTTTGATTCCCTGACGATGGAGCATCCGGCAAAAACTTAGGGTTATCCGGTGGAAGGTCCCAACTCTTATGGAAGCCCCGATCGGGATGCACGTGTCGATCACATATGCGTAGTGCGAATCACCGTTGAATATCCACTTCAGACCCGTAAATTGTTGCGAGAACGGTTTGAGGCCGACACTGACAAGTGGAATTTAGGTTGACTTTACACATATAGGATCCCTGTTCCGTCAAGACTTTGCTGTCTCCATGGACGTAAATGTGTGTTTGTAGGACGAAGCGAAACTGTTGAGTGATCCGCCGTCAAGCTGCGAGCAGTCGATTAGCCGTATGCCATATTCGTCTTTCGGAACTGCAGAGATGGGAAACACGATGGTTGGATTCTACTGCTCAAATCTCTAGCTGTTCAGTGGCCTCCGTTCCTTATTTCTGCCTCCACTTTACCCCTAAATTTGCTATTAGCTCCCACACAGGGTTGATTTTTTTGCATGTTTACTTTCACTATGTGTGTCCGTTCTTTTACAGAGTCCGTCTCTTAAATTTCCAAAGGAGAGTTTGACCCTATGGAGGGCCGGATCTTATAGACAGTGACCCCTTCCTGGATACCAGTTTTACCGTTTCCCAGCAATTCTACTGACATCTCGCCCCAAACGCCCCAACCTTGACCCCTTCCCAATCTTCTCAACAAATTATCATTTGAAATATGGCGACAATCTTCCACATACCTACCTCCCAAAAATACTCTCACAAAAGAAAATTTGCAATAATATCATTACAGAACTGTTCTAGGATTAAGAACATCACATGATAAACCTATTTTCCTTGGTCTTTTTAAATCAAACAAATTGTCTAACTGCAGCTGTGCAAAAATGTGTTTTTTTACTTTGACCAAAATCTCCAAATTTCGACAATATCTAAATGGATATATATTTACACATTTTACATCAAAACTAAGTTCTGCCGGGACGCGTTCTCTGAAAATATAACCCCGGCCTTTTGAAACTTTACAGCATAGCATTATAAGTTGCACATCTACAACATAGATCTTTCACTGTATATAGTTGTAAAAAGTTGGGTCTAAGAACTTGCCCAGACAAATTTCAAAAGTCGTGACGGGAAATTGTAAATATTACACAATATATATATATATATATATATATATATATATATATATATATATATATATATATATATATATATATATATATATATATATATATAGATCTGCAACCAGTCATAGGGGGACCATGCCTTATATATAGCACTTAGGGAGACCATTTAGAAAAAATAATGTATGTCTCCTTAAATTTTTGGTCTCCAGCAAAAATGGTCCCCGTATTGCTGGAATTACACTTATATATATATATATATATATATATATATATATATATATATATATATATATATATATATATATATATATATATATATATATGGGCCAAAAGGTGACCAATCGACACTTTTAAAAAAAATGAAAAATTTTCCTCGCTACTTAAGTCCAGACAAGTTTTCGTAAACCATGAGGGCCAGTCTTTTCTAACCTGGCACAGTAAAAACTATATTTTCAGGTGTGGAAAGGTTTACTATTTATTAATATTACTATTTCCCATCAAGACTGATATATTCAGTGAAACATATACATATTGTACATGTGCAACTTTATATTATGTTTTTAATGGGCGAAAATGGCGAATTGGTGCTTTGTCATAATGGATAAAAACTTGCAACACGTTTTGTTTGGAGCTTTGGGAGATTTGTTAAGATATGCTCTCAGAAACAGCTATCGAAACTAAGGTCCAGTCTTTTGAAACCTCACACAGTAACATAATGAATATATGGTGTGTATGTGCAAGTTTTTGTTTTATATCAGTCAAAAATCCATGGATAGACATTGGTCAGAAATGGATAAAATTTCACAGATGTTCAGTGATGTATTCTTTTCTGTGAAGATACAATGTCGCGAATTGTGCAACGGCATATTATTTTTGAAACCAACTAAAATTGAACCGTCGGTACTTTGTCAAAAATGGAGAAATATTTGCGCAGTCTTATCGAGTGTTTGGCGGATCAGTTTCAGAAACTGTGAGGTTTTGATGGTAGTTATCGTCTTCAAGAAGTACAAATTAAACCTACCATTACAAACTGAGGACTAGCCTCGGTGGCCTAGTGGTTAGTGTCCGCCTCGAGACTGGAAGATCGTGGGTTCAAACCCCGGTCGGGTCATACCTAAGACTTAAAATTGGTACTCCTCCTTGCTACCCTGTGAGGCACTCCATATGTAAGGGTTAGAAGGAGGGCTGGAATGCCCCATTTCAGTATAATGTGGCAGGGGGGTCCCGATATGACCATAGCAGTTGAAAGGGATCTAAAGAACAATACAATACAATACAATACAAACTGAGGGCTTGGGGTATATTTTAATGTACAGAACGTACGATTCTGCAATCAGTAATTTGTACTAATGTGGTAGAGAGGGAGATGCTTGCTATATTGATTTTGTCATTCTAGTTAGCTGATCATTCTAGTTAGCTGATTACTGTGGTAATACCTTATTTGATTCTTTTGCTCTCAAGTCGCTTTTCAGATACTAGAGCAAATGTGGGAAAACATAACAATTTAAGCTAAAATAAAATCATTTAGAGCAAATTTACTGTCGTCAAAAGTTTGGAAAAATTAACAGAAATTGTCTCAAAACTCTTTAGTAGTGATTCATTGAGTTCGGTTATACGAGCCGTCTTCTGTGTTATGTTTGTAAATTGTATGCAGCACTTTCACAACTTGAATACATTCTAGACTGGCAGAGGCACGTCATCAGCAATCACTTAATTCGGTTATACGTTCCGTTGGAGTTTTCAGTGTGCATTTTCATCAATATACATAAAAGTAATGTGATTACAGCACTTCTGCATCTTATATAAGTTCGCTGCCCAGAACGAAATTCCAGTTGTTACCTGGTATTTTGAAAAATAGTTAAATATAGGTTAAACAATTTTCATTTTTGTGACACATTTTACAAAATCGATAATCAATTCCTAATAAAAACCTGTGTAAATATGAAGTGAACTTTTTTGCATATCTTCATTTATGAAGTATTTCAGTCAGTGCTTTAGTATTCTCCGTATTATTTTGTACACCATCAAGCTATAAAGTAAGTAATAAATCAATATTTTAAGGCAGTAGAAATTACAGATAAAGTCACAACAGATTCCAAGCTACAACAATTTGCCAGATGCAAGTGTGTTTTACATAGGTCAAGATATAAGTTGTTTACTGTCAGGTGGAGATAACCTTTGCATATTACGTGCGATGTCGGTGATAAGTACATACTTTACTGGATACTGAATACAGTTAACTTGTCTGGCATATCAAGCAGAGAAAGTCACGGTATTTTATAGGATAAAGTTAACAATTTACTTAAAAGTTAATACTTGTAGAAATTTAGTATTTTCAGCATGCGAAATTGATAAATGTAATTGTAAAATGTACATGACGTTAATAAGCTATTCTTTTCTGTTATACAATAATTGTGTGTGTTGCAGGATAAGACGTGGATCGAGTTGCTTGCAATATATTCTTGGGATTAGTTAGAGAACTGAAGCCATTGCCATGAGTTGTTTGATTTGGATAGAGCACCTGATCGTCACCGTTGTCGTGGTATTGTTGGGCCATGTGTGGTACAGGGAAGGGCTGCCAGGGGTAGCAGGAGCCATTTTAAAGGTGGGCGATGCACTGGCTACTGACGAGTGTATGATTGCAAAATAATGTCTCAAACGTCTAGAAAATGCGATAAATTAATATAAATAGCGCTGTATAAAGTGAAGAATTACCATTGTTGAATTTTCAAAATGTATAGTGATGTGATAAAAAGTTAAAAATTAATAGTTACGTCACATTTAGCTCATATGAAAATATATGTCTTCAGGTTTTCAATAAGGGCATTCCTGGATTTGAAAACTTCTTGTATAACATATTAAGTGGAGAGGTGAAAAGTTTTACTAAACAAGCCCAAGGCAATACGGGAACAGATAGAAACAGACCTGCAAAAGTTGCAATACCCGAGCAAGGTTTGTAGAGCCGTTGTTCCACTATGAAGTAGTTCACTATAAGAACTTTAGTTAGGTTTTGAACAAGTTGTCATTTTCATAACTGGTACAGGCACGTTGTCATCGGTATCGTACTTAATTGGTTACTCTTTCCATTGGAGTTTTAAGTGGGCATTTTTATACGTTGTCAAAAGGTTTTCCTCTCAGATGAATTGGGTCCTTTGGTGGATCGTTTAGTGATATTACATTTTGCAACATCTGGTTCTTTTGAATGAATCAGGCTATTAGCGAAGGGTTTAGTGAAATTATTACTTCTTTTGGTAACCTATTGGCAACTGCAGCCCTGAACGGTAATTAACTTTTAAGAATTCTATTTCTACAGACATACACACATACACGAGTGATGAAACGGATAGAGGATGAAAATGGCATGTTAAAATGGCCAGAACTTTAAGAACTTTTTATTTTCTTTATTTACTGTTGAAGGAATTCCATCAAAAGAGTTATTGGAAGAAATGCAGAAATTGAAGGACTCTGAGATAAATCCAGAAGATGGGAAAGTGTTTGCCTATGTTTATACGGCTGAGGGCGATACCTTTGATCTACAGAAAAAAGCCTTCGATATGTTCACAGGTGTAGTATAAACCACTCTACCTTGTGGGACATATAACAAAGCATTCATGTGAAAATCCATTCTCTTTTGCATGTGATTTACTCAATAATATAAATACCAGCATGTTTTAATTCGAAGCACAGGTACCACGATTTAACAAATACTTCAAAGATTAGTTGTTCTGAAATTTATATTATGAAAACAATGTTTTATTTTAAAATGTTGATAATCGATATTTGAAATCACAGCTATGAAATGCATTCATTATGTGCCTATCCAATAAGTCCAGATACCAATTGGTTATGGAATAGTTTAGGGGTGAAATAGCAGTTGTTTGTGGTAATAATAATGAATGGTGCCTGATATATTGTTTACATTCGTAGAGAAAACAGGACTAGACGCTGATCATGAGGGCGTGGTAAGGCAGTTCCATCATGCGTTTATGCACGAAAACGCACTGAATCCCATGATTTTTCCGGCATTGAGGTGAAATAGTCAAAGTCAAATCTTTTGTCTATAAGTATGTATATGTGTCCATAACGGGCAATTATATTTCTAGTTCTCACAGATCAAAATACAAAGGATCATGGTTTACTTAGCAATATAAGGGGCATCGTATAATATAAAGTGAAGAGATTGTCTTTTATCTTTGCTTTTCAAAATGCTGAAAAGTATGCGTTTTTGCGTTTTATTGATTTTTAGCCGAACCTACTATCGTCGCCGGGCTATACTCATCGATTGTTGGGAATTTCGCTGTCCGTTGTGTGTATTTTTTTTGTGTATGACAGTTTTTGTGGGTGTAAAAAATTTTCTTTAACTCTTCCTACGTTTCTGGTCCGAGTGTTTTAAAATTTGGCGGCAATGTTACCTTTGGAATCCTCCATATAGCTTGTATCTTATTGGTGATTTGGTCAAAATACCGATGGCGTTGAAATTTGACGGGAAATTTTAAGCTCCTGCATTACCTTTGTGCTTTTGGGCGATGTGATCAAAATTGGCCAAAATATTTGCCAAAAACGGTAAAATTATAAAAACGAATTTGCCAAAAATGGTAAAATTGCAAAAACAAACACTATGTTCTTTCTGGATGGGCCTTCAAGACCAGCTGGTTTTTTCACTGTGTTCCTTTATCGGTTTTAATAGTCAATATTTATAGTTCTGTCTCCAATAGAAGAAGTGGTTTGCGCTGTCGCCTGCGAAGCAATAGGTTGTTAGTTCAAGCCCCAGTCAGGGATCGATTTAGTTACCCCTCCCCCCCCCCCGCTGCCTATGATAAAATGTTTCCCACCACGTTAAATCCTAAAGTAAAACTTATCAAGCTTACCCTTAATCACATTCTAGAATTTGACAGCTGGGAACTCAGTCAGCTTCGATGCACAATTGTGTAATCTGTATCACAAACAGCGGTGTAATGATTTACTATTACCCCCAATATGATTACCCCCGGAAATAGTATAAAATACTATTCCCGGCGGTAATAATATTATAGCTGCATAGCATGTAATACTTTTTCTCCCAGTATAATACTATTACCACCCCCCCTCCAAAATACATGTACAGTTATTTCTTCATCAAAGACGCATGTTCATCCGAGAGATGGTTCCACCCAAGCACTACTACAAAAAAATTCTTTCAATGTCAAAATCTGTCGTGGGTTTTCTCCTGGCGATTAACAGTTAATACCCCTTTTTAAAATCTGCCGTAGGTTTTTTCCTGACGATAGCAATTAATACCACTCCTTAACTTAGCCGTGCCAGTAGGATTAAGTACTCGGGTTACAGATGCATATAAAATGGCTACAGTAGAGTGTGGCTGTATGTTTCAATAAGCTATGGATACTTGAAAGGTTAAGAAAAATGTCGTTTCGTGGGATGTACAAATTAGCAAAATTTACAATTATGTTGTGCTCAAGCAGTATCCTGCTAGTTGTTAAAAAAACGAGAAAGCTAACATTCGAAAGCTCAGCAGGCCGTACGTGGCTAGATCGGGAGAACTGTATTACAACCATTGTTTTAAAATGAAAGAAAAGTCTAACGAAAGTAGAGAATTGCTAGTTATTCGAGATGTGAAAGCTCAGCAAAAAATTATTGCTAGCGTTCACAGTGCTGCAAAGTGATGTTGTGCAAAGTGTCGATGGTCATTTGGGAGTGATGAAAACACAGAATAAGATCTTGAGCTGATTTTATTGGAAAGGAATTACAGCCCAAGTAAAAACATTTATTGCCAACTGTGAGAGGTGTCAAAAGGTCAATCCAAGGATGACCATTGAACAAGCTGCATTACACCCAGTTCCGGTGCCCGAAGAAGTCATGAAGCAAATCGGCATTGATATCACCAACCTACCGGTAACAGAAGAGGGCTACTGTTGTGTTGTAATGACAGTGGCCGGAGGCTCGAGCCCTGAAGGAAAAGGCCGCTCTACGTGTTGCGAGATTCATTTTCGAAAATATTAGTCGTTGCCATGGTTGCGTAGAGGTACAAATCAATGACCAGGGTCGCGAGTTTGTCAATGCTGCATCCAGTGAGCCCCTGCGAAGGACAAGTACCGCGCAGGAAGCCACCAGCGCATATCACCCTCAAGCCAATGGTCTTGTCGAACGTCAGAATCGCAGCATCAAGGAAGCACTTGTTAAATCTCTGACTGACAAGCAAAACTGGTGTCTTCAATCCGACGTGTTTGCCTACAGAACAGCTCGACATTCGTCTACGAAAGACATCACATTCAAAGTGATGTATGGATGCGACGCAAAACTCCCTATTGAGTGTGGGATCAACCACACCTCGGCAGTCGCACCGGATGTCACAAAGGAGGACACACCGGAGTGCGCATTGGATACTTCTGACACTGGGTCGGACGCCATCTCCGACGTCCCGGACACCATCAACAAAACCATTGACGCAATGAACAAACTTCAAAGAAGTATGTACAACAAAGTAAGCACCAGCGTCAAGAAATCGCTGGGTTGGACCATACACGGTGCAAGACCATACACGGTGAAAAAAGAAGACGGAACGGTGCTCAAAAAGAAACCAAATGGTTGCAGTCTGAAGATGTTCAATAATCCGTTGTTCGTGGAAGCTGACTTAGAGTTACCTGCCAAACGTGGGAAAGTTGACAAAACGGAAAAATCCGACATTTCTGCAGAGAAAGTGGACGGACCTACCGAGATTAAACTGCTGCCCGTGTGTTCCGGATGGCAGCAGGATGTCTGCTCAGCTATAGACGTGCCTATTACCCACCAGAACACCCTACAACATGACACAGTTAATTCTACGTTGCAGCCAGGTGAATGCCCTGGCTTTAGCTGAAAAAAGGAGACGGAAACTGTCTTTTTTGGGCGTTGGCTGTGGCGGTTAGTGGTTCGCAGGAAGAGCACAAAGTGTTCCACCAGTTAATCACGTCGTATATGATGAACTGCGGCGACTCGCTGAAGTCAATATGCAATAACTTGGCGCAATACATCAGTTCGATCGAGATGAAAACTGACGGAAAATAGAAGACAGAGGTGGAAATATAACAAGCAGCAACACTCCTGAAAACTGTGATTTTCGTGTACAGCAAGTACGGAGATGACTACAAGTGGCTTGCTTTTCGACCCGTGAACATTGAAGTGAACGAAAAACACAACCGCGAAGGCATTTATTTGGTGAATAAAAGTGACCACTTTGAACCACTCAAATGCCATTTTTAGGTACAATGTATGTGCATCATAACTGCTTTTTATGGATATTTGGTTATTGTGTGAAGTAATATTTTTCACATTTTATTGTAGAAATTTTATTTCAGTCAGCTTAGAAATATGCGCAATAAACTGAATACTTCTTATTGTTGTCATTTATGCCAATTTGTTAGAAAATATGGCGTGTTATAAAGTAGTAGTGGGGGGAATAGTATTATAGAGTCGGTAATGGTGTTATATAATACTATTCCCGGGGGAGGGTAATAGTATTATATAATATTATTCCCGGGGGTAAAAGTATTATGGGAGGAATAGTATTTCCTTACACCTTTTCGAAAGTGATCCACATTATTTGTAGCAATAACTATTTCCGCTCGTTGACAAGCTATCAAAGTATTTTAGCTGTTCACTCTCGACATTATTCGTGTTGCGACGGAGACTCGGTCAGTTTCACAGACAGTACTTATTATTATTATTATTATTATTTTTTATTATTATTATTAGTGGTGGTGGTGGTAGTAGTAGTAGTAGTAGTAGTAGTAGTAGTAGTAGTAATATCGCAATGCGCCCGTATTGTTATTGTTATTATTAATATATATATATATATATATAAAAACATCGCGATGCGTTCGTACTTCATATTTTTTACTGGTCGCGACAGCGCAAGCCCCATGGTGTTGGACTGATAATTACGAGACTTTGGAGATGAAGTCCCGCTGAAGTCGATTTTTTTATTGTCTCCCTTTATTATTTTTATTAGCAATATTTATATGTCTGCCTCCTATTTGCGTTGCCGCCTGTGATGCAAGAGGTTGTGTGTCCAAGCCACAGTCAGGAATCACTTTATTTTTTGTATGTGGTGTGATTCGCTTGCCAGATATCTTTAGTGGTGCACAAAGTACGTAGTGATACTTAATACTTGTATTGTTATTAATACGTATGTTTCTGAAATGGAGTTACAGTTCTTTTGTTATTGGCTCGGCATAAACTGGCCAAAATAAATTGATAACTTTAAGAGATACGCTATAATGCAGTTCATCCCACAGATCGTGTCCATTACTTACGATCGTTTTGATGGACAATGTTGTCCGTGAGGCCTTAAACCAAGTGTTAATTTTGTCAAGATTGGTCGGTTTCTTCTTTCACCTTTGCAATGTATTTTACGGCTGGGTACAATCTCTGCGTACTTTCTTATTCAATTTACCATAAAAGCACTCATGTTTCAGACGATTTGAAAACGAGGTCGTGAGCATGACGTCATCTATGTTGAATGGTGATGATGACGTAGTGGGGTCGCTCACGTCTGGAGGAACTGAAAGCATTCTGATGGCAATGAAAGCCTACAGAGACCGAGCCGCTAAGCTCTTTCCAGAAATCAAATACCCAAACATGGTACGAACTTCATATTAAACATTTCTGTTTTATCCGTTACGCTTATTAATTTTGTACTTTATCATAACAAGTAGCAGAAAAATGCTGATTCTTTTTGTATTTTAAGTATTTGCGTTCATAAGTAGCCAAAAATATACATGTTTTTTTATCGCTTAGGTTGCCCCAGTTACTATCCACCCAGCACACGAGAAAGCAGCTCAATATTTCGGCTTTAAGATAATTCATGTACCAGTGCAACGAAATTTCAGACCCGACATTGAGGAGTATGAAGCGGTATATTTGAAAATGCGTTCAGTCATTTTTTGCTAAAACCTTGTTTTCTAAGTGTGTATCTTATTGAAATAAATGTTCAATCTTTTGTGTGCCTCATTGCAAATGTACGAGCTGTCTAGTTATGCAAGCGGCAGTAGAACGCCGCTTGCATATATATATATATATATATATATATATATATATATATATATATATATATATATATATATATATATATATATATATTATAACGCAGGCCATAACACCGAGCACAATAGCCCTACTGTGCTCTGCTCCGCAATACTGCCATGGCATCGTTGATCCAATACCTGAATTGTCCGAACTGGCGGTTCGTCGCTCCCTGCCATTGCACGTTGATGCCTGTTTCGGTGGCTTCATGCTTCCATGGTAAGTTAATGAAATCGTTTCACTCAAAGAAACTTAGCAATGGTTCGCTGCTTATAGGCCTGTTCACTCTGCTTTAATGTCCAATATGATTACATTGCATTTCCCATAAAGGTATGTTTATTTTTTGCTGCCGGTCAATATCACGGTTTGTTATAAAATCTCAGAAGGTAAAAGATCTGCTTCTTCTTTAGACAACATACGTCCTGTAACATTATTAAGGGACATTTCATGACTGACTGCGATTATTATTAATGTATTGAAATGACGCAGCTTTAACTAAAGAGGAACCTGTTCGTCATTTCTAACCTTGGTATTAATTCACATATTTTCTCCAAGACCAGAAAGAAAAATAGTTTGTTTCTTTTCATCCCAGTTTAAATATACCCGTCTGTTTAGTATTAGCCCCAATCGTGATTTTGAGCCCCCACAGGGTGCTTCCAGTTTGGGTGTTGTCCGTCAGTCCCTCTGTCTCTCCGTCCGTCCCTCGCCGGCTGTTACTCCCGCCCTGAGACTCCGTTTACTGTCATATTTGGTACAAACATGGCATATCATAGTGGATAAGTGCGCTTTATTTTTGCTTTGACCTTAACCTAATTTCAAGGTTACGATATCCGCCATCTTTCATTTTTTCAATTCCCGTAGGGGCTATGCTATAGTGAGGCTTATTGCCCCTGTGGGTTGGGAAACAGACTCCCTGCTTTCTTTCTACTGCTTAACTGTTTCTTCATTCTTCCTTCTTTTTCAACTTGTTCAGCAACGGTTTGTTTATTTGCGATGTGAGTGACCCGGCCGAAGTATGAGAAACGAGGTTAATGTTTCCCTTTAAGCATGTGTGGCTAAAATTTTAAATGAATTAATGTTACTTTTTGTTTTCTCAAGGTTAACAAAATTAACTGTACTAGCCAGCTGTAATTTTTATTTTATCTGGATGAAATAGACCTGGCAAATTATATTAATTTTATTGAACCCGTATTAACCAAATTTTTTTACTTCAAAATGTCTGGGAAAACTACTTACCAAAGCAGAAACTTGATATCTTCTATATATAGTTAGATTATATCCTATCGTGTACAATCCCAAGAAGTGTCAGAGGAGGGGTTAAAGATTTTTTAAAAATTAAATAACATTGTCCATAGAAAGATTCGATTTTGAATATTTGTCTTCCTGAGTAATAACATCTTTCTTTTTATATCACATATATGCTCATGTTTTTGTGCATCCTACCATCCGATTTTCGTTTTTGACCAGATCGGTTTACTTTTTTCTGGTATTTTCTAGCCGGCGAGATAGAAATAGGCTTAGGCATAATCAGTAAAGTCAGTTAAATGTATAACCATAGCCACTGCTTGAAATTACTGATGCTGCGCTTTAGTTGTTAACGATAGTGTATAACACTAGTAAATTTAAACTTCAATTTAATAAAAACAAAACATACTACGTCATTCACAATTTATTGCACGCTTTCGCCTTTAAGCTTTTTAATTATTTTAGGGTAGAAAAACTTGGATTTGAAGTTCCTATATTCGACTTTCGTTTACCTGGTGTCACCACTATGACGGCTGATATACATAAATATGGATTTGGGGCGAAGGTAAAAGTTACTGTCTTAGGACAGTTTCCACAGCGTTAGATGACTTTTATCTCGGAATACGCTCAGTTAATCTCAATTACATTCTCGGTAGTACATTTGCTGCTTTAATGCACATGTGTGTACGCCAAAAATACCTACCCTCCCAAAACGTGTTCCCTGCATTTTCGGTCAAAACTGTCTTCCCGATCCACACAAAGTTTTTCCATGCCCAAAATGTCTTCCCGCATGCCCATTATGTCTTCCAGTTCCCGTAATGTCTTCCTGATCACGTTGATGACAGAACTAGATCGATTAAATTTGTTCATCCTAAGCAAAGCTTTCTGAAAGGGCCTGTATTTCCCTTAAAATAATGTAATTTTGTTCTTTCATTAGAATAACAAATCAACATGACTTAACATTTTTCTGGAATTTCCGCCACAAGACCATTCCTATACATTTATTAGTATCAGTTATTAATGGTATTGAACTCGCATTCATCACCTGAATTAATATTGAATAGAGCAGCATTGGATTTTCATAATTTTTATGCACGTACCTTAGCACTTATTATCAGATGAAATGCTGTGGTTTTGGTGAACAAAACTTGAGACGCTCACAATGAGAAAGCAGAAATTTATAAAAAGAACACCTATTTACAGAGGGACAGGTCGTACTAAAAGTGTATAGCATAGTATCGAGATAAATAATTTGACTTATACAATCGGCATAAATATCTGCACCACTTTTCCAGGGTGCAAGTGTGGTTTTGTACAGAAATACAGACTACAGAAAATACCAGATTTTCTCTTATTCTCAATGGCCAGGAGGTTTGTTTGGATCTCCAAGCATGGCGGGGACTAGACCAGGTAAGCCACTTGTCAATGTACCAGATTTAATCTTACTCTCAGTGGTCCGGAGGCGTGTCGTGTTTGGATCTCCAAGCATGGCAGGGACTGGACCAGGTAAGCAACTTCGCGGTGTACCAGATTTTTATCTTACTCCCAGTGGCCCAGTGGCGTGTTTGAAGTTCCGAGAATTGCAGTTCTTCTCCGGCTTCTGAAACAATTCCCTTTTTCTCCCACTTGGTCCTTTATAGTCCCAATATAGTTTCAATCGCTGAACGAGACACCAAACAAAGAAAGAAAACCTGCTCTAACATACATGAAAAGCAAGATTGCATGCAATGTAGTTGGTGGGCGTCCAAAACCTCTTTTCCAAATTGTCAAAAATTACCAAAAATGTATAGCTTTTAAAATATTTTAGTCCCTATGATTTTCCGTCTGTTTACGCATTTTAATTTTGATGCATGTTGCTACAGTATATGAATATCGCATTTTTCCAGCAAAACAGGCGAATTATTATAACCCGGAAAATTATTTAACAATGTCAATAAACTGGCGGAGTAGCAGTAGCATTTGATATTTCCGGAAGGAGCAACTTGTTTGTACCAACTGTAATCTACAATTGTCACTTCGTTTTAGCATATGTCATTTTTGGTTAGATGTTCTATCACAGTAATGATATTTGACACGTATTGTTGCGTTTTCTTCCAAGCTGGTGATTAGGCATGACATAATATACATTAGATTTCCGTTCAAGCAAAATAGGAAATAATAGTCCAAGTAAAGGAAAGTGGTAGAGACGTGGCATCAAATCAGGTATTGTTGTACTTTTGCGAAGCCTGAATAAAGTAAGATACTATTGTATTGCCAAGACGTGTCATTTCCTTATTAGGGATAAATTATGAAAATTGCTTAAAACGTAGCAGGTATGGCACAAAGTCTCACTATACTTTGCAAGCATGTTAACATAAGCAGATGACAGCTTTAAAAATAGTCAAAAATTTGTTCATTTAAATGTTCTTGCTGCTAGCTGAGAGCATCATTATACAATATAATAAAAGACACATCAAAACAAAGTTTTAATACTTCTGTTTATCGGTTTTGTGTTGTTTGAGATAAAATTTGAAATGTTTATTTGAAACACATATCCGACTGTTTTTTACTTATAAAAACTACATTCTGCATAATAGTAGACCTTACTCTAAAGTGCACTTTTGAATTAAAAACTTTTTGTTATTTCGTTGATTTCGTTGATTTATTTTAATTTGAGAGTTGGAAAAATTAAATACCTATCAAAGTTTATGGATGGGACCTGTACACAGCTTATGAAAATACCTGTATGTTTTCATACAGAAAGGCCAGACTCAAAACTAGTCGGTTTTTAGCCTAACTTAAATAAACACCCAACCAACGATTTTTCTGTACCTTTTTATCTAATTTACATGTCTCTGTGTTAGCGCATTTAACATGCAACTTTTCTTGCATATCTTGTTGAACTGTTTTCAGATTTAATAGAAACTGGTCTCTGTTGGGTATTTTCTTAATTTTACATACTGGGGAAGGGAAAAAAACTGGTCAGGATTTGGCTTTTAAAACGTTCAAATTTTTGTAATTTTTAGCACACGTGGCCATCTGGGCACCGTCACTTGACGGTTTTATTACTTAACATGTTGAAAATGGCTTCCAACTAGCAAACACAAAATGACACTGCTTTTACAATTCTTGTGATACAGTTGGCGAAATTTATCAAGAAAGCTCCCTTAGTATTTTGTACCAGCGTGTTCTTCGAACGGGTCACAATTAATCCACATTCAGATCAAAATAGCTATTATTTATGCTTTACACTTGAAACATATCAATCCTTCCTCTTACACTTCTTCTTCGATCTCTTTCAAACCTGGCGGCTTCAAGCCAGGAGTGCTTCTTCACCAAAATTGCAGTGTGGCAAATTTCAAATAATCCCGTTCTATTTTTGTTAATGTCTTTTTGAATAAGCCGCGTGTGATGTTCAAGAACATTCTAATTTATTTGTGATTTTATTGGAAGAAAAGAAATTGCCGTTAGCCCAAGTGATCTTAGGTCTTACAAATAGGGATGATCTTTGTCCGTTTGCCAATTCACCCCACCCCGACTTTGTTAACATACTTTAATCTCATAAGTTTTCTAAAACAATAGCTACCAAATACGCATAATATATGTCCAAAACCATTATTTAGAAGGGGATTCACAAATTTTAGTTATTTGGTGGAACTAAAGCCATACTTTGAAAAGTGTCTAATTCTTCCAAAGTTTATTGAAATTTTATGTGGGCATAATTCACTTCGTTGTTTGATTTTCGAACCTTGGCGAATTTTAACTACCTTACATCTTAATTAAATTTTGCTATGGATACAGAGATGTGTTAACTAAATGGCCCCACCCATGGAGTATCGATATTATTGCCTTGTATTGTAACGAGATACAAATTGTTGATAAAAACATAAATAAACCAAAGCTTTTAAGCGTGCAAAAGCAACGTGTTTAAACTAAATATAGTACAAATCGTACGAATTTCACAACAGGTATGATGGGTTTTATAGTAAATATGGTTTGGGTTGACGAATGTTGTATTGCAACTTAGTTACTCTACCTGGGGATGAGAAACATTTTATGTTTTATCTGGCCTAACTGTAGGCTGAAATATTATAGATGGGCACTGTTCTCTTGAGCCACATAATAATGAGAAAGAGCTCGTAGCACATATATATGTAGAAATATTAGGTGTATCCAATGCTCTTATGAACGGCGATGGTGCGCATCTGATTTTATGGTTAAATTTAAGCAAACACCTCAATATTACGCTAAGACCTTTAACAGCATAAAAAACTTGAAAGATGGCATTGGAAATAAAGAGCAAGGAGTGAAATGCAAATATTTTAATATAACGGCAGACTTTATATGAAAGTGAACATTTTACTTAAAGACATATTTCTCGCTTTACTTGTTGGAAGTACATATCTGTTACCGTAACGGAGTAAAACACTTTGATGGCGATACTGGAAAACACAACGCATTGTTCGGAAAAGACATCTCTTCTACTTGAAAACGCCACATATCCAGTGACTCAAGAGCTAGACATCGAGAACAGCTATGACACGTGCTCTACAGGACTAAACTATCTACGATGGTTTGCTGTTGTCATTATTCACAGTCCTCTAGTGTTGATAGGGATAATTGGAAATTGTGTTCTTCTTACTACTTTTTCACAAAATTACCACAAACGGCATTGTAGAACGGCTTACAGTGTTCCAATAACTGTGTTAAGTGTAATCGATCTTGTTATTCTGCTGTTTACCATTCCAACACAAATTTGGCGGCAGGTTTATAAATGTAACGGTATGGCAAAATGGTTTGCTCCATATTTTCCAGTAACATTTGCTATCATTTATCCTTTATTTTTTGTGTTTCGAATGGCAGAAACAGGCGTCATCGTGTTGATGTCCCTCAACAAAGGCATTGCGGTCTGTAAACCGTTCTACGCTAAGCGTGTAATCTCATTACGCTTTACTGTTCGACAAATAATTGCCGCTGTGGCATTTGCCGTTTTATTTTCACTACCGAGGTTTTTCGAAATCACTCTGAGTGATGAAGGACAGGGGATCCAATTTAGGGTTTTTTTTAGCGCGTCTTTATATACAACTGGCTATCGGATAATAGTGTTTGGTTTGTTTATGTACATTATACCCATATTTATATTGATAATATCAAATCTAAAAGTACTTTATGAGCTATACCGCCAGCGCAAATCCGGATTATTTGCATGCAGTGGTGGAAGAGCACTTCCCAATGTTAATCCAACAATGCTGGTTGTTTCCTTAACGTCCATGTTCGTCCTGTGTAACAGCTTACCCATGATGTCCCAGGCATTATGGGGCCTTGAAACAATCTTCAATGACGCTGAATATCTCGGGTATTACAGACGTTGCTTCAGTATATTTAGCAACATTGCAATTACCTTCGGTGAATCATGGAACATCATTTTCTATTGCATTGCCAGCAGAACTGGAAGAAAAAGACTCAAGAGTATATTGACATGTGATTGCACACAGACTGAACGGATCCCAATCTACAGAGAGCGTTATGTATTTGTTCCCTGTAATGATCGAGATGGTGGCATTAACGCTAGAGCTACACGCGTGTAAAGTTTAAAAAATAACTTGACGGACATTTAAAGCTTAGAACAATAGCAATTTGAAAACTGTAGATCTGTCAGTTTTGAAGCAGTAGATTTCAAAAGTTACTCTTCGAATAAATGCAACAGCATTTGACAGATACAGATCAGCAGAACTCATCACAATAAGGAATGAAAATTACACCTCTTTTAAGCCTTTATAATCAGCAAAAAAATTAACAAATGTATGGAACTGAGAATAAAACGCAGAAAACAGTGGCCTTTTTTAACATACTGCCACACAGATAGCGAAGAAGGTCATAGAAATCAGCTCTAATGTGTTTGCGTTTTACATCAAGATCCATATTCGCAGACATCGTTGGTTTTATTTTCCAAAACTGAAAATAGTTTTTCTGCATTTTATGGAATAATTGTTTCCTAAAGTCTTTGTTTTTCAAGATGCATTTCTCGGTGTACCCGCAGCCCTAACAATGTGTTTTTGAAACGTAAAATGCACAGGTTTGTGAAATGATTGAAAGCAACTGATGTTCTTTAAAAGACACTAATTAGTATGATTGAAATTTATCTAAAATGTATTCAAAAGATTTTACAGAAAATACTGAGATTCAGTAAATGTGTTTGCAATGAATATTTATGATTTTATAGTTCGTTAAAAATAAATATTTTCGTATGTTTAAAATGTTCTGTATTGTACAATAAAAAAATGAAAACAAAAAAGAAATTTTATTGTGTGTGGTTTTTATTGGTTGATCGTTGGTGAAACCCCTATCCAGCAACCCTCGACAATTAGGATACCGGAATAAAAATCCTTATTGCAATTCTTTGAAAGTGTTGTTTGATACTGTTCAGTTAAAGTGCAGAATGAAGTTCGAATGCAAAGATCCATCGAAATTTGCCCAAATAAGGTCATTTTAATTTTTTAATAACTTTTTCAAATTCTGTTCCTGTAGTTTTTAATGGATTACATTCAAACTCAGTGTGTTCGTTGTTATAAAACAGCTGCCTCTCTGGTGTGATCTATCTGTTATGTATAAACACATAGTGAATGGATGTTTTAAAGTGTAGTTCCCCTTAATGAGTATTATTTTCCCCAGTAGATAATAGTAAAAAATATTATAGACAACACACCGAACATACGTAGAGGAAGGTTGTTGAACATGCCTTCACCTGCAAAACTGTAATCTTGAGTCAAAACAGATGATATGAATGCTAAGAGACAGAATGTTACGCAAAGGAATTACTGTTTTCTTGTTCTTGCTAAAGAGCAATTCTGTGTTATAGACGGTACTTGAATTTGCCCAATGCAATATTGTACAAATTTTATGTTTTATGCAGATGCACGAACACGTAAAAAAACTAGAACCGCATTTCGCTAGCGAAATGTTAAGCACTTGACAAAAATTCAAACCTAAAAATACTTCCTTCAATTTGTTATTTCTCGATTAATATAAAGTATTTTACAACATGCGTACAGTGTGTTGCACAACTATGTACAGAGCTTATGGCACAGCATGTATGCGGCTTATGATATTCTAAAAATCGGACCACTGTCAAGAAAAAAAAATCCATAGCTTGATAACTTAATTCCAGCTAAATATATTAGTAAACAACACAGCTTGAATACGCCTTATAAGCCGAGTATTGTTTGCTTTTTGTTGACTTCAGGTTTGATTGACTGATCAGGCGTACGATGTGTTATCTGTTTACGCAGTGAGAGCTCGCACAAAGCTTAGCAACTGTGTGATGTTCTGTGCTGTACATTAAATGCTTCCCATTTACTTGCAAAAATACACTCTTTTCACATGGCGTTTTAACAAGGAAAACAAAGTCGAAGACGAAAATAAAAAGTGACATGTACGTGTTCAGATCAAGCTCTTCTTAAGTCCCAAGTTTCATGGTCCTTGGGCCCATAGTGTCAGAGAAGAGGAAGACACAAAAAAATCAGAAAAGTGTCAAGAAGAAAAAAAGGCCGAACGGCTGGTCGCACAAATTCATTATAACCCTTGCAAGCTAAAGGCTTGTCAAGTGTTAACTAGGCATCTTTTGTTTGCTACGAACTACATAAATAGGAATACAGGCATGTTTGCCTCTTGTCAAACTGCATTGCATTGCTGTTAGAATATTTCGAATGCTGCGTTATTCCCACTTGGCATTGAAAATGCCGAACGGGGATGGATTGCCTCGAATTCTTCACCTATTTTTTATTTTTTTTCTTCCGCCGAATCGGTTTCCAGACATCTCCTCCGAGACCGCTGAAGCTAGACCAACCAAACTTGGCACATGTATGGAGGGTCATCTGAAGTGGTGCACCTGATAAAATTTTTGACCTTGACCTTACTGGTCAAGGTCAAATCGCGAAAAAGGTCAATCGGTTTCCAGACATCTACAGCAAGGCCATTGAAGCTATAAAAGCCAAACTTGGCATATATATAAAGGGCGATGTGATCTGAAGTAACCGGTAAAAATTTTTTACCTTGACCTTGACCTTGAAATCGCGAAAAACGCTTTTTAAGAAAAACAATGATTTATCTCGAAAACGGTAAGAGCAATTCTGACCTCATTTTCGACCTCCACCCCTATACGACGATATGTAAGGTATAACTTCCGGTGTCCTTGACCTCCAGGTCATTTTCGAGCCCCAAACCGGAAGTTGGCCTGTATCTCGAAAACGGAAAGAGATAGAGATATTCTGACCTCATTTTCGACATCTACCCCCTATACGACGATACGTAAGGTATAACTTCCGGTGTCCTTGACCTCCATGTCACTTTCGAGCCCCAAACCGGAAGTTGGCCTTTATCTCGAAAACGGTAAGAGATAGAGCAAATTTTTGGCCTTGACCTTGCCGGTATAGTTAGTAGTATTTACGAGGATATTCTACATTCAGACATGTCAAAATTGTTAACAAACTACAATATCATCTGCCTTCCGTTTTAAGTTATCATTCCAAGTGGGACTAATTCGCTGTGCGAATTTCAGTCTAGTTAACACTTGACAAGCCTTTGGCTTGCAAGGGTTATATGAATTTGTGCGAGCAAAATTCGTCCTTTTTTTCTTCTTGACAGTTTTTCCGATTTTTTGTGTCTTCTTCTTATCTGACACTATGGGCCCTGCTACCATGAAACTTGGGACTTATGAAGAGCTGATCTGAACATGTGCATGTCACTTTTTATTTTCGTCTTTGATTTCGTTTTTCTTTGTTAAAACGCCATGTGAAAAGAGTGTATTTTTTGCAAGCAAATGCGTAGCATTTAACGACAGCACAGAAAACACATTTGCTCAGTGAGCTTTGTGCGAGCTCTCACTGCGTAAATCGATAACAAGGCATATGCCTGATCAGTCAATAAAACTGTCAACAACAACCAAACACTACTCAACTTATAAGACGTATTCAAGCTGTGTTGTTTGCAATATAGTATTCAAGAAATAACCCATTGAAGGAAGTATTTTTGCGTTTTAATTTTTGCCAAGTGTTTAACATTTCACTAGCGGAATGAGCTTCTCGTTCCGCATGTTTTAGCTTGTCCTGTTCATGAGTGAAAGCGTGAGTGAAAAACTGTATTGTCAACTTATTATCAATGACGGTTTTAACTATCAATAATTTTTTATATCTGTATTTTTTTGGGGGGGGGGAGGGGGCACGACTTCGAGAGGAATTGGTGAAGTTTTAGATGCGCATACACAGATAAGCACATTCACACGCACATGTGGAAAGTACACGTAGAATAAAATGCGAAAAATTAACATAGTACTTCCGCACGCATTTATGGTCAATTTTCTTTATGGTAAATCTATGACGACATCAATTTGAAATAAACAGTAAGACCCCTTTCTCCTCCCACCCTGCCGTTTACGTTATTAACCCCCAAACGGTTGTTGTCCGTCTGCCTATCCGTCCGTCCATCGCCGGCTGTAACTCCACCCTGATTAGTCGCTTCCTACGATATTTGCAATATAGATAATATATAGTAGTGGGTAGGTGCGGATTTTTTTCTTGTGTGTGTGGGGGTAGGTGTGTTTTGATCGTGATGAGATATGTAGGTCAAAGCTTCCGCCATCTTGGTTTTTCAATTCCGGTTGTGAAGGTGCTCTCTGTGATTACTTGTTTAATGTTACACTGCTCTTATTTTCGCGCTTGTTAAATGGTAATAAAAACATCGCATGGCTAATTTCCCTTGGCGTCCAGTGTTTGAATGCCCCGTCAAGAGTGACACCCCCTAGTGACTGGGGAGTTCCTCCAGCTGACAGCAATTTTACAGTTGTAATGTTCACTCTACATTTGTCATTTCCTTCTGTCCGCTGTATCCCCTATCGTTTGTGATGACAGGCATAAGAAGTAATTAATGCCACTCCTGCTTATACACAATGGTTCCTTATATGAAATTAAGCAGCAGGAAACGGAACTTGACAAATGAACAGACAAATGAGATCGTACCAGTCAAAGAATTGCTTGAATCTTCACCTTCACTGATTATACAATGCAAAATTAACATTATGACAAGGGTAATACATGCTAGTTGAAGTCTTCAAGCCGCGAACTTTTAATTCTTACCATAGCCAAACAAATGTGGTGTAATAATCATTCAATAAGGAACTTCTCCAAACTAATCTTTGCCACATAGCCACAATTGTCAATGTTAATATGTACTTGACTGGCATTCCCTTTTGAGAACGTCTTCTTGGTGAAACCTTCGTGTTGATAAAGCAATGCTCTCACTGAAGCCTTCCTTCATGTGAAACCTTCCTCCCCATAAAGCTATTCCTCTGGTGAAGCCTTCCTCCTGGTGAAGCTGGTCTTGTTGAAGCTTTCGTCTTTGTGAAGGTTTCATCCGTGTAAAGCCTTACTCCTGGTGAATTTGACCTTGTGAAACCTTACCCTGCGTGAAGCCTTCCTCTTTTTGAAGGCTGCATCTTTGTGAAGCTTTCGTCCGTGTGAAGCGTTACTCCTTCTGGTAGCAATAGGACTTCAAGGTGAACCGGTTAAGAACCTTGCGAAGTAGTACTCTACATAAAAAAATGATACGATGTTGTAGGGAAAATTAGTGTTATGTTGAAACAAAACAACTGCAGTTATTCTATACACTGATAATTACAGACGATAAGGGAGAAGTAATGTCTTTATAAACTTGATGATTGCATAAATAAGTAAATAGGCAGTCTGTTTTAGGCGGGAACATAGCAGCATCGTGGGTGACTTTGAAACATTTGGGACAAGACGGATACATGAAAATGGCTAAAGAACTTATGGAAACTACGGAAAAATTGAAAGAAGGCATCAGAGCAATACCAGTAAGGAAACTGATATCATTGCAAAATAACTTATTAAACAAATACTTAACAAATCTCCCAATTACATAGAAAAAAGGCGCTTGCCAGGGTATGTTACTTAAAGAATTTTATTTTCTTGTGCCGTTCCAGGAAAATCGAATTGACTAGATATTTATTTGGATAAGGTGCTGACAGGACTTCAACTTCGCAGCTTGTTCTGTAGTACTGTCGTGATGGGTTTAACAAAATAATTGTTCAGGAGATGTAGTAATCGAGTCCTATATTTACTCCCATTTTAAGACCTTTTAATATGTTTGACTTGAACTCCTTGGAATATATTTTTTCGACTTAGGGGCTGCGCATAATGGGTAAGCCAAACATGACGGCGTTTGCTATCGGTTCCAGCGACCCGACTGTTGATATTTTAGTTCTGGCTGATATCATGGAAGAAAAGGTACTTGTTGCTTAGTTAATATACCAGTTAATTTGTTGATTAATTAAGACGATTCTCGTGACTTGTCTGTTTGTTTCTGTCATCAGAAAACGACATGAAAAGAGATTGGTTGGGCAGATTTTTTTTTGAACAGTGATAAAGTGTTTTTAATGTATGTGTATTTTTGTACCCAGTTTTTGCCCGTCCCACCTGTGACATTAATTAAAAATAAATGTAAGTAGAAATTAAGTAAATATTAAAGTGAATAAATGTATAAATAAAGAATTGAAAAATAAGGGATTAATTACCAGGGATGGAAACCTGAAAGACAGCAGTTGCCTCCTTCACTGCATTGCACTATCATGCCCCATCACATCAAGGTAGCTGATGAACTTCTCCAAACGCTGAGAGAAGCCGTGAACGAAATCCGGGTACGTGCCTGTCATTCTCTGGTCTGGGAAGGGGGGAGGGGGGGGGGGGTTCTCGCCTACAAACTGGTCGCTAACTAACTCAAGACGCGGAGTAATGAATTTGGAATGTACCTCCTTTTTAACCCAACGCGGCCACCTTTCTAAATTTCGCTCGTTTGTTCAACGAAAGTGTTAAATTTAATTAGAAAACACCCAATTTTTTTCAAATAATATATTCAAGAGTACATGCGCAGCTAAAACGCATAAAATCTAGACAAACGTGGTTAACACTGAGAAGTCCACCTGCACAATTCTGGGTTCTCTTTTTTTTGTTGGATGCCGGGTGCAGTTCTACTGGCCCCCATATTACCACTCTTTGACCTCGTTTTTTTTTCTATGCATGGTGACATCTAGACTGCCAAGCCCCCCCCCCCCCCACCCCCATCCCCCCCTCCCCCCCCCCATCCAGCCCCGGCTGTCATCGTTCCTTGAATTACACAACTCCGACTTCGAGTCGTATGGCCCATACTACATATATAGGTGCAACCGTCTGCGAGCGAACGTCCGTGGAAAAAAAATGGATAACATGTAAACCTGTGGTGCTTACTGCACAGCTGCGAACGGATTTGGAGTGAGGGATGACAGCCTGCGCATAGCTTCCTATTTCTTACTAATTTTATAGATTTTCGTCGTCGCTTTGTATCTTTTTGTTTAACGATTTTTGTCACATATACCATCTTTCAGCGTCCTGACTTCTAACACCTTTTTGGGACTGGCTGTTGCGTATTTCAGTCTTTGCAGCATTAATGGCTTTTTTTCAAATACCATACTTGCAATTGTTCTCCAGCCACATATACCAAGAGTTCCGATAGGGGGAACTTGAATTTAACACTGGTTAATGCAGTTCACTAAACTCATTTCAACATTTGAGCCAAACCTCAGTATTAAAATGGCATATTTCTCGAAACAACGTTTCAGAGTTAAACCGCTTTCCTAACATAAATATTGTCCGGTCCTCCCTGAAACCTGTCCGCCTTATCTGCCTATCCAAATAGAACAACAGCAAAGAAACGGAATAGTAAAGACGTGTGTTAACTTATTGTTTGATGTTTCGTATAAATACTATTTCAGACAAACAAGAACGAAAAGAAGAAAGGCGCCGCGGCTATGTACGGAATGGTCGCCAATATCCCCGATAAATCTATAGTTGATGATTTCATCGTCGAATTCTTCAGTGAAGTATACAAAGCATGAGAGAGTCCCGTGAGGCGTGGCGTGGCTGGTGAGGTAGATGCCATGGATGTCACTGGTGCATGGATGCCATTATGCAATTATAGGATTGGTTTTACATGGGTTTTGTTCCCCTTCCCTAGCTGCGGTCGGACTAGGAAATATCATATGCTGTCTGTGTAGCCGTCCGCACCTATCGGTGTGTTCGTCCGCCTGTTCGTCTGGCGTACTACAAGTACACTATTTGGCTATGCATGTTCTCATAGAATTTAGATTTAGAATTCCACAACTCTTATTCAGCGAAGAAGGAAGACGTGCAAGTGCGGGATTATTATTATTTTTTTTTTTTTGTGTAAATTCGCGAAAAACGAATAAAATGCGATTTTGTTAAAATCGATAAAAACGGATGGAATCTAGATTTTAAAGTTTTGCCCGGGTAAGTTCTAGAAAACTGTCTAGTTTATAATTATTCTGTAATTCACATGTGTAATGCTGCATTATTTTTAAAATTCACCATACACTGGTAAAGGAGATCCAAAAGATTCTCTAACTCAAACTCATGGGAGCCTTGATCGTAGAGTCCCACTGAATATACATTGAAGTAGTGCAACACTCCGTTACTTTAAACAAAATAATTTCTACAAACGTTTTGTTTGAGCGATGTCCATGCTACAATTAAGCGTATACTTGTCACTAACAACAGTCTTCGAACTTTATCGGTTTCTTAATGCTATCAAAAAAAAAAAAACATAGATATAGAAGAAAAACACTTTTGTTGCATTAATATTTGTTTATTTATTTGTTACACAAAGGGCTGTAAGGGGTCATTCATAAAGTATATGTGTGTATGTACACAAAATTTGCACTCCCCGCTTTTGCATTCCCCGCCCGCACCTGCAAGCAGTTCACAAAATCTGTGACGTCATCTGTGACTGTTACAGCAGTATCCACACAATCACAGATTGCCCCCCCCCCCCCCCCCCGCCTCAGTTCCCTCCCTGCGTACATAAGTTATCGACAGGCACGCTAGTAAGGGACAGGCCCTCAAACTTGCGACTCCCTCTACTTGTTATAACCTTTTGTTTAACTGAAATAATTTTATGCAACGTGAAATACACGTTTCGTACGTAGTGAAGAAACATATCCCTAAACGGAATGCAATAAATACAGTGGAAAAAACATGTCACATAAATGAAATCCGATAAATACTAGACTACATAAACCAAAAAATATAGAATTAAAACAATAACACGAGGTGCAATTGTTGGCAACAAATAAAAAGATGGCCGGCCGGGTCAAATTAAAAATGGGATGAGAAGACTGTTATCCTGTACTAGATTAAAAAATGCTTTCTGCAGTTTATACTCTCTCTCTCTCTCTCTCTCTCTCTCTCTCTCTCTCTCTCTCTCTCTCTCTCTCTCTCTCTCTCTCTCTCTCTCTATATATATATATATATATATATATATATATATATATATATATATATATATATATATATATATATATCCCTGTCTCTCTCTGCCGGTGATTACCAATTAGTGCAACTTATTTTTGAGCTCGTCCACACCCGAAGTTGCGTCATGCATACTGAGCAGTCACCCAGTGAGAGCCTCAACACTGCAGAGTAGATCAACTAATTAGCGTCTTACCTCTATAGTTCTATGCAAAACAATAAACCATGACCGTAACGCGTGACGATATCAGAATCTCACGGGAAGGACACATCAAACACAAACCCCCGCGATCCCAGAGGAGAGGCACTTATGTACCAACTGGTTGTCATGCATGTCCATAATTAAAAGCAAAGAAACAACTCGTAAACACGCGAGTGATCATTTTGAAATAACACCCCTTTTTAATCAGCCGCGGAGTGCAGTTCTGAAGACCCCCTGCCCCCTATTTTTAGTGCGAAACGCGGAGCACTGAATGAAAATTAACCCCGCTTTTCAACGAAAATAACGCTCCATGCGGACTGCGTTTGACCATTTTTTTCTCCATTTTTCAACACATATGATACCAGGTGCGCCTCTGGGCCATGAGCCTCCCACGCACTCCGACAGCGATTGTCGCAGTATTTCTGTTCCATCAATGACTGATCACAAGCGTTGATACATTTAATAACAATTCGACAGCTCTTCAAGTTTTAATGACAACTATGCACATATCACAGAGACTTTCAGATTAATTAACTTGTCTTTGTAAATAGTAGTACTTTTTGGCTGTACAAAGAACAATCTAAATACACACACGGGCATCCTGAGGCTTGCGTGAGATCATAAAATGCCCACCATATACCACAACAGACCGGCGTGAGGGCACAGGAGACCCGCATGAGATCATAAAATGTCCACCAGATACCACAACAGACCCGCGTGAGGGCACAGGAGACCCGCATGAGATCATAAAATGTCCACCAGATACCACAACAGACCCGCGTGAGGGCACAGGAGACCCGCATGAGATCATAAAATGTCCACCAGATACCACAACAGACCCGCGTGAGGGCACAGGAGACATGCGAGAGATCATAAAAGACCATAAGTGGACCGCATTTGAGAACAGGAGGCCCTCAAAGCATCACAAAATGTCACCCAAAGAAGTGACAGGAATGCATGCAGACAAATGAGACTGGGTCGTAAGCTTGCAAGAGACCAGACTTACCGACATGAAAGGCCTGCACGAGTCTGCAAAAAGCACGGCGATATTTGATTACAACTTGACATAAAGAAGTGGTCATGTTTGCTCAGCCATGTCATTATAACCAGTTTATTTACGCAAAAATACGATAACCTACTGTTTTCACTGATGCAGTTTAAGAATGCGGGGTT
Source organism: Protula sp. h YS-2021 (assembly GCA_949752745.1). Classification (NCBI taxonomy): domain Eukaryota; kingdom Metazoa; phylum Annelida; class Polychaeta; order Sabellida; family Serpulidae; genus Protula; species Protula sp. h YS-2021. The sequence goes on along the minus strand of OX457030.1, from coordinate 43,458,786 downwards.
CCCGAAACAGTGTAAGGTCCATGCGAGGCCCACATAAGTTCATGAAAGGTCCATACGAGATCCTTTGGAGAGCATTCGTAAGGGACCCGCATAAGATCATAAAAGGCCCATACGAGATCAATATGAGGCCAGCATAAGGTGATCAGCGGCCCATGCGAGATCTTGAGATCATAAGAAAGTGAAAGACCGACTGAAAAAAAAAAACGGATATGATCAGGATTTTTTCTTTCGGACGCAGTTTTGCTTATGATAAAATACCTGACGGATATTTGCCCGAAAACTGTCTGGTTGGTGAGAGTTGACTAGTAAATATTCGCAGCTAAGAAAATACTTGATGTACTGCTGAATGACCTAAACAAAATTTAATCTACTTAAAAGCCTTGAGCGCTTTAAATTTCCTATCACTAATATTTTAAATGCTTCTTCTTTGCCTGCGTTCACTGTTCCAGGTTGGCAATAAATGCGATCAAAAGCACAGCAACTGCCCACCAATAGAAAACTGGATGGAATTACTACTAAAACCATACAACGAACCTGAAAACGATTCCCATTGAAAAAAAAAAAACCATCGTGAGGTTTATTTTCCCAATAGCACCATCGAACGGCGATTAAAATGCACTTGGGAGCACAAAGTTATCGCTTCTTCTTGGAATACTGAATTTCAAAATTTCATGTAGCAATACTGAAACATCCACACGATTGATTTGTTTCGTAGTTATTTTTGATCATCTGGTCACGTGTGCAACACGGTGACCAATAAAATGATCCGAAAAAGTGAAAAAGAGTGCCAGCACTAAAGCGACGACATTTCAATACCGAGCCCACCCTCCATCAATGTGTAAATTCAGAACTTTTCACTTGAAATAGAAAAAAAAAAAAAACATACACAAGCTATATATTTTAAAGAATATTTGTGATTTTTTTGAAATTGTTTCACTCGCTTATAAAATAATCAGGGTAAACATGGAGAGATGACATGTTAGGGATTGTCTTCCATTGTGGTGTCAATCCAGTCGGCAAAATTGGCCACCTCTGCATAGACACTGAGACTCTGACAGGGATGGTCGTTGGTTCCCACTCCCCAGCTTGTGACCCCTGCCAGGGTCCACACGTTCCTCTTGTCACGGCACACCAGAGGCCCGCCGCTGTCTCCCTGCAAACAAACAGCCCTATCACTGTTTTTTTAACGAATAGAAAACAGCTGATGTGTCACTGGCGTGACACAGAAGGCAACACTCTTCTTTATAAAAACTGTCTGTCGTAGAACACGAAGCACATGTGATGGTTTGTGCAGCAATTGCCCAAAACAACATCCCATTTTAATAATATTATAAAATAATATTTTCGATTTCTGTAGCAGCTATTTTAGTAATAAGCTCCATGTGCTTAACAATTAAACACTTGACTAGGCACACAGAAAATTAAGCAATTACAATACAACATGAAAATAAAACAGAATTACAATAAAACATTAATAAACAGCATAACCCGAAAAGAACTCTCTAAAAAGATGGTTTTAAATCTTTTTTAAAAACCTTCTAAAGATTTAGAAAACGTAAATTTTTGTTCCATTCCCTAGGTTCAGCAACGTGAAAACATCTGTCACCTTTTTTTCAGAGCGATTTGAGCAAACTAATAGCCGACTATCAGCGGCTCGCAGGTTCCTCCAAGGTATACACTGTTTGACTGTTTAATTATAACAAATAACTAAAATTTTATAAAGAATTCTTCAAACAACAGGTAACCAGTGTAAAGTATACAAAATTGATATGATGCGTTCTCTATCACCAGCCATAACCACTATTCTTGCCACTGCATTTTGTACCATTTGTAACCTATGAAGTAGCTTTTTACTGACTGCTTGCATAATCAGTTTTAGAGGTAACAAATGCTTGTATAAGAGAGTTGATTGAATCAAAATCTAAACATTTTCGTACTGTATTTGAATGATAGAGCGAAGGTAAAACAGCACATTCACATTATGAAACAATAAATTTTTCCCCAATCATGCTCGAATAAAAATTTGAGCCTTTTTTTACTGAATTTATATTTGAGATTTCATTACCATTTATACATACATGTAGACGAGTTGTTCATAAAATCGCTTCTGTTGCCAATCAGTGAGAACCCAGTTTTATCATTTAACTTTAAAAGTTCCAATGTTTAATTTCTAAAATACACTTTTCAATTTTTCACAAGGCTTCATTTTGATCTTTCTTCTTGAAATAGATGTATATCTGTGAGTCATTGGCATAGAAGTGGTAGTACAATCCATGCTTTTTATAATGTCTGCAATGGGTGAGGTATACAGTGTAAATAAGAGAGGTCCAAGTACAGAGCCCTGCGGTTAGCCGTTGTCTCAACTTCTAGTGTCAGACTTGTGACCACCCACATTTACTGTTTGAGTTCTATTGAATACGATCTAATCCAGCATAGGGCCAAACGTTTCATACCAAATCTGGTTGACAGCCGATTACAAAGGGTTTTATGAAGTAAGGTATCAAAAGTCGCACTCAGATCCAAAAGTATAAGCGCGGTCATCTGCTTGCGATGTATGGCAGACAAACATCATTGTGTACCCTAAGCAGAGCAATATCTGTGAGATGCAAACGACGGTATGATGACTGAAGAGTTTCCTTGAGACCAAACTCATTGAGATGATTATTTAGTCGATTTGCAACTACTTTTCACACACTTTAGAAATGAAACTCAAATTTTGAAACAGGCTAAAAATGTTTCTATCTATTATGATCAAGACTGGATTTCCTTAGAAGTGGCTTTAGAATAGCAGATTTCATTGCCAATGGGGCAATGCCTGATGAAAGCAAAACATTCATAATTTTGGTAATTGCTGGAATAAGTTCAGATTTACATAATTTAAGCAGGCTGGTAGGAATAGGATCCAATTCACAAGTCGCTGATGCTGATGCTGAAATGACCTTATCAGTTTCTACCTCCGTGCGCTAAGGTGTATTCTTCTAATCAAGCGTTTTGTTTAAAACAATGTCACGAAATTCTTTCGTTGTACCCTGTGCAAGTTCTGAAGTAATACTCACATTGGTTTTGACTATTTTGTTTACGAAAAAATCTGCGAAGTCTTTCGGTAATTTAACAGGAGTGCAGTCGTCACGATATTTTGGATCGGGAGTCCAGTTCAGAAGCCTTTTAGTCGTTTCGAAGACCTGTTTCTTATCAGACTTTGATTCTAGAATTTTATTCCCGAAAAATGAGTTTTGGCTTCATTAAGAAGGTTTTTTACAAGTTCTGTTCCTTCTCTCCAAGCGTTAACATCAGAATCTAAACCAGATTTGCGAGTCAGTTTGCGTGAAATCACAGTTTTATGTATCAGTGGTGGTTTGATGAGACCAAGGGTAGCATCTATAAAATTATGGTCGGAAATTACGGAGGGTGAGACATCAGGGCAGTGGCCAGCCGAATGTGTAGGCGCCGTAGTAAGTGTTCGAAGATCCAAAGATGCTAACAAACCAAAGAATTTGTTGTGTGTGTCAGTCCTGTATATTTTCTAGATGTAAGTTAAAATCACCCATAATAAGGAGTTCGTGCGAGGCAGACGATAGAATGGATAGAACGTCTGCTCAGAGTTGAGTTTCCATTTGATAGTAGAATTTTTACTGACTTTTCACCATAAGTCATAATACATTCGAGACTTTCAAAAGTTTTGTAGGTCGAATTTTGAAATTTCGATGGAAACCTTGCTTTATACGGCAGTCCGACGCCACCACCTTCAGAACACGCGCGAGGTATATTGTGCAATTCATACACTTCAGGAGTGAACTGGCCTATTGTGGGTGCTTGGTTTTAAGCCAGAAAATCGAGATCATTATGTATAACTTTGTGATAAAGTTCTGCGGTTCTATTTCTTACTGATCTTGCATTCAACAGAGAAATGTTCATTGATTTCTCATTTTTTGGATTGCAACGTTTTGGAAATGATAGATTTTCTAATACGATCCCTCTTGCTGTACTAGAATAAGTGACAGTATTTCGTGCATTAGATACTATTTATCCTTCTGTGTCACTAAGTACCGCCTCTGCTTCCCCTCGATGACCATTGTTGAAAAGTCGCTTCAGTTGTATACATGATTGTTGCAAATATCCATCGACACAGGTTCATAATCTTGTGTGATATATTATTTGTCAATAGAGTGTTAAAACTTAATGTGACAGATTCAAGCAAATCAGGTTAGAGTCCTTTTTAAAAACGTTTTCCCTAGCTTTTTTTCTAAAACTTGTGAAATCGTTCAATAATTCTTAATCCTTGTGGTAAAAGCTTTAAAATGATACTAAATAGCCCAAAACTTTAAAACCAGTCAATTTTAAGTTTTAACAGAGTTCACAAAGAATATTAATATCTTCTCCGCATGTGGCTTATATTGCATGTGGCATCCTTATCCTGCTTGTGATTATCTACTTACACTGTATGTGGTTATGTACCGACACTGCATGTGGTTATATATTTACACTGCATGTGGTTACATGCTCACAATGCATGTGGTTATGTACTTACACTGCATGTGGTTATTTACTTACACTGCACGTGGTTATGTAAGCGGATGGATACCCGGCGCACTGCATCGAGTCGTCGTCCAGTCCGCCCACGGCCAATATCTGAGAATCTGCGTTGCAGGTGTCGTCGTCTATTAAGGGCATTTTCACTTCTTGCAGCAAATCGGGGTACCGGTTTGCGCTGCTTTCTAGTAAATGAACATAATAAATTTATGGATATTAATATAATAATAATATCAGTAGTGATAATAATATGCTGATTAACAACATTGATAATAATATCAATATAAAACTCACAATAACCATAACAATAATAATAAAAGTACTACTACTACCACCACCACAACACTACTGCTGCTATTATTATTATTATTATTATTATTATTATTATTATTATTATTATTATTTTTATTAATATTATTATTATTATTATTATTACAGCTACTATGACTGCTATTGGCAATAATATATCTCCCCGGGCTGATTAGAATTTGGCAACCTTGAAGGTCAGAGCGTCAGAGCTAGACTTTGAATATTCACCTTTTACATTGTGGTTAGAGTGATACTTGTGAAGACCTCTCGAACTGATTGAATTTCAGTGACCACGAGTAGGTTATTCAAGGTCACCACAAGACTTTGAATTTTAACGTCTACACTGTCGAAAGTTGTTCTTTTGTATCTTGTGGACAGGACTTTGCCAAATCATCTGATCGAGTTATGATATAGTGTAGCTGTTCAGATGGATTATATTTTGCCACCTTCTGAGGTCATTAAAGGCCACACTATGACCCAAATGCAGATTTCACTGACATTCGGTGGGAGTGTTCATATTGATGCCCCACATAGCTGACAAGATTTTGGTGACCCCAACCCATATTCTCCAACCGAAGTATTGGAGATTCTCCTCATAGTCTCAAACCGGAAGTATGGCATACTCACCCCATGGTCCCTAACTGGGAGTATTGCTTACTCACCCCATACTCCTCGACCGGAAGGATAGCAGACTCACCCCATGCTCCCCAGCCGGAAGTGTAACAAACGACGCTGTCAGACCAGTCTTCGCTGCTGTCTGGGAGGCAGACAGGTCGAACGTAATCATCGTACGTTAAGTTGGTGTCCAGTTTCATTAGAGCGATATCGTTCTCAATCGTATCCCTGTCATAATCCTATGGAAAATTATTTGAAAGTTTACATTCTCGTACAAAAACAAAACAAAGCAATCACACCCCCACCCCCCTTACACACACAAGAACAACAACAACAACAACAACAACAACAACAACAACAAAAGCAGCATACATGCTGTGTTATAGCGAGAAAAACACCATGATGTTATAAGGAGAAAAAACATGATGTTATAACGATAAGAAGAAAACACCGTGATGTTATAACGAGAAAAGAACACCGTGATATTATAACGAGGGGAAGAAAACGCCGTGATGTTATAACGAGAACAAAACACCGTGATGTTATAACGAGAAAAAAACACCGTGATGTTTTAATGAGAAAAAAACACCGTGATAAATTAACGAGAAGAACAAAAGACCATGGAAACGAAAGATACTATTTGCACATAAAAATGAAGTTGTTGACAGCAAGGCGATGATAAGTAGTATACCAAATAGTTCGAATCGACAACTAAACTAGCAACCATCAATCTAGCGACAATTGATCAAAAGGCACATTTAGATCAATTTTCACAAGATCAATTGTCGCTAGATCAGTTGTCACGATACCATTGATACCATGTCAACAACAACAACAAAAATGACTTGGTATAAAGGCAAAGCAATGAAATGATATTATATCGCGTTTGATGTTTGAAGTCGTTAACCACTTCGTCTTCGGTCAGAAATTGGCCGTCACATTTTGCATCCCTCCTCCTCCTCCTCCTCCTCCTCCTCTTCTTCTTTTTCTTCTTCTTCTTCTTCTTCTTCTTCTTCCCCCCCCCCTACACACACGCCCTCAAAAACAAAATCTCTGACTCCACTCATTTAGTACGATTATTGTTATAGTGGATGCACTGGCCATAAGATCACAGTTTATTGACTTGCATGTATCCTTATATAACTTCCAAACCTGGCTTTTTCAACAACATTGTTGGGAATACAATCTATATTAAATTGTTCAATCTAACTCTTGAGAAGGAAAAATACCAAAATATTTGTTGATTGATAAATTGGATGTTTTATTTAACCTCAAATAGGGGGACACCCATAGGGTCTCGAGACCGCGATCACATGAATAAATGATTGAATTTTGACGTCATATTCCTCAAATAATTAAGTGATTGCAAAGACTCTAAACATGTCTGTAGTGCAGCCCTTTGGCAACAAGTTTATTAGTAAATGAGCCGAATATTCAAAATCTTAGCGATGAAAAGACAGCTGTCGTACTGATAGCCTTCCTGTTATTGGGCTATGGAGGCGGAAGTAACTGTGGACTTGTTCCCACTGGCTCTGCCAAAGCTAGTTTTAATGGTAAATGAATGACGTCATAAACCCACAGGGAAGCAAAAAATCGCAAAGGGTCAATCGCCGGGATCCGTAACTCTCGCCCCGTTCTTGTATCGAATAACGGGTCCTCATTTACCGCGGGGATGGCCTCTGAAATAGTCAATCATGTTTTTACCTCGTGCACGTATTTGGCGACAACGTCGGCTGTTTGCAGATGCGTGTCACTGCCCGACACCTTAATGCTTCCAAGTCTGACGCTGTAGAAGATAGCTGCATAATCTGCGCAGTGGGCCGCCGTCAACACCCAGTTAGGAGCGATCAACGATCCGCCGCAAATCTGAGAACTGTAAGAGATATAAGGAGAATTCTTGCTAACATAAAATGTGGCAGCAAACAGGTCTCGATGATTTTACAATCCTTTGATGGAATTATCCAGGTTCTCATTGCAAAGAATGGGAGAAATGAAGAGACGGAATTATTTTGTTCGAATTACGGACTTGTCTCTATTATACGGATTTGGCAGGGCGTACTCTATGCCGTTAAAACAATTTTCTTAGGTGCGGTAAAACAGTGAGGGTAACTCAGGTGTTGAGGTAAGGGAGTGGCAGCTGCTCCGATGTGCTACCAGGGTATGTCTGTGTGGCAGTTATGGTAAGGACGTTGTCGTCACCTGGCGACCACATTTTAGAGCATGTTGAGCCAGTGACCTCCTTTGCAATTCACTTGCCTGCTCCTCCCCTGTGACAGTGAACACGGCCCCCCCAGTGATTACGCCCCCCCCCCCAGACCATGATCACTAGGGATTGGGGTCCCTCTCTTGTGATTACCCCTTTGATATCATGGATGTGCGTTATTTATGGTGCCTGAGCTCTGTCATATTAAAGATTTTAAATAAAGTAGGAGTAAATAGGCGTTACTTTCCTGCAACATATAATCGAATAAATGATTAACTAATTTACTCATTCATTCTTGCAACAGATAATTGAATAAATAATTTATTGATTTGTATTTTATTTATTTCGTTTATCGATTTATCATTCATATTAACTTTTTTGGAAACGTGCAAGCGTTTGAAAATAATTCTAGTTAATAAATTTTGTCAGATGAAAAATCATGCAAAGACAAGCGTAATTTTATTCGCAAAATCTCTGAATTTCAGTTACATATTCCTACCTATTATTCTTAAGTTTGGGGGGAGGCATTTTTCCTAAGGGATTAGCGTCTCCCGGGATACCGTGTTCACTAGAGAGGGACTATTCACTAGTGACTGCAGTCCGGGGGGAGACCGTGATTCCTATGAATGGGGGTCCGGCCGTACCATAATCACGGGGAACCACAATCACTGGGACACCCCCACCCCACCCCGATCTTCCTCTCCCGTGGAAATAAAACTTTAACGGAAAGTTTTTGTACCCGAAAACCTCGAGTGCGACCTGCCAAGGCCACGCCCCCTCCTCGGCCCTGTAACCTTGGATGATTCTCTCCTGACCAGTGGTCACCTCGATGCCTGGTCCTCTAGTTCCACATTCTGAAAGCAAATCGCAGTACCAGCTCCGACATGCCGTTGTAACAGGCTATCTTACCACTCCCCCTCCAGTATATTTAGCACCCCCCCCCCCTCGAACTTTTTTTTGCGTGTAGATATATTTGCTAATATTTGTTCATGAGAATAAATGAACTCAATTAAACTCTGTAAAACTAACTTGAACTACTTTATTGACTAAATTGAACACAATTCAAACAAAATATAAAAAGGCATCCTTGATCAGAAAGCTCTATACTTGTCACTTAATACCCCTTTTGGCATTTTAGGGAGTCTAGGTGGATACTCCTGATCGCTAAGATTATCATTAATAATATCCAGATTCTCCAAGAATCGCTTTCTTGTATGTTTAATTTAATCTTCTTTTTTGAAAGTGATACCAATAAGGGGTATGGGCAAAAATACCACGTGGGGGGAGATAGCCTAATCCATCTTCGGGGGCGGGGGGGGGGGGGGGCGAAGCTGTACATGGGGGACAAGATGTACTGTTATAAATTCAATAACTGATATCAAGACATAATGGACAACAAAGAGTCATTAGTCTATTCTTATCGTAAAATGATTTATAGTTTTAAACGGATTCAGTTACTGATATAAAAATGTGCTAATTTTATGTATCAGAAATTGTTTCAATGATGTCAATAAAAATGTTCGATATCGAAAATTTAATCAATGAGATCATTAAAGCACTTCAAGTCCTTGATTATAAGAATTAAATCATGATATCATAAAGCCAATTTTAGAACTCAAGCTTTCAATTATCAATCTCAGAATAGAATTATTGGTAACCGAGATTTAACATGGAAAGTAAGTGATCACATGTTATTATTTTTCTATTGGCCATTAATATTTTAATATCATGAGTGTCATTCTTGATAAATTATTAATTATTAATTCTCGATAAATATGAAAGCGTGGCAATATGTTTTTTGTTTAAATTCACCACCTCCCCCCCCCTCCCCCGCCAATAAAAAGAAGATGATTCTTACCGTCATAGGTGCATGTCAAAGTGACGACGGTTCCAGGGGTGCACGTGGCGCTAAAACAACAAACGGTTTTGCATGCGTACAAGACAATTCGAAACCGTAATTAAATATTTGTGCTCACATCGGTCGTTAATCACCACATAGTAAGAAGGGTAACCCAAATGTATTTGAAATATTCGGTTAAAAAACGGCTTTGTGTTGATAAAACTATTGAAAATCAAAATTGTGCCAAGAAACTGAGAAAACTTGGTGGAATTAACAATTTCATGGATAATTTTATCTCGAAGGTTATCATTGGTGCCTCTCTCGATTGCGATAAGAATTATAATATGTTTAGAGAGCAACAATGAAGCGTTTCAGGCAATCCCTGGTCAACACAATTTTTCTGTTAAATGTAGTCATTTTTTGCTACAGCTGGATTTGCGGTTTGCTAGTATCACAATCGGAGCCCCTTTACCTAAGTAGCGCGGCGTCGAATCTCACTACTGGATCTGGCTTCCAATGATGCATAAAACTTTTTTATTTACCTGAATGTCAAAAGAACCTCGAGACTGCTGCTTGATATTGAGCCGCCATTTGTAGCAGAAATGTAGCCGTTGGCCGAGTTATCCACAGACCCGGATGCCAAAGTGCTGCTTGAGGTGGCGCTCCTGTAAACCAACGCAAGTAGCAACATGTATCGGCCAAATAAAACTTATGACATTTAACAGAGCGATATTTAGCCGACGACATTTAGCCGAGCCATATTTAGCCGATGACATTTAGCCGAGCCATATTTAGCCGACGACGTTTGGCCAGGCCATATTTAGCCGACGTTTCGTCGAGCCATATTTAGCCGACGACGTCTAGCCGAGCCATATTTAGCCTACGATATTTAGCCAAGCATATTTATCCGACGACGTTTAACCGAGCCATATTTAGCCGACGAAGTTTAACCGAGCCATATTTAGCCGACGAAGTTTAACCGAGCTATATTTAGCCGACGACGTTTAGCCGAGCCATATTTAAACAAGCGATAACAGCTTAAACAATCAACGAACAATACAATGAATCACAAAACTTCAATCCTTCTGGTCAGAAATCAAACCAATGTACTGCGGTCATAAAATTTGACTAAATGTTGTCGATGCCAATTTCGACTAAATATCACTCGGCTAAATGTCATTCAAGTATGAATCCGGATGCATAGAAATATATCTATTATGTTGCACAAAAGATAGCTTTCAAATGAAATAAATTAAGTTGTTTTAAAATTTAAAATTCATGTCAACAAGAGCTTTTTTATGATGTCAAAATCAAGGATTCATTTGAATCTGAGACAACAGACAAGTGTAAAATTAATTTATACGCAAGAACATTTAAACTACGAATAATAATAATAATAATAATAATAATAATAATAATAATAATAATAATAATAATAATAATAATAATGAACTATATTCAAGACCCTTAAAAATAGACTCATTGCCTTGAGCGTGTCAATCAGTTAAGTCCTTGATGAGACAAGAGGGCAATGGCAATAGGCCATGGAAATGACCTTTTCCGTGGATTTATGTAATGGGTGGGGGGGGATTTCGGATTTAATCTATTCACCCAAATCCCATGTCACTGCACACGTTGTCGTTCCACGCCGAGTCCCAGTTATCGCTACAAACGGGTATGAGGGTTCCCTGGTAATTCTTCAGCAGTACATCTTCACCGGAAAATTCTTCAAGTGTTACTGAAATGAAAATAATAAATGTGCGACGTTTGACCGAACAACATTTAGCCGAAATTGGTATCTACGACATTATAATACTAAAGGTCGCTAGGCTAAATGTTGGAATATGGAAAATGGCTTTCATGAAATTTTGAGAAATAAACGTACAGAAAGGGCAATGTAGAAAATGAATGAAAATTTAATGAATCCGCGAAAGATTACGGTAATAAAAATGAAAGAACAGTCTTAATATGTGTAGCAAACATGAAACAAAAATGTACAATAATACGGTCGGTGCGGTTTTGGTCGGTGGGGGTCGGGGTTGGGGTAGTAGCGGGTTCACCAAACTTTTTTGTGTAAAAACGCGAAATTTAACAGTCTAAACGTGTAGTTGAGTTTGAGGTAGGGGGGACTGCAACCCTTGAACCCCCCCCCCCCCCACCCTTCCCGGGCTCCGATATTCTTATTTTTGCCATGCACCTTATGGATTGCGCTTGGCAAAGACACTGAAGACTACTGTAATTATTTCATCATTTTTGGCTTTCTCCAATCCCCTTAAGCGTTATTTGCATTTAGTGCATTGAAACGCATAAATAAATATTCTACTCAAACACACCGTAGCTGCTTAATCCGGACAAGCGTTCAAGGGAATCGCTTGTATTTACTGTCGTAATTTCTACAAACTTACTTTGGTATGTTATTTGCTAACTGTTTTATTATCCTGCAATCTTGTTTCCCAAAATTAAAGCAAAATGCTACTTACGGACTTGCACATTCACATGCTGAAACCGTTGTAAGACCACAACGTAATTTATATAAGCACCCTCCGCCCCCGCCCCCCGCAAAAAAAAGCTATAGGTTAAAAGCCCCCCCCCCTTTCGGAAAAATGCCCCCCCCCGGGTAATAAGCCCCCTTCCAATTTGGATACCTGGTAAAAAAAACCTCCCCTCCCCTCAAACCACTTCAACCAAACCAGTCTTTATTTCCATGTTCCACAGAAGGGAGTGCTGTATGAGTGATTGCAAATCTATTGCCTGAGGAAACAAGCTATATTCAAATGATGACTGCCTAATTGCTATTAGACTGACGTACAGTTCACCAGTTGAAACTTTTGGTGCGTTACTGTTATTAGGTTATGACTCCATTGTTGACTGGTTCTTAAGAAAATGCAGTCTGAATAAACGTGTTAGAAAATGAAAACAATATGTGATTAAGAAGCATTTAAAGAAGACGTAAAGATATTAAGCTCTTTTAAGCCCTTAAACGCTTAAGTGGAAGGAGTTGGGAAGGGGGTATTTTTTACGGGTATGTAAAACTAAGGGGTTTTTTTTACTGTTTACCCTGAATTATGAGTGTGTGCTGTATGGATGGCCCATGTTGTGACCAATTTCCATCAGCCTCGAAACTTGTGTGTTTGTGTACATGGATCGTTCAAAACAAAAATACTGATGCGTTTCGTTTGTTTACATTTTTAGCAGTTTGGGTCAGTTTATTCTGTGAAGAAAAAAAACACACAAAGAAAGGCTACCCAAATAACCCAAATAACATTTTAATTGTAAAGATATTAATGTTTTTTATTCATGGCTTCACATATAAATTTTTGTTTAGGAAACGTGTTTTTTTTAGGTGTTTGTTTAGGAAACGTTGAATTTTCTCAGTCACAGTGCTGATAACTTTGGTTCAATGATAACTGAGCGATTCGTATCATTTTATTTTATTTGAAAAAAAATCTTAAGGAGTCGGGATAGGAGAAAAGTTGCATTAGAAACTTAAACAAGAATAAAAAAATACTGTTCATCCTTTAATGAGTGTTTTTAATCTTACTTGCTTTTTCTCCTTTACAAATTTGTATATTGACATAGAAAAGAAAATAGAAAAGAATCGAAATAATCCTTCCTAATATCAAAGTGGCCTGCGCCCTCCTAAAATGATTCTGCTACATAGTTTTCAATCTAGTGATACCATCTGTTGATAGCCATTGCTGACCCAGTGATAACATTATTTCATTTCGAGCCAAATTTTGTGAGTGACGTATTTAAAAGAATACGGTAAACATAAAACATTACACAGTGATCGTGATATGAACAGTTCAGCTGACCCAGTGATATCAGTATTTGATAACGGGCGGAAATAATGTAAGTGGCGTCTTTTTAACAATACGGTAATCTGACAGCTTTGGTCCAGGAAACCCGTGCCATATCATTCTAACAAACGAATCTTAATCTATTATTCTTTTACACACATTATCTTTGTTTGATGAAAATTTTATAATTTTATTGACTTATGTGTTTTCTCACTGAACATTCGCATCAAATTTCATTGACTTGTGCGTTTTCTCACTGAACTGCACACGGCTGATATCATTCGTTCAAGTTTTTATTCGCATCAGTATTCCAAACAGAGCTACTCGTTCATTTCGTATTTTGTTGTGCTGATAGCTTTGGTTATATTTATGTAAACACTGATACATTTCGCACAGCTAGTCGTTTGTTTACACTGATAGATTTCGCTCTGGTGATACTTGTTTGGATCAATGATTGATTTAAAACAATCACTTGACCGAATGATATCATTCGCTCAGGAAAATTGACCCAATGATATCATTGGGTCAATGATAGGAATTGGTTGCAACAGTCCATAAAACAGACACTTACGACAATCCCACTCGTCGGAGCCGTCGCTGCAGTCGTCGGTGTCGTCACAAATAGCTGACTCGTCGACGCATTCCGTGTGGTCAGCGCACTCGAACTCCGCCGCGCCGCACGACACTCCTAAAAAAAATTAAGTTATCTTCTTCTTTCTTAACATGTGGAAGCAAGCTCATATGCCAGTAAATAATAATTATCTTTTTAAATGGATTGAATATAACATACAATAGATACAGAGAAAACTCGAATTTTGTATTTTTCAATATATTTATAATTAAGGTATAATACAATATTATTAATATACAGTTGAAGATATCTGTAACCTGTTCTATCGCAATGTCTTACTGGTCTTCGGTTCAGCCTTTCAGGAGATTCTTAATTGTATGAAAGGCGTCTTTTATATATGAAATTGATATCAATACACTGTATCTTCTGAAAGAACAATTTGTTTATCTTAAATGGTCAAGAACCATTGCTATGTCCTCAGATATATTTGAAATACATTAGAGATATCTGAAATCAATAGAGATATTTCAAATCGATTAGAGATATCTGGATATCTGTGACATTTCTTGATCCGCCTGCCAAACCAGCCCCTTTCCCCAGTCTTCCCCTTCTGGACTGCTATATGCCATAGACATATGTGAAATTTATCATGGATAGATCATAGATCAGCCCCTCCCCCCTCCCTCCACCCGAGCTCAACCCCTCGGCAAACCCCTGCCCCTATTGGCCGGGACGTGTGATTACCACAATCGTCGTCATCCTCGTCTTCCCCCTCACTGCAGTCCTCGGTGCCGTCACAGAACCAGTCGTCCCAGATACACGTACCATCTGACGGGCAGGCCGATTCGTGGCTCCCACACGCTGCGGCACCGAACAAAAAAGTCAACGATTCACACATCAACAGACTCACAGCTTCCTCGCATCTTATATTTTCAACGAAGTATGGTTCCTTTGAAATTTCGATAAAAATTTTACAAATAGTTTATAAATTTTATTTTCTTTCTTTGCTTTTCAATATTATGAAGTTACTAGCCAACACATACGCATTATAAACGGACAGGACCGGGGGGTGGGAGGGGGAAGGGGAGGGAGGTTTGTTACATACTAACAAACTGTATGGGCTATCCATATTTGTTGTGTGCTAACAATTTATGAAATGAACCATTCGTTTAAGGCATCTATCTTTTACAGGAATCTTTTGCGTGGATTCATAAATCCGTGATAGATCCCGGCCAGAAAGTTCGCACATGAAAATTGGGACAAAACGTTCATTGAGTAGAAATTGACCTGCGGTTTAATTTTCGTCTTTTTTACCTTTTTAAATTTTGATATTCAACATATATATCTTCTCTCGATCCGGGATATAAAAATACGTATCATAAACAAATTTATACCACAAAGTATATATTTATATATTTAGACGCACGATTTTGTACCACTACTTGCGTGAGAGGTTATTTAACCGTGTAATGCATTCGGTAAATTGAACGTGTTCGTGTCTCCTGTTTATATTGCATTTTACTCCTTGAATGTTCCGTTTGTTTGCCACTTTTTCATTGAAGCCTGTGATCTTAGGCAAATACGTGTACGAGTATATGCTTATGAGGAAATCGGACACTTTTTAGGATAAATATTCAGCACGTTTCAAAACCGACCTCATACATTGACGCAGGCTTCAAGCACAGAAAAAAAGGCAAAATAAAAACATAAAAGGAAGACCGTATATGTGAGGGGGGGGGGGGACTGGGGGAAGGGGAGGGGATCATAAGGCTCACAGCAGTCCTCTTCATCTTCTCCGTCTGGACATTGCATGTAACCATCACACTCGCGGTTTGCCTTAATTTTTGTGCCGTCATTACACCTGAAGAACTCTGTAAAATACATAAACATCCAGATCATTTCTTGTAAATTCAAATTTAATGCTATTGTTTGTATCCACTGTCCACTGCAGTAAAGGATATAGACAAATCGATAGCAAATTGACTAGTACAAACTGACCACATTTAGACTTTCGGTGTGCGTAAACAGAACACTTCGCGACACAACGCGTCGCGACAAAACATCAGCTCACACAATGAGAAGTGCAACAAAACGCCTCAGTGTTTGGGAAAAGCATCCCAGTTGTCATATTTTCTCTTCAAATAGCTATGCAGCTTCAGATTTTCCAAGATAGATTTTAAAAAAGGGGCGGCTGAATTGGATTTTTTTTTGTCTTTAGAGACACTAGTACTTCGACTGACCTTCGTTGTTGTTGTTGTTGTTGTTGTTGTTGTTGTTGTTGTCGTCCGACGATCGCGTAAAAACGATGGCCACAGCAATCACCGTGGCGACGACGGCCACTCCGATGATGACGCCGACGACAATGATAACGATAAGGCCTGTACTGATTCCAGCTCCGGCTCCGGCCCCCGCTCCGGCACCTGCTCCGGCACCTGCTCCAGCACCGGTCCCAGGGCCAGAACTCGCTTCTGGATGGACGCGATTACTGTGCATTTTATTAATTACTTGATTATCGCCCTTGAGTTATCAAACTATATTTCAATAATTATCCTTATAAATTTCTATCAAGTAATTTTGTGCATTAAAAAAAAACCTCTAAAATTGCCTTGGTTGATATTTTGAACAGTATGTTGATTGCCAGTTTGTGTTCTTATTCAATCCCGGTGACTAAGTAATGCAATAATAACTAAAAATCAGCCTATTGAATCTTTCCTATCCACACAAACTTCATTCATCAATTTTCTTTTGACTAAGTCGAAGATCCGCTTGGATTTCGCTCTAGTTATGCCTGTGTTATTAACACTTGAGAAAAATGAGTGCTACTAGACCTGTTTCTGTTTCTAACTGGAAATTTATACACTATTGTTTGGATATTCAGCCTAAGGGACATTAGAAATTAATCATGACTGAAAATATGCATAAACAGCACAGGTGGAAAGACCTTGTCGCATCGCGAAGCAAGGATCAGTGTCATTACCGCTGTCGCCATTATCAGTACAGACATCCTCATAGTTACCAGTACAGACATCATCACAGTTATCAGTACAGACATCATCACAGTTATCAGTACAGACATCATCACAAATATCAGTACAGACATCCTCATGGTTATCAGTACAGACATCAGCACAGTTATCAGTGCAGACATCAGCACAGTTGCCAGTACAGACATCATCACAGTAATTAGTACAGACATCAGCACAGTTATCGGTACAGACATCCTCATGGTTATCGGTACAGACATCAGCACAGTTATCAGTGCAGACATCAGCACAGTTGCCAGTACAGACATCATCACAGTTATCAGTACAGACATCATCACAGTTATCAGTACAGACATCCTCATGGTTATCAGTACAGACATCAGCACCGTTATCAGTACAGATATCAACACAGTTATTGGTACAACCGTCAACACAGTTGTTAGTACAGACATCAGCGCAGTTATCAGTACAGACCTCAGCACAGTTGTCAGTACAGACATCATCACAGTTATCAAAACAGACATTAGCACAGTTCCTACCAAGACAGACATTAACACAGTTATCAGTACAGACATCATCACAGTTATCAGTACAGACATCAGCACAGTTATCAGTACATACATCAGCACAGTTGTCAATACAGACATCATCACAGTTGTCAGTACAGACATCAGCACCTGCTATCAGTACAGTTATCAGCACAGACATCAGCACAGTTATCAGTACAGACATCAGTACAGTTATCAGTACAGACATCAGAACAGTTATCAGTACAGACATCATCACAGTTGTCAGTACAGACATCAGCACCTGCTATCAGTACAGTTATCAGCACAGACATCAGCACAGTTATCAGTACAGACATCATCACAGTTATCAGTACAGACATCAGCACAGTTATCAGTACAGACATCATCACAGTTGTCAGAACAGACATCAGCACAGTTGTCAATACAGACATCATCACAGTTGTCAGTACAGACATCAGCACCTGCTATCAGTACAGTTATCAGCACAGACATCAGCACAGTTATCAGTACAGACATCAGTACAGTTATCAGCATAGACATCAGCACAGTTATCAGTACAGACATCAGCACCGTTATCAGTACAGGCATCAACGCCGTTATCAGTACAGACATCAGCACAGTTCCTACCAAGACAGACATTAACACAGTTATCAGTACGGACATCAGCACAGTTACAGTGCAGATATCAGCACAGTTCATATCAAGAGAGACATTAACAAGCTATCAGTACAGACATCATCACAGTTATCAGTACAGACATCGGTGCATTTATCAGTACAGCCATCAATATGGTTTTCAGTGCAGACATAACTACTAACCACGGTGGCCTAGCGGTTAGAGTGTCCGCCTCGAGACTGGAAGATCGCGGGTTCAAACCCCGGTCGGGTCATACCTAAGACTTTTAAATTGGAACTCCACATATAATGGTTAGAAGGAGGGCTGGGATGCCCCATTTGAGCATAGCAGTTGAAAGGGATCTAAGGAACAATACAATACAAAAGTACAGACATCAGCACAGTTACAGTGCAGATATCAACACAGTTATCAGTACAGACAGTAACACAGTTATCAGTGCAGACATCAGCACAGTTATTAGCACAGACATCGGCAGTTGTCAGTACAGACTTCAACAGAGTTATCATTGCAGGCAATAACACAGTTACAGTTGAAATTGAACTTAAAAGAGCTGCACCATGAGAGTATAACGAACAAAAGTAGGAAAAAAAATGAAATGCAGATCATCGAAATTGCAAAGGAATTGATAAATGTTTCCTTGGTCGACAAAAAAGTTTTGTCTACCTTTGGTAGTTTGGGTAGAGCTAGCATTCGCGGCCATAAATACACAAGCGATCAATGAAGCCTGTCGACAACGACTCGGAGAAAACTTGGAACCATTCAGCTGGATACGGCAAGAATAGCCTTATCGGATTTAGGATTAACCCTGTGACGGTTTTTGTCAACAATGACACACATTTAGGATATGGCGAATTCTATAAAAAAAAAATCAATAAAAAAACAAACAAGCAAACAAGCAAGACCGATTCTGCTACGGAGAGCGAAATAAAACTTGAATATTTAGAGATGCCAAAAATTACAATAAATCAACAAATGTGTAAAAATGTCATTTATTAAAATAGTTTTAGTCTGCGAGACTGTTTCCATAAACTGGAGGGCGTGGTGAGTCACGTCCGAATTCTCGCTGTCTTCTTCCTATAAAACTCACCTGGCTGAGTGGTAGATTTGAAGCAATGCGCCACGTACCCCCCCCCCCCCCCCCACCTTCTGCCATCCAATGCCACATTCTTATAAAGCTGCTTCAGTTCTTTTAGACCAATGTTGGCGTGTCCTAAAAAGGGTTGGTTTCTTTCTTTTGGGGTGGGAGGGAGGGGGTAGTTAGACAATGCTCTGTGTTACAATTAGTTTTATAGCAATCAAGATCACAGTGGCAATAGATATCGGGATCACAGTGGCAATAGATATCGGGATCATAGTGGCAGTAGATATCGGGATCACAGTGGCAGTAGATGTCAGGATCACAGTGGCAGAAGATATCAGGATCACAGTGGCAGTAGATATCAGGATCACAGTGGCAGAGGATATCAGCCTCACAGTGGCTGAAGATATCAGGATCACAGTGGCAATAGATATCAGGATCACAGTGGCAATAGATACCAAGATCACAGTGGCAGAAGATATCAGGATCACAGTGGCAGAAGATATCAGGATCACAGTGGCAGGAGATATCAGGATCACAATGGCAGATGATATCAGGATCACAGTGGCAATAGATATCAGGAAGCATATTTTATGTGCAGTCTCACCTATGATATTAAATTGTGGGATTGCAATTAGCGTGAATTGCAATCAGTTGCTTTTATAAATTCGCGGTAATTACAACTCCCAGCCGAATATCTTTGTTGCGGGTATGTATTTATCACAAATCCATGTGACAGGCATACTCAGCTAAGTGCCTTATTTTTGTCCCTTATACACAGGTGTCCCGAATACTCCCCACAGTACAGGAAAGTATCTGACAGCAAAAAAGATGACATTTCCCGTTGTTATAAAACAGCTGACCTCTGAGGAGATCTATCTGTTCTTTATAAACAGAGAGCAGATGGATCATTTTTAAAACTATTTTCGCGGAATCCCCAGTGGGTCTGCGAAGTAAAGAGGTGTTATACACAATAGACCGAACTGCCGCGGAAGTTGACTATTGTACAACAGTAGGTATTTCCTAGCAATTTGGCTATCTGAGGCACGATTGCTGCACAGAGCTTTCACCCGAATCCAATACAAAATACCCAACCCCATAATCTATTCCTATATTCGACACTGATATGGTTTATTGTTGTGTGCTGATCCATGCGACTCTTTACGCTTCACCAAAATAGTATCAATCACCATGTCGCTGGTTTTTCCGGTGATTCGATTGCTTCTTTTCTCGTTCATATTATTGCCGTATTTTGAAGGCATGAAAGTAAAAGGACAATTCTGTCACATTCTCTCTGTTGATATATTCTCAATGCCGATGCTGGGTTTCTTCAGATAAAACTTGCTTTGATGAGCTATAAAATGGTTGACATTTCCCCCCCCCCCCCCACCCCCAACCCTACCCTACCAGTCAGTCGAGTCGCAAAATGTACACACTGTTGATGACAACAGTGCGATGAATATCGTAAGAATTAAACACGTGCTGTGTGGTAGTGAATGTTATTGAATATTACTTTATTATTTAAATCGTATGTATTACATAAACATTAATTAACATAAACCTAAATTAATATCACACAAGCATAATTAAGATAACACAAGCATAAACTAATATTACATAAGCATTAATTAAAGGGAAATGCGGGTATCTCTGCGCCATCTAGCGACCGAAATGCGCATTACATTGAATATCACTGAGTTTGAATCCATGTTTACACAGCATAAATAATTATTAAATCCGTCTACATCGAAAAATTCTTTTCAAAGACAAATAGGCTCGTGTCCAGAAATGGTCTGGGTTGATATTTTGTTCCTAGAAGGGCCTGTGTTGATATCTTGCCCATTAAAAGCATATTACACTGTTTTCACCATTTAACCATTGCGTCAATGGGATTTTGTCAAAAAGATTGTATAATTCTCTTATTGATACGGTGACATCTATTTTTTATTTGCTTAAAACATTTCGTATGACGTGTTCTTCAAACAGGGAAAAAATGAGGCAATTGTCAATTGTGATTATGTGTGAATTTTGCATTTTGAATGAAATTTCTTGGTTTTCCCAATGGTTTCCATAGTAAAAGTACGCGACCTTTCAGTATCTTTATTTCTCTTATAACATCGGTGACCCCCCTTTTTCTTTTCAATTTTTAAGTGTATACGCTCAAAGCATTAAACCGTGAAAGTATGAAGGAATTGTCAATTGTAGGTGAGATACCCGCATTTCCCTTTAATATTACATAAAACATTAATCAGTATTACATAACGTGAAATAATATTACACAGGCATAATTGATATTACACAAACATAAATTGATATTACACAAGCATGAATTAATATTACATCATAAACTAAATCATCCCAGCACGTAGAAGGTGATTTTCGTCTTTTTCATTTCAGGAGAGGGGGTGTCATGGAAAGACTGACGTCGATATCTGATCTCCTAAGCTATCATAAAGAAACCCTTGTGTATACAATCACACTAATAGGAACAAACTAATTACAGGAAATATTACCAAACTATGATGGGACAACAGGACGGTACGGATGCATCAGTTTACCAGGATATACGCAATATATGCGTTATTTTTATTTTGACTTTGGTTCGTTTTCAAGGTCACATTGGCCGCCATCTTGGATCTTCCATTTCAGTTGGGGGCTGCGCTGTCTACGATAGCCTGTAATAGTTTTATTTGAACGCTTCCTGGTTATATAAAAAAGTTATGTCCAACGACGTATCACAGAAAATATCCATCATCATCTAGCCGTTACCTGATTACCCTAAGAGTTATTTGCAATTGTTTCTGCAATCCATGTGGAAAAATTAGTCACTCTTGCAAAAACACTAACTGATGAGCATGGGTGATTCTCACTGCCGATCACATATGACGTCACACCCGCTAGTGTCCATATATTACGCTTATCTCTACACACTAACGGCCCTCCGCTGTCACCCTGAGAAAATGCACAGGCTATATCATTGTCTTCATATATTTTCATTACGATTTCACAATGTGGTAATGTGATACATGGTTAAAGAATTACAGATATATCATATATATATATATATATATATATATATATATATATATATATATATATATATATATATATATATATATATATATATATTATTTTGCTTTCATCCACTATATTATATTACCCTAAATATACTGAAGGACAAAAGAAACTTAACATACAAAAAGTTTCTAAATTTGTTTTGCTTGAAACTTTGAATAATTGTTAGTGACGTAAATCTACGACATAATGTAATGTTTTATTCCAAAACAATGATTATCAAGGTGTTAATATGGTATAGAGCTCGAAACCATATTGATAGGGAGGAGCTCGTTCTGCTTGAGTTGATTCCTAATTTTTATTATCAGTTGTGTCGAAGAAAGGTATTGCAACGTTGCTACGTAAATTTTGGTTTAAATATCGAGCCCATAAAGATGCCTCGACTTCCGCAAAACTGTCGCGACACCGCTAATGGCATGCTAGAAGCTGGTGCCAAGTGGCACGACGCTTTGACTGTAGCCGAATTACAATATACCAGTTGCAACGGCGGTATAATGGAACTGGGTGCACTCGGGACCGACCAAGAAGCGGCCGCCCTCGAGTAACTACGCCAAATCAGGATCACCGGATCCGTTTGATCCACCTACGCGATTGGTTTCGCAGTGCTGCAACCACAGCGATGGAAATCCCAGGCAAGGCCAACAACGCGCTCGCAGACCTTACATCGGCGTCGTCTTGAACGCGCGGAGATGTATACGACGCCGCACGTGAGCTGAAAACCACCATCGTGGAGTGTGAAGATTGCAAAACTGGCGACGTGTGATATTTAGCGATGAGTTACGGTTTCATTTATACCGCGCAGATGGCGGCCAGCGCGCGTATAGACGGATCGGCGAACCCTTCGCCGCATGTGAAGCCAATCAGGGGGCTCGTTTTTGGCGGCGGTTCTGTGATGCTGCGGGGAGCCATTCGATTCGGTTGGAAGTCACAGCTTCTGATCATTGATGGTTACTTGACTGCAAATTGCTGCATCAGTACTGTACTCAATGCTCAAGTAGTCCCCTACGTGCAGCAGAACGTTGATGCGATATTAGTGCACGATAATTCGCTCCCACATGCCTCTCAGGCGACTAGGGATTACCTGGCAGGAAATAATGTCAACACCTTGGATTGGCCACCCTGTTCCCCGGACATGAACCCCATATAACATCTATGGGACCATCAGGATAGGAAGATTCGTGCTCCTCGAAATCCGCCCCTCAAAACCACGCTCACTAGGCCAGGCTTTGATAGAACAGTGACACTGGAACCCTCAGTACCGAATCAACCGACTGATCATGTCGATGCCCCGCCGGATCCGTGCTTTACGCCAAGCCCATGGGGCACACACACGGTATTGAGGACACTTCAGGTCGTTAAATTCTGTGCACGCCGAAATTGTGGCATTCGCATCTTTTGTCAGTCTGGATTTTGCAGACGCTTAGGAGTATGGATCTTTTGTGTAAAATTATGTTAAAGAATCAGTGAATCTTGCATTCTTGTAAGTGAAAGTAATTGAATAAATAATTTTCTCAAAATGATATATTTCATTTGCATGTTAAATTTCTTCTGTCCTTCAGTATACTTATATTGGCATATATTAATGACCTTTTGCAAGAAGTTAGCGTTTAACATTTTGCGTCTGAGAAGACTTCCGAAATGAGAAGCAAAATCTTTTGGCAAAAAGTGTTTTGCTAATGGTATAATTTATTTTCAATAAAAACGAGTAAAACTGTGTATGAATTAGATTGTATTATGTGTTATGGTCTTATTTCAAACATGAGATAATACGAATCGGTTACCCAAAGCCTGCAGTATGAATCGGAGTTCTGTTTAGATCCGAGGAAATGAAGAATATCTATGCAAATCCACGAACGGATTTGGACAAAAACGCCAAATAAAGGGGACCAAAGCGCCTAGGACTGCAGGTCAAAAACGCCAAATTTAGAACAATAGCATTATGTACTTAAATCATAAGACTAGTTTCACCTATCTAAAAGTACAGTCCACATCGCTATTACGCCCGTTACAAGTCTACTCGGGCTTTGTACTTGTGCCCCATGGCAGAGATATAATGATGTCGAGATATTTCTTTCTTCGCAAGCTTGTTGTAGAGATCCATAGCGGCTTCAGTTTTAGATTTTTCCTTTGAGGCTTCATGTCGTCCAAGCTGCGAATCTTTATATACATAGAACTTTGAATCTTCCGAATAGCGTCAAAAAAGCAAGAAAACAGAAGGCTTTGAGTCTTGCGGACCCAAGCTGGGGCGTCTAAGGCGTCTAAAAGAGATTGACTGTACTTGCCGTCCATACTCAAATGATGTAACATCTTGATCGTTGCATAACATGACTTTGTTCAAATGTCTTAAAAATTTTAGACGCATTTGTCCGGAGGCAGTTAAAATTTTTGGCGCTTTTGACCTAGACCCTCCATGAAGGATTTTGTATTTTGCAGCCAAATTTTCCAATTCAAATATGAATAAATCAATTAGAATGTATGCAGCAGCATTACTAATTACACCAACGTACTAAATAATCGCTTGTAAAACCTATGATTCGAGAATATGTTCGAGAGATGTTTACTTTTGAATCGTGTTTATCAAATATGAACTTTTCAAGAAACGTTTCATGTTGCACATGGCACGCACAAGAAATAAATTGATAGGTAAAATGAGAAGTTTTTGTTTCTTGCAAAAGGTCTCCAGTGTCAAATGTGCGCC
Source organism: Protula sp. h YS-2021 (assembly GCA_949752745.1). Taxonomy (NCBI): domain Eukaryota; kingdom Metazoa; phylum Annelida; class Polychaeta; order Sabellida; family Serpulidae; genus Protula; species Protula sp. h YS-2021. The sequence continues at coordinate 43,433,917 of OX457030.1, read as the reverse complement.
TTTGACAGAACACCATTAAAGTTATATATTATGTTCGAAAAAGGAATGTGGGAGCAATTACAAAATGTGTACTTGAATATACTCACACTGCAGACTGATATATACCCGGAAGGATAGCCGGCACATATCATTAGGGCATCGTCATAAATATCAGCCAATGAACTGCATGCCGTGGCGTCTATCATCGGCATCTTTACGTCTTGAAGCAAATCTGGGTACCGCGTGGCTGAAGAGACTAAATATAGAATAGCGTGAATTTTGTGGCAATGAAATAATTTCAGCACTTTAAAATAAGCGAACTAAAAATCAAATGGCTAAAAATCTGTGTTATTTTCAAATAAAGCGGACATTTGCTAGTGTTCGTTATAAGAGATCGTTTCTACTAAAACCTGAAGTTCATAGGCTAGTTTTTTTTTAACACATTTGACTTCTATTAATAGCACTTGCATGATATGGGCAAATGTTGCAATCCGATTGGCCGATTCACAAATCAATAATGTTTCAATTCTGACCGGAACGCAAATGTCAATATAAGTTATTTCCCACTTGCAAACTTGAGGGTCAAGGTCAAAGGTCACGTGACCTCGTGTACCGTTAACGATAAGTCGATCTCGAAAACGGTTAGACATAGAGCGATTTTGAGCTCATTTTCAACCTTTTGGGCCTAAACAATGTTACACAAGAGGTACCTCGATGACCTTGGCCTTCTCAGTCACGGTCAAGGTAAAAACAAGCTATTATCTCGAAAAGGGTTAGAGGTAGAGCGATTTTGAGCTCATTTTCGACTCTTATAGCCTAAACAAACACAAGAGGTACCTGGGCAACCTTGACCTTGTCGGTCACGGTCAAGATAAAAAAACCCGGTAGTTGACTGTTATCTCGAAAACTGTTAGAGATAGAGCGATTTGGGGTTTATTTTCTACCGCTCGGGCGAAAACACGATAAACAATTGGTACTGCGTGACTTTGAACTTCTTGGTGATAATATAATACAAATATTTTCTTTAGTGGTTTCTGCAAGTGGGTCATTCCGCTAGAGGAATTCTGTCTAGTTGTAATCAAAACACCATTCAAGTCATGGGATCAACATTTGACCTGGAGGTCAACATTTTTTAATAGCCAATAAAACTTCATGTTGACTCGAAATATCTGGCAAGTGTTGCATGCTAATTTGTTTGTAATATAGAATACCTAAACAGCTCCAAGAATAACGTGCTTCAGCAACAAAATTCTCAACTGTATGTTTCAAATAGTCATGTTGTTGCATTATAGAGACTGCAACTGCACCAGAACCCTGTGATCGGACCACTTCTCACAAGAACGGAAATTCACTTTTCCCAGTCCCAAATATCATTTGGAATCCCGCAAATGGGACCGTTGTAACAGGCCAGATTATACTCCCTGGCCAGATTATACCCGGGGTTAAAATGGCCTAGTCTATTTTAAACCTGGGTATATTCTGGGCATGGGCCATTTTAACCCCACCCCCCCCCGGGCCAGATTTTACCCCCTATGGAATTTAAAAATGAAAAAAAATAATAAAATAATCTTTCGCTCAAGTATAAATCACACATGAAAGCTTTAGAATAAGAATAGCAATAAACTCTGTCAGAGACAGACAAGTCGTATATGAATTATTATTATACAATTAGTATACATTCCTGAATTAACTTTGCATAAATTGTATATTTGTAATTAGATAAATCTTACTCACACAGAAATTGTATTTAAAATAAAATAATTTGTTTTATTGTACAATTAACTTTCAATGTAAAGGCACTTTATTGCGTTTACCTGGACTATTTTATTGATCCGATATCTTTTATATTTTATTTCATTTCCTGATCAAACATATGAATTGCAATCTCCTGAGAACAACTACTCGTACGGTGGATTATCTCGATTTCAATTAACTTTTAAAATAAAATATTAAAGCTTAGATGCAATTCTTGTGTAAACCGTAGAGAGTATAGATAAGCGCCAGGTTCTAATAGATTCTGCAGTTGCGTATAATCTATTGGAACAATATTTCGAACATCTGTACAAATAATATCATGGAAAACAACTGGTACAACGAAATTCTCAACTTCTACCCCAACCAAGACAGAAAATACCCACAAGGTATTTACGATTTAGCGCCTGCTGATCAGGTCAATGCTAAATGTATTTTCGCCAAACATCCAGACCATATCGCACAGAAAATGGAGCTCTATTTCACGGACATAAAGAAGTCAGACCGAAGAGCCGTGTCTGCAACATTCTGAAGACTTTTCACGACAATCCGCCAACAGGAGGTCAGATAAAACCTTAAGCAAGATTTCTCAACGCCACTACTGGAGCGGCATGAAGAATGACGTCAAGCATTATGTGCAGAAATGTAAAAAATGTTTTGCCATCAACCCCAAGCTCAGCAAAGCAGCAGCACCACTACACATCAAAACAGTGCCTGCCAAGATCTGGATTCTGGTCGGTATCGACATCAACGGGCCCCTACAAGAAACTACCAGTGGAAACAAATACATCGCAGCGATAACAGACCATTTCTCGAAAGGGTCAGAAGCAACGATTCCAGACAAAAGTACGGCTTCAGAAGCACAGTTCTTGTATTTGGTAGTGTGTAGATTTGGGTGTATGGATACAATAATCAGTGATCAGGGTCGAGAATTCGTGAATCTGGTCATGGACCGCCTTCAGACGGAACACCGTAAAACCTCGGCATACCATCCGCAGTCAAACGGGCAGCGAGAACGTATGAACACATGAATAAACCTTTAAGAAGGGGCGAGGTATAATCTGACCCGGAAGGTTAAAATAGCCTAGGCCAGAATATACCCCGGGGTATAAAACGGCCTAGGCCGGATTATATCCCAGAGTATATTCTGGCCAAGGCCGTTTTATACCCGGGTATATTCTGGACGGTGGTTAAACTGGCATGGTCACAGGACAAACAAAACACGTACGTGCTGAATAAACAACATTTGCTGTATTCACAATCGTTAACTACAGTTAACCTAATCTATCAGTCAGAACATCCGAAAGTATATTAATAAATTTAGCTTGTTTAACAAACAAAAATCCAACTAAAACTGTTTGCTTAATACAGCGAGGTTAACCGATTTTCACCTCCATGCGCAAAGTTAACCGTGCAGTTAACTTTTGTGAATACTAGGGCTGGCGATGATTTCTAAGTAGAGGGATTACAATTCTGCTTTCATTGAGGCTTGATGCTTGCTATCGGGTGGGGATTAGAACATCTTACTTGCAGAAAAAAACTTGTGTCACAGAAAGACAACAGCGAACTGAATATGTGGGGTTTTAATACAGAAGAAGCTCCAGTTTTAATTACTACTTTGAAACAGCATTTTAAATGTTCTTTACTCCCCTCAAACCTAAGAGATGATCTTTCTGTGTTTAGTTTAAGTGGTTTACTCAAGATAAACTCAATTTATCCATTTACTTGTATATATGTAGCAAAAATTTAATCACTAACAATGAAAATGAAATCATGGCAAGCGCAAGAAAAAACTTCAAGAGCTGCCACTACTGGATAAGACAGAAATAATTAAAATAAGGCAGGTAGAAAGTCAAAGATAATTAGAAGAAATATGTGAGCAAAATATTTCTTCTATTTTAGTGAGGTTTTTTTTAGCAGATAATAAATATTCATATGCTTTTTCTGTTTGTATTAAAACTTGTTGAAAAAGTTATCATAGTAAAAGAGTCTGTCTTGTGTATCTTCTACCATTTGGGCACATTATTAATGTAGTGATGTACTCGTATATGATCAAAATCGTTCGAACCCCGGAAATCGGATCACTTCTCCTCAATCACAAAGGCAGCCCGATTTCCGGGATTCTGGTGTATTGTGGAGTACTTACTTTGGCTTCGAAAAGAACGTGAACGTGAAGAAATACGTTCAAATTAAATTGTTTTTTGTTGATAGTAAATGTTTCACAACACACAAAAGTTTTGATAGATGTATTGATTAGAAATATCGATAACTGTTCTATAACTAGAAGTTTACTTACCCCACGATCCCCAACCGGAAGTGTAACATGCTACAGCATCCGCCCAATCTTCGGCTACTTCCGGTAAGCAAACCGGCCGTACGTAATCAGTATACGTCAAAGGTGTTGACAATTGTATCAAAGCTATGTCATTGCTGAGGTTTGCTGAGTTATAGTCCTAGAAACAACACACTATTTATGTTTATCATTTTGTGAAATCTCGTTTTAAAATTCAAAGTATATAAGACAAAAGAAATCTAATGAACATGATAGAAAGGTACGTTTTTGGATAGTATTGGACATTATTCCTCGACGGTCACCTCGTTTTTTTTTTTTTGTTTTTTTTTGGGGGGGAGGAGGGGGCAGTGGCTTTTACAGCAACTCGATACAAAAATTCACCATTTAAATTGTCAATAACCAACTGTTCGTTGCATTTCAGAAGTAGCTATATGTTTATACTTCCATCAATAATATCATTTTATAATGTAAAACAGGGTGTATTAATGAGTTTGAAATATCACTGTTAAAATGTGGGTTAATGGGGACATTCATGCGATTGTTAAGCGTAATACATGTTATTATTGCACTTTAGTCAAGATTTCAATTTTGGCATCTGACACTTGTGGGGATGCGTCTGACACTTGTGGGGATGTGTCGCTACCGCTCACTTTGACAGTGCGCTGCTTACCTCGTGAGCATACCCAGCGACAGCGTCTGACACTTGGAGGTACGTGTCGTTACCGCTCGCTTTGACAGTGCGCTGCTTACCTCGTGAATATACACAGCTGCAGCGTCTGACACTTGAAAGTACGTGTCGTTACCGCTCACTTTGAGATTGCGCTGCTTACCTCGTGAACATACACAGCTGCAGCGTCTGACACTTGGAGGTACGTGTCGTTCCCGCTCACTTTGACACTGCCCGCCCTGACGCTGTAGTAGTAATAGCTGTACGCTATACAGTGTGCCGCCGCGACAACCCAGTAGTTGTCGATCACAGATCCGCCACAAATCTGCTCTCTGCCAGAAAGACGAATGGTATGCATTTACCTCACAGACACGACAAATATCTATTCTCTATCAGAAACTCGAATGGTATGCCTTTACTAAGCATCGATGGCATTCGAATCAAAACCTTTCAGTTAGCAACATTTCAGGTATATAAATTTAGGGGAGGCACATTTTGACATTTGGCATACAAGTAAAAACTGTGACATTTGAGCCAATAAAATGTCGTAACCAGCAATCAGTGAGATACTCGTGGTTTGCCGTGGCTTCCTCTCCGTCATTGGTGAAGGTTTTGGGCCATCATATGTGATGATCTAGCAATGCGTAGCAATGCACTTTGTTGTTGCTCATGAACATATAATTTGACATAATACACAAAATTATGGTGTGAAAAATCATGGTTACAGTCCAGATATATATTAACATCAAAGTACTGGGTGGATTGCTGTTTTAAGAATTGTTATAAAAGATTTCTTTGCTAAAAAGTTAAAAATGAACGTTGTTGACGAAGTAACATAGGCACAAAGTATTTTTTCATTTTGCTGAAGGTTCACTTACAACCCAGGTTTTGTTCGCAGTACGAGTAATCCACGACGATTTATCCGAACAATCTGAGCCAGAGCCGACTTTTTAGTGAAGCCTATACGGTCGCTGCTACATTCCTTATTTTTTTACTTTTGAACTATTATAATTGTTAATAAACATCGGAAATGGCATTGTGATCAGATTCTGTTTCAAGCCTAGTATGCAAGAATTTTTTGCGCCATCACGCCAAAACCCAGATGAAAAAACAAAGAAAAGTATAAACAAATATACATAGAATACCGGTATTAGATGTGTTAGCTGCTGAGTAACATCAACGGAAGTAGTGTAAGATATACAAACCCCACAAGCTCGACAGCAGCCTGCCAAGGCCAGGCTCCCTGCTCCGCACGGTAGCCCTGGATGATGCGCTCCTGTCCTGTCGAGGAGCTGACATTCTGCCCCCTACTGCCGCACGCTGGAAAAGTAACGTGTAAATCTACATAAAGACACATCCCCGTGGCTGCAGGCCAGCAAAGTAACGTGTGACGGGGTATATAAACACATTTCTACTGCCACAAACCAGCAAACGGCATATAGACACATCCATATTACTTTCTATTTTTTTAATCCTACTTTAAACTTTAGACTTTTCGCTGATGCGTACAAAAACATTCCTATTAAGGCCTTGGTGTGCATAAAAAATTCTCCCATTTTAACTATGTAGGAGGGGTGGAATCTGAACAAAATGCTGTTACAGCTGACCTTGAAAATGAACGCCTCGATCCAGATCGTAAATTTACCCTCATGTAAGTTTTATAAGGAGTGGTTTCCCAAAATCGCTCTCTTTATAACGGTTTTTAAAAAACACATTTGTCACTTTACGGGTAATCTTAAAACTGAAGGTCATTTTCGAAATCATGAAGTTACACCTTGGTAAGTTCACATAGGGAACGGGGGAGGGGGGGGGGGGAGTCACGAGCAAGACTGGAGTTTCCTCCCACTTTTCCAGTGGACTTTGGTGGCAACTATTTACAGTTTTGAACGAGTGCACATTCTAATTGTCAAAAGAGTACAGGTGTATGTGTGCATTATTAAAATATTTCCACTTCCAAAAACGATCGGAAACGTGTTTACGCCTTCGGCCGAACAGAGCATCAGTCGGAAGATGTTGCGGTCTCCCGAAGTACATGAGAACGCATTCGCCATTTCTATCTCGCTTACATGTAGAAACTCCCCCTGTGGGGTGGGGGGAATCTTAAGAATACACCCACTGCGTTCTGTTCCGTGCAAGGCGTAGGAGGCGGCTAATCGGAATTTCTTTCTTTCTAACTCTTCTTTTACTATTTCTTCATTCTTCCCTCTTTTACTTCCCACTTGTTCCTTTAGCAAGTGCGTCCCAATATACCCATCATAGTCGCTTAACGGGACTTTAAACACCATACTTACATTCAGAAACGGGTGTACTTACAATCGTATGTGCACGTCAGTGTTTTGACCAAACCGCTTGAGCAACTTGAACTGAATAACAAAACAATACAAAAATTTGGCATGAATACATTTTTACACATGGTTTAATCCTGGTAATTGAGTTTTAATAAATGAACCGTTGCATTGCGTGGGGTTCTGTTAGTTTATTCTTCATATCAGTCTAAAAAAATCCACTGTAAAACTACACCGTTTTCGCTGAAGATTAGCGAATATTATACTTGGGGCCACAAAAATACGATTCTGAACACTTAAAAATCCAGAATTCTTTAAAAATTCGTGTTTTAAAAGTCATGCGAAGTTGCTAGTTGCATCAGAACTCTGCGCAACACAGCTTTTGACATGTTATACCACCGACAACATTCTTGCCTCGAGAAAACGTCGATTTGCTGTTGCGTCAGTGACCAGGGCAAATCGCATCATTAAGTCTGGTTGTAATTTGGTTTTGGTTGCGACCATCGATCAACGTTCATTGACAGATAAGCAGCGACGTAAAGACGTTGATTTTGCCCGCAATAAAACTCACTTCCACAACATCAAATCTGGTTGTAATTTGACTGTGATCTCCGGATCACACCAAACACACATACACATACACACAAATTTAAGCTTGGTACTGAAATGACTGTTTGCTTTTATAATTGGCGAAAATTAGGACATAAAGTATTGGGTATTCAGAAGTGCGCCAGTTTAACCGTCTATTTTTTAAACATATTCGTGAAAATTTACTTCATGCGTATCCTGTGTTACCCGATGACACAAAGGGTACTTTGACAGAGCCATGACCACTATTGCTTATGACTGTCACTGTATGGACGGTGATGCCTATGTCTCCCGAGGGGCGCTTCTATCCAGGGGGAGTGCTTCTGCTCTGCACTCCTAGTTTTGCTTGTAAAATGTTGACGTGTATTTAAAAACAACGAGGTGGACCAACTAGACATGCTAGAGTATGTCTCTGCCAAATTTGCTCGTCCTGGCCCTAACCATTTCAGAGGAGTTCGCGTGACAAGGGTATGACGTATACTTTATCGAACTGTACGAATTCAATAAACTATGGGAATTGAAAATCTGCAAGTTATATCAAAGTTTCATCATTTGAACCGAAAGTACTCAGAGTAAATGATAACTGAGTTACGCATTCTTGATCATTAAAATGGCAAAAGGTTGTCAAGGTGATGAGAAAAATGCGAATAATCCCAACAACAACGTTTTCAAAGAATTTCGTGATGAAATATTTTGAATAGGATTTTCAAATGACGGTTTTAAGTAAAAGGAAATATGTGTGAAGATTAACAATGTCACCACCACCATATGCAGAGAAAACAATTGTTTGCAGATATCAAACCTAAAATCTATTTGCTTGTGGCAACTAACCTGTAGGTGAGCACATTGAGCGAGCTGTTGGTTATAACGCCGCCGTTGATTGGTTCCATGAAGCCATCGCTTGATTGGTTCACTGAGTTAGAAGCCAAAGTGCCATCTACCAGTCCGTCGCTGTATGTTTAAAAGGCATGGCTAAATATAGAACTGCGTTGCATGGATATATATATATATATATATATATATATATATATATATATATATATATATATATATGTATATATGTATATATGTATATATATATATATATATATATATATATATATATATATATATATATATATATATATATATATATTTGTCTTGTTTTTTTTTTCTTCAAAGTGTGATCAGCAAAGCGTGACAGTCTCTTGGTAGGGGACACATAGAAGTCACAATCAACATATTAAAAACCGAACAATAAACAGCCTTCGAAAGACTAACGAATAAAATATCAATACAAGCGAATGTACCCGAATCCCATCTCCGCACATATGTCGCTGTTCCAGGAACTATCCCAGTCAGTGCTGCACACGGGAATGTATGAATCCCGATACAACGCCAGCAGTACTTCTTCTCCCTCGAGCCATTCTAAACTCACTGAAACAGTTTTAAAATAATTGGTTTATATAGTAATTTATTCTATTTTTAATTTTTCAACATAAAAAAATACATAAAAAAATTAAATAATATGAGAGAACCATCCCGTAGTTAGCAAACGCTATTAGTAAGAGTATCTACTTGTTTGGCTTATTGCAATTATAAGCTCGTCTGACAGAAAAGAAAGAGTGGCGTACAGTGTGACCGGGCCTATGATGGTAGTGACGACGTGGGCCTGTGGGTGCCCGCGGCGTGTGTGTGGTGGTGATGTGGACCCAGGCCTATGGGTACCCGCGGCGGGCGTGTGGTGATGTGGACCAAGGCCTGTGGCTACCCGCGGCGGGCGTGTGGTGATGTGGACCCAGGCCTGTGGGTGCCCGCGGCGGGCGTGTGGTGGTGGTGTGGGCGCAGATCTGCGGGTACCATCGGCGGGCATGTGGTAGGGACTCGCTCTTGTGGGTACTCGCGGTGGGCCTATGATGGTGGTGTGGACGTAGGCCTGCGGATACTCGCGGCGGGCGTTTCGTGGTGATGTTGACCCGGGCCTGTGGGTACCCGCGGCAGGTGTGTAGTGGTCGTGTGGTCGTATGCCTGTGGGTACCCGCGGCGGGCGTGTGGTCGTATGCCTGTGGGTATCTGCGACGCGCGCGTGGTGATAGTGGGGTGGACACAGGCCTGCGGAAGCCCGCGTTGTGCGTGTTGTGGGGGCGGGGGCGGGGGGGGGGCACGTACAGCATTGCCATTCGTCCGAGCCGTCGGCGCAGTGCTCGACCTGATCACAACGCTGCGCCACGGCTACACACTCGCTGTGATCCTTGCACCCAAACTCCGAACTGCCGCAAGAGAGACCTGGCAGCAAATAAACAAAAATACGGAAAAAATGAAAATATCACGGCTTTGACAGTGACTAATATCCTAAACTGTGATGGAGCAGACAATAAGTAGCAACCAGAGAAGAAGCGTTATTTTTTATCTTTGTACATCTTTTCATCGTATATATATTTTTTACTAATAATCATCATAATAATAAGAACAATGATGGTGATGCTGATTATGCTGATGATCACGATGATTATGATGATAATAATAACAATAATAATACCACACTTAAAACTACGTTTATTTCACTACGGTATGTTCTTTTTTAAAGTAGATTTCACACACTGTTACGATAACAACATTGCTGCGATAACACATTGCAACGGATAAATGCACACCACAGTCATCTTCATCCTCTCCTTCACCACAGTCTGTTGTACCGTCACAGAACCAGCCATCCCAGATACATGTCCCGTCGGACGAGCACGACGATTCGCGGTTCCCACACGCTGAAAAAAAAACCCTACTAAATAAGCAAAATGTCTTGTGTTCTGAGAATGAGCACTCTCAAAGAAATTCTTAAATCATTTGTTGTGAATTTATGATGTGCGGATATGTTTATGGTGTTTGTGCGTGTAGCATTGAAACACCCCAGCATTGAAACACCACATCATTGTATGGGCCCATCCAATGGCTGGGCTAAATCAATACAGAGGCTATTGAAACAGCACATACAGTTTCCCCCCATGAAACACGACTCAGTGAGGGAAAACACAACAAATAGGGACTTCGTCTGTAGCCTCGTGCGACGTGAGGCCGTTTCTGATTTGAAGACTGTGGCCTCTCTAAAGTTGAAGCTAACTCGCTACCTCGCCACTACTAATTCACTGCAGGACTTTCGCCCTGTCCTCCTGTTTCCAACAGTAGTCCTCCCCGCCTCAACCCATATCAGCCCTTCTCGTCCTCCCCACCCGCAACTAACAGCAGTTCTCGTCCTGCCAGCCCGTAACCCACAGCAGCCCTCCTCGACCTCCCATCCCGTAACTCACAGCAGTCCCACTCGTCCTCCCCGCCCATACGTCACAGCAGCCCTCTTGTCCTCCTCGCCCGTAACTCACAGCAACCCTCCTCGCCCTCCCCGCCCGTAACTCACAGCCGTCCTCCTTGTCCTCCCTGCCAGTAACTCACAGCAGCCCCCTTGTCCTCCCCGCCAGTAACTTACAGCAGTCCTCCTCGTCCTCCCCGCCCGCGCATTCCGCGTAGCCGTCACATTGTCTGCTTGCTTTCAGTTTCACGCCGTCGTCACACTTGAAGTAATCTGAAAAGCAATCTTGATGAATATATTTACTGCCTGATGCCGTCAGTTGCATCTGTCAATGGGTTACTGATTATGAAGAGCGAGAAATACCGGGTTTACTTGCTTGGTCTGGAAATGAAACGTTATCTTTAAAATTTGACTGTAATCGTGTGGTTCGTAACTCAGTGGCAATGGGCCTGGTAATTTTAAATGCCTGGACAGGAAGAGCTAACCCACTGCGGTACCGTAAGCGGGTGTTGGAGCACGCGTGAAACCCCTCACAATCCACCGCGGACCAGATTTGAACCCTTGCCCTTAGGATTATCGGTCTAGTTGCTCTACCACTGTACTACGAGCCTACGACCGTTTCGTTTCGACGCTTAGCTCACTCACTTTCTGATTTATCTGATGATTGTGACGTAAGCACAACAGCGACAGCAATAACAGCAGCCATAACCACCATCGCTGAGACAACTCCAACCACGATTATCACCTTGACAGCTGGGCTGAGTGCCACCGACGTAGGAGCGGGTGCACCACCTTCAGGGTAGACCCGGTTTCCAGGCATTTCAACTGTTGTTGTATTACTGTGACAATACTTATCTGTCTGTATTTGAGAAATCGCCTAAAAGTAAATTTTCCAAAATGTTAATTTTGGTCTATGCAGAAAAGACCACTGGGTTTTAGGATACCCAACCTTGTTGCTTTGGGTGAGATGGCACAAACGAGGGATACGGGTTGTGGAGGTGGCAGGGGGAGGGGGTAGGGTGGGCGGGGGGACGGATCACCACGAAAAACGTTAACAGCTCAGGTCTGTTTTGTTAGAATAACAGTTTCTGATGCTATAGAACGTTGCAAATCGCTGGTATTCACTCACAGTTAACTCTCCTGTGCTTAAATTACGCCCAGATATATCCCATGTTTATTATGCTGCCTCAAATTACGCATATTTTTTCATTATGTTATGAAACCATGTATTAATGGGCACAGCATATTTTTCTTATCCGTGCTTAACCCGACAAGTGTTTTCTTACTTAAATTCTTAAAGTTAAACCAAAGTTATTGTTCAATTTTTCCTTATACTGGGCTTTGAACTTTTGATATAATAATAAAATAAGGTGCTAGTTTCATTTTAATCTGATTCCCTGAAGATATGTTATGTTATAACTAGGATTTGTTGGTGTCCTGTTGTCACAATGGAGACAAAAGTAACTATGGCCTGAGGCTGGGTAAATGCAGACGCCACAGAATAAACAAATGCTACTGTTTGTTCTGGGACACCTAAGTTGTATTGGAAAATTAGCAACTGTCCATGAAACAATTAACTATTTGCGATTTGCTGCTCATTATATATAGATGATATTTTTTTGCAATACAGCAGGACCCCAGAAATAAGACCACCGTTGAGATTGGTCAGTAGTTGACTTATTTCCGGGGTTCTCTTTGAGGAATGAATTCGAATTAGGCTGCCGATAAGTGATCTTATTTCTGATTTTCGGGGTGCTCTCAATTTCAAGGGATCTTAATTCCGGGATGGTCTTAATTCTTTTTTTTTTTCGGGGTGGCCTTATCCAGGGGTTCTAGTGTAATTATTAATGAATAGGAGACTTGAGGGGAACGGAGCATGATGTCAAAAGATATCCCTAATGTTTTAAACATGTTCACTATTGATTCACTACATTCACTTGGCAAACCCCTCAGGATACATATGGATCAGGCTGCCATGTAATGGGCATGGAATCAATCATCCGAGTCCTCGCCTTCTGCTACACACTTCTGCTACACACATGCATAGAACCAATCACCCGTGACGGCAAGACTGCCCTCCCCTTCTCCACATATGTTGTGTGCTTTTTAGACCAGCCGACTTTGTCGGGCTGGACTTATCATATCAATAGAGGGACATCCGTCATCTGTATGTACGTATGTACGGATGTACATATGTAAGGCTGTACGTGTGTAAAATGTTACTTAAAATGATTCTTCTCCTTCAGTTTTGATCGGGTTCTTTTCAAATTTTGTACGAATGTTTTCTGGGTAGACCTCTCTTGAATTTTTTTCTGGCGCTCCGCCAAAAATTGGCCAAATGGGGGGCATTTAAATTTTTTTGGTTGTCAATTTTCAAAATGCTCCTTCTCCCACAATTTTGATCAGATTTTCTTTAAATTTTACACGAATATTTTCTAGGTAGCACTCTCTCGAAAAATTGCTTTTTTTGGTCAAATAGGGGCATTTTTTTAATTTATTGGTACAACATTTTCAAAATGCTTCTTCTCTCACAATTTTGATTGCTTTCCTTTCAAATTTTGTACAAATGTTTTAGGTTGGTCTCTGTTGAGAAAGTGCTTATTTTTGGCGATCCGCCAAACATTGGCTAAATGGGAGGCATTTAAAAATTTTGTTTGCCAATTTTCAAAATGCTTCTTCCCCCACAATTTTGATCAGATTTTCTTTAAATTCCATACGAATATTTTCTAAGTCTCTCTTGAAAAATTACATTTTGTTGGTGATCTGCCACACATTGACCAAATAGGGGGCATTTTTCAATATATTGGTAGAAATTTTCAAAATGCTTCTTCTGCTACAATTTTGGTCTCCCTTAAAAATTACTTTTTTGGCGATCCACCAAAAATTGGACAAATGGGGGGGGGGACAATTAAAACAATTTTGATCTCCCTTAAAAATTACTTTTTTGGCGATCCACCACAAATTGGACAAATGGGGGGGGGGGGGCAATTAAAATTTTTATATTGCCAATTTTCAATGATTCTTCACCCACAATTTTAATCACATTTTCTTTAAATTTTAACAGAGTGTTCTCTAGATAGATCTCTCCTTAAATGTTACGTTTTTTGACGATCTGCCAAAAATTTGCCAAATAGCGGGCATTTTTTTTTTTAATTTATTGCCTTCCAATTTTTAAAATGCTTCTTTTCCCACAATTTGCATCGGATTCTTTTCCAGTTTTGTACGATTGTTCTTTAGGTAGGCCTCTCTTTGAAAGTAACTTTCTTGGGCGGTCTGCGTGAAAGTGGGAAATGGGGACATGTTTTAATTTCCTGTAACCAATTTCCAAAATACTTCATCTCCCACACTTTGGATCGGCCAAAACATCCCCAAAGCAAAGTTTGTCGTAGTGGAATCCGGGGCCAAACGTCCCCGGCTATAAGGTTCCCAGCCATAATGTCTCCGGCCATAACTAACTAACTTATTAGTCAGTTATTTTTGGTATGAGGCATTCATAACTGGTTGTGCATACGGCTTGTGTTTTTTTGAGATGATCGAGAAATTTTTAAATTTTTGGGAAGTTTTTTTGGAAAAAAACTTCAAAATGCATTTCTTCCTACAGTTTTTTAATCCGATTTCATTTATTTTTAGTATGAGGCATCCCTAGGGGGTCTTGCAGACGGTTTGTGTTTTTTTTACTCAATTATGAATTTTTAATTTTTTGCGGAATTTTTATCCTAAATAAGAACCGCGCTTCAAGGCAAGTTAAACGAACATGCGGACTGGTCCGAAATGCAAACCACGCATCTAGGGAAGTTAAATAAGGTGCGCACTGGTTCAAAATAAGTACCGCGCATCAACGCAAGTTAAATGAATTTGCGCACTAGTCCGAAATAACAACCGCTCATCGACGCAAATCACATAAAAATGCGCACTGGTCTGAAATGCGAACCTCGCATCAACACAAGTTAAGTAAACATGCGCATTGGTCCCAAACAAAAACCACGCATCCACGCAAGTTAAATAAACATGCGCACAGGTTCGAAATGCGAACCGCGCATCAACGCATGCTATATAAACATGCGCACTGGTCTGAAATGCGAGCAGAGCATAACGGCAAGTTACAATAAACATGCGCATTGGTCCGAAATGCAAACCGCACATCAATGCAGGTTAAGTAAACATGCGCATCGGTCCGAAATGCGTACCCCACAAAACAATGCATACCAAAACATTAAAACTTAAGTAATAATGTTTTAGATACGGCGTTTTCTTCTTGTCAAAAGGCAAATGCAAACTTAGCCACATGTGTTTGGTCATATCACCATTCATTTGCTGTTTCTGCTCCTTGAAATGTGTATGTCGGACAGTACATATCAACAGTGCACGTGTGTGGATATAATTCCGATACGTTCTTCGAAGTTACCTCTGGTAGACTACCCAGTCTACCAGAGATACACCAGATCTGTTTCCCATTTTTCTGGGAAACAAATCTTTGTATGTATGTATCGGTCTATGGTCTTAATTATTTAGCTAGCTCTTCGCCATCTAGTCTTTTGAAACCCAACTTTTCAGGGAAATTCCCTTGTTCGTGCACGCTGGAATTGGTCTTATCGCTTTTCGTAAGCTGGAACTTTGTCCTTGGACAAACTTGTACAATGTGACTACCACTTTTTGGCAACCATACAAGATTGTTCATACGTTCACTAGATCAAGGCTGATCACAATGTCCCTGGACATTCTTGTTTAAATTAACCAAAGTGTACTTGCTGATATTGGTTAAAATTAAATTCAGTTACAGTAATAGTAAATAATGTTACATGTAGTTTGAAAACGTATTATAATAATAATAATAAAAATAATGCATGTATATTTTCCAAAATAGTATGATCTATTTTAGTCTATGTAAAGTGTAAAAGGGTAAGTGTAAATAATAATAATAATAATAATAATAATAATAAGCCTTTGGTGAAGCAACACCAGAAAGCGGTTCGCTGGGAACACAAACAACTAGGCTACCCAACACAGTGTTGAAACCTCAAGTAGACGATCATGCTGTTCCTGCACTGCTCCCCATGAATGGAATTCTCCCAAACTTCACCTTAGTGACATCCGAGACTTTCAGCAGCCTTTTGCAACATCCACTGCTACTTCGTACCTTGGAAAATGGCTCCAAAAATCGAAAAAAATTTAACTAATGCTGCCAACTGTGTCTTCTTCACAGGTTTAACGATGAAAATTGAACATCACATCTTACCCAGTACGGTGAAGAGGGGTTATTGCAATATAAAATAGTCTAATTATTATTAGAAATTACATTTCAACAGGGCACAGAAAAGATAGGATGATACTTTTCAAAGCATTCTGTGGACCCATCGACAGTTGCAAAGCATTTGTAGGAATATAATTTTTTGGGGGGTCGTTTGGTTATTACTCATCTCTCAGATATGTTTTTTTATGTATTTTCTTTAATTACTCTTGAGACCAGACTGACGAAACAAGCCTATGCCCCCCTCTCCAATGCTTAATACCCAACTGAACAAAATATTAGAAATTATATACAAATTTAATTGAAGTCTATTTCTAGATTTTATGATTGGCCTTAACTTCTTACTGCTGAACAATTCAAGATCTTTTTACTTTTCTAGAGAAACAGTTCGACTCCCCTCGTGGTCTCAGTTCCGCTTTTACTTTAGATGCCTCATGTAAGGTTTAGGTGCTATCATTTGGATATCTTAGTTTTTTTGGTACTGTTGACAGAGGTTATGGTTTTTAGTACACTGTGTTATAGATCCCATGAGTGGCAGTCAATTGTGATTGATCGGGATTTCTGGCTGTTAGCACACATACGTTTCGCTTGCTCCCTCTGTGTAAAAGACTCCGTACTTGTATTTAATGCATGATTTCATTCAATGTAATGGCAAAATAAACGACACGTCCATAATATGTATATATGTTACAGGGAATCTGTGAAATTAGGGATTTCATGAAAATCTGTTCGTGTTAGGGAGGGAGGTCACTTCTTGGTTAAGGTTGGTGTTTGCGAACCGCGTTATAGGTCGCAGAAGGTGGCCCCACCCCCTGCCCCTTGGGCCAATCTTTTTGCTAAAATAAAAAATCGAACATTTTGCCGCCAGAGCTATAGGGAATATGCGCTTAAAACCGTCATAGAACGTAGAAAGAGGGTCACAAAATATGAGATGTGAAATAGGCTGCGTCACCCGAATATATGCTTTCCCAAACGAATCTAGGACAACGAAAAAACATCAGAAATGTTCGGGGCTATAATCTCCCGTGAAAGGTCAACCCAGCGCAAAATGCTCTCGCCAAAATTGTCCCCATGTGTAATAGGGGCATAATGTTTCCTCATTAAAGGGTGCCATTTGAATGAAAATAAAATATCCTTATCGGTATTTCTGACTGGTTATCTGCACACAAAAATACAGGGGTTGTGGCATTATAACATTTTTGAACTGACAGTGACTAAACAGAGGGGGGGGGGGGTATTTTAGCCGATTGGGTATTTTAGCCGGGTGAGGGATATATTATAGCCAGGTGGGGGATATTTTAGCCTGATGGAAAATTCTGTCCGAAATTATACTCTCTGGGGATATTGTGACTTTGGACAAATATTAGTTCCATAATTTTTCTGAAGTAATAAATGGCTCTGATTTATAAGTTTGATATCAGTTCTAGTTTTCTTCAGCTCTGACACCTCAGTAATGCACTTTATCTTGTTCTGTGACAGAAATTTCAAGACATAATCAAGTACGGTTTATGGCTTCCCATTAGGCCCCATCGTATACATTTTGGTGTTGCTTATAATCCTGGGTAAAACAGAAAAAAGGAAAAACAAAATAGGGCCTTAATTTCAGTTCATTTATTCGAACAAATGCAATTCTGTGAATTATTTCAAGCTTTTGAATCACAAAAATGTAGCTGAATAGAGAAACGAAACGAATGTAAACGTTTTTTACTATTTAAGATCTGTGTGAAATGACCTTGTTTGTAACCCCTCAGTTATTCATAAAACTGAAAAATTAGAAAAAAGAATTGTTTCGGGCGGTGCAAGGTGAATTTTTTTCAGTAAAAAACCCGGGTGGCGATCGTTTTTTAACTGGAATAAGAAACAAGGCTCATATTCCTCTTGGCCTACAAGAGTTCCTTGTTGCTGACCAGCCTGACCTGCAATTGTCCAAGAAGCGCTTGCCCACTTTTCCCATCGGCACTTCTGAACATTTTTCTTGGTTCGGCGTCGTTCGATTTACCGACAATCGTGTGTTTAGTTAGTAATCAAATCAATTATTGGTTGTTTTGAGCAAAAACTGAGATAAAATAGAAATTCCTATTTGTGCTTCACAGATGTGACAAATGAACTCTTACTTTTGTATTTAGCTGTTTCTCATTACCAATATATAAATAAACATAAACCAGTCGGGCCGTCTGAAATTACAGCGTAAATTTCAGTTTTTTTTTTTTTGGGCCCTTTTATAGTACAGCATTAATATCAGTGTTATCAAAAAATTTTCTTTAATATGACGACCTTTTGGACTCAAATTTTCGTCAAAAGCAATCAAGACTATTGAGTTAAAATATACAATACTTCTACAATAATAACAGCATGTTTCCGCATTGTGAAATCAAATGACCGACTGTGTTTATTGATCTGGAGCCGCCATCGTCATTCTCCTCTGTCACAGAGGACTTCAAAGAAAGAAAAAATACCCACATTTTTATTCACACTAAGTCAAGTTAAACCTCGTTGTTATTGACAACAAAAAGGGGATAGTTTGTAATGGATTCAATTAATTAAATTTAAAGTTTAAAAAGTTTACCAGAAGGCCTTAATTAAGACCATTTTTTGAACTATATAAAATGAGACTTGTTTCCTGTATGCTTTTATTCCTGGGATTCTTTAACACAAGGATAAGTTACAGTGGGAGCCTGAGACCTAAGAGCTCATGGTCTTAGTTGATGAATGGCCCAATCCCAGGCTTCCGGTGTGTACTCCCGTTAATCGATCTTTAAGTTGCGAACTTTTGCTTACAAATTCGCTGTTGCGAGCGTTAACTTTCACGAAGGATTGACATTCGCATTGAAACTTTTTGAACACTTCTTTTGTTTTCATTTAATGTTCAGATGTTATATAAACATCTTACAAGTGACGTCATGTGTCAAAGAAGAGGTTGAGGGAGAAGTCGTAAGGTTTTGATGGCGTCGAATCGTCTCTTGAAAGCGTGTCACATTCGTATAAAAAAATCTGAAATATGTGTTTTATATCAATTAACTCACTAACAGACAAGTTGCAAATCGGATTAAGAAAAAATATGAATATTTACAAGATTTCCGAAAGCAAAAGCCCGGCAAATTGATGCAGAAACTACGATAAAAAAATCAAAACATATAATTTTGCTAACAATCATAGTGGGAACTCAGTTTATATTTTGCCGCAGAGGCAATAAGATTCTACTGTCACTACCTCGATGCATAATATATAATTAGGCCAATCAAAACCGCTATCACAATTATAACTATATGAACTACTAATATGATAAGTAGGAGTTTCCGTTTGCTGCCTGGGTGCGCTTCCCCGGTGTGTGGCACCCCCGTGTGGTGCTCCGGGTCGGCCTTGATGTGGTGCATGCCTGTCATCGTGACGTATTGTGACCTATCAGCAGTCTATGGCGACCGTGTCAATTTTCGGTGGACGCTGAGGTGGTTCGGGGTTGCTGAATGGCTTGGCTCCTCTTGGTACACGCGGATTGGTTTGTGATAGACGTACAGCTGGATATTCCAAAATATGCGAAATTAAAGATGAAAGGCAAGTTAATTTGATTGACTTCAAAAAGTCTAGTCTGTTTTATTTTTCTTTTATTTCCGCTGGTTAAGTCGCGTTTATTAAAACAAGTGTTTTGATGTCAAAAGATTCAAGTTAACTTTTTTGCGCACAAATGTAAGACCCAGAATATCAGCTGCAACCGACAATGTGTGGTTTATCCAGGCTGAATTGTAGACTCGTTTCTATGGCAAATTTCTCTGTCGAAATTCTCGGTCCCTTAATGATTAAATGAATTTGAATATGCCCGGAGATACCTCGTTATATAATTAATATACGTTTGAGATTATCGCTGTAAGGAATAAATGTTTCAGATTTGAATCCTTAAACTTGGTTCGCCTCTGGGAAAGACTGTAGAATTAAATCCATAAAACGTTTATCCTGTGATTTATCTGCCAGTCCAAAGCTATATAATGGCATTAAATTTATAGAGTACTACAGATGTATATCCAGATTAATTAAGTCCTTATGTCCAGCAAAATAACTGAATAATAACCCTACCCTAGCACAACACGTCAACAGGCATGTACTCCCTTGTCAACAATACTTTTGACTGAAGTTTTTTTTCTTAATATACTGTTTATATATCGGTTACCGCTCCAGGGATTTTATCAACACACAACATGCAGACAAAAAAATGTGAAATCAACTGTAACTAAATGTGAGCGTTTAGATTAGGGTTAAAATATCTATAATCGGTAAATGGAAAAAAATTCTCCTTATGTCGTGCCTTGTTACGCAAGCGTAAAGATCGGGTCAGAGGCAAACGATAGCGAGTTTTAGGAAATAATATTTTATGCTCGAGTTAGCGTGGATCGTGTCGATTATCTGTTGTGATCGAGGCATTACGCAAAGTCAGATAAGGCTGTCATTGAACAGGGATAATTCAAGGATAAGCAATAGAATTAGTTAAATTATAGCTCCAGGATTATGGGTGATCTGATTTGAAGGTTCTTTGCTTGCTATCTGGTAAAAGGTTTACTTCTAACAGCGGTGAAACCTCCCGCAATGAGGCATGGTGGGTGGTGGGTGGGGGAGGGGAGAAGGGGGGTTATGTGCGTCTTAATACAGGACCTCATTTCTTACTGATCTTCATTTGATTTCAAGGCATTTACATGTATCAGAAGTGGTCAATGAGATCCTATCCAGACACACAGGCCTCCCTGGTCACTAGAATAAAAGTGACCCGGCCAGATCTAAAAACTGTCGACTAAAAACTAACAAGAATCAACCGAGCGGCCGGGTGTATGAAATTTTTAAGTAAAAAAGATTAACTCGTAAGACAGAAATAGTACTGAAAATGAACTTTCACGGGAGAAATTTATTTAGCTTTTGGCGCTGGCGTTTCTATGCCACAAACACTTCAAATGCTTCACGGTGGCAACCTGTCAATGGTTATGTCTTTTGTGCGTTTTACCTAACGAATAAACCACATTTTGTGGCGGTTCTAATTTCAAAAAAAAAAAAAAAAAGATTGCCGGCCGACCCGGTCAAATTAAAAAAGATGCGATGAGAAACAGGATTATATTTCTTCCTGTCAATAGCGATGCCCCCTTGTTTTTTAAATATGGACCCGAGCATTGGACTCTGGTCTAAATGGGTTCTGTTGACAAAAAAAAAAGCTCAAAAGGCCTGCGCGCAGATTTTACGGTTGATTTAAGCCAAGGTCACTGGGTGCGTCATACATGTGTGGAAACATGACTTAAGTCAGGTACTGTGTTCAATCAGGGGTTGCCAGGACATTGACTATACATATTCACCACCGGGTAATTCACCCTCTGCCACCGCCTTAATGGTCACGCTCGCCATCAAATCAAACAATAATAAGTAACAAATAAATATAAAGGTAAAAGAAACTCCGCAGTATATATGGGCATTCATTAGTAACTGAGTTGGGTCATAAACACACGTGTTCAAAACTGCCCATTCGGTGGAGAAATTTTTCAAACATTTTCCCCTCTCTGACAAAATCTCTCCACATATTTTGTAGTCCGTTTTGAACCTTTGTAACTTTGCCTGACTTTCTTTTATCAATACACATATATTTTACAATATTGTTACTGTTTATCTGTATTAACCGATGTGGCCAGGTTTGAGTTCAATGAACGGCAAACGAGGGAATTGCACAACTGGTCAATAATACTTTAAAAAAGGAGCTACAGAAATCAACACGGTCTTTTTAAACTAAGGCGAATTGATTAGTGGTGAATTAATGACGAATCGACTAGTCGCGAATATATCTCTGGGGCGTAGACTCGATGGGAATCCGTAGGGAATCCTCCCGTGGCGAATTAACCGATGGTAAAATATTCGATAGCGAATCGACTGGTCGCGAATCGACCAGTGTTGGGTTGACCTACAACCGCACGATCTTAAAACAAATCGCGTTGCGGTAAATCGCATATTTTATCAATGGATAGATGGCGGCAGTTATTTTAGGTTGCTAGTAGGTTGGAGAGGTATTGTCATGAAATGAAGTTGAGTAGGGCAGCGTCGATTCTTGTTACTCGTTCGAGCATTAACGGGCCATTTGTTCCGACAGCGAATGCACGCAGCGCGGTTCCGAGCGCGGTTAATGCTTGAGTGGATGACAGCGACCTCTCGTGACACCGTCGCTCTTCTGTGTCTCACGGCACGTCACGTGACTCGACGGTCTAAAGCAGTTCCGTAAAAAAACATCTGAAAGCATAAGGTAGACGAAAAATAAAGTCCAAAGACAGAATGTCCATAAACAGAAAGTCCATATACAGAAAGTCTAAATATAGAAAGTCCATAGATAGAACGTCTACAGAAAGAACGTCCATAGACAGCTCGTCCACAGATAGAATGTCCACAGACAGAATGTCCGCACACAGAACTTCACAGACAGAAGGTCCAAGCTTTTAAGATAGGAAGAGCTTCCATTGATAGTACGTCCACAGACAGAAAAGTCGCAAGACAGAACGAAAACAGAACGTCCACAGATAGAACCTCCAGGCAGAACGTCCACAGGTAGAACGTCCATAGACAGAACGCCCGCAAATAGAACGCCCACAGTTAGAGCCGGGGATCCCTTGCGTCCGAACAGTTGTAACCATGTTTTCTGATTTGCGCCACTTAAAAATATCTGGCCCAAGTTGTATTTATTATTTATGAATTGACTTTTGTTTTCAGACAGACAAAAACACGTTTTAAAAATCGACTACATGAAAGAGTGGTTTAATTGTCGAACATTTATTCTTTTGTTTCATAGTTGCAAAAGAAAGACAAAAATATTCGCAGTCGTGCACTAGCACTTGCACAGAAACGTTAACATCTAAACAGCGGCACGCAAACAGGCGTGCCTTAACAACTGTGCACAAACAGCTGCACGCAGACATCTGCACACAAACAGTCGTGTGCAAACAGCTGTAGGCAAACAACCGTGCGCAAGCTACTGCACACAAACATCGATGCACAAACAGCAATAGATAATCAACCGTGCGGTAACAGCTACACGCGAACATCAGTACGTAACCGTGCGCAAACAGCCGTGCGCTAACATCTGCACACGAAAATCAGTACGTAACCGTGTGCAAGCAGCCTTGCGCAAACAGCCGTGCGCTAACAGCTACACACGAACATCAGTACGTAACCGTGCGCAAACAGCCGTACACAAACAGCCGCAAACACTAACAACAACAATATATATATATATATATATATATATATATATATATATATATATATATATATATATATATATATATATATATATATATATATATATATATATAAAGAGCAAACAACACCACGAGCGCCACTAACCATCACATTAAATATATAAAGTACTATGAGATCATTCATAATGCACAGAAAACGAATGCGACAAGTTTCTGTCCTAAATAGCAGACATTACTGAAAGCAGCAATCGCTGAGCTTCAAGACGCAGTTTCCTTTCCCTTGCTGCGGTCGGAGTATCTAACAGTCCCAATTACGTCACGGTTACTGCGAACTTGGCTTTGATCGTGACTCAACTGTAACAGTGCCTTTGACTACGGTTATCACAATTCTTCTGACTACGACAGCGACTGTGACTGAGACGCCGACTGCTGCAATGTTTGTGACTGAGGCGTCGACTGTAACAATGCCTGTGACTGACGCGTCGACTGTAGCAGTGCCTGTGACTGACGCGTCGACTGTAGCAGTGCCTGTGACTGATGCGTCGACTGTAGCAGTGCCTGTGACTGAAGCGTCGACTGTAGCAGTGCCTGTGACTGAGGCGTCACCTGTTGCAGTATTTGTTACTGAGGCGTCGACCGTTGCAGTGCCTGTGATTGAGGCGTCGACTGTTTCAGTGCCCGTGACTGAGACGTCGACTGTTGCGATGCCTGTGACTGAGGCGTCGACTGTTGCAGTGCCTGTGACTGAGGCGTCGACCGTTGCAGTGCGTGTGACTCAGACGTCGACTGTTGCGATGCCTGTGACTGAGGCGTCGACTGCAGCAGTGCATGTGACTGTTGCAGTGACTGCCTGTGACGGTGGCTGTGACTGGACCCGTTTGATTTTTCTTCCTCTCACGACCAGTACCTTCATCACCAGCCAGGCATGTCTCGGTTTATTCCCTGAAGCTATCTTAAGGCACAACTGTATTTCTTTTTTTCCACACATAGAGAAATTTAATTCCATAAAAATCTGTCATCGTTTAGTAACTTCGCTAATTTATTGTTGTAAGCTGCATAGAAATCGTCGAGCAAGGATTTTGTTTGAGGGAGCATGTTGCCGCGGGATGTATAGCCTTTCGTGTTCTGATTCCGCGGTTTTTCTTTGGCGATTTGAAGGCCTACCCTAGGATCCGGGTCTGCAAAATTTAAAGTAAACTGAACAGGGTGAAAAAGGAAAAGTTTTGTGCTGGAAAATTCAACCAGCAAATAGCAATACTTTTTATTTTGAAAATATGCAAATCATGGTTACTGAGTTATAAATAGCCGTTGTGTTTTATGAATGTTTTGCACTTAATTTGTAAAACACAAAATTGTTTAAAATCTTAGTACTACTTAACTCAGTGGTACTTTCTGCATTAATTTTAATTTTACCTAAATCCAGAAATGTGAACACTTTTTCTAGCATGTTCTGTCTGTCCAGTGAATAGTCTTCCAGTCTCATTATCATAACTTGCTGGCGCGGAAATACGTCAAGTAGGTCTTGAATGAATACATAATAAAGCCCCATTCGAAGTCGAAACTAAAAAAAAAAAAAACAGAAGAAAACAGAACATGTTAGCTGCAAGAACTAGTGTATAATATGCATGGTTACTTCTCATAGGAAAACTCATGTACTAACTATTTCGCTGTAAGAGTTAAACGATGTGAAACCTATACACATTTAACTACGCCTTTTTTACGAAAACAATAGAAAATTTAAGAAAAAAAAAACAAATATTAAAACAAGCGTAACAACAACACAAGCTTGTGACTTTGTCAAGAGAAGATAATTTTTCGAAATTATAAAATGTATCTGAAAGAATAACGCACTAGTTTTTTATGAGGGGGGGGGGAGGGGGGCAGGTGCGCTTATAGTGAAAGCTTACCGCTGGATGATACCAAACTGCTTGAGTTTCTCGGTTCCTATCCGAAACGTAAGGGTCGTTTTCAATGGAATTGTACGCGCATGCGCGAACTGGTTGTGTTTGTGAACAGTCATTGAACCACTTTATGGCTCTTTTTACCGCATGGTCGAAGTCCAGTGCAGTCCCCCCTCGCTTTCCAAAGAAAAGCCAGTCTGAATATAATCTGCAAGTATAGATGTTATCATGCCTGCCCAAGATAAATGCACAAAAATTAAAAATTTAATAAACGCAGAGAAAGCGGGTAATTTTGATGCAATCCGAGTAGAGCAACAATTTCTTTAAAAGGAGATAATTTTCTTTCAGTACTGCACGTTTGCCCCAAAAAAGAGGGCTTGCGCTACACTCAGACACAAAAAGGAGAACAGAAAAACTGTGTACACAAACTTCGGTGTAGGTGTGTGTCTAGTTTTCGTTCTATGTTTGCTGTACGTTTTAGCTACGCCTGTACATAGAATTTCGTGATTTTTTTTTATCAACTTTGAGCCTCGGCATTTTGCAAGTGGAGTATTTTTTCAAGCAGAAAAAATTACCATCCAACTGCAAAATCTACCGTAATCACAAGCTGGAAAGGAGGGCTACCTTTCCGTAGGATTCCTCAGCATAATAAGGAATTTCGCTTGGGGCAGAATGGAGTAGATGAGGTGAGGAACTAGAATTTCTGGTTCTGTTTTGTTCTTGTTTTCTGGTTGTAATTTCCAGTACAACTGATCCCATAGCAGAGCTGGAGACACATCGCCTTCGAAAAGAGAACCAAGACACCTAGTATGAGTATATTTATAAAATCACACGAGCAGGTGAACTGATAAAAAAAAAAACAACAACAAAAACACCCTCCCGCAGTCTGCCGCGATGGCAGAGCGAGGCTGAGAGGCAAGCGCGAACTGCGGCGATTCTGGGTTTCGGATCAGTCCAAAAGCGAGTGTGGTTTTAATTTATTTCCTGATTTTGCGTATAATCATAGCCTCTTATAAATTATATAATATTTGCACTTCTCTGCCGCATTTTCCGTCCTCAGTTCCGTTGTTATGGTTGTATTAAATATACAGATTCGAAGGTGGGCAGAGAGAGTGTGCTCAAAAATGCATGTTTGCGAAAAAAAAGAGGGGAGAGGGGTCGCAAGTCACGTGTGTACGTAGTTATTTTTTGTTATATTCAAATAATCATTTTCGTTGTGGCATAATTACAACCACAGTTTAATTACTACTATTTCTATACCCCCTGTGTGCGTGCGTGTGTGTGTGTGTGTGTGTGTGTGTGTGTGTGTGTGTGTGTGCGTGTGTGTGTACGTATGTCTTACCAGTTATCATAGCGTGATAACCGTCCTGATAGCTTGGGTCTTTTCTGGAATGACTTCTTATTTCTTCCGCAGGTAAATCAAATAAATCTAAATAGCCTTCCAATGAGATGCGTATACCTGTGGGTGGATATCAAATAAACACATTTATAGCAATAAGCAATTCCACATCACAATTTCAAAAGAATGTAGTTGCAAATACTGTGGTGATGCCATAATAACATTTCTTTACATTTGCTCTATTTTAATTTGAAAAGTGATCAGGGCAAAATGTTCATCTAAAAGCTGAGCCAGAATATTGTGATAACCGAAAAAATCGTTCACTGATTTGGAACGAAAAGAATATCGATTTATTTACTATTACGATGTTTTGCTCCGTGTGTGCCAATCAACATTAAGATTCTACAAAGGAAATGCTAAGGGGAATCCATGGGAATTTGTTACTACTTTTAGCAACTGACATCAGACCTTTTGTTCTCATGTGGGCTTTGTATCTGCCCCGATTCCACCAATGGTTTTCTTTTATAGCTAAAGTTGCCATCTGATTATGAAGTGCAAGGATTCTGTAGAGCTCAGTACTTCCACATTTCTGAATTCCTGCCACAAAAAAGGCGGGAAAACATCGAAGTCTCGTCTGCTTGCCTTCCTAAAAGCAAAAAAAAAAAAAAATGACTTAATAACAATAAAATAATCTTTAAACACTTCAAATAGCATATATTGACTTACTTCAAGTTAAACGCCAAACCAACCAACCAGCATGAAGTATTATTGACCAGTAAGGAAATTTCTTACTTTTTCATAAACATGTTCATAAATGATCAGTACTATATTTTCCTGTTGACTCCAAATAAATCAACATTATATGTTTTATTATGTGACCTACCTGGCATTTATGTTTCGAATAATTGTAGTATCTGTCGATACTGGCGTTTCGGTCACCATTCAACATTACTGACGTCATGGAATCGACTTATCAGATTACAGCATTTACCCAAGCCATATAAAAGTTATAAGATAAAGACTTATATTGAACCAACATGAAGTATTATTGAGAACTAACTGGTCAATAATATGGAATTTTGCTTTGATGACT
The DNA here is from genome assembly GCA_949752745.1 of Protula sp. h YS-2021. Lineage (NCBI taxonomy): Eukaryota > Metazoa > Annelida > Polychaeta > Sabellida > Serpulidae > Protula > Protula sp. h YS-2021. The sequence goes on along the minus strand of OX457030.1, from coordinate 43,406,284 downwards.
TGTCACATATGCTTCGAAATCAGATAACAGTTGTGTATTAATTAATAAAAAAAGGTATTGCTTAACAAACCTCAAAGCGTTTCAACATGATGTTCTCTATTCCCCTCCTGGAAATTTCCTTGAACCTTATATCTATTTCCTCTGCATAGTATGGATTTTTACTGTCGAGTCTTTGCCAGAAACAGGGATTACGGTAATTGTCTAAGTATGTGATAGTCTCCTTCAATATAAAAACAAAACATCGATATTGAACAGTGTGATCCTGATTTTAAATCCCGCAAAATCTCAGAAATGGCAGCCGTTACACAGTTATCAATAAACCAGCTGAAAAGGGCAAATGTGGTATCTATAGATGTTTATAATGTATATTTATGATTTCAAGCCGTCCTGTGAACACGAAAAAAAAACACGCAGGTGGGATTTTTATAAATTTCTTGTACCGCCAATGTTTAATTAATATATTTACAATTATTTAACATCAATACAATTACGCAACATCAGTACAATTACGTAACATCAATCCAATTACGTAACATCAATAATTGATAGATGTAAAACAATAAAGAAGAATTACATCACACATATTTATAAGAAAGAAAAAATATAATTCACTGATCCAAAATTTGTCTGGGGGTCAAACAAATTGAAATCCCCCACCGTAACAAAACAATATATGGAGGCGATGGGGCGGAGGAGGGATTTAAACAAATTTATTTCTTAGCTTAATTATATAAAATGTGTTACACGCGAGGAGAGTAAAATGAATGAGGTTGCTGAATGCTTAACAGCTACCCTCATCAGAGAGCTTTCAAGCCCTCATTGAGTACAGATAATTTTAGACCAATCAAATCAGAGGGACGGCTTATTCATAAATCCGTCTAGGTCAGTGGGCGGACCTAAACGGCAATTTATGATTTCAAGCCGTCCTGTGAACACGAAAAAAAACACGCAGGTGGGATTTTTATAAATTTCTTGTACCGCCAATGTTTAATTAATATATTTACAATTATTTAACATCAATACAATTACGCAACATCAGTACAATTACGTAACATCAATCCAATTACGTAACATCAATAATTGATAGATGTAAAACAATAAAGAAGAATTACATCACACATATTTATAAGAAAGAAAAAATATAATTCACTGATCCAAAATTTGTCTGGGGGTCAAACAAATTGAAATCCCCACAGAAGAACCCCACAGACAAACGGGCAATCACACTGTGAAAGACGGTACGCGAAAATATTTATCAATAGCATTAGAACGCCACCTGCCAATATGAGAAATGCGTGTTTTATTTAAACCTTTTTGGAGGCAATATGTCGCGGCACCTATTCGAAAGGAATGTGAAGTATAACCCTTACAAGTACCAAGGGAGAGAATTAATGCCGATTTGAGAACGGTATTAAAAAATGATGGAGAAATAGGCTTTCCGCTTTTTAAAACGAAGAGAGAACCAACTTTTTGTGTACGAAGTTTTAAATAATTTGACATCGCTTCAACGGGGCAAAAGGGGCCGGGGGAAGAGGGTATATGCAAATCAAAGTGTCTACCCTTACTATGCTTAAATTGTTCAAAGTGGATAGTTAAACCGACTGGTTTTCCTTGCTTCCTTTTGCTTATTCATAAATCCGTCTAGGTCAGTGGGCGGACCTAAACGGCAATATTTTCTATGTTTTGGTATACTTCACTTCGTTTATTTATATCAAATGCCGAAACAGTTATAACATAACCCTCTTTTTTCCCCTATACCACGCCCACCCAGTCCGCAGAAACCACTTTCAGTTCACATCTTTGTGAAGCTGCACTAACACATCTGTGAGTTGTAGATTGTACAGAAAGTGTTCGCTTCTACAAAGATGTGGTGATTATTAGTTTACTGGCAGTCTGCCCAGTTCTTGAAACAGCCCCTCAGCTCCAAGAATCTCCAAGCAACTGGGAAAAGACAGGCATAGTAAAGAACAAAAATGGTCTCCAAATTAGTGCCCAAATGTCACTGGCCCAAATCTCGCTCGCCTAAATGTAGGGGTGGCGACATTTATCGATACAGCGATATATCGCGATATGTTTTCTCACGATACATATCGCGATACGAATTTTGAAATGTCGATATTTTTCGATATTTTCCGCTGCATGTTTAATTCAATATTTTTGGGTGATATCTGCAATGCTGCTGTTCATCATTTGACACATCATATTCGGCTGCTTTTCGTTTTAGATATATTTTTACGATATTTTTTTCATGTAAATTTCTTACTAAGTCGGCCAATTATAGTGTGATAGAACATGGATATTTTTTTGCTATATTGGATATGAACTGATTGGATAATTGAGTGATAACTTGATAAAAAGAACATGTGACATTTTGCGATTCAATGTCAGAGTAGACGCTGTGTTGTTGTTTCAGTTTTAAATACTGTTGATGTTTCAAGGTAAAAATATACCAGTCAGACATTTAAGTTTAAATACTCAATCAAAACAGACATTCTTAAAATTTAATTATATCAGGGTTGAAACGTCGTAAAATTTTTTAAAAAGTTAGTCGCCCGGCGCAATTTTTGCAGAATTTGTCTAGCCCGCCTCACATGAAAAAACAATAACAAAATGGTGTTTAAAAAAATCAACATTATTTACCTGAAAATACTCAGAAAAAAGTTAGTCGTCCGAGCCAAAATCTCAACCCTGTATATATGCTGTTTGTTTAATGGGATTAATGTCACTGATGTCATCCGAAACCACCATTGCCAACATACTTTTTGTATTTGTTATAACGCCATTATCTATAACTAATCAATGCCGTAGGTAAGTGTTACAATTCCTGGAAATAAAGCCATAAAACAGCTGCATTTTTTCACTTTTAAAGAATTCAAAATATCGCGATATGTATCGCGATACACAGCCAATATCGCGATACGTATCGCGATACAGACTGCGCCGCGATACCCAACCCTACCTAAATGTCATGGAATCACCCTATCGGTGTAGATCTGGCGACTAAAACATACCTTTGAAGTGGCTACACACCACACAAGAATTTATACTAACCTGCATTTGTAATGGGTTATACACATTTTTGAAAGCATCTTTGGGGTAAAGAAAATCATTCCCAGAAATCCGTTTAGTTGTCAACGCAGTTGCAGGCTGTTGGAGCCGACTGCTGTTGGCTGTTTCACTCACAATAGAATTTGCTTGACTCTGCTGTATAGTGTTCTTCAGCTTTGGGATCTCCATGGATATAGAGTAATTCCTCTTCTGACTTAAACGTGCCGAAGAGTTTTCATTTGAGTAAATCTGTGAGGACTGTGTTAACCGGCTGCCTACAGGAGTTGGCGCTGGGGAGTTCATTGCAAGTTTTCGAGTAAACAAAACGGCCATGATAAATCCAAATATCATCAGTCGCCATCGCTTGCACTGAAATAATAAAAATATTCTTCTGTCGCCATCAAGTCAAATGACTAAACGTTATCCTTTTCTGTTAAAATAACAAATTTTCATTGGAAAAATTAATAGAAGAAATTAAAGAAAAAAATAGTTCGCACTGAAAAACACAAATACTAACAGCCAAGGTCTGAAACATGGACAAACGGTATCCAAAAATTAATATTTTCTCTGTGAATAAATTTTAAAATTGTATGTTGCGAATTTTATAATTTTGTTGTTCCTTTCAATATTTGTTTTGCTTGAATGAATCCTAAAATTTAATAGTAATAATAATAATAATAATAATAATAATAATAATAATAATAATAATAATAATAATAATAATAATAATAATAATAATAATAAATAACAATAATAATAAAATACAATAATTCCTAAAACCGCAAGACCCTGAATTATGTAGTTCTATTAATAAAAGTAATAACAAAATTACACTAAATTTGAAAACTATCTTTATGAAATTCAAATATAGATTACGTATGGCGGCTTAAAGCTAAACATACCTGTTTCAGCAGCATAATTCTCTTTGAAAATCGTTCAACTTCGATTGAGATACGTGTCACTCATTCCCTGTTAACAACCTGCAAATTAGAGCATCGTTTGGTATAAGCTCGTTTTTGCTGTAAACACGCCTCTGTGAATACGTTAAAGTTAACTTAGAAATGTCTAAAATAATTTTCATATAAGGAGCACTTCAGACTGGAATCGTAGATGCTGAATGTTTTTGTAGGAACTTTATGCCATGTCCCAATCGCTATTATAGAAGGGTTTTGTGTTTGTTTGCAGTACCAAAATGTGTATTTGGGGACGTGGCTTTATATGACCGTAAGTCGGTACAAAGCCATCGCCAAATTAGAATCAAAGAAGTACTGGGTGGTGACTTCGAAGTGGAGGCCTTGTATTCGGAAACAACTGTTACATGCGGCCATTCCAAAGCCAGATAGAAGCCCGGGAGAGGGACCGTCTTTTAAGAAACAGTTTCCGAACATAAGCCCCAGGACTTCTGTATTTGCCGGGGGAAGATGGTTATGTTTTCTTTTCGGAAACTCCGGGTACATTCAGAAACACTCTCTTTACTAGTAATCTCGATGTTAGTAAACCAGTTGTTTATAAATACCACAGGTAATTTTTATAATATATAAAATTTATATAAATTCACATGTATTTTGTATATATCTAGGCCACCCCCCCCCCCCTCCGGAACCACAACCCGTTATAACCTACCTTGAATTTTATTCCACAACTCTGCCAATGAGCAAAACAAAGCTGATATCACTAAAATGTAATACCATTAACATTTCACAGGACGTTTCTTCCAATTACAACATGACACGAGGCTGCGAAAGAGTTTTCAATGAAGAGTTAATTGAGCGGGTATCAATAAAATCACTCAATAATCGCCCTTCTCCCCTCTCTCCCCCACTTAAGTACAGAGCAGTAACCATGATTTTTATCCGGCTTTTACCTAGACTAATATGTGTTCAAACTATAGGTGAGACAGCGAAATGTGCCACCGGGCTCGCAACACGTAACCCGTAAAATCGTGTTTTAATTCTGGCAATGTGCCTGTTGTGTGTGGGATAATTCTGGAATAGTGCGTGTGAACGTGTCTGATAATTCTAAAGCAGTGCATGGAAATGCTGAGAGAATTCTAGAGTAGTGTATGAGAATGTTGAGAGAATTCTACAGTGTTGCATGGGAATGCTGAGAGAATTCTAGAGTAGCGAATGGAAATTCTGGGAGAATTCTAACGTAGTGCATGAAAATGCTGAGAGAATTCTAGACAGCGAGATGGCGAGATAATTCTAGAGTAAACATTTCTGTATGAACAATGGGTATTGAGCTAAAATTAGTCGTACATATAATCATCCCCCGTGTAACGGAGGGATATAGTTTTCAGTTTGTATATCCGTCCGTCCGTCCGTCCGCTTTAGTACACTATCTTTTGTCCGGGCTGTTACTCGAAAACTATTCATGCTAATGCTTTTTCGTTTTGCATGCGATCAACACGTACACTTAAATCGACCAAAAATTGTTAGGCAATGTAGGGTTTTCAATTTCAATGAATTTACTAATATCCAATTACATTATGTGTTACACGGGGGGATCCTGCCTCACTGTAGCTCTAGTTCTGGAGTAGTTCTATTTGAGTAATGCCTTCATCCGAATGCGTCACAATGAAATAACATTAGTAAGATATTCTTTCCATTGACCTCATAATTGTGCTTATATTGCCCTTGTCACTCTTGTGAAAAAGTTGGATGTGGCGGGTTATCTGGAAATCTTATTTTCTCGAAACCTAAATATAAGCATTCTTCAGAATCATCGAATAGGAGACTGTGTAATAGTGTGAAATAAGCAACACACGAAATAACATCAAACCGTGACTAGCATCCATCAGTGACTAGCATCTATCCGTGACTAGCAGCTATCCATGACTGGCATCCATCGATGACTAGCATCCGCTCGTGACTAGCATGCATCGGTGACTAGTATCCATCGGTGACTTGCATCTCTCTGCGATTAGCATCTATCCGTTACTAGTATCCATCGGTGACTAGCACCCATCTGTGACTAGCACCTATCCGTGATTAGCATCTATCCGTTGCTAGTATCCATCGGTGACTAGCACCCATCTGTGATTATTACCTGTCCGTGATTAGCGTCTATCCGTTACTAGTATCCATCGGTGACTTGCATCTCTCTGCGATTAGCATCTATCCGTTACTAGTATCCATCGGTGACTTGCATCTCTCTGCGATTAGCATCTATCCGTTACTAGTATCCATCGGTGACTAGCACCCATCTGTGACTAGCACCTATCCGTGATTAGCGTCTATCCGTTACCAGCATCCATGCGTGACTAGCACCCATGTGTGACTAGCACCTGTCCTTGATTAGCGTCTATCCGTTGCTAGTATCCATCGGTGACTAGCACCCATCTGTGATTATTACCTGTCCGTGATTAGCGTCTATCCGTTACTAGTATCCATCGGTGACTAGTATCCATCGGTGACTTGCATCTATCCGTGATTAGCGTCTATCCGTTACTAGTATCCATCGGTGACTAGTATCCATCGGTGACTTGCATCTATCCGTGATTAGCGTCTATCCGTTACTAGTATCCATGCGTGACTAGCACCAATGTGTGACTAGCACCTGTCCGTGATCAGCATCTATGCGTTACTATTATCCATCGGTGACTAGCATCCATCTGTGACTAGCACCTGTCCGCGATTAGCATCTATTCGTTACCAGCATCCATGCGTGACTAGACACCGTTTGTGAAATGCATCTCTAATATTTACAATTTGCAAAAATTCAATAGATTTCCAATAAAACATCAAATATCTGATCAGTTTTTATTGTGTAAACATGTTGCTTCACTGCATAAATCACAAACTTTCACCTGATCATGATTTCCGGTTAGTGACTTGCGATACAAGTGCAGTAGTACCTCTGTCCCAAACTATTTCCAAATTATGGTACGACCAGTTCCAAACTATGGTAAGACCATGTGTATATTATAGTAAGACCACCTCGAAACTATGTTAAAAACGGGTGCAAATTATGGTAAGACTACCTCGAAATTATGGTAAGACCACACCCAAATTATGGTCAGATCACCTCCAAATCATGGTAGGATCACCTCGAAATTATGGCAAGACCACCACTTCTGCACTGTTCCGTTGTCATGGTAAATGGTTTCTTTGGCTTAAGAAACTTTAGGTTTCTTCCCATGTCTATAAATTACCAGATGGCTTGTGAGTGATTTGTTCGCCATTTGCTGATTCCTTGCAGCTCATATTTTTGCGAGCATAAGTCACGTATCTTGGGAAATACTGGGAGGAATTTGGGGGAAAATGTGATGCGTAGCAACGAGGATTTTCTGACAACGAAATATAGCTTTGAACCATCTTTTAATTGACTGAAAACAGGGTTCTTTTGGGGAATTAGCGTGTTTTCGTAGCAAAGAATTCACGCTAAAATAACAAGACTGCTCATAATTATGCCATTAAAATGACATGGTGCGTCAATAATCGTCTCAAACGCTACTCAAAATATGTCAGTTTCTCAGGAAAAGAGTGATGGACATTTGGGGTTTTGGCATTTAAATCTTAAAACCAGTCACAAATCTCCATATCTCAAACAATCATTTACAAATCAAGGGGCAAGGTCGTCAGGGCTGTTCCGGATATGTTATTGATCATTGGAAGTATGAAGAATAAAATTTATAAATTTTTTCATCCTGTCAGTTCACCTGCGTAATGTAGTGGTAAAGACTTTTGCTTGGTAAGCAAAAGGTCCTCAGTTCGAAACCAGTCTGCAACATTTTATTCAAGCCTACAAATTAAACTTTCACTAACCCTTTATGCAGGGAACCTTCCTGCTTTGAATAAGAAATCATACGACGGGGGCGACGTAATTGTTGGATACCTTTCCGATAATGGATTGAAAATTAGCGTGGATTCTTAACTGAGAAAACACGCTAAAGACAATAGAAGAATCACCAACTTTGTATAAAAATTAGTGAAAGCCTCTGAACATTGCAATATTAAAAACTGAATTTCAAGGCAATTGACTCGGTACATACCCTCACAATTTGGTAGCTATTTGCAGAAAGGAAGTGTAACACGGATTTAACCAGCAGATCTACTTGGTCGGGATGGGGTGGGGGTGGTGGGCTAGGGTGTAGTGTACTGAACCTTACTCTCCTAAAAAACTGGACTCGGTGCTGTTTCAGATCAGACTTAAGATGTGCATGCATTTACTTATTCTGTGTCATCAAAAGCCTTGAGTTCATTAAAATCTCTTTCGTTCTAAAATAAAGCAATTATCACGAATTGTGCCGTAAGGAATGAGTGTCTTGTCCACCATTGTCTTTTATGCATTAAGCATTCATGGAGTCATTGCGGTTTGGCAAATTTAACAGTTATGACTGAACTTGTGGTGCCAAATTCAACAGCGCATCGAATTTTAAAGTGATCAATAGATCAGGAATTAAACACGCATTTAACCAATGCTGCGATCAGCCAATTGAGAATGGGGGTAAATTTGGGTGAATCGAAGAATCGACTCTTGTTTTATGAATGAATCGGCGTCAGTGGCGATGTCAGTGGCACTGTCAATGTGCATATTTGATTTCAGTTGTCCATAGAAGTAAAAAAACGTCTACCTTCTGACGTTTGAGAGACGTCGATTTTTCCTACGTCTAATCAACTTTGCGGATAGGGTGTAAATGGAAGTCGAAACAACGCATATCTTCCGACGCTGTATAGGCGTCGGGAAAGCGACATTGTGTGGATTTGAGAGAAATGAAATATTGATTTAGAATGGCCATGTTGACAGCCAGTCAAAGTGTGGTCACCCCTCAGTCATAGTACCCCAACCCGTTGGTCATCTAATCACGCAGGATATGTATGAAGTCGAATTCCATGCATATTTCTCAAAGTAGTGGGAAAAATAAAAACCTTACGCGCTCTGGAAATTGTCATATTTTACGTCATCATTTTCGTCTTTTTTTCAAAGTGACCTCCCATGGTTACCATTTCCAGTGATCGATAACGCATGTAAGCCCGACGTCTAAACAACGTCGAATTTTCGACGACTATCCAACGCCGATTTTCCGACGTCTATTCAACGTTGCACCAAAGACGTTGATTAGACGTCGGAGAAAGTTGCGTTTTGGATCCGACCAAAAGCAACGTTTAAACAGCGTTACTTTCCCAACGTCTATTCAACGTTGTATTAAAGACGTTGATCTTTGGTCACGATCAGTCACAACCACAGTACAACCAGAGTTAGCGTTGTGCTTGGGGTCAGGTCGACGTCACAACCGCACAATGACGTCGGATGAACCTTAGCATGAGTACTGGGCCGTGACGTTTGGAAAGCCTTAATTGTGTTCTACATTTTAACATCCATTTATCCACGAAACAAGGTGGTTGTCAGACTCGGACAAAGCATTAAATCATTTATTGGGCTTTTGTCTCACGACTCAATAGCCAATAAATGACTTGCTGCATTGTTCTCATGCAACAACCTTACCTTAATTGAAACCCATTTTGCTTGGGGGGCATCCACAAAATACGTACGTACGGGGTGGGGACGTGGGTGGGTGGGGTGGGCATAGGGAGTTAGCTGGTACTGTGGAGTTTGTTTCAAAACATGTTTCTCTTTCATCGAACAATATTGTGAAATTATTGAAGCATTTATAAACATTTTATGAGCACGAGATACTTCAATTTAAGCAAAAGACTGGCCGTAAAACTACGAAATGTTAGAGGAGCGTTGAGCTGTTCCTCAAAGCACAGTTTGCCAACAGAAACATAAAGAACATGAAATAAAGATGCAAAACGAAGACGAAATTTCTAAAACATTCTGTAATAACATAAATAATAGTGAATTGTCGTTAAAAAATATAAATTATTGTTTTATGTAGGAAAGGAACCGATATCTAACCAGCGTGGCAGCTGAAGAAATAATGTAATTTTTCCATTAATTATACCACTTTCAAATCGAAGCATGGGTTCAATATTTGATGTTGAGGAATGTTTAAGTATTCTGTTCGATTTTGACTTTTGTAAACGAAGAAGCTTGTTAGTTCGTTTTCATATTGTGTCCTTCTGTGCACAGTTATGAATGAAAAAATCACGCAGGGGAGGGTATTCTGTGTGAAATAATACCCGACGAAGGAGGGTATTTTTACCCAGAATACCCGCACCTAAGTGATTTCTTTGATTTGAAGCATGATTTTACCAATAATACCCGTTCCGCTTCACTCCTTCCCCAGTGTCTATGAAACCCAAAATTTAGATCTTGATTAGGCTTATTGTATATCAAAAGAAATACAAGGTGTGAAAAAATAACACCCGGGACAAGATATATATAGGGTTTGCGCACGTGATTTTTCACCATATGGCCCATAGGTACAGAGAAGTTAGTGTGAAAATTTTACAGTCTCAGAAGATTTTGGTCTCAAAATGGATGATGGGGAAGATATTTTTATAACACAAAATTAATTTATGGATGCTGAAAACAGTGGCATATCATTTTTGGATTTATTGAACAGAAGTTTATCAGAAAGTTTGGAAGATATCAATGAAAAATCTGGACCACAAACTGAAAAAAATGATAGTGACACGGATTTCGTTTTGTCTGAAGTAGATCTCAACATTCTCCAGAATAATCCATTAGAACTGACTCAGTTTTCCGGATTGGATATTAAAAACACAAGTCTTGGCGATAAAGCATGATTGTGACGTCATAACTCAAAATTCTTTTGTTGTTTGCGGTTATTATTTTCCCATCAGTCTTATCATGACATGACAGGGCTGTAATGACATAAAAATTCAGCAATAACCCCCCCCCCCCCCCCCTTCTATTTCTTCCGTTACGGCATAACTGACCTTAGACATTTTTTGAAAAAAATTGCAGCTTTTTTAAAGTCATTTTAGCAATGTTAAAAATTTCATGTCCTCAATTTTTTAGGTTTCAAAGTTAATATGGCGGACTGATAAGGGAAATCATACCTTCAACATCCGGTAAGGTCAACTGGGATAGACGGAAAAATATCTTGCCAGTGTAAACTTCTTTGTACACTTGTCATAACTTCGCAGAAATACCGTCTGAAAGCACTTGTAATCTTGTATTGTTCTTGAACCAGTATTGTCCTTCCATGCTACACTCTAACCCTGTCAACGTTCCCGAACTACGATACAGTCCCCGCCCTCCCAGAAATTTCCTTCAAATAATTTGAAATAATTATATAGGTAACCAATATATAACCCCCCTCCCCCCCTCCCAGCTCAAAAATCGAGAGCCCTGCACTCCCACATATGTTAAGAAAATCCTCGATGGGTGCTAGCTTCAAGAAACACTAACCTGGGAGGCACTACACTGTGGAGGCACTCGGGTCTACGATGGGTGCATGTAACCAGATCATATTGTTTACCATTTTATACCATGGAATTAATTATGTTGATGTCACTGGGATTCAATTTTTTGGGCCTAAATAAACTTTGAACGACATCTCCGGGTCGTACAGTCAGAACAAAACGACCCTTTTGTCGGTCTCACTCAACTTATTTTTCTCCCCTTGCGAAGGATGATATGATTTTTTTTCTATCCTTCCAAAAAATATCCCTCTTTTTAGGAGTATTTTTACATATTGTAAGCAACTGGCTTTTCACATGACAGAAATTTCTCAGTAATTTTTTCAAACGTTCAAATGTTCAATTTAGATGCCACTCACCCCTTCCCCCCCCCCCCCACCGCTCGTCCCTCATTGTTTGCACTTTCTTCCGCCCCATTTCAAGTTTTAGTGATTACTTTCCCCCGAAGAACGACAGAATTGTCTTGTATTTCCCTAGTAAGTGTGGAGTATACTGGTAAATGTTTCAGTGGCATTAGATTCCAAACTGCATCAGCATGCCGTGGGCATCAGTGCATCACCTTAGACTTATGATTGAAGCTTTTGCCAAAATCTTACAAGCTTGTCGATCGTTGATTAATATTCAAGAAATCACCATCTCTGCTGCAGAAATCGCTTGAAGCTAAAGAGATTTCTAGAAGATTTTCACGATCATCTAATTAGACATTCCAATTAAGGTCATCTGGTGAGTATTTAAGAAAAATGTTAATGAGTACCACCACAGAGTAGTCCGCACTTGTTAAGATATCTTATAATTGAAGACAATTTATCATGAACAGATATGGTACATTGGGAATTTTGAGGAAATTTCGATAGCTTAAGAAAAGAATTCCTTTTTTAAGGAAAAAGGCACTGACTTTATTTTGTCTTTCAAACCTTATTAAGAAACTTACAAATTTCACTGTTGAAAATGAATCACTGGAAAATGTATTTCAGCATTAGATTCGTCTGCGTTCTCATTTTAATGAAGGGCAGTAATGCGGCTTTTGACTTCGACGCCCTTGGTCAATTGAATGGATATTCTTACGATTATTCGGACTCGTCGTCACCATTTGACTGGCATGGTTTAGGTAAGTTCACGTGAGAGATACCAGTAAAATCTACAATCTTTTAGCGCGAAATAAGGCAAAAACACAGCGTTTCGTTTCTTAATTTTTAGGTGTATATTTCATTAAAACTGCATATCTCGAAAGATCATTGCGATAAAGTGTGGTTCTTAATATTTCTTTTCCGAGCACAGATACAGCTCTGGCTACGACACTTTCCGCCTACACCGAACTCAGTTCCTTGGACTGCTTAAATATGGATTTCTGAAACCCGGTAATTTTCTCAAAGAGCAAAATACTGTGTTGACAGGAACGCTGCTAAAACAGTACGCAGAAGTGGCCTCCTCCTCGCCTCCTGCCGATTACGCCTTGCGCGATGCACAGAAAATGCTTTCGTCGTTCGGGTACTCGCAACAACAGCCCTCTTATGGTGCGCATACCCAACAAAGCTATGGCTTCAGCCAGCAGCAGAGCACAGGTTACGGCACGCAGCAGGGATACAGTAGGAATTCTCGTTTATAATATCTTTTTTCTTTCATTTCTTTAATATTTGTGAATTTTTAAGTTTTTTTTTTTTTTTTAATTGAAAAAAAGTCTGTCTCAAAAATTGTCTTTGATTTTGATTAATGCATTTTAAACGTTTAATCATTTCAATGTTCACCATAGATTCGTGAAAAAGAACTTCCGTTTACAGAAAAAGTGTTAAAATAATGCAGTCCTGGTTCTAAACCACAGCTCCATACAGTTTCATATTTTGAACTTCTGAGTTACTGCCATTACTTAAAAAATAAGCGTATAAAGCCGAAACAAATTTCCCATTTCAAAATGAACTCAACTTATGTTGAAATTATTTTCATATTGAATACTATGTATTGAAATAGGGACTTCTTATGGTTTTCCTTCAAATCACCAAGGTTATCGTAAGTAATTCCTTAAAAGAATAGTTTTAGTTGTTAGATGTAGAAAGCAAATGATGGGATATTTTCGGTTTTGTGCGCATCGAATTTTAGAAGGTACATTTCTAATGGCCGACAAGTCTTCGCATTTGCATTTCAATGTGGTGCGACAAAATTAAAACGTCACACGTCATTTCAAACTTACATTCTCTGACGTCCATATTTAAAAAATAAAAAATCCTTTATGTTAAGTCTGCGAAAGAAACACAGCCATAAATCAGTCATGTGTTTGCCTTGTTGCTGAAGATGTGGTTGCCATATGACTGAACATGTGACTGTCATGTGGCTATCAAAAATTATTAAACCGGTGTGGGTTAATTTGTGTGGATAAATAGCGTTTATTTTCTAGTTTGTGACCGGATCTCGGTGGTTCGCAGATTTAGCATATTCAAACTGCAAATCCAGTAAAGATATCCAACGTGCTTGCTTTTGCACGTCGACAGGGATCCTGTAAAATCAGGTTCATATTTCACGTGACCTTGTGACTTCTCTCTTCACACTTCCTCCTTCAGACATCACTCGTCACACTTAGGACATGACAGTATGAAACCTGAAAGTCTGCAGTGTGAAGACCCCACCACCTTTACTTTCCAAAAATCTATGTTCTATATGTCATTAGTGCACGGTAGCCCTAATATCGCGTCTAAAGTCGTGTCTGGCTTAAACTGAGGACTTCTATCCCCTGAACGCGTTTCAGCCTTCTGATCTTATAGCAAGCATTGATATGATGACAGCGTCATAGATCAAAAATAGCTTCAAATGACATTTTTTTAAATAATAAAAGTCAATATAGCCACGTTGTGTCCACAAAAAAAGGCAGCGAAAGGGCGCGGTAAAAGTACCGGGGAACTTTGATGAGCACGAGACAAGAGTAAGTTTTCAAGTAGTTGTTGTTTGGCTTTTTCAGATGTTGTTTGGCTTTTTCAGATGTTGTTTGGCTTTTTCAGATGTTTGGCTTTTTCAGATGGTGTTAGAATCAAATGCCACCCGATATAAATGGTATCCCGAATAAATGCAAATCTTATTTGCATGGGAAGCTAAAAATGCAACGAGACAAAAAAATACAAAGAAAAAGAGCTGCATTCATACACTAACCCCTTCAACACACACACATTTTGTTTCTTTGTTTGCTTTCAAATTTGATTAAAAACATGATTTTTTCATTACTGTTGGGTAGAAACTTGAAAAGCAGCAAAGAAATGAAAATCAAAACATTGCATAAAAACAGAAAACATGCAAATTGTGGGTTCGATACCAAAAACAAAAAAAAAAAACACAAAAAAACAAAACAAAAAAAAACGAAACAAATATTTGCTGGCCCTTAACGATACACGAGTCAATAAATGTTTATGTAACCAAGTCAGTTTCAGAGCTGTTACTCAGTCACATTTTCTGGGTCGTGATAACAGATATAGGCTCGTGACTTATTCACGTGACTTAAAATATGTAGACCGGAATTCATAGAGCAATTGTTTATATGAAAAAAAGTATGGAAGAGAGGAGATATTTCAAACAATAAAGGTGGTAACACAAAATAAAACATGCCAAGATCAAAATGACTTTAAACAAATTCAAAACAATGAGGATAACAACCAGTTATTACAAGCAAAAACTTTAGGAAGTATTTTAAACATGGCGGACAGTGACAAACTGGTGGACATAAAGGGAGCATTAAAAAATTCAAATGTAAACACTTCGGCGTTAGCTGCTCATTCTGATGTTACCGGAGAGGAAATATGTGAAATTATCACAAAAAACACGGAAGAACTACTGGTGACACCAGTAAAATTCAGACCAAAAGGGAAAAGCCCAAAGAACAAAAAAACTGCGAAAAAAGCATGCAAACGGAAACGATCTGACACTCTTAGCCAAACTGCAAAAAGCGAAAGCCATGATGACTGGGAAGACTGTAACGTGATTTCAAATTTCGAACAAAAACTCGAGGAAAATTTGGATAGAATAATCGAAAAAATCACCAAAAGTGTAGAGCAAAAACTGGAGGATAATTTATCAACTTTGATCTCAAGACTGGAGAATAAGTTACTCGCCAGAGTGGATAAAATTATTGACTCAAAATTAACAGCCAAAATTGCTGAGGTCGACGAGAGGATAAATACCTTAGTGTTGTCGGTGGACACATATCAAAACATAGCAGGTGAAAACTCCAAAAAAATAAGTGAGTTGATGAACGATAATCCAGTCAATAACAAAATAGTAGCTATCCAAGAAGACGCGGTCAGTAAAAATGACTTCAAAACATTAACAGACGAAGTAGGTCAGCTCACTGCCCAGCTGACGGAACAAAATCAAGTTATAGCAGCGTTGACCAATGACTTCGAGACTCAAGTGGAGAGATTGGACAAACACAGCCGTAAGTTCAATCTGGTGTTTGAGGGCGTTGAAGAGAAAGAAGGGGAGGATTGCAAGCGATTGATCGAGATTATTTTGAGTCAACATATGCGTTTGCATATGCGAAATTCCGTGGACATAGCACACAGGTTGGCAAAAACAAACCCGTCAAAACCTGCCGGAGTTATCGTGAGATTTAACACGATAACTGATAAAAGTCGGGTACTGCAGAATAGCCAACTACTTCGGGGAACTGGAATATTTATTCGCCAGGACGCCCCTTCCGCCTTCCAGCAGCGCAGAGAATACCTATCCAGAGCTCTGAAGAACGCCAAAACAATCGACCCGCATGCGAAACTAGTTAGGGACAAACTGAAATTCAAAGGAAAGCTTTTTTCAGTGCAAGACATTAACACAGCAGGGATAAACGACGAGGGTAACACTGTGATGAATGAGACGCAAGTTAAATTCTACGGCTACCTGTCGCCTTTTAGTAACTTTTTCAAGACCACTGTTAAACTAGACGGGAGGCTCTTTAACTGCGCCGAGCAAGCCTACCAGTACATGAGGGCGCGGAGAGTCGGAGATTTTGGCACCGCCTTTCACATCATGCGAGAAAGGAACCCGGTGGCGATGAAAAGACTGGGTAAAAAGTTCAAGTCAAGTAGCCAGGAGGAAAGAGAACAGGACTTAAACCTTATGAAAGAGGTTGTGCATTGCAAGTTTTCCCAAAATCCAGAGCTAAAACAAACACTATTAAGGACATCCAAAAGACATATTATGGAGTGCAACCCTTATGACACCTTTTTTTCGACGGGGCTGGGAATGGGCCACAGATCCTTGGATAAAATGCAGTATCCCGGGAAAAATCACATGGGAAGGCTGCTTGAAGTTGTGCGGGAGCAGCTCAGTTGAGAGGCGGGTAGGGCAAAACAAAATAAAAATTGCCGAAAGCGTTATGCTTGTGACCCGCGTTGTTGTCAGTCTTGTGTGTTCAGTTCAATGCATTGCACGTGTTGTTCCACCAAGGTGTTGATTACATTTGGGGGTAACTGGTTTCAGCCGTTCAATATGGCCATATAAGGCATGTTATGGGTGGGAATACACAAAAGCAGGCGCTGCATGTGAAAGACCATTATAGGGCGATACAAAACCAAATTTAAATGATCACTTGTAAAAGCAGTCAAAGATGTAACTCCCATCAGAAAAATGCCATAATTGGAATAAGCGTGGGTACCAGAGTTCTAAACAACTGGCGGGATCAATGTTCATCCACAACTCTGTGTAACAAAAAGCTCGTGGTCCTGCATAGTCAACTGTATGGTGCATTGTGTATTTCCTGTAGCCCACCTACAACTGAGGGGAAGGGGGAGTTCAAAACGTCCCTGACCAACTTGCAATAGAACCAACCCGAGAGCCACGAATCAAAATTAAACAGATCAATTGCCTATAATTGTATTTCACAGCACATTTTGTTTTTAAAATTGTGGTGTTGGTCATGGAATGAACCAAAATATACACTGTAATGCGTGTATTGCTCGCAAACATAATTGTTTGAAGTTGTGAATCGAATTCAAAGCAGTATATATGGTGCTGCATGTATTATGTCGATGTGTTTGGGGTGCCGTCAGAATTATTTCATGTGTATAATATGACGGTATATGGAGTACTACGAGTGGTGACAGAAGAAATATGAAACATGTGTGTGAAAGGCCACGGTTGGAGCCTTATGAAGCCAAAGGTGTGACTTACTATTTTCGAACTTATGGTTTTATATTGCTCGTGGCCTCTGACGTATCACTCCTGTGATAACAATATCATACCCGCCCATAAAACGCTTACTCAAAAGCAATGAACCTACCCAGATGAGTCCCATAAAACAGTTGTAGCCACTCTCTTCTATACCACTATACAGCTGCTTTACTCGTAACATCTATACAATTATCTTCTCGTGGAAAATCTCAAAGTATCTAAGAATAAATGCTCTATTTCCGTCCCTTATATACATGCACGATTGCTGTGCACGAAAAATACACGCGTCCTTTACGATACACGTTCTTCACTGTGCTGTTTAGAGTAATTCTATGTGTATGTGCTTATACCCATGTGTCTGTGCGTTTATGTGTTGTTATTGTTGGTTGTTTTTGGTTGCTTGTTTTTCATGCAGGACGGTTGGTAGGCTTCGGTTTAGCACATGTCGTTGTTGAAGATCAAAATGAACGGTTTAAAATTAGTATCCTTTAACGTCAGGGGTTTGCGGGACTTAGGGAAAAGAATTGCTGTCATGTCTTTCTTAAGGGAAAGAAAGTCAGATATATACCTCATTCAAGAGGCTCATGCCCTTGAAGGAGATATGAAAAACTGGAAGGAAGACTGGGGTGAAGGTATGTTGTATATAAACCAAGGAAGTACACGTAGCGCAGGGCAGGTAATTTTACTCAGCAAAAACTGGGAAATCATTTCCCACAGTAACCCATTATCGGGGCGTATCCAAGTCCTTAAATTTTCAAGATTTGGAACGTGTATAACCCTTATAAATATTTATGGTCCCAACTCGGAAACAGAGAGAATTCCCTTCTTGATCAAGCTCCGTGAAATTTTGAATGAAATAGACTTTGGTGACTTGCTTATATTAGGAGGGGATTTCAATATAGTCCTGGCACCAGCCTTAGATAAAAAGGGTGGAATTAGCGATTCAAATAAAAAAAGTCGCTCTGAACTCATTGACATCATAGCAGATTGTAATTTGGTAGACATCTGGCGGGTGCGAAATCAATCTACGCAACGGTATACGTGGTCTCAAAGTTCCCCAAACATCAAATGTAGATTAGACTATTTTTTGCTACAGAATAAATGGGCCGACAAAGTGAAATCTGCTCGAATATTGCCCGGGCTCTTTAGCGATCACTCATTAATAGAACTAGAGATTGTTCTAGATAGGGTAACTCGCGGACCAGGTTTTTTCAAACTAAATTCGTCTGTTCTAAAAGAACCTGTATACAATGAACAAATGAGGGAAATAATAGATCGTGAATGGAAGGCAGCAGAAACAATAGCTGATATAGCTTTAAGATTTGACTGGTTAAAACACAAAATTGTTGAGTTTTCAATTGTGTATTGCAAATATAGGGCAAAAAAACGTAGAAAAAAAGAAACGGAGCTCATGAAGCTACTAGAAGATATTGATAAAAAGATATGCTCTGATAAGGCTACAGAGGCGGAAATTATTTCTTTTGCTGAATGTAAGGAAGAGCTAGAAAAGCTTAACGAAGAGAAAGCCCGAGGGGCATGGTTGCGATCACGAGTACAATATATAGAAGAGAACGAAAGGAGCACGCCTTACTTTTATAATAAGGCAAAAATTATTTTTGAGAAAAAGACTATCTCCAGACTTATGTGCGAAAGTCTCGAAGTTACGGAGCCAAACTCTATCCTTGAAGAAATACACAAATTTTATTCAGCACTGTATGCCTCCTCTGTCCATCTTGAGGGTAACGATATTAGAAAAAAGGTTCTTGAAGCAGGAGAAATTAAACCCTTCACTGAAGCTCAAAAACGAAGCTGTGAAGGAGATATCACAGTGGCTGAATGTTTTGAAGCCCTTTGCCGCTTCAAACCAAACAAATCACCGGGATGCGATGGGCTGACACCAGAATTTTACAAGGAATTCTGGGATATTTTGGGGCCGAAACTAGTTGAGGCACTAAATTTTAGCAAACGTAAAGGGGAGCTCTCGACATCACAAAAAAGAGGCGTTATTACCCTTTTAGAAAAAAAAGGCAAAGACAACAGTTTCTTAAAGAACTGGAGGCCTGTTTCTTTGCTTAATACCGACTATAAAATTCTAACTAAATGTTTGGCGATGAGACTTGAAAAACATATTCCGAGCGTTATTCATAGTGATCAAGCAGGATTTATAAAGGGTAGATTTATTGGGGAAAACATCAGATTCATTGAAGACCTAATTGAACTCTGCGATCTGCAAAATAAAACCGGCATACTATTGCAGCTCGATTTCGAAAAGGCCTTTGACTCGGTTGAATGGCCTTTTCTATTCACGGTACTAGAAAGGTTCAATTTAGGTAAAGACTTTATTTCCTGGGTCAAATGCTGCTATAAAAATATTTGCAGTTGTGTTTGCAACGGTGGCTTTACAACGGATTGGTTCGAATTACACAGAGGCCTGAGGCAAGGGTGTCCGCTCTCGTCTTTTCTATTTCTCCTGAGTATAGAAATTATGGGTGGTATGATTAGACAGGATAAGGACATAGATGGGTTTGAGATAGGAAACCGGAAACATAAACTAAAGCAATTTGCAGATGATTGTACATGCTCGCTTAGAAATACGCGTTCTGTCTTAAAACTAATAGAAACTATACGAGCGTTCTCGGGTTTTTCTGGTCTGAAGCTAAATATTGATAAGTCTGTTCTTTACTGGTTAGGCCCGTGGAGATACAAAAGAACTACAATCGCGGGTATGAAGGTAGAGACTGATACCTTCGAACTTCTAGGTGTACATGTGGGAACGAATAATGAAGAAAAACTAAAAAAGAATGTTGACTCAAAAATTAAAAAAATGACTAATGTTCTCCACGAATGGTCTCAAAGAGACCTAAGTTTGTGCGGGAAAATACTGGTGGCAAAAAACTTTGGTATCTCCAACCTAATTTATTATATGACAATGCTACATATCGAAGAGAACAGAATTTCTAAAATCCAATCTGAATTAAACAAATTTGTCTGGAACTATAAACCCCCTAAAGTAAAACACTTGGTATTGATTAACGGTCCGGAGGAAAGTGGTCTAAATGCCATAGATGTTGAATCACAAAGTAAAGCGTTAAAACTGACCTGGTTAAAACGAATCCTTCAAGGGGTGGGCTGGAATGACATAGTCAATAGATATTTCAACTCTATGGGTGGGTTGCTTTTTTTGCTTAGGTGTAACTACGATATCGACAAACTGGGTTGGCTGCCCACATTTTATAAGAAAATGTTACTGCATGCCACAGAAATCCTAAAAGCAGACAACGCCGAATATGTCATTTGGAACAACAAAAATATTCTGATTAACGGCAAAAGCATTTTTTACAAGGAATGGTTCGATAAAGGTGTGGTGCTCATTCACGACCTGTGTGACAAGGAAGGAAAATTCCTCACCTATCAACAATTTGTAGACAAATATACCATAAAGGTAGATTTTGTAACCTTTCAAGGCGTAGTGCAGGCCACGAAGAGTGCTATGAGAAAAGATAATACACTGAAAACAGCCGGTGCAAAACCAAACTTTTCGGTCAATGACTTATTTAAAACAATTGACGGCAAAACTAGAAATATTACGAAGGTGAAAGGCAAACAATTTGCGATGCTTTTCACCTTTATAAAGAGCAGCCCTGCAATAGCCATGTTAAAGTGGCATACATCGCACCAGATAAGTAATGACGTTTTTTACAGGAGTATACCACTTGCAAAAAAAAGTACGACAGAAACTAAACTAATTTCGTTCCAGTTTAAATTAGTGCATAACATTGTTGGATGTGGAGAAAATCTATTCCGGTGGAAAGTAAAAAATTCCGCAGACTGCGAATACTGTCAAACTGGTGTGAAAGATACGCTAGTTCACGCCCTAATTGATTGTAGGTATACACAAAAGTGGGTGGAGGAGACATTTTTGATTTTGGATATTTCTGACAAATTACAGCACACCTGTACCATAAAAGACTTTCTTTTTGGGGTAGAAGATCTGGCTCTAAATCTTATCATTCTGGTAGTAAAATTTGAGATAATTTGCCGTAGGGGCAGAAAAGAAAATGTAGTTCCTTCGGTTGTAGCTCGGAAAGTTTACCAACGTGTGCTTACCGAAAAAAAGCGTTTAACCCATCAAACATTTCGAAGCAAATGGTCACCGTATAATCCCATAGTGGAAAAAAGCCTTCTTTATGAAAAGTCAATATTAACGTGAAATAGTAAACTCCATTTGGCCGCAAGCGTTCTCCTGTTACAAGCAACCAAAAAATTGTGTATTGTGTGTATGTGTATGTGTAGGTGTAGGAGTGAATGTGTGTGTATGTGTGTATGCTGTCACATCGTAATTCTGTCCTCAAAGAATTTGTTCAGTGAGCGTTTTGAACCCTGTGGTAGAACAATGTCCATTGACAGGCACCTAAGGCCAGTGAAATGGATGCCGCCGTGTGAAGTCATTTTGAGGATAAGTTATACTATGCTCTTTGTGTGGTGTCTTCTGTACATTTATATTATGTGATAAGCAAATAAATAAAAAAAAAAAAAAAAAAAAAAAAAAAAAAAAAGATATAGGCTCGTATCCTATACTTTTTATTTTCCTAAGTGTAGAAGTAATCGGGCCAACCGGCCACCCGGATAATCCCTCTCACGCAGGAGTTAACTGACCCCCCCCCCCCTCTCTACGAAATGTATGACGACCCCACCCTCCTCGAATATTCTTCTGTTATTTATTCCCCACAGGTAGAACCTGTCTGTCTGTCGGTCGGTCGGTCTGTCCGTCTGTCGGTTGGTCGGTCTGTCATCAAGAGCTTGTTAACACGATAACTTAAAAACTGCTGCAAGGATTTTAATGAAACTTGGTATGTAGCTTCTATGGGAGCAAACACAGATGGGTATTGTAAATGGGCCAGGTTCGTCCAAGGAAAATGGACCGGCTGGACTTAGAAAATTGCAGCTCTTGATTGACTATTGATGGCCGTGTTTAACTGATTGGGGGGCCTGTGGGGAATGTGTGGGCTATGCACAGTGCTCTAGTTATTAATCGCTTTAGTGGTATATCTACTGGATAAAAAGTACTCCGGATCGGAATGTGAAAAAAACTGGTTAACCGCCAAGCCCGTTTATTGTTTCTCACAAAAGGGGGTTCTTTCTGAAATGCACTCCGAAAAAGGTGGTGTCATTTCAAACCTAGCACTTTTTTAAAGTCGTGGGCATACATGGTAAGTTTGTACGTGAGTGCACCTCCCCCCTCCCCCAAGGCAACACATGCTGGTGTAAAAGTTGCAGTTTTGACAATTGTCAATACTATACGATCCCTTACCAAAGTATATACAAATCATTATTTGCCAGAGATATTGGCCATGGGAATGCTAACCAGGCATTAACAATATGCTGACGTTGATCAATGCAAAATCCCCCATTTCAGAATCGGGTTCTCAACAGTTCATTGCTGTTTAAATGAGCATGACATTATAGATTTTTTTATGACAAAAGTGTCAATACTCGTTTCCCATACTCAGCTCTGATCATACTGTTTTGAAAACGCTTCCAGATTTGCGGTTTATCTTATGCTGGGGATCCGTATTGTTTCGTATCTCGGTGCATTATTATTTTCTGGATTTTTTATTACCAAAGCCCTGCAATTTTAAGCTCCGCTATCAAAAAAAAAACAAAAAAAACGCTCAAATGAAGTGGACGGGAGGAAGGAGTAGGTGGGGGTGGGTGTGGGGTGGGTGGTACCGTTAAGGTGGGGGAGGGGTAGGGGTATCGTTTACCAGTGTTAATTAGTTCTTTTGTCAATGTTGACATTGTGAAGACATTACCTGCCAAGGTCAAACTTGAAGAACTGAAATTAATCCTCTGTTCAAAAACACCAATCCTGGATTGTTCCTGCTTTGATTTTTTAAATAAAACAAACATTAGACAGGAAAGTACGATAAATTCCCCTGCCCCATTTCTTTTATATGTTTTTACTTTATATATTTTTACAGCATAATGTTCTTAAATTTCTGAAAACACCTTGTTGTCACAAAGCACTGCGGCTGTACAAACACACAGAGCACCGCAAGGTTTGCGACGTGTAAATTAAGTCTATAACCTGGCCTGGTATTCACAATGCAACAGCTGGCCTTGTGGCCATTCTCTTGCAGTTTGTTTTATTGCTGAACTCGGATCCAAACCAACAATGCATTGACACAAACCTGGACATGCTCGGATTGCTCTTACTAAAAGGAATGCTGATCGGATCGGCTTTTAGCAAAAGCGGATCAATATCTTCAATAAAGCTTTTTATGTTTCCTTTTTCTCTCTCTTTACTCTGTATTGTGGCTTAATTGGCTAATCAGTATGTCGTCACCCACATAAAGTTATTTGCTCCTCTGGTCTCTGGTAGTCTACTTGCTTCTTAACACAATCCTTCATGGTCACCGTTCAAGGTCGAACGAATCAGATCGGCAGTACCCAGGCGCTTCCTTTGAGGAAATCTGCTGTACCTATTTTTATGTGTTTTTTTTTTTGATGGCACCAACTAGATTGTAGATTCTGTTACGGTTCTCCGCGTAGCTAGATCATAACCCATGCTTTAAAAACTAACTTGTGTGGATTTTTTAATTAGATTTTTCTCACCGAGGTAAATTGCAAAAAAAAATGTATTGCAGTTGAATTGAGAAATCATTAACTATGAATTTAAGAAGGCAAGAGAAAGTTGTTGTGTTTTAAAAGAGAAAGTGTATTTTTCAGTTGTTACAGTAAAACCATTCTTTAACCATTTAGATACGGCTATATAGTAAAAGCATTCAATTTAGCATTATTTCTTTGGAAAGAAATTAAGAAAATCATTAAAGTTCCTAAATACTTCTTTATGTTACCCATAAATGAACAGTCCGATTTCCCTGACGTTGTATATTTTCTCACTGTAGTGTCACTTTTGTAAAGAAACAAAAGTTGCTATATTTTCATGCCATTGATAAGAGTATCGCACTTCGCCGCACTCCTAAGGAGTCAACAAAAATGTATTATTTTTTCACTGTCTCAGGGAGCACCCAGCTGCCCAGCCAATATGGAGAGTGTTTCCTACCCAGTTCAGGGCGTCACTAAATATAACTTCTGGGATTACTAGGGGCTACTATTTGCCAATTCTGCCAAATCACTAAAATATCGGAAGTGATGTCAGTGATACTAAAAAAGCAATGTCTTATTTCTAGGTCAACAGCAGCCATCCGGTTATGGCCATCAACAGTCTGGATACGGGAACCAGCAACCGCAGTCCGGTTATGGCTACCAGGACAGTGGCCATGGGCAGCAACAGAAGGGTAGTTATCTTGTGTCTATGAAGCTTCTGCTTCGGAGACCCTGATGGAATCGCATGAAAATAGTCCAAAGAGCTCCGCATCATTGGGGAAAATAACCGATTGGAAAAATTTAGATAGAAATCAGCGTTGTAGAATAATAATAGAATAATAATGCTGGATATGTGTTAGTAAAGATAAGGAACCAAGAAACTTTATCGTTACCGGGACATTAAAAAGCATATCAGCAAGGTTTTTGAGACTGAAAAATATCAAATATGGGTTGCAAGCATTTTTGCGGCTAGTTTCATTTTTTAAAGTAGAACTGAAGCAACGATCGGGGTGTCTTTATTTCTCTTTATTTGGAACAACAGTTTTGCCGCATATTGATTCTAACACAAATCTTTTCAGAGTGTTCATTTTATTCATGTATATATTTATTTAATATCGTTTATTTGATACATTTATTCATTATATTATTTCTTATTGATTGATTAATTTTGTTTTGTTTTATGATGCAGGGTATGGGCAGATGCAGCAGAGCGGATACGGTTATAAGCCACAGAAGCCGAAGAAGGTCTACGTGCCAATCGTGATAAGGAAGAAGAAACAGAAGAAAAGTGAGTCAATCAACCGCAAATGAGCGTCACAAAATGACCACTAAATAACACTCCCCCCCCCCCCCCCCACCATGCTGTTTTTTTTTGTTTTTGTTTTTTTGGTAACCGTTGTCTTATTATTGCCACGATATAGAAATGTGCAGTTTGTTTAAGGCTAGTTTACACCATTCGATTTCATCGAACAACTTTGACCGCATGCTGCGCTTACAGCTCCCCGCCTTCCATTATGCAATTTCAAAAAACTTTCTTGTTTTTCACTTGTGACCCCGGATCCCGCTGATAATCAAGGTATCTTTTTGATGTTTCATTTTATGACTCGTCCATCCTTTTCAAAAAATAGGACGGAGCTCTATCTCAACAGAAAAATTGGATTTTGCTAATGAGGCAATAAAAACAGTTGGCAACGAGTTGGTTAATGTGTTTACACCATCAAATTTTGTCGTTCATAAAAGTTGTTCAACTAAATCGTATCATCTAAACCCCGCTTAAATGGCGTCCGGGAAACATCTGAATATAAGAGATTGCTCAGTAGCCGGACTGACCTATGTGTTCATTCCAGTGATTTTTAAAAGTCATTTTAAATATTTGCTGAACTTGATTTTTTAGAGAAGACGATTGCTATCTACAAAGGTTTTTACATCCCGGGCGGCACTCAAGTATTCGGTAAATTCAAAAAGATGAAGGATTGCAAGAAGGCTTGTGAGATCACCCCTAATTGTTTCGCCGCCGACTACAACCCTTGGCTCAAGAAATGCTACGTGCACACGAACCTGACGGCCTGTGAAGAAATGAGAACGCACCCGAAACTCGTCCATTTCAAGAAGATACCCTGCGGTGAGAGTCTTTGCATAGACTGGTATTTTTTGAGATTTTTTTGTGACTTTGGTACCTCGGAGAAGCCTCTCACTCTGAAGGGAGGCTTGGTTCATCCTTCACAAGTAATATTTACCACATTTAATCTTCCAAAAAAGTAAATAATATATGTTTATGAAAGAAATCTTTATTATACGATATTCTTTTCTGGTGTGTTCACATTTTTATATACTATGCCATTAAGAGAAGAATCACTATCACGTTTAAGAAACATTGATAGAACCATCACGAAGGCATTGATTTAGCTGAAAAAATTGGCGTGATTTCTTTCAGACATCGTAGAGACTCCCCGAGGTTTGATAACGCTGGGAGCGCAGATATTCGGCGGCTTGGAGCAAAAAGGAATCAAGAGTTTACAGGATTGTATTAAAGTAAGCCAACGGCTCAGAATCTTTTTCTTCTGAAAAGAAACAAAAAAAAAAAGAAAAGCATCGAACATAAATGTCCCTCTTATTCTTGCAAGCGTTGTGCTTAGCAGTCAGATAATTAAGTACGTGTGCACGGTACTGGGGTTGGGGTAAAAAAATCCGAAAGTTGTGCCCACGCCCTTCATGGATGGTCATCCACATGTAGACACTTAGACACTTCATCTTTACCGGAACGAAAATTCGACATATAAACACCATTGTGTTTTAGATAAACCAAGGTTCACGTAATAAAATCGAATAACTGTGTAAAAAATATAAGACCTGAATTCAAAAAAAAAAAAAAATAGATAGGTTCAGACTAAAGTGACCGTTTGACGTCAAAATTACAGAAATGTGCCACAGCAGGGAACGGCATAGCGGCAGATAACACAGCGGCTAATCTCGCCACCCAGATTTGTTTTGGTGTGGATTATGACTTCGCCACACATAAGTGTTACTTCCACACCAACAGCGCGCTGTGCCCGAATGCAGCGGTGATCCCGACACCAGTGCAGCTGGTTGCTGCGCCATCTGTCATTAATATTATCCTGTGTAAGTTCCTCCTTTATCGCCTATTTTTAAGGGAGAATGTTTGTAAATACAAATGTAAACAAAAAAGATATTTCAATTTTTTTCATTGATTACCACGTTCATGTTCGGCATCATTTTGAAAAATATTCAGTCTTTTTGTATGTGGAAAAAAGTTCTAAATACCCACTTGTTGATCACGTGATAACCACGTGTTTGTCACATGACTGCGGCCCATATATTCTTATATTCTTGGTACATGTAAAATGCATTTACATTGAACAAAATAAAGCATCTCTCTCACCCTCCCCCCCCCCCCTTATATTGAAGCGATCTTTCACTGGCATCGCCGTGCATGCGGGACACTTCTGACGATCTATGCCACATTTCGTGACTTAATTTATATTTAATTTTTTTATATTTCCAAATATGTATTTCTCAAAGTTGAGGGTCAGTAATTGGCCGCCCTCTTCTGGAATTTGAAGGTGTTGTCAAGTACACCTCTTTTCTCAGTACCTGTTTTGTGTACCTTTAACTGCTTTTACGAGTACAGACGTACGAAATTAGCTGAATAAGCTTTTACAGAACTCCGTACACCCATTTCTGTCCGTACAGCCGTGATCAGTATGGACTTATGTATGTATTTTTTATGTTACAGGTCCACTGGCAATGGGGTAATTCCTTGGCGGGATTATCACTGTTATATACAAACCTTGTCTCTTTTATTTTGTCCAAAAATAAAAGCCGCTTCTTCAGACGTCGCAACGAATCAGGCGCCTCCACTTGTACTTCGGTCCATATTATCCATACGGAGAACGAAAGTGAAAGTAATTCCACAAAAAGATGCTGTTTTTATTTTTGTGCGAAATATTCAGCTGCATCTTCACAATTTACACATAGACACACACTGGTATTTAGTTACAGTCGTGGACAGCAAGAAATCAGATTGACTTTCATGTATTGAGAACCATAACAGCTGGTTGTGTTGAGGGTGGGTGGGAGGGGGGGGGGGGGATTGTAGCGTATCACGTGTTCATTTAGTATCCTGTATATACTCTGTATACGTATAGTTGTACATCTCAATAAATTTTGTAAAAAAAACTATATAAGCGTAGTTATTTGTTGAAACTAACAACATATATCAAGATGCATGGTTTATATCATACTGAATGGAAAACGCAAATAATCCGTGATTGGGAGGTGCAAGTTGCGTGTCACCCCTAGCCCCTAGCCACCCACAGCCCCCCCCCCCTCCCCCCAGCCATCCCCAGCCCACCCCTAACCCCCCTCTACCCTTCAAAAACAAGTCTCTCCGCACCCCCGCCCTCCCATTAGAAAGATTATAAATATTATTAAGAGTCGGGAGGCGCGGTTGATTATATCTGGCAGCAAAAGTAAGATAGTGGCATGAAGGGGGGGGGGGGGTGCTGTTGGATTCTTAACAGTGGAACAAATTACAGTTTGCCAAGAATATAAATAGACATAACATTGCTGTTTACGCGTGTGTCAACAGCTATACATAATTAGCGAATTAAACACGGTGCTGGTTGCTATTTGACAAACATTGCATTTCAAAGCCTTAATATACTCAACAATTAATTTCATTTTAAAATCAATCAACTCATCTGATGAAAAAATGTGCAAATTTTTGGACGCCTGCTATCGTCTTTTGCGGAAAGAAAATGCAGTAGTAAAAAATAGCCACTGGGCATTAGATTCTGATGTGCATCTTTAATTAAACAATTAAAGAAATTTACATTAGAAATCAACACTGCTTGAATTCTCACCGCTGTTTATTGGCATGCTTCGTTGTGAAAGAGGTACTGTTTAACTACTCTCGTGTGAAAATGTAACAGAAATTCTTCATTTTATCAGCCTGTCCCCGTGACACACAAATGAATGACGTCATCCATCCAAGGCCCCGATGACGTTTTGATGGTACCGTTAAGTCCATGTATTATCCCACATGAAATTGATCGCCGTTATTATTTTGTACGTGGGCCTGCAAACTTTTAGTGATTCCTAATGCTATATGGACTCTGGCGAGGGGGTGTTCCTGGGGCGGGGGGATTTTCTATGCGTGATCCGGACGGTTTTGTATGTGGAATATTCAAGGGGACGGAGTATTTCCTGTTCCCAGTAACCAAAACTATAAATACAGGTGCGCAGTAACGCAAAAAACGTGTTCAAAAACACAATACAACATATGAAATATTTCACAATATGTGCTAAAATGTAAACACACTCACACACACACGCGCGCGCGGGCGCGCACGTACCCACACACAAAACAAAAAGAGCAAAAAAAATAAAAAAATAAAAAATAACAACAACAACAGAAGATCGAAAGAAAGGAATAACTTTAATGGAGAAGGCATTTAAGATAAACATTTCTCTCACACGTATGAGAAAATGGTAATTGTGAGCAGGACTGATTTCCTTCAGCTAATTAAACATACAAT
The DNA here is from genome assembly GCA_949752745.1 of Protula sp. h YS-2021. Classification (NCBI taxonomy): domain Eukaryota; kingdom Metazoa; phylum Annelida; class Polychaeta; order Sabellida; family Serpulidae; genus Protula; species Protula sp. h YS-2021. The sequence goes on along the minus strand of OX457030.1, from coordinate 43,376,634 downwards.
TGCTCATTTTGCTTTTAAAATCGTTTTGACCTTTAATTAAAAAGTCTTGCTGCACTCAAGAACCACCATTATTTCGTCATTGTAATAAAAGTTTTGCAACCGAAAATTATGCGTGAATTTCACACAAACTGCTGCTAATTGCCCAGTATATAAGCACAACTTCCAGGTTTTTGGTTGATTTTTGTCTTCTAACTTCCATGATAACAAGTATGCGATGTGGATATCAAGTTATGAAGAGCGCGCCATCGAATAAATAACTGGACACAAGACAGCTGTGTGATAACCCTAAAGAATGCCAAGATTGTGAAATATATACGTTTATTTAAGCACGTCAAGATTCTGTCTATTTTTAAAAAATGATCTCATTAAAAGCTTCACTCTCATGGGCTCTGATTAGTGTAATGAGCTGTCTCCATGGAGCGACTGGTCGTCATGACTACAAAAATGCTGTCCAGAATAGCCATGGATACGGTGGAGCAAAACACTACGACACCGGAGCATATTCCTCGGATTTAGATCTGGCAGCTTTGGGTATTATTTTCATTGATTGATTGGTTTACTTATTTATTTACTCTTGGTATATTGCTGTATGGAGCCGAGTAAGAACCGAACCTGTTATAGTTGTTTAAAAAAAGTGGCTTGTTATATTGTTCAAATACAAAAAAACTTTCAGTTACGACTGCGAAAGAAACGCGAATGGAATAAAAGAAGAGCAAGCAGCAGTGAAGGGCTGCAGCTGTCCGCGCCCCACTTCATTTAAGCCCATTGTCCAAAAAGTTGTTGACAACAGGTTATCCCTAAAAAATGATAATGATTGATTTTTTTTTTTGCTATGTACAAAAAAACTTTTAAACTGGGTTAGCAGGATTCTGAAGTAGACAGTTTGCTAGGCTATTTTATGAGGAACTGTACCCATAAGTGCTTATTTCTATAACCCTACCGGTACCTAAGCGTAATCTAAGCTTAAGCAAATCCGCAGTATGAAAAGTCAGGATTGGTTTAGCCTGGTTTTAAGCCGCAGTAAGAACAGAGCATACCAAGAAAAAGAACATAACATGATTAGCTTTGTTTAGTGAAGCACAGTTTTAAAAAAGTTTAAAAGTTTAACAAATCCTACGCTTATCCGAAGTGTGAAAAACATACGTCTTCTTGACGTTTAGAGGTCTGTGTCACGTGGTATTGTTTTCATTTTCTGCGCCGTGGCCTTTCAATCTGTTTTCGTGCATCTGACATAAATTAATTATATTTTTTTTTACAATTGATCTCGCTTGTTATTTTTTTATGGTAAACTAATGAATTGCGCATAGGCGATGGCCAATCAAATTACTGCATTTCCGAATCAAAACTTACTTGTTAGTTTTGGTTTAAGACCCCAAGCGTTCTAAAAACACCAACTCAAAAGTTAAAACACTGAATTACAAACACTGTTCTTATGTGCTAATAGGAATTAGCACAAACAAGTAGAGCCCTACCTCAAGCTTGAAAACCAGTGTTCCATCTTAAAAGATTCTCCGATTGTTCTATGACAGGGCACATGCTGTACCAGATGACCATGTCTGGTGGTGGTGGTGGTGGTGCAGGGGTGACGCCCGCCCCCACCCGCTACCCGTCGCCGATGTCAGGGAATGCCCGGATGCTGGGCTATGGTTTTCCTGTCACTTCAGGCGGTTACGGTAAGTGCTCATTATACAAAAATCTTCTATTCACATGGGTTCAAAAGAAGAAGTTCCTGTTCTCCATTTTACAGAATAGTTTTAGTTGTTAACAAAATGGAGTTCAATACGAAGCTAGAGAAGTGATATAATTTTATCCTTTTATTTCAATGTAAACCAGAAATGTACTTAACACTTAGGAATGTTTTTCATATTAAATTATGTTACCTTTGCTTACCAGCTGGAGTTCAGTTCATTTAAACTATATAAGAATCAAATACAAATTGATTCATTGACTGATTGATCAGTCGGTTGATTTATTGGTTGATGGATGGGCTGTTTGATTGACAGGACATCAGACTGGATACGGGCAACAGCAAGTGTCATACCAACAAGCACAGCCGTCGTACCAGCCTGTCCAGAAGACATACCAGCTCCAGACAGGCTACGGCATGATGCAGGCCCACGGCTACCAGAAACCGAAAAAAGAGAAAGTCTTCGTACCAATAGTCATTAAAAAGAAGAAAAAGAAAAAGCGTGAGTTTTGATGCGTCGTTATCTTTAGCACAGACGTTGCTGCAGAAATTGTGGCAGAAAGCAAAGACTGTGACTATAAGAGAATGCTTGCTTATAAACTATGTTGTGCCTGCTTCGAGACAAAGTATTATGCTGAAGACAGAAAGCATGTTGTAATCATATTTATATCTGATACCATTTTGATACTGTTTTTAATGATATTTTATGCAAGGTTCTATGCAAGTTCCATTCACAAATTTAATTTTCAAATAACAAACGTGCCCATTTTCTACATATAATTTGTACTTTTTTACATGTATATAAATATAACGGGCGCATAACAAAGGGTTGTGTTAAGAAAGAAATTAGCGAGGATCTAGTAAATCCAAATAACAAAAGTGAGAACAAATATATGATTAGCATGTTGGTAACACGCAAAATATTTTAAAATGTAAACGAAGGTTGTGTGCAGTAGGAAATTAACAAATGTGCTCACAAATATACAATCTGTTGGTAACGTTCAAAGTACGTGCACAAAAAAATAACTAGCATGTAGAAAAATATGCCAAACAAATACATGTAGCTGCACATGCAGTTAAACTACTTACAAGTATTGCGCCAAAATATTTAACCTGTAGATATCAATTCGAATAATATATAGCATATTCGCCTACGCATATTACAAACAAATGAAGTTTGTATGTTTGCAATAAATATTGCAAACTTTATATAGAGAAAGCTTGCACATGCTATATAAAGAAAACTTTATATAGCATGTACTAAATAATACGTATAATAAAATAGACAAATAAACAAATAACTGTCAAAACTGGAGTTCGGCAAATTTACTCACCAGCTGTCACAGAATTCCAGAGTATCCAAATCCCAGAAAATAGTTCACATAAGTTGATTAATGGCGTGTCATTTTTAGAAATTAAATATGCAAGCAGCCAAACAAATAAAAGCAAATATATAAATGAAATTGGAATAAGATAAATTTAAAAACACAAAAATTGCAGAAGTTATCAATAACATTAAATCCTCTTTGCAGAAAACTAACACAGCGAGTTATACGGGAAACACTGAAACTTGGACAGATACGTTTTTGCAATACAAACGCGTTAAAATAACTGACCAGTGACATGACACGCCTCGTAAGATAAACACATTTAGGCGGGGTCTAAACATGTATTTTTTCACGGACGTAATGTGGTTCTTCATTTTTATCAAATACAGGGAAGACAATCGCAGTGTACAAAGGCTTTTACATAGACGGTGGTACTCAGATCTTTGGTAAATTCAAAAAGATCAAAGACTGTAAAAAGGCCTGTGAAATTACACCAAACTGCTTTGCTGCGGATTATAACCCGTGGCTGAAGAAATGCTATATTCATACTAACTTGACGGCTTGTGAGGAGATGAGGACGCACCCCAAGCTTATACATTTTAAGAAAGTGCCCTGTGGTATGATTTCCATTTAATTACCTATCATCGACAATATTTTTATCTTTTAAAAATAACTTACCCAAGACTTCACAGCATTACGTCAGCTGGAGTTGCTACATGACTTGGGTAAAAGCTGTATTCTGATTGGTCTATTCCCAAGTCATTAATTTTGCAATATTGACTGAAACGCAAAAGTCGATAGATACTGCAATTATTGGTAATGAAAAAGTCACGTAAGTCATGTAACAAAAAACCATATTGACTTATATCGAGTCCACATGAAGATAATATTGATCAGATGCGCAAATGTTGACCTGAAGGTCAAAATTTTTAACGGTCAATAACCTTTCATGTGGACTCAAAATAAAGCAATATCTGCTAATTTTTACATTTTATAACCCTGCCCATGTATAAATCATAATGAGATTCCATTTTACATTTTTATCCACAATGAGTTGTATTTGCTGTGAGTAATAATTGTGTCTATTTACATGCAAAATATTACGGCATAATTAAAAACAAACACAGTATTACACTAAATGTGTGCGTAATGGGGATGACAGACCTACGAGCTGTCTTATGTTTCCATGGTAACAGATTTAGTCGAGACACCGAGGGGTCTCATAACACTTGGCACGCAGATATTTGGAGGCTTAGAGCAGAAAGGAATAAAAAGTCTACAAGATTGCATAAAGGTAATATCTTAATTGCCATATATATATATATAACAGCACTTTTGCAACAATTAAATAAAGTTAAATTTAAACGAGGCGCATATTTCCATTAATAAAAATTAATATACAGTATATAGCAGTTTTTTTCAATTCGTGAAAATACCATACTTACAGAAATGCGCCACTGCAGGATCAGGCATTGCACCAAATCACATACCCGAGGAGTTGGCCACACAAATATGCTTTGGAATTGATTATGATTTTGGTACACACAAGTGTTATTTCCACACGGACGAGACATTATGCCCTGAGCTAGTACCAACCATTCCCACACCTCTTCAGCTCGTAGAAGCTCCTTCTGTTATTAACATCCTGCTCTGTAAGTTAACTTAATTCTTTCACCGTATACCACACGGGAATTTGGGTTCTGTTCTCTTACTCCCCCAATTTCAAATCCGCTTTATGTTTTGAAATTTGCGTGATCATTTAATGAAAATGAAATCAACACAAAAAGAATATAACGTAATATTGTTTTGCACAACCAAAAGCTAAAAAACTTTATATATTACACCAGCAATTTGTCTATATTGAGTAATTCTACATCTTGAGATTTTCTCTTATTCTATATTGAAATGAGGCAATTTTATCACATGTTCCTTGAACTATGATCATCTGACTTCTTTGTACATTTATTACGTTGTATTTCAGGCCCGGTCCTGTCCATTACAGTGTAGAGAAGGAAACGGGTGGAGGACTGTCGGGACAATGGCAACTTCCAATATACACATTGGGTTATGACTGTATTAAGGGATATTTCGTCACATTTCATTGTTTCGTATATAAAGTTATACATGTTTTGCCGACCATATTATTTGTTTATTTAATGCAACAGATAGTGTAATATGTGTTGAATTATGAATAGCTAAATATTGTAGCGCACATGACTATTCTAAATTAAATATGAAAAAGGTTCTCTATAAAACAAAGAATCATTGCTTTTTTTAAGCATATTCAAGCAATATGAAAGTAGCACTAACTTGGCCACAGTAACCGTTCACTATTCACGCATGTAATTTACATGTTTTCTACCATTGTATTAAAAAGTAAACTGCAGATTTATACTAAATATTTAAGCATGGTGTTTTATTTAATGCTTTCTACTGGCAATTTCTATTGTTTTAATGATTGCTCTAGCAATTCACCACAGGGAACAATTGTCAACCTAAATCCTTTGAAACTTTCAATAGATATTCTTCTAATTACTCCTTAACACATATTTTTAACAATATTCATGTAGTCCACCATTTTCTTCTTTTTCAGAAAACAATATGTAGGAATGCTTGAGCTATTGGCAAAACACAAATATTAAATGGCACTTCAACAGCTCTATATAGATTGTCCAAAATACCTAATAATGCAATCTTATACTTGACATTATAAAAACAGGTGAATACAAACATACTTAATGTCTTAAAATAGTCTTAAAATAGTTCATGCAACAAAGGCATTACTATATATTTTGAATAAATGCTCCAATCTGATTGGTCGATTCCCAGGACAATAATTTTTCAATGTCGATCGGAACGTTAAAGTCAATAGATGATGATATTATTTGTAAGAAAAACGCTAAGTAAGTCATGTAATAATGTATATGTTGACTTGTTTCAAGTAAACATAAAGATAATTTTCCTTGCTGGTCAGTAGCACTTCATGTTGACTTAAAATAAGTCAATATCTTTAAATGTTAACGGCATGTGAATATTGGTTGTCTTGTCCTATTGAAATACATAACAAAAAGGCATCGCTACATTTAATGCATCATTACGTTTTATTGATGTTAAAAAAGATTAACAACAAACAGAAGTGATTGATCAGATTTTACATAGCCAACAATACTTATATAAATAATTCGATTTGTTCAAATGCATCTTTCGACTGCTTATTGTCACCACACATATTTGCCCTTTAATTGTATTTTTCAACTGAATAAAATTACATAAAAGACAATTATATGCTGCAGATCACGTAGCGAAACACACATATTCATAAATATAGTATATGCAGTGACATATCCAAGCAAAACTCTTCGTTACAACAATCTTCCCGATATTTATCTCACACAAATAAGTAGCATGGTAAGTAACACAAATCGTTTCCAGATGTTTAACTGAGGTAAAGGCTAGATTATCCCAAGTGGAAAGCCTAGACAGCATTGAAAATTTATCGTTTGAGTAAAGTTAAGAAGACAAAGTACGAGAAGAAAACGCTTTGTTTGTATACGGGATCTTGAATTATAACACCTCCTGCGTTAAGACTTAAATGGACCAATAAATGTTATTTGTGTAGAAAACTCAACAGATTTCGGGAAAACGAGAAAATCTAAACAAACCAAGAAAATACCACTGATGATAAAATGCAGTTACTTGAAGTACTTCAAGCTAAAATTCTAAACATTAGATCATGAATAAAATAATAGTTTAAATATATTTAATATGCGTTTCTTTTGTAATTTCTCTGATATATGCCTAAGATTTGAAAGAAAACCACACAAACTCCTCAATTAACATCATTATTTTCGAGTGAAGTTTCAATGCCATTTCATGAACCAGTTTGATTTTTGACGACTACTTTATGAAGTATATAAAATGCATCTGAAAGCTATCATGTAACGAACACCAACTAGTGTCGTTAAAAAAATCCAAGAAAAAAGTGCACATGATTCATAATAGCTGTGATGTTTATAGAAACACGACTGAGAATAAGTAATTAATAACAGTATCAAATAATAACAGAAAAGGTGTTGTTTTTATAAGTATGTAGTGCATAGAGGGGCGCACTCATGTACCCATTGGTTACCATGCGTATCCAATGACTTTTTAAAGAGCCCTAAGTGCTAAGTTTGAAATAATATCCCTTTTCAACCAAACCGCAGAGTGTAGCTCCGAAAGAACCATAGTTTTTTAGTTAAACGTGTTGCTCTGAATTACAATCACCCCACTCCTTTCTTTTACAAAACTGTCACTCCCTACAGACCGTAAAATTATCCCCTTTTCTCGCATGGTAACACATATAATAGTAAGTAGCCCCCCTCCCTGGATGTAGAGAGAAGATATTTTCTTCCTTACAGAAACGTTTCCAGTTGCCTACTTCCTATGAGTATTTCAATGTATGGTCTCAAACCTTTTCTTGACTCTTTTTTATTTAAATTTTTACAGACGACACATACATGGACAGAACAATTCAGAGCAAAATTAATGGCAGCAATTTACAGTAAAAGAGATCAAAATTACCGTTTTCAATGCTTTGGTGTGTACTTACCCAGAAATTACATACTTAAAAAGAAATTTTATAGCATACTCTAAATGTACGTGGTGCTCAATGCGCATATATTTTATGCAAACTATATTGTAATGACTTAAAATCACGATACCGTTGTTAATTGCATTGAATTTTGTAAAAAGTGATCGCTTGTTTCACAGTTGTACTGTAGATATGCTTAAGAAGCTTTTATACAATGAAATCATAAATTAAATTATTAAATTAAAAATGTTACAATTAATTATCACAAAACTAAACATGGACAATTAAAAATGATATCGCTTCAAAGTTTTGCTTTGTTGATTATATTTTATGTCACGTGCATACAAGGAATAAAGGCGCCAGCCGGGAAAATTGCAACTATTTACAGTAATGGGAACTATCTTACTGGTCACAAGCTTACAACATTAGGTAAGCCGCTACTCTTTTGTAATACATAATAACGCGTTTTGAATAAAAATGTGACACAGCCGCAAGTTTTCTAGTTTTATCTATATTTTCCCATAATTAGATTATTTTAAGATTTTATTGAAATTCATGAGTAATTCAATATTCTATATCTATATGCCCTTATCATAGCTAGGTTATTTCAAAGATTTTGTTAAATTCATGAGTGAAGCAGTTTTCATTCTATTAGACATGTAAACACAGAAACCGCGTAACGTTATACAACACAGACCAACATACACAAAGCTTAAGCATATTAAGCAATCCTCATTCTTTTGGATGTATAAACACAAACCCGCCTTAAGTTTGCAACCAGTCTACACAAAACCAGAGCAAGTAATTTTTATTGTATCGGATACATCAACACAAAACAGCCTTAAGTTGTACAACCAATGTATATATTTAGTTATTTTTTTTTCCATAATTATCAATAATGGTCTTTGGGATTTTCTCTCTTTAAATGGCAAATTAATAAATTACGAAAATAGAAAGTAAGGTTGTTTAATTTAAATAAGTATTCTGTATTGAATTCATTGTCTTTGAGGCATGTTCCAACGACATTAAATATTATAACACTTAAAATAAGTAATTACATTTTCACCAGGAAACGTGTTATATCAAGTCGCAGCACCGCCCTCTAGCGTTGGCATTACTCCGGCAGTCATGCGCTACGTCGCACCAATGGCAGGTAGTGCGCGAATGATCGACTACGGCTTTCCCGAAACCGCTAGTGGCTATGGCAAGTTCTCACATTTAATGGTTTAAACAACTACTTTGATAACTGATTTTAATGAATGATGTTGACATCTTTTAAAACTGAGATTGCTTCGATGAAATATCAATAGCAATGATGTTTAAAAGGTTACAGTGATCACCAGCAGAGCTATCACCAGTCTTCCTACCAACAAGCTCAGCCATCCTACAAACCCATGCGCACATATAAAAAGCCTAAGAAAGAGAAAGTATACGTACCTATAGTGATTAAAAAGAAAAAGAAGAAAAAGAGTAAGTTTTGCAATTGAATAAAAAGCTTTTCTTGCAAATAGTTTCGTTTTTAAATATAAGGATTTTTGTATATACATAGAGTAATGTTGAATTAATTTAGTATTTAAAACAATTCAGCACAATTCATAAATCTGAATTCTTCTGTATAATCCAAGCATAATTTTAATATATTACGAGATATTACTGACTTGCAGGAAAGACAATTGCCGTTTATAAAGGATTTTATATAGAAGGTGGCACTCAAATATTTGGAAAATTTAAAAAAATAAAAGACTGCAAAAAGGCTTGTGAAATTACCCCGAACTGCTTTGCTGCCGATTATAACCCATGGCTGAAGAAGTGCTATATACATACCAACCTGACGGCTTGTGAGGAGATGAGGACGCATCCAAAACTTATACATTTTAAGAAAGTGCCGTGTGGTATGTTTGCCACTTTTCTTTCAAATTCGTAGTAGCAATTAAAAACTTAACCATTAGTACCCTGTTTGTGGTATACTGTATTTCCTAGAATGAAATACTTTATTTATATTTTTTCTGTATTTTTGCTCAATACAACATTTTTATATTTGGCAAACTGCCTTTGGTTTTATAGATATTTTTGTTTACGAAATGGCGCCAGATATATTTTTGGTGCTCAAATATTTATTTATTTTAGATTTAGTGGAAACGCCAAGAGGTTTAGTCACACTTGGAACACAAATATTCGGTGGTTTGGAACAAAAGGGTATAAAAAGCCTACAAGATTGCATCAAGGTAGGCACAACTATAAAGGCGAAAAACTGTGGTAACACCAGTTTATTACAAGCCACTATATCAAACATACAAATAATCTGTATTATTACTGAATATCACTGATTTTACCTAAACTTATTAGAAATCAGTAACTACAAAGCTTAGGCAAGATGTTGCGTTGAATAAATTTGTCATTGCTCTCTGATAAGAGAACATATCTTCTGTGAAGCATTCCAGTCTTTTGGCGGTTTTAAGCACAATCAAGTGCCGTGTTATAACTAAGCTCTCCTGCAAAATAAAGAGCTATCACTAATTATCAGACCTAACATTAAATTATAGATAGTATGTACACGTTTCTTTCAGAAATGCGCTACCGCCGGACAAGGTATTGCACCTAATCACATTCCAGAAGAACTTGCCACACAGATATGTTTTGGTATAGATTATGACTTCGGTACACACAAGTGTTATTTTCACACGGATGAGACCTTATGCCCTGAGCTAGTACCGACTATACCCACCCCTCTACAGCTGGTGGAAGCACCCTCTGTTATCAACATACTACTGTGTATGTTTTTAAACTTAATTTTCTCGTATATATTTAAAATTTATCTAACTGCTATATGCTGTCTTTGACTGTCTCTGTCCTTTTCTTTTTATGCATTCTCTCTCTCTCTCTCTCTCCCTCTCTCTCTCTCTCTCTCTCTCTCTCTCTCTCTCTCTCTCTCCCTCTCTCTCAACACACTGTTTTCTTCCTTTCATATGGATTGTTATATATAACTTTCAAAGTAGAACAGTTTGTTTTGCAAAATAATTCGATGAAACACTTAATTTCTCCAAGATCTGATTAACCAATTATTAACAGGTTGACTTGTAATGTGAAATTATTTTGATAAAGCATCTGATTTATAAGTAAAGTTTCATGGCATTTTCCTTCAGCCATATTAATGTCAATGATCTAATCAATATTTCAGGTCCAATTTTATCCATCACTGTGTAACCAAACGAACAAGTATCGCCTACAGAATTCAACACCGAACAATATAGTTTATGGCTGGACTTCTTCCTTTGATAAGGGTTACAAATGCAAAGCATCCTTCTGAAATTATTTTCTTGTAATGTGTTAATGTTTCAACTTTGGATAATAACAATGTCGGATTGTTCTTTATTTAATCAAAAGTTACTAAAATTTTTATTAACTGAATATCTTTTAAATTATGCATTTTGCAGTTATTATGCAGAATCACATAATTTAATATGTTTACCTATTCAAAATGCCTAACCTAAGTTCGACTTTTCAACAAAAGGGACAAATTTAACTGAAACGAAAAATACAAATTACAGAAAAAAAACAAAAGCTAAAGCACAACAGCATAATTTTTATTCATATTTCAAAAACTGATTTTACACAACAAATAATTATAAATTATGATCTCCTAAAGTGTTTATTCAACGGAAATGTACTGTCGCTGAACAGGTTTAAATTTAATGTTTATTTTTGATTTATAAGGCATTCAAGTGTTGCAGCACAAATAAGACATATACTGCTAAAATGTGTGTACCTGAACAGAATTCTTTCAGTCTTTTGAAAACGTTTGTTTTAATTCAATACAATTTCGCATTGTAAAATGTATGTTTTGTTGAAATTTCTTAAAATATTATCCCACATCTAAATGTTTAAGCTATTTGTTAGATAAAAATTTGCTATCTCTATCTGGTAGAGAGATTTCACAAATATATCCAGATTTAGTGACGCATTCATAATTTCCCCATGTGTAATCATACGACGAGGGCTGCATTATCCACAGACATGTGTCCGCGTAGGGAGTTTTCTTAAAGCTCCACAGCGGTGAATCCCTGTCCACGAGCTGATTCATGGGACTCCAGGCAAATTCCCCTACACCACTATGGTACTTAGCACTTGTCCACCACCCTTGCCAGCCTTCCAACATCACTACCAAGTAGCAGAAAATGAGAAATAATAATAATAATAATAGTGTATTTTGAAATACCGATTTTCCACATAACCTGCTCAAACCGGTTTACAATGTGCGCATACATGTGTATTATTATTGATTACAATTTTTTTTAACTCAGGATTATTACAATTTTGACATGCCCATATAGTGTCTCTGAAATCCCTATCTACTGGCACATACGCCTAGCAATAATGCAACTTGATAGTAGAAGAGAACTGAATGAGCCCACCGACATCCCTTGGGGGTTTGCAAATTGTCATGATTCCTGACCACGAGCGGGATTCGAACTCCCGCTGCAGAACCACAACTGCATGGCTGGCAAGCGTCTTAAACCACTCGGCCACCGAGCCCCCATAATGCTAACTTTACTCATCTCAACTAATGATTCCATTCACTAAGCTGTTTAAGCAACTAAAACAAGAGTAGTGAAATACATAAATTGTGAGATCTGACTCACGCGGCATTTGCTGCAGGGAACGTTTGAGGAATTCTTTCTCTGAGGCGTCATTGACAGTCACCAGGTGTGCCTGTGTGTGTAAGGCCTGTAACAAATTCAAAGGGTTACCGTGAAACAAGACACCTGCTGAATAGCCTACAGTGACTGGCTATATAGTCCACCAACACTACAGAGACTGAAATGGCTGTAAGTACGAGCATTGCTCAGAACCATGCGTTGGTATACTTGGAATATGCCATCCAATAACGTTTTTTTTAACCTTATTATTTTTTTTGGTGTCTGATGTACAGATTATAGGAATTATAATTAAAATAAACTGTAAGTCTTCAAAATACCGAATACAATATATTGCTTAAATAAGTAGGACGCATGTGTTCCTTGTAGGAAAACCGTTGTTTTTAGCTTACTTGGCAGGCGTTTTCTGCTTCATAATAATCCAGTGCCTTGAATTTCTCTTGCGCTTTTGGAGTTACGATGTAGTAGCATGATCTTCCAAGATAGTCCTGTACAAATTCCTCAGGGCAACGCGCTTATGACAAAAGAATAATACTGTATAAACTGAGTGTGGTCTTGATTTTCTCTTTTACTTGAGGTCAATATTTTCTAATTGGTCAGTAATACTTCATGTTGACTCAGTGTAACTTTGTGTCTCCTCATTATCCAAGTTAACAGAAGGGGCGGGGGTTCTGAAATGATTCACGACTGAAATTTTATATATTACACTCAAAAGACACATAAAGTGTTAACAGGGGAATCGACCAATCAGATTACAGCATTTACAAGTCGTGTTAACATCATACTATACATGTTTTCACTTACTGTGACAAGAATGATTATCTGGAGCCAAAATAAACAAGTCATCATAGTCACATCTGCACTCATATGACCCCGGCGTGTTAATGCAAGACTGTTCACATCCGCCATTGCTGAAACTACACTCGTTAATGTCTGAAAGAATGGTTTTTATTGTTTTATAGTTTGATTGGTTCATTTTTCTATAAAAACTTCAATTTTAGGCCATTAAAATTCAAAGACAGGTTATTTTGTATAAAGGCGTTGTTCTTATTCAAAATTAAAGAGCATCTGTTTATAAAATAGTGTAGCAAAATACAACATTGGATATAAACCAACGCACAACTCGAAGCTCAAGTAGTCCACCCCACCTCCCTCCAAACCAACGCACAACTGGTAGGTCAAGTAGTCGCCCCATCCCCAAACCGACGTACAGCTGGAAGCTCAAGTAATCCCCCACCCCCTCAAAACAACACAGAACTGGAAGCTCAAGTAGTCCCTCATCCTCCCCCAAACCAACGCACAACTGGAGCTCAAGTAATCCTCCACCCCCAAACCAACGCACAACTGAAAGGTCAAGTAGTCCCCCACCCCCAAACCAACGCGCAACTAGAATCTGAAGTAGTTCCCCCCACCACTCCCTCCCAAACCAGCACAGAACGGGAAGCTCAAGTACTGTCCCCATCCCCCACCCCCAAACCAACATTCAACTAGAAGCTCAAGTATTCCACCCACCCCAAAATCAACGTACAACTAGAAGCTCAAGTGATCCCCCACCAGCCCCTCCCAAACCAACGTACAACTGGAAGCTCAAATAGTTCCCCCACCCCCCCCCCAAACCAACGCAGAACTGGAAACTATAGTGCCCCCCCCCATCCCTCCCCCCAACCCAACGCACAACTGGAAGCTTAAGTGGTCCCTCCCCCTCACCACCTTGCCCCAGTTGATCCACAGTTTTCTCAAATTTAATTTAAATTTAAATATTGATTTTAAATTTTTTTAATTGCTAAGTGTAATTTAACTGAACATTTTAAAAAATACAGATTTAAAAAAAAAACGGGTTATTGGCTGACCGTGGCACTGAGTCAGGTCGACGGGTTGGAAGCCTTCTCGGCAGCTGCACTGCACTCCCCCCGCGACGTTACTGCAAATCTGCTGACAACCGCCGTTGTCATTCGCGCATTCGTCATCATCTTCATGTTTTGTTTGTTTTATTAGATGTAAAATTCATTAAATATATCAATATTCACTCGCAAACAATTTGGTACAGCCGCTTCAAAACAATCAAACAGAGACACAATTTTCAAAGAGAGAGCTACTTTTTTTGCTTACTATTTTAGCCATTGTGAAAATGTGTTAAAAATGTTCAGCAAAAATTAAAAATTGATGTACATTACCTATTGAATGACCTTGTCATTTTCTGATACAAGTCTTATTTTTATGATCCGTTAATGTTCCTTATGAATTAACTCAGTCACGTGAGTCTGTTCTGTTTTGCTAAACACAATAAAATTGCTTAAACCTAAGCACGATCGGCCGTCTGGATGAAGTCTGAAACCTTTCCTACAGGAACACGTATAAGATCCAGGCGTATTCTGGCAGTAATGCTCGCATCCTGCTTGGCCAGGCAGCACGCACTCATTCACGTCTGCAAGGCCAAACAACTATATGATGCAACTAGAAGGTCATTCCGCTAGCGAAATGTTAAACATTTGACAAAAACGAGAAGCTCATTCCGCTAGCGAAGTGTTAAACACTTGACAAAAATTAAAACGCAAAAATACTTCCTTCAATGGGTTATTTCTTGAATAATATATTGCAAACAACACAACTTGAATACGTCTTATAAGCCGAGTACTGTTTGGTTGTTGTTGACTTAAAGTTTTATTGACTGATCTGGCATACGCCTTGTTATCTATTTACGCAGTGAGAGCTCGCACAAAGCTCACTGAGCAAATGTGTTTTCTGTGCTATCGTTAAATGCTACGCATTTACTTGCAAAAAATACACTCTTTTCACATGGTGTTTTAACAAAGAAAACGAAATCAAAGACGAAAATAAAAAGTGACATGCACATGTTCAGATCAAGCTCTTCATAAGTCCCAAGTTTCATGGTCGCAGGGCTCATAGTGTCAGCGAAGAAGAAGACACAAAAAATCGGAAAAAGTGTCAAGAAGAAAAAAAAAAGGACGAATTTTGCTCGTACAAATTCATATAACCCTTGCAAGCCAAAGGCTTGTCAAGTGTTAATTAATAATATGTGATTTTCTTGAATCGCAAATGGCCAAAAAAGCTTTCTAATTCTGATGGCGAAACATGGATAGAAAGTGTATGGCAAAATTCCTTGCCGAATAAAAAATCAACTAAAATAGTAAAAACATCCTGTGAAAAAATCCTGTGAAAGTAGAAAAATTGGGGACAGTTTCAGAGTTCTCCAAAACCACTATCTGAGGTATACGAGCGGCCTACCTATACACGATTGCTTGTCAAGGCTTAGTGTGTATCCTCTGTGGCATTCACATAGAAAAGATCCATGTGTGTTGATACAAGTCTGGACACAATTGCTGAGCCCCAAAATACACTCATTTATATCTAAATTTTAAGCAAAAAAGTCTTTTATGATACAAAGGTATAATTTATTAAAACCAGTTCGCCACATTCTGTGCACGCATCAGACGTCTCAGATCAATTCATGTTTGCAAAGTGAAAATGTTTTAAGTACTAGTATTAGCTTTAAGTTACTGGTTAAATATACCGACAACTTTGCCACTAAGAATAAGTTAAAATTTAAGACAGATTGTGAAAATTACCGGCACATGATTTGCCGTCATTTTGCAAGGCGTAGCCAAGGTGACAGGCGCAATCGAAGGAGCCTGGAGTGTTAATGCAGGTGCCCTCGCAGGTGTCCACTTCTCGCAAGCATTCATTTATATCTACAAGAATTCACATCACATCAGGGGTTCGGGGAAGGGGGGGGGGCGGTGAGGCATCTCCGAAAACTTGGATCGGATTGCTTTTAAATTTTGTACAAATGTTCCCTAGGTCCCATCTTGAAAAATGCTTCTTTTTTGACGATTCGCCAAAAATTGGCCAAAATGGCGCCATTATTTATTTTGGCCAATTTTCAAAATGCTTCTCCAACAATTTTACTCGGATTCCTATTAAATTTTGTACGAATGCTCTCTAGAGGGTTTTCTCTTCGAAAAATTTGTTTTGGCAATTTGCCAAAAAATGGCCAAATGACGCCATTTATTATTATTATTATTATTATTATTATTATTATTATTATTATTATTATTATTATTATTATTATTATTATTATTATTATTATTATTATTATTATTATTATTGCATTATCATTATGATAATGAAACAATGAAACAGTGAACACTACCTTCACAACGGAAGGAATCGTAGATGAGTTCATATCCGGTAGCGCAGGCACAAAAAAAGCTACCTATTGTGTTAGTGCATGTGTCCGAGCACCGTCCGTTATCAACCAAACATTCATCAACATCTGAAATATAGTTATGAAATTGATTGCTTGAATCAGAGCGTATTTGAGAGGTGGCGGTGACCGCGAGTTTTTTAACCAATCCGTATAGAAGTATTTTTTAGAAGTATCTTTGATTATTGTATCATTACTTTTCATATTTCTTTACCACAATGAAAAACTACCATTTTCAGCTTTAATTTAAACCACCAATTTAGTCTTTGGGGGCGGGTTGGAATTTATCAGCTACGAACTAATTGTGGTATCTATACATAGCGAGCATTCGTTTAGGAAATAGACTGCCACGTATTTAAATTTTGATACATTTCATATGAGGTCACATTCTTACCTTGGCAGTTTAAGCCGTCTGGTAAAAGCTGAAAACCAGCTTGACAGCTGCACACGAATGAGCCAATCATATTTTGACACGTGTGACTACATCCGCCATTGTTAAGTAAACATTCGTCGATATCTGTGAAATTGACATTTACACGTACGTGCAACATTAAGCACGATCTTCACATAACATACAGCATATCTTTCATTTCATGAATTTTTTTTTCATGTTCAACCCTTAGTAAGATATCATTGCTAAAAATAATGAAATGCTTGTGATATACAGTAGTAAACATATCGACATCGATCCAACGTTGATTTGAGTTTTGGCCTGCTGGCCATAGCACTCGTTCCGCAACGTCGATTAGACGCCGGATAATCGACGTCTATCTAACTGTGGGAGACAGACGTTCTTCCGTTTTCCACAATCAACCAAAACGTTGGCCCGACGTCTGATTGCAACGTCAATCCAGCGCTGGTGCAACCAAGCACTAGTTACTGGGGCGTGACAACCTACCGTAACATGACCGCTCGTCTAGACCAATGGTAAAGCCGCTGTTACAGGTGCATAAATAGGAACCAGGTGTATTGATGCATATTTGTGAACAGCCACCATTTGTGATACGGCATTCATCTTCATCTAAATGAGAACAACGTGTTTGATATAAACTATCATATTTTTTATTATTTCTAAATCGAGAAATAAATAAATAAATAAATATGGACTTACTGATTTCGAATTGAAACTATAACTTTTGACCATTAATAGATATTTCATTCTGTTTCCGGCTTGAGAGATTTTACGACAAAGTTGTTTTCTTGATTTCTATTGATTTTTATTGATTTCTATGGAATTGATGTTTACCTCTGCACGTTCTACCGTCTGCTGCAAGGAAGTATCCCTCCCTGCAGGAGCATTGTATGCGACCATCTATGACGTCACAAAAGTGATCGCATGACGTATCTGGGCCCACTATATTGCTGCATGTATCTTCGTCCGGGCCTTCTTTGCCATCTGAAATAAACAAAAACTAATTCGTTTTGCAGGGTTAAGTACCAAGATGTTTTGGCCCAATAGTCCATTTAATTCCTTATCCCTGTTAAGAAAAATAATTATGAACTTCAACGATGGAAAAATGTGTACATTGTGCATTTCGAGAATATTTCAACTGGGGCGCAAGAAAAAAATTCAGCGGAAACTCTTTTCAAACAAGTAGTCTGAGTACTACGGAATTCGACTTGTAAAATTAGTTGTGTTATTTATATAAAGAGATTAAAATTATATCGCTGTAACAAACAAGGTTCTAAATATTTTAGCACATTCCGCGATCAATTTTCGTGCATCTGCCCCAGTGAGCTTAGAAACCAACATTCTCAGCGTTGTTATGAAAATGCTGACCTATCACAAAAATTATCTGTTATGTAGAAACAGAAGATGGATTTTTAAGAAGTAGTTCCTCTCTTTGAATGTGTACCGGTACTATTTTCGCGGAATCCCCTGTGGTTCGGCGGAACAAAGCGATATAATACACAACAGACCGAACCGCCGTTGGCTGTAGGACAACAACGACATACCTGGCGTTGTTGGCTGTGACGTCACTGGAGCGGTGCTGCCACCTGTCCTGTTCAGCCTGTTTATGCTCTCATTGCAGAGATCATAATCACAGAAGCACCATATCATTGGTTTGCGTATACCCCTGTGCTCCCAAGACCTTATATATATATATATATATATATATATATATATATATATATATATATATATATATATATATATATATATATATATATATATATATATATATATATATATAACGCAGAAATGGCAATTAATGTGTAACCTGTGTAACATTCTGCTAGACGGCGACACTGAGGGGCTTTAAAAATGCTTTTATATTACTATTTCTGTGCTGTTTTAAATACCGTGCTTCGGCTTGCTTCGGCTTAATTATTAACTTTGTCATCCAGATTTATCTCTGTTATCATGAGATTATTTATACTCGGACAGTCTTATTTTTAGATTTATCATAATGCATTTATGGCTGTGTGGTATTTTTCTTATTGCCAATAGCTTCATCTCATTTATAGAATATCCAATTTCTGACTTACAGACTCAATTTTTACATAAAAATCGATGGATATCAAACAAGTTTGTCTCGTAGCTACACTGTAAAAAACAATGCCTGTCCTAAACAAGTGATAAAAATGGGTAAATGTGTGGTCAGTTTGGTATTTGTTTGAATCTTGATTTTTTGCGATGGTCAATATATATATATATATATATATATATATATATATATATATATATATATATATATATATATATATATATATATATATATATATATATATATATATGTATGTATATTTATATGTGTGTGTATGTGTGTGTAGTGTATATACAATATGCGAATGAGATTAAACAACGCTCGTGTTATAGAGCTCGCCGTGTATTAATTTAAGACAACATCAACGGTCCTGATTCACCTATCCCAGTCCTCTGTGCAGCCGTTGAATGTTCTCCAAGGGACATCAGGCCAGAAGTAATCATCTATGCAGCCCCAGTATATCCCTAAAAGAATATTACCATTTATTAAGATTATCAAACACACACACCCTCACACACACGCACACAAAGGTATGTAGTCCGGAAGGTGGGAGAGGGAGTGGTTGGTTTAGTCCAGAGCTAGGGCAAGACACGAAAATGTCAGTTTGAAAAACATTCCTTTTTACTTGGGTATACTTTCCCCATTTCGTGTGGCATCGCGTTAGTGATAGCAAATGTAATTTAGCACTTCACAAGCCTTTGGCTTGCAAGGGCTATATGAATTTGTGCGAGCAGCCGTTGGTATCTTTTTTTCTTGACAGTGATCGGATTTCCTGTGTCATCTCCTCCACTGGCACTACGGACCCTAGGACCATGAAGCTTGGGGCTTAGGTAGAACTTGATATGAACGTGTGCATGACACTTTTTATTTTAGCCTTCAATTTCGTTTTCTTGTTTAAAACGCCATGTGAAAAGAGTGTATTTTTTTGCAAGTAAATGCGGAGCATTTAACGTACAACACAGAGCACACAGTTGCCCAGCTTTGTGCGAGCTCTCACTGCGTAAATAGATAACACGGCGTATGCCAGATCAGTCAATAAAACCTTAAGTCAACAAAAACCAAACACCTGCTCGGCTTATAAGATGTATTCAAGCTGTGTTGTTTGCAATATATTATTCAAGAAATAACCCATTGAATGAAATATTTTTGCGTTTTAATTTTTGTCAAGTGTTCAACATTTCGCTAGCAAAATGAAGTTCTAGTTTGGGTCATGCATGTATGTAACTGCTGCGTCATTCCCTCCCAAACCCCCTCCGCCCCAGAACAATACTAACGGTCGTTGGGATCTTTCCTTATGAAGCATTTGCCTTCTCCCAGGTCAATCTCGCACCTGCCCGTGCGGTGCGGATACTTCAGAATGAATTCCTCGCAGCCATCTTTGGCGCAGTCGTGACAGCGTATTGTCTGACCTTGAAAAAAAAATATAGAAAAAAGTTTATCTAAGGAAATGATTATACCATGCTCCCGCGCTAAGCGAGAAACTTTTCATTATTTTAATAAGTAAGAGATTTCTTTAACTGGTTTTAGAATTTTTAAATTTCAATACAGATTTTACGGAAGCTGTGGCTATAAAATAAAGAAACAAAAACAATGAAGAAGAAGAAGAAGAAGAAGAAGAAGAAGAAGAAGAAGAAGAAGAAGAAGAAGAAGAAGAAGAAGAGATAAAGAAATAAAGCTTTGTCAGCTGCAGAAGCATTGTGATTTTTGTTTTCTGATATTTCTTTTTCTAAAAGTGGGAAATTGTCCCTGTCGTTAGTTGTTGGGATCGGGAATTGCCCTATTTGTCACTCACACCGACAACTTCGTTCTGTTTATCTGTTTATTTATTTAGTTATTTATTTATTTATTTATTATTATTATTATTATTATTATTATTATTATTATTATTATTATTATTATTATTATTTCTGTGCCGCTTGGTGTGGAGTTCTTTTTTTAGAAATTTTCCATGATTTTGATGTCAGTAATTGCAGATTTCGGTCATGTTTGTATCTCTCATGAATCTCTGAATAATTGCATTTATCGTCGCTTTCCTGCGTCCGAAATGCAATTCTCATCTGTCTCCGTGTATTTCGTAAGGAACTCACCTTTCGTTGATAATATTAGTGTTGAAAAATAAACAAGAGCGATAAGCTTCCTCATCCTTATAACAGCATTGAACATGTTACCATATTTGAAGCATATGGCATAAATAATTTGTAACTTGGAGCAATTATCCTCGCCGCAAAAGGTTATCTTCCATGGCAATGATGATCAAATTTAAATTAGTCCTTTCTCACTAAACACGAGTATTTGACAGCAAATTTATACAACTAAAGTGATTATCGTATATACTTAACATAACTGGTAAGAATCTTGTTCGAGTTTCAATTTTTATCCTTGGTTAATAGATACACTACTTTTCAGCCATTTTAATACCTTTTTTATTAACCATACGTGAATAAGCAATATCTCTTTATTGCCAAAAACGAAATGATGCAAAAGGGAAAACATAATATTTTTTATCAGTTAATTGTTGTAATATTGCAGACATCCAAAACCACAGTCCGGGCGTGAACAAACCCTTGACATTGAAAATCTATTTGCTTTGTTATGACCTTTAATCTTGACACAAAAACTATGTTTTCCTACAACGGACACATTAAAAAGTGTGTATGATATACTTAATATCCATCGCTTATTATCTGCTGTTACACAGAGCTAAGAGTTAGATTTGGACGCGGACCAAGCTTTTTTGGAGTTCACTTTGGTGATTGGTTGACGTCGTTCTGTCCGTATTCAGGGGAGGGATGTGTGTTCAACATGTGGCAAAACAACTGCCAAAAAAGGTTATTAAGAGCATGAATAAAGTTGTATCAACTGCTGTAGTCTTTGAAGTTTATGGCTGGCAGTTATAATTAATCATGACGGATTTAGTCTGTGTGATATAAAAAATATGGTACTACTATACAGACCGACTTACAAGCAATCCTAGAGAACAGAGCAAAACACTCTCAAAACCTCGGATTTATTACAATTCTGATTTTTACTTTTTATTTGATTTTATGTACCTTTTGCTTAAAATCGAAATGAATTTGACTTAGGTGTAAACAAATACAGCACAGTAAGTACAAGCAAATACGTACACTGAATTCTGGGATAGGACCACCTCGGAAAAAAATAATACCGTTCTTGGTCAGTCTTAGTTCATTTCACGCCCATCATAGAAAGGGTCTTTTTTCCAGAGTTCTGGTGCATTTTCATTTTTAAGAAGGTTCTTACATTGTTGCAGCAAAGCTAAAATGACCTAAAAGCAACTTAAATGCCTGATTTCTCACAATAAAAGGCATTTATACAGTTGTGATACAATGTTATCTATCAACGTTTAACACATCAAGGCCAGCTAACTCAGACATTGCACTTACACGCCATGCAGGTGCCAAATTGGACACCAAACATAGCATTGAACGGTCACGTCTCTAGGCAACAGGTGTTACTAGGCAACAGACTCACACATGCAGTACGATTAAACAGCACTTTTATCAATATCGAGCTTCGACATAAAGACCGGTACATTAAGCATAATGTCCCATTTCTATTACACGAAAGAAAAAAAGAACAAGAAAAAAGGTGTTTTTTTTTTGTTTTCTTTTGTATTTTTTTTTCATTATTTCAAGCAATGGACACGCAGATTACTTTGGACAGATATAATATGAGCGCACATCTTCCTTGGAAGGCTCTCAAATTTGACATTGATATTTCCTTTTAATGCAACGCAATTGATTGATATTTTAGTATTTTAATGTGAAATTAGCATAAATGCAATACTTTCAGCCTCTCAATCATCGGGTTATCGTATGTAGCATGATGTAACCATATGACCGCTGAAGCAAACTAGTTATGTGATGGTTATACAACCAGCCTAGACATAGGCATGATAACGTCATGGCTAACACATAGTGGCAGATTAATATGTTAGTGGGTAGTACATAGTACATGGTTAAAATGTGCCATCTCATATAATATTATTATCTTAACTATTTTTGACTCGGAGCCATCGGGCTCCCGGCTCTGAAAATCTGGGAGCCCGACCCAAAATCTGGGAGCCCGGAGTATACATGTTTGATTAAATAAAAAAAAACAAAAAAGAAAAAAAAATCAGTGCATTCCATTTTTTATAAATGCCACACTTGTCATAACATGAAATCTAAGTTCTGCCAAGCTTCTTTTTCTTCATTTACGTCTTGTTTGTCTTTTATATTATTTTCCTCTTTTTTGTTCATCATATCGGGACGCCTGTTTCGAATACCTGAAGTATCCGAAAGAACAATAGCATGGCTAGGGTCAAAGCTAAATATTTCTTCTGATCATCACTTAGGCACTTTTTGTTTTTTAGCCCCTCCCCAACCGGGGCTTTATGCCTCATAAGGGGCATAATTTTTTTAAAATCCGATCATTTTTTTTTTAATTTTAGTGATTTCAGTGCTGTTTTAGACTTTGTGCGATATCTCAAAAATAGCCCATCAGCTCTTTACCATACCTTGCAGAAAGAAAGACCACATAGTGTAGTTTGCACTGAGGAATTATTTTGATTTTTTTTTTCAAAAATTGAATTTTTGACAATTTTTTTAAATTTCCACTTAGGTGTTTTTTAACTGTTTTGGACTTTGTTTACGCGATATCTCTAAAATATTTTATCAGATCTTCATCAAACCTTTTAGAAAGAAAGACCAAACCGTGACGATCATTTCTAAAGGGTTATTTTTTACTTTTGTAAAAAATTGACTTTTTGACGAACTTTTGGTACTTTCACTTTGGTTTGTTTTTAGCTGTTTTGGACTTTCTTCACGCGATATCTCTAAAACAGTTAATCGGATCTTCACCAAACCCTGGAATTAGAAAGACCAGATAGTGCACATCATCACGAAGGTTGATTCTGTTTAAAAATATTATTTTGAACGATTTTTTTAAATTTCACTTTTGTGTGTTTTTGACTTTTTGACTATGTGCACTCGGTATCTCAGAGACAGCAGCTAGTTCGATTTTGATCAAATCTAGCAGGAAGAAAGATTCGAAAGTGAAGGTGGTCACTGAAGTAGAGGGTCTGTGTGGTAAATGGGTTAGGTTGGCCCAAGGAAAATTATCCGAATGCACTTTGAAATTTACCAAATCCTGGAAATTATTCAGCATCGGAATGACTTTGTTAACACGATATCTGAAGAACAACTGCAGGGATTTTAATGAAACTTGGTATGTGGCAACTATGGGAAAAAACAGATCAGTACTGTAAATGGGCCAGGTTCATCCAAGGAAAATGCACCAAGTGGACTTGGAAAATTTCAGCTCTTGATTGACTATCGATGGCCGTGTTTAACTGATGGGGAGCCTGTGGGGAATATGTGAGCTATGCACACTGTTCTAGTTCCACAATGTAGTCTTGAAAATTTTCAAAGCTGATTTCTTATCAATTTCATTGTGGAGAAACCTGGTGTGCTCCAGTGTGCAGTTTTCAAAGCATGGATTTCTCAAAAAAAAAAATAATTAAGTTCATTGTTAAGTTTCTGACGTCACAATAAATAAAATCCTATTTTAGTATTGTAAAAAAAATACCGGATTTTCCGGGAGCCAGCCGGGCTCCGAGATCCAAAAATCTCGGAGCCCGGCGCGAAATCTGGGAGCCTCGGGCTCCCGGGCTCCCGCTAATTTCGAGCCCTAATATTATAGCTTTGAATATGTGCTACATATATGGGGAACTGCATTATAACAATGTAATCATATGCAGTAAAACCTGTGCTAAGGACACCTGTCCATTAAGGACACTTTCTCTCAGTCTCTTTTAAAACCCCATTGACTTACGTTAAGCGACCCTGACCCTTAGGGACACCTGTGAATTAGGGACAACGGACACTTTTATTTGTCTGTAACTCCGTAAATGCATTGAAATTAACCTGTCTGCTGAGGACAGCAGTCTTCCACCACAAACAAACAAAATCCCAATGTGACACTCGTTGCTGCATGCTCCTTTAATCCATGCTTATTGATCTTAAGCAAAACCTGAGTACGTCGTTTCACGTATTGTTTGGACAGGAATTGACCGTGGTAAGACAATGACATTACGAAGCTATCGTTTTGCTATAAATTACGGGGGGTGCTTAAGGGTAATTCATACAGAATTGCAATTGAAATACAGAGATATCGCTTCGAAAAATCTAAAAAGGGGTGTTGAGCGGAAGAGAAATGAACGTCACTGGCGGAAAAAGTGAAAATAATCAAGGCTAGCAATGGCAAAAGTGTTCGTAAATTGGCAGATGAATTTCATTGTAGCAAAATGCAAGTTGCAAATATTTTGCAAAAGAAAGATGCTTATTTGGATCAGTTTAACGATACCGAAAATGTACAAAAGAAAAGACTAGTATTGAACGTTATTTCGTCAGAGTCGAAAAGCAGTGCAAAAATTATTTTTCAAAGACACGTTGTGAAAATATATTATTCTGTGAAATATTTGTGAAGAAACATGAGTAAAGTTTGAATGTACTTTTCAAAGATACTTATGAAAAAGAACTATTCTGTGAAAAGTTTGTGAAGAAAAATGAGTAAGAACTTGAGTAACAGGAGCAGTTTTAACTCATTAAGCAGCTCTCATTTATGTTTCTTATGGCGAGTAAATTTCAAAACTGTTTCATGTCATTTTTCTTGTTAACATGTACAACCTGTCCATCAGGGACACCTGTCTATTAAGGACAGAAACGCTCAGTTCCTTGCTGTCCTTACTAGACAGGTTTTACTGTATGTGATACATGCAACTTCCCCCTGTCGGGTGGGCGAATCTAAAGACTGCACCCACTATGTTGTGCTTCGTGCATAGCGTAAGAGGCGACTAATAAAAATTTCTTTCTTTTTAACTCTTCTTTTACTATTTCTTCATTCTTCCTTCTTCTTTTTCCCACTTGTTTCTTTAGCAAGTAATATATCCATTCCAGTTGGTGAACGGGACGTTAAACACCAAACAAATAGACTATAGAAACTTGATCCATGTCACCGTGTGCTTGCAATGTTTTAACAATGCTATGTTTTTGACTATATAGTTGTCGACACAAGTTAAAGTCATAACGATATACCTAGGATGTCATATTTTAACGTTACATGGCAACTGTATATAGGTGTTACGAATATTTTAATGGACAAGAAAATATTGAGCATAATAATTTTTAAATTATGCATAAGAGATCTGCTTATGCCATCTTTTCATTTTCCTTTTCAAAACAATGCCTAAAGCCGGCATTCTTTTTAAATTTCGTACAGATAAAAACACTAATAGCAATTATGTGGTGATGCTCCAGGATAATTCCATCACAACTTAGGAAGGTAACATTCAAATTTCTTTATTAACAGACAACTTAAAAACCAATATCAAAGTGCCAAATATATAATTTTAAATGCTTTGTTATACATTCAACAAATGTTGTCATTTCCTTCGGAAAACTTGTCTGATGTTACAGTGGATTTCAAAATATGATTTGATTAAAACAGCCTCCAGGCAAGTTTTAAAATTACTAAAAATAAGAACATATTTTAAAAAGTAACATAAAAACCAAAATCAATCTTTGACACATCGCAAGACAATATATAGGTCATCTAGTTGGGGGAAATATCTCAAGTTTAAAAATAGTTTGGCCAGAAAAATGGTAAACTTATCTTCCTAGAAATGGTCTTAGTCTTAGCCTTGAATGTTTTTTATAGGTAATACATTGATTTATGTTTTCAGAAATAAAAAATAACATAATATGAAGCTAACATACGAAATATTTTCGACAATCACCCGGTTAACGTGTTGGCATGAGAGAACCACTTGACGGTAAACCATGAAATTTATGTAATGGTCATACAGCCAAACATTACGTAAATATAGAGTAACCACAGAAAAAAAACAAGCACAAACACAAATTTCCTGATGATACTCGAAGATAATTCCATAAAATTTAGGATGATAAATTTTCATATTTATTTCTTAACAATACCATTTAAATTCAATTGCCAGATATTTAATTTTAAGTGTCATGTTTTGACCTTTATGTGTCGTGGAAATGGATTTTAAAATGTGATTTGATTAGAACTGTCTTCAGATGGAAAATATAAAATTGCTTAAAAATAAATAATATTTAAAAGAAAAAGTAAATAACAAGGGTTTTTAATCGCTAAAATAGAATAAATATTCAAATATTGTCATCAAACTGAGGAAGATTATTTGAATGGATTAAACACGGCAGAAGTATGGACCTATACGGGACATTAAGTAACTGTGGAGATTATAAGAACCATAGCAACGAATTTATTATCGTTCAGAATAACTCTTAATTGTAATTACTCTAAAATGACAGCTTGATATGTTTCAGTCAAAATATCTCTCTAAACCTGTGTTTGTAATTCTCTCTAAACTTGCGTCTGCGCGTTTCTAAAATTTTCCAGCAAATCAAAGTTCTGTTTTCCAAACCCTTATTACAAGTATTTGCCATTCCCAATAACAATATTGTGTTGCTCACCGATAAATTCATATTTAAATGCCATTTTTAAAGCACTAGCAAATCCATTCTTGCACAGTGTTCACTTTTGAAGTGCTGCTGCAAAATTTTTTAACACATTTTTTTGGTGTACTTGAATAATTTGTATTTTGTAATGATTACATGTTTTAGTCACTGTTGCATTTGTATTTAAAAAGCTTTGAAATTAATAATAAATAACAATAAATAAGTTATTTATAAACGGTTTTATTGGGTATTGATTTTTGTTGAGGAATTATAAAGTGTGTTAAAATCGAGATCGAAGAGGAATTATAAAGTGTGTTAAAATCGAGATCGAATTGTTCATAGCAAAAGTGTGTTGCAGTTCTTATGTCATGTTATTCATTGCAAACTTCTGCTCTTAAATGCATTTAAAATTGGTCCCGATGTAACAATGATATGTTCACTTCTGTTTCTTACAGTCACCTGATGTGGATGATAAACTAACCTAGACTGTATACGTTATATATGTTCCTAACACCAATTATATCTATCGCTCCCAGTCTTTCGTGCTTATAGTGTACATATATTCCATTTGGAAACGTGTTTCAGTTTTAATAATCGGTTGAGGTTAGCGTATAATTTAATGCATCGTGTATGGATATCTCGACGACAAAACAATTTGTTAATACATCGGAATGTTGACACTGGCTGAGTTGATTTCTTTTATTTTTACCTGATTACCAGAGACAAAACGTTTAAAAGACGTTCATATACAGAAAGAAACATGTAAATAATCCACGTAAAATTTAAGTGTATCGCCCATAAACATATAAACGACCTATTAAAATAGTGTTCAACGATGACTGTTTCCATTTCTTCAAAATAAATTGTTGTCTTTTATGAGTTTTGAGAACATTTTATGCAGAAATGTTAGTTTAGTGGCAAAAAAATTTTTCTCTTATAATAGCTTTGACACGGCAGACAATTCTGAATAAGTGGTTTAACTTTCATTCCTTTAGAGCGCGTTTGAATGTATGAAATTGGGTTTGATTTAAACACTACCTTGTCAGTGTCTAATTTAGATATCTCCTCAGTTTTTTTTTCAATCTCGTAAAAAAGATTAAGAGCACACTGTTTGTCATGAATTAGTGTTTGTAAAGTAATTGAAGCTTGTTTGATTCGCACGAGTTTGTCAGGTAAAGAAGAAATGGAAAGATACGGTAACATAAACATAGCTTACAACATCGAACTTTTGTATCTTCAGTTAAGAGATATAGCGACCTCATGATACTAATGATGTAATACAGGGATCCTATAAACCAAACGCAAACAATCTGATTTATGTCATTCCCTCTTAATAAGAATTTACCTGGAAATTCGGAAGGCACACTCAAAATCGCCAAGCCTTTTGTTCAGCCTTTGTGCCTGTAATTGTTAAAATCATCACCTTCCATATAAAACTGGCTATCAGTACACAAGCAGAATACATGAACACAAATGTTCAACGACAGTTCACCCCACTAGGCTTGCCTATAATGAATTAAGAAAAAACTTCTTTTATTGTTGTCTGTTATAATTGATTTATCTTTATTTTTCGGCTGTATGAATTATTGACGATTAACACAATGATAAACAACTGAAGTTGTTGCCTGAGTATAACTGATGTTGATAGAATCAACCGCTTCTCCCCCGCAAAATACCGTTTAATTGTTTAATAAAACGTTCATGCAACAGAACACTTACACTGCTGCCAATTACTGCCTTGCTAATTTGAAACGTTTTTTATATTCCAAGCGCAAAGTGTTAGGATAATGTTTTACTCTAAATGGTCATTTTAGTATTTTTCTGCCTTTCGGATGACTCTTTTTATTGTAAAATTGTATACACTCGGTCAGCAGTCGATCTCGTTTTAGATTGTCCAGGTCACTTTTTTATTTTATCGATAGGGACAGAGACATAAGGGTCACCTAGGGACAAATTGGACAATAATACTGCCCTTTTTTGCTTGATTGAATGATTTATCATTGCTACTGTGAAGTTTACTTACCCAGCCTTAAATAGCGGTGTTTTTATTTAATGGGGGTGAGCATGCCAATTAGAAAGGGGATGGACCCGATGCCATGGCTAAAAGCAGCATTTCTAGTTGGGACTTTAAGTCAGTCGTGGGTTGACTTGTCCCAACTCGTCAATTATTGACACGAAATTTCTAGGACTAATAAGCCAAATCACACTTCGGGTGTTCCCAATAAAAATGCCTAAAAATACTGGGTTTCGACTAAAAGATGGCGGAGGTGGAAGAGCAAATTTTGTCGTACAAAAAACACCTGGAAAGATATCTTGAGAGAGAAGGGGAACACGTGAAGGTTACCATTATATATGTTGGGGCTGATGTCATGATCAAAGTGCGAAAACAAATTAGGCATACTGCGCAAACAGTTAAAAAATATCTGACATCTGTGACACGTGATGGGTCTACGAAATAGAAACATCTCCGTGCGAGGACCCCCGAGTCAGCTGTGATTTATGTAACATCATATATCTCTATGCCAGAAAACTTTTACAACTGTAGATTCATTGTTGTTGTGGGCGATAATGGGAGATTCTTTGTTCTGATCTTAAGAAAACATCTATTTTTCTCATTACAAAATTGTTATTTGACCATGAAAATAATTGTTCGCCATAATTTATAATTGGGTTATTTATGTGATGCACCCTTTCTAAAATAAAGCAAGTTTTACCAAGTGCGACGTTCTGTTCAGTTTCATGCTTAGTCCCAGTGGACCCTTTCTGTCTTCCTAGGTCAGAAAGGTCACAGTTCCTGTAATAGGAATGACCATTGATCTCAATTTTCGAGGCTTTAGATCTTTCGGCGCACGTTCCAGGATACCGAGTTCGGAGTAGCATGCCTTTTCTTAAAAAACACACTGAGAAGTATCCTGGCGCACTAATTTCGACCTCGGCCAAACTACCAAAGTGGAGTAAAGAGTGGTTTTGCAACTGTAGATTCATTGTTGTGGGCGATGATGGGAGATTCTATATTCTGATCTGAAGAAAACATCTATTTTTCTCATGACAAAATTGTTATTTGACCATAAAAATTGTGCGCCATAATTTATAATTGCGTTATTTATGTGATGTACCCTTTCTAAAATTACGCCATTAGCCCCAGTCGGGCGCCGAGATTGGCAAAATTGAGATCACTGACAAGTTATTATAGGAACTATGACTCTTGCTGGGAAACAAGAGTCATCTAGGACTACGCCAGACCTACAGAGTCTACCATAGTTCTGTTGATGGAAGTTAATTTTACATATTCCAAGGCTCGGATCATGAACACCAGTCCCTGTTATGCGAATATTTACTGAAAGTTCATGTCCCAGAATAGCTCTGAGTCAGCTCTGACTTTCATAACTTAGTATATTTCTCTGTCACCGAACCTCAGTAGCGGACCGCTTCTTGGAGCTAGTCTCAGAATAGTTCCGAGTCAGCTCTTTCTTACACTTCATCGGTATATCCCCTCTGTCACAGCTGCAACCCCTTCCATTGTTCCTGTAATAGGGATCACCTCTATTGGATCCCGCATACCGGTCCCGATTATTAAAATACTTACAAAATGTTCGTGCTCATTATGCCCAGCTTTTTTTAAACATGCATAATTTTTAATAGGCTAGGTATCTTGTATTTCTTCAGTAAAGTGCAGATAAGTTACCTTCCGCACTCACCTGTCAAATGTTTGTTTACGTTTCGGCCTTTAAATGTACTGTAACCAAAGTCAAGGCCAAAAATGGAAATAAAGGGGTTATAGATTATCTGTGAAATGAATGCTGCAATAATTAGGCGTAAGTTTTTTTTCTACCCTTACAGTATTTAACTTTGTTTTTTGTTTTTTTTTTCATGGTTTTTGAAACATCAATTCAAAAAATTTTGGCGGACAATAACAAAATTTATCTTCAATTTTTGACATTATAATAAATTATGCTTCCTGTATGCGTGCAAATGTCAGTTATATATTCAATTCCTCGTTATATAACGAGGAATTGAAGCGGTACATTGAAATACCGCCGCGCACCGTTTCTCAGAACTGGTCCAAGATCATAGATTAGTTGAGAGTCCGAAACCTAATTTTCTAATTTTAATATTGAATACGCTTAGCATCCGATACTTGGGGAAAGTATCTCATACTACTGTAGCGTGAAATCGAAAGTGTCATGTATGGTTAAAGATACAAAATTAACAAAACTGACAAGACTGATCTGTTTCTTTTTTATGACGTCGTCGTCTTTGTTTTGCGAGGTCATTTGCGTCGCCTTTGCTGATTGATTCACGTTTAGGCCGTCGCCATATTGGTTCTGCTGCATCATTTATATGGCTTTTGGTGATTGGCCTACGTGAAGATGGCCATTTTATTTCTCAAAATTGTGTTGTTTACGCTTGAAATTATTTTAAACTAGGCCGATTTCGCAACTTGGGATACTAAAAAACTACTTATTGACTGAGCTAAAATTTCTTATTTTATTTCAGTTTTTAAATTTGCATTTTGAGTCTTGATTCTGTTCCGGTTTAGATTTGCATGGAGAATGAAAATTTTAAGACATAATTAACATTCCTGTTATAATTTAAAATTAGATGCTAAAATTAGATATTAAATAAAACCTAGCCATTTGGAAATCATTAAAGAACACAGCAATACTTTATAGAAGGTCAACGATGTCAGAAGCACATGCTAACCGTTTTCGATATAATGGTCAACTTCCGGTTTTTGACCTTGACCGTGCTCCAAAAGGCCAAGGTCACCGAGGTACCTCTCATGTAAGGTTTTTTTTTTTAGGGCCAAACGATCGAAAATGAGCTCAAATTGCTCTATCTCTAATCGATTTCGAGATAATAGTCAACTTCCGGTTTTTGACCTTAACCGTAACCCAGAAGGTCAAGGTCACCAAGGTATCTTTTATGTAACGTTGTGTAGGCCCAAAGTGTCGAAAATGAGCTCCAAATTGCTCTATCCCTAACCGTTTTCGAGATAATAGTCAACTTCCGGTTTTTTACCTTGACCGTGCTCCAAAAGGTCAAGGTCACCGAGGTACCTCTTATGTAACGTTGTTTAGGCCCAACGGGTCGAGAATGAGCTCAAAATTGCTCTATCTCTAATCGTTTTCGAGATAGAAGTCAACTTCCGGTTTTTGACTAGGACCGTGACTCAGAAGGTTAAGGTCACCGAGATATCTCTTATGTAACGTTGTTTAGGCCCGAACGATCGAAAATGAGCTCAAATTCGCTCTATCTCTAACCGATTTCGAGATAATAGTCAACTTCCGGTTTTTGACCTTAACCGTAACCCAGAAGGTCAAGGTCACCGAGGTTTCTTTTATGTAACGTTGTGTGGGCTCAAAGGGTCGAAAATGAGCTCAAAATTGCTCTATCTCTAACCGTTTTCGAGGTAATAGGCAACTTTCGGTTTTTGACCCAGAAGGTCAAGGTCACCGACCAGCCTCGGTGGCCTAGTGGTTAGAGTGTCCGCCTCGAGACTGGAAGATCGTGGGTTCAAACCCTGGTCGGGTCATACCTAAGACTTTAAAATTGGGACTCCTCCTTGCTACCCTGTGAGGCACTCAACATGTAAGGGTTAGAAGGAGGGCTGGAATGCCCCATTTCAGTATAATGTGGCAGGGGGATCCCGATATGACCGTAGCAGTTGAAAGATATCTAAAGAACAATACAAACAATACAAAGTCACCGAGGTACCTGTTATGTAACGTTGTTTAGGCCCAACGGGTCGAAAATGAGCTCAAAATTGCTCTATCTCTAACCGTTTTCAAGACAACTTCCGGTTTTTGACCTTAACCGTAACCCAGAAGGTCAAGGACACCGAGGTACCTTTTATGCAGGGCTTGAAAAAAATCCGATTTTTTTATTTCAAAAAATCATGATTTTTGATTTTTTTATTTAAATCTGATTTTTTTTATGTTTTTGATTTAAATCAAACTGAAAAAAAAAGACAAAATATCCAAAAGCACCACCTTTTAACAGTTAATTGAAGACTCGTAAAACTCTCTTGTACTACAAAAACATTTACATTTCACAAAATCTGTGACAACTGTCCTCAATTTTCAAATGTTTAGATAACTGTCTTTAGGTTCAATTCTTCATTTATTGAGCGATCGGTAGCAAAACGCTAGTTTCCAGCCTTTTCCACTCTGAGGTTTGTTCAATTAGCAATAGCAGTGATATGGGGGTGGATTTAAATAACCTCGCTCGACGCGTAACACTAATACTTTGTTTACAATCACGCGCGGTTGAGAGAAAGGCCGGAGTACGTTGGAGATATCGATGCTACCGGGAGTTTCTGAAGATTAGTTACATATACACTACACAGTACTTGCTCAAACAGTCATAAAAATACTATGAGACTCAAGGGTTTCTTTTCAAACACCACAGGCACATTACCTGCTTAAAGCGTGCTGCGACTAACTAAACGCCCTCTCCCCACCTCTGAAGCTCTTGTGCACTAATAAGCGTACCATATGAAATGCCTTGTTTAAACAAAGGCGTCTCCAAGTGAATACAGTCTGAATGACACACATTTTAAATAGAAGAAAAAATAAAAAAAATAAAAAACCACGATTTTTTTACGTTGGTTTAAATCATGATTTAAATCAACTGATTCAAACCATACCAGCCCTGCTTTTATGTAACGTTGTTTAGGCCCAGAGGGTCGAAAATGGGCTCAAAATTGCTCTTTCTCTAACCGTTTTCGAGATAATAGTCAGCTTCCGGTTTCTGACCTTTATTGTGACCCAGAAAGTCAAGGTCACCGAGTTACATCTTATGTAACATTGTTTAGGCTCAAAGGGTCGAAAATGAGCTCAAAATTGCTCTATCTCTGACCGTTTTCGAGATAAGGCGGTCTGTCGTTAACGGAAGTCAGGTGACCTTTGACCTTGACCCTCAAGGTCAAGATTAGTGATCAAAGTTTTACTCCTACAGAGTACGTTTTATGTATTCAAGCTGGGATTTGAGCACCTTTATGGCTACTTTTCGTGATTAATAGGCGTTTCAAAAAATATTTTGACCTCATTTTGACCTTGACCTCTGAGATTCCAGATAAAAAAAAATTGCGGATTTGCCGACAACTCATTACCCTCTATGTCTCTGCCACATGCCGTCTTTCTACGACAAACTCTGTAGGAGTTGTTTTCTGGAAACCACTTTGAGGTAAAAAAAATACTTTGACCTTAATTTGACCTTTACCTTCAGGGTCAAGGTAAAAAAAAAACATCTCATCACCTTCTATCTCTTTGGCAAATTTCATCGTTCTACGTCAAATAGCGTAGGAGGAGTTTTCTGGAAACCTCCGTGACGCGAAAAAGGGAAAAAAGCCACTTATTTCGAGAAAAACTACAAACTTATACCCATTTGCAAGTGGGAACTATGCACCTGTCGAGGTTTTTGAAATAATATATCGTCACAAAATAGTAAGAGTGATCAATAAATGAACACTGCACAGTTTTCACTACCACAGTTCCGTAGCATTCAATATATTCACAAATTATAACGCAGTTATTTGTGAAAAAAAAGTTAATAA
Source organism: Protula sp. h YS-2021 (assembly GCA_949752745.1). NCBI lineage: Eukaryota > Metazoa > Annelida > Polychaeta > Sabellida > Serpulidae > Protula > Protula sp. h YS-2021. Next base: position 43,341,615 of record OX457030.1, on the reverse strand, counting down.
AAATACAACATTTGCTCTCCGTGCTCAACTTTTCACTGATTGCAGCATTGAAAAAAAAGCCCAGTTCATCACAGCCACCTACTTACAAAACAACAGAGACCACAGAGTAGCTTTTCATTACGGGGGAGGCCACAAGCCACATACAGCCGTATTGATCTGCATTATACATAATCTCGCGTGCCCACAATAGGCACCTTGTCCTGTGAGATGTGCGCGTTATAACACTTGTGTGCATTTCGTGGGGGGGGGGGGGGTGGGGAGGGGCGTTTTACAGGGCATTGGAGAGTTTAAAGTAACTTTTATTCGTCAATTGGTAATCAGTTAAGCGTTCTGTATACTAATAACAAAAATTTCCGCTTTACAACCGACCAGGAACCAAAAAAATGACGTAATTATGACGTCATACGCTAAAATTAAGGCTTTCACGAGGTCCTTTGTCAAAAAGTAGTCTCATAACGTATTTGACGCCAAATCTCTAGCTCCAGCCGTTTTGAAGATATTAAGCTCTAAAATATTCATTACGTCATAAGATGCGGAAAATGACGTCATACGTAAAAAAAAATCGTTTGGATCGAGTTTACCACATATCCTATCTGTGTGCCAAGTTTCACTTTCCTAGCTCAAACGCTCTTGGGGGAGATGCGCGGAAACCAAGTGACGAAGAATAACAAAAAAAAAAAAAAAGGAAAACGAAATATGAAAAAAAAAAAATTTAAAAAAGGGAAGAAAAGAGAAATGTACGGAATTTGAGGAAATTTAAAATCTCCTTGGGACGTTGTCCCAAGTGTAAATTCTCTTTACACCAGGAATGTGCCTCGTGTCCTGTCCGCCCGTCTGCAATCCTCTGTCCAGGTTGTATCTTTGTTACTATTCCTCTGAGATTAATAAAACCGTACCGCAAGAAAGTATATAACGTGTAGTTGTGCAACGTCAGGTTATTTTTCGATTTTTTTCAAAAGTGTAATTTTGGCGATTGTTTGAAAATTTGGACTTTGTCGTTTTTAAGAACAAGTTTGTTCAGGCTGTATCTTTGTTACTATTCTCCCTAGACCAATAAAACCCTACAGGTAGAAAGTATATGACGTTTAGTTGTGCAACGTCAGGTTATTTTGTATTTCTTCAAAAAAAAAATGTAATTTTGGTGATTTTTCACAATTTAGACTTTGTCCAGGCTGTATCTTTGTTACTATTCACCGTAGACCAACAAAACTCTACAGCTGGAAAGTATATAAAATGTGGTTGTGCAATGTCAGTTTATTTTTCGATTTCTTAAAAACATGTAATTTTGGTCATTTTTTGACAATTTAGACTTCGTCGTAGATGAGCGCGGTGGGGTATATGCAATCTACGATAGTCTTGTTTTATGTAATTTAAGGCGTATTTCCCTAAATTCATTACAGAACCGTAATTTTATTCCAATTACTGTCTCTTCTTTGTGTCCTTTTTGCAAAACAAGCGCATTGTTGAATGGACTGCCGAACTTTTATTTCTGCGTTAAAGGGAAATGCGGGTATCTCTGCGCCATCTAGCGACCAAAATGCGCATAACATTGAATATGGCTGAGTTTGAATCTGCGTTCACACAGTATAAATAGCTACTAAATCCATCTAGATCGAAAAATTCTTTTCAAAGACAAACAGGGCCATATCCAGAAATGATCTGGGTTGATATTTTATTCCTAGAAGGGCCTCTGTTGATATCTTGCCCATTAAAATCATATTACACTGTTTTCATCATTAACCACTGGGTCAATGGGATTTTGTCAAAGTGATTGTATAATTCTCTTATTGATACGGTGACATATATTTTTTATGTGCTTTAAACATTTCGTATGACGTGTTCTTCAAACAGGGAGAAAATGAGGCAATTGTCAATTGTGATTATGTGTGAATTTTGCATTTTGCTTGAAATTTAATGGTTTTCCCTATGGTTTCTATAGTAAAAGTACGCGACCTTTCAGTGTCTTTATTTCTCTTATAATATCGGCGACCCCCCTTTTTCTTTTCAATTTTTGAATGTATACCCTCAAAGCATTAAACTGTGAAAGTATGAAGAAAATGTCAATTGTAGGTGAGATACCCGCATTTCCCTTTAAGTGGAGAAAAATTAGTTTCCGCACTCAGATGTCAACTGTTTGTACATTTTTTACTTTTCGTACAATAAACCATGCTCCCTCTGTTTGAAAAAAAAATCAGTTATTCCGGGAGATTTCTGGTTATTTTATATTATTTTTTTTTAAAGAAAGTGTGACACTGAAGTTGCCGTCGTATTTTGGGAACCTTCAGCAAACGTTCATAGACTTGTGGATCGTTTAATTTGTAACAAAATCGCTACAGCCGTGCCTCAAAGCGATCACTTGGGTCTAGATGACGGCCGAATTACTGCAGCAGATGATCGTTATTTATGACTGCAACGTGTTTTATTTGGTTAAAGGGGTCAGTTATTTATCTTTTAGGCTGAGAAACCCGATAGACCAACAAAACATTAAGTGTTCATGTTGGGATTTGTCACGTGACAATCCTTCCTTATACGCACTTCCGGAAAATCTTCAGTATGGTTTCGGGGATTTTCCATAAGGCCTGTTTCAACTGCAAGATCGTTGTGTTAAAGTACGAAGAAATGATAAGAAAAAGAACATCAGAAATGTGATTCTCTGCGTAATAATCCCTTATGTGCTTTTAAAAATCTTTTTATATGTTATATTCTTGCATCCTGTTTGTGATCATCTTTGGTAAAATGGATTTTCGGCTTTTTTTATCCCAGCTGACTTTCGTGATTGGGCTATACTCATACTAATCCCTCGTCCTTTATGTGTGTCTAAACAGTTTCCTAAAATGCTATTCTTCCCTCATTTCTGGTCCTATTGTTTTTAAATTTGGCAGGAATGTTCTTTGGGTAATCCCCCACTCAGCTTGTATTTTTTTGGCGATTTAACCAAAATGTGAGCAAAATTTAATAAACACAAAAAATGCTACTCTTCCGACAATCTGGTCCGACTGCGTTGAAATTTACAGCAGTGCTTCCCAGAAGTTTCGGCATCGGTCCTGTATTCGTTTGGCAATTTGACCAAAATATTGGTAAATAAGGGTGAAGTTTGGGAAAAATTACGATGCGTTCCGACGTGACACTTCTTCACCAGTGGCAAGTGTGGAGGCCGTATTGGTCCAGTGCTCTTTCGCCTGCTAAGCAAGAGGTCATTGAGTCCCGTTCAATGCACTTTTTTTTCATTGTCTCCCTTTGTGGAATTTGCAGAAAATATTTTTAGTTCTTCCTCCCGCAGCAGCATATATGGGCCTGTACTCTATTAATTCATGTTAAATTATAATTATAAACCCCCCGGGTTTAAAAGTCAATAATTTCTATATGTGGGCACATTGTAAACCGGCTTCAGCAAAATTATATGAACAAAATCAGTATATAAACACTCTTTCTTTTCTTCATTCTTTTCTTCCTTCAAATATTTTTTTGTATTTTACAAAATGCGAATGAACGGGTTGACCCGCATTCAGCGAATTTATAGCGAGTTCTGAAATGCCCTTTTTAGCCCAGTTGGCTTTTCAGCCAACAGGGCTATACAGATGGGGGCAAGTGTCGTCCGTCTGTCCGTCCGTCCGTCTGTCCGTCCCGCGACCGTTAAAAGTGGAATAACTTTTTTATGTTTTATCGGATTCTTACCAAATTTTAAACACGAGTTCCTAACCCTTTACTGCATTAGGAAATTTTTTTATTTTTTGGTTTAAACCATTTTTGGCGATTTTATTGCCAATTTGGGCAAAATACGAAAAAACCTATCTAGTCCCTCATTTTTCGTCGGAAGATTCCGAAATTTTTTATGAAGAAACTAGGACTAAGGGGTAAAAAAAGTACTTTTTTCGATTTTTGAATTTCGCCTTATTTTTGAATCTACTGAGCTTCAAAGTTTGCAACTTCTAAAAATTGGCAAATTTCCAATTTTTTTTCTTAACAAAGTGGTTAAAGTGGAATATCTTTTTTATTTTTTATCCGATTCGTACCCAATTTTTAACACGAGTTTTTAACCTTCTACTGCATTAGGAAATTTTTTTTATTTTTTGGTTTAAACCATTTTTGGCGATTTTATTGCCAATTTGGGCAAAATACGAAAAAACCTATCTAGTCCCTCATTTTTCATCGGAAGATTCCGAAATTTTTTATGAAGAAACTGGAACTAAGGGGTGAAAAAAGTACTTTTTTCGATTTTTGAATTTCGCCTTATTTTTGAATTTACTGAGCTTCAAAGTTTGCAACTTCTAAAAATTGGCAAATTTCCAATTTTTTTTCTTAACAAAGTAGTTAAAGTGGAATATCTTTTTTATTTTTTATCCGATTCGTACCAAATTTTAAACGCGAGTTTTTAACCTTCTACTGCATTAGGAATTTTTTTTATTTTTTGGTTTAAACCATTTTTGGCGATTTTATTGCCAATTTGGGCAAAATACGAAAAAATCTATCTAGTCCCTCATTTTTCATCGGAAGATGCCGAAATTTGTTATGAAGAAACTAGAACTAAGGGGTGAAAAAAGTACTTTTTTCGATTTTTGAATTTCGCCTTATTTTTGAACCTACTGAGCTTCGAAGTTTGCAGCTTTCAAAAAATTGGAAATTTCCATTTTTCTTCGTAAAAATGCAAAGTTTCAATTTGCAGAGGGGCACAATATGTTACATGCAAGTACTTCTGGTTGGACTTTTCAGTAATGTTGTTGTCAGTGGGTCATTTCTATGAAATTTTCACGTGGGCGATAATAGGGAACATTGGGCGATAAAGCAAGAAAGTTGTAATTTTCGCTTTAAAAGTGCAGGAATCAATTCTGTGACCCGAAAATATGATAAATATGATATTTTTCGGGTGGGCGATAACAGGGAACATTGGGCGATAAAGCAAGAAAGTTGTAATTTTCGCTTTAAAAGTGCAGGAAACAAATCTAGGACCCGAAAATATGATAAATATAATATTTTTCGGGTGGGCGATAATAGGGAACATTGGGCGATAATGTAAGAAAGTTGTAATTTTCGCTTTAAAAATGCAGGAATCAATTCTATGACCCAAAAATATGATAAATATGATATTTTTCGGATGGGCGATAATAGGGAATATTGGGCGATAATACAAGAAAGTTGTAATTTTCGCTTTAAAAGTGCAGGGATCAATTCTATGTCCCGAAAATATGATAAATATGATATTTTTCGGATGGGCGATAATAGGGAACATTGGGCGATAAAACAATAAAGTTGTTATTTTCGCTTTAAAAGTGCAGGAATCAATTCTATGACCCGAAAATATGATAAATGTGATATTTTTCGTGTGGGCGATAATAGGGAACATTGGGCGATAATGTAAGAAAGTTGTAATTTTCGCTTTAAAAGTGCAGGAATCAATTCTGTGACCCGAAAATATGATCAATGTGATATTTTTCGGATGGGCGATAACAGGGAACATTGGGCGATAAAACAATAAAGTTGTTATTTTCGCTTTAAAAATGCAGGAAACAATTCTAGGACCCGAAAATATGATAAATATAATATTTTTTGGGTGGGCGATAATAGGGAACATTGGGCGATAATGTAAGAAAGTTGTAATTTTCGCTTTAAAAGTGTAGGAATCAATTCTATGACCCGAAAATATGATAAATATGATATTTTTCGGATGGGCGATAATAGGGAATATTGGGCGATAATGCAAGAAAGTTGTAATTTTCGCTTTAAAAGTGCAGGGATCAATTCTATGTCCCGAAAATATGATAAATATGATATTTTTTGGATGGGCGATAATAGGGAACATTGGGCGATAATGCAAGAAAGTTGTAATTTTCGCTTTAAAAGTGCAGGAATCAATTCTATGACCCGAAAATGTGATAAATGTGATATTGTTCGTGTGGGCGATAATAGGGAATATTGGGCGATAATGCAAGAAAGTTGTAATTTTCGTTTAAAAGTGCAGGAATCAATTCTGTGACCCGAAAATATGATCAATGTGATATTTTTCGTGTGGGCGATAACAGGGAATATTGGGCGATAAAGCAATAAAGTTGTAATTTTCGCTTTAAAAGTGCACGAAACAATTCTAGGACCCGAAAATATGATAAATATGATATTTTTCGGATGGGCGATAATAGGGAATATTGGGCGATAATGCAAGAAAGTTGTAATTTTCGCTTTAAAAGTGCAGGGATCAATTCTATGTCCCCAAAATATGATAAATATGATATTTTTTGGATGGTCGATAATAGGGAACATTGGGCGATAATGTAAGAAAGTTGTAATTTTCGGTTTAAAAGTGCAGGAATCAATTCTTTGTTCCGAAAATATGATAAATATGATATTTTTCTGATTGTCGATAATAGGGAATATTGGGCGATAATGCATGAAAGTTGTAATTTTCGCTTTAAAAGTGCAGGGATCAATTCTATGTCCCGAAAATATGATAAATATGATATTTTTTGGATGGGCGATAATAGGGAATATTAGGCGATAATGTAAGAAAATTGTAATTTTCGCTTTAAAAGTGCAGGAATCAATTCTATGACCCGAAAATATGATAAGTGTGATATTTTTCGGGTGGCCGATAATAGGGAATATTGGGCGATAATGTAAGAAAATTGTAATTTTCGCTTTAAAAGTGCAGGAATCAATTCTGTGACCCGAAAATATGATAAATATGATATTTTTCGGATTGTCGATAATAGGGAATATTGGGCGATACTGCAAGAAAGTTGTAATTTTCGCTTTAAAAGTGCAGGAAACAATTCTAGGACCCGAATATATGATAAATATAATATTTTTCGGGTGGGCGATAATAGGGAACATTGGGCGATAATGTAAGAAAGTTGTAATTTTCGCTTTAAAAGTGCAGGAATCAATTCTATGACCCGAAAATATGATATTTTTCGGATGGGCGATAATAGGGAACATTGGGCGATAATGCAAGAAAGTTGTAATTTTCGCTTTAAAAGTGCAGGGATCAATTCTATGTCCCGAAAATATGATAAATATGATATTTTTTGGATGGTCGATAATAGGGAACATTGGGCGATAATGTAAGAAAGTTGTAATTTTCGGTTTAAAAGTGCAGGAATCAATTCTTTGTCCCGAAAATATGATAAATATGATATTTTTCGGATTGTCGATAATAGGGAATATTGGGCGATAATGCATGAAAGTTGTAATTTTCGCTTTAAAAGTGCAGGGATCAATTCTATGTCCCGAAAATATGATAAATATGATATTTTTTGGATGGGCGATAATAGGGAATATTAGGCGATAATGTAAGAAAGTTGTAATTTTCGCTTTAAAAGTGCAGGAATCAATTCTATGACCCGAAAATATGATGTGATATTTTTCGGGTGGGCGATAATAGGGAATATTGGGCGATAATGTAAGAAAATTGTAATTTTCGCTTTAAAAGTGCAGGAATCAATTCTGTGACCCGAAAATATGATAAATATGATATTTTTCGGATTGTCGATAATAGGGAATATTGGGCGATACTGCAAGAAAGTTGTAATTTTCGCTTTAAAAGTGCAGGAAACAATTCTAGGACCCGAATATATGATAAATATAATATTTTTCGGGTGGGCGATAATAGGGAACATTGGGCGATAATGTAAGAAAGTTGTAATTTTCGCTTTAAAAGTGCAATAATCAATTCTATGACCCGAAAATATGATAAATATGATATTTTTCGTGTGGGCGATAATAGGGAACATTGGGCGATAATGCAAGAAAGTTGTAATTTTCGCTTTAAAAGTGCAGGAATCAATTCTGTGACCCAAAAATATGATAAATGTGATATTTTTCGGATGGGCGATAATAGGGAACATTGGGCGATAATGTAAGAAAATTGTAATTTTCGCTTTAAAATTACAGGAATCAATTCTGTGACCCGAAAATATGATAAATATGATATTTTTCGGATGGGCGATAATAGGGAATATTTTTGACGAACCCCCCGCTTTGAAGTTTACCAGGGCATTTGAAGTACGCCTGTCAGGGTAGACCATCCAGGGTCTGGATATACCTCACCCGATCATTTATCGATTTTTAATTAAACGCTGGCCTAGTACCACCCTGGATAGGAATCCACGTTTAAGTAATCGTATGCAACAAAAGGCTCGAGATAAGTGCATATAAGAAAGGACGTTATTTAAATTTTAAAGAGTTCTACTTCTCTTTGATATCAAAAACAAATTGGAGAAAAATTCCTGTTTTTACATATATATTTTTATTTGACAAATATCGTACCGTGTTCTGGATAGGATGTTCCAAAACTGTATGCACATTTTTATACTCACTTGAAACAAGGCCCAAGATAAGTAATAAAAGAAAGGACTTTATTTTAATTTTTACATCTGACTTCTGTTTGAATTTAATAACAAATTGCAGTTAAATTCCTGTGGTCTGAATTTTTCCCATTTATTACAAATTTTCAGAAATTTTCATAATTTCAGCATGATTTAATATAAAAAAAAAACATTCAACCAGATCAGACTGTCTTACCATTTTCCAAGAGGCACAAGACTGAATCCTCAACTGGGCTACTGTCACTTGACAGTCTTGTTTATGTTGCGGGCGCGCCTAATGTAATTTTTGCTTCTTTTTTTCAGATACTGCACTGTTTAAAAAAGCTGAAAAGGCTACCAGTAACGCTTGAACATCTACAGGTAAATTCACTGCTGTCATGGGAATGGTTGGAGTAGAGGAGAACGAATACTTACAATAGATCCAAACTAGAGAAATGAAAGCTAACATGTTCTGTAGCTGAAAACAATATTCATTCGTCCACTATCGCAAGATATGAGTAATTTGAATCAGAAGGGTTGCTAAATGTGCATCTGGCTTATTTAGCGGGGTCGGAATTAAACATTTTGTTGTCCCAGTTGTGATCTACGGCAACCAATTTTATCTTCTCTTCAAGAAACACGAACCGTAGAGGCAGTAAGAACTGTGGAATGGTAACGCGTGAAGTTAATTGTCTGCTATTAAGTACCTCAGTCTACTTATAGTGTGTTCTGCTGATGATTTGAAGCATTAGCTTATTCCTGTCGTTACGTGATTTCTGATCAACATTCCGGTTTGCAAGTTCCCGGCGTTTGTGTACTTCTAACAAGGCATTGACTTTTTTTTGGAGTTAACATTTGTTCATGTTTTGAAAAATATTGACATCAGGTAAACATTTCAAACCTAAGCGCCGCGACCTGAAATAAGTCAGTATCACTTTTTTCAATGAAAGTATAGATAATATTGGCTGGGAAAGTGATGAGAAGTTGTGTGGTTCTGTCCAAAGAAAAAGTCACTCAGGCAACGGAGTAACGATTTTTTAGAAATGTAATCAACCAATGTATTGTTAGTGATCACTTAAACCACCTACGTACCCTGCAAGTGTTTTATTAAACTAAATTTATGTTTCTGTGTCTTTTGTAACAAAAAAAAACTTTTTTTTTTCAGAAAACTAAGGTAGGGAAGGTTGTAAATGGCTTTCGCAAGCACGAGGGTACCGTTAGCGCAAAGGCAAAGGAACTTGTCAACTTGTGGAAAACGCTTGTCCCAGCATCCCCCGCTGAGCAAGATTCGTCGGGTAAGCCACATTTTCTGCAGAATCCGCACTCAGGTGGCATGGGTGAAAAGTTCAATGGCAATGTCACCGAATTTAGTTCTGATTATACATACAGCACGAGCTTGGGAAGGGAGAGGGGTTGTCAAGACAATGGTATTTTGAAGACTCCCCGCAAGCCGAAAACATGAGCTCCCAAAGAGCACAGCAACTATTGGTACACTGTAAGGAATTTTAGCAGAGAGCTATGAGGACCAAATGATGTGAGAGAAAATATTAAACAAGAATCGACGCCCTTACCTTGTGTGTGTATGTCTTGTTTTCCGCTCATATGTAAAACAGTTGAGCGAAAGTCTAGTATTTTATTCTTCAAATAAACAATTCAGATGCGGAGGAAGCTACGTATTATGGAAACAGCGACGTGGAGGTGACGTCAACGTCCTCGCCGCATGGGGAACAGTCAGAAGAATTGGCGGCAGGTGAGAAATTATTTAATGTGGTTAGATCAGGGAAAATGTATTTAATTCAAATAACATTTATACCATTTCCGTTCTTACCGAACAAAAGTAAAATTACGGTCAGGAAAATATGTTTTAAAGAGTATAGAGTTTCACGTCAAAAACAGATGTCGGGACCTGTGAAAATTTTTAATATTTTTAAAGGATGCGAATATATTGGAAATCAAATTCCTATCCTGAAGACATTCCTGGTAGCAAAAATTTCCGGTGAAGAAAATAAACACACATAAATATGCACATATTGATGTAACAACACACCTGTTTGCGACACGCTGTGCATTACTTGTGCAGATAAACGTGACAATTCTGATTCTGTAAGAGTGATGCTGAGTGTATAAAAGTGACGCAGAAACGCGACCGTGCTGAGTGTATAAAAGTGATGCAGAAACGTGACCGTGCTGAGTGTATAAAAGTGATGCGTATAGGTGACCGTGCTGTGTGTATAAAAGTGGCGAAGAAACGTGACCATGCTGAGAGTGTAAAAGTGATGCAGAAACGTGACCATGCTGAATGTATAAAAGTGGCGCAGAAACGTGACCATGCTGAGAGTGTAAAAGTGATGCAGAAACGTGACCATACTGAATGTATAAAAGTGGCGCAGAAACGTGACCTTGCTGTCTGTATAAAAGTGATGCAGAAACGTGACCATGCTGAATGTATAAAAGTGATGCAGAAACGTGACCATGCTGAATGTATAAAAGTGGCGCAGAAACGTGACCTTGCTGTCTGTATAAAAGTGATGCAGAAACGTGACCATGCCGAATGTATAAAAGTGGCGCAGAAACGTGACTATACTGATTCTATTAGCGTGATGCAAAAACGTGACTATGCTGTGTGTATAAAAGTGATGGAAAAACGTGACCGTGCCGAGTGTATAAAAGTGACGAGAGTGTGTTGTCTCCTCTGTAGCTGTCGACACACCTGTAGCGACCAATGACTCATCAAGCCCCGCGTCTCAAGCAGAAATTGACAGAGGCTCACCTCACAGACGGGAGCGTAGCGGTAAACACAGTGACGGACACAGTGCAAACCATGCGGAGGTACGTCACGACCGCTCTAAACACGACGATGAGCAGTCCAGGCATGACAGGTCACGTGAAGATCGTAAACACAAGTCACGTGATCGCGGGGACAAGTCACAGGACCACGGGGCCAAGCCACGTGACCGCGGCGACAAGTCATGTGACGGCAGAAACAAGTCACATGACCGAGAGAGAAAGTCACATGACCGAGACAACAAGTCAGGGAGAAGCCATGACCGCACCGAAAAGTCACATGACCGCGGTGACAAGTCACATGGCGAGCGTCACAAATCACACGGCGAGAGAGAACGCAGATCTAATGAACTAGAAAATAGCAAGTCTGGTGAAAAACACAAACGCCATAAAGAAGGGGCTGGCAAGTCTAGATCGCACGAAAACTCGCATTCAAAGTCAGGCTCTGGGTCGAAATCTGATAAAAATAGCCTGAAAGGGAGTAGTCCCACAAGTAGTCAAAGCGATGGTGATACATCAAAACATGAAAAAGCGCACTGTGATAAGAAACGGCTAGAGGGAGGAACACATATCACTGACGTCAGCAAAACGACTGAACCCGAGGGTGGGCCCAAGGCCAGTTCGGACAAGTCCATTTCTCTTGCACAGAAAATAGAGGAGTTTAAAGCTCAGTTAGGTGTGGAGATTGATTTATTTGCTGACAACAGCTCCAACGATTCCATGAAGAATCATTCTTCTCACAGAACTGCTCAGTCGAAAGAAACAAAAGTGTCGCATTCTAGTCGAAGCCACAACGCTCAAGACCCCAAGACGATTGATTCTAAAAACAGTATTAACCATGTCAGAGGTATGTCTTCAAATTTACTTGTTTTTTGTAGCAATGCAGTTAAGAAATTTTTACGAGGTTTGCTCGATTTGAAGGGATTCCCTTCCTTTTCATGTGCTGTCAGCTAAACAGGTCCCTTTCGGTTTTTTTATGCCAGTTTAATACTATAATGTTTAAATAAGATCTAGTTTTACTATATTTTAGCTTGGCTGTTGTGGAGAGTCCAAAAAATCATTTGAAAATAAAACTCCGGCACATATTTTCAGCAAGTCTTGTTTGTGCTCTGTTTGATATTGCTGACACAATGTTACAGAATCCTCACATTCTGGAGACGAAGGAAGCAATGCAATGTCTTTCGCGGACGCGTTAAATTTTAGTGAAACCGTCAAGGTGCCTAAAAAATCTAAGTCTAAACCAGCCACATCTTCACAAAGTCATAAGAGTAGTCATTCAGAGACTCAAACAGGGAGCAAATCAGGTTCGAAACACAGCCATTCAAAGAGCCATTCATCGAAGGACAGCAAGTCACATTCACACTCGTCAAGCAAGCGCAGCCACTCAAGTAGCCATTCAAGTAGCCATTCAAGGAGCAAAGCGGAGAAGTCCGATCACCATAAAACGAAAGACAGATCGAAGGGAAAAGAGCGCTCAAAATCGCGTGAGACCAGCAAGGGAGAGTCGCGCAAACGCAAGGGCGATGAGCTTCCTGTGCCTTTGCCCACGAAAGAGGTGAGAGGTCAGACCGTGCAACACACCAAGGTCATGCTGGTTGTTAGGGCTGTTTTAAGTGGCCGATTTTCCTGGTCACACAAGTCCACTCTCGCTCTTACAGACAAAAAAAAAAAAAAAGAAATAAATAAAAACAAGAAAAGCTTTTTACTTTGGGCATGCTTGTTTAGTTAGTTAAGGGTTATTTTTGAGTGCAACAGACCGCCTTCATTTTTATTTTCAGTGCTAAATGTAAATTTAGCATTCCACTAAAAATAAAGCTACGGGAATATTTTTCATACTCAGTGATCCGTTGTTCAGTCATTTTCCTTGGTCCACACTCGGTTATGAGTGACACCTGGTGATTGGTCGTGACGTATGCGCTGATATTGCAGGTGAAGCTCTCGATGGGTGACATCATGAACACACTACCTGAGATCACCCCGAACTACAAACCATTGCCTGCCAACCGGCCCGGATTCACCAGTCCCAGTCGCCACGGTGAGCTGCCATGAGGTGCTGTGGAAAAAAAACAAATACAGGCCCAGGGTCCCGGATCGATGTAGCTAATGAGGGCCAGGAAAAATGTGTGTGAGAAGTGTTTTTTCGGCGCAAAAAATACACATGAATGTTTCGGCGCCAAAAAAAAAAAAAATTGAGAGAGATAGATGCTCAGTCACTAATCACTTGCAACGTGGTGACCTTGTTTCAGAGGTCATTGACGATGCTCAAATCGCGGCCAAGAAGCACGGACGCTCCCAGGTGTACGCGGGAAGGAAGCAGCGCTTCTTAACAAGCAAGTCGATTTAATTTTTTTCGTTCATCTGACGGTCACAAGGAATTACTGAATTCCCTAAAATATTCAGAGAATAAGCGTATACCCCGATTACACGAATTCCCTGTAACATATATACAGTAAAACCTTGTCAATAGGTTACAATCCAAATACTTGGGTTATAAGTACCAGATCAAATCTGATAATGACCTTCAATTAAAAATATAAACATGAGATTTTCAAACAGATAAGTGAATCATGTTTGAGCAACCCGCACACCTCTATACTGTTTGAACTTTTCATTTTCATAAAGTGTGAAAAAACCATTGGGGTTACAGTGATGATTGTTTTTCGCTCGTAGCTGGCAATTAAATCACCATTGTTCTGCCTGGTTATGGCACAGTTGAAATGAGTCCCATAAAAAAGCAAGATGAGGATGTGTAAAATTGTTTGGACGTCAGGGTTGCCCTCTCCGTGCCCCACGCTTTATCGAAAACGGGAATATCGCTTGTAGGGAGATGGGAAGGCTTGTGGCGAAAGCGCTTGAATTACCCACTCGGCAAACGCACAAGGAACGCGATAGAAGCTGTGTTCTAAACTCCAGAATCTGTAGCATTTACTGTCTTTTTGCCTTTCCATGCAGGTGTGCCAAGACTGTATGATGCGTGCCTAGCTGTACTGAAGGATAACCTTGACGGTAAGCTGTGCTGATGACCGAACAGTTGTAACCCTCTCGTGTGGCGCTGAGCCACGAAAAAGCGTGACGGAGAAATAATGTATACAGTTGGCGGCATTCTTTGAAGTAGTTTGGCAGAAACGATCGGAGAAACTAGTTTGCTGCATTTGACGAGTAAGAGTATAGTTCTTGTGATCATTCTGTCAGAATTGTCTCTCGTGCTGCGGAGGAATATAGTTATGTGCTTGTCCGGGCTGTATCTTGGAAACTATAGGTGGGATTATTTTGAAATTTCATACGCGAACAGAGAACATATCGGAAGGTGATAAAGGTCGTATTTTTGTGTTCGGATTCATGAAAAATTGTCAAAATGACAGTATTTTGCAATTTGGTAAAAAATAGCATTCAAACAATTTTGGCCTCGTAATGGAAAACGTCTTTTCGGGGCTATATCTTCGAACCAATAGGTAGGATTGTTTTGAAATTTTACATAAGGATAGAACACATATTGGAAAGTGTGCAGCGTCGTATTGTTCATGAAAAATTCTCAGAATGACAGTATTTTGAAATAATAAAATTTATCGTGGATGTAATTTTGTCGGCAAAACTCTTTTTCTGATATCTCTAAAATTCCACACACGGATAAAACTGATATTGAATATCGCCAAAAAAGCTTCTTTGTTATTCCCCCGCCGGGGACTAGTTTTCGGGTCTGTCCGTCCGTCCATCTGTCGACACCTTTTTTGTTAACCCACTCAAGCCTACATTTTTCCACCGATTGTTAAGATATTGTATATATGGTTAGTACTGGAACGAACAAGGATCGGTATTGTAAATGAGCCATGTCGGCCAAGGACATTGGGGCCCAGCTGAACTTCACAAATTTTCCCAATCCTTACTCAGTTGAATGAGTTTGTTAACACACTCAAGCCTACATTTCTGGATCGATTGTTAAAATCTTGTACATATAAGGAGTATTGGAACCAACAAAGGTCGGTATTGTAAATGAGCCCTGTCGGCTCAAGGACATTTGCCCAGCTGAACTTTGGAATTTTCACAGCCCTTACATACTGGAATGAGTTTGTTAACACACTCAAGCCTACATTTCTGCATCGATTGGCAAGATATCTTAACTATAAGTAGTATTGGAACCAACAAGTGTTGGTATTGTAAATGAGCCACGTCGGCCCAAGGACATTGGCCCAGCTGAACTTCACAAATTTTCCCAATCCTTACTCAGTTGAATGAGTCTGTTAACACACTCAAGCCTACATTTCTGGATCGATTGTTGAAATCTTTTACATATAGGAAGTATTGGCACCAACAAAAGTCGGTATAGTAAATGAGCCCTATCGGCCGTAGGACATTGGCCCAGCTGAACTTCAGAAATTTTCACAACCTTTACATACTGGAATGAGTTTGTTAACACACTCAAGCCTACATTTTTTTATCAATTGGCAAAATGTTATACACATAGGTAGTATGGGTGGTAACAAGAATTGGTATGGTAAATGAGCCATGTCGGCACAAGGACATTGGCCCAGGTGGAATTTAAAAATTCACGAACATGATACGAATTGCTTTAGGGTTGTAGTCCAACCCAACAAGATCAAATACTGGGATTGTACGCTGGCGGGGGACATAGTCAGTTTGACTGACCCACTTGTTTTTTTTTTTTTTAAATATAATACTTTTGTCGAAATATCAAAGTGTAAAACTGTTAGAATTGTGAAAAACGTAATCAAATTGGCTGTAGTATGGCACTTTGCAAACCGACTTTAGTACCGATTTCATATGTCGTCCGTGTTACACAGGGGATCTTGTTTCTCTCTGAGGCTCTTGTTTCGTTTAATTGAAGAAAAAAACCGAACTCTCAGTGTTTTCAGATTTTAAGAATCAAAATGACTGCAGCTAGACACGTTCACCGTTGATGTGACACGTTACGATGACATGTTTGTTGTGACACATTTAGGCTGAGATGTTTCTTCTGACGCGTTTACCTAGTTAGTTGTGACACGGATACCGTGGCGTGTTTGTTTTAACACGTCTACAATGACATATTTGTTATGACTCGTTTATCGTGACATGTTCATTGCGACGTTTGCCGTGGCGTGCGTGTCGTGGCACATTTTACCGTGACACGTTTGTTTTGACACGTTCACCGGGACATTCTTGTGCTGACACGCCTTGCCTGTGTCGTTGACAGCGCTGGAGTACGTGGGCGGCGTGCCGTATTCCATCCTCAAGCCCGTGCTCGAGCGCTGCTCGCCTCAACAACTCTACAACATCGAGGAGTATAACCCGGTAAGTCGGGGCTGGAGTACGTGCTGCGGTATTGTGTGGTCGTGGACTGGTGCTAGGTGAAATCTTTCGGTA
Organism: Protula sp. h YS-2021; assembly: GCA_949752745.1. Classification (NCBI taxonomy): domain Eukaryota; kingdom Metazoa; phylum Annelida; class Polychaeta; order Sabellida; family Serpulidae; genus Protula; species Protula sp. h YS-2021. The sequence continues at coordinate 43,325,176 of OX457030.1, read as the reverse complement.
TATTTTGCCGCCGTTCAAAAAGGTAAACATTTGCAGTTTACTGGTCCAGTTAACTGTTTAGTTCAATGTTTGGTTTGCAGACGGCCTTGGTTAAACCGGTATTCATGGAACAAGTTAACTAAATTTGAACTAACGGGTACAGTTAACTAGAGGTTAACTCGTTCTTCGAGGATTCTCCAAGGACGTAGCCATGGCAGGGAGGTCAAAGGAGAAACTGTGGTACTGTAACACAAAAATTTATTGATGACTGTAACAATTTTTGCAGAAGTTCGGTGATAACGATGTTCTTTCAGTTGCACTGGACGCTTTGAGAAAATTATGTGGTAAAATAAAAATATAACATTTTCATAATTATCAGATAAATAATATCTTTTGTGTGTGTGCGTGGGGGGGGTGATGGAGGGGGGGGGGGTTTCCGATTACAGCTTCTTATCAGAAGGTTTTCACCAGATTGTGGCGGAATTTTTGTCTGTATTATGTCTTTTTCGAATAATATCTGAGCCTCTTTTGATCGGAGTCGGGGCAACAGCGTGGTATTCCTTGCGTTGCAAGAACCCTTGGAAAGGAATGTATTTTAACTGTTTGTATTTTACCTTTGTGCTTTTTTTTTCTTCTTTCTCTCTCTCTTATTTTTTTTTTTTTGCTTCCTTTTTTCTTAAGAAGAAAGTAAGAACTGCACCATTGTTTTCTCAAATATATCTGAACTTTTAGGGCCGATTTCACAACATAAGTCTAGACCTGGTCTGAAATCAGGTTTCAAACCCAGTCTAGACAGGGTTTTGTCAGTTTATACAGACATGGAAGATCACATATGAATATGGTCTGGACCGAGGCTGTGAAATTCACTATGGTCTGAAAGCCAGTCTTAACCGCGGTCTAGACTAAGTTTGCTCCAAATCAGGTCTAGACTGAAGTTGTGAAATCGACCCTTAAACTTTTAAAAGTTAAAAGTAAAAAAAAGTTAAGATGTTTAGTTGAACTGGTGCAGCTAACTGTTCAGTTGAAAGAAGAAGTTAACTTTTTCTGTTGTACAGTTACCCATTTTGTTAAATTTTGTGAATACAGCGGTAGGTGGTTGGTGGGGAATGTAAAAAAGTTCGTAATGTTTCTTCTTTTATGGGTGGTCGATTGGTAATGTGGTGGCAAGTAGACTTTCGGGATCAGTTCAATGCCTTAAACTTGCCGCGTTGCTTAACAAGGCTATAATGGAAAGCCCTGTCATTTGACGTTCTGTTTTGTGAACACGGTACGAAATACCAGCGGGAAGCAAAGCGTACCTGTAAGATAAATGGAAAGCCGTGGAAATCCGATTTGGTTGTGCGGCTTGTTTGATCTGGATAATGTGTGCTGTTGTCAGACATTCATAGAGGAAGACGATGAATTGTGGGAGAAGCACAGCTCACGAGAATTCAAAGGCATCGAACCGGAGGAATTCGAGACTTATCGAGAGTTGTACCTGGTATGTGGTCGGTAGTGACAGGCTGGACTGTAAACCAAACCGTATCGAAGTCAGCTCAAGAATGTCCCTTATTATTTGAGTACCAAAATACACGCTAGATCAGTGAAAATGTGGAAATATTTAATTTTACGCAAAATTGCTTTGTTGCCAAAATATCTATGAAGGCAAAACCTCTACAAGCTAATTTATACCTCAATCAAATGTAATTTGAAGAGCGATAATTTTACAATGGTACTATGCAAAGTTAGTCTTCTGTCTGTGATGTGACAGCTATTTGAATGTTATGCGAAATATTTTCTTTCTCTTTCGCAGAGAAAATTGGATGAAAGGGAAGCGAAATTAAAAAAATTAACGGCCAATATCAGCAGTAATATATCGGCATCAAAACCAGGTGGGTAGCTAAAGCGCAATCAAAAACTGGCTGTTGTGTGCTTGCAAGAGTATTATGCAGAAACGCGATGAAACCTGCGTTTGACAAATTAAACTGTCGTTTTGAAATAATTGTTAAAAGGAATTTTCTTAGCCTGTAAATTTGGCTATAAAAAGTTTGTTATTGCAGCACTTTGACAGTGATCGTAATATTTTAAGCTAAGAAGAAGTACATAATTTTTTAACTGACTTCAGATTGAAAACTAAATGACTTCAAAGTGTTCACAAAGTTTTTTTTCACTTAATACACAAATTTAACCAAAGTTAAAATAACTGTCTGCAGTGTTTGATTTACACGAAGACTTTATGCTACCTCCGCTCAGTTAATAGATAAGTAAATGAAAAAAAAAAAATGATGAAAAAAAGAAGAGAAAGGAAGTGGAGAAATGAGGGTGGCGTTGTTGTATTGTGGGCGTAGTGCGGCAGACGAAGCTGGCGTATGTGGACACACTGGCGAAGGCGCCGCGTGGCGTGCGCAAACAGCAGCAGAGGTACGGCACTGCTGGACCGGTGCACCGCAAGCATGACCCGCTGGCCAAGCTGAGCAGTCACCGCACAGAGAGCAAGGCATCGGGGAGTGGCTGTAAGTATGGGGATGGGGGGGGGGGAGCAGGGCAGTAACCACAGGTTCCGTCAGCGCAAGCAGGACCCGCTAGCCAAGCTGAGCAGTCACCGCGCAGAGAGCAAGGCATCGGGGAGTGGCTGTAAGTATGGGGATGGGGGGTTGGGGGGAGCAGGGCAGTAACCACATGCCCCGTTAGCGCAAGCAGGACCCGCTAGCCAAGCTGAGCAGTCACCGCGCAGAGAGCAAGGCATCGGGGAGTGGCTGTAAGTATGGGGATGTGGGGGGGGGGGCAGGGCAGTAACCACATGCCCCGTTAGCGCAAGCATGACCCGCCAGCCAAGCTGAGCAGTCACCGCACAGACAGCAAGGCATCGAGGAGTGACTGTGAGAGGGGGTCGGAGGGGCGGGCAGGCCCCGTCACTGCGAGCAGGACCCGGTAGTCAAGCTGAGCAGTCACCGCACAGACAGCAAGGCATCGGGGAGTGACTGTGAGAGGGGGTCGGAGGGGCGGGCAGGCCCCGTCACTGCGAGCAGGACCCGGTAGTCAAGCTGAGCAGTCACCGCACAGACAGCAAGGCATCGGGGAGTGACTGTGAGAGGGGGTCGGAGGGGCGGGCAGGCCCCGTCACTGCGAGCAGGACCCGGTAGTCAAGCTGAGCAGTCACCGCACAGACAGCAAGGCATCGAGGAGTGACTGTGAGAGGGGGTCGGAGGGGCGGGCAGGCCCCGTCACTGCGAGCAGGACCCGGTAGTCAAGCTGAGCAGTCACCGCACAGACAGCAAGGCATCGAGGAGCGACTGTGAGAGGGGGTCGGAGGGGCGGGCAGGCCCCGTCACTGCGAGCAGGACCCGGTAGTCAAGCTGAGCAGTCACCGCACAGACAGCAAGGCATCGGGGAGTGACTGTGAGAGGGGGTCGGAGGGGCGGGCAGGCCCCGTCACTGCGAGCAGGACCCGGTAGTCAAGCTGAGCAGTCACCGCACAGACAGCAAGGCATCGAGGAGCGACTGTGAGAGGGGGTCGGAGGGGCGGGCAGGCCCCGTCACTGCGAGCAGGACCCGGTAGTCAAGCTGAGCAGTCACCGCACAGACAGCAAGGCATCGGGGAGTGACTGTGAGAGGGGGTCGGAGGGGCGGGCAGGCCCCGTCACTGCGAGCAGGACCCGGTAGTCAAGCTGAGCAGTCACCGCACAGACAGCAAGGCATCGAGGAGTGACTGTGAGAGGGGGTCGGAGGGGCGGGCAGGCCCCGTCACTGCGAGCAGGACCCGGTAGTCAAGCTGAGCAGTCACCGCACAGACAGCAAGGCATCGAGGAGCGACTGTGAGAGGGGGTCGGAGGGGCGGGCAGGCCCCGTCACTGCGAGCAGGACCCGGTAGTCAAGCTGAGCAGTCACCGCACAGACAGCAAGGCATCGGGGAGTGACTGTGAGAGGGGGTCGGAGGGGCGGGCAGGCCCGTCACTGCGAGCAGGACCCGGTAGTCAAGCTGAGCAGTCACCGCACAGACAGCAAGGCATCGGGGAGTGACTGTGAGAGGGGGTCGGAGGGGCGGGCAGGCCCCGTCACTGCGAGCAGGACCCGGTAGTCAAGCTGAGCAGTCACCGCACAGACAGCAAGGCATCGAGGAGTGACTGTGAGAGGGGGTCGGAGGGGCGGGCAGGCCCCGTCACTGCGAGCAGGACCCGGTAGTCAAGCTGAGCAGTCACCGCACAGACAGCAAGGCATCGAGGAGCGACTGTGAGAGGGGGTCGGAGGGGCGGGCAGGCCCCGTCACTGCGAGCAGGACCCGGTAGTCAAGCTGAGCAGTCACCACTCATACAGCAACGTATCGGGGAGTGGCCGTGGGAGGGGGTGTAGGGGCAGGCCCCGCCACTTCGCACAGGACCCGGTAGTCAAGCTGAGCAGTCACCGCGCAGACAGCAAGGCATTGGGGAGTGCCTGTAAGTGAGAGGAGGGGCTGGGAGGGAATATGAGGAGGGGGGCGGGGGCAGGCCCCGTCACCGCAAGAAGACCCGCGAGTCAAGCTGAGCAGTCACTGTGCGCGTAGCGGAGCATGGAGGAGTGGCTGTAAGTGACAACATACAGGTGGGAGGGTTGGGGGGAGGGGGGTGGGGCTTAGTATTTGTGTATTGACGAACTTCAAATTTCAACTCATGCGCTCAGCTCGAGACGCAACTTCTGGAAACAAATTCTGATAGCACTTCTATATTGCCGGGAGCGAAGAAGCAAAAATTGTGGTCAGAAAAAAACGCTTATGCAGAACTTAACATTTCACTTCAAATATTCGACGTGTGAAAATTGTCAAAATTTTAAATCCGTTCGAAAGCTTTTAATTAATTTTAATAGCGTTTCTATATTTTCTGTAGCCATTTCTAAAAACTTGCCTGGAAAAACATTTATAGGGGATTGAGAATGCCCAGGACGGGAGCTTTGAAAACTGAAAACGGATTAGGAAGCTCCTTGAACAATTTTTAATAGTGTTTCTACAGTTCTAGTGGCGATTTGTAACCAAAAATAAAAAAATTATCTCCTTGCAGATACATTTTCAATCAAATGGATCTAAAAGATGTTGCATAAGATGTGCTTGGGTGAGCTTGAACCTTTTGTAGATCCAAGACCTAAAATAGTAGGCGAGGTTAAATAAGGTACTGTACCTTTCGTGAGAGACAAGTCTTTTTTTCTTCTTTCTTTAAGGAAGGGGGGGGGGGAGGGAATATATCCCGTAATAAAAATGTTGCAGATAATTACATATTGCATATTACATATAAGTTTCCGGAATATTTTGACGGTCGTTCTTGTGACAAATGTTTTTGTTTACAAAAACAAGAAATGAAATATTAAATCAATTGAAAACTTTGCGATGTATCCCTATGCACTGATGAATTTGTGTGCACTATCCGCTCTAGTTATCGTTGATCTAAGTTAACCTGTTCCGGAATATACTAAGTTGACTATAGTGCCTTGATTCGCAAACAACGACAACATGTGAATTCTTATTTGCTTCATATACAAATACTTTATGTACACCTGTTTTGTGGCTGGAAACAGAAGTGTGCCCGGCCGTATTTGATAGTGTAATGCATATACTAGGTGTTCCCATCTCCCCCCCCCCCCCCCCCACTGTGACCAAAATCCTAGATTATATAATGCTTTGACGAAAATGATGGTCATTCAACGTCAAAAATGGCAATCAGTGTGCATTTCGGATCGAGTGGAAGCTAGTTCCGCAGCGAGTGATTTGGGTACCATAGATGTGCGCATTATCGCTCTCGAGCTCTTCAGAAAAACTAACCAGCTGCCAGCAATAACACATTTCGGATCAGAATGGTTTTGTAATATCGGTCTTTTGTGTCCTACCTATGTAAAAAAAATTGGAAAGTATGGCACTTAGGGAGATCTGTATGAAATCACTGATTGAAACTTGAAACGGCGTTTTGACCGAGCTTATCTGGTGTGGAAATGGGGGAGGTTAAAGGGAGCTTATCCGCCGTCCGTATGTATGCATGTTCATTAGTTAGACAAACGCGGAAAGTGCTACTACCCTCGAGTTTTTCCACTGCTTGATCTGTATTTTGGCAAAAGAGTTGCTGATGTTTCTTGGTCGCAGAACCCCAAGACGTGCTTGGCCAGTGGACTAAACTAGACAAGGGTGAACCAGTAAATAATTTCTTTTTTTTTTCATTTGCAGCTTCAACAAGCGCGTCAAATCCGAGCCCTGCTGCCCGGCCGGTGAGCTCGCTGCTGCCGCCTCCAGAACCCGTGGGCCGCAAGCGCCGTGAGTTCCACTCTACTTTTCTTATACCATAGCATCCGCTATTGTCCGCAGACATTCCACGATATCTGCAGATATTTCAGGATATCTGCAGGCATCCTGGTATATATGCAGACATCTAGGGGTATCCAGGGATGTCTGAGGAACTCTCCCTGAGGATATCTCGGAGGTTATCCGTAGCCTTTACTTACCATATACTGTTCTTCGTCCTTGGTTTGTCTGTACACGTGGACATCTCGATTGAAAAATAAATAAGGAAAAGTTTCGAACTTTTTTTTTTTTTTTTTTTTTTTACATTACATTAGCTAAATCTCTGTTTCTCTAGTGATGCAAAATGTTATTTTTAAAATAAGTCATTGAAATTATAATATTTATTTACGAATATTGCTGCTGCGCTGTTTAAGCACTGAAAACTAGTTAAACCTTTCTCGCAAAATTATGAATGCAGCAGCCCTGTATCAAGACGCGAGGACCATTTTCACTATGTTAGTCAATTCTGTAATATTTGCTGTGCAATCGGCGTATTTCCAAATGTTCTGTCTTAGACCTTTTGGATGAACACTTTTGGATAATTCCAATACTTGCTCCCTAGATTTTCCCGCATGCCGGGGATTGATTTGAAAGTAAGCCTCCCATGCCGCGGTGCTGATATTTGGGCGGCATTCGAGTGTTCTGTGTGACTGTAATCCCCAGCGGTTTGCATGTCCGGTATACATGCCCCCGGGAAAACCATCCCAGCCGATTTCAATGAGCGCAGATCCAGGCTTCATAAAGCGATAGTGTTCCAGGCCGGCACCGGAAACTCCCATGAGCAGGTCCGTGCACCGCACGAGCTGTACCTGCTCGCCCATCGGCAAGTCTTCAAAATATACCTGGCGCACGGAGACGGGCAGCGCCATCTGTAGGGCGCGCTCAAGATCGTCTGCGTTTAGCATCCTTCGATGACGCCGCACTTGGATGACCACCTGCGGCACGTCATGTGACGTACACTTGTCGCGGCTGACGTTCATGGCCTGCAGCATGACGTTCTCGAGCTCTCGCGGCACCACCGCGGAGCTGGCGTGGCCCAGAGCCGCCACTCTGTAGCACGTGCCATGGGCGACGGTGGCGTACACGTCATTGTACGTCACGCCGAGATGGCGCAGGAAGGACTCGCTCAGCGCCTTCTGCGCTGCGTCCAGGCGCTCCCTGGACGCGCGCGTGTTGTAGTCGTACGTGCTGGCGAGGAAGTGCACTTCCGGTCCGTGCCGGGGACGAACGCAGCTCCAGGAGTCGCCCACGCTCTTCATCGTGGCGTACGTACCGGGGAACGTGTCTAGCCACAGGTGGTGCAGATTGGTGTAGTAGGTGTAATCCACAAAGTACGCATGCGCATCCAGGATCGTGTAGTGGGCGGGGATAGGCGAGGTCGTGAACTGGAACGGCCACTTGTTCATGACCCTCATGCGGGACCCACGAAATTGGCGCGTTGTGTTCATATTCGAATTGTGCACCACTATGAGTTTCTTTTCACCTTGGGTCTCGATGCAGACGTTTCTGAAGAGCTTTATTTCGGCAGTCATTTCCAAGGCAGTGACGTTGTTAGGTTGTTGAAGTAAGCGATGCTGTGCGGTTTCAAACCGAGGCAGAGCTATCTGTGATGTGTACGGGTATGATGGACAGAAGAGAACAAAGAACAGACATACCACACACAGCAGCAAGTATGTACTCCCTTCTCTTGCAGTCATTCTGTCCAAACCTTGAGTACAGTAACAATTATATCCAGCTATCCTTAATTCCGTTTGAGTGTCAGCTAGTTTGAATAGAAAATGACTGACTGCTCCACACGTTAATACTTTTTGCACCTGACATTTTTTGTTCAGCTTTATTTATTAACTTTCAATCTCATGAATGGAATTTCAATTCACGATGTCACAAATGGCTTGATTGATTAACATAAAGGCTTTTCTCGCGCAATCCTAGATATACACGGAAAGTGAAACGTAACCTGTTATGTAGTACACGTGTGGGTGGTTAAAAATGTAGAAAAATAACCAAGCCAAAATTGAAATGAAATGTCTTTGGCAGTGTTTGTGCTTACTTCGGGGGAGGGGGGAGTGCAGAAATGTCCGGCCACTAATGTTATCGCATGCCTTTCCATGGCGTGGACGGACTATGATCTGGAGAATTTTGTACCAGATCCGGATGTGCGCGTGGCGTGGACGGACTATGATCTGGAGAATTTTGTACCAGATCCGGATGTGCGCGTGTCCCTTCTCTTCTCATAAATTCCCGAACCCGGTCGTAAGAACGCAGGAGCAGAGGCTACCAATATTACAATCACAAAAGGCAGCAATTGCCATTGGCATTCTCATTCCCTACAGGGGGAATATATGCGATCGACCGCGTGTCGGTCGGTCTGTCATCAAGAGCTTGTTAACACGATAAGTTAAAAACTGCTGCAAGGATTTTAATGAAACTTGGTATGTAGCTTAAATGGGAACAAACACAGATCGGTATTGTAAATGGGACAGGTTCGTCCAAGGAAAATGGACCAGCTGGACTTAGAAAATTTCAGCTCTTGATTGACTATTGATGGCCGTGTTTAACTGATTGGGGGTGGGGGGGGAGAGGGGGGGGCTGTGGGGAATATGTGGGCTATGCACACTGCTTTAGTTCCTTTAGCCAGTGCGTCCTAATCTGGTCATCCCAGTTACTGAACAGCAAAGTAACTGGTATGAATATTAGTCACTACTTAGCTGTTTTTTTTTTAATTCAATACATATAAATGATTTTTTAAATTTAAAATGCAGAAATAAAGAACATCGATAATAACACGATGACTGCTTCATCATTTTATTGAACTTCTAAACTGGTAGATACGATAACTACGATTTCTGTTCGTTTGTCGTGATCAATGCAGTGAAGAGAGAAATGGTTCCAGCACACAAACCCCAACAGGCACATTCTCCAACTATTTTTAAACCAGTTTAGCTTGATTGCTGTTGCCATGTCCGTCCAGCATTTTTAAATTAAAAGACTGTTTTGTTCTCGCCATGTCTTGGACGCTATTTGTCCTACGGTTCTGAAATTTCATAAGGTGAATATATATATATACAGTCGGACCTCGGTATAACGAAGTGGCTGGGACTGTAGGATTTTATTCGTTATAGCGAGGTTTCGTTATATCCGGATTTCTCGAAAAAGTCAAAGGTATAAGAAATATAAACTTTGGAGTTTACTTGTGACCAAGATACATACCGACGCATACTGCACATGTACGTGTATAGGTATTTACAACAACTTGACGTTTGAGTTACATTTTAGCAAAAAACTTGGTAATGCAAGTCTGAGTCTGGAGCGCACTTCGCTTAGTTTCAAAAAAATTTGACAATTTGTTGATCAGTTCGATAGCTTCGTCTGCGTTTTCAAATGTTCCCACTTCATATCGTAACAGTTCCAGGTTGTCCGAAATCTCATTTACGTTGCGGCGTTTAGGAGGTTCTGGTTCTTGCTCTGTCAATTCCTCTTGTTCTAGATCTTTTGCTGAAGTGAAGTCTTTGATATCAAAGACTTCCGTACACTCAGCGTTTGCGTCAACTTGCACATAACACTCAAAGTCCTCGCTCTTCATGGCGGTTGGTTCTGAGACAGTCTCTTGCCTTATCTCAATGTATCCTGGCACATCGCTTTGTGGTACATTTTCAGTCACAACGCGATAAAAACAGTTTTGCATCTTTGTCTTTTATCCACGTGGATAATGTGCTTTGCGGTATATTTAAATCCGCAGCAAGTTTGCTTTTTTTTTTACCGTTTTCAATATCCTTTAATGTTTGGTATTTTACATCCAAGGAGAATAATTTCCTTTTTGCTGCTTTTTTTTGCCGTATTCATGGTTGAAAGTTGCAAAAAAGCCTGAGCAAACTGAACACACAACAGAACTTGCTACTGAGTATTGTTGACTTAAAAGACAAGACGCTGTTATGGTCAGTACAGGCCAGGCCTGGAGAGGTTGCAATGATTTAAAGAGGGCATTCGAATCTCTTAAGCAAACAAACAGTGTATGGGCCAAGACAATGGGGTGCGGATATATACTTGCGTTTGAAGCAAGGCCAGGCAAAAGCTGCGCTGCAAAAATGGGTTGTAGTTTATTTTTGAGTACATTATAGCATGCACTCTATTATTGTATACTCTGTATGAGTCCATTATTACATGGAAATATGACTTCGTTATAAAAATACTTCGTTATAGAGGGAATTTAAATCATATATATAAGTGTTTTTTTCCGGGACTTGGAAATTCCTTCGTTATAACCGATATTTCGTTATAACCGGTCTCGTTATAAATGGGTCCGACTGTATATTATATAATAATATATATATATATGTATAAATGTGGAATTTGCACAGAAACAGGAAATTGTCATTGAAACAGAAGAATGGATAGAGGTTACCTTTTCCCATATTTTACCTGTGACCTCTTCTTCTTCCGGATTGACAAATCCATTTTATAGCCATTTTTTAAATGCTACTTCTGCACCTCCCTTAACTCTTTGTTAGTGTTCACTTGGTGGTCATCTGGTATTTTTTATTTATTTATTTATTTGGTGTGTATGTGTGATCCAGTTTCAAAATATTTCTTGCCGGTGGTTTTCATTATGTTTCTTCCGAGTTAAGCTCTTCCGGTGATCTTTAAAAAAAAAATTCTTTTGATTCTCCAAAAAAATTGAAGTCGTGTCGGCCTTTGAAACAGCTCTAAGGGTCGGGTTTTTCAAAATTATTCTTCTCCTGCAGCTGATTTTCATTGCTTTTTAGTCCCCCGCCGGGGGACTATAGTTTTCGGGTTTGTCCGTCCGTCTGTCCGTCTGTCGACACTTTTTTTGTTAACACACTCAAGCCTACATTTTTCCACCGATTGTTAAGATATTGTATATATGGGTAGTACTGGAACGAATAAGGATCGGTATTGTAAATGAGCCATGTCGGCCCAAGGACATTGGCCCAGCTGAACTTCACAAATTTTCCCAATCTTTACTCAGTCGAATGAGTTTGTTAACACACTCAAGCCTACATTTTTCCACCGATTGTAAAGATATTGTATATATGGATAGTACTGGAACGAACAAGGATCGGTATTGTAAATGAGCCATGTCGGCCCAAGAACATTGGCCCAGCTGAACTTCACAAATTTTCCCAATCTTTACTCAGTCGAATGAGTTTGTTAACACACTCAAGCCTACATTTTTCCACCGATTGTAAAGATATTGTATATATGGATAGTACTGGAACGAGCAAGGATCGGTATTGTAAATGAGCCATGTCGGCCCAAGGACATTGGCCCAGCTGAACTTCACAAATTTTCCCAATCCTTACTCAGTCGAATGAGTTTGTTAACACACTCAAGCCTACATTTCTGATTCGATTGTTGAAATCTTATAGATATAGGAAGTATTGGAACCAACAAAGGTCGGTATTGTAAATGAGCCCTGTCGGCCCAAGGACATTGGCCCAGCTGAACTTCACAAATTTTCCCAATCCTTACTCAGTTGAATGAGTTTGTTAACACACTCAAGCCTACATTTTTCCACCGATTGTAAAGATATTGTATATATGGATAGTACTGGAACGAGCAAGGATCGGTATTGTAAATGAGCCATGTCGGCCCAAGGACATTGGCCCAGCTGAACTTCACAAATTTTCCCAATCCTTACTCAGTCGAATGAGTTTGTTAACACACTCAAGCCTACATTTCTGATTCGATTGTTGAAATCTTATAGATATAGGAAGTATTGGAACCAACAAAGGTCGGTATTGTAAATAAGCCCTGTCGGCCCAAGGACATTGGCCCAGCTGAACTTCACAAATTTTCCCAATCCTTACTCAGTTGAATGAGTTTGTTAACACACTCAAGCCTACAATTCTAGATCGATTGTTGAAATCTTTTAGATATAGGAAGTATTGGAACCAACAAAGGTCGGTATTGTAAATGAGCCCTGTCGGCCCAAGGACATTGGCCCAGCTGAACTTCACAAATTTTCCCAATCGTTACTCAGTTGAATGAGTTTGTTAACACACTAAAGCCTACAGTTCTAGATCGATTGTTGAAATCTTTTAGATATAGGAAGTATTGGAACCAACAAAGGTCGGTATTGTAAATGAGCCCTGTCGGCCCAAGGACATTGGCCCAGCTGAACTTCACAAATTTTCCCAATCCTTACTCAGTTGAATGAGTTTGTTAACACACTAAAGCCTACAGTTCTAGATCGATTGTTGAAATCTTTTAGATATAGGAAGTATTGGAACCAACAAAGGTCGGTATTGTAAATGAGCCCTGTCGGCCCAAGGACATTGGCCCAGCTGAACTTCAGAAATTTTCACTACCCTTACATACTGGAATGAGTTTGCTAACACACTCAAGCCTACATTTTTGGAAACAATTGACAAAATGTTATACACATAGGTAGTATGGGTGGTAACAAGAATTGGTATTGTAAATGAGCCATGTTGGCCCAAGGACATTGGCCCAGCTTGAATTTTAAAATTCACGAATATGATACGAAGGGTTGTAGTCCAACCTAACAAAATCAAATACTGGGATTGTACGCCGGCGGGGGACATAGTCAGTGTCACTGACCTACTTGTTTTTTCTTCTTTTTTTGGCCCATCTCGAAATATTGGCCTCATGCAGCCGTTTAGGGATAAACTTTTTCAAAGGAGTTCTCCTTCTGCATGTAATTTTAGTCTGATTGTTTTCAATTTCTCGGCGCAGTCCAAAATTATGCTTCCATGAGAATTACTTTTTTTAGGATCCGCAAGATCTAATTCAAATGTCGGCCGCGGGTGCATTGGCCGGACGTTAAACACCAAACAAACAAGCGTTACACATCTGCAGACGGCGTCAGTTAGTTAGTTGGTTGTTTATTTGGTGAAGTTTTATTTCAAAATGCATCTCCTTCTACAATTCCGAGCCGATGTCATTTATTTTTGGTGTGAGGCACCCCTAAGGAGTCATCCATACGGCTTGTGCTTTTTCGCGTGAATTGGAAATTTTTTTATTTTTTTTTTCGGAATTTAAAAAAATAATAAAACGAATCTCCTTCTACAGCGCATCGACGCAAGTTAAATGAACGCGCACACTAGTCCGAAATAACAACCGCACAACGACGCAAGTTGCATAAACATGCGCAGTGATCCGAAATGCGAACCGCTCATCAACGTAGATTAAATAAACATGCGCACTGGTCCGAAGAATGAACCACGCATCGACGGAAGTTGAATAGACATGCGCACTGGTCCGGAATGCGAACCGCGCATATACACAAGTTAAATAACATACGCACTGGTTCCAAAATAAGCACCTCGCATCAACGCAAGTGAAATAAACATACGCACTGGCCCGAAATGCACACCGCACATCAACATAAGTTAAATAAACGTGGGCACTGGTCTGAAATCCAAACCGCGCATCAACACACGGTAAACAAACATGCGCAGTGGTCCGAAATGCGAACCGAGCGCCAACGCAAGTTAAATTAACAGGCGCACTGGTCCAGAATAAGCACCGCGCATCAATGCAAGTTAAAAAAAAAACATGCGCACTGGTTCGAAATGCGAACCGCGCTTTAACCCAACTTAAATAAACATGCACACTGGTCCAAAATAAGAACCCTGCATCAACTCAAGGTAAAAAAATATGCGCATTTGTATGAATTACGAACCGCGCGTCGACGCAAGTTACATAAACATGTACACTGGTCTAAAATAAGCACCGCGCATAAACGCAAATGAGTGAATTGGAAAATTTTTGAATTTTTTTTTTTGGGGGGGGGGAATTTAAAAAAAAAATTAAAGCGAATCTCCTCCTACAGCCAATTGACGCAAGATAAATGAACTCGCGCACTAGTCCAAAATAACAACCGCGCAACGACGCAAGTAAAATAAACATGCGCATTGGTCTGAAATAAGAACCGCGCATCAACACAAGTTAAATAATCATGCGCACTGGCCCGAAATGCGAAACGCTCATCAACACAAGTTGAATAGATATGCCCACTGGTCCGAAATGCGAATCGCGCATCGACGCAAGTTAAATAAACATGCCCACGGGTCCGAAATGCTAGCCGCGCCTCAACGCACGCTAAATAAACATGCGCACTGGTCTGAATAAGAACTGCGCATCGAGGCAAGTTACATGTGCATGCGCACTGGTCTGAAATGCGAACCGCGCAATAATTGCGTATGTCCGAGCAACAGTACACGTGTGTGGATACATTTTCGATACGTTGTTCGAAGGTATCTCTGGTAGACTATCCAGTCTACCAGAGATGCACAAGATCTGTTTAGTATTTTTCTTAGAAACAAATCTTTGTCTGTATTTATCGGTCTATGTTTGCGTCCGTTGCTAAATTAATTATTTAGTCAGCTCTTTGCCATCTCGTTTTTTAAAGCCCAATTTTTCCGGGAAATTCCCTTGCTCATGCACGCTGGAATTGGTCTTATCGCTTTTCGTAAGCTGGAGCTCTGTCCTTGGACAAACTTTTTTTTTCTCCGCAAACTTGTTTTCATTTCATTACCAAACTGTTTCGCGTAATGGTTAGCGTTTTTTTTTTCAGTACCTGGAAGTTTTTTTCATTGCAATGTGGTCCCTCTGTGTTGTCTTGTTGTGACAAGGGGGTTTGGTCAAATCGGCACTTTACTAACTCGGCACCAAACAAACTCGGCACTTTTTGGTCGACTCGGCACTTTTTGTTTTGGTCAAGTCGGCACCAAGCCTGGTCAACTAGGCACCAAAAAGTTAAAAAAATAGTTTTGACAACATACAAGATAGTTTACGCAAAATACAAGATAGTTAAGTAAAATTATGCAAAATAGTTTTTATATTGTCATACTGAGAGATGTTTTGACTTATTATTTTACACACCTTTTTCTGAGAACAAAGTGTCTTTCACCTTTCATGTCACAATTACAGTTGTTTTCACAACTTTTGTGTGTTCATTATTATATAACGATCACAGGCTTGATTCCACTTCAACAATACTCTGGTTAAAATCTTTGATCAGTTCAATTGCAACTGTTGTGAAAAGAATTGCAATTAAAAAATAACAATAGCGCAAAAGTTTGAGAGTCTAACAGGAATTAATTGCAATCAGTACCAGGGTATAAGAACACGTGCACTGCGTTATTTCAATGGGAGCAGGACATCTCGCCGAGAGTCAAAGTCGCCGACACCCATTAAGTCAACTCACCGACAGTTAAAAATGGCAGAGACATGTCGCCGTAATTTTTACACACCATAATCAGATTATATGAAATATATACGGATGCTTGTGTGCTGGTACAGTGCACGTTTGCGTTTTTGATAAGAGGATTAGTGGCTTGGTACGAGATACACCACCCCTTTCGCTATTAATCCGTTATGAATAGCAAAATATTTTGCCAAGACTGTATTTACAGACAGTTAAATAAAAAATCAGTTAAAAAAAAAGCTCGTTTGGCTCGACAGGCGAAGGAAACCAGCGGGACTCGTCGAGCGCGACTCGATTGCGAACCTTACCGGAAATAAAAAAAATGCAATTCTATAAACTTCTTGCTAAGTACTCCATCACATCACAGTAGAAATCTAATTGCAATTAGGTTTTCAAACAAATATCCATTGCAATTAATTACATAGTGTAATTACTCACACCACTACATTAAATTATATCCGAAAAATTATGCTTTTTAAGTTCCGTTAAAAGGGTCTTATGTAAAACATCAATTGATTAGGTCACAAACCGGAGTAAAAGGTGTCTATGGTACTCAAGGTTTCTGTTCCCATTAAAACAACTGTAAATCTGGTTGATTTTTAACGGAATTTCATTTATTTAGCATAGCTTACGTAAAAACGTACGCTTACTGGTTTCTGTAATGCGCTAAAATATTTTGCGCAAATTGTGGTTCGTGATGGACTGTAGGTAAATTATTGTCAAAACTATGTTTAAAATTTTTGGTGCCGACTTGACTAGGCTTGGTGCCGACTTGACCAAAAAAAAAAAAGTGCCGAGTCGACCAAAAAGTGCCGAGTTTGTTTGGTGCCGAGTTAGTAAAGTGCCGATATGACCAAAGACCGTGATAAGCAGTTCACCATTTTTGGCACCGAAATGCCCATCCCTCCCCTACTGAGATGAGTCATCTTGTGCACAATTATGAAGAATGCCTTTCTAGTGCTTTTTTTACGAAGACAGAGTATATATCATGGCTATAACTACAGGTGGGGTACAGACCCTTATCGTAGCATTGGATGAAAGAGGTAAGGTTGCGTGAATTCGGATAAGAAGATTTAAGGTAAAGCCTACATGTCTTGACCACCTTCTAGAACTGGAAAAATATACGTACAATAAAACGCCTGCAGTGACAAACTTGAATGAATAAATAATGAATCATTTGATACAATAAAAAGAGAATTCGAAAATGGTTAATGGTTATTGGAGTTTAGTGGGGAGAGTATTTGTTCTGTTTACAAAACAAAAAAAACTTTACTATGCGTCGATTGAAAGTGTGTGACATAAGCCTGTATGTTTTATGTGTACTAGCTGCTCGTCTTTTTCCTAGCTCTTTTTTTACTATTTCGTCATTTTCCTTTTTGTCATTTGATCTCTTATCAAGTACGCATCAATATAGCTTTCATAGTGGGTGAACTGGAGGCTGAACAACAATCAAACATACAAACTTTTCCATGTTGTACACGTTGAAAATACATATACTGCAGATGGGAGAAAGTAATGCCTTTGAAATCGATCAACAATGTTTTGGAAAATGCGCAGTGCCAGTTCGTATCGTGTCCTGTGACATCACCTCTGCAACCCTCACTTGACGGTCTTGTTAAAAATGCGGCTACTGCTCCTTGGCGACCCCACAAGCCTTTTGATACTCGTTTCACTAAATCTTGGAGTCGCTTTACGTTTGCTTATTTTGCCTATAGTTCAGTGACTGCTGATGGGATTCAATATTCGCCTTGCATTTGTATGGTCGCTATGACTTTGGGTTATTTTTCACTTCTTAAAATCTGAAAAAAAAACACTGAGAACTAAAAGATATCAACTGTGCACACGTTAAGATTCTAGTTTTTTCTTGCACTAACATCCAGTCCTAGGATTGAATACCGGCTTGGAACTCGACAGTGTCACCGATCTAATTGCGGTCGCTTCCTTTTAACTCGGACCGTTATGTTTAAGTAGAAATTAGTACGTAATTTGATTGTGGTTGCAGAGACGAAATCAGGCAAGGCGCCGATGATGCTGAAGACGATGAAGATGATGAAGAACTTGAGGCGGTAGCTGGTCCCACATAAGAGTCCCGCTTATGACGGGCGGTGTGACATCGTAATGCGCAAGCGACCCTAAAGATGTGAGGCAACTGCGGGGTAGAGCCGTCACAAGGCTCAAGATACTGGGCATGTGTGGGATAGGCGTGGTCACGATGCAGATGTTAAGCAGGTGTAAGATAGGCGTGGTCACGATGCAGAGGGTTAGGCAGGTGAAAGATAGGCGCGGGCACGGTGCAGAAGATGCCAGGAAGGCGCAACACAGAACCCTCATGGGTTTAGGCGGGTGCGGGATAAAGCGATGCGAAAGGCATATTCTGCAAGTGAAACAGAGCTGGCGGTAGGAAGACGGATTGGTGGAAGTTGTTGCACATTATGTGTTGGTTAAATTTGTCCACTCAACCGTCCCCGGATTTTCCGCTGTCTCTCAGCCCCCGCCGGATATCATGCCCCCTCTCACACACCCGCCCCCGCCGGATATCATACCTCCTATCCCCCCTCCCCCCTTCCTCCCCGCCTTCCCGTCCTTCGGGGTATCTCGCACCATCTCAGTCCCCCCTTCCATTCATCCACCGCCTGGTATCCCGCCCCAGAGCCCCTGGGTGCCCTGCCCCCTTTGAACAACCTCCCCCCCCCCCCCCCCCCACACACACACACCCAGTTTTATTTTTCACGTTGCGAAGCTCTAAAGTTTACGCCATCTTACTGCAGTGACAAGTAAGTTATGTGCTATTCAAATGAGATGACTTATATTTATTAGTTCAGATGTTATATTTACTTGTGTTATAACGCGCCGGTGTGAGCTGGTTGCGTGTTTTTAGATCGTTTAGAATGAATTCTGAATGCGTTGTGATAAAAACAATGTTATCCTAGTCGTTTTTAGATCAGCCGGTGATATTTGGGACGATTCGCGAATCACTTCTTTTTTGGCAGTCTGTAAAAAGAAAAAATAAATATCGTATTGGCGGAACTTTAAAAGGGTCGTGGTCGAATTTTCAAACTGGTGATGCTCAGACTTTTAGTTAAATCGCTATTACGTTTCCTTTGAGTTCTCACCTGTTCCTCCCTCTACCATAGACGGGGTGTCAAGACGGAAACCCCCAAAACTTTGGTCAGATCGCTTCCGTCAACTAGATATCGGCTGGTCGCAGTGTCTCTGGACAGTCTTGTTACTTCTGGACCCGGGGATGGGGGGGGGGCACTCGGTTACCATGCGTTTCCAAAAAAAAAAAAAAAAAAACGCGGAGAAAGGGGGTAATTTTGAGGCCAGACGCGGTCCTCGCGGAGTGCCGATTTTGTTGAAAAAGCGGGTTAATTTTCATTCAGTACTGCGCCTTTCCCAGGGGGTTAATTTCGGAATTTCAATCCGCATTTGCTTAGAAAATCAGGCACATGCATGGTAATCAGTTGGTCTCTGAGTACCCCTCCTACCCACTCCTGAAATGATAATACTTTTAACCGGCGTGACCGATGGAAGGGCCGTGTGTAATGCCAGCACGTGTTCCGCTTCACACGTGTTTCGCTTCACACGTAGAGGGGAGGCATTTTGATTTTGTAAGTTCTGCCTGCGGGTTTCTGATGTGGACACATAGACCTACTCGCACCGCGATAAACTCTACGGCGAAACGTCTGGTTAACTTCAAGCTCTGTAGGATTAAACCCTAGTTAGACCCAACGATTGGTAATTTGTATGAGAGAAGACATGCCGCCACATGCTGTTAAAAAATATTACAGGTTTGGGTGATCGCAATGCCTTTGATAGATGGGGCGGTATTCAGGCCCGTGCCGAGACATTGGGAAAGGGTAGGTGAGGGTGTATACAGCCAGGTGCCAAGTCTTTGGGAAAGGATGGGTGAGGGTATATTTAGACCCGTTCCCAGACTGGACTGTTGGGTAGGATGTTGTGGTTATGTATTCCGATTCATGCCAAGACTTCGGGGAAACTGGTTTGGAGAGAGGGGTGGGGTGGACGAGTGTGCATCCAGGAGTAGACCCAGACGTCTGAATTTTATTTCTGGAGGCCGGAATAGCATCAATTACCTGCAAAAGCATATAGATAAAACAGAATCCCTTTAAGCAAATCTAATGTTTTTGAAAAGGCCAAAATGGTGTTGAAACCAGGGTAGTATTTTATCAAAAGTGAAAAAGTTTATTTCTTTTATATACCAGTTGTTTTGTGGGAAATGAGCTAATCAGATAACATGCATTCTGTGAAATGCTAAAGTTCTCCATATTTAAAAAAGGCATAACCCTCGAACGAGGAATAACACATGCATGGGATGGAAAACAAAAGTATGCCCCAAACAATTTGAAAATCTCACCTGTAAAATAAAGTGGATGAACATCTGAAAAATGAAAGTTTTTGATAATTAAAAAAAAGTCATAAATGAACCGCACTCCAGAGATATTTTGTGTAAAATGAAAGCATAATTTTTTTTTCAATATTTTTTTCTGTTAAATGAATAGTCTTTGGGGTCTTGGAACAAATGTTTTAGTTTTTGAAAGAATCGTTGTCATAAAATGCAATCTTAAAGTATTTCGGTCTACAGAAATACAAGATGTCCGTGTGCACTGGCCGGTCTAGGTTGTTTCAATTTTTAGCGATTGTGGTCGGTCAGATAGCTGGATATGTTGATGGTTTAGTCTCTTTCATATGATAGCTCGTTACATCAAGTTTTTTTTTTTTTTTTTTTTTTTTTGTTACTGTGCCTTCTTTGTTGGCTATTTTATCTGTTAATGTTTTATGATCGGTGTTACTCTTGTTTTACCTTAGGCCTGGAAAAAAGACCTTGTTTCTCATCCATTTGTTTTCCACAAAAAGTCAAAGACCCGACTGGAAATGAAATTTTTTTTTTTTTTTTTTGTGCAGACCAGTTCAGAAGGGGTTTAGGTTTTGTTTGACTTGACCGTCTGAACGTCCGTCCGTCCGCCACGCATTTTTTTTGTTGACACGGTTCCGGCAAAATCTGTGAAAGGATTTTGATGAAAGTAAATGCATATGTAACAGGTTGGCTTTCTCGGAGTGACTGGATTTTTTGTGACCTTGAGTGATCATTTGAGGTCACGACTCGACTTTAAATATTTATCTTCGACGCTGTCTTAAAAGTGGATCTTGTGAACACGATTTCGCGTAACGGAGTTTGCTGAAACTTTATTGGAGTATTTTAGCAGATTTTTTGTGATTTTTAGCAGTGCAATGTGAATCTTTATCTTTGACGCTTATAAGAATGCGTGTTGTAAACACAGTTCCGCCAAAATCTGCGAACAGATTTTAAAGAAGCATTTTTATGTGTGACTATTGAGACCTTGGGTGATGAGTCATGGCCATCGCAGGACTTGAACATTTTACTTTCTACACTGCTCGAAGGTGAATTTTGTGCGTTTAGTGAACCCGATTGCACCAAGCATGAGGTCGGTTAGTGATTGAACCCGATAAGAATGTTCAGCTGGATTACCTTTCAGGTCAGTTAGGTTTTTGTGACCTGTCACTATATCTGAAGGTCACCACTGTACTTTTCTTTCATCGCCTTCGTATGTGTGGGCTTTATATGAACAGTATTCAACTTAAGCATGTTAGCAGATTTTACTTAATTTGTGAGTAACTAACCCAGTACTGCTTTTAGGAGTGCTCACGCGGATGACCTCTGGGGCTGGTTAGATTTTGTGACCTCTGAATACTTCTCGAGGTCATCGCTTGACGTCAAATATTACCTTCAACGCGGTTTTGTGAGATTCGCATGCATAATATAAACAGGAGTCAAGCAAATCTGTGCGAAAATTTAATTGAAACTGGAATGCGGAGTGTTTTATTGATGACATCTTGTCTTGTGATCGCAATTCAGCCAAGTCCTATGGACGACTTAGGTTAAAACATTTTGCATTTTTGAAAGAGATTTTGCTTGGGCGGGTGAGCTCGCAAGCCCACTAAATTTCGCCTTTGGGTCATTCTAGGCCATCCTGTGGCCTTTTGAATTTCCATTTTTAACACTGATAGGCAATTATGAACACGATTTTGCCTGTGAACGGTTTTGTGTAAGAATTATGTGTTTATATGGATGGCTTTGGAGATGATTATATTATGAGCGATCATTGAAGGTCACTATCAGACTTTGAACTCCAAATGCTAACGTTATCTTTCTCGGTTAATGCTGATATAATTACGAAACATTTCGCTGAGATATTCAGATGTCAGGGCATGCGTGTTCCCGCGTACACGTTTCTATTTATTTATTTCTTTTATTTTCGGTAAAACAAAAAACGAAACAAACAAATACCTCACCTCGCATTGGCTGAAATTGGGGAGTCACTTTTTGCACCACAGTTTATGCTTTATAAAATATTTCTTTAGCGTAGTATGTGATATCTGTAGTTTGTATGTATTTAAGCTAGTTACAACTTGTTGGCGAGAAACAAATTGAGGTAAAATTTGTACTGAATGGCCAGTTTCGGCACTTCCTATAATCGATTATTTTTATATCTGGTCGGGTGTTTCTTTGTTTATTTTCTATTTTAGTGTCCCGGCATGAGGTGGGAAACAAGGTTGTCTTAGCCTGGCTTGAGGGTGTTTAATCACATGATTGAGGCATTGTATAGGTTTAATTGTATGGTGGGTACCGTATCGTTAAATTCGTGAAAATTTGAGGTAGTCGTTATTTTATGATCCGCCGGACGGATCCGGAGAGTTATTTTCGGCTGGTCTGTCCGTTCGTACGTACGAAGAAAAAAATGCCGTGCTGGGACCACGTTTGAGGTAGGCAAGTAAAAAAAAAGCAAAATTGCTTTGTTCATGATGGTGCGCTTGTGAACATAACAGGCGAAAGGTCTGGTGTGTTTACTTCATCAATCTTGTGCATGTCAATGCTCCGTACAAACAAAACCTCCAGTCCTGCTGTAACTGCTTGTATTTTGTTGAATATTGAAAATAATGTTTGCATAAAATATTTAATGGAAATAGTTAGCACTAGCTCACTTTGAACTTATCTAGAAAATTTGGTGCAGAAATTGTAAACAAAACGACATAGTGATTTCTTTGGTACTTCAAAAGTTATTAAAAAATAGATCTTTCGGAGGGTAAAACACTCAAATCACTCAAAAATAATTCGAGTGCAGGAACGAGTAGCTCAATAATGTTTTGCTACACTTAGGGAGGGTGGGGGGGGGGGGGGTTGGTTGTTTGCCGTGAACATCGACATGCAACTAAACGACAAACACCCTATTATTTAAAATAAGAGTTCTGAAGCAAATAAGAAACTTGATGGATTATTCCGATGTGGAATACCGATAAATCGAATGTTACAGAAATCAAAACTTTTCCATTATTTCATTATATTAGAATGCAAACTGTATAAATTTATCTTCTTGTCTGAGAAAACAATATGAAAATACAACCAATTTTTGAACATTTAAAATTTCTGTGGGTCATTCAGTACTGAACTACTGATATTTTGATAAACAGCCGAATATGAATTCGGTTTTCAGAAAGTGAGAAAGTTTTCACCCAAAGATTTTGACATTGTTCTTATTTAGACCTCCCTTTGGTACCAAAAAAAAAAAAAATTATTTGTGCAACTTTCGAAAAAGACCACCAAAAATATCTGGTTTCATAGTTGCTTCAGACTTATTTCAAATAATACGGCGTTAAAACAAAGGCGGGCTCGAAAGTTGGCCACTTCTTATGGCATTTTTGGAGTTTATACACAGCAGTATTGCCACGGATCAAGGCAAATAAAAACGGTGAGAGAGGAATTTTAGAGGATAATTTTTCTTCTTGTCCAAAAAAAAAAAAAAAGGAATGAAAAAGGATGGTGTGAAGAAAATGGTGTTTTTAATATTTATTGGCATGATTTGGTGGGGGCTAAAATCTTGACAAGAACAAAAAAAAAAATTGTTTTAGAATAACAAATTGCTTTTGATATTTCATAAAAAAATCAATCAAGGATGCGGCAACACTGTTATTGTTTTCTTTTAGCTCCAGCATTTGAAAAATACGGGTGTAGGTTAAAAAATGTGGGTGTGTCCATATTCTGTTGTATTCGTTGGATTGAAATCGACGTCACTATGTGGCCGTTGATGGCCCTGAACACTTCCGGTTGGCGAATGTGGAGTACTCGATAGTTGGGCATTTTCGAATTCACATATTACTTTTGATTAGGCTTGTAGATCAAAACATTAGATCAATACATTAGATCAGCACATTATACCGACTGAACCCTGTATTCGGCCAACTTAGCATTTTATGCATTAAAAAAAAAAAAAAAAAACGAATAGAAAGTGGTACAGAAAAGAATCGAGTTTTTTTTTAAAAAAAAAAAACCTTAAAATGGGAAAAAAATAGATACCGCAAAAAAGGACAATGTTGCAGCACTGGGCTGGATACAAGAAATGGAATAGTTGTCAAACGCAATTAAAGGCGTCCACGAAAAACATAAAAATAGTACAAAATGTGTGATTTTTTCAAGAATTAGCGAACTGCGGTTTGTAAACAAAATTATATTTTGCTTCATTGTCAGTTTATTAGTGATTTGTCCAGCGGTGAACGAAAAAAACTACCCAAACAAGAAATATATATTTGACACTTCGCCC
Source organism: Protula sp. h YS-2021 (assembly GCA_949752745.1). Classification (NCBI taxonomy): domain Eukaryota; kingdom Metazoa; phylum Annelida; class Polychaeta; order Sabellida; family Serpulidae; genus Protula; species Protula sp. h YS-2021. The sequence goes on along the minus strand of OX457030.1, from coordinate 43,301,091 downwards.
ACATCTAACCCAGACGTAATGCGTGAATGATTATGAGTCAAGAGTGCCCAACTGTCTCCACACTCGTCAACCGTTCAAGAGCCAGCAATGGCCAAACTATTGTGTCGCTTTCTTCCAGGAATACGACAGAATAGTCACACACCTGTGTTTTTACCCAACACTCAATTTTCCCCGATGCTGGAGCTAACATGAAATGTGTAAATCCCCAAAATGCTATAATAAGTGCCCAACTGTCGGACCCGTGACGAGGCGTTGTTGTCCAACAGCCAACCTCCACAGCAGTTTGGTCTGTTGTGTACAACACCTTTTTACTCCGCAGACCTACTGGGGATTCGGTGGAAAAAATACTCGTGAAGAGAGGTACTACTTTTTGAAATATCAATCCGCTTTGTGTTTATACATGACAGATCTATTCAGAGTGCTGCGTAGCTGACATCTGATATGTAGAAACACAAAGCGAGTAGATATTTTAATAAATAGTTCCTCTCTTTGTGAGTACTATTTTCGTAGAATCCCCAGTGGGTCTGTGGAGTAAAGAGGTGTTGCACACAACAGACCAAACTGCTGTGGAGGTTGGCTGTTGGACAACAACGCCTTATAAGGGGCCCCCCCCCCCCCCAAGTGGGGGCCACACACGAAGGGAGGGTGCAATGTGTAAGGAGAGAAATAAAATGCAAAAAATCAGGACTTCTTTTTTGTCTTTATTAAAAAAAACTCCCCCCCCCCCCACCTCCCGTGCGTTATGTGCAGCGATTTTTGACCGGAAAACCCTCGCCCCCGCCGTAATGTTAGCCCAGTGTGGCCTTGTAATAGAATAATAGCACTGAGTTGCGGATGAAGAGGGCTCTGTAGCCATTTTACACTGGCCCCTAAGTCAAACAATATGGCGTTCAATGGGAACTGAGACAAATCGACTGTTGTATGGGCCTTTACAAGCACGTGGTAACTGACCCGTGACGGTCACGTGATGCGAGGCTCCTTCAGTTGCTGTAGTGAATCTTCTAATCAGGGTGTGCATTACACGTGCCACAAAGAAACTGATTCTCGAAAAAAGAAATTTATGAAATCGAATCGTGCTTAACCTGTAACTACAAGTGACAAGTTCAAGGTTAAAGTGAGAACCCCGGTTCACTTGGCAAGCGATCTGCTGTGACAATAGTTAGCTCATGAGTGCATTTCATATGTTTCAACAAACACTATGCCAGAAATCACATGACATGTGGACACATTCTGTAAGAAGCAATTTAGTGTGTGCATAGCTGAATGGAGCTCGGAAAAACTTTGCACTGAATCATACATTTACATTCTCGCATAATCCAAAAAACCGCACCAAAAACCGACATGATTTCATACCACTCCATGACGCAGGTGCAGACGCACTCTTACAACCAGAAAACATTTCCCGATGTAGTCAAATGAACACCGACTAATAAACAGAACAAGTATCAGTTTGCAAGTTCAACGCGAAAGGTACTGTCACAAACTTCATATTTTCAAAGCGGGTGGATCAGTTTCGCAAAGTAAGCCAAATCCAAGTTTGCGCCAGTAGTCGAGCACAGGTTATTCACACAACAACCAAGCATTACTCCCCCGTGACGTCTGCCCATCCCGAGCGCGACGTGCCTCGGCGGGTGTACCACTGTCGTCACTGACGGACACTTTCTAAGAAAACGGGAATTAACTCCCGCCGGTCCCCTACGGAATCCCTGAGGGTTCCGCCATGGTCGTTAAACTATGGGGCTTCCGGAAGTCACTCTCGCGGGACTTCTAGGGAGGGGTTTTTGGCTCGGTTTTGAACGGCCTACCACATGCTGGATTCTTACACAACCACAACTTGCAAAATGTGGTTTTTCCTGCCATGCACCCAAAACGGCAAGACTGCCCAAGGATCGATTATTCCACGGTTGGTGCGGCAGTATTAAAAGTGACACTCGAGGCTGTTTCGGGAAAATCACACACCACAAAGGCGCCGTTTGGCTAAGGCCGCATTTTGACAAATTTCTGTCACGTACTGCTAGCCATTTCCACAAAACTCCAGATGTGGTGCTTTACAATGGAAACCTTGTTTTCGTACCATGCAGTGAATACGGCATGGCGTCTAAAAGAATTTGGATCTGGATGGGCAGTGACCTGGACTTTCAAAGTAGAAGGTCGTGTGACCTCTCTCGCGGAAGCAATGTCTTCGTGCAACGTACGGTGTCAATTCCCAATCTGTGTTGAGACATAACTGTTAGAGACAACTCATTCACCGCCGTCAACGCTCATACGGTAACCTCAGGTGTGACTTTACCTTTCGAGGTCAATCGTCACGTGACCTGTCTCGATAAACCCTTCGAAGCAGGGTGCCTTCAAGCGATATTCGGTACATTTTTAGTGACAATTCTCCAAAATCGTTAGTGAGAGAAATTTTGCTCCCATTTTTAAGGTTTGTACGTTGCAGCGTGGGATTTATCTGGGTCACGGCCTGGGTATCTGTCACCAGTCACATGACTTCTGTTCAAAGCAAGCCGGTGTGAGAGCGGTTCTTGCACTCATTTCCGTACCTTGGCGTTCATACAGTGCAACGTCAAGGGCAACCTTCAATTTCGTGTCCAGGGTCACGTGACCTCTGTATAAAACGTTTAGAGCGCTTGGACCTAATCTTTGAATTACAAGGCTCATGGAGTGACGATATTTAAAGTCCGTCACCTGACCTCTGTTCAAAGCAGGTATAAGAGCAGTTTTGCCCTTATTTTCAAAACCTTGATGTTAAAAACGTAAGGTCCAAGATGAGTCGCGAAGCTTCACGTGACTTCTGTCTCTAAAACGATTAGAGCCCTCTGGACCTAACTTTAAACTACAAGCTTTATGCGGTGTAGTCATTTTACTCTCATTTTCGAAAGGCGCCGTTGAAGCACTATAAGTGTTACTGCGCTACACAGGTCGTGACCTTGAGCTTCTCTATCAGCAGTCTTGGCAACTCTTGCAACTCACAAGACCTCATTTTTTAACTCCAATGTAAGGTTACATTCGTCATTTAGGTCTTGACTGACTTTTAAGTCAAACGCTACAAGACCTTCTATCTCAAAACCATTACTGGAATTTATTTTGCCCTCATTTTCACATTTCAACGTTTATGTGGTGCAAACTTTGCAATCTGAGGTTGTGACCTGCACATCAAATATCAGCTGATCGCGAAAACAGGTGTGAGCAATTCTGTGCTCATTCGCGAACCGAAATGTTCTGGGAGTAACTTCGACCGTGACTTTCGCGGTCAGTTCGTCATGTGACGTGGTAGAGACCTTTCTTTCCGATGTCATCGGTTATCTGATCTTTCCATAACCGTGACAAAAAAGCAACTCCGTATTCAAATAATTCTCCAACTTTTATACGGTGCAGCATGAGGGTTAATTTTGTGATCTTAGTCACGACCTTTATTTTTAAGGGCAAACATGACGTCACCTTATAAAAAAGGTTTGAGATAGAGCCATTTCACTGTCTTTTTCGAAAGGAGCCACGGACCTGCGTTACACAGGTCGTGCCCTCGAGTGTCAGCGGTTACGTAACGGCCCTCCGCGTCTTGACAACTCTTTGAGAGCATGCATGACCTCAATTTTGAATTCCAATCATGTAGCATCGTCATTTGGTTCGTGGCTGACTTTCAAGGTCAAATGACACAAGAGCCTCAAAAGTCATTTCAGACAAGCCCTAATTCACGGTTTATGTGGTGCAGCAACTTTGTGACGTGAGATCGTGACCTGCGTGTCAAAGACCACTGATCACGACTCTTCGTGAGAACAGGTGCGAGCGATTTCGTTCCCATTTTGGAACCTAACCGCAATCTCGGCCGTGACCCCGAGAACCCTTAGAGATAAGCGCTCTACTCCTGACTTCCGAAGTTCACTGACTTCCGAACGTGTTTACTCGGTACAGCCTACGGGGTTATTCCATTTTCTGCCTCGTGGTCCTCATTTCTGAAGTCAATGACCACATAAGCGATTTATCTTGGAAACCGCTGGCCAGAGCCATTTTGCGGTTATATCCACTTCAAAATCAAACCATGTGCGACACATGGGTTCAGGCCACAATCGCCCTATCCCTGGTCGATTTTGCCACGAACTTCTGGCGACAAGGCACTTCGCCATACACCTCGTAAAAGCAAAACCTCATCAATCACACTGTAGGCAATGCCTTCAATGCCTGCGCGCGGTGACGACATTCGTATTTCAGCCAATTCTAGATGCATTTTGAGCAATTTTCTTGGCCCGTCACTTGCGTCCATTTTTCCCCTTTCTTTAGCACTCTATAGCGTTCACTCTTGCTTCTGCGGCACACCATGTACAGTCCACACTTGGACAGCCTTGGCGGTTCCGACTACCTGGCAGACAGCACATTCAGCAAGTTGCCATTATGCATAACCCATCATGTTCGTAAGGCGTTCAAAGGTGAGACAATAACCCCCCCACCTCCAACAGCCGAGGTCCCGTGGGAGCAATACCCGGTCCCACAAACGCCGTTTAACGATCCATGGCGTAGAGGAGCAGTAGGAGAGATCCCGTTCCCCTCGGAAGTGTCGCGTCAGGCCGCAGCGGCACACAGATCCAGACGATGACGGGAACACGTCACGAGGTCGCAATGCATGGAGATTGTATTCACAACCTGCCCTCGACAACTGGCCAAGCGCAAACTTGCTGGCTTAAGGAACACACTCCTTTTGCGAAAACTAATTCCAGCCGATATCAAAACCAAAACGTTTGTTTAGGTACACAACGCGTTATACTTGCAAACTGAATCCTATTCCACCAAAAAGTCGGGTTCATTCAACTCCAACTGGAAAAGCTTCTGACTGTAACAATGCATCAGCACCTACCTCACGAAGACGGCTGTGTAATCACTGGGTCCTATATCCTCATCTGGCAGCCTCGGCTTATGTGAAAATGCAAACACTTCCTGTTCATTGCAAACATCTCCCAACTCAATACAACCAACACATCACTAAAATATTCCCACAGGATGCATCTCCGTGTCTGAGATTTCGAACACTGTGTTAAAAACAACAGAAACGTACCCATAAGTTTACGAGTTTCACAGCAGATACAACCTTGTCAAGCGAAAAGAGTATTCACTTTAAACCCTAAACATATCACTTGTAGTTACAGGTAAAGCACAATTCGATTTCACAAATTTCCCTTTTCGAGAATCAGTTTCTTTGTGGCACATGTAATACACACCCTGATCAGAAAATTCACAACAGCAACTGAAGTAGCCTCGCATCACGTGACCGACACGGGTCAGTTACCACGTGCTTGTAAAGGCCCAAACAACAGTGGATTTAGCTCAGTTCCAATTGAACGCCATATTGTTTGACTTAGGGGCCAGTGTAAAATGGCTACAGAGCCCTCTTCATCTGTAACTCAGTGCTATTATTCCATTACAAGGCCACACCGGGCTAACTTTACGGCGGGGGGCGAGGGTTTTCCGGCCAAAAATCGCTGCACATAACGCACGGGAGGTGGGGGGGGGGGGGGAAGTGTTACAATCACAATTGCACATCAAAATAGAAATATCGTCAACATAATAAGTCCAGCTTATACATAAATATGCTGACATAAACTGTCAGAAATTGTGTTCAGGAGGCGCATTTCATGTCAGGGTGGAGTTCAGGATTTCTGGATTGGACGGCTGGCAGATGTGGGTAGGGGAGAAAGGGAGATCCGAAGACAATTTCTGTGACAGTAAACGCTCACAATAATACTCATAATTACCAAACAATTTTAAATTCCAGACTCACAATGTTCGCTGGTCCACGTTTAAGCTTAACGTTTTTCGGCAATCCGAAATATTTTATGAACAAATATTTCAGGAACAAAATTATTATTCAGCGTCAATTTTCCTTTTTCTGCAATGCACCACCTCAAAATAAGTGGTAGGGCAGGGCGTAACTGCTCTGCGGTTTATAGACCAGCGTACACGCTATCACAAACTTCCTTTTCTTATCCAATGTTTTTTTTTTTTTACATTTTGTTCCTTTACTCACTTTTTACCTGGCCTGGGCACTTCTTACAGGGTTCGTGCGGAATTTTCTTGAGCGATTTCCAGGAGTTTCCAGGAGATTTTAGACCCAATTTCCAGGAGTTTTCCAGGAGATTTCATAATTTATCCAGATTTTTTTACTGAGAAAGAAAGAAAACAAACGTTTTTTTCATGGCCTCCCACACTCCCTTACAGCCATCCTTTCCACCCATTTTATTTAATCTTGATCCGCGCGGAAGCAACGCCGTTGTTTACATTTCACAACCTAACATGAATGTCCATTGGCTTCGAGTTTGTAGAAGTGTTCAGACTATCGTCAAATAATAAAATATATTAGTTTGATTTGACTTCCTTCATTAAACACATTCTGACATCTTAGTTGGCAAGATAAGATGTTTTTGTTCCCCGCATGAAAACTGGTAACGACTGGGTGATCTTTAAACATCATGCGAAACACATCTCCTACATCCTATTGTTCGAAGTGTCCACAGAATTTCTGATTTAAGCACGTCTTTCTTCAGGGCATAATCTGAAACTGTCACTGAAGAGCTAGGTACAGGTTTAGGGGTCTCATTTGAAGATGTGTTTGTAGCAAATGACACCTTACTAGCAGAGGAAACTCTTACGGCTTGTTGATGCTTTTTCCCTTTCTGGCGACTTGTTAAGGCGGTTACTCCCATATTTCCGATATCGAATGATTTCATACACAGTATACATCGAGCTTTTTTCTGTAAAATCTATCTGCACCCAACCACTCTTTGTAATTTTCCTTATGGAGTCAATCATCGCGAAACATACATTTGTATTTCGACATTTTCAAATTTGTTAGAAGTCCACTAAAACTCTGGAAAACGACTAAATTTCGTATTTAGTATAATTATCTGATTTATTAAGGGGCATCCATAAAAGAACGTACGCATGAGCGGGGGGGGGGGGGAGATCTGGGCCAACGCGTTCGCTAATTTATACGCAAACTCGACGATGTCACACAAATGTACGTACAGAGGTAGGGGATATACGCATGGAAGAGGGGGGAGGAGGGTAGGAGGAGGGGGTAGAGAGAGAGAGAGAGAGAGAGAGAGAGAGAGAGAGAGAGAGAGAGAGAGAGAGAGAGAGGCGGTTGAGTCAAGGCGTACGCTTGTACATAACCAAGTTGGATGACGTCACAAAAGTGCGTATAGGGGAAAGGAGGTCTAAAATCTTAAGAAAGTGCGCACTTATGTTATGGATGACTCCTTAATAAATAACTGTAGATGGACCCATGCAGTATCACATTACTTGAACATCGAACAATGTGTATCCTTTAACTTCTGATAGGCCTCATTATATCTTGAAGCCTAACTGACCCATTCCGATCAGTATGTTTTTCTCACCCACCCTCCTAAAAACCTTTATTCAACCCTCTTCCACACCCAACAATAAGACTCCGTTCACACATTAATATACGAAAATAAAATTAAGGGGTTTTTATCCATCGCAATACGCAAAACACAATATGCAATGATACAGAGTTCTCAATCCCTATGCGCGCTTGAGCAGAGGCTATAAAAAATGTGTTTGAAGAAGCTAAATCAAAGGCCTAAATATGCGTGCGCATGCGTTTGGCTAGACCGGATCCCACTTACTACACTGACTCTGTAAAGCCTTTTATCCAAGTCCTACTCTTTGTGTAAGTAATATATGAACGGCCTAAATTCTGAAATTTTTATCTTGAATACGACATTTTGGTAAATAACTCAAGAATTGATTCACTGAGCCTTGCGACGACAGAACCTTAAAAATTTACTCTAGACAGTATTTTTTTAATGCATTTAGTTTGTGCATTTGATTAGAAATAAAAAGAGAAATGACGAAAAATCGATTAGGCTTTAGAAAGATTCTCATTCTATTTCGTGTCGCTGATGACCCATGCTGAATCGCTGCCACAGAGTACACAGCCAAAAAGTACACTGGCTCCTCTAATGCCTTTAAACAATCATTCATAGAATTCTATAATTAATAAGGGCATGCACGTGATTTTTTCCTAAATGCGTGTGGAGCATGTTCATTTACAGTCACACCCCTCACAAAGACCTGGCCACGTAGACTCTACATAAACGCCATTTATGAAATGTCAGCGTACCTCTACTTATTCCTAAATTATTCCAAATCACATCAACAAAACAGCAAGAGATCTGTAAGGTAGGGTCACACCATATTTTTTATGTAACAGAGAATTGAAGTACTTGTTTAGGTGTCAAGTATTCAGTGTTCGAATAAGGAAATCCAATGCACAAAATAAAGAAAACCCTGTAACCCAGAGCATTCAAGATAAAAATTCCGGACTTAAAATGTATCACGATCATAATGGACATGACAATATTTATCTTTATTACAGAAGTTCATATGAAAGTGTCTACGATCTACCAGACTGATAAATAGGACAAATGGAAAAATCATCATATTTTTACATAATTATATCAAAATCTTGATATGCATATGAATATATATATATATATATATATATATATATATATATATTATATATATAAAAAATTAATTATGATTTCGATTTCCAGGAGTTTTCCAGGAGTCTTGATGGAATTCCAGGAGTTTTCCAGGAGGTTTTGTGACCATTTCCAATTTCCAGGAGATTTCCAGGTTTTCCAGGTTTTCCAGGAGGCGCACGAACCCTGTTCTTACTTCTATATCTGATTTTAGCAATTCTGGATGAGAAACAATTATTTTTCCATGCCTTGTGGGAACAGACATTCACCAAACACTGATCATTTAATCGGAGGATTCCACCAGGATTCTGTACGACAGAACCCAACCCACAAGCAATAAATATCCACGGTCTTTTTGGTGATCTTGAATGCAAACCGCACTTGCACATCTACACAACGCTTCTGCTATTTCCACAGGATGTACATTAAACGCACAGTTATCACAAGTTTCAAACAGGGACTCAATCAATTTAACGTGAAAGCTGACGCACCTACAGACCATGGATGCCGACCCCGCCCCCCTCTCACCCCCCCCCCCCCAACACGTCCACTAATTTGCTAAAACCTGCCAAACAAAGTCGGCTGGTCTACAAATTAAGGGTATACAATCGTAATTACGCCTCCTCCCCTCGACCAAACACACGGGCACTAATTGCCATACAGCGCTGCACATCTACCACACATAATACCGCCCCCTTCCGCCCCCCCCCCCCGACCAAACACAAGGGTACTTCTTGCCATACAGAGCTGCACATCTACCACACATAATACCACCCCCTCCCCGACCAAACACACGGGCACTTCTTGCCATACAGAGCTGCACATCTACCACACATAATACCGCCCCCTCCGCCCCCCCCCCCCCCCGACCAAACACAAGGGCACTTCTTGCCATACAGAGCTGCACATCCACCACACATAATAACGCCCCCTCCCCGTCTCGACCAAACACACGGGCACTTTTTGCCACACAGCGCTGCACATCTACCACAGATGTGGTGCCACTGGACAATATTCTAGGACAATAGTTTACAAGAACTGGCCGGGGCAAAGCGCAGGAGCTTTGCCTGAATTTCACTAATTTTTGTCAAGCCTTCACTATGGCCAATTTTAAAAGAACTCCACAAAAAAAAAGAAAAAACATAGATGAATCTCCTCCATCCTCTCTACCGCCTAGCGTCTACTGACCACCCCCCCCCCCCCACCAAAAAAAAACCCTCCGTCCGACTTCAAGCTTCCAGAAGCTAACATCTCTAAATCCTACACAATAATACAATACACAATCCCACACAAAAATGGCACTTGCCACATCGCCTAGTTTAGGATATAAACAGACACAAATACACCAATACACGAAAATGACAATAACCCTTCTGCCTGTTTTAGCGTTAATGATATGTTATACTTGCCATACTTTATACTATTCAACGATTAATGAATAAAATAACAACAGATATACTCTTCAGTGTTTTCTCCAGGATATAACAGGCAGGCGCTCTCTGGACATATAAACTGTATAAATATAAAAAATAGTTCTTTTTTTTTCCAAATTTCCGTCAATTTTGGCGTTGACCAAAAACTTCACGACATTCCGGCTAAAAACGTAGGAGGAAATATAACTTTGCATTCACATATGCACATCTATACTTAAATGACTGCTCAAGCTTCCGTAGACGTTGGGACTATTTTTTTTTTTAATTGCGCAACCCATCTGGGAAAGAGGTGCGATTTTTAATTCAGAAGAGCGCTTTTGTCCATAGGAAAAACTGATTTTGAGGGCTCGTAATTTGCATCCCTGGAGAAGACACTGAGGGGAGGGGAGGGGAGGGGAGGGGAGGGGAGGGGAGGGGAGGGGAAAGGAAGGGAAGGGAGGGGAGGGGGAGGGGAAGGGAAGGGAGGGGAGGAGAGGGGAGGGTTAGCGGGAAAATAGGGACAGAGAATTAGAACACATCTGATCACTGAGGCAATACACACCACACTGATTTTTGTTAAGCAAGTCCGTCGATCAGAATCACAGATTACACCGTCACAACATGAGTCACTGTGGCACAGACCAGTGAAGGTTTGACACAGTGGGCAGGGGCGTAAAACATCGCGGACTACCAGTCAGGTACAGTAAAGACCCGCGTGTGCTCGCCACGATCCCGGGAATCAACAGTAAAGACCCGCGCATGCTCACCACGATCCCATGAATCAACAGTAAAGACCCGCGTGTGCTCACCGCGATCCCGGCAATCAACAGTAAAGACCCGCGTGTGCTCACCACGATCCCAGGAATCAACAGTAAAGACCCGCGTGTGCTCGTCACGATCCAAGGAACCAACAGTAAAGGCCCGCGCATGCTCACCACGATCCAAGGAACCAAAACTAAAGACCCGCGCATGCTCACCACGATCCCAGGAACCAATAGTAAAGATCTGTGTGCGCTCACTACAGGCATGGCAATCAACAGTAAAGACCAGCGTGTGCTCACCACGATCCAAGGAACCAAAGGTAAAGACCCGCGTGTGCTCACCACGATCCCGGGAATCAACAGTAAAGACCCGCGTGTGCTCACCACGATCCCAGGAATCAACACTAAAGACCCGCGTGTGCTCACACACAATCCCAGGAATCAACACTAAAGACCCGCGTGTGCTCACCAAGATCCCAGGAATCAACAGTAAAGACCCGCGTGTGCTCACCACGATCCAAGGAACCAACAGTAAAGACCCGCGTGTGCTCACCACGATCCAAGGAACCACCAGTAAAGGCCCGCGCATGCTCACCACGATCCAAGGAACCAACACTAAAGACCCGCGTGTGCTCACCACGATACAAGGAACCAAGAGTAAAGACCCGCGTGTGCTCACCACGATCCCGGGAATCAACAGTAAAGACCCGCGTGTGCTCACCACGATCCAAGGAACCAACAGTAAAGACCCGCGTGTGCTCACCACGATCCCGGGAATCAACAGTAAAGACCCGCGTGTGCTCACCACGATCCAAGGAACCAACAGTAAAGACCCGCGTGTGCTCACCACGATTCCGGGAATCAACAGTAAAGATCCGCGTGTGCTCACCACGATCCCGGGAATCAACAGTAAAGACCCGCGTGTGCTGACCGCGATTCCGGGAATTAACACTAAAGACCCGCTTGTGCTCACCACGATCCAAGGAACCAACAGTAAAGGCCCGCGTGTGCTCACAACTATCCAAGGAACCAACACTAAAGACCCGCACATGCTCACCACGATCCCAGGAACCAATAGTAAAGATCCGCACATGCTCACCACGATCCCAGGAACCAATAGTAAAGATCCGTGTGCGCTCACTACAGGCATGGCAATCAACAGTAAAGACCCGCGTGTGCTCACCACGATCCCTGGAATCAACACTAAAGACCCGCGTGTGCTCACCACGATCCCAGGAACCAATAGTAAAGATCCGTGTGCGCTCACTACAGGCATGGCAATCAACAGTAAAGACCCGCGTGTGCTCACCACGATCCCAGGAATCAACAGTAAAGACCCGCGTGTGCTCACCACGATCCCAGGAATCAAAACTAAAGACCCGCGTGTGCTCACCACGATCCCAGGAACCAATAGTAAAGACCCGCGTGTGCTCATCACGATTCCGGGAATCAACAGTAAAGACCCGCGTGTGCTCATCACGATCCCAGGAATCAAGACTAAAGGCCCGCGTTTACTCAACACGGGCCCCAGAATTAACAGGCTACGGTAGTCTATATCTAAACGCTTATGTATCTTCCTCTAATCCTTCTGCCATGTTTCGCTTTTGCTGTACTTTTTTGTGACCCTGTATGCATAAGACTTCTGGGCTATTTTCCTTCAATAATTACTTTCAAATGATTTAATATCAGATAAGACAGCTTTCATTTCGAAACTTGCAACCGCAGAGGTTGAACTGCGTTAGAAAGTAAAATTGCGTTCGAAAGTATTTTAACTCCTTCAGCCGTGCTAATTTTACAGAGCTGGTTTAATAACGGTTCCGTTAACGCGAGTATACACCTCAGCGGCGCAGCAATGAGTGAGAACAATTTTCAATCCCCATCCCCCCCCCCTCCGCCCCCAATACCACCCTACTTTTACCCCAGTCATGTTGATGTCGGTCGTTTTACGAGCGGGTTGTGTGGGACTTTACTGTATCTGACTGGTATGAGGCAGCCGCTATGGCTGAAGCAATGAGTGAATTCCTGCCCCAGAACGTTCGCCCTGCTGTGCTGCGAGACGCCCTGTATTCTGTTCACTCGGTGAGACACCCTGTAGGCCGTTCCCTCCGGGCGGCGCGGTCTAATCCGTCCAGGTGAGGCCCAGATTGAGGACGATAAAGCTGTAGACATCCACAAGCTCGTCAATCTGCAACACAAGAGGCAAACAAACGCGCTCATTTCATCTCATATTTTAATTTCAAATTGCAACGGTAGTTATATTTAAAGAGCTTTAAGTATACTCACAACAATGTCCACGGACATTGCGACCAGCCGAGATCTAGAGAATCAAACATCAAAAGGCTTGTATAGTCGCCAAAAAGTGGTAGTCATAGTTTAAAAACTGGTTACTGAAAATTTTTCAAAGGCCGGCATTTATCTAATCTCTGGCGGATCTCAAAAAAAAAAAATCAAAGAGCCCTAACATTGGTTAAGCCTAAAAATGAAAGCAATCGGACTAAAATTACTGGCAGAAGAACTATTTTGAAAAACTTGATCCCCAAAACATTCAAACGGCGGCATGAGGAAAATTTTTGGAGGTGCGCAAAAATAAAAATGTTTAAGAAAACACTACATAAAAGGAAATATTCTAAAAGATGAAATAAATCCAATCAAACTGCAGCTGGCAACGCATTTTGGAAAACAAAAATATTTAAAATGCTGCCGCCAATTGGCCATTTGTGCAGAATCGCCAAAACAAGGAATGTTCGAAAGGGAAACGTCCAACATTCATACAAAACTTTAGGAGAACCCGGTCTAGATTGTTGGAGAAGAAACATTTTGGCTGCTTAAGTTTTTAAATGCCCCTTATTTAGCCAATTTCTGGCAATTCGACAAAAAAAAGTAAATTTTCAAAGAGGACCGCCCAGTGAACATATAAGTAAAATCTAAAGGCAATCAGATCCAAGTTGAAGGAGAAGAAGCATTTTGAAAATTGGGTAAACAGAACATCCCCAGCATTCAGCCAACGAAGTTACTTCTCAAGAGAGGACAGACTAGTGAACATTACGCAAAAATTGAAGGCACTCAAATCAAAATTGTGGAAGAAAAACCCTTGGGAAAATTGGCTACCAACAAAATTAAAATGCCCTCTAGCTAATTTGTGGCGTAACTTTTCAAAAGCGGACCGCTTAGTGAACAATTATGCAAAATTTGAAAGCAATTAGAGCAAAATTCTTTAAGAAGAAACTTTTCCAAAACTGGCTACTAAAAACTCCTAAATGCCCCCTATTTGGTTAATTTTTGGTACATCGCCAAAAACTTTCAAGAGAGGCCTACCCAGTGCACATTCGTACAAAATTTTAAGGTAATTTGATCAAAATTGTGGGAGAAGAAGCATTATGAAAATTATTTATCAATTTTTGTTAATGCCCTCCCCACCCCCCCCCCCCCCCACCTCCATCCCGATTTGCCAAAAATGCAAATTTTTAAGAGAGCACGAACGCAAACCGATCACAATTGTGGGAAAAAAGCATTTTAAAAATTAGCCAAAAAACCCCCTTCCCCCCCCCCCCCTCCATTTAGCCAATTTGTGGTGGATCTCAAAAAAAAAAACAAAAAAAAAACGTGACATTCTAGAGAGAACAGCATAGTGAACATTGATGCAAAATTTGAACATAATCGAATCAACTTTGTGGAAGAAAAACCTTTGGAAACTAGAGCTGTGTCCGATCGGAGCACGAATGCCCCGCCTGAACATCTATGCAAAATTTGAAAGACAATCCCATCGAAAATATGGGAGAAGAAGTATTCTGAAAAAAGGCAACCAATAAATTTTGAATGGCCCCCAGCTGGCCAATTTTTGGTGGATTGCCAAAATAAATAATTTTTCAGGTGAGATCTACCCAGAGAACATTCGTATAAAATTTGAAGAAAATCTGATCAAAATTGTGGGAGAAAAAGCATTTTGAAAATTTGCAACCGAAAATTTTAAATGCGCCTTATTGAGCCAATTTTTGGCGGAACGCCAAAAAAAAAAAAAAAAGTAATTTTTCAACAGAACATTCGTACATAGAGAACATTCGTACATAATTTGAAAAGAATGCTACTATAACAGAAGGAAAAGAAGCCCATGTAAAAATTTACAGGCGCACATACTACACACGTGCATACAGACAACGGATGCCCCTCTGCCGATTTGATAAGACCAGCCCGACGAAGTCGGCTAGTCTAACAAGTAATAACCCGGTAGAGGGCAACGCCTGCTATAGTCGCGGAAAGCTTCAAAACAGTTTCAAGACTATTTTCCTGGAAACAGGTAAGATTTTACGAAAAAAAAACAGATTGGTTTCGCCAATATTCCCGCTAGTTTCAGGTGATTCGCCAAAAGAAATAAGGGCAAAGTCGACACTTAAGCACCCTACCTTTCTATGAAAACCCTAGGAGGAGATGCGTTTTACAGTAAATTGGTTTTTGGCCAATATTTCCTCCAATTTTTGGCGAAGTGCCAAAAAAGTAATGTTCACTTTTGTAGTAATGTACGCTGCAGTTACTTAAAATTACAAGGCAGTCAAACTATTTTCCTGGAGGTCACCAAAATTTTACTGGAAGTTTTTTTTTTTTTTTTTTCGACAAAATTTTTGCCAATTTTTTGGCCAATCACCAAAAAAAAAATAGCCAGTTAGGTAATACTGCCTGCTACCGTTACTTAAAATTCCAAGACAGGAAGACTCTTTCCCTGGAGTTAAAGATTTTAAGTAATACATTTTGGAACTACAGCAAATATATGGACTTATCCAACGGTAACTTGTGATTTTAACCTTTTTAAGGTCAAAGACGATAGGACGTATGTTATCTAGGCCAGCATGGGGGATGGGAGATTTGGGGGGGGGGGGGGGGGGGCAATGAAGGAGTTGTAAGCTACTCACAATCTTGCTTGTTGGCTTCCCAGCACCATGTCCAGCTTTTGTGTCTACTTTGATCATCACCGGGTTCGTCTGCAAACCAAATCATCCCATAATGTGCGAATACTATTAACCTCAAAAATTTGATTCACTTCTAGCAAATTTCACAGCGCTTGGGGTAATATGACTTTTCTTAACATAACTTTCCCAAACTGGTGGCGAGTTCTTATCGCACAAGCGAAAATTTCACAGAAATACTACTGAAGTTCACTTAAAGAATTTTACCACTTTCAGATCTTGCCTGTGCGTTTAAGGTAAAATTAAATTCTTAAAATATTCCTTTCCTTGAAACAATGTTCGCTTACTCCGTGAGAAATCACGACCGTAGTTTTAGAAATTCTACTCGAATCGGTACATGAGTTTTTGAGTGGAATTTGAGGTTTACTGTTTTCGTGATGGCAACAGACACATCAACCTCGCGCGATGACATCACGTGACGCCCGGTCGCTTTGCTCTACATGTAAACTTCAAAAATATACCACCCTGCTAGAACCCCCTCTCCCCCCCCCCCCCCTCCCCTCACAATAGCTGTAAACCATACCAGTAGTCATAAACACCACATCATTATTGGAAAGTACCAGTACCTGTTTGCTGCAGTCCTTTAGCGTGTACTGAAGCTGGGCGATGTACTTAAGCGAGTGCAGCGGTACTACCCGGTCGTCATGGTCGGCAGTCAGTAGCAACGTGGCTGGGTACTGCTTCTCGCCCTCCGGTACTTGTATGTTATGTAAAGGCGAGTACCTACAGGACCAAGTAAATACTCGTACCGCGCTGTTTAACGGTTGGCCAATTTTATGTTAACTTTGAGCGTTACAAGCTGCGTATATTTAAGTGCAATGCAATAGCAGACATTCGGTTAATAGTATCATCATCATAAGGTCGTTAGACACTAACTAGCTATGAGAAGCGTGCGAAAATTTTCCTGTTACCGATATTTTCATTATTCCGCATCATAATTCTTTGGATCTTAAACTTTTGTTTCAGCTAGTTATCGGATAGTAAGTTAAGCAGCATCATGTGACAATAGCATCAGTACAATTGCGAGAAAGCAGCCCTCACTTAACAATGTTTTCGAAGTCTTCTTTGGCGTCCGGGTTGCCGAAATCTGTGACCCAGGCGTGGCCAATGGTAAACTTGTGGAACTTGAGCATGTCCATCACTCTATACACAACACACAAACAGTCTACGTAAGTGTCATGAGGCGGCAGGGCAATAAAGCTCGGGAGAGCATGCCTAGGACACCTGCGACCCCGGCAATACCCCCAGGCCAACACGCCCCCTCCTCCTCCCACCTGAGCACTAACGCTCGGTAGAGCATGTCTAGGAATACCCGTGACCCCGGCATTACCCCCAGGTCCCCACGCCCCCCCCCCCCCTCCCCCGAGCACTAACGCTCGGTAGAGCATGCCTAGGACACCCGTGACCCCGGCATTACCCCCAGGCCCACACGCTCTCCCCCCGTACAACCAGAGCACTAACATCGGGAGAGCATGTCTAGGAATACCCGTGACCCCGGCAACACCCCTAAGCCACACGTGTGCCCCCGGCAATACGCCCATGCCTCACGCGCTGTCCCGGCATTACACCCAGGCCCTCACGCCCCCCCCCCCCTCCCTCCCCAGGACTATAACAGTACCCGCTACCCTGGCAATACCCCAGGCCTAAAGGCCCGCCTCCGGCAATACCACCGAGACGACAAGGGCCCAAAGGCTGATCCCGACAATACCCTTAGGAACCCCCACCCCCCCGGACAATATCCCCCATTTACGGAGGGGGAGGGGGGGGGCAGGGCGAGGGGAACAGGTTGTCTCGATACGGTCCGGGAGATAACCCATACTGTCACATACTCCACACCCCATACTGTCCTATACTCCATACTGTCCCATAATCCATACCCTATACTGTCCCATAATCCATACCCCATACTGTCCCATATCCCCCATACTCCATACCCCATACTGTCCCATACTCCATACTGTCCCATAATCCATACTGTCCCATAATCCATACCCTATACTGTCCCATAATCCATACCCCATACTGTCCCATAATCCATACCCCATACTCTCCCATACTCCATACTGTCCCATACTCCATTACTAGTCTCTTCTTTTTGTACCAGTCGAAGCTTGAACAGGACGTCAAATATTTAACTACGCACATTTTGATTTGTTTTCGGTTTTAAACAATACTTAACACATATTTTAAATCATGTAATCAAACACAGTTGTAATTTTTCCAAAGATATTTAATACACGTGGCACGCACCCGACTTGAGAAATGGCACAGCCGAACAGTTCTGGGTGTTGGTTGATGCACGCCCCAACCAGCAAGCCGCCATTGCTGCCTCCCTGGATGGTTATCCTACAAAAATCACGCCACTTGCCATCTAACTCTGGTTCAAAGGCGAGCGGAGAAGGCCGCCAATTAGCCGAAATAGTGGTGTTCTGGTGTCCCACAGGTTTCAATGCCCACGGGTCGGTGAGGGTCGGGAGGGGAGTTTGGTGGCAGGGTGCAGGTAGGTCGATCGGGTGAGATTTTGAAATTAACGGCGTCATTTTTGATATTACGATTAATATTATTATAAATCGATTAATTAATCTATTTACTGATCGCGCTTTGAATGACTCGATAAAGCACTCACAATCATTCCGCGCCACACGTATTAACCCGCAAAACCTGACCCTCTACGCGCGTATTTGGAGGGCTGCGTGCAGTACGTACTTCTGGGGCTGTGTGGAATACGTACACTTGGAGTACCTCTAGTGCGTTCTTTGGGTCTGCATGTAGTAGGTGTGTGTAGTGAGCATTTTTTGGAGCTGCCTGTAATATGTACTTTGGGGTTGTGTGGTGCGTACTTTTGGGGCTGCGTGTAGTACGTACTTTTGGGGTTTCGTGTAGTACGTTCTCTGGACCTTTGTGTAGGACTTTTGGGGCCGTGTGAAATACGAACTTTTGGGGCTGTGTGTAGTACGTACTCTGGGGCTTCGTGTAGTACGTACTTTTGGGGCTTCGTGTAGTACGTACTTTTGGGGCTTCGTGTAGTTGTTCTCCGTGAGGTATTTAGCCGCATACTGGAAGTCGTCAAAGCAGTTCTGTTTGTTCGCCAGCATTCCTCCCTTATGCCACGTCTCACCGTATTCCCTGCCAAAACCAGCACGGTAAAACCAAAATGTACAGGCCATGCACGGATACAAGTCAACTGCTATCAGATTTTCTACGCCCTCCAGTGTGGCCCAAGTTGTTCAAATCACAATGATACAATAATCGCAAACTGGTCTGTCAACAAAAAAAAACCCAAGTTGTACGGGAATTTCAAATTACTTCTAAAAGGCATGACCAATTTGGCTAAAAGCCTCACATCAAAATTTTTGCTGTTAACAAAGTTTTTAATCTACTTATTAACGATTTCCCCTTGCACGTCCAGACCGATACCGACCACAGAAAGAACGGGATTTCACGGCATTAATTCGCAGATATATGACATCCGGATATTGTACGACAGGGTTACCATGATAACACACCGAAACATCCGCCCGCCCCCCCCCCCCCCGGCCCGATGAGCTGAGACGAGCCCGACAAAACCAGGCACTAACCCGCCGCCTCGGATGTTTGGCACGGCCACAATACCCGCCAGATGGCGCATGAAGACGGTCCTGCTCACGCTGAACACGGGTGTGATGGAGATGTTGAATCCACCGTAGCCGTACAGCAGCACCGGGTGAGAACCGTCTAACGTTATACCCTTCAAAAAAAAACAATGTCAAACCTCCAATGTTTGATTTTTCCGGGTTTTTTTCTGTTGCAACTGAGCATCAGGCGGCCGCATAGAGCAATAAAAAGATCAATTACCGAACACGCGATTTTAACAAGAAACTTCAAGGATATGTTCAACAAAGGTGTTTTTTTTTCACTTTGTACCTCCAACCCTGTAAATCTTATACCAAGTCGTTTCAATCACAGTGCACGTTTTACCATCACTGCACTCAAATGCTTGACTGAGGCCTGCGAGGAAAAAAATGCTGATTTTCATCCAAATTTTTGAAGAAAATTGGCCTAGCTGATAGGTGAGTAGTTCAGTGTGACGTCACAGACAACACACAGGATTTTGCAGAATCATTGCTCACCTTTCTATGAACAATAAACATGGGTATTTTGGTGCCATCCTTGCTTGGATAAAACACCTGATCCGTCACGAAGTCCTCTGCTTCGAATCCAGTCACTTTGATGGCACGGAATACCTGACAACAGTAAACAGACACCTCACTTTGTTACTCAGACTTAGAAAAATTGAGGAATAATTAGGCACTGCATGAATATGCAGTAATTCATGCGCAGTGTGAGCAGTGTGCATAGCCCACATATTCCCCACACTCCCCCCTCCTCCATCAGTTAAACGCGGCCATCAATAGTCAATCAAGAGATGAAATTTTCCAAGTCCAGTTGATACATTTTCCTAGGACGAACCTGGCCCATTTACAATACCAATCTGGGTTTGTTCCCATAGAAGCTACATACCAAGTTTCATTAAAATCCTTGCAGCAGTGTTTAAACTATCGTGTTAACAAGCTGTTGATCAGAGCGACAGACCGACACGCGGTCGATCGCATATATATTCCCCACAGGTTCTATCTGCACGGGAGTAAATAAACATTTTCAAAGCAACACATAAAAATGACTGTCTAGACAATTTCGTTTGGAACAAAACACTTCAAGACATGTCGTCATCACAAAATCCATTTCTGTGCTGCATCGTACAAGGTCTGGATTTCATATATCAATCTCGTCTATCGCTAATGCCCGACAGATGCAGAGGTCATTGACTCTTTTGAACTCGAAATTCAGTCACGGTTTAGATCATAATAAGAATACTCTTATGTATGAAAGCGAAGCGCCACCCCCCCCCCCCCCACACCCTCCAGCAGCTGGTAGAGTAACCAGACGGTTCACGATGTCACCCGGCATAGTGTAACACGGGGAATAACAATATCTGTGGCCGTATTCGTAAAAGTAAACTGTAGTGTTAACTGCTCCGTTGGCAACCAGAATATCCGAAAGGAAATTAATACATTGAACCTGTATAAGAAATAAAAATTAACCTAAAATTGTTTGCTTGATACAGCTGGATCAACCGCTTTTCGCTTCCTGGAGTACAGTTAACTGCACAGTTAACTTTTGTGAATGCCGGAACTGACTGTCAATGGGAAAGGCCAACAAAATCGCCTTTTATTTCTCCATTGTTTTGCTTAATAATTGTTTATTAGTCTTAAAAAAAAAACCTTGACAACGAAAAATAAAAAAAATTGTCAAGGGTGAAGATGACGTAAGTGATCAGCTTTTTTATATGAAATCACAACTGTGATACTTTTCTTCACTGACGCCCATAAAATGGGGGGGGGGGGGGCGCGGGGTGCATCGGAGAGCTACTGGCTTTTGATTGGTCGAATTAGAGTATCGGAGTACTCACTTTGGGGGCCAGCGATTGCTGCGTCAAGTCACATCTATAGATAACACCGGGCGTCAGAAACGACATGAACTGGTAGAAAATCTGAAAAAAAAATAACACACGCAAATATATATATATATATCAACATATATCAAACACAAAAGCCATACTTCGTCACGAACATGACGGAAAGCTTCAGGCACCACTTTAATCTCTACCAACTAGTACAGTTCTGAAATAATGAATGCCGTTTTCACATTTATTAGGGAATGATTGACATCAAGAATTAATTTTTGATTTCAAAAATTGAAAATATCAAGAAATATTTATTGATATCAAAATCGATTTATTGATATCTAAAATTGATTTTTTTTTTCAGATCAAAATTCTTGATAGCAAAAATGAAGTATCTGAGAGAAAAATATCAATTTTGAGCTCAATAATTCTTTTTCTTTATATTGATATCAAGTATTTATTTCAGATATCATTATTTCAGACTGATACTTTTTTAATTTGTATTTGGAAATCTGCAAACGATGTTTTGATATCAAAATATCAGTCTATTTTTAAAAATAAAAAAATCAGAAACACACATCTGCAAATAAATAACAGTCCTTGTATACAGAGTCTTTATTTTAACTTTTCACTGTACAAAAAAGAAGCAATTCTTGAGATAAAAAATTGTGTTGTTATTAGTGATCTCAACAATTCAAGTTTTCGTCTCCAAAATTTAATTGACGATTCTTTATATTTTATGTAAATGTGTCTCCCTTAAGATTTTTTAAGTTTGTAAAATTGACTCTTGATATCAAAAATAAATTTTTGCCATCTAAAATTCAATTATTAATAGCAAAATATAAATTAATGAGATCTACATTGATTTATTGATATCTCTAAATATATTTTGACATCAAAAATAAGCATTAAATGTTAAAACGGCATTCCATATTGAGACGAACACGTTTCCCCGGCCGCAAATTTGAGGACTGTACATTTACTGTAAAGAACACCACGGTACAAGTCATCGGAAAAAAATTAAAATAATGCAGTGCCGACCTCGTTATCTTTCTTTTTTCCGGAGTAGCCAACAATGCTGCCGATGTCGAGTGGAAGCGTCGTGACCTTCTGCCCCGTGCCAAGGTCAAACAGGTGCAGCACACTCTAAAGTAAGTCAAGGTGACAAAATATATCAGTAAATAATATTTGTTTTTCATTTTCTCTGTTATAGACAATCAAGTGTCCACCTGGCTATTATTATTATTATTATTATTATTATTATTATTGTTTTTATTATTATTATTTACAGCTTGAGAATGTTTCCCATAGTGTCACTAACTGCAATGTTTTGATCATCAAAGTCAAAGTTCAGGTTAGGTCGTAAAATAGAAAAATAGTTTCAGGCATTGCACATTCGTGAAAAGCATAACAATACTTGCGATCTGATACAGGACGATTTCGGGGCGAGTTGTAAAGGAAAAGCATAACGATACTGGCGATCTGGTACAGCACGATTTGGGTGAGTTGTAAAGGAAAAGCATGACAATACTGGCGATCTGGTACAGCACGATTTGGGTGAGTTGTAAAGGAAAAGCATGACAATACTGGCGATCTGGTACAACACGATTTGGGGTGAGTCGTAAAGGGAAAGCATAACAATACTGGCGATCTGATACAGCACGATTTGGGTGAGTTGTAAAGGAAAAACTTAACAATACTGGCGATCTGATACAGCACGATTTGGGTGAGTTCTAAAGGAAAAACTTAACAATACTGGCGATCTGATACAGCACGATTTGGGGTGAGTTGCAAAGGAAAAACTTAACAATACTGGCGATCTGATACAGCACGATTTAGGGGCGAGTTGTAAAGGAAAAGCATGACAATACTGGCGATCTGATACAGCACAATTTGGGTGAGTTGCAAAGGAAAAGCATGACAATACTGGCGATCTGGTACAACACGACTTGGGTGAGTTGCAAAGGAAAAGCTTAACAATACTGGCGATCTGATACAGGACGATTTCGGGGCGAGTTGTAAAGGAAAAGCATAACGATACTGGCGATCTGGTACAGCACGATTTGGGTGAGTTGTAAAGGAAAAGCATGACAATACTGGCGATCTGGTACAACACGATTTGGGTGAGTTGCAAAGGAAAAGCTTAACAATACTGGCGATCTGATACAGGACGATTTCGGGGCGAGTTGTAAAGGAAAAGCATAACGATACTGGCGATCTGGTACAGCACGATTTGGGGTGAGTCGTAAAGGAAAAGCATAACAATACTGGCGATCTGATACAGCACGATTTGGGTGAGTTGTAAAGGAAAAGCATGACAATACTGGCGATCTGATACAGCACGATTTGGGGTGAGTTGTAAAGGAAAAGCATGACAATACTGGCGATCTGATACAGCACGATTTGGGGTGAGTTGTAAAGGAAAAGCATGACAATACTGGCGATCTGATACAGCACGATTTGGGGTGAGTTGTAAAGGAAAAGCATGACAATACTGGCGATCTGATACAGCACGATTTGGGTGAGTTGTAAAGGAAAAGCATGACAATACAGGCGATCTGACACAGGACGATTTCGGGGCGAGTTGTGGCATCAAAGGCGGTTGATGGAAAATGTCTGAATGACCTTTTCTGTCATTACGAAAGAATATTTTGACTTTTTTAATCAATTCACTAAATCCTCCTGAATTTCAGAAAATTCTTTATTACGTGAATATATAATGCCGCTTGTGACGTCATACCTTGACGTCATGAAGGTAGCAGAGAACGAGTCGGTTGTTATGCACGCAGGCCACCCAGTCTAGTACGTCAATTTCTTCCTCCTCCACCAATGGACGCCAGTTTTCCTGCATGTGTGAATTGCAAAAATGACGTCATGGAAACACTCCGTTTTTTTTTCTCGACCTCACAAAAACGTCAGTTTGCTGTCAAAGTCATATTTATATAATCTCCATCTCCAAAACGATCACAGAACAGTAAATTCTTATTTCCACTGCTTGCTCTGTGCAAAATGACAACTGCTTATTAGAACAGTCTCTAACCGTTCTGTCGCAAAGCTGATCTGAATAAGAACTGATTCTCATATAATGACATACTTTCTAATCATTATGATTATAATTATTTTAAAACTGACCTGTGCATAGTTAGAAAAGTCTATGTTAATAAGCTTGTATCTAGGCGCGTTCAGGTTTGTTTTGAATGTAAACACGGTGCCTTCGTTTGTGATGTACTCATACTCGGCATCGAAGTTGTCCACCACTTTCACAAACGGTAGCAAACCTGCAGATTTATATAAATTACGGTGTGTAAAATCCAAAATGGTGGCGCGTCAATTATAGTAACCACTGATCTTGTGGAATCCATAGATGCTTTTGATGAACAAATGCACCATCGTTGCCATTTCTGCTATATAAACAAGACAATCGTAGATTGCATCCCCAGCCGCGTTGTATGGTCACAGATAAGACCAAAGCACCCTAAGTAAACGAATAAGTCCAAAGATTTCAAAAGTCCGTAACTTCGACATTTGTCGATGAAATCAAAAATTAACCTGATGTGGCAAAACTACATTATATATTCTTTCATTTCCCGAGGTATGGTATGCCTGCGATGAATGGTTACGGAGATATGGCCTGGACAAGATACCCTTAGAAAATGACTAAGTCCAAACATTTCAAAAGTACATAATTTTGACATTTTTCGATGAAATCAAAAATTAACCTGACGTTGCAAATCTACATGATATATTCTTTCATTCTCCAAGGTATGATATGTCTGCGATCAACGGTTTCCGAGATATGGCCTGGACAAAAGTGATAACGGACAGACGAACGGCAAGACAGACGGACGGACATGAGACGTTTCTATATCCCCCGCATCCGCAAGGACGGCGGGGATAATTATACTTATAGTGTGATTTGACAAAATATTATTCCGTGTATTTAAGGAATATGATTAAGATTATTATTATTAGTGCTATGGACATTTTTCTATGATGAAGAGGCGTACCGCTGATGCCGTTTGGCAGCGCTTGCAAGTCACAGAAGTAGAGGCGGTTGACTGGATCACAACCTTGGCGAATAGCAACCACCAAATAGCGCCCACAGTCGCTCACTTCCGCTGACCTGAAAGGTACGTACTATTATAGCATCCCAAATCTTATATATATATATATATTTTTTTTTGGGGGGGGGGGGGCCTAACTCACACTACACATTATTTTTACTCCGTTGTAAACTAATAGATTCTGCAAAAAACTAAAAGCTTCAGGTCTGCCATGGACATATACGTGAGAAGTCGAGCAGCAGGTCGAAATTAAAATTCGGTTTTCAATGAAAAAAATCTAGGACTTTCCTTTTGTTTATTTTATTTATTTATTTATTTTTTATGGATTTAGACTTCGACGTTTAACGTGCACAATATCTATATATTTTCGATGTGTCATGTCTTAGGTCTTGTCCAGATACAACATTCAGTGCCAATCAATTTTTGTCAATTTCATCATCTCTTCAACCAGTTTTCATTTCAAAAATAACACACGATGTGCATCTACTGTGTATGTGTTTACAATCCGTTTACATTTTCAGAACCCCGCGCCTACTCACGAGGGCAAAAGCACAAACTTTTCAACCGAACAGATCTGTTGCTTTATAACCTATACCTGCTATTATCGATAAAACAAATATCTAATTTAGTGACTTGCGTACGAAGCAAAAACAAGCTAATGAAAACATACTTACGTCATCCATTTTGGGTTATCTGGCCATTCTGCACACAATACGTCATCACTTTGTGCGGTCCCCAGGCGATGATAAAACAGTTTTTGATTCACGTTGGCAGCAGTTTCAGTCCCATCTTGCTTACCATCTATTTTGGGAAAACTCTGTAAATTCAGAACTTTCCTATAAGCGTCGTGTCTACACAAAAGGTTCTTGCACGAGACGGACTCTTTTATTACAATATTATTTCTAAAGTTGGTACCGAAAAAAGAAACATTATGAATTCGCAGATGTCATACCGTACCAGAAATTCTAGTAAACTTAATTTCAAGAATTTTTTAATCTCTTTCAAACTCATAATTTTTACAGACACGTGAAATTTTTAGTTTTCCATATACAGGAAGTGTTCTTCAAATTGCTTTAAAGATTTTTTTAAACACAACGGACCGAAACGCCAGAGGTTGGCTGTAGGACAAAAAACGCAGGCACGGCGCGTGCACTGTGTGAATTTTTAAGCTCTTAAAAAAACCCACTTCCATAACTTGGACTTATCCGGTCCTAAATCACTACCAGAAACATGCCATTAAATGTGATTTCAGAAATGCCTGTATCCCTCACACAAGTTGGCGCCTGCGACTTTGAAAAGAAATTTAATTTTCCAAGGTGCTTTTCCTGTTCACAATTTTATTCGGTGATAAATCGCTAAAAAGTTTGCGACTTCTACGTTTCAGATAAAATTTCAAGCTATTTAAATGCGTTTTATGATCAAAATTTTCACACATTCGTTGAGAGATAGCCATCTGACAATATACATCAAAATAATGTATAAACACCGGGGCATTTTGAAATTGGATACACATAATTATTTTACGCAATTACAACGGGGCGAATATTCACTATACAAAGTGCGTTTGTATACATACTGTAATCCACCCTCCCCCCCAAATCCCTAAGGTCTCGCTGTGACGTCACATCACCGGCAACTTACATTATAGAAGATACCCTTGTGGTCATGCGTCCACGACATGCAGCTGAACTTCACCCTCTCTAGCACATCAGGCAGGTCCTTCTTTGTTTCACAGCTCCGTATCTGAACAACGAGCAATCCCAGCGCTTATTCTATTTCTTTCTCGATTTAGAAATCTGAAGACGAACTTGTGCGTTTATGTTTATTGTGTTTTAAGTCCCTTTCAGCGATTGCAGCGCTATGCCAGGACTACCCTGCCACGTTATAATGAAATGGGCCATTCCAGTTTGAATCCCTAGGGCGATCATGATTGAGTCGAACTTATGCGCGGTGTAACACTCTGTGAGGAGTGACAGCCACACGAATAAGACCGAGCCATTTAGCTTTCAACGATAATATTCTGGAAATACGTTGGGGGTGGGTGTAATTTAACAAGCCCTATCTTAAGGATAGCGAAGGTGTTCCTAGTTTCCGAAAAACTTGGTTAAAAAGCTATCAAACTATTCGAACGTTTTTGCGTCGCAAAGAATTTAAACTCACACGTTCATTTTTTTTTTTTTTTTTTTGTTTCTTCTTGAAAGTTTGGCCCTGAGCAAAAAGTGCATTTGTCACATAAAAATGCCTACTTTGATTGTGACCCAGTCTGAGCCTTTAGCACTCAGCCCGTAGGCGAAGTTCTTCCCATCTTCAGAGAAACTGTAGCCCCGAATGGCTACGGTACCGTCCTCACTCAGCTCGTTCGGGTCCAGAAATACACTCTCCTCCGAGTCGATGCTGTCTTGTACCTTCAACACGCTGCAAAATATAACCACATAAAACTTTGCACGCTGCCTGGCTGCATCTATAACCACAACACAGGATATTTTACTTTAAAGTGAAAAAAGTGAAAGTTGGTTGAAGTTTAAGGACAATGAATGCGAGGTACATTTTCAATGGATGTTCGCGGGGTTACACGTCAACAATTCGCTGGTTACGTCAACAGTTTGCTGAGTTATACCTCAACAGTTTCGCTGGCTTACATGCCAACAGTTCATCTGGTTAGACGCCAACAGTTCGCTGGGTTATACGCCAACATTTTACTTGGTAGCACGCGAATACGTCACTTGGCAACACGTCAATACGTCACTTGATTGCACGTCAAAAGTTCACTTGATTACACTCCAACAATATGCTGGGTTACGTCAACAATTCCCTGGGTTTGCTCGGCAACAGTTGCCGTCCCCATTTATTTTACTACTTTTTTGGGTAAATGGTCAACTCGCCGCCAAACCGACTCGCCGACAAACCAACTCGCCAACAAAACGACCAACTCGCCGACACGCAAAAGTCAACTCGCCGACACATAAAAAAGTCAACTCGCCGAAAAAAAAAAAAACACATGGAAATTAAATATAATTCAAGTTCCTATTGGTTGGAGGGCAAGACAAGTACAGCACAAGAAATGACATGAATAACCGCACAAGAAAGACTAATTCCTCAAGCGTCACAAAACCGAACTTATCAAACAATTAAATGTAACACCAAGTTCTGGTGCGCAAAAACTGTGTTTCCGACAGTTTCCTTTTTTTCAAAAAAAAACTTCGGTAGCGAAATCGGTCTAGTAATGACAAATCAGACAACACCACAATATATATTACGCGTTAGCACATAAATGTGGTGTGTAAAATGCACTAAATGAGATCACCCAGCAATCTAAAATGGTGTGTAAAATGAGTCCCGGAGATAGGCTGCAGCGTTGGTCAAGAAATAAAACACATCTCAAAGAAACGCCCAGTTTTAAAGTGTTCTTGTATTTAAAACACAACAGACCTTTTTGCAAACCGAAAGCAGGCATTTCACATGTGTTTTACATTATTCTTTTATCTCAAGGGTGCCAAAATATGCCAAAAATAAGTGTTTTTTCACAAGTGCATTTTATCAACAAAATGCACACGAATTCTGAATTTTGGCTGCGATAGACCGGGTAAAAAAAAAAAACGAAAGAAATGATAGAAAAATATGGAAGAAATATCGCAAAAACAACATAAACGAAACTGAAACTTGAAACTATTTTTTAAAACTTTTAATAAATTTTTAAAATAGCATGCGGGTTGTTAAAAACCAGACTGCTCTTTGTTGCAAGAGAAATCTGACATTTAGGCGAAATCTCTCTATCATTTCTTTCATTTTTTACCCGGTTATTTTTATTTGAAACGCAGAATTTTTGCGCATTTTTATTGGGAACGCCCAAAGTGTGATTTGGCCTACATAAAGACAGCAATTCCCGTTCGAACCAAAATTAAGGGCGGAAGGGGGGTGTATCCGTGGCCGTTTCTCTACAAAAAACGCAACGCCTATCCACCCCCCCCCCCCCACAAAAAAAAAAAAAAAATTGTTTCCAACTTAGATGCACCTCTTATACCCCCCGCCCCCTTCCTCCCTCCCCACATCAAACGCCATACTTTACATAATTAAACGCAATACATATTTCTTCTACATAAACTAATAACTTTTCCACTGTACAGTTTTTTTCTAAATGTTGAACCAATGCCCTAAGCTATATAACTTTTACCTTTGGTTCTGAAGCCCCGTGTTGTGGAAAAAATAATATTTCCCGGCATGTTTCATGGGACAGCTGTACTTTGGATAATCCCACATCTCCTTAATCCTGCAAAATGAAAGGGAAAAAAAAAACGCACACATCAACCGAGTTCTTAAAATAAAGCTCAAATACGTAATTGCTACAAATGCAAAAATTCGAGAGAAAAAACTATATATAACAACACAAAACGAAAGCGTTGGATGCCGAAAATGAGGTCATAGTCCCGTTCTTACAGCATGGACTTCAAACGTGCATCTAATGGACTAATCTAATGGACTTCAAACATGATTACTATATCTTATACAGATTTGACAGATTCACTGGAAATCTCAGTGACTTTGTAAAGTCATTGATTTGACACATTCACTGTAATAAATTTTATATTTATATATATACTCTGGACTCATAGCCCAAAACCAGCTTCAACACGTCAGCAACTGTACAGAGGACAGGAGGCCGTGTTGTTATGTTAATGTAAACGGGACTTTCCACCTTACCTGTTGTGCAGCTGGGAACGGTACGGGCACTGCTGTAAGAACGGGTCTGTGACGTCATTTTCAGCATCCACAAACGCTTTCGTTTCGTCAGCATCCGGGTCTTCCATCCAACTGTACGGGTCGGCAATCTGACAGAAAAAAAAATACACAAGAGAAGTCAGATAAGTTGTCGAGAGCTAGCTGCGAAGGCTACAAGCGACATATCAATGGTGGAAGAATGTGCATGCCCTCACTTAGTCACGTTCAAAAAATCTTTAAAACCGTACCTTTTTAGAAACCACTGGTGATTAATTTTTACCCAGTTTTACAGTTTTGCTTCAGTATGAACTTACATTATTCCAGTAAATACTTATTTTATTTTATGCTGATATTTGATTGGTTTAACGACACCGCCAACCTGTTGCAGGTCATTTATTTTATGCTGACCAGTGCTTATTAAATTAATGTCTGTATGTTATGTGTTTGGAGCTATTGTGGATGAAACGTAATGTGATTGCAGATATTAGTTATTAGTCTGAACATGTTGTTTCAAGTGGACACACATTTCCTCAGTAAACGCATTAAAACGGTTTTTAGAGATTGTAAATATGATCAGGAAAGGAAAGCTATAAAATATATATTACACAGTTGTGGACTTTTGACTTTCTCCTTCCTAGCACAAAAAAGAAATTTACTCTACAGATGCAATTCCTCATGGATTTATAACCCGTTTCTGAAATGATCTGTCATGTCTGGATGAATATATATATATATATATGTATATATATATGTGTTACAGGCAAACTGTCAAACATTTGTAATCATGATCCACCCCATTCATAACCCGCTGTTTCATGCGATTTGGTTGTTACCTATTCAAATATGTGATCGTAAGAATAAAAGGCGATTGATGTAATCAATTGCAATTAAAGGAAAATATTCGGTTGTGATCATGCATAACACTAGTTTTTTTTTAGTATCTACTCACGTGTTTTATGGGATTTGGTTGTCATTTATTCTAATATGTGATCGTAGGGATAAAAAGCAATTGCTGTGTCTAATTGCAATTAAATACATGTGAGTGGTCGGTTTGCTCGTGCGTTTCATGTTAATTTTTTCCACTTGCTTTCTTTTATACCTTGAATTATTACACCTGCATAATGCTACTGATATGTTTAAATGCAATTTCTAATTGCAATTTCTTGATTAAGTAAATGCGCGACTTTTTTGCTGATTGCTATGTTTTATGTCTTGATTGATCACACTTTTACAATAGTGTTGATGTGATTGAATGCAGTTGGAAACTAGATTGGCCAGTGTTTTTGTTAAAACAAAAAAACGGATATGTCTCCCCCGCCCCCCAATCAGTAACGTGTAAAAATTCCTTGCTTAAAATACAGCATTGGCGAACCGAAAAAATTGAAAAAAATCGCCAAAAATACATTTTTACAGAAAATTAATGAAGAAAAACTTCGCAGTAAACATTTACACTACATATGGGTTCTTCTTGCCATGTTTCAGCCTAATGGAACAAACTGTTTCGGAGATATCGCAACAATATGGCCAAAAAAGTAAAAAATCAAAAATTAAAAAAATCGCCAAAAATACATTTTCAAAGGAAATGAAAAAAAACTTCGCAGTAAACATTTGCACTATATGTGGGTTCTTCTTGCCACGTTTCAGCCTAATCCAACAAACTGTCTCGGAGATATCGCAACAATATGGCCAAAAAAAGTTAAAAATCAAAAATTTAAAAATTCGCCAAAAATACATTTTCCAGGGAAATGAAGAAAAACTTCGCAGTAAACATTTACACTTTTTGTGAGTTCTTCTTGCCAAGTTTTAGCCTAATCCAACAAACCGTTTCGGAGATATCGCAACAATATGGCCAAAAAACTTAAAAATCAAAAATTTAAACATTCGCCAAAAATACATTTTCCACGGAAATGAAGAAAAACTTCGTAGTAAACATTTACACTTTTTGTGAGTTCTTCTTGCCAAGTTTCAGCCTTACCAACAAACCGTTTTGGAGATATCGCAACAATATGGCCAAGAAAAGTTCAAAATCAAAAATTTAAAAATTCACCAAAAATACATTTTTCAGCGGAAATGAAGAAAAACTTCGCAGTAAACATTTGCGCTATATGTGTGTTGTTCTTGTCATGTTTCAGCTTAATCCAACAAACTGTTTTGGAGATATAGCCTGCCAAAATAAAAAAAAATGCACGAAACCCCCCCCCCCCCCTATGTTCAAAAATTTGCCAAAAATAGAATTTTTGAGGAAACGAAAAAAAAAAAAAATACATAACACGGGCATCATCTAGACATGTACCCCAATACGTACGTATGTTTTGAGAAAAATCGACTCATTAATTTCATAAAAACTCACTGCGGACAGACGGACGGCAAGACGGACAGACGGACACACCAAATGCTATATATGTCTCCCTTAGGGGGAGACATATAATTGTAATTTCTTGATAAAATAAATGCAATGATATAAATCTCAATCCAGCCCCCCCCCCCCACACACACACACACACCTCTATGATGCATTATCTTTTGAGATCAACACGCCAATGTGGCTTCCTAGTTCTTTCTCCTCCGTTATTTGATGGGATTTTTTTGTGCACAGTATAAATAGGGGCGTGAAAATAAATACATTTACAGTGTTACATATTTTTTTAGCTAGTACAATAAACAGAATAAAATATTTGCGTTTAACTGCAATCTCAAAAACCCCACAGATCGATACAATCGCATTTAAATACATTGCTGCAGTTGCCAATGAAGATAAAAGTAACAACAGAAAATACACGGCAATAAAATCGCATGAAACTCGCGAGCGGACCCATTGTTCACTCCCATTTAATTGATATTGACCAGATGAATCGCTATGTATTCCTACAACCACATATTTGAACAGACAACCAGACCGCATGGGGGTATCATGATTACAAACCTCCCTTTCATTTCAGGCAAATTGTCCAATTTTCAGGCTCCAAAACCAGGCAGATTACAATTTGTCTAAAAAGTTTAGACAGATTACAATGTGCCTGGTCGAACCAGGAATTTTACAATCTGCCTGAAATTTTCAGGCAGATTATACTCTGCCTGATTTGACAGTTTGCCTGTAACATATATATGTTACAGGGAATCTGTGTAATTAGGGATTTCATGAAATCCCTAGGGAATTCGTGTAATTAATAAGCTCATATTGATTATAAAAGTATTTTGAAAAATTATCCATTCAGGAAGGCTGTTTAGTAGTTCTTCAAAACTGTGTATCCCTTTTCACATCGAAAGGAATGGGAATTTATAATATTACCATCCAAAATAACAGAACTTGGCGTGAAATGTGAAATAAGTTACATGGAACAAAAATATCGCTAATTCAGGTACTGAAGTATCTCATAGTTTGGCAATCGAGTGCTTTGAGTACATTGATTCAAAATCTACTATTAATTTCGGTAAAATACTACATTGCAAACATGAAAATTCTCAATAAACACATCGAAATTGATTGAGCAAGTTGTTACACGAATCCACTAGGGATTTCATGAAATCCCTAATTTCACAGATTCCCTGTAAATTACAATTTTCACGAAATCCCTAGAGGATTCGTGTAATAACTTGCTCAATCAATTTAGATGTTTTTATTGAGAATTTTCATGTTTGCAATGTAGTATTTTACCGAAATCAATAGTTGATTTTGAATAACTATACTCAAAGCACTCGATTGCCAAACTATCATTCATGAGATACTTCAGTACCTGAACTTAGCGATATTTTATATTTGTATATATATAAATATATATATATACCAGACACAAAAAATACTACATCAGGCATCCGAAATGCACAGCCCTCAACCAAATGACGGTAAAAGTGTGAGGGGTTTATGGCTGAAGAGGATGTAAAAAGAACTAATCAGCACAGCGAGATGTGCTCTAATCTCCAGCACTATATACTTTTGAGTCTATGATAATCCGTGGAATGAATAAGCGGTCTGTGGAACATCATAGACAGCAATTTTCACTCTTACAAAATTATTTGAAATGGACGGTACAGTAAACCGTTCATTCAGTTGACTTCAAAGAGGAAAATAGAAACTGTTTATAAGTTAGAGAGCAAATGTGTGGCGATGATAAAAAAACTACAGCACATTGTGCAGCCACGCTGTAAACAATCAGAAATGAGATGAAAGGCTTGGACAGAATATATACCTAGCCATCGTGGACAGCAAACCCCTGAATCGGAAATCCAAGATGGCGGCCATTGTGACCTTGAAACTGGGTAAATGTCATATTAAAAATAACGTGCACCGACTCACTATGATAGGTTATTCTATATCTCGAGTGAATCTGTCTAACCAATGACTTTGTCAAGTCACCAATTCACTCAGTGGCATTGTAAAGTCACAAAAAATTTTAGTGACTTTTATGAAGTCACTCATTTTTAGCCTCCAAAATTTGACAGGTTCATTGAAATGAGTCTGAATAGGACATTGTTATGTTTCTTTGAATTCTCTTTATTGTTTTGCTATTAATGTTGCCATTATAAAATTGCAATTTTTATATCTTCGCGGTGTTTCTAATTGAGCCATGTCCATTTGGAGTCACTCGGGGTTGTGATGGTATTAATTTGGTTTTCGTGGAACCGCAATATTTATTCTTCTTTAATCAATTCATGGTCAATGGAATACTGTGTACCGCGATAAGACTAACATTACCGTTGAAAATTGCAATTGCAAACATTCTATTCCATGGCTTCAACAACTCCATTTTTAAACATTAACAATCCCGTTTTGAAATGCAGGATAGTGTTCTTGAAATAATTCAACAGTAGGTGTCCTGTCGTTTTCAATATTCATAATTCAGTTGGACAGAAATTCAAAGTTGGCAAAAAAAAATTGTTGGCTGGTTTGTATACCCCATCCGATAAGTCATCACAAAACGGAGTGTATTTCTTAACAAACAAAAAAATACATTCAAAACCTAGTACTCTATTTAACAAGAATTGATAAGGGAATGCCCAGAGGTGGATGGACAGGCCATCGTCGAAGGCGCAGACCCCAACCGGACACAACAAGTCGCCATTGTGACAATTTTTTAACGATTTGAAAAATAATACGACGTTGCACAACTTCAATTTATATATTTTCAATGTACAAGGTAGCATATGCCTAGGATAGTTTCGGAGATCTCGCATGGAAAGCACCCAAGTCTTACATTGCAGTTATGTCGAAAAAAAAACCGCAATTTTTGACAAGTCGCCATTTTGGCAATTTTTGGCCAATTTGAAAAATAACACGACGCTGCACAACTTCAATATATACATTTTCACTGTGCATGGTAGCATATGCCTAGGATACATAGTTTCGGAAAACTCGCGTGGAAAGCACCCAAGTCTTACATTGCAGTTATCTCAACAGATCACAATTTTTTACAAATCGCCATTTTGGCAATTTTCGGCCGATTTGAAAAATAACACCACGCTGCACAACTTCAATATATATATTTTCACTGTGCAAGGTTTCATATGCCTAGGGTAAATAGTTTCGGATAACTTCGTGGAAACAAAACAGCATCCAAACAAAGTGTGACACACGGACCGGCGGACAGACGGACGGCAATCCTATAGACCCCCCCCCCCCCGGACTCGCACGGTTGGGGTCTAAAAAGCAAATATATGATCTTTTAAAAACTATTTTTCATATCATTTTGTCTCTTTCATAGCCAACTTGTGAACAGTTTCTCGCAACATGGAATTTTGTTGATTTTTGATAGCTTTTTTTTCTATCGTTTCTTTATTCTTGTGGTCACCTTTATGCAATGCATTGTGGGTAACTGAGGGCATGATGAGCGATGTTTGGAGTCTATCGCACTGTTTTAGACCAAAACAAATTCTTCGATATTTAAGCTAAGTAATAAAATTTTTCTAAACGGTAAAAACTATCAAAGAACTAACTTCCTGCTTGTGAGAAGTAGGCCAAA
This sequence comes from Protula sp. h YS-2021, assembly GCA_949752745.1. NCBI lineage: Eukaryota > Metazoa > Annelida > Polychaeta > Sabellida > Serpulidae > Protula > Protula sp. h YS-2021. Next base: position 43,265,282 of record OX457030.1, on the reverse strand, counting down.
ATCTTTCCAATTGGCCCAGAACAAGAAAAATAGTGGTGTGCCTTATATTCGAATATTCGATTCGTTTTGACAGGGTTCGAACCCTAAAATAGGGTTCGAATATTCGAAAACTGTAAGTACTTAGTTTTCTTTACTCTTTGACTAAACCATGACGCCAATTCATTTTGAAGCTATGCAAAACTTATATCAAATAAAATGACAATTTTTAATCAACAAACGAATCATACGGTAATGCATGCTTGGAATCGAGTTTTATCTACAAAGAGCTATTTTATAGGAAAATAAAAATATCCAAGGGGATCCCTTGAGATCTACAAGCACAGCATACAGTAAAGCATTTTAAACCCTGTGTTCGCGGAACGTACGGCGGGTTTCCCAGTGAGCTAGAACTTGTTATTGCCACGATCGACACATGCTATAAACGAGAAAGAAACAAGAAGTCTCGCGATGTATTACGTGATCTCTCTAAGCCAATCAAATTGCTCTTTAGCTCATTACTTATGCATGCGTAGATTCTACAAGTGGCAGCCATTTTGTAAAAAAAAAACAAGCAAGAAGATGCGTGAAAAAAAGTTGGTTTTATTGAGTATTTCAACCAAACTATCTCGCAAAGAGGTAGAGTTTTTATATATATTTTTATTGATAATGGTATGTAGTATCAAATAGCCTAATATGTCTCAGCTTCAGTTTCTCGTAATTTTTTTCGCAGCTTCTTTTACCCATTTTTTTTATAGCCCAGCTTCTTTTACCCAACGAGTTTCACAACCACAAGCTTATCGCTGACGTCGAAACAAGATGGAATAGCACAGCTGGCATGCTTGCGTGCATAATTGAGCAAACACTGGCATTGCATGCAGTGGCTACCGACCCGAATTTCAAGCAAGGTGCTACTGTAAGGGCAAAACTCTATACGCACGATGAGCAAATAATTGTTGAGGCAAGTTTGCCATTGAGAAGTCCCCAACCATTTCAATGGTACTTCCTGTGATGATGAAACTTGAAAATCTACTGGAACACTCAATGTTACTGGATCTCGATAACCAAAAGAACAATTTTGGTTATATTTAGTTGACCCCAGAACAAAACGCCTTTCATTCTTAACTGCAGAAGAAAGGGATAAGGCTACCAATGCACTGAAAGAGCAATGTGACATTACATACGAAGCTGGACAGAACACAGCTCGAACTCCAAAACCTCAAGTCGAAATAAATGCGCCACCTTAGTCATGCCTCCCGGATGAGGCAGCGCAGGATGCTGAACTAGCTGCTCCAGAACCGAAAGCACGTAAAACTGACATGTTTGATGACATCATTCAATGCTCTGACCAGACGCCTACTAAAAGCGAAATAATTGAAATTGAAATAGCACGATACTTGTCTGAAGCACAGATAGACACTTACTTATGTCCTCTGACGTGGTGGCGTGAAAATCATAAAAAATACCCATTGATATTGACTGTTGCGAAGAAAATACTAGCCATACCTGCAACATCAGTGCCTGCTGAAAGAATATTTAGCCTGTCAGGAAGCATCGTCACAACTGAAACCCCCCGAATGTGAATTTACTCATGTTCTTGAACAAGAATACATAGAAAGCGTATACAAATACGTATCTTTGTCTCGCGCAACAGCCTTCCTGGTGCAAACGAAATATTCATTAACAATGACAGTTTTACAAATCCTAGTTAAGAGCATTGTTACTTAAAAAAAGTTTGCAGGATTATATTCAAAGATTTATTTTAAACTCAGCACAAATTATAGGAGAGATATTATGTGCTATATCGTGAAGTCAAAGACAAGCATAAAATTATCTGACGCATTAAAAACAAGAAATTTTTCATTTTAACATAGTTAATCAAAATAATTTTATGTTTCTGAATAATTCTGTAATAGCCGGATATATAACATTAAAAATTACTTGCAATTGAATTTTTGTTAATCTTTTAACTGTAGCTGTTGATTGACACAGCATAATTTTCATTTTTGCTCTACATTTGAACGAAAACAGACTCATTGAATGTGCCATTGTGAAAGTAAAAAAGCAAATAAACAGATAGTATTGCAATTATATATCTATAAGTTTGTTGTTTTAGGTTTCACATAAAATTCAACTATAAAGCTTGTACGTTTGGTTAATTACGGAATAAAACTAGTTAAGAATTGTTGAAATTGCAAGGAAATTTATCAAATGTACGACTTTTAGAATAAATAAAGACGTTTCACAATAAAACATCATCCGTAAATATTTTTCGTAGAAGAAAACAACAATTTGCAAAAACATGCAAATATTCGAATAATATTCGAAAATGGTTTCGAATATTCGAACCCTGTTTTAGGGTTCGAATCACACCACTAAAAAATACCCTGTTATATTTGCTATAAAACAATGAGAAACTATGCGTTGTGCCCCGACGCAAGCACTGACACTTTTTGATCACGTGATGAAAATGTCATTGGTGGTTGTAAGGTTGTGGCGTGAACTTATCCTCAAGAATGGCTTTATCCCAACCTAATTCGGTCCAAATGCCAAATCTTCTCAGCAAAATTCTATGTACGAATACGCTTATACAAGGACGAGACAGTAATTGGGACAAAATCATGGGTTTTTAATGATTTTAAGGATATATCCCTCAACTTATACGTGAACAAATATATACAATCGACAGAAGAGGTCTAACCAAACATTGCTAATACAAAATATAGCAACTTCCCAGTATACGGGCATTAAAATACACAAAAGTATAAATTGTGTTTCTAAGGTAAACAATAGACAAGTTTGGGACATGAAATGGCGGCCTAAACATGAACCAATCACAAACAGCGTTACAACCGATGTCCCAGAACCAAAATGGCGACGTCAACAAATAAACAGCTGATCAATCTGGGTGGTTTTATCAACTTTTCTCTTGAACAACTAGACTGGCCAGTGTTTTTGTTAAAACAAAAACGGATATGTCTCCCCCGCCCCCCAATCAATTACGTGGAAAAAAATTCCAAAAAGACATTTTTACAGAAAATGAAGAAAAACTTCGCAGTAAACATTTACACTACATATGGGTTCTTCTTGCAATGTTTCAGCCTAATCCAACAAACTGCTTCGCAGATATCGCAACAGTATGGCCAAAAAAGTTAAAAATCAAAAATTTAAAAATTCGCCAAAAATACATTTTTCACGGAAATTAAAAAAAACTTCGCAGTAAACATTTACACGTTTTGCGAGTTCTTCTTGCCAAGTTTCAGCCTAATCCAACAAACCGTTTCGGAGATATCGCAACAATATGGCAAAAAAAGTTAAAATTAAAAAATTAAAAAAATCGCCAAAAATACATTTTCAAAGAAAGTGAAGAAAAAACTTCGCAGTAAACATTTGCACTATATGTGGGTTCTTCTTGCCACGTTTCAGCCTAATCCAACAAACGGTTTTGGAGATATAGCCTGCCAAAGTGAAAAAAAATGCACGAAACCACCTCCCCCCCACCCCCTATGTTATTGATTGATTGATTGGTTTAACGACACTGGCAACCCGTTAGGGTCATATTGTGTCAGTTCTGTTGCTATAGGAAGACTCAGTTAAAATTAAAATCAATTAAAATAGACAAAACAAGTAATCTATACATCTAAAATCAACTAAATGCAATTTAAAACTTGCTGTACAAGTGTATTTCTTTCAGAAAATACAAGTACAAGTGTATTTCTTTCAGGTGCTTGGTGCTACCTTTGTAAAAAGGTCTTTCATGGAATTCACACTGTAGTAGCGTGAACGAATGTTCTGAAAATCTATGCAATTGAGTAGAATATGTTTTGCAGTCAAACGTTCTTGACAACCAATACATTGTGGAGGAGCATCGCCTCTCAAAAGATATCCGTGGGTGATGTATTTGTGCCCGATTCGAACTCTATGCATAACCGTTGTGTCGCGAATACTGCCAAGAGCTAGGTGTTTTTGTCCAACTGTTGGTTGGATTTGAAAGAGTTTGTTATTTCTTTGTTCGTTCCATTTTTGTTGCCAAAGGTTTTTTACATAACTTGCAATATGGGGTTTAAAATCGGAGTATGGTATGAGAAGGTCGGATATGTTGTAGTTTAGCGCCTCTTTTGCTGCCTGGTCCGCAGCTTCATTACCCGGTATCCGCACGTGGCTTGGCACCCAGCAAAATACTAGGGATTTGCCTTGTTTGACTGCCCTTTCGTAACGTTCTATTAGGTCTAGAATCATTGTGTTCGACACTTCCATACTTTTTTGGTTGAATTGTTTTTGTTCAGTTTGGAGATATATTCCGCCCAGGTTTGCTTTTTGCTTGCTTTGATGGTTCTGCGTGCTTCGGCACGTAGCCTTTTGTATTCAAATTTGGTATTATTGTCCGGGCTAATGTGGAATTGGCGCAGAGCTGTTTTCCGCATGGCTATTGCTTTTTTGCAATCGTCGTTAAACCAAGGTTTTTGTTGTTTTTTATGATTTCCGGAAGTTTTAGGTATGGTTTTTTCCATGATTGACTGGATCAGAGCCGTAAAAAGTAAAATCGGGTCGTCGTCGTGTGTAAACTGATTGATTTTAATGGCCTTTTTGTAGAGTTCCTGGAACAGTGACCAATCTGCTTTGTGAAATTTCCACTTTGGTATTCTTTTCTGTTGCTGTGGATCTAGTGCTTTTAATAAAATGGGACAATGGTCGCTGCCATAAGTGTCGTCCAAGACTTCCCATTCAAAATCTAAAAACAAATTGCTAGATGACATTGCAAGGTCGATAGAGGTTTTTGAACCAGTGCCAGGGTGTAGGTATGTTGGGGTTTTATCATTGTAAAGCGAGAGGTTGTGGAAATTTAGAAAGTTTTCAATTAGTTTTCCCCCCTATGTTAAAAAAATTGCCAAAAATAGAATTTTTGAGGGAAACGAAAAAAAAAAAAATAACACGGGCATCATCTAGACATGTACCCCAATACGTATGTATGTTTTGAGAAAAATCGACTCATTAATTTCATAAGAACTCACTGCGGACAGACGGACGGACGGACACACCAAATGCTATACAAGGGAGAAGAGATAGAGCAGATCGTAATTGGTGACAACAAAATGCTAAATTCCAACTCCAGCAAATAAGCCAGCTGCAAGTTTTGGAACCCTACCGACTTAAATATACGTCATGTTGTGATATTTGACGAAATAAATTTGTTTTGAACCACGGAAGATGTCCTTTTTCATTTCACCAATTTGGATCTACTGTAACCATTCGTTCTCCTCCCCCTCGTATATGTCTCCCTTAGGGGGAGACATATAACAAGTGACACTTTCAATTTTATGTTACAATATTATGAGATAAACATTCCCAAGTATGTGGATCTAACGATATCCAACAGTAAAATGAGTAAAGCGGGTTTCAAGCTATCTACCTTCTACGCCCCATAAGCAAATTCACACTTTCGGGTCTTGCCGAAAAGTTTTTGCGTTTCGGCTGAATTTAGGTGTTATAAGGATATAAAGAAATGATAGAAAAAAACGCAAAATCAACAAAATTCCATTTTGCCAGAAATATAGTCACATGTTGGTTATTAAAGGGACTGAATAATATGCAAAATAGTAGCTCCAAGAAGCGATGCGCTAAAAAGTTTCCAGGCACTGCTTCACAGCCTCGCTGTATAACGATAAGCATGTCAACTGCGCTCGCTTTGAGGCACCCATGTGGCTACTTTGTGCGAGATTCAACGACCCATAGGTTTTTATTGGCATTTGCTAAAGGCCCTCAAAGTACAACGGTAATGATATACAACCTCTGTGTTAAGCTTTCTTTAAAAGAAAATAATACGGAAATAACCCCAATCTCCCGCAATAATTGACATTTGTTTGTATACAGGGAGCATACTTTATTACGTGAAATAGTAACAATAATTTTTGCAATTATCCACCAAAAAACTTTTAAATTGATATTTAAAAAAGAACGTAAAAATAAAAAGTCAAATATTGTGGGCCTGCAAAATAAATTTATACCTAACTCTGCATCTATCAACTATTCTAGTATGTATTTTATAAATAAACTATGACCCCATTATTTAAATTTTCGGTCCCTTGACTTTGGTCACGTGACATTTAAAGGCCAGAATGTAAACAAACATTTGACCGGTGGGTGCGGAAGCTAACTTTTCTGCACTTTCATGAACAAATAAAAGATATACAGCTCACTAAAAACTGTGCCTGTTTACAAAAAAGGCATATAAGCCAATTCGCACTTTCGGATTTTTCCGGTGGAGGTGTTGTTTCGACTGAAAATGTTGGGGGATAAATTATAAAGAAATGATAAGGGAAAAACATCAAAATTCTAATTTTCTTTCAACATGCACACTTTCAAATTTATAAAGCCATCATATGATCTTTTAAAAACTATTTTACATGTTTTTCAGTCCCTTTAATAACCAACATGTGACTGTATTTCTGACAAAATGGAATTTTGTTGATTTTTGCCGTTTTTTTCTTATCATTTCTTTATATCCTTATCCAACCTGAATTCAGCCGAAACGCAAAAACTTTTCGGCAAAAGTCAAAAGTGCGAATTGGCTTATTGGGCATGAACTTTCTGTAGATGTTTGAATAATAGGGGCTGATAGGCAGGATTCGTGCCTCAGAAAATATGAAACTGACCCCTATTAGTGGATAAATGGAAGGCTTCGTAGCTCTGACAGAGAGATTACGATGTTATACAAGTCAGAGCTACTCCCACATTTAGCCATATGTTCTTTTCTCTACAGTTTTAACTAGAATTGCGAAAACACGTGCTTTTGGGTGTTCTTTTGCTTACGAAACCTGTAAACAAACGTGCTTCCGGTATTCTTTGTTTACATTTATTTAACAAAAGGGAAGGGCTTGGTAACTTACGGCCTTGACCTTGGATAAGGTTATTCAACATCAGAGGTAAGGATCAACCAGACAAATTCAATTAAAGCACGCATATTTATTAAATATATTGTCTATATTTCTTTTATAACAAGGCTCAATATGTTTATTGCGAAATATTTGAGTTATCTACTGAATGCATTTTAAGACTGGGTAAGGTGATTCACACTGCCATCAGCAGGGATTATTTATTTGAGGGACCATTTTTTGTTTCAAATATAAAGGTTGTGAATATACAACTACTGAGTAATTATTCTTCAGCATAACACAAGCCAGCAATAAAATTTTAATAAATGAATGGTTCTTGAATTATAAAATTTGATAGATATTCGTAACGACTTGTGGAAAAGATTTGATTTATGAGGTCCCTCTTTTCACGAAACTTGTAAACAAACCTGTTCTTTTCAGTTGACGAAACCCGTAAACAAATAGCCTGTGTTCCGAATGTTTTGTTTACCACTTTCGTAAGCTTTCGTAAGACCAAAAGAACACGTCCAAAGCCACTCCCATATTTGTTTCCTGATCTCCATTATCGCTCATCTCGACACGGTATATTCACGACTTTTCACGCGTTAATATTGGTCATTTCGGGAATCAAAATACCTCTTTGCCATGATAGTTATCATTTTTACTTCCATCTCTCCTTGGATTTGGATATTTAAACGGCATTATTGTTAGACCCTTGATTTGTTTGTTTACTTATCGATAAATGTTTCAAACTCGTTCGTGATCCTGTAGAGCACGGGAAATGGTCATAAATAGAGAAAATCAATGTCCGCCATAGTTTTGGGAGATACTTCCATGTTGTGGTATACTCGATACTGGAGGCGGTGACGCGGTACAAAAAATAGTGCCTTGTCGTCTCTGTTTCATGATGTTTTGTGTAAATATAATGTAATGAAATCATATTTAATGAATTTATAAATGTGTTACATAAAAGTTGAAATATAAATAATATTGATAGACAGCTTTAAAAGAAATGTATAAATAAGATATTCCTACGCCGCTGTGTTTACGTCAGAATGACGTCACTTAGGTATATAAATACTCGGGATATTCTGCAGTTCAGCAGAGTGTAATGGGCAAACCCAACTAAGACACTCCAAACTCCCCTCTGAGGAGCTAAATCACAACAGCCTAAGCTGAGCCACCAAGGCGAGAATAATGGGCACACTTTAAAGTCTCCGCTGAGATCAGATAAGTGTACAGTATCCTCGTTGAGGTCGTCCCTTCTCCCCACTTCTCTGCCAGGCTATTGCATGTGGGTTTCGATGGTTCCCTGTCCTGGTCGGTGGCATCGGGCTGGGGGTTGTTTACTAGTTGGTTAGTTCGGGGGTTTGGATGTCTGTGTTTTATTCTTAGTAGTTGATAGATTAACTCTGACGTATGACGCTCCGTGTAGGGTTTAAATTGCAACGCTAATTGTAAAATATTGTTCGTTCTTATGGAGAAATAAATAAATTAGATAACTGTTATCTTCTTCGTTTATGCCGTAAGGCGACTAGTTGGATTTATAGCCCACATCTACTGCACTCTCTCCCCTTTCCAAATAACCTTCGGTTAGCGATAAAGTAGTGATCAACCGCAAGGTTACAAAACTGGTAGCAGCGGTGGTTCTGAGCCTGTAACACAACCTGGCTAGCGGCAGTTTTTTTTGCCTTTAGTTATAAGTACGGCTCAGAAAAAAGCACCCATACGTGTCCGATTGTTAGCCGCTCACGCTATGTTTAACGTTTCTGTGTTTCATCGTGAAAACACTGTGGTGGCAGCACATTTTTTTCTCTTAGCGGTGCAGTAGAATTCGTTTACGTTTCGTGCGAGAATTCGTTTACTAACACTTTGAAATATATTTTACTGCATACTGTGTTTAGCTGTATTTTTTCTAGTTTAGTTAGAAAAAAACTACAGAACAGTGTCCATAAGTACACGTTTTACTTTGTAGTGTGAAAAAAACGACCCCAATTGCATAATGTCTCATCGGTCGCTTTCTCCAAGAGGGGAAGAGGGCGCATACGCCTGTAATTTCGACCCCTACAACGATAGTGACCCTGAGGTCATTCTCAATTTCCCTGGTGGGAGGGCTCCAAGTGCAGGTGACTCGTTCGCAAGGGCGGACACTGTTCCTATCGAACAGATGGGTTTGACTGCAGGGTCCCGGGAAGGTCTAGCTGACTGGCAAGAAAGGTCTGTGAGACAGGAGCATAATGCGTCCGTTTTGTCTCAGCACTCCGTTATCTCGGAGCGGTTAGACCAACAAGAGCGTCAGTTATCGCAATTACAAAGTACACTGGACAAGTTGGCAGGTATGCTGCACACAACTCAATCCCAGGGGAATGAGCGTTCTTTTACGCCAGTACGCCCGGTAGGTCCAAGTAGACCCGAATTGGGAGTGGCGCGTAATGTTTTCCCCGTTCACCAAAATGTAGCTGGTTTTCCTGGAGCAGGGTGTATCCCCACACCGCGCTTTCAGGGGCCTAGGTTCTCTACACGGTTACCATGCCCAAATTCCCGTTTTGTCCCCGTACCTGTTACGGAACACGTAAGGGTAAGTAGAGTCCCTGAGGTGGTCCGCCCCGTCCCTGGTCCTCGCGTTGCGTTGGCTGACCAATACAGGGACAGGAGAGGCGACTCACCGGTGTCCAGCTATAGTGGTAGGGAATCTCCTGTAAATCCCTTCAGACCGACACACATAAGCGATACCCGTAGGTGTCCCAGTGTCCCTGTGTCTGAAAGGGTGGTGCAGCATGATTGCGCAAGTGAGTCCGGCCGTCCCGCCAAGCAAAAGACTGTCATGCCTGACAAGTTCGACGGGAAGACGGCCCTGGCTGAATATCTGATTCATTTTGATATCTGTGCCAACCTGAACAGGTGGTCCGAGGTCCAGAAGGCTCAGTACCTCTCGGTTAGCCTCAAAGGAAACGCACAAAAGCTCCTGAGTACCCTTACTCCCGGAGAGCTATGTGATTTCCAGGCCATTACCACGGCCCTATCCGAACGGTTCGGTACGGAAGGCCAGTCTGAGTTGTACATGACCCACCTCCAAACTCGGACCAAGAGTAGCAAAGAGTCCTACCAGGAGTTGGCTGAGTCGGTCTCCCGCCTTGTTACAAAGGCATACCCGACTGCTCCTACGGACATGGTCCATATCCTGACCCTTAGGCATTTTATCGAGGCCGTGACCGATCCCGACCTACGGATCAAGCTCAAGCTTGAAAAGCTACGCAATGTGAGGGACGCGGTAATGTTAGCCATCAACTATGAGGCTATACAGAATGCCGAGAAGTCCCGCCCCACAAAGCGTCAGAGCGGGTCCGTACGGCAAGTGGTCGCGAGCCCCAAACAGCCAAAGAAAGGGGGGAAAGGATACAAGTCTCGTGCTCCTGACTCACCGGCTAGTGCAAAGAAGACAGTACAGAGACTGATCCAAGTCCGAGATATGTCTCAGACGTCTTCGGCACTCACCGAACTCTCTAACAAACTAGAACGGCTAGAGAGGTCTCAGGGAAATAGGCCCAGACGTAGGCCTCCCCCAAAGCGCCGACCGCGGTCTGAGGAAAGGTCCGGGCGCAGGAGGGCACACTCTAGAGGGGAAAGCTATGACTCCAATGACGAGCGGCCCTCTCGTTCATATGAGTCCAGGCGCCCTCGTAACGAAGTGGAGTGCTACGTCTGTGGCGATCCAGACCACATCGCCCCTCGATGTCCCACGAAAACTAAAAACAGTTCCCCTCAAAATGAGGCCCGGAGCGAAAAAAATCCGGAAAACAGTTAGAGACTGGCGATTCGGGTCGCATCCCAGTCTCACAACCTCCAAGACCCACAAAGGAGCATTTCGTGAATGCGAGTGTCCTTAAGACTGGGCTCGCTGGGCTATATGTGGAAGGGCAAATCTATGATCAGTCCGTTGACATGATCATAGATACAGGTAGCAGCGTGACTATTCTCGCGAGCTCCGCTTTCCACAAAATATGCCCCGAGGTCCAGCCCAAATTGCTTCCCTTTCTCGACAAGCTCTATTTAGCTGATGGAAGCGAACTCCCGGTCTTGGGGATGACTGACATTCAGTTTCGGTTCGGACAAATGTGCGTTACACACGACACGGTTATAGCGGACATAGAATCCGAAGGTCTAATAGGGTTGGACTTTATGAAAGCCAACTCTTGTGAAATTAATTACGCCGAGAAATCATTCTCGATCAATGGTAAGCCCCTTTCGTTTAAGGAAAACACTGGTCAGTTTGTAAGCTGTCGCATTAGCGCAATTCAGACTGTGACCATTCCCCCACGGAGTGAGTATATAGTGCAAGGGAAAGTCCACAGTAGAGGGAAATTGGGTCCCTGCTCCGTTACGGAGCCGGTAGCGTCCTTAGCCCACGAGCAAGGATTGGTGGCAGGCAAAGTCCTCGTCGACCCCAGTAAGGGATTTATACCCCTTTGTGTTATAAATGCCTCGGACGAACCCAAAGTTGTTCCTAAGAACACCGTTTTAGCGGTCGCTCACCCGGTGATGAGCGTACGTGCGTTTCAGAACGCCGACCGCACCACTCATACTCCAGACACCAAACGTCATAATAAAAAGGGCGAAGTCCCCAGGCCAGACGTTGATGTTGTCAAGGAGGGACCCCTGTCTTACCATCTACAAGACCTTTTGGACCGTAGTTCGGCCGATTTCACGCCCGAACAATATGTCCGCTCTCGCAATTTTTTATTGGCTTACAGTAATGTGTTTTCTGCCGGAGGTACTGATATAGGCAGGTGTGACATTTTAAAACACACAATCCCTACAGGGGACAACAAACCTGTGAAATTACCCCCAAGGCAGATTCCTATACACCTGAAGGATGCTGTCAATAAAGAAATTGACCGATTGCTAGAGATGGACATTATTCGTCCCTCAGCCAGTCCGTGGTCCTCGTGCATTGTTGTTGTCCGAAAATCCGACGGCTCGATCCGTATCTGTCTGGATGTCAGAGCGGTAAATGCTCGAACAAAGCATGACAGCTTCCCGTTACCTCGAACAGACACTAGTCTGCAATCTATGCACGGTAGCAGATATTTCTCCACGTTAGACCTCTATGCGGGATTTAATCAAATTGTTCTGGACGAAAAAGATGCCTGTAAAACGAGCTTTTCGACAGAACGGGGTAGTTTTCAATATGTGACCCTTCCATTTGGTCTCCAGGGTGGTCCTGCGACTTGTCAACGCCTTATGCAAATTATTATGACGGGTTGTGAGGACCGGCTCATAATTTACATGGACGACTTGATCTCTCACGCACCCACGTTCGATGACGCTTTTTACGCGCTCGAGGAGGTCGCGTATAGGCTCTTCAAAGCCAATCTCAAGGTCAAGACCTCTAAATGTACCCTTTTTCAGAAGTCCGTGTCCTTTCTGGGGCATAGGGTGTCAGAAACAGGTGTAGCCACCTGTCCGGAGAAAATCCAGAAGGTCCGTGATTGGCCCGTGCCCACTAACCTTACAGAGGTAAAGGCATTCTTAGGCCTGTGCTCCTACTATAAGAGCTTTATTCCGCGTTACGGAGAAATGGCATACCCCTTGCATAAATTGTCCCAAAAGGATGTCCCTTTTGACTGGTCTCCTGAGTGTCAAGTCGCTTTCGACAAGCTTAAGGTTATTTTGTGTTCTAGCCCAATCTTAGCGTTTCCAAATGAGAACGATATGTTTATCGTTGATACGGATGCTTCCCTGCATTCGATCGGTGCCGTACTGTCCCAAGTCCAGAATGGCCAGGAGCGAGTTATCGCTTATGGTTCTAAGGTTCTGAGCAAACAGGAGAGAAATTATTGCACTACCCGTCGAGAGCTTCTAGCTATTGTGCATTTTGTCCCCAAGTGGAGACATTTCCTCCTGGCGAAGAAATTTCTGCTTCGTTCGGATCATGGCAGCCTTTACTGGTTATTCAATTGGCGCAATCCCGAAGGACAGATTGCCCGGTGGCTGGAGATTTTGGGCCCGTTTGATTTCGAAATCCAACACCGAAGCGGGACTAAGCACGCTAACGCGGATAGTTTAAGCAGAATACCGTGTTCCCAATGTGGGAAGGGAGTCGAAAGTGACGAAAACGATAGATCTGAGGATTTACGCGCTAAAGCTAGGCGAATCCTCGAGACTATTAAGTCTCAAAAAACTCAGAACCGGACAGGGCCGAAAGGAAAATCCCCCGTAAAAGGTCCGAAGGTACACCAAGTAGGTCAAAATGTGGCAAATGACCACGCCTACGCTCTTCCAAACACTTCCACGACTCACAGCGAGTCCGACGACGCAATTAGCGGGCCGTCACGTCCTCCGCAGGGTGGGCAAATTCATGCCGCTACGGATATTTCCGCAAATGGCTCACAAAATGCCCAGCCAGACGGACAGACGGACGCTGGTTGGCTCCGTGGATACTCCAAAGAAGAGCTTAGTCAAATGCAACAGGCTGACCCCAATATCGGGTTTATCCTAAAAAAGGTGCTAGCCAAAGAATTAAAACCCCCTTGGGAGGAGGTATCTCCCTACAGTCCGGCTATTAAAGCCCTTTGGTCCAACTGGGACAGACTAAAAGTCGTGGAGGAGGTACTATACCGGAAGTTTGAGAAAGATTCCCAAGTGTCGTGGCAATTGGTTCTGCCGAGCAGACTAGTCCAAACAGTTCTGGCAGCCTTGCATGATGGGCCCCAGGCTTGCCATTTAGGTGAAACTAAAACTCTCGGAGCGGTGCAAAAGCGCGTCTATTTCTACGGCTATAAACAGGCTGTTATAGATTGGATGCGAAAATGCCATACATGCAACGCCAAAAAGCCTAGCCCTAACACTAAGCGCGCTCCCCTAATAAATTATGTTTTAGGCGCACCTTTGGAAAGGATAAATATCGATATTGCAGGTCCTTTTCCGCCCAGCCAAGGTCACAAGTACATTCTGGTCATAGGGGATTCCTTCACGAAATTCATAACGGCCTCGCCCATGCCCGATATGAGGGCTGAAACGGTAGCGGAAATTCTAGTTCGCGAGTGGATCCTTATATACGGGACTCCCCGTATAATCCACAGCGATCGCGGAACCCAGTTCACGTCCAATGTATTCAAACAACTTTGCAAATTATTAGGGGTTCATCAAACGTTAAACTCCGCGTATCACGCGAGAGAGAATGGAATGGTGGAGAAAATGAACGGCACTATCGAACGCCTACTCGCCATGACCGTTAAAGAAAATCAGACTGATTGGGCCGCGAAACTGCCATATGTAGTATCGGCGTATAGGGCCACTCCCCACAGGTCCACAGGCCTGTCACCCAAACAGATGATGTTCGGTCGGGAAACTGAAATGCCTATTGATCTCATTATCGGTAGACCAAACGACCCTAATCCTATTACTTATGGTGAATTTAACGAAGCTCAGCGCGACAATTTCGAACAAGCGTACGAAATCGCACGTCAAAATTTGATGCGAGCTGCCGAAACACAAAAACGTTACTATGATGTCAAAGTTAAAGGATCTAAATTGCCCGTCGGAACAAGAGTTTGGTGTCATTTTCCACAGAGGAAAGTCAGACTTTCGGCCAAATTGACCCGTCAGTGGCAAGGCCCTTTTACCATTGTAGAAAACGTGGGAGATGTTAACTATAAAATACGCCTAAACCCGCGGAGTAAGCCAAAATTGGTCCATCGTGACCGTCTGAATGTCTATCGCGGTCCTAATGATGTGCTGAATCCCCCAATCCAAAGAGCAACTTCTCCCGGTTCCATGACGTTAACAGCGTCCGAAACCCAGGATGAAGCATCTCTGCCCGAAACTCTTCCCTACGGTGACACCGGCAATAACTCAGAATCAGGGAGTAGCTCTGGGTTCAGTCTTAGAAACAGACGCACGGCCCATAAAACACGGTCAGGCCGTACAGTTCGCCATCCCCGTGGCTTTTCAGATTTCTCAGATCTTAGTAGCTAAAAAAAAAAAAAAAAAAAAAAACCCACACGAAATAACGCCTATCAATTCAAAATTGTACAGCGTTTACTATCTTTTTGCTTTCAAAAAAAAAAAAAAAAAAAAAAAAAAAAAAAAAAAAAAGATCGGTCAGTGCGATTCAAGCCATCTGGCTTGTGTTGTAAATTTTATTAATACAGCTATATGCACAAAGCTCCATGGTGTTCCAAGCCGCTAACGAGCGCAGCTGTACTTAACATATGTAAATGAGGTTCCAAAATCTATTGCTTCTGGATGCTCCTGACCGAGGCTTTTGCATGTTAATCCTTTCATCACACCCGCCCTCTCTACAAGTGGATAGGCTAACCATTGTCCAAGCCAGGGAGGTCATGCAGTTAAATGTCTTAGTGGGGTGGTATAAAAAGAGCGTGTTTTTCTTGTTCGGTCTCATTGCTTTTAAAGGTCACTTAGACTGCTAAAAAGAAAGCGCTAAAACAAAAAAAAAACAAAAAGTACACCAAAGGTCCTTTTCAGACCAGGCACTTTTTCAGTTCGGATAAAATTATAAATATAAGACAAGCGATGGCTGGACTTATCAAGAATGTAGGCATTTTCAATTTATTGCGTTCCCTGTTAAAATAAATAAATAAATAAAACTATATATAAAGATATATATTTTACATTTATGTTACGGGGAGGCATTAATTTCCTGTCTTTCCTTTTGCTTGACGCAAATTAGGGAGTTAAATAGCCCAAATCGCGTTTCTCCCCCCCCCCTCCTCGTCAGTCCGACACGCGTATGCAGGCGTTGTGTCCTGGGTTTTGGAGCTTTCCCATGTAAAAAAAAAAAAGTGGATTTTCCTATTTGATCTAAGGTGTTTGGGCCGTTTACACCCAAATTCCTGCCCCCCCCCCCTCATCGGAGTCCGTGACTAGTTCACGGGGGGCAAAAAGATGTTCTGGTGGTCAAGACGTCAACGCGGAAAGGCTGCAGTCCCTGGGCATCCAAATCAATAGGATGTCAAGGAGGTCCAAAGGGAACGACCCCGTGCGAGCGACCAGGCTCAATCGGAAGTAGCGTGGAAATGCGTCCCGCTAACAAACAGTTCGCAGCAACGCCAGCAAAAATTCCAGCGTCTACAGTCGAACATCAAGGATTGTGATTCATATTCTATGTATTTATAAATAAGCAACTTAGTATTTTGACTTGCGTCTCAGGCCTGTTCTTTTCATGCCAGTCAAATGCTTTAGCAAAAATGTAATGGTATTTTAGCTTCTTCTTTGGAGGGGGAGAGAAAAAGAGAAAAAAAAAAAATTTATAACTCTTTGGCATGTAAAGGCAGAGCTGTCAGGTAAGTCAAAATTGCAGTTGCTGAAAGGATAATTAGTGCAAGCAGCGTGCCTAATGTGGAACATTTTCTTATGCGTGCACAGAGTATGTTGAATTCATGTTTTGCTTGTCAGCTACATATGCTTTGTATTGAATTCTATGTTTTTCTTTTCAGCTTTATATGTTATGTAAAAAAAAAAAAAAAAAAAAGTGTTCATAGCTTTGTGCTATGCTAACGGTGTGTAACACGGTGTTACAGTGCACACGTGTATAGGCCGTCTTATAAGAGGTCATTCTGATGGTAGTTCAGTTCAGCAGTCTTGTGATTGCCGGTAAAATTAAAAGTGTGGAAAAAAACTTTTATTATATAAAACGGTTTTGTCTGCAAAATTTTACACGATCCACACACCGGCCTCTGTGGCCGTGATCGTATAGTGGTTGTCTCGTTCTGGTTAACGTTTCCTATTTTTACTGTGCTGAAGTTCGGTGGTTCGACCCCCGGCACGGGCACTCAAAAGTTTAGATTTTTGCGTGCTTGTAGCTATCCGCAAGAATGGTACATTCTGCACAAAAAAAAAAAAAAAAAAAAAAAAAAAAAAAAAAAAAGTCAGTGCATATGTTGTGGTGTAAATTGACAATGTCTGAGGACAAGTGTGTCTGTGTATATTAGCCAAGAAAGTCTCGGTTTCTCAAGTGCTAAACTAAGGTTTTGACATCAGGTACGTTATGCACTGTCACAGCTAAATTAATTCAGTATTGGGATTGAGTACATTGTGGTTGCCTTGGCAATAAGGTACCGTGTACTCGTAGAAAGGAGATAGTCACTGGTAATGTTTTTGCATACACGTGCACTAAGAGTGTATTTATTCGTTTAATATGTTCTTTTCTACAGCCATTCTGAGTTCAAATCCACGAAGAATGTTTCATGTATAATATATGTTCTGTATATATTTGAATGTTTCTGTTTTCTCGCTTAGTTATCGCGAAAATGTCGGAAGAATGTTTCTTCCGTATTGTCGGGTTTTTATGAATGAACTGTTCGTAGTAAACAGTTGTAGCTTCTCATTGGTCGGTACTGAAAGTAGTCCGTCTGTAGAGCCCGCCCACTTTACTAGTAAGAAAAGAAGGGTTCTAAACCAACTTTCATCCCGAAAAGTAATTTTTATATAATAAATGCATCACGATTTTATATTGTGTGTCCGTGTGTACAGTTACAAGGAAGTTAAGTGTTTCGAAGGCATTTATGTTTCACAATATATTAAATTTAACATTTGAACAGCATTAACTTCTTGTATTTATCTTATTGCGTATTTTAACAAACCAAAAGCGTTCATCAGTTGTAAGTGGACACATTCATGTTATTAAGGTTTAAGATAATCCGTTCGACCTGTTGTCTCTCTTTTTTATGAGGGGGATAGTGTTAGACCCTTGATTTGTTTGTTTACTTATCGATAAATGTTTCAAACTCGTTCGTGATCCTGTAGAGCACGGGAAATGGTCATAAATAGAGAAAATCAATGTCCGCCATAGTTTTGGGAGATACTTCCATGTTGTGGTATACTCGATACTGGAGGCGGTGACGCGGTACAAAAAATAGTGCCTTGTCGTCTCTGTTTCATGATGTTTTGTGTAAATATAATGTAATGAAATCATATTTAATGAATTTATAAATGTGTTACATAAAAGTTGAAATATAAATAATGTTGAAAGACAGCTTTAAAAGAAATGTATAAATAAGATATTCCTACGCCGCTGTGTTTACGTCAGAATGACGTCACTTAGGTATATAAATACTCGGGATATTCTGCAGTTCAGCAGAGTGTAATGGGCAAACCCAACTAAGACACTCCAAACTCCCCTCTGAGGAGCTAAATCACAACAGCCTAAGCTGAGCCACCAAGGCGAGAATAAGGGGCACACTTTAAAGTCTCCGCTGAGATCAGATAAGTGTACAGTATCCTCGTTGAGGTCGTCCCTTCTCCCCACTTCTCTGCCAGGCTATTGCATGTGGGTTTCGATGGTTCCCTGTCCTGGTCGGTGGCATCGGGCTGGGGGTTGTTTACTAGTTGGTTAGTTCGGGGGTTTGGATGTCTGTGTTTTATTCTTAGTAGTTGATAGATTAACTCTGACGTATGACGCTCCGTGTAACGTGTAGGGTTTAAATTGCAACGCTAATTGTAAAATATTGTTCGTTCTTATGGAGAAATAAATAAATCAGATAACAGTTATCTTCTGCGTTTATGCCGTAAGGCGACTAGTTGGATTCGTAGCCCACATCTACTGCACTCTCTCCCCTTTCCAAATAACCTTCGGTTGGCGATAAAGTAGTGATCAACCGCAAGGTTACAACATTATTAAAGATTTCCAGGACGAAAACCCAGCTCTCGTGTTTCCGGTTTTTGATGCAGCAAAGCCGTTGTTATAATACAGCTGACCTCTGATAGGATCAATGTATTATGTACAAAGACATAGCGGGTAGATATTTTTGAAAATGGTTCCTCGCTTTTATTAGTGCTGTTTTGCGCGGGACACTTGGGGTCTGTGAAGTAAAAAGATATTTTACATATCAGTCCAAACTGTTGAAGAGGTTGACTGTTGAACAATAACGGCAACACCTCATCTGATGGACGTCAATATAACGTAATGCAAGAAAGTTTAGATTAAATACTGTGTGTTTGTGCTAAAAATTGCTTTCACTTCTTGAATTTTATCTGAACAACTACCAGCAATAATGTTTAAAGGCAACTTAATAGTTTTTAGCCAATGCTATATTTTGCAACTCTTGCGTAACATAGAGAAGGGCACTTTATGCGATTAAATGCAGTGAGTATTATGTACTTAGGAAAATATTGTCCTCTGAAACAAACGTTAGAATTAGGACAGGGATATAATCACCCCGGCACCAAAAAATTCCACTTAGAGTGATCTTCCTACATGTCGAAACGGTATAGAACTGACACAACTGGCGCACTAAATATTGCCGAAAGCAAGTGTGCTCTGGATATTACTCATTAGCGATCTTTCAGTAACCGGTTAACCGTCACTCTCATAAAACAGGCTGCCCTTGAGGGATGGACCCATATTTAATGTAAAAGCATAGTCCATGCACATTTTAAAGTAATTCTGCTCTATTATGAGTATTATTTTTGCGGAATCTCTAGTGGATCTGCAGAGCAAAAAGGTATTATACAAAACATATCCGACCCCGTAGAGGTTGACTGTTGAGCATATTTAAAAAAGTAGTTCCTGTTTTTCATGAGTACTATTTGCGCGGAATTCCAATGGGTCTGTGGAGTAAAAAGGTTGTTATACACAAGAGACCCAACCGCCGAAGGCGTTGGCTGTTGAACAACAACGCTTGTCAACAGATGTGGAAGCTTTGTATAAAGTGGACAACTATAATTTATTTTATAATTACCAGTAACGCAGTTCAAGACCAAAACGGCTTAGGCTGCATAATTAATCTGCATTTAAATTAAAATTTACCGTTAACAGTGAGGTCAACTTAGCGGAGTAAAATTGAATTTACAATTGAAATTTACACCACAATATATATATATATATATATATATATATATATATATATATATATATATATATATATATATATATATATATATATATATATATATATATATATATATATATATATACACGATTTGACACATTCACTGAAAATTTCAACAAGTTCACACATTCGCTGATTTGACACATACACTGTAACATATATATATTGGTTTAAAAATGACATATTTCAAAGTTTCAAAACTGAGTGCACTAGTAAACCAGTTAAATCATATACCGATTGAAATTAAATAAGTTAAAACTTTAGAAACTATAACTTTAAAACCTCTGTAATATTGTGTATTTCCGTCTGAAATTGCTTTTTCTTTTTTTTTTTTTTTTTAATTTTTATCTGAACAGCTACAAACAATATTATTCAAGGGCAATTTTACAGCTAGTTTTATATTTTATCATTCATCCAAAACAATGCAGAATGACACCTTATGATACAACTTTACATGTTAAAAAGAAACAACCGTCTGAAGCATATGTTAAAAGCAGGACGGTGATATAATAACTTATGCACTAAGATTACACTGTGAGTCATTTTCCCGCATTCCCCGACCCTACTTCGTAACGCGTTATGTTTGCACACCATGGAGTTGCTGTTCGATCGAGTGCCTGGGTAGGCCAAATGGGAAACACCTCTGAGGTCCAGGGGCGGCACTGAGGTACAGATTCGTTATCATGGGCAACCATGACATATTGAAACGACTCGTAAAGACGAAATGCCAAACCATAAAGCATACTGTTATGTTGTCTTTTTTAATGCGAGACCGGCAGCATGCGTACTTGACGTAGATAAGCATAGCGACAAAATAAACAATCTATCAGTACGATAGTCAACAGTTCCCCGAAATCGACTCATACATAACAAATGGCGCAGAATAAATTGTGTTGTGACGTTTCCGTGATGTTGTGTCATAAAGCAGACAAAGACTGTCAGTACCGGTGCGGCGATTCTGAAGCTATAACTACTTGGGTGTCCATTTTCTCGACATAGAAGAAGTCACAGCCATCAAAAGACGCCATCGGATAAATTTAAGTCTCATCGTAAGACAACAAAGAAAGTTTTCAATGTTGATGAACAGAGACGTCCTTACGAAGAAACGGATTATGGCAGTTCTTTCGACTCAGATCAAGTTGTATGTGCTGTAAACAACACCAAAGAGCAGAAAAGTGACGCCATTACTATCAGTCAAGATAAATAGCAAACCAATCAGGATGGTGCTTGATAATATCTGCGCTATCGATAATATTGAAACTGGATTATCAACAAAATTTTGGAAAGTTACGGCTGAGGAAAACAAACTTCATGCTTAAGACCTACTCAGAACAACTTGTTCAAACGAAAGAGTATGTCGATGTCTCCGTTGAAAACGATGGTCAGGAGAGCCGTTGTTTTTGCTTGCCCGTCATAGCTGGAGTCTACCGATGTTTAGAAATGATTGGTCAAACCATATCAAGGTGGACTGGAAAGAATGACTGATGGGCAAAATAAAGGTTTCTATAGATATAGTCAGAGTGTTTTGTAGCGATCTAGGTGAGCTGGGGAGTTACTCCCGATATTTCTTTTGCTATGAAATAGAAAGCCAAAGGGGAACTAGAAAATATGGTTGAAAAGGAATCTTATCTACTGTCGAATGGAGCGAATGGGATGCCCCTGCAGTTTCAATTCAAAAGAAAGGTGGGTGCGATTTTAAGGCCCGGTGAACCCTCATTTTAACGTTTACTACCACAAACTACCCGTGAATGAAAGTATGCTTGCAACCCTGGTTGGGAAGAGACATTTTTAAAGATTGACTTCAAAACCGAATACTTCCTAATGGTCGTGGACTAACAATCAAGGAAATATCTTGTAATAAACAAGAGAAAGGGTTCTTTTGTTTTTTATTTCCTAGCTTACGGAATGGCACCGGCGTTACAATGTGGCAACCCGCCATAGAACAAGTGTTTAGAGGAAGTGATAAACTACAATGCATTCTGGATGACATTATTTTCACTTTTTCTGACGAAAATGGCTATTTACACACTTTGGAAAAAATATTCAATAGATTACGGAAATTTTGATCGCGTATGAACCCCAAACACGCATGAGTTCTTCCATGATTCTATTGAGCTCTGTACTAAATGTGATGGATAAACATAAAATCCACAAGAACAATACAAGGATTACGGCAGTAACCCGCCAAGAGAAACGCATCGGAATTGAGAAGCTGTATTCCTCTAGTCAACTGCTATCATCGCTTTTTGTCAAGTCTTTCAACAGTTCTACGTCATCTGCACTAATTGCGTCATAAGTTAAGAAATGGCAGTGGTCAAGTGTCTGTGAAACAGTTTTCAAGAAAAAAGGCAATCAATCACTTCAGATTTAGTTTTCAACACACTACGATCCGAATCTACCCCCAGAAACTACATTGTAGTATATGTTCCAAAAGTATTTCCGACGTTATTTCTCATATATATTCTGATGGAACTAAGAGATTAATCGGGGTTTTCCGCAACAACTCTGTCACAAATGGAAGCGAATTATTTGGGGATCGATCGAGAAGCCCTAAGCATAATTTGGAGCATGAAAAAAAAATTTTATAAATGTATTTATTTGCTCCTGAGCTCGGTCTTGTCAAGGATTGCAAAGTGCCAGTTTTTTCATTTTCAAACATAAAGGTACAGTTACAACCACCGCCTCTACAATGCAACGCTTTGCCTTTTCCTTTCTGAGTATAATTCCAAGATCGAATACCGAAAGATCAATGATCATGCGAAGGCTGACGTTTGAGTAGACTTTCACTTCTGGAAAACCCAAGAGTTCAGCTGAAGAAGCGATATTTTAAGCTTCGGTTCTGGATAATTTCCCAATATTCTTGAAAGAAATTGTCCAGGTTATGACGAAATCCAGTTTTGTCACACATTTTCGAATTCGCTAGGAATGGAATGGTCTAACACAGGCGACCCAATGTTGTTATCTTACCATTCACATCAACTTGAGTTGTCAATCTGTCTAGAATGTCTTTCCTACGAAATAGAATAGATCTTCCCTGAGAAACTCCAGACTACATTTTTTAAAGATCGCCACATTCACCTACCCTGGTATGCTAAAAATTAAGAAAATGGCCAGATCTTACATCTTGTGGCCTTACATCGACAACGATATTGGAACTCAAGTTAAAATGTGTAACCCAAGTTTTGAACATCAGTAGATTGCTAATGAAAATTACAGTTCATCCTTGGGAATGACCAAATCAACCTTGAGAAAGAATACACATCGATTTCAGGGTCATCACTGATGCACAGGCAGGATGATTTGTATCGACAATAGCGCTCCCTCAATTGTGACGCCTTTAAAATGTTTTTCAAATTATATGGAACTGTTCACTGAACCACCAGCCTTTATAAACCACCAGAAAATTGCCTCGCGGAAAGAATGGTAAACTCGTTGAAAAAAAATCTGAAATCAACGAAAAATGAACACTGCTCAATGCATGAGAAACTAGCCAAATTTCTGTTGATGTATCGACGGCCAACGAAATCCTCGTACTATTATTTTTGAAACACCCTTCATATTTTTTTAGAAAGAAGATCAGATCTTAATATTCTAATGTTTTAACTTAATTGGTGATATTTTATATGGCCTGAGCCCAATTCTTGTTTAGAGTTAGGAAGATTAATCAATAACGAACTTTTTGAAATGGTCTACAGTTCAGTACACACGAGGCTTTCCATTTGTTTATTGTTATGAATAAAATTTGAGTGTTTTAAAAAATACATTTGTTTTACTATCAAAATGCTTCAGTTTTCAGGAATAACAGCGCATATTTTATGCCTCTCTTTTGTTCGGAGGATCAGTAATGAAATGCTGCTGACGTAGAGGAGTGTCGTTACTGTTTTTTACATTGTGCTTTCTATGTACTTTTTACTAATATTTTACTTTGATGAACAGCGCAAGTTTCAGACATACTTGCTATACAAGAAGTTGATCACATCGAGTTCTATAATCAAATATTGTTCTCAATATTTTTAAACAGGATCCACTGTTTTAAATGTAATAACAATGAGAAATAAATACAAACCACTGTCTTCAATTTTTTAATCTAAATGATTGTTCTGATATTATATTATATTGTAACCTATTTTTTGTCGCTTAATTCTATTGTTTCTGATTTCTCTTTGAGACATGCTTGAAAAACACTATATTTAACAATTAAAGATGATACCATAAAGAGTACGATGTGTGTAAAAGCGGCACCTAAGCTCAGATAAATGATCCACATATGTGAAACATTATCAAATAAATATCCGGCCACGGCAGATCCAGTCATCCCTCCTAGTGAACTTCCGGTGAAGAATATCCCTGCCACAAAACCAGTAAGAGACATGATGTCTGAGTTCCAAAGGAATGTTGCTGCAAATGTACTTGACATGGCAAATCCTGCCATAGCAACAGATATCCATAGCAACGTGCTGCCTAGTATGCTGCTGACCAGCATTAATAGAAATGCAAGCGTCGTAAAAGCGAGATTAAGAGATATCATAGCAGACGGTGATAAAAACACTGAAATCGGCGTATTTACTAATCGTCCGATAGCATTGGATCCCCAGAAAAGTCCGACAATTATCGGTCCTTTGTGAACGTCCCAATTTAATCCTTCAATAACAAACGCTGGCAATAGCTGTCCTGGTATGCTTTCATACCAAATGTAAGAAATAAATAAAAGAAACTGAAGTGCAACTATAACTTTAACAGTGCAGTTTGACAGAACTTTGCGCAAATACACCTGAGATTTTTCTTGTTTTCTTGTTAATAATTTGCAGGAAGGTCCAAGCATAAAGTACGGAAGGAGAAAGCATATTGAAGTAAGCAAAATAATGGCTCCTGTAATGTAAAAACTGTACTGTACCAAAGATATTGATTGTGTTTCTGTGTGCGTGGAATTATTTGTTTCATTGTTTATCGTGTTCGACTTGTTATATGCGGAGTATGAATGATTGGACCAATCCATTGCCCTGGGTAATTCAACAAGAAACGGAGAGACAATGAATGGTGCAATGGAACAGCCAATGGACCAAACAGCGTGCATTCCTTGTAGCATTGGATCCTTCCATCGGTGACCGGCCCACAATGCAATCATATAGGGTTGTGCAGCCGTATCCAGGAATCCTCTCCCAAAACTCTGTAATACAACCATGGCAAAGTAGCCGTATAGTATGGTTGGCCACGGCATCAAAATTGTGAGCAGACCTATATAAAATGTGCTCACAAAGAGTTGTAATTCTGAATTGAATCGATCATAAACTAATCCAATGCGACCAAAAGTAAATGTCAAGGCCATGCTGCGATATCTGCCTGAAGAATGTAACGCATGTGTACCATAGTCGGCCCGGTTATACCAGAAGCTAATCCATGTGCCATAAAGCATAAAAGCATACAAACTGATCGCAGCATTCTGTACGATGTTCGTTGACTCGAGGTCGATCCTGTGTCTGTTTTGTGGACATCATGCAATGGCACGTTTGAATAGGTTGTTATATCCATGTTTATTTCACTTCAAAATACTTTAAGTTATTTTTCAATGTTTCAACTGATTATTTTTTTTGCTTCAAATGTCACTAATACCAGATATATATATATATATATATATATATATATATATATATATATATATATATATATATATATATATATATATATATATATATATATATATATATATATATTGCTACTATATTTCCCCATGTTTATTATTTGTTGTCGCACCTATTCCTTAAGTAAAGAAAAAATACAAACGACAAACGCCAAAAAGCTAAACGGGCGGTCTGTTAATGTACTTACAATTGATAAGCACTTATATTATACCTGGCAGGATTAAAATCTTTATAAATAAAATACCATTGCACCTAAACAGAGATAAAATATAGTCACAGTTGTCACTTTGTTAAACACTACCGATGCACCTTATCCAAACAGTTATTTATTTAAGCATATAATAATCAAATCAGGATGTACAAACTATTTACATATAGCACAACTTGAAAATAAGCTTAAGATAGCACAAGAAAGTATGTTTTTGATATCAAAATAATCAGTATATGCATATAAATGTGCATGTTATGTTTCAGTATACTACAAAACTAGATCTTTCAGGTACTCGTTTGAAGTATTTACAATGTTAGTGCACACATATGCACAGTATCTCCAGACAATTGTATGATGGAGCGTGTATGTCTAAGACAGCCATTAGTTCTCTGCTTTATCAAGCAATTATTGATCCCCACAAACAAAATAAAGAGATCTCTTAACAAAGGAGATAGAAATGTTAGATGTTTAAATATAATGATATAATATTAATATTTTCTTTATCGAATGGTACCTTTTATAGTTGCATTTTGCAGTTATGTTTAAATCGATATTGTCGAAGTTTGGGGATATACAATAAATCGGATATTAATCTCTTAACAATATTTAATGTAGCAACCAGTGATGTAATCCGTCACTGATGGGTCCAGTTCGGTTCGGTTTCGGATTTTAAAGAAAAATCCGCGGTTTTTTCGGTTCGGTTTCGGGTTTTTTTTCAGACTATGCAAATATATATAAATTAAAGATATCCCAATTAATTTTCTGTTTTTATTCTTGAACGTGATAAGTAAACACATTGCTTAACTAAAAAAGGAACTTATCTGGAAGTGTAAAATAATGCTGCGCTAAAAAAGTGAGCTGAAACATTCATAGCAGTTAAAATGGTCCTGAGAAAAACAAAAATATTGTTAATTAAAGACCGAAAATGAACCGCGGTTTTCTAGAGCACGGTTCGGTTTAACCGAACCACCACCTTCACGGTTAACCGTCTCAAATGGTAAACCGTCACATCACTAGTAGTAACCTATTAACTACAAATATGAACAGATCTTTTAGATATATTCAATTGGAATAAAAGTAAGATACAGGACAAATAGCTAGTTAGTTACTGATATGATTTGTATAACCGGACGTCCAACCTTTAACAGATCACTTTGTGTGAATACATGCCAAATGACTAGTGTTGAGCAGGACTTTGTCTTTAATAGATACTGAACGTTACAATTTTATCTGTGAAGAACTTTGAAGTTGTGTTTATAATGTTTGGCAAGAACTTTAAATTACATTAACATTATTTGCTTTGAAGTAAATAAACGATTCATGAGAATTAATTTCTAGACTCACCCCCTCTTCAAGGCTATATAGTTTATGAAACAGACATGATAATTCAACTGCACATAACCTCAAAACTACTTTACCGATTTTAAGCATTTTTTCACCATAGTGTTAAGTAGGATTTTGTCTCTAATGGATACAGAACGTTACGATTTAATCTGTGAAGAACTTTGAAGCTTTTTAATGTCTGGAAAAAGCTTGAAACTTTGCTTTGAAGTAAATAACCAATTCATGAGAAAGAGAACTGACATTATTATTATCTCCTAAAGATCAAGCCGCGGTGAAGGATCATTTTAAATCTTTATCAATACTAGGATTTCATCTACAAGTGTCGGAAGATCTTAGTATAAAAGTTATTGAACCTGGTGGTGAACTCTGTATACAGTTTCAACAATATGATAAGCTTACTGAAGGCTACATCTTCATCACGCTCGCTGTAGGACATTGGATGTGCTATAACATGATGACGTCTATAAGAATTTTATGTAAAGTACATCAAGTTAACAGTTTTGTTTTAAAAGTAAGACATAAAACCTTTTAACAATGTTTAAAAACTTAGTCATTGAAATCTTGAAGACATAGTGACAATGTTTTTTCTTTCAAGCGAATTTAATCTTATGTGAGTTGTTTCAAAGTCAACAAAGGAAGGAAATAATAGAAGAGGTGATAGACATTTTAAAAGAAGCCATAAATAAATGAATGCTTTAAAAAATTCAGGTAATGCCGACATTATATTACAGGAAGAAGAAAGGTGAAGCATGTCAACATCTCAGCTCTTTCTCCGCAGACGCATAGAGACATTGGCTGATGCCTTCAAAGTGAACTATATTGACTTTTTGTTTTTGTTTGTTTGTTACTTTGGTGTTTAACGTCCCGCCCACCAACTAAGATGGCTATATTAAGAAACTAGAGGGGAAAAAGAAGTAAAAATGAATAAATAGTAAAAGAAGGGCTAGGTAGAAAGAAATTCTGATTAGTCGGCTCTAACGCCATACACGGAACAGAACGCAGTGGGTGTATTCTTAAGATTCCCCCACCTCACAGGGGATATTGACTTTGTATTTTCAAAACTTTTTTATTTTGAATCCAACTGCGTACTGGCAATGAAGAATATGCATGAACACTGAGAAGATATTGCAAGGACATTAAAAAAGTTCAATCCAATGTTTTTGAGTGAATGTGAAGAACTGAATTTGCCAGAGAATACCTACGATATAGATTTAGGATTTATCAACGCCAATACGATTTGGGCAGCTGACCTAATGCTGGCTGTAGCTGTTAGAATTATTTTACATTATGACGATGATGTTTCAATGTCAACGGATATATCAGAGCTTATCACGCTCAATAATGGACGTGTTGAAGTGAATATAGACATCTGCAAAATCTTTGAAGAACATTTAAGTTTATATGTATGAATTGCAGTGCAAAGTATAATTTTTAACTGTTTTCTCACAGTTATTAAAATATTACTTATTCATATTTACATGTCATTAAAGTTTTATTATATGAATGATAGGTTACATTTTGAGTTAATATGGCAACGGAAAGACTACTTAAACAATATTTACCTTAAACCTGGGATCCCTGGTGCATTCGAAGAACCTAATAAGTTATACAAAATACTGATACAAAACATCCTGTGACATATTCCGAAGTAAAAAATTGCTTGCAAGCTGCCTTAAGTTTACTCCAACCAGTGAAGCACAAATGAAAAAGAAAACGAATCATTACCGATGGTATTGATGATATGTGGGATGTGGACTCGGTAGATGTGATGTAGCCAACATTGCAGAACAAACTGAAGGCAATCGCTTTCTACTATTTGTCATAGCTGTGTTTTCCAAACACTTCTGGATGCAACCTCTTCCAAAAAGAACTCATACTAGTGTCATTCAAGCATTCCAAACGATTTTCAAGAAACAACAAGAAAACCTAGAACACTGAGGTCAAATAATGGCAATTTCTAAAGAGAGAAGGCATTCATGCATATACTACCAAGAACGAGACGAAAGCCAACTTTGCTGAAAGAGTCATACGTACTCGCAAAGAAATGATGTATCGCTATTTTCTACATAGGAAAATGTATTGATATACTAACATTTTACAAGATTTAATCTACCATTCTAATGAAAGACCTCATGGATCCTTACCAACTGCATTATTACCGGTAGACATTACCAAGAAAATTGAATCCAAAGTGTGAAAACATATGTATATTGATATATTGAAATTGAAATAAACGAAAAAGCCAAAACCGTTCAAGTTTATCATTGGTCAACATGTTCGCATTTCACACATGAAATATGTATTTTAAAGGGATTACCATATAAAATGGATACAAGAAGTGTTCCTTGTCACACACCGTTGTAAGAAGCAAAGGATACACTGGTATCGTGTCAAAGACTTCTTAGACGAAGATATTGATGGTCACTTCTAAGAAAGAGAATTACAAGGTCTAACAAAAGACGTTCAATCCGTGTACAATATTGAAAAAGTTTGAAGACACGAAAAAGACCAGGTGTGAAAGAATTATTTGTCAAGTGGTTAGGCTGGCCAAAGAAATTTAATAGTTGTAAATGAATCTGATATTCAAGCGCTATTAAGCATTCGATTACATGCTCGGTTTCTGGACCAACAGGTAGTGAAAAAAGTCTCTTGTGAAAGCACTCTTGGAACACAAAATAATTCAACTATTTCCTAAAAAATATTTTATGGATCAGCCATTACACAAAGATGTGAAAGGAGTGACATTTCATCAAGGCATTTAACAGGATATTGAAAAGCATGTCAATCCAAACAGAATAACTTACTCATTATTGATGATCTCATGACCAAATGTCACAGCGATGAACGCATGACAAGATTGTTTGGTGTTGGAAACAGCCATACAAATCTAAGCATTATTTTCCCCGTGCATAATCTGTTTCACCAGGAAATGCACATTATTAGTTTAAATATACATTACATTATTCTCTTTCAAAATCCAAGAGATATCACTAGATCAGTACACTGGCTCTGCAAATGTAACCAAGAGAATCTCAGTTTTAAATTGAAGCATATCAATATGCCACAGTTAAGCAAACCTTATGGTTATTTAGTATTGATTTGAAACCAAAGACAAATGATAAATCACGTATTCGCACAAAAATTCTACCAAATGATACATATTAAGTTTATGTGACTAAAATAGTGCATGAAGAAGAATTACAACAGTTTGGTATTGAACGTCAAGATGTCTAAACGAATTCAGGCAAATCAACAATTTCTTCATTTATTCACACGTAGCAGTGCTAAACGACGTAAATCCTCATTGAAGCAGGTCACAAAAGATGAATAGGCCAATTTGTTTGAAATGTGTTTTAATATATTGCATGGGCACTTATCACTGAAGCCACATATGTATAAAAATTAAAGCGTGAACACAAACAATTCGATAACGGGCTGATAAGAAAATTTTCCTCAAGCGTAAAAAGAAGTTGATTAATCAGAAAGGTGGATTTATTGGAACAATTGCAGGAACTTTGCTTCCATTATTAGCTCATTTGTTAATAAAATAAAGCAGGCAATGAAAATGGCCCTTATTCCTGAATCATAATATAGAAAATTATTATCAAGCCAACCTTCAAATGATGGTATTAAAGCTGAAGTGAATAAATTAAAAAAAAAAAAGAAACGAAAATGTCTCAACTTTTTGGTCTTCATTTACGAACAATTCAATCACCAACAACAAAAGTCTGATGCAGAAGCTACTGCAGAAAAGTAAGAAAAGTCACAACAGTTAACATTTCTAAACCATTTTCATCCTATATATCATGTGAAAGTAACACAGTTTCTGGTCGAACTTAAGACATGTGGTACAAGATTTACAGATAAGAATGAACTTGTATTGAAAACTGGAAATATAATTGAAAATTCCAACATTATTGATTACTGAAAGAAGCATTAGTTGCTAGAAGAAGAACAGAACGATAAGTGCCACCACGAGCAGTTTGTTCAGGAAATTGTAGATGCTAATATTAAAACAAAACTGTTTTGGCAAAAAGTCAACTCGTGAAGATATTACAAAAGAAATGAAACAGCATCAACAAAGAGAGTTTCCTGAAGGATGGGAAAATTTTAACATAGTTTAAAGAGTTATGTTATTGTTGTCAAGAAAATGCTACAGCTACAGCTCTACAGCTCGTATTCCTGTAAAATAAGGTGTGTAAGTGCTTGTTATCAAGAAGAAGTAGTACACAGCAACAACGTGAATCATACACGCAGTGTATGCAATGCATGCAACGTACACAATGCATGCAGTGTGAATGGTGCGCCCCATGCACAAAGTAATGTATATATGTATTCAGTCCGTCCGTGCATATACGATTTAGTTCTCATGAAGTCAACACGTTTTTCCATTACTTTTCCAGTATTGCTAGCATGAACTATTATCCTGCTAATAAAGCCTGTAATTATCAGATTCGTTTGCCTCGTACATTATATTTGAAAGGAAAATATGGAAGTGGACTTAGCTGAAATTCAATACTCACACACATGGACGAAAATGAGACAAGAAATGGAAATTGATACAGTCTATTAAAATATGTTTCACTGTGTAAGATTCCTGACAACCGTCACAGTCGGGTGCCGGCTCGCCTCTTAAAAGATGCTTGTTGGTGATACATACATACATACATACATACATATATTCTCTCTCTATGGTAAACCATTTCATCTCGTACACTGTTTAGTGGCGGGGTTTTTTGTCCGACTAAGGGCTTACTTTGTTGTTTCTTTGTTTGTTTCATCTTTCTTGCCGCAGTCTTACATACAAGTTAGCAGATAACATAGAGAGGTCAATAGAGGTTTTCGAACCAGTGCTCATAAGAAAATATGTTGGTGTTTTGTCATTCAGTAAAGACAGGCTGTGATGGTTTAGTAGGTTTTCTATTATATTTCCCTTTTGGTCTGTTGCATGGTTGCCCAATAAGGGGCTGTGGACATTGAAGTCGCCCAAGGGCAATACCGGTTTGGGCAGTTGGTTTAATAAATCGTTTATTTCTTTGGTTGCGGTTTGAGAGGTTTTTCCTATTGCAACGCTTTTTGTCTGCGTCTGAAGGGTTGTATTTATTGGAATTTTACTTTGGGTGATATCTGTTCGTGCAAATGTAGATACTCCACCGATACCTCGGTCACTGGTAAATATGTTATTGTAACTAACGTAGCCTCTTAGGTTAGGTGGATTGTTTTCTGTACCGTAGGTTTCTTGGATGAAGAAAAAGGCTGGGCTATGAATATGTATTCAAGTTAGCAGGTCAATATAGTTGGTCAAAAAACCTCTAATGTTCCACTGAATTATAGCCATGTTATTTGCTGTTAGTCCGTGACCGATGTATCAAAACACTAGATGGTTTTGGTTGCACGGGAAGTGAAGTGAGGGATGTCGTTTTTTCGTCTGATGTGTGCAGCTGGATTGGTCGTAGTGGTTGAGGTGGCGACTGTACCTCCTCAAGACCCTCCACCTCCATCAACGGGTGGATGTTTTTGGAGGCCTGCTGCACACGTTTTCTGGCAAGGCGGGCCTTGTTCTTTAGTTTTGACCTAGTCTGTTTGTCTGGGGTAGTCACTTTACCCATAATGATGGACTAGGTGACTTTGAGATACTTGGGTCTTGGATGGCGGAAGAAATAAACTGACTTCCAGACTGAGTAGATTTAGCTACCTTCGAGTCAATTTTAGTGGCCACTGTCCTATATGTTGTCTGTTCCTTCCCCCATGTTACAGTTGTATGACATGCTATTTCGCAGGTTTTCGGTTTAATCGCTTCCGCATAGCTTCTTCCAGTGGGTGTTCCTGATGTGGCCCCTCTACGGGCTTCTGGATATGTGACTGAGTTCGCCTGAACTCTCTTTTCCAGTTTCCAACATCGATAGTCTTTTGACTTCTTGCCTCTGTTACACCTTGTGGCTTGGTTTCTATTTCGAGCTCCTCCTCGGAGCAAAATTTAAGTTCCGGGTGTAGAATGACTCCCTTCAGTGTGTTTAGGGAGCGACGCGGGCTGCATTTTTCTTTGATGTTGACAAATGTGTCCGGGTTGAGAAGGCTGTCACTCGGTCTGCGGCTAAAAACTCTAATCAATAATTCACCAGAGCGCAGTCTTTTTAGGATGTGTTGCCTGCCCACTACCATTAAGCCCCTTTTTGATAGCGAATGGAGAGAGCTTAAGGCGTCCGTCTCATGCAGACAAAATGATGAACTCCGGGAAGGGCTGGGGCGGCAAATCGATTTCCAGATGAGGTCGTTTTGAAGATAGTAAGTTATTTGATGGGTTTAACGAAACCGCCAACCTATTGCAGATCATATTGTTTCATTCCTGGTAACTTTGTTGCATTTATACCTTACTGATTAAAAGTCAGTATAAGATAGAATCTTACATACACTAAAACGCTAGAATAAATGGCAATCTATACATACAAATACAGGTTAATCTCTTTTAAAAATTATAAGACCTTGTTAGAATTTACTTTTTCAAAAAGCTCTCTCATAAAGTCAACTCTATAATAACGGGGACGGATGTGATTGAAGTATATACAAACTATCAAGATGTGTTTCACTGTATACTGTTCCTGACAACGTATACATTTGGGTTGTAGTTCACCCCTTGAGAGGTGTTTGTGAGTACTGTAAGGATGTCCTATTCTTATTCTGTGTATTACCATATCGTCGCGAAGACCGACTAGGGAGGGCAATTTGCGCCCTACCACAGGGTTAATTTGGTATAGCTTATTGCTGGTTTGTTCATCCCAATCTTGTTGCCATAGATTTTTCACATATCTAGAAATATGGCACTTAAAATCTGATTACAATATAAGAAATCTGAGCAATCTTGGTTTAACGCTTCTTTGGCGCCTTTGTCCGCTACCTCGTTGCCCGGGATTCCAACGTGGCTCGGCACCCAGCAAAATACTATCTCTTTGCCAGCTTTTACCACTTCGTCGTATTTTTCTATCAAGTCCAAAATTAGTGGGTTGGATACCTGTAGGTTTTCTAATGATTCTAGCACTGACACACATAATATGAATTTTTTGTAACGGCTAATCTTGACAATTTGTATAGCTAGCTACAGGGCTCTAACTTCTGCAGAGAAAATAGAAGACCCATCAGGGAGCCTGGTTTTCAATGTATTATTTTCTGTGACAATAGCCTTGTCCTCAAGTTTGGAGCCCTTGGTATATATGAAATGGTAGTTATTATAATTATCCTTTAATTCTGCAAATTTTGACTGAAATACACACGGATTAGTTTGTTCTTTTGAGGACTCAGAAAGAGTCTTCAAGACCACAGGTTTCGTTAACTTCCAAGGGGGTTGGTTGGGGATTCTGTAATTTGCAACAGATTCAACGATTATACCTGCTTCTTGCAGGTGTGATATAATCCTAGTTCCAAAGGGGGGAAAGCATTGGTACTTCTATCCGCATAATGTGACCCGAAAACAATCTGATGAGTAGGGTTATTTCTATTGGCGTAAAGTTTTATAAAATACTGCATGACAAGTTTTAACCGCCAGATATTGAGAGGTTGTTCATTTGCCTCAACGTGTAAACTGTTGGCGAGGGATGTTCTAAAGGCATTGAAACATATTTTAAGCCTTGATTCTGTATCGGTTCTAGCATCTTGAGATAGGATGGTCTTGATGAACCATAAACTATACTGCCATAGTCCAGTCGCGATCTAATTAAAGCTCTATACAACATGAGTTTAGTATCATGATATGCTCCCCAATCTGGGAGGAGATGACTCTCAGTAAATTTAAAGCCTTCTGACACTTTCTTCGGAGGTGTCTGATATGTGGGGTAAAACTGAGTTTCTTATCAAAAATTAAACCTAAAAATTTGTTCTTCTTGACAACAGGGATTTGCAAATCGGAGATGTGTAAAACTGGATCATCGTGTTGTTTTTTTTTTACAAAAGTGCATACAAACCGTTTTGGTTTGTGAGAATTTAAAACCACTCTTATTGGCCCAAACTTGGAGAGAATAAATACTCTACTGAAGACGATGCTGTATTAAATTCATACTTGTGCCTCTACACGACATGGCAAAGTCATCTACGAAGAGTGAGAGGCTTCCTTCTATATTTCTGGAAAAGTATCGGAACTACAGGTATGGTTTAACAGTTCTAAAAGGATCTTTAGGATATGGTCTGGCAAGTGTTTAAGCATCTGGTAATGCATGTCATCTGGTCCTGCTGCTGAATCATGGGACCATCTATGGTCTTTCTTAGTTCAATAAGAGAAAAGTTGCTATTATACGCTTTGCTGTTGCCAGAATAAAAGTTAAGAGGATTAGTTTCATTTGTTTCTTTGTAGCGTCTAAACTCATGGCTATGATTGTCGGAAGATGAATTATGTTCAAATGTTTCGCCTAGTGTATTTAAAATGTCCTTCGGGTCGGTGATCATAGTATTGTTAACTTCTAGATAGCTTACTTTGTTCAAAGTGTTCTTGCCGGATATTTTTATAACAATGTCCCAATTATTTGTGTTTTGAAATAGGCGTTGTTACCTTTTTATTTTTGTTCTGACTTGTTTCAATTCTTTCCATGGAAAATTTTTGAAGAATTTTCAAGGTCTTGCGGCCTCGGCCTTACTATGACCACCTATTTCGGCAACGGGGGTTATCCGCCTAGGGCTAGGACAACTAGAATACTCTACTAGACGCGGCGGTATCTTCCATCCGACGCCGCTCGATTGACCCTACAGCCGCAGTATGGTTAACCTGGACGACCAGCCGTTATTGATCGTGACGGACCAGTTCACGACCGTCCTTCTACGGCCAAAGAAAAGGACCGAAGGCATGTATTGGCAAACAAGTCCCTTAGCAGAATATGCATTTGAAAAGCCTCAATACCCAGGTATCCGCTCTCTTTCCACTGAAGGAAGCAACCCGCCGCAAAGTGCGTTCTTATGACTGGTACTATCACCAGCTACCGTAAGACATCTTGGACGCACAACAGGTTGCCACGCTTTTATGCGGTTTGCGTGGGAACGGTGTAGCGCAGGTTTTTGTTGGTTGCTAGTAGTCTTTGACAAAGGTGTAACAGAGCTAATGCCGTGTCTGGAGTACTAAAATTAAGTAATCCAAAATGGGTTAGAGGTTAAACAAAAAGGTATGGGAAGATTTCTTTTATTGCTATTAAAAGGACATCAGACTTATCAAGATATTGTTTTCATACTGTTATTGTTCTAAAAAAACTATTATTAGGCGGAAAGGCATAATTTTCAATTTTATTTTAGTTTGTGTATTTTTGGGAGATTTTATAGTAACTATAAGATGGGGCGGTGTATCGCATTTCCGGTGGTAGTTTATATAGGTTTGGGGGCGAGATAACATTGGAACTGTTGTAAAACAGTAGGATTCGTACACCGAGGAGGGTCGGTATCTATGAAATTCGGCCTCCAATAGGGTCAAGGGGCTGCTTTAAAATTAAAAGGAAGGACCCTGCAGGGTGCGCTATTATGGCCGGTACTATCACCAGCTACTTAAGGGGGAGGGGGTCAATCCGTCAGGCAACAGGAGGTCCTTCGGTAAGTCGCCGGGGGGATCTGTCGGTCCGTCACCAGGTGGATTAGTCGGTCAGTCACCGGGGGGGGGCTAATCGGAAGTCTCTTTTCCCCACTACTATCACAGCTTCAACTGAAATCGTGTATATTCTAAAGCATAGACGTGTTTTAATCGTATAATCGTGCATATCTTCTAGAAATGCTAAAACATTGCATTATTTTACTGGTTCTACTTCATCAAACAGCCTCAAGGGAGTCAGCTCTACAATGATGTGAGCGCGAGTCTTGGAGATCGATAGAGTCTAAAATGTGTTTCACCGTATAACTTCATGATACCCGATACACTTGGGTACAGGTTCGCCTAATAAAAGAAATTTCTGGCTAAGGCATCCACGTTGCCATACCGTCCCTATACCATCCATTACTTAGGAAAGGAGTTTACGCCCAATAGTGGTACTAATTTCAAAGACTTTGTCCTTTCTTTGTTCGTCTGAGTGTGAGATAAACAAGTTGTTTAGCGTCTTCCTGGCTATTTTCTTATCTTAAATTCCTACTTGGCTTGGAACCCAACAGAAAATTACTTCTTTACTAAGCATTTACAGTATCGTCGTAGCTTTCAATGAGATTGTCCATGGACAATGACTCAGCTCACGAATGCTGATAGCAAGACTTATGACATATAAGTATAACCTGTAACCCAAAATTCAAGACAAAAAGGCTGGCGGCAGTCAAGATTTTCATGGGAAAATGGTTTATCGCAATATATCCGCCTATTTCTGTGACGTGAGTTAAGATTTTACTGGGTTTTTTTTCGTTTTTGGCCATTCCCTAAAAGCAATGGAGAGGTACACAATAATTCCTGCTACCTATGCTTAAAGTTTCAAGACAGTAAGACTATTTGGTAGTTGGTTAAGATTCTACGTGAAAATTGTTTTATCGCCACTATTTTGATCAAGTTTTGGCGAATGGCCAAAAAATAATAGCCAGGTGGAAACTTATGTGCACATTTCAGTTAAACCATAGGACGATATACGTTTTAATTGCGTTTTGACCGATATTTCAGACCGATATTTTTGGCGAATTACGAAAAAATTAATAGTCAGGTAGGTGGTAATGTGTGCCACTAGTTCATAAAATTGCAAGGCAATAAGGTTATTTTTGTGGCGTAGTT
Source organism: Protula sp. h YS-2021 (assembly GCA_949752745.1). Taxonomy (NCBI): domain Eukaryota; kingdom Metazoa; phylum Annelida; class Polychaeta; order Sabellida; family Serpulidae; genus Protula; species Protula sp. h YS-2021. The sequence goes on along the minus strand of OX457030.1, from coordinate 43,227,684 downwards.
TAACATTTTTGGAACAAATTTCTTTTTTGCCAATATTTCGACCTTTTTGCAAATTACAGAGAGAGAGAGAGAGAGAGAGAGAGAGAGAGAGAGAGAGAGAGAGAGAGAGAGAGAGAGAGAGAGAGAATAACAAATAGGTACGAATATCCGCTTTCCTAATTCAAAATTTTAAGGAGGTGAGATTTTAGTACGGAATTGGTTTTTCGCCAATATTTTCGCCAATTTTTCCGAAGTACGGAAATCAGAAATAGCCATTTAAGGACCAATGATGGTTATTTTATCTAAAATTGGAAGGCAGAAATAGCCAGTTCGGTAGTAGTGTTTGCTACTGTTACTTGAAATTACAATGCAATGAGGCTATTATGCTGGAGTTTGCAGACATCTTACTAAAAATATTTTAGGTTGTTCACCAAAATTTTCGCCAATTTTTGGGCGAAATGCTCGCTATCTTTACTTAAAATTTCAAGACAGTAAGACTATTTTCCTGGAGTTCGTTAAGATTTTACCAATTTTTGTTTTTGGCTCCATTTTGGCCAGTTGTCGACCGATCACTAAACAAGTATCACCCAGATAGACAGTAATGCTTGTTATCTTTACTTAAAATTTCAAAACAATACGATTGTTTTCCTCGAGTTCGTGAAGATATCACTGGAGTTGTTTTTATTTTTCACCAAAATTTCTGCCAAAGAAAACTCCTCCTACGCTATTTGACGAAGGACGATGAAATTTGGCACAGAGATAGAGGGTGATGAGATGTCGTGAAATCCGCAAACTTTTTTGACCTTGACCTTCAAGGTCAAGGTCAAATTGAGGTCAAAATATTTTTTCAAAATCCTCTTCAATCACGAAAAATTGCTGGAAATAGCGCTCAAATCCTTGCTTCAACACGTGTGCGGTGTCAGTAGGCAGCAACATCATGGATGGAATCTCGACATTCAGTGGCAAGGTCAAGGTCATGTGACTTTTGTATACTGAATTCCGTTAGAGAAAAATTGCCCATTATCTGGAAAACCGTTAGAGATAGAGCGATTTTGAGCTTATTTTCGACCCTTTGGGCCTAAAAGACGTTATATAAGAGGTATCTCGGTGACCTTGACTTCCTCCGTCATGGTCAAGGTCAAAAACCGGAAGTTGACCATTATCTCGAAAACTGTTAGAGATAGAGCGATTATGAGCTTATTTTCGACCCTTTGGGCCTAAAAGACGTTATATAAGAGGTACCTCGGTGACCTTGACTTCCTCCGTCATGGTCAAGGTCAAAAACCGGAAGTTGACCATTATCTCGAAAACTGTTAGAGATAGAGCGATTTTGAGCTTATTTTCGACCCTTTGGGCCTAAAAGACGTTATATAAGAGGTACCTCGGTGACCTTGACCTCCTCCGTCATGGTAAAGGTCAAAAACCGGAAGTTGACCATTATCTTGAAAACGGTTAGAGATGACGTTAAGACGTAAAAAGACGTTATATAAGAGGTACCTCGGTGACCTTGACCTCCTCCGTCATGGTCAAGGTCAAAAACCGGAAGTTGACCATTATCTCGAAAACGGTTAGAGATAGAGCGATTTTGAGCTTATTTTCGACCCTTTGGGCCTAAACCACGTTAAATAAGCGGTACCTCGGTGACCTTGACCTCCTCCGTCATGGTCAAGGTCAAAAACCGGAAGTTGACCAGTATCTCGAAAACGATTAGAGATAGAGCGATTTTGAGCTTATTTTCGACCCTTTGGGCCTAAACCACGTTAAATAAACGGTACCTCGGTGACCTTGACCTCCGTCATGGTCAAAGTCAAAAATCGGAAGTTGACCATTATCTCGAAAACGGTTAGAGATAGAGCGATTTTGAGCTTATTTTCGACCCTTTGGGCCTAAAAGACGTTATATAAGAGGTACCTCGGTGACCTTGACCTCCTCCGTCATGGTCAAGGTCAAAAACCGGAAGTTGACCATTATCTCGAAAACGGTTAGAGATAGAGCGATTTTGAGCTTATTTTCGACCCTTTGGGCCTACAAGACGTTATATAAGAGGTACCTCGGTGACCTTGACCTCCTCCGTCATGGTCAAGGTCAAAAACCGGAAGTTGACCATTATCTCGAAAACGATTAGAGATAGAGCGATTTTGAGCTTAATTTCGACCCTTTGGGTTAGAAAACTGAATTTGATTATTTGAGATTACATTATATTTACTTCGATGTCCTTGTTCATGATAATAATTCGGAAGCTGACAATTATGTGGAAAGACTGAAAATTGTGTCTTTGACCATATAGATTGTACCATTGCAAGTGGGTGTCATTTCGCTACGTGTAGCGAAATTCGGTCTAGTTTCAACTTGCGATACCCGCAGTTATTTTTTTATGTGGTTATCAAAATTAACAACTGTACTGTCCGTACGTTGTATTTTAAGATATCAGGTGCCTGCCAGGACTCTCTGAAACAATCATTCCCAAAATGTACGACAATGTTAAAGACACCGTCTTGAAACAGCTCAGAACGGTCGAAAAGGTTGCCCATAAAATTAGAATTGGGTTTATTTATTTGAAGTTTTTAATGTTGTTTACATTAGTTCTACCTAGAAAATATTAGTTTAGATGTAGAATAAGTTTTAATTATGCTCAAAATGATGTTTCTGTCCTGTCTATTAATCAAAAAGGCTGCCCATAAAATAAAATTGGCATTATTTAATTGAAGTTTGTAATATTTTTTTTTACATTGGTTCTACCTAGAAACTAATAGTTTAGATGTAGCATAAGTTTTAATTAAGCGCAAAATAATGTTTCTGTTCATTCTATCAGCCGAAAAGGTTGCCCATAAAATATAATTGGTATTATTTATTTGAAGTTTGTAATTTTTCACATTGGTTCCACCTAGAAAATATTGGTTTAGATGTAAAATAAGTTTTAATTGAGCACCAAATGGTGCTCTTTAAGTGATTTAATTTAGCGCAAAAGGATTCTATTGGTTAACGCAACGAAAGGGGAGGGGGGATGGGGTAAGTCTCAAAGAGTTACTGTTTTAGTTCAACTGGTCCTGAATATTTGTAAATGTTTAGATATTCAAGTCAGTTATGTTTCAAAAAGTTTATTTTTTATTTTGATTAATCCAAAAAAAAAAAAAACGAAAAGTAAGAAAAACAAAAGAACATGCTCCTAAAATAAAAAAAACCTAATATATACATTAATTTTACGTACCATGAAGTTTAATTTATATTTTTAATTTTTTTACGAAATTAGAATGGAAGTGGATTCTGGGCGAGGGACAGAATTGTTTTCACACTTGTCAGACACAATCTTCATCGTAATTTGAAAAAAAAATTTTTTTTTGCAGATTGCAATTACATCGGATTCATGGACAAGTCGTGCTAACGAATCCTACTTCACGATTACTGCGATCTGTATCGATAACGACTACAGCCATACCAGTGAAAACATAGCAGATGTAATTGAAGAAGCCATCGCGGAATGGGATCTTGGTCAAAATCCACCTCTGGTGACCGATAACGCAGCCAATATGATTCGTGCAGCTGAAATCGCAAAAAGTGACCTACACATTGGGTGCTACGCCCACACAATTTGGCAGCGCAGAAATGCCTAAAGATTTCAAGAATATCGAAACTAAGGGCGCGTATCAAGCGTATTGTATCGTATCTAGAGCAGAAGGCAAAACTTTTGGACTTGCCAAACAACACGCTCATTCAAGAAGTGGAAACACGTTGGAACAGCACACACGACATGCTGGAGCAGATTTTGGAAATGCAAGTTGCAGTTTTTGCCGCACTAAAAGAAAAGGGTGCAACTCAAAAGGGCGAAGAACTGAGCACCTCGTCAGACGAGGACATTGCCGTAGTTGAGGACTGCACCGTGTGCTTGGAACCACTGAAGACCATCACGACTCTTTCTCTGTGCACAAAACATGCCTACGGTCTCCATTATAATGACATTGCAAAATCAACTGCAAAATCTTATGCAGCCAAAGGAACAGGATCCCCAGATGATCAGAGAAATGAAAAATGTTGTTGGCACCGTCCTGTCAAAGTGATACCAGAAACAGAAAGGTTTCTTGCTATGCGCAACAGCTATTGATCCAAGATTCAAATCACTGCCATTTTTGAATGAAAATGACCGCCACAATTGCCCAAAATTACCCACAAAAACAAAAATCGACCGCCAGAAATTGACGAAGGCGATTTGCCACCGTAGCCGCGAATGCTGGAGCCTGGTTCATCAACACCAATAAAACAGGAGTACAAGGAACGTGCACTAATATCGACAAAACAAGTTAAAAAAGAGGCCGAAGATAGCGGTGGACCAGGAGGAAAGAAACCAAAAAAAAAAAAAAAAAAGAAACGAACAAAAGCCCAGTGCTCTCAGTTTGTTGCTTGGAGATGTGTTTATTACTCGAGTTGAAACTCCAAAGAGCGATGTCGACGTCATTGCCGATGAGATAAAAAATATTGCCAGACAGAGAGTGAGCTTAACACTGACTCTTTAGCGTGGTGGAAAATTCACAGCCCAATTTTCCCTAATTTATCATGATACGCAAAACCAATGCTATGCATACCCGCTACTAGCGTGCCGAGTGAAAGGGTGTTTTCAACGGCAGGAGACATAGTAACATCGCAAAGGTCACAACTCGCATCCAGCTGTGTCGACAAACTGATTTTTCTGAAAAAAGCTGTGGAAAATCTGTAGAAATAACAAACACTTAGTGAGAGATCAGTTACGGACATCTTCAATTTAGCTTAAGGACGTCTAAAGATAACTCGAACTGTTCGATGTATGGCCTGTATCAGTTTAAGTAGGTCAACATTTTCTAAAATTTAATTAGACCGCTTTTATCAGGTTTGTACAGTTTTGTTTTTGTGCACTAGAAGTAACTGAATAAATGTTTCAAAGAACAGATATGTGTGTTTCTGTCTTTCAAACTTGCCCTTGGCAAAATGCTAAGAAAAAATTATTATATATGCAAAGCTGAAAATTCTGTAAAAATCGGTATTTTACCGGTTTTTCTAACAGAAAACTGATTCGAACCAGTTCACAACCCTACCTTACCATGTAGGTACTTATATAGGCTACCATCATCCGAAATCTCTAGACATTTAGGTTAAAAACCTAGGAGATACGATTTTTCAACATAAAAGCTTACATGCAGACATACTTTTAACGACTGCTATAGCCATCCTTCTGTGAGCAGCTGGGGCTAAAAAGTAACAGCCAGTTGGATAATAATGCCTGCTGCCGTCACTTAAAATTCCAAGTGACTAAGACTATTTTCCAGCAGTTAATTAAGGCCTGCTATCTTCTAAAATATGAAGACAGTAAGAATATTTTCCGGCAGTTAATTAAGATTTTACTGAAAAGTTTTTATTTTTCGCCAAACTTGCGCCAGTTTTTGGCCAATTGGCAAAAAATAGGCAGATAGGTTGTTAGTTAGTTAGTTATTTGATTGGTTTAACGACACCGTAAACCTGTTGCAGGTCATATTGTGTCATTCCTGGTAACTTTGTGGAATTTATACTTTATTGATTAAAAATGATTATAAAATAAAACCTTAAATATACCAAAAATATACTAAAAATAGACTTAATGGTGGTCTACACATAGGAATACATGTTAATCTCTTTTAAAAATTCTAGGACCTTGTTGGAATTTACCTTCTCAAAGAGCTCTCTCATGGAATCAACTCTATAATAACGGGGACGAATGTGATTGAAGCCTATACAATCTATCAAGATGTGTTTCACTGTATACCGTTCCTGACAACTTATACATTCGGGTTGTGGTTCACCTCTTAAGAGGTGTTTGTGAGTAGTGTAAGAATGTCCTATTCTTAATCTGTGAATTACCATATCGTCGCGAAGGCCATTTAGGGAGGGCAAATTTGCGCCCTACCACAGGGTTAATTTGGTATAGCTTATTGTTGGTTTGTTCATCCCAATATTGTTGCCATAGATTTTTGACATATCTAGAAATATGGCACTTAAAATCTGATGACGGTATAAGGAAATCTGAGCAGTCTTGGTTTAACGCTTCTTTGGCGCCTTTGTCGGCTGCCTCGTTGCCCGGGATTCCAACGTGGCTCGGTACCCAACAAAATATTATCTCTTTGCCAGCTTTTACCACTTCGTCGTGTTTTTCTATCAAGTCCAAAATTATTGGGTTGGATACCTGTAAGTTTTCTAGTGACTCAAGCACTGACATAGAGTCCACGCACAATATGAATTTTTTTGTAGCGGCTAATCTTGACAATTTGCATAGCTAGCTGCAGGGCTCTAACTTCTGCAGAGACAACAGAAGACCCATCAGGGAGCCTGGAATGTATTATTTTCTGTGGCAAGTAACGCTTGCTACTCTCACTTAAAATTTAAAACAGTAAGACTATTTTCCTGGAAATAGTTAAGATTTTACGAAAAAAAGGTTTTTTTCGCCAATATCTTTGCCAATTTTTTGGTGAATCGCCAAAAATGATTGATTGATTGACTAGTTTAACGACAACTGCAATCCGTTAGGGATATACTGTGTCTGTTCTGTAAGTATGCGTAAACTCAATTGGTACAACGAACAATTAAACAATTGAAAACAAGTAATGTACAAGCTAAAAACGAACTAAATTCAATTTAAAATTTAACTGTATAAGTGTACTTCTTTAAGGAAAGAAATAATTTTGCTTGGTGTTACCTTATAAAAAAGTCTTTCCAACAATTCACACTGTAATACCGTGAACGAATGTTTTGAAAATCTACACAGTTCTGTAGAATATGCTTCACACTCAAGCGTCCCTGGCAACCAATGTACTCTGGAGGCGCGTCGCCTCTCAGAAGACAACTATGAGTAATATAAGTATGCCCAAGTCGGGCTATATGCATAACCATTGTGTCGCGTATATTGTGGGGAGCTAGAGGCTTTTGGCCAGCTATTGGTTTGATTCGAAAAAATTTGTTATTTCTTTGTTCGTTCCACTTTTGTTCCAAAGGTGCTTATGTAATTTGAAATATAGGGTTTAAAGTCAGAGTACGGTATGAGAAGGTCAGATATGTTTTGGTTTAACGCATCTTTTCTGCCTGATCTGCAACCCCATTCCCCGGAATGCCAACGTGGCTTGGCATCCAGCAAAACACTAGAGAGTTGCCTTGTTCGATTGTCCTTTCGTGGCGTTCTGTTAGGTCTAAAATCATTGACACTTGGAGATTTTTTAACGATTGTAAGACCGATAGAGAATCCACACAAGCAACAAGCTTTTTGTATCTATTGGCTATTTTGGAGTGCCCGAACCTTCGCCGAAAAGATTGAGGAGTCGTTTGGTAGTCTTGTTTTCATGGTATTTGATTTTGTAACTATTGAAGCAGCAACTTTGTTCTCGAGTTTAGACTCGTCCGTGTATATGAAATGGTGGTCAGAGTAAATTTCCTTTATCACAGCAAACCTAGCTTTGTACTTGTCAGCATTTGTTTCGTCTTTAGGAAAGTTTGTGATAATTTTTGTCTATGACTGGTTTTTGTATTTTCAATGTTGGGTATTACGAAAATTTTGAATTTGAAATTTGTTAGACTTTGATTCCAGCATTGTCACGGTGGTAACGGATTCTAGTGCCAAAGGGTACGATAACCCTAGGGCGTGTGTTTTGGACTTCTGAATGATCAGTTCCGAACACTGCTTTGAGGATTCGGTTTTCTTCATTTGCGTATATTTTAATGACATTGCACTGAAAGTTTGAGTCGTTGAATATGCAATGGTTGTTCATTTGATTCAATTTGAAGGTTTTCCGTAAGTGACGTTCTGAATGAGTTAAGACAGAAGCGAAGGCCTTGGTGTTGTATTGGGTTTAACATGCCAATCCGTAGACGGTGATACCACAATCTATTCTAGATCTTATCCATGATCTATAGAGTTTTAATTTAGTACTGGTGTCTCTTCCCTAATCTTGGGCGGAGACGACTCGTAGCTAGTTGAGTGCCTTTGGCATTTCCTCTTCACGTCTTTTATGTGGGGGATAAAATTCAACTTCGAGTACAGTATTAAACCAAGGAATTCTTTCCTTTACGACAGGTGTTTGGGTGTTTGATTAGTGTAAAATAGGGTCGTCGTGTGGCTTTCGTTTGTTGCATGCAAAAATTGAAACCGTTTTTGTCAGCCCATTTTTAAAGAGAATTTGTTTTGCTGAAGGCAACGCTGGATGGGATTCATATTTTTACCCCTGGAAGACATAGCAAAATCGTCTACAAAGAGTGAGATGTCTATTCCCTGTGTAGTTGTGACTTTGATACTGTTGATTTTGAGCAGAAACACGAGAATTGAAAGAATACTGCCTTGAGGGTAGCCCTCTTCTTGCTCAAAATAATCCGAGAACATAGAACAGAGACGGACTTTAAACCGCCTGTCATTTAAAAACGCAATTTCAAGTAGGCGGCCTCGTACACGAAGGTCGTAGAGATCCTACATGACTCCGTGTTTCCAAGCCGTGTCGTAGGCTTTTTCTATGTCGAAGAAAACAGTGACGGCATGTTTGTTATTGATACAACCTTCTCTTGTAAATGATTCGAGTCAGGTGATCTATGGTACTTCTTTCTTTTCTGAAGCACTTTGAATGTCAGTAAGCATATGATTTTTCTGTAAATACCAAATTAGTCTTGCGGCTATCATTCGCTCTAGTGTTTTGCACAATGAACTTGTTAAAGATATTGGACAGTAATTTGGGGGGTTAGTAGGATCCTTATTTGGTTTTACAATTGGCATGATGGTGGCTTCTTTCAATATTTCAGGAAAGACTCCAAGGGTTTCCTCGGGTAGATGTTTTAGAACCAAGTAGTGTTTGTCATCTAGTCCGGCAGCCGAGTCGTGTGAGTTATGTATAGCGTCATAAACTCCATCAGGGCAAAGGTGCCATTGTAGTGTTCCGAGTTATTAGAGGTGAAGTCCATTGGCATTCGTTCTTTAGTTTCTTTTATTTGACGGAACGCTTGGGAGTAATTTTCAGTTGTATTGAAAGGTTCTGCCAAAGGTACTTGCTATTTCGTCGGGTTTTGTGATAGTTTGATTGTTCGTGATGAAGTGGTTTATAGGTTTCGGGATGTTTTTGCCAGATATTTTGCGAATGATCTCCCATGCTTTTTTGTTGAATTGTTTTTTGTTTAATTTGGAGATATATTCCTCCCAGGTTTGCTTTTTAGTTGCTTTGATGGTTCTGCGTGCAGCGGCCAGCAGTTTGTATTCGAGTTTTGTACTATTGTCCGGGCTGATGTAAAATTGGCGGAGAGCTGTTTTCCGCATGGCTATTGCTGTTTTGCAGTCGTAGTTAAACCAAGGTTTCTGTGGCTTTTTAGGGTTTCCGGAGGCTTTAGGTATGGTTTTTCCATGATTGCCTGGATTAGAGCAGTGAAAAGTAAAATGGGGTGGTCATCGTGTGTAAAATTGTTGGTTTTAATGGCCTTTTTCCTCGAACAGTGACCTGTTTGCTTTGTGGAATTTCCACTTTGGTATTCCTTTTTGCTGTTCACGATCGGGTGGTTTTAATAAAATAGGGAAGTGGCCGCTGCCGTAGGAGTCGTCCAAGACTTCCCATTTAAAATCTAAAAACAAAAACGTAATAGTCAGGTGGACACTTGCGCACCCTACCTTGAAACTAAATTTTAGAATGTTTCCACCAAATCCCTAGGAGGGGATACGTTTTAAAAGCAATTTGGTTTTTGACCAATATTTTTTGCCAATTTTTGGCGGATCGCCAAAGAAAGTAATAGCCAGGTAGGTACGTATGTCCGCTACCATCAAGCAAAATCTCAAGCCATTTAGGCTAAAACCTAGAAGATAAGATTTTTCTACATAAAACCTTAGATACGCACAGGGCTCTGGTTTCAGGTGAGGATATTTATGAACCATTCAGGAGTCTTGTTTGCATTATATTACCCCTCGGCCAAAATTGGCCGAAGGGGCATTGTCATCGTCGTGGTGTCTGTCTGTCTGTCCATCACGTCAATCTTGTAATCTTGAAAAGTACTTGGTCAATCATCACGAAATCTTGTGCAGGAACTCATTAGGTAAAGATCTAGGCTGGTATTGATTTTGGGCCCGGTCGGGCAATTCAAAATGCCCGCCGGGTGGCAATCTTCTTTGTTGACACCAACTTTTTGTAAACAACATTGCCTAATATTGATTGATTGATTGATTTGTTTAACGACACCGGCAACCCGTTAGGGTCATATTGTGTCGGTTCTGTTGCTATATCAAGAGTAGGTTGAAACTAAAATCAATTAAAGTAGACATAACAAGTAGTGTATAATCTAAAACCAACTAAATTCAATTTAAAACTTACTGTACAAGTGTATTTCTTTCAGAAAAGAAATAATTTTACTTGGTGCTACCTTTTTAAAAAGGTCTTTCATGGCATTCACACTGTAGAAGCGTGAACGAATGTTCTGAAAATCTAGGCAATTGAGTAAAATATGTTTTACAGTCAGACGTTCTTGACAGCCAATACATTCTGGAGGCGCATCGCCTCTCAAAAGATATCCGTGGGTGATGTATGTATGCCCGATTCGAGCTCTATGCATAACCGTTGTATGGCGAATATTGCCTAATTGATTGATTGATTGATTGGTTTAACGACACTAGCAACCCGTTAGGGTCATATTGTGTCAGTTCTGTTACTATAAGAAGACTCAGTTGAAACTAAAATCGATTAAAATAGACAAAACAAGTAGTGTATAAATCTAAAATCAACTAAATTCAGTTTAAAACTTACTGTACATGTGTATTTCTTTCAGAAAAGAAATAATTTTGCTTGGTGCTACCTTTGTAAAAAGGTCTTTCATGGAGTTCACACTGTAGTAGCGTGAACGAATGTTCTGAAAATCTACGCAATTGAGTAGAATATGTTTTGCAGTCAAACGTTCTTGACAACCAGTACATTGTGGAGGCGCATCGCCTCTCAGAAGATATCCGTGGGTGATGTATGTATGCCCGATTCGAACTCTATGCATAACTGTTGTGTCGCGAATACTGCCAAGAGCTAGGTGTTTTTGTCCAACTGTTGGTTGGATTTGAAAGAGTTTGTTATTTCTTTGTTCGTTCCATTTTTGTTGCCAAAGGTTTTTTACATAACTTGAAATATGGGGTTTAAAGTCGGAGTATGGTATGAGAAGGTCGGATATGTTGTAGTTTAGCGCCTCTTTTGCTGCCCGGTCCGCAGCTTCATTACCCGGTATGCCCACGTGGCTTGGCACCCAGCAAAATACTAGGGATTTGCCTTGTTTGATTGCCCTTTCATAACGTTCTACTAGGTCTAGAATCATTGTGTTCGACACTTGCAGATTTTCTAGTGACTGTAAGACCGATAAGGAATCGACACAGATAACAATTTTTTTGTACCTACTAATCTTGACAATTTCCATGGCTAACTGGAGTGCCCGAACCTCCGCGGAAAAGATAGAGGAGAAGTTTGGTAATCTTGTTTTCAGGGTATTTGATTTTGTAACTATTGAGGCAGCAACTTTCTTATCAAGCTTAGATCCGTCCGTGTATATGAAATGATGGTGAGGGTAGGTTTCCTTTATCTCAGCAAACCTAGCTTTGAACTCTTCAGCATTTGTTGCGTCTTTGGAAAAGTTTGTCAGAGTTTTGTCTATGGTGGGTCTTTGTATGTTCCATGTTGGGTATTTCGAAACTTTTGAGTTTGCAATTTGCTCGACTTTGATTCCAGCATTATTAAGATGGTTACGGATTCTAGTGTCAAAGGGAACGATAACCCTAGGGCGTGTGTTTAGGATTTCTGAATGATCTTTTTCGAACACTGCCTTGTAGGTGGGGTTTTCTTTATTTGCGTATAGTTTAATTGCGTATTGCATTGAGAGTTTGATTCGTTGGATATCTAATGGTTGTTCATTTGATTCAACCTGAAGGCTTTCCGCTGGTGACGTTCTGAAAGCGTTAAGGCAGAGGCGTAGGCCTTGGTTTTGAATTGGGTTCAACATCTTTAAGTACGATGGCCTTGCCGATCCGTAGACGATGCTACCATAATCTATTCTGGATCTTATTAATGATCTATACAGTTTTAATTTTGTACTGGTATCTGCTCCCCAGTCTTGAGCGGAGACGACTCGTAACAGGTTGAGCGCCTTTTGACATTTCCTCTTCACGTCTTTTATGTGGGGAATAAAATTTAGCTTCGAGTCCAGAATTAGGCCAAGGAATTTGTTTTCCTTTACTACGGGTATCTGTGTGTTTGATAAGTATAAAATAGGATCGCCGTGTGGCTTTCGCTTGTTGCAAAAGTGCATGCAGACTGTTTTGGTTTGCGAAAATTTGAAACCGTTTTGGTCAGCCCATTTTTGAAGAGAGTTGATATTTTGCTGGAGGCGACGCTCGATCAGATTCATATTCTTACCCCTTGCAGACATAGCAAAATCGTCTACAAACAGTGAGCTGTCTATTCCCTGTTTAGTTGCGCCTTTGATACTAGTGATTTTGATTAGAAACAAGAGAATTGATAGAATACAGCCTTGAGGATAGCCTTCTTCTTGCTCGAAATAGTCCGAGAAAACAGAACCGAGACGGACTTTAAATCGCCTATCATTTAAAAACCCTTCAATGAATTCTGGGAGACGACCTCGTATGCCAAGGTTGTGGAGGTCTTGCATGACCCCGTATTTCCAAGCCGTGTCGTAGGCTTTTTCTAAATCAAAGAAAACAGTGACGACATGTTCGTTATTGATAAGACCTTCTCTTATAAATGATTCCAGTCTAACCAGGTGATCTATGGTACTTCTTTCTTTTCTGAAGCCACTTTGGATGTCAGTAAGCAGATGGTTTTTCTCTAAATACCAAATAAGTCTTGCGGCTATCATACGCTCTAGTGTTTTGCACAAAGAGCTTGTCAGAGATATTGGGCGATAATTTTGGGGATTAGTAGAGTCCTTATTGGGTTTCTGAATTGGTATGATGGTGGCTTCTTTCCATATTTCGGGAAAGTTTCCTGTAGTCCAAACTTGATTGAGTAATTGTAGCAGGACTTCAAGGGTTTCCTCAGGTAGGTGCTTTAGAACCTGGTAGTGCAGGTCGTCTGGTCCGGCAGCTGAGTCATGTGAATTTTGGATGGCATCTTTCAACTCCGACAGGGTAAAGGTGCAATTGTACTGTTCCGAGTTATTTGAGGTGAAGTTTATTGGTATTTGTTCTTTAATTTCTTTTATTTGACGGAACGCAAGAGAGTAATTTTCAGATGAAGAGTTGAACTGAAAGGTTGTGCCGAAGGTATTTGCTATTTCGTCAGGTTTTGCGATAGTTTGGTTGTTTGTACTGATGTGGTTTATGGGTTTTGAGATGTTTTTACCAGATATTTTTCGGATTATCTCCCATATTTTTTTGGTTGAATTGTTTTTGTTCAGTTTGGAGATATATTCCACCCAGGTTTGCTTTTTGCTTGCTTTGATAGTTCTGCGTGCTGCAGCACGCAGCCTTTTGTATTCAAGTTTGCTACTATGGTCCGGGGTGATGTAGAATTGGCGAAGAGCTGTTTTTCGCATGGCTATTGCTTTTTTGCAATCATCGTTAAACCAGGGTTTTTGTTGTTTTTTAGGATTTCCGGAAGTTTTAGGTATGGTTTTTTCCATGATTGCCTGGATCAGAGCCGTAAAAAATAAAATCGGGTCGTCGTCGTGTGTAAACTGATTGATTTTAATGGCCCTTTTGCAGAGTTCCTGGAACATTGACCAATCTGCTTTGTGGAATTTCCACTTTGGTATTCTTTTCTGTTGCTGTGGATCTAGTGGTTTTAATAAAATGGGGAAGTGGTCGCTGCCATAAAATGTCGTCCAAGACTTCCCATTGAAAATCTAAAAACAAATTACTAGATGCCATTGCAAGGTCGATAGAGGTTTTTGAACCAGTACCAGGGTGTAGGTATGTTGGGGTTTTATCATTGTAAAGTGAGAGGTTGTGGGAATTTAGAAAGTTTTCAATTAGCTTTCCTTTGTGATCGTTGTTTGTATTACCCCATAGAGGGCTGTGTGCATTAAAATCACCTACGAATAGGATGGGTTTTGGTATTTGGTTGATCAGACCGTTCAATTCTTCTGGCTGAGGTTTGGATGGTGGTGGAAGGTATATGTTACAGACGGAAAAAGTTTTCTTCGTCGTAACACGAACTGCAGTTGCTTGTATATTTGTATTTAATTTGACCTCACTCTGAATGATATTGTTGAGGACTAAGGTGGTTATTCCGCCTGAGGCGCGGTTACCATTTGCGTTTTTGTTATAGGAGGTATAACCTGTTAGATTAGGTGGATGAAGGTCAGTGCCATATGTTTCTTGGAGGCAAAAGATGCATGTGTTATATTGCTGGCTCAAAGTTAAAAGGTCTATCTGGTTGGTCCAAAAACCTCTGATGTTCCAGTGGACTATTGCCATTTTACTTGCTATAGGCCCGAGGCCTTTGTATTGTTACTTTAGGTAGTCGTAATTGCGGTTTCGCTGCCACTTTGTCTTGTTCTGCTTCTGTTAATTTTCTGGAAGGAGAGGATGGTTGCTTTTCGGGGTTTTTTGTTGCGTTACCCCCTTCGTCTGCATCCTGAAGTACCGAGTATCGGTTTCCCACGAATTCAAAATTAATTGGGAAATTTGGATGACTCTGGTACTTCTCCCTTGCCTGACGAGCACGTGGCGGTTTTGATTGCAGTGGCATTGATTGGACGAATGACTTCCTCTCATCGGTTGTGAATTTCTTCGATGGAGGCTGTGGCGGTGAGCAGGCAGCAACCGCGTCATCCGTTTCCATACATGGACTGCATTCAGCCTCTTTAAGTGTCTGCTGCATCCGTTTTCTAGCCTTATCTGCCTTGTCTTTAAGCCTCTTTCTCGTGCCGTTATCCAGCGGTGAGGAAGGGCTTGTATAGGTTTTAGATCTTGTGGGCGAGGAAGGGTTCGACTGTTTTGCTTTTGCGATCGGAGATGGTGTTTGGGTCGCCATAGTTTGTCTAGGCGGGGTAGATTTCTGCACATTTGGTTGCGGCAGGGTGCGTGGTTGGTCACCAAGCCATGTGATGTTTGTCTGGCACCCTGAGCTTGTATACCTGTTTATTTTGACGGCGGTAGAGTATAATTTGTCTGATGTGGGCGTCTGCATCACCAGTTTCCGGGCCTCCGGGTAGGAAATGGAATTCTTGGCCTTAACTTCTTGTACCTGCTTTTCTTGGAGCCATCGAGGGCATTCACGTGAAGATGCCAGATGGCTTCCCCCGCAGTTAATACACCTAGTTACTCCAATTGTACAGGTATCTGTCTGATGTCCTTCCTCGCCACACTTTGCGCATGTTGCCATGGGTTTTCGGCACCTTTGTTGTGTGTGTCCGTATCGTTGGCATCTAAAGCAGCGCATAGGATTTGGGACATATGCTTTGACTGGGATGTTTAAATAGCCAATTTTGATTGACTGTGGTAGCTTTGCCCTACAGAAGGTGAGTACAACGGTACCTTTTTGTCCTAGGAATCTGGCTTCGGTCACACCATATTGTTCCAATTCTGATAAGATTTCATCTGTTGAACAAAATTTGAGCTCTGGGTGGGCAACAACTCCTCTTGAGGAGTTGAGCGCTCTATGGGGTGTGCATCTGACCGGGATGTTCACGAAAGACGTGGTGGCGAGCAAGGCTTTGCTGTGGCGTTCTTCAAAAATTTGGACGAGAATGTCCCCTGATCTCAGTCTTTTGATGTTGTGTCGTGTGCCAACGATTGACGATACCCCCTTTTCTATTGCAAAGGGGGACAGTTTCAATGTACCTTCTTGTGCCGTGATTATAATATATTCCAGAAATATTGCCGGGGGTGACTCAATCATGACGTGTGCTCTTTTTTGTGGGGTTCTAAATTCACTCTGTTTTGTTTTTTCTTTTTTGTTTTCTTTTTCGTTTTCTAATTTCAGTTTCTCCATGTGTTGAGATAGAATTTTCTTCCAGGTCTGCCGACCCCGGCCTTACTGTGACCACCAATGTCGGCAGCGGGGATTGCCCGCCTAGGGTTAGGACACCTGGAATACTCTTGGCAGGGGTGACGGCTCAGCCAGTCACGAATGCCGCGATTGACCCGATTTGGCCGCAGTTTGGTGAACCTCGCGACCAGCCGTTAATGGTCATGACGGGCCTTGGATTCATGACCGCCCTTCTTGGGTCGAAGAAACGGACCAAAGTCATGTGTTGGTTGCAAATCCCCCAGTAGTAAGTAGCCTACCTGAGAGAAGGGCTTCCTCAATGGCCAGGACTCCGCGCTCCTGCCCGTTAGGGTTGCAGTCCACGGCAACATGCGTTACTATGCCTGGAGTGCTCACAGCAAAGTGGACCCCAGGTTCTGTAAACCATCCTGAAGGACGCATAACAGACTGCCTGGTTTTTATGCGATTAGCCAGGAAACGTTGTCCATAAGTGTAGTACTTAGGAACTGGTAGTTAGGAGTTAGTTAGGAGGCAGTAGGAAGTTTTTTGTTAAAAGGGATTAATTAGGCGTTACTGTTAATTTTATTTCAGTGTGTGTGTATTATAAAGGTTTTATAGTAGCTATGAAGATGGTAGAGAAAAGTAATTATTTGAGCATTGTAGGTATATGTTATTGAGAAGGTATATATTAGGTATATATTATAGGGAAGGTGGGGGGGGGGGCGAGATACCAGTAGAACTGGGATAAACCCAGTAGGACTGGTACCCCGAGGGGGGTCGGGATAAATAATCCGGCCTCCCTTTGGGTCAAGGGGCTCCTTTAAAACTAAAGGGTCGGACCCAAGTCAGGCAGTTTAACGTCATTGCCTAATAAGAACTTGACCTATCCTCACGAAATTTTGTGCAGGCTAGTACTGATTTTGGGCCCGATCGCAAAATTAAAAATGCTGCCATCAGCCATCTTGAATTTTTTGTGTAAACATGATAAGTGAAAAACTACTTGGACGATCAATACCAAATTTTATACACACATTTACCAGGTCTAATTCTTGGCCTCTATTGATTTTGGGCAGGATTGAATACCGCCATCTTGAATTTTTCGTTAACATTTCTTGTAAACGCGATAAGTGAAAAAATACTTGGCCGATCATCACCAAATTTTTATATACACATTTACCGGTCAAAATATACCCTTGAGCAGACCCGTACGTGGGCCGAGGCGTATTGCCATCACTGATGGCTCTTGTTGTGACTATGGAAGTTGCTATCGTCAATTTTGCAGCCATTTCTGTTAAAGGATGTGCTAATCTATGTGCTGTTGATTAAGCTCTGAAAAAAATTATTTGGAATAGTAAATGATCTGAGGTCTCTTTTGGAAAAGAGGAAAAGTTTCTAAGACTGAAGGGTTGGTCAGTGTCCATTAAGGGCGACTCGAAATCCTGTAGTCCGATTGACTCATGTACGAAACCCGATTCCTCGAGATAGGGTATAACTTTGGTACCAAACGGAGGGGTAGCATTAGGATTTTTGTGTTTTAGCCGCGAGAAATCTGCTCCAAAGGCTATTCGTGTGTGGGATTTAATCTGTTCGCATATGATTTTACTGCATATTGCATAGCAAGTTTAAATCATCGAATGTTAAGAGGTTGTTCATGCGCTTCTACGCTTACGATTACGGAAACACGCTCGATTGCGAGTTTCCGCATGAGCGGCCGCCACAAAGAAAAACTAAACTAGAGCGGTGCGCACGAACATATGTGTACCCGAACATGTGTCCCTACCACCATCCTTTTCCTCTCTTGCTCCGTCGGCGGCAACCGTAACGGTAACCACTAGACCAATCCCGCTTCCACACCTTACGACTGATGAAGAAACGTCAAGTAGGAGATTATTGATTTTTATACAATTTGACCGTTTTTTTTTTTTACCAAATAGCCAAAACAATACAGGCATGATGCAGGAACTTGTGGGTGAACATTCAACGCAGTCGGGTATGATTTGTAAGAACAGTAGCATTTTTTTGTGCTTTCTTCAAGTTGTCCAATCTTTAAGTCAATTTTGACCAAATCGCCAAAATACAGGCTGTGTGACGGACATTCCAGGGAACATTCCTGTCAAATTTCAAAAGTATCAGACCAGCAATATAGGAAGAACACATTTTAAAAAATTGCTTACACACAAATATCACGGACGATGGATACCCCACAAGTGATGTGTAGAGCCCACCGATGAAAGCTGGCTGGGCTGAAAAACAAGTCTGTCCAAGGACAAAGTCCCAGCTTACGAAAAGCGATGAACAATTCCAGCGTGCAGGAGCAAGGAAATTTCCCTGAAAAATTGGGCTTCAAAAGACGAGATGGCAAAGAGCAAGCTAAATAATTAATATAGCAACTGACCCAAACATAGACCGATAAATACACACAGATTTACCACAGGCAGGGGAACATGCGCCTACTGTAAGGGGACAAAACTGCACGTGGAGTCACTGTTTCGAACCACATGCATTTCGGACCATGTTTATTTAGCTTGCGTTGATGCGCGGTTCGCATTTCGAACAAGAGCGTATGTTATTTAACTTGCATTGCTGCGCAGTTCGCATTTCGGACCAGTGCCCATGTTATTTAACTTGCGTTGATGCGCGGTTATTATTTCGGACCATTCAACATGTTTATTTAACTTGTGTTGATGTGCGGTTTTTATTTTGGACCAGTGCGCATGTTTATTAAACGCGTCGATGCGCGGTTCGCATTTCGGACTAGTGCGCATGTTTACTGGCTTGCGTTGATGCATGGTACTTATCTTAGACCAGTCCGCATGTTTATGTAGCTTCCATTAATGCGCGGTTCGTGTTTGGGACCAGTGCGCATGTTTATTTAACTTGTGTTGATGCGGGCTGCTTATTTTGGACCAGTGAACAGGTATATTTATTTGCGTTGATGTGCGGTTCTTATTTTAGATCAGTGCGCACGTGGAATTAACTTGCGCTGATGCGCATTTCGTATTTTGGACCATTGCGCAAGTTTGGTTAACGTGCGTTGATGCGAGGTTTCGCATGTCATTGTTTTTCGAAAATTCGGAAAAAAAGTTTTTCAATTCACTCAAAAGGCGCAAGCCGTATGCATGACTCCCTAGAGACGGCATTTCGAATTTTTTTCTTCAAAAATTCCCCAAAAATTAAATGATCGACTTGAAAGGAGCAAGCTGCATTCAAGAGCCCCTAAGCATGCCTCACATCCAAACTAAATGATATCGGATCAAAACTGTAGCAGAAGATGCATTTTGAGGTATTTTCTTCAAAAGTTACTAACAAAAATTAGAAATTCCCAAATCGAGTAAAAAAGCACGAGCCGTATGCCCGACCCAATAAGTGATGCCTCATACCCAAAATAAATGAAATCGGATAAAACTGTGGGAGGAAATGCATTTTGATTTTTTTCTTCAAACATTCCCCCCAAATCCCCTGATCGACTCAAAAAGCACAAGCCTTATTCAAGATCCCCAAAGCATGCATCACACCAATACTAAATGATATCGGATCAAAACTTTAGCAGAAGGTGCATTTTGAGGTATTTTCTTCAAAAATTACCCCAAAAATCAGAAATTCCCAAATCGAGTCAAAAAGCACGAGCCGCATGCCCTACCCACCTAGCGATGCCTCATACCCAAAATATAAATGAAATCGGATAACAAGCATGTCCAGGGACATGGTGACCAGCCGTGACTTACAGAATATATATCCAAGAATCACAGACAAAATCATGATCAAATTCGCAGACAGCGGTTACGAAAAAAGCCGTAACTGAACGGAGAAAATATTCGCTCACTTGATCGGTGTAGTTGTGGCTGATGAGGAGTCATTCTTTCAATTCTTTCATAAGGGGAAAAAATAAAAAAAATTTGGCCAATTTTGAAAAGAATGCGATCAAAATTGTGGGAGAAGAAGCAATTTGAAAATTTGACACCAAAAAATGAAAAAATGTCCCCCATTTAGCAAATTTTTGGCAGATTGTGAAAACGAGTAATTTTTCAAAAGAGGTCAACCCAGGATATATTGGTGCAAAATTTGAAGAAAATGTGATCAAAATTGTGGGAGAAGAAGCATTTTGAAAATTGGCAACCACAAAATTACAAATGTCCTCCATTTGGCCAATTTTTGGCGGATTGCCAAAAAGAGTAATTTTTCAAGAGAGGTCTACCTAGAGAACAAGTATCCTAAATTGGAAAAGAATCCGATCAAAATTGTGGGAGAAGAAGCAATTTGAAAATTTGACACAAAAAAATTAAAAAATGTCCCCCATTTGGCCAATTTTTGGCGAATCGCCAAAATGAGTAATTTTTCAAAAGAGGTCTACCTAGGGAATATTCGTGCAAAATTTGGTGAAAACCTGATCAAAATTGTGGGAGAAGAAGCATTTTGAAAATTGGCAACCACAAAATTACAAATGTCCTCCATTTGGCCAATTTTTGGCGGATTGCCAAAAAAAGTAATTTTTTAAGAGAGATCTACTTTGAGAACAACTATCAAACATTGGAAAGGAATCCGATCAAAATTGTGGGAGAAGAAGCAATTTGAAAATTTCACACCAAAAAATTAAAAGATGTCCCCCATTTGGCCAATTTTGGCGAATCGCCATAATAAGTAATTTTTCAAAAGAGGTCTACCTAGGGAATATTCGTGCAAAATTTGAAGAAAATCTGATCAAAATTATGGGAGAAAAAGCATTTTGAAAATTAGCAACCACAAAATTACAAATGTCCCCCATTTAGCCAATTTTTGGCGTCTCGCCAAAAAGAGTAATTTTTCAAGAGAGGTCTACCCAGGGAAGAACTATCCAAAATTGGAAAGGAATCCGATCAAAATTGTGGGAGAAGA
The DNA here is from genome assembly GCA_949752745.1 of Protula sp. h YS-2021. NCBI lineage: Eukaryota > Metazoa > Annelida > Polychaeta > Sabellida > Serpulidae > Protula > Protula sp. h YS-2021. The sequence continues at coordinate 43,206,904 of OX457030.1, read as the reverse complement.
AGCAATTTGAAAATTGGACACCAAAAAATTGAAAATGTCCCCCATTTAGCCAATTTTTTGGCGGATCGCCAAAATGAGTAATTTTTCAAAAGAGGCCTACCTAGGGAATATTCGTGCAGAATTTTAAGAAAATCTGACCAAAATTGTGGGAGAAAAAGCATTTTGAAAATTAGCAACCACAAAATTACAAATGTCCCCCATTTAGCCAATTTTTGGCGGATCGCCAAAAAAAGTAATTTTTCAATAGAGGTCTATCTTGAGAACAACCAACAAAAATTGAAAAGGAATCCGAATAAAATTGTGCGAGAAGAAGCAATTTGACACAAAAAAAAAAAAAAAATGTCCCCCATTTGGCCAATTTTTGACAAATCGCCAAAATGAGTAAATTTTCAAAAGAGGCCTACCTAGGGAATATTCTTGCAAAATTTGAAGACAATCTGATCAAAATTGTGCGAGAAGAAGCATTTTAAAAATTGGCAACCACAAAATACAAATGTCCCCCATTTAGCCAATTTTTGGCGTCTCGCCAAAAAGAGTAATTTGCAAGAGAGGTCTACCTAGGGAAAAACTATCCAAAATTGGAAAGGAATCCGATCAAAATTGTGGGAGAAGAGGCAATTTGAAAATTGGACACCAAAAAATTAAGAAATGTCCCCCATTTGGCCAATTTTTGGCGGATCGCCAAAATGAGTAACTTTTCAAAAGAGGCCTAAGTAGGGAATATTCGTGCAGAATTTGAAGAAAATCTGATCAAAATTGTGGGAGAAGAAGCATTTTGAAAATTGGCAACCACAAAATTACAAATGGCCCCCATTTGGCCAATTTTTGGTGGATCGCCAAAACGAGTAATTTTTCAAGACAGGTCTACCTTGAGAACAAATATCCAAAATTGGAAAGGAATCCGATCAAAATTGTGGGAGAAGAAGCAATTTGAAAATTTGACACCAAAAAATTAAAAAATGTCCCCTATTTGGCGGATCGCCAAAATGAGTAATTTTTCAAAAGAGGTCTACCTAGGGCATATTCGTGTAAAATTTGAGAGGAATCTGATCAAAACTGAAGGAGAAGAAGCATTTTGAAAATTGGCAACCGAAAAATTTGAAATGCCCCCCATTTGGCCAATTTTTGGCGGATCGCCAAAAAAAATAATTTTTAAAGAGAGGTATACCTAGAGAACATTCGTGTAAAATTTGAGAGGAATCTGATCAAAACTGAAGGAGAAGAAGCATTTTAAGTAAAAGTTTACACACGTACATACACACATACATACGTACATACGGACGACGGATACCCCTATATTGATAAGATAAGACCAGCCCGACATAGTCGGCTGGTCTAAAAAGTGTAGGAGGAAATGCATTTTGAATTTTTTCTTCAAAAAATTCCCCCCCCCCCCCCCCCCCAATCCCCTGATCGACCCGCAAGCCGTATTCAAAATAAATAATATCGGATCAAAACTGTAGCAGAAGATGTATTTTGAGGTATTTTCTTCAAAATTTTCCCCCAAAATTCAGAAATTCCCAAATCGAGTCAAAAAGCACGAGCCGTATACCGAACCTTGGAATGAAGTCTCAGTCCAAAAAACAAATGAAATCGGATAAAAACTGTAGGAGGAAAGGCATTTTCATTCTTTATTCTTCAAAAATTCCCCTAAAATTCCTTGATCGACTCAAAAAGCACAAGGCCTATTCAAGATCCCCAAAGCATGCCTCACACCCAAAATAAATGATATCGGATCAAAACTTTAGCAGAAGATGCATTTTGAGGTATTTTCTTCAAAACTTTCCATCAAAAAGCAGAAATTCCCAAATCGAGTCAAAAGGCATCAGCCGTATGCCCGACCCACCTAGCGATGCCTCATACCAAAAATAAATGAAATTGGATAAAAACTGTAGAAGGAAATGCATTTTAATTTTTTTTCTTCAAAAATTCCGCAAAAATCCCCTGATCGACTCTAAAAGCATCAGCCGCATTCAAGAGCCCCTAAGCATGCCTCACACCCAAAATAAATGACACTGGATCAAAACTGTAGCAGACAAGCCATCGCAGAAGGCACAGCCCCCAACCGGGGCCACATACATGTACAAGGCCCCGAGTCACTGTAGACTCTATTCCAAGCCAGTAACAGAAATGTAATGTGACAAAGTTTTCCTAACAAGTAAGGTAGGCGAGACGGGAATTACGACACGCAAATTTGAATAAAACTGTGAAATGCTAAATAATTAATTTTGGCTGGATTTGGACATTACATGGCATTGGATTAATAACTCCAAAAGCTAGGTGAAACGTTTGTGATACTGGTGATCAGGGACTGTATTAATTTCTTATTTTAATGGCCGACTAAGAGCTTTTTTGTCTGTTGAGAAGTGCTGAAGAAAATGTATACCTGCATGACTTTGTTTCTCTGGATACGGGAAAGGTCTATTAAACACATAGTCGACGTGACCACGTACATTTCTGTTTATGCACATCGTTATTCAATAGATTATAGCTTATCGTAATTTGTTTATTTAAAGGTGTTGCAAGACTTCAACAGCGACTTTATATACACACAGGAAGTTTTAAAGATGTTCTATTCCACCACAGTTCTTGTTATACTTAGGTGTGTGTCGAAATGGAACACAATACTTTGGTGTATTTACCACATAATCGACGCGACCAGCAAATCTGGCGGTACCCAGCTTCTCCAACACGTACAATTATGTTTATCCACATCTTTGTCCAATAGATGTACATTTCATTGAAATCCACCCAGCACTTCTTCAGATGGTATTTACAAGGTACATTTTCTTCATTCACATCCGTAAAATTTCAAATCCCATGGTGACCTTGAAAGTGTAGTCAATGTCACCAAAACCTAAACAGAGGCAGAACCTTTTATATAGAAGCCACACACTAAGTTTGATTGAAATACACCCAGGACTTCCTGAGATATGGTGTTCACAAGGTACATTTTCTTCATTCACATCTCTAAAGTCTCATGGTGACCTTGAAAGTAGGGTGAATGTCACTAAAACCTAATCAGGTCCAGAACCTTTTATATAGAAGCCACACACCAAGTTTGATTGAAATCCTAGGACTTCTTGAAATATGGTGTTCACAAGCTTTTGTACACGGACGGGACAGAAGGACGGACGGACGGAAGCCGATCCTATAGACCCCCTCCGGGTTCCCCGGTTGGGGGCTAAAAATGCATTTTGAGGTAGTTTCTTCAAAAATTCCGACCCCCCCCCCCCCCCTAAAAAAAAAAAAAAAAAAAAAAAATAGGAAACTCCCAAATCGAGCCAAACAGCACCAGACGTATGCCCGACCCACCTAGCGATGCTTCACACCATAAATAAATGAAATTGGATAAAAACTGCAGCAGGAAATGCATTTTAAAGTTTTTTTTCAAAAATTTCCCAAAAATTAAAAAAAAAATCACCCGATCGACTAAAAATGCTCAAAACTTATGCAGGACCCCTTAGGGATGCCTCACACCCAAAATAAATGAAATCGGTTAAAAACTGCAGGGGGAAATGCATTTTGAAGTTTTTTCTTCAAAAATTCTCCAAAAATACAAAAATTCTCCGGTCGACTAAAAAAGCAAGAATTGGATGCAGGACCCCTTAGGGGAGCTTCAGGCCAAAAATGCACGACAGTGGATCAGGAATGTAGGAGGATATATATTGTAAAAGTTTTTCTTAAAACAATCCCCCAAAATGAAAAAAAATAACCGATCGACTAGAAAAGCACAAGCCGTACGCACGATCCCCTAGGAAAATCTCATACCGAAAATAAATGATATCGGTTCAAAAATGTAGGAGATCAATTTTTAATTATTTTTGAAAATTTTTCTTCAAAAAATTCACCAAAAATACAAAATTTGTCTGATCGATTAAAAAAGTACAAGCCGTATGCACAAGCCCTTAAGGGTGCCTCATACAAGCATGTCCAAGGACATGACCCAGCCGAGTTACCACACCAGGAAAGAGAGAAAAACTCGAATACTGTAAGGCCAAACAATTAAGTATGTAAATTGCATTTAATTCGAATTTGGAAGCTACCTGAAAAGGGATGTTTGAGAAGTTGGGTTTTGACGATTCACGTATTTACCGACATTTAAACAATTTTACAAAAAATTTTAAAATTCCACCATTTCGGCATTTTTTTTTTTTTGTCATTTGCGAAAAAAAAGTCCAGGTGGAGAAGCACCTAAGAAACTTTCGATTAAAATTTTATAAACATTGGCAAAAGACTGAGAGAAATGAATGGTTTGACAATTCAGTTATTTACTACCATTTATTCGAGTTATCGCAAACTTCAAAGTTCCGTCATTTCGGCAGTTTTTGGCGATCCGCGAAAAAAAAAAAAAATAGCCTTGTAGGTGAATCCCTGGGGAACTTCCCTGGGTAACATCTAAACGATTGGTGTAAAACTGTAGGAGCAGTAGCATTTTAAAAATGGGTCAAAACGGACACAAAAAGTGCCACCAATTTTTCGTCAATCGTCAAAAAAAGTAATAACCAGGTGGGGGGACCACCCAGGGAACATACCAGCGTAATAACGACTGCAGCAAAACTGCAGGAGGAGTAACATTTTAAAGAAAAAGACATAGTCGGCCGGGTTAATAAAAATGAACGACATCGGATCAAAAATGTAGCAGGAGATACATTTGATTTTTTTTTCTTCAAAAATTCCCCCAAAAATTCACAAAATCACCCGATCGCCTAAAAAAGCACAAGCCGTATGCATGACCCCTTAGGGATGCCTCATACCAAAAATGAATGATATCGGATCAACACCGTAGAAGGAGATGCATTTTGAAAAAAAGTTAACTAACTAACTCGCTCACTCACTCACTCACTAACGGACGCCATCCACAAACCGATAGGAATACCGCAGCTGACGTATAACGTAAGCTGGGCTAAAAAAAAAGAGTTTTTGGGTTGACGTACAAGATTTATAACTTTCCAAAATAGAATAACTCAGCACGTACATAACAAAACAATGGAACAAGATCTGAAATAAAATATTTTACTTTTGAAACGCATGATTCACCAAAAACAATACGTAAACTGGTCCAATAATATACCAATACCCAGGACGCCAAAAGGATACATTTATTCTGCTGTTATTAAAAAAAACTGACCTAAATTGAAAAAGATGGTTCAGATAAAGTAACAGGGCATGCACCGCAAGAACCATGCTTACAGTACTCACGGCTAAAAACACCAGTTACCATAATATATTCTTTTTGCGCGACTTCTACTACTACTACTACTACTACTACTTCTACGACTTCTACTACCACACTGCCTGATAACTCCTGTAGTACGGGTATATTTTATAAAGCTTATTCACGACAGCTGTAATATAAAGTCTTCAGAGCGGAGAGCTCCCAACGTCGTTTCATAAAGCTTTGCTGTCCAATTACTCTTACTAAGCAGGAAGCGATATTTGTACGTTGTCAGGTGGACAACGCCCATCAATGAGCAAGGACAAGGACACTGAGAATAACATTCAAGATGGGATCCCAATATTTGTGGAGAATTAACAGTTTCTGCAAGTGAATCGTTTGCGAAGCAGAGGAACACTTAATTAAACCAAACTACTTGGATAAAATCAACTAAAACTAACATTTATACATGTGTGTACATGTTATCACATATGTACATGTAAAGAGAGTTTTGGAGACCTGATCTCAAGTGACACCAAACCAATGTTCTCAATGATAACAACAAATTCCAACAAACATTGATGTTGCTTTGCGAAATAACAAAACAGTGAAATGCTAGGGATTTATAAACAAGAACTCTTCTGCTTCTGTTTTTTCGCAGCAAGCCTTGTACCGGAAATGCCAAACAAAAACTGAAAACAAATATATCGCAGTTTAAGATTTTTTTCGGAAACACTGTACAGTAAAACCTGTATAATGAACGCCATTTGATCCGTGTAAAATATTCATTATACTGAGATTTTCAGTACAGAGAGAGACGAAAGTTAGAATTTTAAGTCAAAGTATTCACTAATCAGAGGTTGTTTACAAGGTCGAGGTGTTCACGAACGCAGGTTTTACTGTAGGACAGCTAGGAGATAACGGTTCTGTATACGCCCGTTTTGAACTGCAAGAACTGGAGTTCTGACACAAGTATTACAAAGATATACGACTTTGTATAATTACGGCCGGCTACAAAGCTATAACAGCACCCTTGTCTCCCGCCGCCCGCCCCCCCCCCCTCCTCGCCCCACCCCTGAAGATGGCCACAGTTTGTTCCATAAGATGCTGCCATGACTCCGCCATCGCTCCACCCCTCTCTTCTCATGGGGTAAGCAGGATCAAGGACTGGATCAACGACACAATTTGTAACAGATATATTATGACTACCAGCTCACATGACGATGGTTTTAGCTTTTTCCAAACTATAACTGTCATAGAAAAAACTATGTACATACTTAAGTAACTCGGATAAAGTAATCCCTATATATATATATGTTACAGTCAATGTTGGAAACCCGCCATTTCACGAAATGGCAAACCATGTTAGGTAAATTCGCGTAATGCCTAAAATCTTTTGCCGTTTCACGAAATAACCTAAAAGTTAGGTTATTTCACGAAATTACCTAAATGTTCGGTTTGCCATTACGTGAAATGGCAAACTGTTATCTATAACAAGAGAATATCACTGGAATAAAAAAAAAACAGTAGTTTTCAAACTGTTATCTATAACAAGACAATATCACAGGAATAAAAAAAAAACAGTAGTTTGAACTGTTTATTGATAAAATACGGGTAATACAATCAATTCTACGAGAATGTTTCACACCACACGATGAACGATTTGAATAGATAAGCTAGGATAATATCTGAAAAAGAATCTATTTACAAGAAATACAGTGCAAAACCACCAGTCTTTTTTTAATTAATCGCACAATGTACAAATTTTACTTTCGTCGGTTTCCCTTTATATTAGGAAATCACTTGTTCTTACAAACTAAACTACCATGGCAGCGACTTGAGCATTTTACCTTGTTCTTAAAGCATTTGCACTTATTGGTTTCGCAACGTTTTGAACCTTTACAGTTACACCGGACATAACCCTGACCTCCACAAGTGGATTCCTTTGTAACTACTTGTCTGAGGCTAATTTTCTCCTCAGTATTAATATCACATTCCTGAAACAGACGTTGAGGACAAATGTCAAACTGATTTCTGGAATACTTAGTACTGAGAATTCCAGATTTAACACCAATGGTATACATGTCATTTTCGTCCCTGTCCAGGATTACACCAAGAATGTTTCGAGGGTCACCCCGCCCTCTGTCCACCAAAGGAATTGAAACCGCAACATTATCTCCAGGGTGGCCAGACGCTAGTTCCAATCGACTTCGTTTTACCATTCGCTCTGCTTGAGCGATTTGGGCTGATCTCGCACCATTTCATTCGCTTGATATGTTATCCATTCGCTCGTTAATAGGACTTGCTGGTGCAGGGGGTGCGGGGCTCATGGGTGGTGGGTCAGCAAATGCTGATTCATGGTCACTTCTGGTATCAGTGATTGCAGGAAAAGCAGCCTGTTCACTGACTCCTTCATTTTCAACGCTACTAGTGCTAGGTTGACTGGTATCAGGTGTGATTGAAGTGATATCTGGAACTTCTTCTACGGCCTCTGAGAGTACAGACAAAAGGTCGTCTTCGCTCTGCATGCGCTCGACTATTTCGGTTGGTAGGGAGGATGTGGTTAATCCAACTTTTGCGTCACAACCAAACATTGCGGTGTACGGTGACCTTTTGATGCCAGAATGAAAACTTGAATTTTTCTGAAATTGGTTTTTGATTGATTGATTGATTGATTGGTTTAACGACACTAGCAACCCGTTAGGATCATATTGTGTCAGTTCTGTTGCTATACGAAGAGTCATTTGAAACTAAAATCGATTAAAATAGACAAAACAAGTAGTGTATAAATCTAAAATCAACTAAATTCAGTTTAAAACTTACTGTACATGTGTATTTCTTTCAGAAAAGAAATAATTTTGCTTGGTGCTACCTTTGTAAAAAGGTCTTTCATGGAATTCACACTGTAGTAGCGTGAACGAATGTTCTGAAAATCTACGCAATTGAGTAGAATATGTTTTGCAGTCAAACGTTCTTGACAACCAATACACTGTGGAGGCACATCACCTCTCAGAAGATATCCGTGGGTGATGTATGTATGCCCGATTCGAACTCTATGCATAACCGTTGTGTCGCGAATACTGCCAAGAGCTAGGTGTTTTTCTCCAACTGTTGGTTGGATTTGAAAGAGTTTGTTATTTCTTTGCTCGTTCCATTTTTGTTGCCAAAGGTTTTTTACATAACTTGAAATATGGGGTTTAAAATCGGAGTATGGTATGAGAAGGTCGGATATGTTGTAGTTTAGCGCCTCTTTTGCTGCCTGGTCCGCAGCTTCATTACCCGGTATGCCCACGTGGCTTGGCACCCAGCAAAATACCAGGGATTTGCCTTGTTTGATTGCCCTTTCATAACGTTCTACTAAGTCTAGAATCATTGTGTTCGACACTTGCAGATTTTCTAGTGACTGTAAGACCGATAAGGAATCGACACAGATAACAAATGTTTTGTACCTACTAATCTTGACAATTTCCATGGCTAACTGGAGTGCCCGAACCTCCGCGGAAAAGATGGAGGAGCCGTTTGGTAATCTTGTTTTCAGGGTATTTGATTTTGTAACTATTGAGGCAGCAACTTTGTTATCGAGTTTAGATCCGTCCGTGTATATGAAATGGTGGTGAAGGTAGGTTTCCTTTATCTCGGCAAACCTAACTTTGAACTCTTCAGCATTTGTTGCGTCTTTGGAAAAGTTTGTCAGAGTTTTGACTATGGTTGGTCTTTGTATTTTCCATGTTGGGTGTTTTGAAACTTTTAAGTTTGCAATTTGCTCGACTTTGATTCCGGCATTATTAAGGTGGTTACGGATTCTAGTGCCAAAGGGTACGATAACCCTGGGGCGTGTATTTAGGATTTCTGAGTGGTCTTTTTCGAACACTGCCTTATAGGTGGGGTTTTCCTTATTTGCGTATAGTTTTATTGCATATTGCATTGAAAGTTTGATTCGTTGGATATCTAATGGATGTTCATTTGATTCAACTTGAAGACTTTCCGCAGGTGACGTTCTAAAAGCGTTAAGGCAGAGGCGTAGGCCTTGGTTTTGAATTGGGTTCAACATCTTTAAGTACGATGGCCTTGCCGATCCGTAGACGATGCTACCATAATCTATTCTGGATCTTATTAATGATATATACAGTTTTAATTTTGTACTGGTATCTGCTCCCCAGTCTTGTGCGGAGACGACTCGCAGCAGATTGAGTGCCTTTTGACATTTCCTCTTCACGTCTTTTATGTGGGGAATAAAATTTAGCTTCGAGTCCAGAATTAGACCAAGGAATTTGTTTTCCTTTACTACAGGTATCTGAGTGTTTGATAAGTATAAAATGGGATCGTCGTGTGGCTTTCGCTTGTTGCAGAAGTGCATACAAACTGTTTTGGTTTGCGAAAATTTGAAACCATTTTGGTCAGCCCACTTTTGAAGAGAGTTGATATTTTGCTGGAGGCGACGCTCGATCAGATTCATATTCTTACCCCTTGCAGACATAGCAAAATCGTCTACAAACAGTGAGCTGTCTATTCCCTGTTTAGTTGCGCCTTTGATACTATTGATTTTGATTAGAAACAAGAGAATTGATAGAACACAGCCTTGAGGATAGCCTTCTTCTTGCTCAAAATAGTCCGAGAAAACAGAACCGAGACGGACTTTAAATCGCCTATCATTTAAAAACCCTTCAATGAATTCAGGGAGACGACCTCGTATGCCAAGGTTGTGGAGGTCTTGCATGACCCCGTATTTCCAAGCCGTGTCGTAGGCTTTTTCTAAATCAAAGAAAACAGTGACGACATGTTCGTTATTGATAAAACCTTCTCTTATAAATGATTCCAGTCTAACCAGGTGATCTATGGTACTTCTTTCTTTTCTGAAGCCACTTTGGATGTCAGTAAGCAGATGATTTTTCTCTAAATACCAAATAAGTCTTGCGGCTATCATACGCTCTAGTGTTTTGCACAAAGAGCTTGTCAGAGATATTGGGCGATAATTTTGGGGATTAGTAGAATCCTTATTGGGTTCTGAAATTGGACAAATTTAATGCCAACCGACGAGTCATTCGTGTTGTTGTCACCCATCCATGCGACTAGCATGTCCTTGATGTCACCGTTTGCTCTCTCGACAGAGCCTTGACTTTGAGGATGCCTTGGTTTACCATGCACTAGGACTAATCGAGGCCACACAGAGTTCCGAAATAACCGCTGCGGTAAACTCACTCCCATTGTCACTCTGTAGAATAGATGGAGCGCCAAAAAGGAGAAAAATTTCGAGCAAATGATGCGCTACTTCGGCCGCGCGTTTTGACGTAAGGCCACGCAAGACTACGAATTTTGTCAGGTGATCTTGGTACACAAGTATCCATTTGAAAGAATTTTGTGCCATTGACTGCATGTCAATCAAATCAATTTGGGCTCGAGACGAAAACTCGTTGGTTAAGATTGGGCGTACAACAACACCTTGTGTTCTCGGACGTTTACGTTTTTTCTGGCACTCTTCGCAGTAAGATTAACAGCCTGGCGGTTAATGTTTGCGTATTTTTTGTTGATTTCCTTTAACATTCGATCGCGCCCACCATGCCCTGTTGCCTGGTGTACACGTTTAATGGCATCGAATGTGTCTTCGATTGACACGTAGTACAGTGGAGTATCCTCCGGATTTTGCCGTTTTTTGATAAGTTTTTCGACATCACCGCATTGCAGAATATCGTATCTGAAAATTAAAAAAAATTGGAAAATCTTAAACCTACATTTGAGAAAAAAACATGAACAAAAATGCAGAATTTTAAGAACAACTAGTATTTTTTATCTTTAAAACTCGAGTTAAGAGTAATATTAAAACTGTTGTATCCCAATAACGTCATTCTCCAATTCTATTTTAATAAACATTGAAATTTTCAAATATTATCCAAGTTATAATGACCAAAATTTATATTAATAATAATAATTTCATACTTGTTGAGAATATAGTATTCACGCCTGCTTTTTGTACCGGTGTTCAAGGCGCATGCTTTTAATTCCTCCACAGTCGAGTAATATTGGTCTTTTGGTATAAAGACCGATTTGTGCTGTTCAAATACTTTGTACAGCTCCTGTTTGTATTTATCTTCATTTGATTCTCCCATTTTTAGGAATTTGATAAAAACGTCTCGATTTCAGGTAAATTTATATCAAAATATATCTTCTCCGGAGGGCCAATATGGAGAAAGTTTCCTTATTATGACCAATCCAAGAAAATGGCTTAATTCCAGAGTAGGGAAACGCAGACGCTATAGGATGTTCTTTTTCAGAGTCGGTTAACGGCAAATCGGTGACTAGTTCCTGAGTACATCATCTTAACCCAGATCAGTGTGTTATTCTGAAATTTATCCTAATAGCAATTAAATCAATCAAAAAGGAACACGGACACTTGTGTGCATTGGCATGAATTACAATTAATATGATCGCGTTTAAAAGCTTGTGATCAGTTTCAATCAACTATGGATCACAGGAAACCTGTGATGTATTAATTAAAGGAACAAACCAACTATGATGTATTAATTGTATTTGAAAACTGAAGTAATCTTATTGCAATTATAAAAGATAAAAGACACAATATTTGTCACGATTGTAAGTAATTTCGAGCAAAAAGCTTATTTCACAATTTGCCTGATCTTGGTTTGCCAATTTGTGAAATAAAATGTAAGATTTTTAGGCAATTTCACGAAATAACCTGATTTTTAGGTTATTTCGTGAAACGGCAAAAGATTTTAGGCATTACGCGAATTTACCCAACACGGTTTGCCATTTCGTGAAATGGCGGGTTTCCAACATTGACTGTAACATATATATATAAGGACACTGTACACATATGTACACTGTAGATACATACATGCACACCTAACACCTCGCACACAGACACTCTCTCTCTACTATAATCCAGCACCACTTTTCACGGTGTTTTCTCAGTAATTGAAATTGTATAGTCCGTGCTGCGATAACAACGAATGAAGCCTTTCAATGGGCAGTTTCATGAAATCTTCAACCATAACGCCGGGTTGTGACCTTGAACCTCCAAGGTCGTGACCATCCCGCATTTTCCCTCTACGTATTCCCTCCGCGGCACTGCGAGCAGATCGACTGTTTGGTTCCTGATTAGCGGCCACATCTGCTTGGCCAGCGTGCCGATGTTTCGTCGCTTCTGATTGGTCGAATTGATGGCACATCACTGGTTCCTCCTTCGCTTCGTTCTCGCTTTCTGTCAGGTCAGTCTTCTCTCTCACTTCACGTATTCCAGCCTCTTTACGTGATTCAGTTCGCGGGATATTGCATTTTTCTTGACCCTTTTCTACGCCGTTATTTTCTGTCACGGTTGGCTGTTTGTTTGTGCTGCTGTTGGACCTGCCCGGTGGGCTGCCCGGCTCGCGTTCTGGGCTCGCGATCACCCCGTCCACGCAGGTTTCGCCCGTCACGAGGTTCGTGTAGCTCGGTGGCACCTTATGTGCGTTCGCTGTGTGCTTCATCAACTTTTTTCTAAAATAAAACACATGTCAAAATTAATAAATAAATAAATAAATAAATGATAATAATTACACGAGAGTGGCCAGTGCACACTAACATCAGTGTACCCAAACATGCCAAACCCTTTCATTAATTACCGAGCCATTGCCGTGTCGTCTTTGTTATTAACAACAAATCTTTTCCCCAACATCGCTTTCCCCCCCATCCCCACCTCTTTCCACCGCTTGCCCCGCCTTCGGTTTATACAGTTTTAATTTGACAATTTTGGATTATTTTAAATTATAAGACGTTACCTCATAATGCCATTTTCACATTTATTAGGGAATTATTGAAATTAAGAATTAATTTTTGATCTCAAAAATTTATTTTCTGACATAAAGAATTAATTTTTGATCTGAAAAAATCACATTTCGATATCAAGAATTAAATTTTGCAATTTGTAATTACCTTTTTGATATCTCTAAATGAATTATCGATTTCAAACAATAATTCTTGATATCAATAAATACTCTGAGATATCAAGAAATATATATTGATATCAAAACGAATTAATGATATCTAAAATTGATTTTTTGAGATACAAAATTCATTTCTTGATAGCAAAAATGAAATATTTGATAGCAAAATCTCAATTTTGAGCTCAATGATTTATTTTCCTTTGATTAATATCAAGAATTTATTTCAGATATCATTATTTCGGAATGAGACTTTTTTAAGTTGTATTTTGAAATCTGGAAATGAATTTTTTATCTCAAAAATGTATTTTTGATATGAAATATCTGTCTATTTTTCATATAAAAAATTCAGAAGCACACATCTGTAAATAAAATAATGACTGGTCCTTGTATACAGAATCGTTCTTGAGATCCAAAACTGTGTTGTTATTATTGTTATCAATAATTCAAATTTTCATCTCCAAAATTTAATTGACGATTTGTTGAAATTTATACAAAATGTGTGTCTTCCTTAAGATTTTTTATGTGTGTAAAATTGATTTTTTGATCTCAAAAATGAATTTTTGCCATCTGAAATTCAATGATTGATAGCAAAATATTAATTAATGAGATCTCCATTGATTTATTGATATCTTTAATTACATTTTGATATCAAAAATAAGAATTAAATGTTAAAACGGCATTCCATAAATTTTCAGCTGGATTTGTTTTTAGTTTTTGTGTCGCGTATAAATACTAACATGAGGCGGAAGTGGGTGGCGCAGTGATCACAGCGCCAGTGCGGTGGCGCGTGCATCAGCACGTGGCTCTTCATGTCGCCCACGTGGCGCGTCCTGTAGCGGCAGAAGGCGCACTGGCGGTAGCCGCTGGCGGCGTCCGCGCGCGGTATCTGTATGGGCGTGCGCTCAAACAGCGCGTCCTCGAAATCTGCGTCAAAAACATCACACTTCATCAGTCAGTTTTGCCAAAGGTGAGATTATAAACACTTTTTATATATTTATTTGTTATTTTGTTGAGTCCTGTCGTCACCTTAATTTACGTACTATACCTATATACCTAAGACAATGCTTATTCTAAGCTTATTTTAAGCTCAGGAATTGACCAAAGCTTTACAATTTAATAAAAAAACTTGTTTAATATTTCAATTTTTTTGGTGAAAGGCCAAAAGGCAGTTACTAATGCTCGCTACCTTAAACCAAAATTTCACGACATTAAGGCTAAAAAGCTACGAGGCACGATTTTACAAATTAAAAACGCACACAAGCACATACGCTCATCGTTCGCTTACGTCCCTGCTTCTTCTGCCGCTGGAGCTAAAAAAACACTTTCCCCTCGTGTGTCCAGCTTCCTAGCTGCCAGCACATAATCTGCCCACTCGTTTAGTAAACCAACCCACGCAATAAGCACCAACATCCGGTTATGACTTACAATTTTGCTGGCTTTCTGATACCACTTCCGGTTCCAGTCTTCGTGCAACCGTTTTTACTGATTCTGAAACAGAAATACGCCGACTTTAAAATCATTGTTATTTCATGAATAACAACTAAATCATTAAAATAACACTACTGTTAATAACCCACGTATGATCATACCAACAGATTAGTAGTGATGTGATCCGTCACTGATGGGTCCGGTTCGGTTCGGTTTCGGTTTTTAAAGAAAAATCCGCGGTTTTTTCGGTTCGGTTTCAGTTTTTTCAGACTATGCAAATATATATAAATTAAAGATATCCCAATTAATTTTCTGTTTTTATTCTAGAGCGTGATAAGTAAAAACATTGCTTAACTAAAAAAGGAACCCATCTGGAAGTGATAAATAATGCTGCACTAAAATATTGAGCTGAAACATTCATAGCAGTTAAAAATGGTCCTGAGAAAAACAAAAATAATGTTAATTAAAAACCGAAAATAAACCGCGGTTTTCCACAGAGCACGGTTCGGTTTAACCGAACCGCCACCTTCACGGTTAACTGTCCCAAACGGTAAACCGTCACATCACTACAGATTAGCTCGTTTCTTTAGAAGTCCCCGTACGCCCACACCTTGTTCTGTAGCCTGCGCATTATGCTGATCTCTTTGCGACTTCCTGATCGTTGATTGGTGAAGGAGCTCCTTCAGCCACCTCTCCTTCCGGTTATCCTTGCATATGATTGGTTCAGCTTGTGCTTCTCCTAGAAACAATGATGTCCTTAGCCTGACATAAAACTTATACGTAACCAACTAACTACGGGAGTCCACTTGTTTCCCGACCATGAAATTTTCAGAAATCAGTTTCAAAAATCGACTAAAATATTACAAAAATAGACATCAACAAACCAGAGAACTAGTCACAAAAACAAGATTCCAAACTACTAAATTGAATCCCGACAGCCAATGGCATCATTGCTTCATTATTTTTACGTTTATTACTTACCACTTGATCTAAATAATATATTACTCTTTCGCAGACGAACGGTCTTGTCTGGGGCGAGAACGACGGTGCCTTTCCATACCAAGTACATTTCTGACCTAGTTTAATCTCCATGAATATTTCCTTTGTAAAAGAGTTCCTGTAATGAGTGAAGTGTCTTACCTTTGTGTGCCGTACGCGCGTGGTTTTTCACATGGTTCGGCAGCAGCGCCTTGAAGTGACACTGCGCACAGCCGTAGCGCCGGTAGCCCATCTCGCGCAGCAGGTGCCTGAACATGGAGCTAAAGCAGCGCGCCTCCAGACCGCACGTCACGCAGCGGTACCAGGAATCGCTGCCAGAATTAGGGCTTCGGCTAAACGTGGGCGACATTTGCAGCGATTTGCTTCGGGAGAAAAATGGCGCATATTGATTGGCTTGTCGAAATACGATTCTGATGCCTTCGCGCACTTTCGTTTCAAGTTCAATGTTTTTCTTGATACGTAAAGTTGCCTTTCGATTGGGGTGTTTACTGCGAAGATGTTTGTTCGTTGAGGTACTGGAATACGAAGCAAATGAACACAAGGAGCATTTAAATGGGCGATAATTGAGGTGCGCCATCACGTGACATCTGGCGTTGGAAATACGGTTCGTTCTGTATGTACAACGTGAACACTCGTATCTCTCGACCACCCGAGAATCCTGTGCAGAAACCAGTGCCTTAATGCAAGCCTCAGGTTGGGGATACTTCGCTCGCACGCGTTTTGACGGAGGCTCATCTTCGGACACGTCACTAGCTGTTCCCACTGCTGAACTGTGAGCCACAGCAGACCTTTCCGAATCTGATATATCGGCATTTGCGTTTGAAAGCCGAAGCGGAAAGACACAAGAAGCCTCGCTCGCAGCTTCGCTCGCGGTCTTCTCCTCGATTTCCCCGCAGTACGCCCGCACTAGGACCTTTGAATCCGGCTGCAGCGTATCACCAGACACAGGCCGACTGGGCGAGTTGGCACGGCCTTCAGCCGCTGTTACGCCACTCGCCTCCACTTCCTCTGCAACATCCACCTTCATACCCACAAGCTCCGTGTAGACTAACTCTAGCTTACTTCCGGGGTCAAGGTCGCCCGAGTCATTGACGATTTCAATATCTGCTCTTCCAACAGGTTTACAGTGGTGCTCACTTTGTGGAACAGCAGCTGATTTCTGATTGGACAAATTGCGCCTGCTACAGACCATCCTATTCGTCTGCTTCATACAATCACGAAGGACTACTCTTGGCATGGGAATCTTGAGCGAGGCAGCACTGTGGGGTTTTGGACAGATCTTATCCCCCTTGCCAATCGCAAATCTCCCGATTTCAGCTTCGTTTGCGGACTTCAGAATGTCTGACACAATCACCTTAGGCTGTTTATGGATGAGACTTTGTAAATCCTTGAGGCTCTTGAACTGAACATCAGCGGTAGAATCGGACTGTGACTCTTTCCTTGTCGGCTTCTTATCACCTATAACACAAAGTACTGTGACTTGCCTACCGTATTTACCAATTATAGCTGTTTGCAAATGAAGGCCGATCGAACCAGAAATCTACTGACAAGCGGTCCAAAACACAGTAAATTGTAAATGCGACCCGTATTGACAGATTGCCGGGATAAAAACGTTTACTAGAACAGCCTCAGGCGGTTGGTGGGGGACCATTTAAATTATCTGAGAAAAGGTATGATACCTGGGTGTTGTTGGGGCTGCTCGCCACAGCGTGCGGCAGCTCGCAAGAGTTGCACCATCTGGCGTTCTTTATTAGTATCAATCCGGAACACGGCTGCGCTTCTTCGGCCTGGTCAACATACAGCAGCTGTTCTCACCTTGCTGTGTGTGTGAGAGAGAGAGCGAGAAAGAGAGAGAGAGAGAGAGAGAGAGAGAGAGAGAGAGAGAGAGAGAGAGAGAGGGGGGAGAGGGAGGGAGAGAGAGAGGGAGGGAGGGAGAGAGAAGAGAAAGAGACAAAGTGAAAATGAGGGATATATATACAGACAGACAGACAGACAGGGAGGGAGGGAGGGACGGAGACAGGGAAATACGAGTGGGAGGAGGGAGGGGGGGAGGTAGGGAGTGATAGGAGGGAGGGAAAGAATCAGCATACCTGGATGCCTGTGGATACAGTGGTCAGTGACTCGAGATGCTCTGCACGAGCAGAAGGCACAATGCGGGCAGCCGTACGGTCTGTAGCTGATCTCGGCTTGTATGTGTCTCTTCATATTGGCGAGACGAGCACAATAGCCGCACTTCACGCACGTATACCGATGGATCGCCTTCACGCTATCAACTGGTGAGCTCTCGAGGGTAACTGCCTTGGTGACGTCATCGTGCGCGTTCCGTTGCGGACTGTCACCTTGCGCACTTCTATTGTATTTAATCATCTTATCCTTAAGCTTAGTTTCTAGCCTTGAGTTCTTCACATAAAACGGAAGCTCCGGTCGGCCTTGGTGCGTCTTCACGATATGGTCTTTACAAGAATGTCTGAAAACCGTCCGAAATTTACAGAATGGACACTTATTTGGGTGATACTTGAGGTGTTTCATGACATGATATTTCCAATTATCCAACCGGTTCGTCGTAAACGAATTGCACTGATTACAGTCAAATTTCGGTGCTCTTTTCTTTGGATGACTAGGAGCATTTCCTCTATTATCGCTCACACTTAAATTATCCAAATCTGACGCGTTATTTTTGTCTTCTTCCTGGTGTCTCGAAGCATCACCCATTGCGTTTGGCTTCGTTGAGTCGTTTCTCCGCGTTGTGCGGGTCATCTCACGAACCTGACCAATAGAGCTCATGACCTCTTCAAAGATCTCCCTTTCCAGCTGCGGGTTCGTCTGTACGTCCGGCACGACCCCCCTGTGGCGGTGGTCCTCACGGATGTGCTCCTGTATCGTACTGTAGTGCGACGACCTGACGTCACAGAGCGGGCACCTGTACGGCTTGTAGCGCACGTGATCCATCACGTGCGTGCGCATGTCGCCGTACGAGTCGACGCTGTAGCGGCAACGGCCACACTGGTACTTCCCGCTGCCTTCCCCCTGCTGCGGCGCCGGATCGCTCTCGTCACACGTTTCGTTCGCGCCAAGCACTTCATAACAGCCCTTCAGTTCCTTCTCCATTTCGTCTATTTTAGCAATAATCGGCTTTCCCGTTTTGCCCCTATGGCTCCTGCGCCTATGACGTAATGCAGAGCGGATGGTGCGATAGCGCAGAGGACAGTAGCGACATTTGATTGGACAATAGTCTGTGTGTGACATCACGTGGGACCGCATCATGCCTTTGTGCGCTTTTACACAGTCACAGTGCTTGCATTTATAGCACAGAACGTGCTTTTGAGGTGTCCCTGGATTAGCACTTAATACCTCATCGCCTGACTGTGAACTGGTTTCTTTGACCTAAAAATTAACAAAGTTTATCATGCATTACATGGTGAATAGAAAGTATTTCAAGTGATAGGGCTTAGTCCACGAACTCTCCAACTGGATACAAAATACGGAATACGCAATTGTTATAAATACCCGTACCTGATTAAATTGATGAAGTGATTTTGCCGTAGAACTGGTCTCTTTAAAACCGGGAGCTGATGATCTTGATTCTCTTAGCGTTTTATCACGTGCTTTAGCCCTGACTTTGCCACGTGACCCGGCCCTGGCCTTGCTATACGGTCTGATCGCGGTAAAGCCTTGTGTAACCCTCGCCTTCTCAACTGCCTCGCGCACCTCCGCCTCGGCCCGAGCGTCGGGCAGCACGACGGCCTTGACCTTGCCCGAGCCGTGCGTAAGCAGCAGGTGCTTGCGTATGCCTGCCTTGTGCACGGCAGCGTAACCACACAGTGGGCACACGTACGGCCGATAGCGCACGTGCATCATCACGTGATGCCGCATTGTCACGCCCCGGCGCGTCCAGAACGGGCAGCGCTGGCATGAGTAGTAGTACGTGGACAACTCGGCAGGTGCCGTCGGCGAGCGGCCTTCGGGATTCTCCGGCAATGCACTGTCGGATTCGTCCGCTGAGACGTTTGAGCGCAGTGTGCGTTTACGCTCGCTGGCTGTTGCTTCCACCATGGTTTCGCCCTGTGATGAAAAGTTTAACTATGTTGCAACTGTACAAAGCATATATTTATTCGATATCATTCATAAACGAGCACTTCTGCTCTGCGTGAGCAGTCCCCATCCTCCCTCCAACCAAACCAAACACGACTTTGAGTCCCAACAAGATCCGCTGGATCTTTGCCCGCTGGGAATCCTACAAAGTTGTCTATTCTCTCTCGTTTTTTTTTCAGATTCAGATTTGTTTATCAGTTTCAGACAATTCATGTAATGAAATAACCACTGAGATTGTAGGAAGGGTTTGAAGCGGGTTGGCTGGCTGTTTGAAGGAATTATTATGGCAATCAACAACACTGTTATACATCGGTCACATGGAAAGTGGACCTTAGGTCTGGCTACAATCATTCATAAAAGCAAACGAGCCCACTTACGTTTGCTATCAATGTCGCACCGGGTCCTGACTCATTCTTATTCTCTCCCGATGGTCTTTCCTTGGAAGCAGGCTCCCGCTCGTCCACGCTTCGGCCACTGCTGTCGTTCTTACCCTGTGCAGTATTGGTGCCATGGCGACTGCCCATAGCAACGCCCTCTTCGAGCCCGGCTGTGGGGTTGCTGAGTGCGACAGTACTGGAATAACTGCTTACGTCATCAACATCATCGTCGTCATCAATATTGATGACGTCAATAAAATCTGTGTCGCTTGTGACGTCAATCGCTTCTCCGCAGGATAAATCCTGCCAGTCTTTCCCACTCTTTGGGACGCCCTCCCCTTCTTGCTCGTCACGGGTCACGTGACTTTGTGACGTCACATTGTTTGATACCACAACCGTTCCGTTCCCATTCTGCAGTTCCTGCAACTCTACAGCCGTGACACTCACTATACTGGCATCACACTCAGCAGTGCCTAATCCATGTGACGTCACAGTGTTTCCAGCCGCGTCCTGGCGTTCCACTTCCACTGACATATCCACGCAGGGGACGCAGTTGATGGCGTTGTTGACCTTGGCCTCCATCTTGGCATTGCGAACAACGAGTGGCACCTGGTCGCTGCTCTTGTGCACGCTGCGCAAGTGCGACGCGATGTGCGACGGCTGCACGCTGTTCACGTAGCACAGTGGGCATTGGAATGGGCGATAATTGAGGTGCAGCATCACGTGGCGCCGCATCTTCCTGTGAATGGGCGTCCAGTGCCTGCATAACTTGCACTCATAGCGATCCACGTCTTTCTTCTTCGCCCTCCTGCCGGGAACTCTGCCGGCAAGTTTTTCAGGCTCTGCTTGCTTCTCAGTCCGTTCATCCGTCGCATTGTTCTTCTGTTCAAACACAAAAAACCACACTTTACCTCTAAATAAATTAATTTGATGTGATGTACCTCTACGGCGGTGCTTGGATGGAACCGAAGAACAGCAGCAGCGTACCGCAGGCACGCCAAACGATACCACACAGGTCACAGCAACATGGTTTTACAGCCCCTGCTTGAAGCATTATGCCTTATTAACCCAGGGGACTTGAATGTATGTGCGTATGTTAAACTTTTTCTTTAAAATGCTACTCCTCCTACAGTTTTGCTCCAATTGTTTTGATATTACGCAGGAATGTTTCCTGGCTGGTCCCCCACCTGGCTATTAATTTTTTCGACGATTGACGA
The DNA here is from genome assembly GCA_949752745.1 of Protula sp. h YS-2021. NCBI lineage: Eukaryota > Metazoa > Annelida > Polychaeta > Sabellida > Serpulidae > Protula > Protula sp. h YS-2021. The sequence continues at coordinate 43,185,696 of OX457030.1, read as the reverse complement.
AAAATTGACAAAATGGCGGCACTTTTTGGGTCCGTTTGACCAATTTTTAAAATGCTACTCCTCCTACAGTTTTACACCAATCGTTTAGATGTTAGGCAGGGATGTTCCCCAGGGGTTCGCCTACCAGGTTATAAATTTTTTTTCGCGGTTCGCAAAAAACTGCCTAAATGGCGGAACTTTGAAGTTTGGCAAAAACTGGAATAAATGGCAGTAAATAACTGAATTGTCAAACCAGTCATTTCTCTCAGTCTTTTTCAAATAGTTATAAAATTTTAATCGAAAGTTTCTTAGCTTCTCCACCTGGACTTTGCTTTTTTTCGCAAATGACAAAGAAATGCCGAAATGGTGGAATTTAAATTTTTTTGTAAAATTGTGTAAATGTCGGTAAATACGTGAATCGTCAAAACTCAACCTCTCTAACATCCCTTTTCGCTTAGCTTCCAAATTCGAATTAAATGCATTACTTCATTTTTTTGGCCTAACGGTATTCGTTTCAGAGTTTTTTTCTCTCTTTCCTTGTTTGGTAACTCGGCTGGGTCATGTCCTTGGACATGCTTGTTAAACCTAAGCTAATTTAATAACGTGATAGCTGACAACTATATCCAGTGGTGGCGAAACTTTCAAATCTCTTGTCGTCATCCGTTATCGTCAATACAATAAGCAGCACTGATCACAACATAACGCTGTCCTCCCAGTGAACTTCTGTGCTGCTTACAAGTATCGGACAGTGCGACATATTGGATATAACGTCATAGTTTCTCGGTTCTGGCCTTGTTGCTATAACGGCACTGTATTTCATTTATTTCCACCACATTACTTCAGATATTTGATGTTTAAAACTAAAGCCCATGTGAGCTATTTGTCTGGTCCCTTAACGAAGCTGGGTTACATATCCATTCAAAACGGTCGTTCTTCGTATTCTCTCGACTTCGCCCCACGTACTGTTTTGGACTCTTCGTTCCACCTGTGCGAACTGTTCAGCCCATCTGTGTTTTCACCACCAACGCCCTAATGTTGAATTGCTTGTTTTATTTCTCAAATCCAAACAAAACTTTGCGCTTTGACGTTAGTTTATTACTTAAAAAAAAAAAGACGTTTTGTTCGCCTTTTGTTTCGCCTGGAAACGGGAAATTTTTCATGTTACTTTCAGTGTGACATCAAAGTACAGCGAAGGCCTTTCTGTATTTCACAACGAAAGCAGGGAAAAATCTTCCCGACCTCCCCATTAAAGCAGCTGTGTTACTCATCTCGCAACTGACGACCGGATGACTGGTTCCGGCGCACGCCGTGCATGTTCAGTCGCCCACTCACACACCCCCACCCCTCCCCCGCCCCTCCCCCCTCGCCTTGGCGGCTATGAGGACTGGCAGGCTCAGGCGCACGCCATGCATGGTCAGTCGCCCCCTCACACACCCCACCCCTCCCCCGCCCCTCCCCCCTCGCCTTTGCGGCTATGAGGACTGGCAGGCTCCGGCGCACGCCATGCACGTTCAGCCGACCCCTCACACACCCCCACCCCTCCCCCGCCCCTCCCCCCTCACCTTGGCGGCTATGAGGACTGGCAGGCTCCGGTGCACGCCATGCATGTTGAGCAGGTGCTGCTGCAGGTCCACAGCCGTCGTCGGCTCGTACGCGCAGTAGTCGCACTCGCTCGACTCGCCCTCCGTCAGCGCTTCTGACGTCACCAGCGCGCTCGCCAAATCTACAGTTAAACAAGGGTTTGATGTTTAGAGACCATTAAGGCTAGGTTGGCACGCAAGGGTGCTTGTAGAAATTGCACAGTGCAATGAATTGGTTTAACTTTTTCTCTCTCTTCAAATTGTCCACGCCTCAGTATCAGTATTAGTTCGCGTTACCAGTGTCAATGACCAGCCTATTTATAGTATTGACAGTGCATGTATATAGTACAGAAAACACAGAACGACTCGGTACTGCTGCACTGCTGTCACAGTGGAAAAATGAAAGGGCATTCAAGCATCCTGTAAAACAATTTCGAGTTGCTCAAGTTCTCCTTTCATGGGTAGTAACATATTAGATCACTTCGCCGTTTTCTTCATGAATAAATATAAATAAAGAACATGAGACGTACCCTTTTCTACGACATCTTTATCAACGAGTCCGTCGTAAAAGTCGAGGCGCTGAGCGTCAGTCAGGGGCTGCCCGTGCTCCCTCACACAGTGCTCCTGTAGGGCGATAATATGGTTGATGGCCACCGCGCATGCGTCAAACGGGCACCTGTACGTACCGCCGTGGAAGGGCACGCGCAGCGTCTTCGCCATGTACGACGTGTCCTCCTCGCCGCACGTGAGGACGTCACGTGACGCCAGGTGCGTCTCCCGGTGGTGTTTCTTTACAGTTTCTTCCGCAGTCGTCTTGAAAGAACAACTGGCGCACTCATAATACTTCACCTGCCGAAGAACACCACATTTGCTTTTAGAAACTATCAAACGTAGGCGAGGTTGGACGGGGAATGGGGCGGTGCTGGAAACTGCCATCACACGACCCGTTCATATGTCGATAGATTAAAATTACGTCGGCATATCGGGACTGTTAAAAATCCGAAATTCAATATTTGCACACATTCCTAGAATCACGTTTGTAGTATCTGAGTAAGATAAAGGCTGATTTTTTTTTTTGTTTGAGTAGAGTGATATTATCGGATGGGTGTTCGAATGTGATAACAGAAGGTTTTCCTGGGGTTAACACCATCCCAAGCATTCGAAACTGCTTACCTTGTCGTCTCCGCAATGAAACTGTAGATGGAACCTGAAGTCACTGAAGCCTCTGATCCGGCATGGGCACCTGGGACATGCAAATAGCCTCTCTTTTCCATTATCGCTCACTTCCGGTGTACTCCGGCCCGCCACGTGCCACATCACGTGATTCTCCAGCTGTGCTTTGCTCCATGCCTGCAAAATAAATGCCCATTTCACGATACCTGCCCCACAAATCTCGCCGATTTACTTCTATATAAATAAATCCCTAACCAGTGAACTCTTAACCTCATCATTCCTTCACTGTTTTCAAGTCAATCTTTACAGAATAACTGATTAGTGCATCAAGTTTTTCTCCTGTCCTTACAAATATTTAAACCTTCAAATATTGTTATGAATATTCAGAGAGGTCATAGCTAAGAAGCAACAAAGCGACATCTGACGTGAAAATCGCAGCTGTGGCAGCGCAGCATTCGGTTCTCTGCTTCGCTGTCTTGGATCGTTTCCACTTTATTGGCAGTCTGTCGTTTGGTCTGCGGTGACGTGTCGACATGAATGTATTCCGAGGGCAAAGCGACGTCGTATTCGTCGCCATCGGGCTCGTCTTTGAAGGCCACGAGGTCGACTATTTCGTCTTCGTTGTCCAGGTACTCGATAGATGGCAGTGGCGCAAGTCTGTCACAGCTTTGGCCATCTTACAAAAAATAAAACAGCAATAAACTTGTACTGTGTTAGTCTGAATTCAATTATCACACATCTCTACTGGCAGTACTTTATTACAAAAAAGAATGGATGAAATAATCTTCGCGTCTTCACAAAAAAGTTTGACTGTTAAAGTCGTAGTCTCCCCCCCCCCCCCCCCGCCACCCTAAACGAAAGCCTGTATCTACCCGTAAAGGTGATAAATATATAAAATCAAATACCGCTATCTTTGGACAGACTAGAGGAGATATGTCTGTTCAGTGCACAGGAAGTATCTTGTTGTTTGACCTTCTCCAGGAACCTAATTTCAAACAGATAAATAATTTCAAGTAAAAAATTGTAGATCTATTAGTTCAGAATTATATGCAAAATTTTTTATATGTTTTGTTTTTGGTATAGTTTGTTTGCTAAATTGCCACACTTATGGAAAGATTGCACGTCACACTGGTAACAGAACCTCGGAAACAGTCGTCGAGCGCGTGCATCAAGAAAAATTTCCGCGCCGTAGTGTTATTGGTGTCGAGTGTTGACAAGTGCTTGACCAGTTGCTGACAAGTTTGAATTGACGTTAGTCGCTATTCGACAACTTCAAAGACAAATTAATACCTAAAAATTACTTAAAACATCATTACTTTTTCTCACTGACATGTGATTACCAGTACTCAACAAATAAAGACGTTTGTGAAAAATCTCTGACAAATTCTAGATTAAAACTTGTCACTTTTGACACCGTCAAATGACAGACCATACATATCTTGCTAAAATGAAACAGTTCTGACTAATTACTGACAAATTTACGACGATGCATTAGTTTGTGTACACAGCCACAGACCGACCCTTGTCCCTCACTGGACGTGCGAAATGTTTAGCGATGGTCCCTTATATAGAGACATGGTTTTTATGGGAGTAGGGAGACACTAAGTGCGGGCGTACATACCAGTGATCGACGTACTTGGCCGGTAAGCCTGTTTCCAAAGACAGCTTTTTTATAGCACCTGAATGCGGCACCTGGAAAAGCTTGAAAAACAGGACATCACTGGTCAGAGTAGCGCAGTAGTTATTTATAACCTCATAACGTTACCTCATGAATGTTTTTAATTAAGGTTAAAATTAGGAAAGTTACACTAAAGTACAGACCACGAGCTTGGGCACTGCTTAATTTCTATTTTCTCAACACGGCATGTTCTTTTCATTGGTTCAAAAGGCTATGCTTATATGACAAGTGGAAACTGAGTGACATTTTAAGTTCTTACAAAATTTATTGCTTGACCGTAATTTTGACTTTCTGGATCCAAATTATTCAATTTGGATCCAAATGGATAATGGATAATGGATAAAATAGGCGTATTTTCCAGTCAAAATACTACTGTTTCCCTACCACGCGTACTGGCAATCATGAAACAAAGATCCTCACTCACCCCGTGGTCCTCCCGCCATTGCTGAAGCCGAGCCTCGGCCGCCGCCATTGATTCGTCCGTGCCCTTGTACACAGGTTTCGGTGACGTGTACGTAGTTGAGCTGGCGCACGTGTCCTTGGGCGGCGTAGAGTACATCTGTGTGTACTTCCGGTGAGCCGACGCTATGGATGATCCTCGCATCTGCTATTGTAAAAATGTTAACATGTTTACAAAATATTGAGATATTAGATGCAATGATGATGCATTTACTTCAATTTGGGTAAGTAAATTGCATAAGTACTGCCACATATCGGAATTCCGAGACTTAAATCAAGGAGTTCTGATAGATTTCTCGCATGCACTGTATGGAAGAACTGAGGTACCCACCGAGGTCAGCGACTTCTGGTACTGCTTTCTGTACGTTCTCAATGCGCACGTTTTCAGCTTCCGCATATTTCTTTGTTTATAATCCTTCCACTTGCGCCCCTTTCTCCTCTTTCTTTTGTGGGGAGGCTTCCCATCGGCCGCCTTTGCGAGAGCCGGGTGCAGGTGCGGCGTGCGGTGCTGGAAGCAAAGCGCCGCTACGGCCGAGGCGGCACCCGCAGCATTGAGCACCAGCGGCTGTAGAGCGTCTGAAACAGGTGGGGGACAAGTCAAGACTAGCGGATCAACGCACGCGGTTAGTAGTCAGACTACAGGCGAAGGCGAAGCGAATGCGATTTTTTTTTTGTTATTATCTACCCAAACGAAATAAAAATAGCTAATGTAGAAAAATTTGCCTTTTTACGGTGATAAATCAATGCAGATCAAAGTAAATTAGGTGGCACATACTCCGGTTTGTGGATCTGCGTTGCGGCGAGGCCTGGAGAGGGCCCTTGATGCGCCTCCGCCCGAAGCGAACTGATTTCGTGTGACGGTTGTAGTCCAGCGGGAAGTACATGCCGCCCAGCGAATCCTCTGCAAAACACAAAAGAACACTATCCTTTACAAACCTACATTCAATTAATCATAAACTGGCAACAGGCTGCGCTTATATCGCACGAGCAGTTCACAAACAAAACGGCAAGAAGCTTTAAAGCCTTGTGTTTTTAGTATTTTTGTCCCTATGTACTTTCAGGTGACTATTTTCCTAGCAAGTCCACAAGTCCAATGTCAAAAAAAAAAATAAATAAATAAATAAATTTCTACATCCCTGCCTAAACCTCAAAACAATAAAAATAAAAGTAAATAAATAAATAAATAAAACAGACGCAAAAAAAAAACACTGGTAAATAAAACTTCTGCACAGTTAGTATTACACAGAAATTAGATAGCGAGACGACAGGACTGTGCAGGAAAGCTGCAGACAGGAACTGACCATCGTCGCTAGAGCAGGCGCTGTCCGTAGAGCTGCCTCCCCACGGCTCCGGCACGTAGCACTTCTCGTAGACCTGCGTGGACTGCACGAGAAATACGGGCAAAGGTGAGCCACATTCTACTTTTTTTTTCAATTATCCCCTCGGTTCATTTAAGAGGTAACGTGGCTCTATCGATTTATTTCACCGCATCCGTTGCCTAAGAATCACACTTCTTACCGTTACAACTATTAACCATTATACAGCGGAAAATGTTAGAGGGAAGGCGCTAATATCGACCTTGTTCACACTTTTCATATTTTTATACTAAAATCGTTCGATTACTTCTAACTAAAACAGACCCTTTCCTGGGGTGCAGGGGCGACGACGGTTTCGTGTAGAGCCTCCACAAGGCCGCGGTAGATGGGACAATTGATGCGTATCCTCTTGGCATCGGCTTCCAGATGCTGGCACTTGGCGATGTCCTTGTGCACATGCATCCAAAGATGACTCTAAAAAAAAAAACAAACAAACAAAACGTGCAGCTATTTATTTAAAAAGTTATCTTTATTTGTCTCAAAATTTTCAACAATTATTCTTTTCTCAAAGTCCAATTTCGCTCATGTTTTGAACTAATATTTCCAGTGTCAAAAGGCTTGTTGGTTCGCCAAAAAGTTTTTTATGGGAGGACCTACCAAATCGGACAGCAATTCGATCAGACTGATGACTGAAAACTGAATAAGTTCCGAATGCGCAGTTTTCAAAGTTCCTCAACATCTGGCGAATCCCCCAAACAGAAAATTTCATGAACGGACTAACTTTGAACCGCCAAACCTTGACTATATCAAAGTTGAAGAAAGTATGAGTAACACTACAGAATCACTTGAAAAAAAATGGATCGCTAAAACATTAGAAATTTTCACACGGTCCCCAAAAGAGAAAAAAAAATACAGAAAAGGTGACCCTGAGAACGGGGCGATGGAGAGGGGAGGGCGGGGGGGGGGGGGGCGCGGGGGTAGATAGCTATTACCTTAAAGGTAACGAAGTCGGCACTGAAGAAGTTACACGTCTGGCACTGCAGCATCGCGTCCTTGCAGGAGAACTTGACGAGGCTGTTGGAGCGCACCAGGATATCGTCCTGCCCCTGGCCCACCTGTAGCCTGCCCGCAGGGCTTGTCGGGCTCTTACACTCCCTCCTCACCGTAGCTTGCTGCGGCGCGGGGGTCACTACCGTGAGTCGCTTCGCCGGGTTGTCCTGCGTAACTAAGATTGATTTCATCAATGTGGTTGATTTGCCAGATGATGGCGGTTCAACACCCATACTGACGTTGAAGCGCGGGGCTTGCCCGGCACTTTTATTGCCCGCCCATAAATGCGTCACATCCAGAAACTTGTGCTTATCGATATTCAGCGCGTAACTGTGATCATGCTCGACAGTTCTCGGGGTCCTAAGCACCGTGGCTCGGCTCACTCCTCGCACCGTCGACGTGTCCCACGCCATGGTCTCGCTTCGTTCGCTACGTCTCGCTTCCTCGCAAGACACCGACTGTTCGGAGTTTGTAGGCTCTGTTCTACCTCTACCAGGCGGTGCTGACATCAGGGCCGGATTTACGTCTTCAGACTTGTCCGTTTCCACTCTGACCCCTCCCTCCGTCTGAAAAGAATCAGCGCTGGAAAACGCGCCAATTGATGCGTGGCTGCTGGCGACAGTGTTTTCCTCTTCCGATGCTGAACGGTTTGCGATGAGAGACACTGGGTATGGCACGACACGCGTCGCTAACGAGGACACCGGATATGGCTCTGCGCCGATCGCTTGGTCAGGCGTTGTCGCAGTCGTCTCATGCCGCGTAAATGTGGTCGTCTCTTGGGGTACCGGTTGTTGTGTTAACTGACTCGCTTCCGTAACTACCGAATGTGGTGTGTATACAGGCGCTTCTGCAGGTGTCGAATGTTGTGTGAGTACAGGTGTTTCTACAGGTACTGGATGTTGTGTAAGTACAGGTGTTTCTACAGGTACCGGATGCCGTGGAAGTACAGGCGTTTGTGCAGGTACCGGATGTTGTGTAAGTAAAGGTGTTTCTACAGGTACCGGATGTCGTGGAAGTACAAGCGTTTGTGCAGGTACCGGATGTTGTGTGAGTACAGGTGTTTCTACAGGTACCGGATGTTGTGGAAGTACAGGCGCTTCCGCAGGCACCAGGTGTTGTGTAATTACAGGTGCTTCTGCAGGTGTCGAATCATGTGCAATTTCAGGCACTTCTGCAGGCAGCGGATATTGCGTAAGTACCAGCACCGGATGTTGGGCATGCCCAAGCATGACTGCAGGCGCAGGTTGTTGCGCCTGGTTCGCCTGCCTGCCTGCCATACCATCCAAATGGGTCACGACAGCAGACGACATTGCATCGGTCTGCTGCTTCGGAGCACCAACTTCACTTCCGGACAATCGAACAGAACCGCTGCTTTGAGGCAGGAAGTTTATATTCTTTTGGCTCACCGACGGCAGCAATTCCGAGACACCAGGCAAGGCCCTGCATTTAGCACAGATCGCCAGGAATGCGCGTCCTCCACTGGGTGCCAATCCTAGGGAAATTACCAGGCAATTCGGTTCTTGTGTGTCTAATGTCATGCGACACACAGAGCACGGCACCATTGCCATAGGCAAAACCAAACCCGACTTATTTTTGGCAACATTTTCGACTGTCCGTAACACTTGCGGGCATATATATTTCTTACCTAGTTTCTCACACTTGTTACAAGGAACAACATCGAACCCCGACCCCGTGTAGTGTCGGTGAAGGTCACAGTAGACGTGACCGGAAAACATCTCCACTGATTCTTCGACGTAGCTGCATTCCACACACACGAATTTGGTCCCGTCATGGAAGTACTGGAAAGGTTTCGTTCGTGGCTTGGGCAATATTTGTTTGTTACTGCCCGCACTCACTTTTCCTCTGTCAGGCTTTCGATTCATTGGCAATTCCTTGCTGCTCTGAAATCTTTTCAGCAAAGAAGTCTGTCCGGGCTTACTGAATCCACCATTTTGTACATTACAAAGGCTATCTTGTCCTACATTTAAGAGTGATGACACCTGGACGGTGATCCGGGTATCAAAGTTTTCAATAATTTGCACATCATCATTCGCATTTGGAGAAGTTGACTTGTTCCTCACCAGCGTAACATCTGTTTCTAAGTCATTTGATTTTGCGACTGTTCCTCTTGCTTTATCTCGCTGCCCAACAACATCCGTTTTGGACCAATCATGATGCGCGCTTCCATGCACTTCCGCTATGACGATAGACGACAGTGGATCCCTCGCAGTCCGCGACGCGACAGACGACTCGACCAAATCGCTCTCTTTTCTTCCCTCCCCACTGGTCACTGTCTGTGCCAGGGGCAACGCTGCCCTGTCAGATCCGTTAGTCTCGGGCCCAGGAGCACCCGATCCATGACGATCTGACCTGTGAGCGTCTGATTCTTGCGGCGCTGTCTCAACCAGTGCGCTCGCATCTTGCAGCCTAGTCTCACCTATACCAGAGGCAGACTCTCCCGAGACTGAGCCGAGTGACGTTTCTCTTCCGGCCTCCTGTGCTGCAGTTTGTGAATCTGATGGATGCGCAGTGTGTTTGTCTTTGCCACACACTTCTCTCACAGGCAGTTCATCGAAGCACTGGGCATCTCCTTCCTGAGTACAGCAGTCATTGTCTTCCTCATCCACCATTATCAATTCAACGTCCGCTACGGCTGTGCAAGGACTATCCACGGCGCGGTCACCTCCCTCTCCCAAGGCAGTACGACGGTTATTGTCCACCACTGACCCGTCCCCTTGCGGTTCAACTCTCGCCGCCTCCTCCACTGGCGAACCCCTTCCCACCGCCCGCTCCCCTGGCGGACCCTCTCCCGCTGCCCGCTCCCCTGGCGAACCCTCTCCCACCGCCCGCTCCCCTGGCGAACCCCCTCCCGCCGCCCCCTCTCCTCGCGAATCCCCTCCTGCCGCCCGCTCCCCTGGCGAACCCCCTCCCACTGTTCCGTTGCTCTTGGCTTCACTTTCAGCACGTGCCTCCGTTTCGCCTTCGGGTACAATTTCAATGACTTTGCTATGGTTGTGACCAGTAGCAACATCAGAGCTGAGCCCTCCTTGAGAATCGGCTTCTATTTCTCCCACAGGGTGTAATACCGGCCTATGAGCGCCGCTTGCCACACCGCCAGCTGACGTCTTCCCGCCCGTCTCGTCCACTATGACGTCATCGGATGACTCATCGGCGGAATTGTCATCGACAATTATGATCTGTGGCGATGAGTTATGTTCCATATTGTCCTTGGCCAATTGCCCAGCTGGCTGCATTCCGCTGCCTCCTGCATGACGTATCGTTCGTACAATGAAACTGCCTCTTGGTGAGCGCTGCTGAGCGTCACTTGGAAGGTGTGACGTCATCTGGCCATCACCTCTGGCGCTAGGTACCACTGAATCTTCAGGTGTTTTCTGGGCCGACTGAAATTGTTCAACTGTGAGTACGTTAAACTCGCTCAAAATGGACTGCCGGAAATGTAACACGGGATTACATCCTAAACTCGGCCTTTGAATATCAAAAGCAGGAACATTTTTAGAATTTGGCGATTTAGGACACAAGACAGGAATGTATGGCATGTTGCCATCCGCCATATAATTTGCCTCTGACTCGGGAAGTTTCTCCATGATCTTGTCCACCGTTTCGGAAGTCAACACTAAGATGTCATTCTGCCAAAGACGCGGGTTTCTCGGGCAGCCATGGTTCACCGGTGTCTCAAGCAGCGTACCACACACGTTACACTGGTACGGCTTGGAGAGCAGGTGGCAGCGCAGGTGCTCGCGAAACAAGTCCCGGATGGTAGTCAGCAGGCCGCAGTCCCCACAGCCATAGACACCACGGCTGTAGCTGATGCGGCCCGTCAAGCCCAAGCTCGCAACTTTCGTGAAGTCCCTGTGTTTCTCGATCAAATGTTGGAGAAACTGAGCCAGGCAACCCGCTGCTTGGCGGTCTATTGGGCAGACGTACTCTTCTACAACAGAAAGAATATTACTGTGTCAAATAAATGTGTAAATCCTGATTACTTTGATCAGCAGTTTAAGCTGAGAATTCCGACTGCAGTCCTTCACACTACCCCCCCCCCCCCCCTCCACACGCTCCTGACTACCATAATTTTGCATTCAGTTTTTATATCAATCGAAACTGAATAGTTATAAACCAGACCGTTGCATATACACATCCATTCGAGTTAAGCTTTCTCACAGAAAGTGAATTATATGCAGTTGCCGCAATAGATTCATGATTCCAATAACAAAAACTGAACATCGGTACAAACCGATGATTTATCCTAATACTACGTCGCTTCATGGTGAGGTGGAGGGCTGAGGGAAGAGGTGAGGGAGACGGAGGGGGGGGGGGCAAAACTAGCACGAACAAACCTGAAAGTGTTGCTTGGCGTTATCTTAAGTTACTCTAATTTTCAGTAAAACCCATCACAGGAACTGAAAACTTTTTTAAAAAAAAAACAAAGGCATGTTAAAACATAGCTGGGCAGGGAAAAATAATGACCTTTGAACCTCTGTATTACCTGTGTGAACGGGTCTGTCAAATTGCCTGTTGACGATGATGTCGTAAATTTCATTGATCCAATCATCCGCTTCTTGATTCACCGTCATTTCCGACTTCTGACAAACTAAAAAAAATAATACCCTTTTATTTTTTCCTTAATATAATCCCAATTTGTCTGACTCAAAATGTAATAATAATAATAATAATAATAATAATAATAATAATAATAATAATAATAATAATAATAATAATAATAATAAAACTTGAGGTGTGTCCGATCGGAGCACGAATGCCCCGCCTGGCGGATAGTCAGTGACATAATCTTAGTTTGAGGGATGTGATTCTTCTTGAAGAAAGAATGAATAAGAACGCACTTAGTAACGAGTACCTGACTGCAGTAAAATTGCCTAAGTTCAAAGGCCAATTTCCACCGAATAAACGCCTCGTCGGACAAAAGGACGACGTCCTGCACAACTTCAATATATTGGGAACAATATCCCAAAAACAAAAAAGTTTCCGGCCAAATAGCTAGGCTACAGCGCGATCCACAAAACTTGGTACCTAAAGCGTAACGTACACACAGACAGACGGACGGACGCACAAGTCAAACACTATATGCCCCGCTGACATTTGTCAGGCGGGGCATAAAAACAAAGAGAGACAATTCACTAAAACGAACATGTTTACTAAAATGATTTTCTGAGCTTTTCCCCTGCAATCTTCGTCGCAAATGAGTAACGGTTAAAACCAATACGTGCACATTCTGACATAAACAAGTTTGTCCAAGGACAAAGTCCCAGCTTACGAAAAGCGATAAGACCAATTCCAGCATACATGAGCAAGAGCATTTCCCCGAAAAATTGGGCTTCAAAAGACAATACGGCAAAGAGCTAGCTAAATAATTAAGTTAGCAACGGACCCTAACATAGACCGATAAACACATACAAAGATTTGTTTCCCAGAAAAATGGGAAATAGATTTTGTGTATCTCTGGTAGACTGAATAGTATCTGAATAGTCTACCAGAGATACCGTCGAATAACGTATCGAAATTGTACTCAAACACGTGTTTTGTTGGTCGGTTATACACAATCATTGCGCGGTTTGCATTTTAGACCAGTGTACATATTTATGTAACTTGCCTCGATGCGTGGTTCTTATTCAGACCAGTGCGCATGTTTATTTAATTTGCGTTGATGCGCGGTTCTTATTTTGGACCAGTGCGCATGTTTATTTAACTTACGTTGATGCACGGTTCGCACTTCGGACCACTTTGCATGTTTATTTAACTTGCGTTGATGCGGGGTTCGCATTTCGGACCAGTGCGCATGTTTATTTAACTTACGTTGATGCACGGTTCGCACTTCGGACCATTGCGCATGTTTATTTAACTTGCGTTGATACGCGGTTCGCATTTCGGACAACTGTACATGTTTATGCAACTTGCGTCGAGCGCAGTTGTTATTTCGGTCTAGTACGCAAGTTCATTTAACTTGCGTTGATGAGCTGTAGGAGAAGATTCAGTTTAATTTTTTTTCAAAAATTCCCAAAAAAAAAAGAAAAATAACAAATAAATAAAAATAAATAAATAAAAAAAATTCCAATTCACCCAAAAAGCACAAGCTGTATGCATGACCCCCTAGAGACGGCTCATACCAAAAATAAATGACATCTGATACAAACTAGGAGGAAATACATTTTGAATTTTGTTCTTAAAACATTCTCCACTAATTCCCTGATCGACTCAAAAAGTTCAAGCCGTATTCATGAACCTCTAAGTATGCCTCACATCCAAAACAAATGACATTAGCATTTTGAGGTATTTTCTTCAAAAATTCCACCAAAAATAAAAAATTCACAAATCGAGTACAAAAGCAGAAGCCGTATGCCCGACCCAACTAGGGAAGCCTCATACCAAAAATAAATGAAATCCGATAAAAACTGTAGGAAGAAATTCATTTTGAAATTTTTCTTCAAAAATTCCCCCCAAAATACAAAAATTGTCCGATCGACTAAACAAGCATGTCCAAGGGCATGACCCAGCCGAGTTACCAAACAAGGAAAGAGAAAAACTCTGAAACGAACACTGTTAGGCAAAAAAAAAAAAAGGGTTTTAGATCTTTGGACAACTCGGCCCACACCAACTCGCCCAATCGCGACAGACGACTCGCCCAATTTTTGGACAACTCGGCCTATTCATGAAAGACGACTCGGCCCAAAACATTTCTATCGCAAATTTTCTCCAAATATATGAGTTTTTGGAGTGCCTTATATGGAAGAAGTGTTAATAATTTGTCCATTGTCAATTATACATGTATTAGGGGAACAAATAACTTCTAATTGCGAATGACATTATGAGATTATTACACAGAAAAAGGTTTTAGAAGGGGTTTGGACAAGTCCGCACCTAACTGAGTCTGAGTCGGGACCAAACAATGTCGGTATTTTCTGGAAAAGTCGGCACCACTTTCTATGGGCAAGTCAGCACCACGCTTTCAAAGTGGCACCATAGATTAAATATTTTTACACACAATTTTTTTTGGAAACAATTTCTTAAGGTTCCCAGCACCAATTTAAAAATCTCGGCACAAAAAAATCACAGCATTTAATTCAATCAAACAACTCTTGCTCATGACAATAACCGAATTATTTAGAAACCTTTTATATAAAAAATGTAATTTTCCTATGTTCTGTGTAATTTTAAGATTAAAGATGCTTTGTTCATAACGATGACAGAATTCTTTTGACACCTTTTATGAGTTACCATTTTTCTCTATGTGCCCGGTGATTGTGAGAATCTAAGGAAGCTAAGGTGCTACCTTTGTCTGAAATGAATAGTAATTACTGTTGTGAACAATTAATTGCATTTAAAATTAAACACTGGGGAGTAAAATCAATTGGAATTCGCTCATTAAATTTGGTTATTTTGGTTGAGAGTCGTGGGAATTAATTGCAATCTGTACCAGGCTACGCGAACATGCACACAACATTATTTTAATTGCAGTTATTGCAATCTTTAAGAACCAAGTGTAAAGAGTGTTAAAGTACCATTTTTGGTGTGTACAATGACTCATTATCGCCACAACACATTAAGTGCATGGCGCGTGATATTTGTATCGGCATCATAAACCGTAAAATGGCGTGTTAATTGGGTATTGTGATATTTCATGTTTGTGAGATTCAGACTGCTTTCAATCATCTCTGTCAGCGCGAAAAAAAAAATGCTGATCATGAAAAATGCAATTGAAGGCAGCAGAAATTGCAACTGGGCTTAAAAAACACCGAGTATTCATTAGTTGCAGTTTCCTGTCAGCGTGAAAAACAATGCATATCATAAGAAACATCCTTCGCCTTTCATAATCTTACGTAACAAATATCTCCCGTCTTTGATGGTTTGATTAAAGAATATTAGAAATCATAACTGTGTCATAGAAGGGCTGCTAGTTCTTGTCAAAATCAACAAAAAAAAACTCAAATAATCAATAGTAAAATAGCAAAAAAAAAAAAAAAATGGGCCGAGTCGTCTTTCACAAGTCGGTAAAAGTTGGCCGAGTCGTCCAAAAAAGTGTGGGCCGAGCTGTCCAAAAAGGACCGAGTTGGTAGTGGGCCGAGTTGGTAATGGGCCGAGTCGTCCAAATCCCAACTTTTATTACCAAACATTAAATATGAAATATTGTCACACACCATTTTTAATAATTATTTGTGTATGTATATGAAAAAAAAAAAAACATTTCAATGTGTATGAACTCTTTAATTTTAAGATGAAACATGCTTTGTTCATACCGATAACAGAGTGCTTTTGGCACGTTTTGTATTTTATAATTATCTTTTATTTACTATGTACTCTGTGATTGTAAGACGAAAGATGCTTTTTTTTACAACGATAACAGAATGCTTTTGACACCTTTTATGTGTTAATAATACTCTTTATTTACCCCGTGATATTGAGATCACAGGCTGCTCTGCTTTTCAATGGTGCTCGGGTACCTCTAATTGAAATGAATTGTAATTATTGTCGTGAACATTCAATTGCAATCGAAAATAATAACGACGAGTACAATCATTTGAAATTCGGTCATTAAATCTTGTGCAGAGTCTAATGGGAAATAACTACAATTTCTGCCAAAGTACACGAACACGTGTACAGCATTAGGTTAATTGCAATTATCAAACGAAGTCTCGCGAATGGTGCCATTTATCTTTGTTTGATTCGCTAAAAGACTTTTGAACAATTTTAAACAATCAAATGTGAAGAACAGCATACCTTGTTCATCAAATATCGTTGGAGCGCATTTCTGGTGTGTACAATAATTCACTGACACTGGTATTATAAATTTTAACTATATGAACTGTGTGTGCAAATCAATTTGCCATCTGAATTTGTCAGTGAAGAATACTTAGTTGTACGCTTTGTTCAATTGTTCAAAGTATGGTTTCGAACTGTGGATATAGTAGCATCTGATGTTTGTGAGATTTAAACTGTTAAACTGCTTTTAAAAAATGTGACTTTTGTTGTAGTCGGACTTTTCACTCCTTTGTTACTTCGATTCAGCAATAAAAGTTTTTTGTTGCAACAAAAAAGTGACCTAAACTGAAATACCTTGCCTGAATTTTCTTTTAAAATTTTGGTGCCGAGTTTTAAAAAATGGTGCCGAATTTGTAAAGCGTGGTGCCGAAATCGTAAGAAACTTGGTGCCGAATTTGCTGGTGCCGCAATGTCCAAAGACCCTGAAAAAGCACAAGCCGTATGCACGACCCCTTAGAGATGCCTCACACCAAAAATAAATGACATCGGGTCCAAACTGTAGGAGGAGATGCATTCTGAATTATTTTTGAAAATTTTTCCTCAAAAATTCCCCAAAAATACAAAAACTGTCCGATCCACTAATAAAGCGCAAGCCGTATGCACGACCAATTAGGGGTGCCTCACACCAAAACTATCTAACTAGCTTACTAACCTACAAACTTACAAGCAAACCAACCAACCAACCAACTAACTAACTAACAATGTGTAACTATGTGTGTTACGTGTAACGTAACCTGGGCTAATAAGGATGAGATTCTGTAGATGGGGACTTGGAAAAAGATAAACTGACGATGTGAACTTGGTTATGTGAGAGCTCACCTTTGTCTGTGTTCCTGTGCACTGCAAATGCCATGGGTGTCGCGAAGGATTCACTGCACGTGCTACAGCCATACGGCGCCTGCAAGGCGTGGCACCGCACGTGCTCGAAGAAGGCGTCACTGACGTGCGTGCTGAAAGCACAGGCGCTGCAGGCGTACTCGTCGACACCGTTGTACGTCAGCGCGTCAAACGTGACGTCATCGCGACGCCTGTGGAAGGCGGCGTGCGTATAGAGATGCAGCACGTAGTTGCCCAGGTCCATGAACGACAGCTGGCTGCAGACGATGCACGCGTAGCGACTATCGTGAAGCATATCCAAATACAGCTGACCTTCCAGCTGCAGCTGCCAATGCCGGTCTGTCTCCTTTGACGGACATTTCTGAAAAAATACAGATACAAACTGTTTTTTTTTAAAATAAAATATATAAATGAAGGGTCGCAATGGCTTCATGTTTTAGTTGTGGATAAGGGGGGGGGGGGAGGAGAGGAGAGCGGTTTTTTAACGTAAGTTTGCACGATAGATTTTTAGTAACTTTTCAAATATTATCGAAACATTTAAGCTTTCGAAAAAACAAATAATATTTTTTATCTAATCTGGCACGAATATTCTGTCATAGGATGAAGGTATACGAGAGAATTTTTGAAATAATCAAAAGCGAAATTTTTATTGAAAGACTGAACGGAAACCGGATAGTTAAAGGCAAAGCAGGCATTCCAACAAGCTGACTAGTAAATTGTCTGCTTGGTTTAGTATTTAGAGAACTAAAAGAGTAAAAACCAAAGGATTATAAATGGTGAGGGCGTACCAGTCGATGCTGGGAGAATGTGAGTGAGTTGAAGCTCTGGCCGCAGAGGGTGCACCAGTAGGGGGCCTTATGGCTGTGATGGCGTGCGTGCTCCACGAATCTGACGGGGCTGGCTGTGAAGTAATCGCATACACACACGCTGAAGCCGCCCACGCGCTTCATGCGCGGGTTGCGTGACGTCACGAAGTCCGAACCGCGTGAGAACAGGAAGGTCTCATTGTGCTTCTCCATCAAGTGAAACACCAGCTGCTTGTAGGAAAACATCTGTGTGCATTTAGCGTCGTCGCACCTATAAAGCGGCGTTTTCAGTTGCAATGCCCGCCTCATGAACACTTCATACGGTTCAGTATATTTGACACCTATCTGACGTACGGCTACAGGTATCCTCAGTTTAACAACAGGACTCAAACTGTACAGAAACAGTGTTTCATACGGTGTCAAATACAGATCGGAAACCCGCTTGCTTTGTAGGGAGGAGGCTACTTGCACAGCACCAGTCTCTAACCTCATAAGTATTCTCTGCATAAACAAGGTGTTGTAGGCACTTCGCTGCTGGTATCCGGCCACAGTCGCTGCTTGGGTCTGTGGCTGACACAAGATGGCAGAACCATCGGGTAATTCAAAAAGCTTTGGTGGCGAAGCCAAGATTTTCGCTTTACTGGAGTTTGTATTTTTGTGTCGAGGTTTACGATTGACATGCCGTGGTCCAAAGGCATTTGGCATGACAACCTGGGTATAAGCTGCCTGGGAGGCTTGCCCTGACTTGGCTGCTGGCGTTGCGTTGGTATGAAGTCCAGAACCAACAACTTGCACTAAATGATGAAGTACTGAGGCGGTGCCTGGAGTAATAACCTGGACGGGAGCTGCCTGCGGAGCTGATGTGGCTTTCTTATCAGAGACTGAGCCAACATTTTTATCTGCTTGGGTATAAGGCTGTGGTTTAGAGGCCTGGTCTGCAGTGGGTACCACCGAGCGATCAGCATTTTGGTCTGAACAAATATAGTCTTTGAAGGCGTCCTGAAAGACTGGGTTAGCGTCTTCGGCAGCTTCCGGTGTGCTGGCGTTATCATCAGCCTCAACGTCACTTCCTTCTTCGACCTCCATGATGAGGCTCTCGGTGGGCACACTCTCCGCCACGCACGCGGCCATATCCAGTACTTCCTGCTCCCCCACTGTCACGCCATCTACTCCCACCTCACCGCCAACCTCGTTCTCGCCAGCCTCGTTCTCGCCGGCCTCCTTCTCGCCGGCCTCGTTCCCGCCGGCCTCGTTCTCACCAGCCTCGTTTTCGGCCTCGCTATCACCCGCCAGCTCCTCGGCCGAGCTGTCAATCACTTCACTGGTGAGAGCTTGGACGTGTTCAAAGATGGCGTATTGTATTTCGGTACCGACGAGGGCTGGCGACAGACTGGCATTGTCGCACACCACGCCAAAGATTCTTTCCATGTCTTCCCTGCAGCTTTCGTTCAGTATGATGTCGCTGTCGACGCACGCTGAAAACAGAGAAGCAGTTGAAATACCTGAGTACTGAAATAGCCAGTATTCAACACCTGGGAAGAGATCTATTAATAACTGAGTACTCAAATCCCGAGCACGCAACACCTGGGATCAGAGTTATTCTCAAAAAGCAAGTTACTGACTATACGGAAGCAAAAATCGGAATAATAAAAATTAATATAGAGATAGATGTTTTGTTAGGGTAAAAGCATTATCACTCCCCAAACGCATGTCTCAAAGGGAAATCTTGGAATTTAGCCAGCCATATTTAGAATTTTAACTCTTTTCAACTAGCTTCCTTGTTTAAAGCCCCAAACCTTTTCCGTGGGAGCCGACGGCAGCTGGAGACCGGAGCTGCTCGCTGCACACCGCACAGAAGTACGGGAACTCCACCAGGTGGCACCTCAGATGCTCGAGGAAGGCGTCCTCAATTCTCGTGCAGAAATCACACGCCCTGCACATGAACAGCTCGCCGATCTTAGCCACGTGACCTGCCACGTGATCAGCCGTGACACGTACTCTCCGCCTGACGCCGATGCACTGATGAAGGCTCAGATGCACGATGTACTTGCCCAGGTTGAAGAGACCCACGCCGCAGACGGGGCACATGTAGCAGTGCTTCAGAAACAGCGCCGCCGTGTCCGAGTTGATGTTCAAATTGATCATCCTGTCCTCCTGTAACAGACAACACTGTCACAATGCCATGGATCTTGGTAAAACATTGCTCCAAGAAAATACACAGCAACTTCATTTATTTATTTATTTTTGTTTTCAAGCTTTGAAATACTACAAAATGTTGTGACTGGAGAAGGATGTAATATGCTGACATTACATAAAATGCGGCGTAAGTATAAACCTAAAGAACACTAGTCTGCCTGTATGAGATCCGCCTCCCTCCCACCCCCCCCCCCCCCCTTCGTTATTGAAATGTCTATAAGTCATGCATCTTACGAAGCTTTATTGCATATTGGGTCTTAAAATGAAGAGAAAGCACCACAAGTTTTAGATGCAAATGTTAAACAAAAATAGAGGGTCATGGAGGGAACTAACAAATGAAATTCCACCCTTGCTGAGCACTGTATTAGATGCTATAGAAAGAGCACTGTATCGGAGCAGTTTTACACCCTGCCGACAGAGCACTATATCTGATAGACGCTCATTTCCGTAATTCCAGGTTTCATACAGTACTTGCCTGGGTTAGCACAATGTTTGTGTGTGTTCTTTTCTGCGTCAAAAGTTGAATTTTTACACTTACTAATACACGGAGCCAACGGGGTTGGGTGTGTCCCTCGGGTACCCGGGGACCTGGGGTACCAGATCCTACCCCAGCATCCAATTAACGCTTAAAAAACAATTGTTCTCAATATTTACGTTACAGCTGAAGAAAGAATGAATGTACTAGCGGAAATGTAGCAATTTTTTCCATGCTGAACTGACGGACCAAGCTTCAGTATTCCTTACTTACGAAATATTACGGAACCTCTGCTAATGCATTCGAAATGCAAGCAAATTACAGACGATAATGTGAAGCTCTGAAACGATCTGAAACGATCACAACTTACCGAAAGATAATCATGCACAGTGTAGGCATCACACGTGACGGTGGTAGAGCCGACAGCCAGGTGGTACGGCTGCACGAAGTCAGCCGCATGGTGGCGCATGTGTTCCACAAACACCAGCGGAACAGCCGTGTCGAAGGCACAGCTCCGGCAGATGTAACGGCCGTTGGAATAGCCAATGTCAAGGACGTCTGTGTTGCGCTTCCAGCCAAACTTGAACTGGTGAGACTGAATCAAGTGCCGCACCAGTTCAACGTACGACGAAAAAGCGGCCGACGGACACCGCGTGGAATTGACCAACGGGCACTGGCACTGAAGTTTCGTAACATTTAATGTTTGATTCAGACTTAGCAGCATACTCTCCAAGTCCTTGGCATACTGTGACGTCACACTGCGGCTCTTGATTTGGCGAGGGCCAGGGTTCAGTCTGTTCTGTGACGCTGTAAGCAGACGCATCAACATGACGTCATACTTGTTGGTGACAAAGACCTGTTCTTTTTGTTGTTGTTGTTGTTGCCACTGCCAACCGTTGGTCTTATTTGGCTTCAACGACATTTTATTACTTTTGTGTTTAGCCACTTGAGTCATGCTGTACGGCGCTTGCCCCTTGACACCGTACGGGCCTCTGAGCAGAGACCGAGGCTTCGACAGAGCTCCCAGTAACGCAGCCTGCTTTTCATACAAAGAAGAAATCGACGGGGCTCCATGGAAAAATCTAGACACGGCTCGAGGCTGAGTCTCACACACAGCACGCGAAGAGGCCCAGGGTTGAGCCTGAAGCAGAGTCTCCCGAAAGACACTCGGCGAGGCCCTGGGCTGAGCTTCACTCACAGCACCAGCTAAGGCCCGAGGCCGAACCTCACGCAGACTACTCGACGAGACCCGAGGCCGAGCATCAGACAGAGCACTCCAGGAGGCCCGAGGCTGAGCCTGAAGCAAAGTCCCACACAGAGCACTTGATGAGGCCTGAGGCTGGGCCTCAACCAGAGCCTCACGTAGAGCACTTGACGAGGTCCGAAGCTGAGCCCTGCTTAGCGATTGGCTCGGGGCCTCCTCGTCATCAGTGATCACTATGCAGTCACTCTCCTGTGGAATGGATTTCGGCACATCCTGCGTCTTGGCTTTTCTTTGCTCTGCACTCAGCTCGGTGGCTTGACAACCAACAGCCGGCGTGCTCGGTACCATGACGTCAGGCAGCTTTGGCCCCTTTCTCATGGCCGCCCTTTTCTTAACCCTTTCCATGCATCTCTGTTTATAACTGAGCCTTTTCCCGACAGGAACACTTTGCCTGTATGACGTTTCTTCGACGTCACTGTGTCTGTCCTCGTCCTCTTCATTCTCGTCTGTTTCACTGACAACAAGGTGTATAAACAGACCACCAGAGGTTGTATCCACACTGCTGCCACCATGTTGCTGCTCTGCCCCGCGCTGCTCTGGGCCGTCACTACGTGTCTTCATGGATCCGTCACGTGTTTTCTCTGACCCAATATGTGTCTGCAATGACCCATCATTGTTATCTACTGACCCATCACGTACCTCGTGTGACTCGCAACGTATATCCACTGACCCGTCACGTGTCTCTACTGACCCGTCACTTGTCCTCACTGACGCAACACGTGCCTCCACTGACCCATCACGTTTATCCATAGACCTATCACTTGTCTCCTGTAACTCATCACGTGTCTCCACCAACCCATCACGTGTCTCCACTGACCCATCACGTGTCTCCACTGACCCATAACGTGTCCCCACTGACGCAACACGTGTCTCCACTGACCCATCATGTTTATCCATAGACACATCACGTGCCTCCACTGACCCATCCCGGGCCTCCACTGACCCATCACGTGCCTCCTCTGACCCATCACGTGCCTCCACTGACCCATCACGTGCCTCCTCTGATCCGTCATGCGGTTCCCGACTGCACTCGGTTGACCTCGGCGACCTACCTCCTCTTATCTTCTCATATTGCAAGGTATCGCTGCCTGTAGAATTCGCACCTGGGTCTTCCAAATTCACATCTGGAACAGTGACGCCATCCTGAATAAGCTCTACAAATATTTTGGACGAGTTCTCATCTGTCTTTCTTCCTGATTCCGATTTGTGACCTGCCTTTTCTGCCGAGTTGGACTTTTGGGGATTTTCTCCGTCGCCCAGCAGGTTATCCCACATGCCGTGGACGGGGTCTTGCTCGCTAAGGAGCTGATCGATGAGCTTATCATCCACTTGAAGGTCCGCCAATGAATCCAAGCCCAGTTCATCCAGAATTGTGTCAGTCACTGAAATCAAATCAAAATCAAGTCCTGAATCTACAATATTGCAACCAACACCTTACATTAAAACTTGTCTATGTCTGAGAAAGGCGGATAAACAGACCTGCGGACAACGGGAGTTTTTTGTACCACAGGGCCACCGAGAGCTGGCTTTAAAGGTCCATTCGTAAGGAAACCAGGCGAATCGGGAAATGACGATACTTTCAGATTTTGATCATTTTTTTGAATAGCGTGAAACTGGTGGAAACTTCTTACTTCCCAATTTGTCTAATTCTGAGACGCGAAGCACCTCAAAAGCGAGCTGGGTGTTTGGGGGTGCCGAAAACCCCTGAAACTGTGTGGTTATAGAGAAGCGATCTGACTGATTTTAGCACACATTTACCACTTTCATTGGATACTTAGTCGCACATGAAGAATCTTGACGTTCATATAGGGGGTATACGTGGTATAAAAAAAGGACGTTAATTTTTTTTCGAAGTCGCATAAAACCATACATGTAAGCAAGTAAAAACGTGCATAAAGAAGAAAAGAATAGATCACACAACATTTAAGCATAAGGTAATTTGTGACCGCGATCACTGGCGAGTGCGAATGTGCGAGCGGAAAAATCTAAATTGGCACACATGAGTCAACCATCACAGGAACTTAACATCCCAACCCACCCCCCCCCCCCTTCTCCTGCTTCAAAAAAAGGAAAAAAGCACAAATTTCAATCCGCAGATTGGAGAATTTCCGTTAACTGGTGGAAAAAACAATGCCTGTGTATTGGATTAATTGTACTGAATCAAAATACATGGCTTTGGAGCAGACCTACCATTAGAGATGGCCTTGACCGATGTCTCGCTGCTAACCACTTCCTCGCTAATGGCTGGTGCTTGTGGTCCCAATTTTTGCATCACCACATCCACATCCGGTGATGGATTCACGACGACTGACGTGAATGTGCAGTGTGCCGAATGCGGCTCGGTGAAAGTCGTGAGATCACTGGCACAGCGCGTGCAATGGTAAGGCAAGGCCAGCGTGTGGCAGCGTATGTGCTCTACGAAGGCAGACCGCAGCGGCGTGCGCACATCGCAGCCCTCGCACACATAGCACCCCTGGCGGAATGCGATGTGACACTCGTTGTCCGCCACCTGGCGGTTGACTTTTGTAAAATCGAAATGCATGGCCACGATATGCTGTAAAAAGCTCATATAACATGCTGTTCTGAGGCCATGCTCCGAACAGTTAAACATTACCTTCACGCCCTGTCGCAAAACACTTTCCATTTTCCCGCCGCCTGCCGTTTCTTCGCCATCCTTCGCCCCCGAATTCAAGTCTCCCTCGTTCCCTGATTCAGCAGTTTCCGTACCACTCCCATAACTCAGCTTACGACTGGATATTCCCTCCCGTCTGCGTCTTTGGGGAGGGCTGAGCGCTGCTCTAGCAGCACGGGGAGACACCGTTCTTGCTCTAGCCACAGGTTTTTTACCAACATCCGGTGCAGATGTACTTTTTCTCCGAGTCCGCAGCTTTCTGAGTGAGCCACGCGGTAGCCAATCAGCGGGCTTGTTGTACGCATGTTCGTCTAGAAGAGCGACCTTCCTTGACCCACTCAGCAGACGACTTTTCTCTGACCTAGTCCCTTCCGCGCCAGAAGCGTCTCCATCTTTTTCCTCCACAAGCGTCATTGCTGGCACTTCACGTCTTTTGGAACGGGAGTTGTGTGCGTCAGACTGTAGAGGCGTCACGTGACTTCGCTGTGGCCTTTCTTTAGATGGCGATACTGCGGCGGGCTTGCTGTGGATGCTGCGGAATATCTCCTCCATCTCAATCTCGAAGCTATCCTCAATCCCCATCTCTGAATTTAGGCACTCTGTAACAGAACGGAATGTCATGTCAGCAAGTTTTTTAGCACATCTGGTAACAAAGGAACGAGTAATATATGAAGGGCCGTAGGTAAGAAATTTTTGTAAATTTTGAGCTGAACCCAGCAATGAATCTATAATACTCTCTTAAAGCATTTCCAATGCAATCGTTTATCGTTGCATTGGAACAGTCCATTATAACACCACAACAGACTGGTGTTGTTCTGCATTTTTTTGTGACTTTTCAAGGGAAAGAACTGCACAAGCTCAAAACCAAGGAAATGTCGCTTGTGCACTTCTTTCTCACGACCCTTCATATGCACGACTTAAAGCACGTCAAATGTAATTTATGGCAAATTGAGAAGGCATTCCCAGCTCAAAGATTTCAAATATTATATATTTTTGGCTGACTCTATATTCAAGTTGTACGAATAACCACAAACAGCAGCCTACCTTCAGTGTGATTCCAATACAAATTGGGTGTCCTGAATGTTAGTGCACACGCGGTACAGCGGTACGGTTCGGCTGCCAGGTGGCACCGTAGATGCTCCACGAACGCGTCGGCAATCTCCGTGCGGAAGTCACACGCCCTGCACACGTACTCTCCCGCCAGCACCGCATACGGATCCGCCACGTGCTGCGAGTCGTCGCCGCCACCTCCTCCCTCCGCCACGCCGAACCTGGCGTGCAGAAACAAGTGCCTGACGTAATGGCCCCGGTCGAGGAAGCTGTGGCTGCAGGACGGACAGACGAAGCGGTAGCGCAGCAGCAGGGCGGCGGTATCGCTGTTCAGGCGGAGCTGGAAGGAGGAGCCTCGCTGCATCGCTTGACACGCCTGCAAAACAGTGACACTATCGCTGGGTACGGCACACATCGGGGTCTGGTCGATTCGGCCCTTAACCAATTCGACCCCTTTTGGATGATTCGGCACCAACTTGGACGATTCGGCCCTTTACCGTTTCGGCCCTTTTTGGTTTATTCGACACAATGTTTTATTATTATTATTTTCTATTTTTAAAGGGGTAGGCACCAACTTGGTCGATTCTGCCCTTTACCGTTTCGGCCTTTTTTTGGTTGATTCGGCACCATGTTTTATTATTATTGTTCTATTTTTAGATCCCCTACCTACAAAATTACTCAAGGGCCAAACCAATAAACAATTTGAGATAATGAATACACACATCAACATCTTATTACGAAGAGTTCTACGAGGAGCTTGAGAACAATTGTGAAGTTTATCGTGATTTGGTCAAACATACTCTCTGGAAAATATAGTAATAACTCACAACCCATCAGAACTTTATGGCAAAAATATACGACTGGAAAAACAATCGAGCAAAAAAAAAAAAAAAAAAAAAGACAAGAAAGACGAAGCAAACCTTAGTGTGATCCTGAATCGTCAGCGCATCAAGAGCCGTGTCACATGTTTGGCACAGATAGGGCATCACCGAGGTCACGTGATGTCTTACGTGTTCCATGTAGGCCACCGCGTGTGGCGTCTTGAATGAGCATCCCTCACACAGGGTCTGGCCCCGCCTGTGGGCAATAGCCAATCTCCCCGGCTCCACCTTCCACCCAAACGTACAGCTGTGCACTGTCAGCATATGCCAGACCAGTACTCTGTACGGATAGCGTTTTTTAGAGGGGCATTCTTTGGTACCACCTGGCCTCCACGACCGGTAAGGGCACTGATACTTAACCTCAAGTGAATTCAGGATCCTGCGTAAACTCTTCACCATGTTTTCTATGCCTTCCTCTGTGGTGCTGACGTCACCGATGTCCGTCTGTCTCTCGCTGTTCGACACCATGAACTTGTCTGTATCGAGGAGACGCAGCAGCGTCGAATCATACGCTTTCGGTGCCTCGGTCTCGTCAGAGTGACGTCCACTCCGGAAATCCTCCCGTGCTCCCGTGGACAATATCGCGCTGTTGACACCTTCATGCCGAGGATCGAGATCGCTCATGGAGTGCCTGGTACGCCGTCTTCGCACGGCGGTGTCAGATTCCCCTTTGCTGTACACTTCCGTCTGAGTTCGCTCCACCCCCTCATACACATCACTAGACCACTTGCGGGAATTCCGCCTCGCTCGTTTCGGTCTCTCGATGTCTATATTTCTGTTCATCAGCCCTGCTATCCCATAGCTACCACGTTTATTTACACTGCGCGTGCATCGTTCTGTTTTTCGTTCTCGCAGTCTCCGCTCCCAGCCTGTGCGACCATCACACTGAATTTCTTCGTTTTGGGCACCAGATTCAGCGGTGTCGGTACTTTCCTGCTCTGCATTTTCCTCGTGTGCAGCCACTCCACATTCTGCTCGTTTCCATTGCGGGATCATTTCCTTTTCTGCACTTTCTGGGCCTTCCTTTACTGATATGTCTTCATTTATTTCCATCAGCCCTGCTATCCCATAGCTACCACGTTTATTTACACTGCGCGTGCATCGCTCTGTTTTTCGTTTTCGCAGTCTCCGCTCCGAGCCTGTGCGGCGAAGACACTGAATTTCTTCGTTTTCGGCGCCAGATTCAGCGGTGTCGGTACTTTCCTGCTGTACATTTTCCACGTGTGCGGCCACTCCAATTTCTGCTCGTTTCCATTGCGGGATCATTTCTTTTTCCGGGCCTTCATTTATTGATTTTTTCCGAAGTTCAGTCTCTGCACCTTCCTTAGTGACTTGGCAGGTAGTTTTTTTGTTTTCTACACTCTTCTGGGGTGTAATCGCTTCGCTTTCTGCACTTTCCTTGACTGTAATCGCTTCGCTTTCTGCACTATCCTGGGGTGTAATCGCTTGGCCTTCTGCACTTTTCTGGCGTTCAGTCGCTTTGATCCCACTTATCTGGTTTGAACTCTCGCTATCCATATTATCATCGTGAAGACTCTCTCCGATTGCCTTCTGTGTACTTTCCGTCATCTTCCAAATATACGACTTGGTCTGAATCTGTTGCAGAATGGCCAGTTCTTTCCGCTTCGAGATTTCACCTTTGCAAGGCGCGTCATTTGTAGGAATACTTCTTATTCTACGGAAAATCTTTTCCAGCTGCCGGTGGTAAGTGTCTTCAATGACCATTTCAGCGTCCTGGCAGTCTGAAAGCACGAAGAAAACAAACCAGTTCCTTCACAGGTATAGCGATGTAAATGAAGGCCAAACTGACGTCTTTCGCTCCTTTATTACCAAACCACTCGACCTCCTAATTACACACTGGACAGCCTCAATATCTGCACCAACTGCTCGCCATACTCTATAAATACACATAAAAATTAAGCTTCACAATGTTTGAATCTAAAATTGCTTCCTAAAGTTTTCTTCTTGCACCACCCCCCCCCCCTTTTTTTATTTCTTCATAAATTCGCTTTTTCTTCCAAACAGAGGCTTACTTTCGGAGTGCTTCCCGTACAGAAGGGGCGTCGTGAAGGCCTTCTCACACTTGGCACAGCTGTAGGGCGCGGCCACCAGATGGCACCTCATGTGCTCCACAAAGGCGTCGACGAGGCGCGTGCGGAAATCACACGCCGTGCACACCCACACGGGCCCGCGCCGCTCGTACGGGTCCGCGCCGCGGCGCGCTTCCGCCCCTTTGTCTCTCACGTCATAGCGCGTGTGCTCGTACAGATGTCGGAGGTAGGTGGCGCGGCTGAGCAAGCCCAGGCTGTTCTTACAAAGCGGGCAGAAGAAGCGGTTCTCCAGGAACACGGCAGCTGTCTCCATGCTCAGCGTCAGCGCCAACGAGAAACCATCTCTGGCCTTCTTACAACCCTGGAAAAGATACATCATGAGTGATGTCACGAAAAAAAAATGAAATAAAAAGAAAAGTGGGTCACGAGTACTGTTTACGTTGATCTTAACACACTGACTCTGTGAGATGAACCCGTTATTTCTCTTTAAAGTAAAGAGTTTGAATCTCTTACCTTGAAATGTGTGCTGGCAGACGACGAGTCAAAGCACGTGTCACAACACGTGCAATGATAGGGCAGCACGGACGTCACGTGATGCCTCACGTGCTCGATGAAGGCCACAGCGTGCGGCGTCTTGAATGAGCATCCTTCACAAAGGTACTGATTACAACTGTGGCTGACGCACAGCCTTCCCAACTCCTTCGAACCCTTGAAGCTACAGCCGTGAGTGCACATCAAATGCCACACCAATGCCGCGTAGGAATATCGCTTCTCAAAAAGACAACATTGGTCGCTTCCGGTTTTCCACGACCTGTAAGGGCATCGATACTTGGCAGCGGATGATCCCAGGATTTTCCGTAAACCATTCAGCATATTTTCTTTCCTTTTCTCGCAGGCGATCAGCTCGCTGCTGTCCGTCTGTCTGTCACTACACGAAGTACCATACGAACTATCACCAGGATTCAGGACTCGAAGCAAAAGCAACTCGTACGCTTTACTTGCTGTTTCTTTCGATTGCTCACCGCGAGTTCCCGATGCCATTGAGCCGGCATATAAAGTCATAGCACTTTCCTTTCTAGTTTCAACACGACCATTTCCTCTCCCAGAATTCCCCGACTGTTCTCCCCCATGGGACCCCGCACCGCTTGCGTTTCCATGGCTACCAATCACCAGGTCCTCATTCTCTGGAGACTCACAATCGATTTCCCCAGAGCCTCCACTTACGCCTTCAGTTCCCTCATCTGAACTTATGCACAAGATCTCATCGACGCCACCGCCGGCTTCGGAAATTACCACACACTCTGAACTATCCTCGTCTACACTCTCCTTATTTTCTCCCTCCTGATCACTTCCTTCACGATCTTTTCCTGCTCTTTCTGTGGTTTGACTAGCGATATCTGATTGAATAGCAGAGGCAGTTCGGTCTTCTTCTTGCTTTCTATTTGCGTCACCGTTCACCCTACGGAAGATCTTGTCAATCTGCCGCCGGTAACACTCCTCAACAACTAGAGCGGCGGAGTCCCCGCAGTCTGAAATCCGCAACAAAGGTCACATCAAAACACACAAATATAGGCAACATTGGCGGGCATTCGGGCGTTCTTGTAGTGGGCTGTGTGCAGACAATGAAATTATGAGCCAGGAAAACCGTGGCATAAATGTTGAGTTCTTTTTTTAAGACGTATTGTAGAACTGGGTCGTTTCGCTAAATTAACGCTTGCTGACTTTTAACTTGGCTAGCAACGGAACTTCAACAAAGTAGGAAAGCACAAAATTTAATTTTTTGTTTGAATAAATAAAAACAAACTCAACTCAACAAAAAGCAACAGATGCACCAACTATATTTAAAAATAATATGACATATTTCAAGGGACACAATTACCGCCTTTGTGCTGCCAGTACAGCTCGGGTGTTGTGAATTTCTGCTCACAGCCGGCACAGCTATACGCTGCTGCCACTAGATGGCACCTCACGTGCTCCACGAAAGCGTCGGCAATCTCCGTGCGGAAGCGACACGTCTCGCAGTGGTACACACCGGCAACCTTCTTGTACGCATGCGCCGCGCGGCGCGAGTCACTCTCCGCACAGACCGGCTCGAAGCGGGCGTGCTGGGAGAGGTGCCTCAGGTAGGCGTCCCGCGTGTAGAGCCCGCCACTCCCGGAACAGGACGGGCAAAAGAAGCGGTGCCGCAGCAACAACGCCGCTGTGTCGCCGGTCAGGTTCAGCTTAAACGACGACCTTTCCCTAAATACCACGCACACCTGGGAAGATACGCAGTTCACAGTCACACATGAATTAAGTTTGTTTTGATAAAATAGTCCAATAGCAATCATTATAAGTGTATCAGTTTTATCCAAATATCATGCAATTTTTTCTAACGAGATTTTAAATTACTTCTATCGGATTGCAGTGACACTGATGTTGCTTCCACAGGAAAGGGGAGAGTTTCAAAAGAACCAATATCACTCTTGCAAGGAAATGGTCACTGACAAATGCAATGCAAATTATTTAAAAGTACTCGGGCAAAACAAAAAAAAATCCAAATACCTTGAAATGATGCCGAACAGTGGACGAGTCAAAATTCGCTTTGCACGCTGTACAGCGATAGGGCAGCACGGGGGTCACGTGGTGTCGGACGTGTTCCAAAAAGGTCACTGCATGCGGCGTCCTAAAACAGCAGCCCTCACACAAGTACTGACCACGCATGTGTGATATGTTCAACTCCCCCAGCTTACCGTGGGTCCCAAACACAAAGCCATGTGAATGCAGGATGTGCCAGACCAGTTCCTCGTACTCGTACAGATTGTGGGAAGGGCAGTCCTGGTACCCTCCCGCCTGCCACGACCAACAAGGGCATCGGAACTTAGCAGCAGATGAAGACAGTAAGATTCGCTGTAAACTCTTGAACATGTTTTCTACGCCTTCTTCCCCAGCACTCAGTTCACAACCGCCCATGATCTGTCTATCACTGCACGAAACCTTAAAGTCGTCTGGCGCCAGGAATCGCAGCAACACCAAATCATAGTCGTCTGGAGGTCGTTCTTTCAAGCAACTACCTAACTCGACTGCACTCTGATGCGTTTCAATAATATCCGGACGAGGTCTATCCATGCCTAGTTGGCTCCCCTGTTCATTCAAATCTCCAAAATGCCCTGCTCTATTGGTATCGTCGCCACCCTGAACGCTTGCCTCGCCGCGCTTATCAGAAATTGGCGTGGTTTCAACGCTTTGACCACTGTTGTCCAGCGCACCTGTTGCGGTGACGTCACACCCACGATCCGTTGCCATGGCGCTCTTGGATGCGATCTGGGACAGCGGTAAGCTCGCGTCTTTGCCGCGCTCTGGACTTTTCGCAGTTTTTTCTGCTCTGGAATTCATCCTGTGAAAGATTTTCTCCATCTGTGGGCGCTGGCTGTCATCAATGGCCATCTCGGAATCGGTACATTCTTTAACAAAGGCAAAAACAGAACAACACATCGCATATTTTGCAAATTTTGTTCATTTACTTATCTATCCATTCATTTAATATTATTATTTTATTGATTTATTTCAATATTATTATATTTTAGGGTTTTGCAATCTTAGAAAAATTTCGATTTCGGTTACCAAGGATTTTTTGTCCGTCGGCATTTGTGTTGCCAAAGTGGAAACTTTTAATTAAACAGATTTTTTTTTTGGTTATCAGCTTGCCAAAATAACGATGTATCAGTCTCGGGCACCCATAATTTTGGTCAGTGACAGCTTTTCCGTCACCAATTGCGAACGCTATTAAATTTATATTATATACACATGCTACTTTATTTCAACCTTCATAAAACGAAATGAAACAGAACAGACTTGTTTGTCAGTATTATACTTGGACCATTTACCTAGCGGCCTCTTAACTAATAGCTAACGTCTCCCGAGCCGCCCATGCTATACGATCAGATTTTTCACCTTCAGTGTGTCTCCACCACAAATCGGGCGTCGAGAAATTCTCCTTGCATTTGACACAGCTGTAGGGCGCGGCCGTCAGATGGCACCTGAGGTGCTCCACAAAAGCGTCAACAACGACGGTGCGGAACGCGCACGCGAAGCAAACATACTGGCGGCCCACTCTCCAATACGGATCCACGTGCCGTCGTGAATCGATGCCGCGTTCACTGATCCAGAAGTTCCCATGATTGTACAGGTGTCGCACATAGCCCGCCAGGTCCAGCAAGCCCGGGCCCTGCCCGCACAGCGGACAGGCGAAGCGGTGGCGCCATAGCAGCTCTGCCGTGGCCGCGCCGATGCTCAGGCCGAAGGAGCAACCTGCCGCCATGTTCTTACACACCTGCAAAGATGGACACAAGACGTCATAGTGCGATGCTGATAAAATACAAAATAAGAGTAAGTCCTCTAGTTGAACACTCTCTAGGACAGCTTTAGCAAATCAAAATACCTAAAGCTGCACCTGAACCACAAACCTGGAGAATTTATCTGACGCTATTTTGAGAAAGTGAAACCAAAAAATTTTATTTCGACACGAAAACTGCCACTTTACATATACAAAGTTATAATTTGATTAAGGGCAAAATTCTAATAAAACAGTTAATCCTTGAACTTACTTTAAAGTGATCATGGACCGTTGATGAGTCATACGTCAAATCGCACGACGTGCACTGATAGGGCAACGCGGCGGTCACGTGGTGCCTCACGTGCTCCATGAAAACCACGCTATGGTGCGTCCTAAAGCAGCATCCTTCACACACGGTCTCCTTCCTACTGTAGCTAACGCACAACCTTCCCAACTTCGTGTGGCTCCCAAATACACAGCCGTGCAGTTTCAGTAAGTGCCACACGAGTTCTCTGTAATGATATCGAGTTTCGTCTCCACAACACTGAATATTGGAACAGTGGGGACAGCTATATTTTGCAGTATTTGAATTGAGGGTTTCATGTAGACTTTTCAATATGTTTTCTATCCCGTCGCCATCACCATTTAGCGCGTTACTATCCATCTGTCTGTCAGTGCATGACACTCCGGACTTGGTCGAGTCACCAAGAGCTCGCAGCACAATGGCGTCACACTGTGGGCGTCTCGTTTTTACAAAGTTAATGTCTGACTCCTTCCCAAAACAATCTGCAGAGGATGTTCCAATCACCTTCGATACAAGCGATCTGCCAGCGATGTCGCCGTAAAGGGGTTGTAGTACATTAAGAGACTCCTCGCTATCTACGTCACTCAACGCTGAGGAGCCTCGAGTTTTAACAGTATTACTCTGTTCCTTTTCTACAATAACGTCGCGACTGGAGTGTTCACTGTATTTACGCGTAGATTGCATTGTTTCGAATTCTCTTTCATCCAATGATGGGAAAACAGGCGACCCTACAACCTTTTCAGGTGATGCATCCTTGTATTGTCCAGGCAAACCATCGGCGTTCCGCGGAATCTTTTCAACCAGTTCCAACCTTGCACCTTCTGTATCGCCACCGAGATCTTTACCCCTCTGAGATGTCTCAACGTACACGGTTGATTCACCAATTCTCCCGCGATGCGCCTCTTCCCCATCACGACTCCTTTCATCTCTGGCGTTGCTTTCGCCGTCGCCACAGCCCGTTGTCACATTTTCTGTTACCCTTACGACGCCGTCATCATTTTCCTCTTCACTAAAACTTGCCTTTAGAGATTCCTTATTTTTACCAAATTGCTCTATTTTTCGACTTCCTGCCGTCGAGTTACTTTCTCTTCTATTGCTGGTCACGTGATTTTCCTGTTCCACACCAGTAGTATTTGCCTCATTTCTGTCTGTTTCAGTATTTATTTCGGTTCTTTCACGTGTCTTCTGAGTATTGTTTGTTCTATCATGTTCCTCCTGAGTAGTTGTTTCTGTTTTGTCGTGTTCCTCTGGAGTACCTTGTCCCCCCTGAGTACTCATGACATGTTCCTTATGAATACTTATTTCGTTTATGTCATGTTTTTCCAGGAAACCTGTATTATTTTTGACGTGTTCCTCCTGAACGCTTCCTTTCTCTTTGGCGTGTTCCTCATCAGTATTTATTTCGTTTCTGTCAAGCATCTCCAGGGTGGCCGGCAAGACTTCATAATCTTCAATGGGACAACTTACCATGTCTTTACAATACTCTTCAAAAATTTCAATACCAATTTTGCCATGTTCCTCCCGATTACTTTCTGTACTTTGCCCGACACTCGCACGTTCCGTATCCGGTACACTTGGTTTGCCTTCCGCATGTCCCCACTTGGCACGTTCTGTGTCTTCCTTCATAAATTCCAGCCACATTCCTTCCACACGATCACTTTCACTAACATTCGCTGCCATCCTATTTCCGTCGGCGTCATCCACTCTTGCCTTCCTCCCACCTTCCATAACGTCGATTGCTTCTTCCGTTACATTACCATCTTGGGATCTTTATTATATTAACATTTTCATTTTCAGCCAGATTCTCCATCGGATTCAACTCGTCGAGCACCCTCGATTGTTCTGGCTTCAGCTGTTCATACATTTATGATCTCTATTGCATCTTTCAAACAGCACCGTAACCTGAAAATATCAAATTTATAGCGGTATATTTGTAATTCACTAAACCAGAGCAGTGTGCATAGCCCACACAATTCCCCACAAGCGCCCCATCAGTTAAGCACGGCCATCAATAGTCAATCAAGAGCTGAAATTTTCCAAGTCCAATTGTTTTGCATTTTCCTTGGACGAACCTGGTCCATTTAAAATACCGATCTGTGTTTGTTCCCATAGAAGCTACATACCAAGTTTCATTAAAATCCCTGCAGTTGTTCTTGGGATATCGTGTTAACAAACTCATTCCGATGCTGAATAATTTCCAGGATTTGGTAAATTTCAAAGTGCATTTGGCTCATTTTCCTTAGACCCACCTAACCCATTGACAGTACCGATCCTTGTTAGTGCCCACAGAAGATACACACCAAGTTTCATTAAAATCCTTGCTGGAGTTTTTAAGTTACCGTGTTAACAAGGTCACACAATAGTCAATCAAGAGCTGAAATTTTCAAAATCCAGCTGGTCCATTTTTCTTGAACGAACCTGGCCCATTTACAATACCCATCTGTGTTTGTTCCCATAGAAGCTACATACCAAGTTTCATGAACATCGTTGCAGGAGTTTTTAAGTTATCGTGTTAACAAAGTCACACAATAGTCAATCAAGAGCTGAAATTTTCAAAGTCCAGCTGGTCCATTTTCCTTGGACGAACCTGGTCCATTTACAATACCGATCTGTGTTTGTTTCCATAGAAGCTACATACGAGGTTTCATGAAAATGCTTGCAGGAGTTTTTTAAGTTATCGTGTTAACAAGCTCTTGATGACAGACCGACCGACAGAGCGACACGTGGTCGATCGCATATATTCCTCACAGGTTCTACCTGTGGGGAATAAAAAATCCGTTTTAAGGAGGTCAGATAACCAAATAAACCGACACGACACCAATGACGTCGTATTTCCGACACTGTTAACGGGTAATTCTAATGACAAAATTATGCAGGGGGAATGGTTTCTGAAAGGTCCAGTTCCAATACAAGAAACGACTACAGATGCCGAATCTCAGAGTTGGTGCAAAATATTTCTTACCAGAAACTCAAGATAAAATGTACTTTTCTCAGTACAAAATTTATTATTTGAGTTTTAAAATGCGCCAAACACGCAGCATAATTCATTTATTCTGCTATCTATTCATGTTATGTGTCACTTAAAAAGGACCACTTCAGGCGTGTGTCCTGCGCTTAGATTAGCAAATTTGACTCCGATAGAAATAACTATCGTCGGAACTATAATTCATGCTCTTTCACAATGACTGGGAGGTATCTCGGAGTACTATGGAATGTAGTCAAGGTAGTCCCAGCGGACCCTTTCTATCTTCCCAGGCTTACAGACCTGTCAAATGAAACCAGAAGAGCCAATGCACACAAAACATACAGGCTTATATCAGAAACTTTCAATAGATATTCATTAAATTTCTTGTTTTTGTCAACAAAAACAAATGTTTCCCCGACTAAACCCATAATTCTCCAATATCCATTTTCCATTTTTCTTTTTTCCCCAACAGCCCTTTCACAAAGTTTTATTTGAACAAGTTTGTACTATTTTCAAAATAATAAGACTTTTTGCCTTATGTAAATGTGTCCCGTTAACCCAGTATCACCTTTATCCAATTTTTGAAGCAGGGAGGGGGGGGGGGAGGGGGTAGAGGTACGTAACTGGATATTTCAATGGGTATTTCAACCCTCTTTTTCACACAAGTTTAGGCCTAGGTGTTTTATCGGGATCTAGAGGGTGGTCACTTAAGAGATTTCACTGTACGTCTTTGTTTACTGTACGTTCTTTTTATCATGTGTTCGCAGTTGGTCATAACCGCAGTTTACCTGCACGTACTTTTTTATCCGGGGCTGATAAAGGTAGATCTCGCAGGTGCCAGTTACAAATAGGTGTTAATGCTAACCTTAAACCCCTGCCCCAAGCTACCTAAGGTAGCTACGACTCTAAAGGCAACCCTGCCCATTTTAGCCAACGTTACAGCAAGGATATGTACACTAAGTGTAGCTATAGCCATAATGTATACCTTGTCTTGGTACATTTCCATCGGCCAAAGCACTAAAAGGCACATGACTCACCTCGGTGGGAGAGTAGGGGGTGGCATTTTGGTGTCAAAATAGTGTGCTGCTTGTCATAACACAAGATATTAGAGGACCCACTTTAAAAGTGAAAGCTTCTTCCAGGTACTGCACAAATATTGACAGCCGTTACCTAACTACAGCTGCCAGTGCACACAAAACATAAGAATACAGGCTTATGTTACAAATTTTCAATCGACACATTATTTTTTTTATTATTTTAGTTGTAAACAAAAACATGTCTCCCCGACAAAACCCATAATTCACCAGTATCCATTTCTCTTTTTCTCCCCGACAGCCCTTTCACGAAGTTTTATTTGAACAAGTTGGTACTTTTTGAGAATAACAAAGACCTTTTACTTTATATAAATGTGTCCCATTGACCCGAAGGGGGGGGGGGGGTACGTAACTTGAATTGTGGGTATTTCAATCCTCTTTTTACAACTTTAATCGAAAGTTTCTTAGGCGCTTCTCCACCTGGCTTTTGCTTTTTTTTCGCAAATGACAAAAACTGCCGAAATAGTGGAATTTTAAAAATTTTGTAAAATTGTGTTAATGCCAGTAAATACGTGAATCGTCAAAACCCAACCTCTCCAACATCCCTTTTCGGGTAGCTTCCACCCGGGAAAACTCGTTTTTGTGTATTAAAGTTACGTTCAGAAACAAAGTTCTTCATTTTTTGGCCTAACAGTATTCGTTTCAGAGTTTTTCTCTCTTTTCTTGTTTGGTAACTCGGCTTGGCCATGTCCTTGAACACGCTTTTTTAAACAAATTTAGGCTTAAGTGTTTTATCTGGGTCTAGAAGGTGGTCACTAAAGAGGTTTTACTGTACGTTCCGTACTCTTTTTTGGACCTTCCGCACCCTATTTGGCCGAACCGCACACTTTCTTATTTTCAGCCTTTTCTTCGAGTTTAATAAATTTTATTTCATTTTCGTTTTTATTTTTCGGGAAAACAGATATTGCACCATGATCAATTGATAATTATTCGATAAACTTTCATATTGAGTGGTAAATGAAATGACAAAGTTTGCATTTTGATGACTTAACAAGCTGAATACAATCACCAATATTGAGGTGAACGTGTGATCATTTCAAACTTTCCAGCATTAGTTGCAATTGTAATATAATGAAGGATTTGACATTACGAGTTGATTAGGTCAATCCGGAGTAAATGCTGCCAGCAGTAAAATGAACTGAATAAAACTTTAGAACATTGCAATTTACTGTAATCACGGAGATGCCTCGGGATAAACATTAACGGAAATCACGGCACCGCGGCATGCCACCCCCGGAGCAAAGTGTGTCTCAGGACAAGCAAGGCCTGCCTTTGGCGAGTAAATCCTGTCTTTTGGCGAGTAGGTTCTGCTTTTGGCGAGTAGGCTGACTCGGGTTGATTGATTGTATTGTTCTTTAGATCCCCTTCAACTGCTATGGTCATGTCGGGATCCCCCTGCCACTTTATGTTGAAATTGGGCCAGCCCTCCTTCTAACCCTTACATGTGGAGTACCTCACAGGGTAGCAAGGAGAAGTCCCAATTTTAAAGTCTTCGGTATGACCCGACCGGAGTTTGAACCTACGATCTTCCAGTCTCGATTCGGACACTCTAATCACTAGGCCACCGAGGCTGACTCGGGGTATAAATGGTTTTATTTTACAATTCAATTGGGAAAATCAGGGTGTGAATAATAAAGGAAAACACAAATGTGAGGATAAATCTGATTCGGTCACAATTTTGAGCCATAAAACACAATTAGTCCGTGTCGTGAGAAATTAAGCTCCCCCTTCATCATGCTCACCAAATATTATAGATAATTGCAATTTTCCTCCCAAAAGTACTTGTTATCTGACAAAAGTCTGGTTGTCTCAGACTGCAATCAATGCAAGAATTTTTAAATTGTCAGCTGCATTTGGCACCGCTCTTAATTTATGACAATATAGCTAAATCGCCTAAAGCATACAAATCTCTTAATGAGAACAGCTCCGATGGCATGAACTCCGTAAATCTTTATCCTCTGTCATCTGCGTGATCACAGTACGGTAAATTGCAATTTTTTCAAGCATTATGAAATTCGTTGTGCTGTTGATAGTGTTAACTCAGGGGTGATTTAGATTTATTATAATATCAAATTCTTCAGAGATAAAATTGCAATCATGTGCTGAAGGATAAAAATACCCCGATATAACAGGCTAAAAATGAGAAAGGGTACGGTTCGGCCAAAATGCGTGCCGAAACTCTTTTGGCAGGGTGTGGAACGTCCAAAAAAGGTGCAGAAAGGCAGGGTACGGAAGGGAAAGGGTACGGAACGTCCAGTCCCCGAAAAAGATATTTAATTAGGCACAAAATAAACAAATCATATTTTGCGTTGTTTTGCAAAATTGATACAGATTTATATACTTTATCCAGACGTTTGGTCTGACGCCGCTAAACTATACTGCCACAGTCCAGTCGCATTCTGATTAGAGCTCTATACAACATGAGTTTAGTATCACGATCTGCTCCCCAATCGTTGGGGGAGATGGCTCTGAGTAAATTTAAAGCCTTCTTACACTTTTTTTGGACGTGTTTGAGTGGAGTAAAACCGAGTTTGGTATCAAAATTTAAACCTAAAAATTTGTTCTCCTTGTTCTCCTTTACAACAGGGATTTCCGCAGATGTGTAAAACTGGATCGTCGTGTTGTTTTCGTTTTTTTTTACAAAAGTGCGTGCAAACCGTTTTGGTTTGTGATAATTTAAAACCATTCTTATTCGCCCAAACTTGGAGAGAATAAATACTCTGCTGAAGACGACGCTGTATTAAATTCATACTTTTGCCTCTACACGGCATGGCAAAATTATCTACGAAGAGTGAGCTATCTATCCCCTGTCTCAGTGTATCTTTTATATTGTTGATTTTTATCAGGAAAAGTAGAATTGAAAGGATGCATCCTTGGGGAAGCCTTCCTCTTGTTCAAAGTATTCTGAGAATATTGTACCAAGACGAACCCTGAATCGACGGTCGTCCAGGAATCCTTTTATAAACTGGAGCAGACAGCCGCGGAGGCCGAAATCAAAAAGATCCTTTAGTACTCCGTGTTTCCATGTTGTGTCATAAGCTTTTTCCAAGTCAAAGAAAACGGTAACAACATGTTCCTTGTTATTGAAAGCTTCTTTCACAAAAGATTCTAGTCTTACAAGATGGTCCAGAGTGCTCCTTTGTTTCCTAAAGCCGCTCTGTATGTCGGCAAGCAAGTTGTTTCTTTCCAGGTACCATTTTAATCTTTCAGCTACCATTCGCTCAAATGTTTTGCACAGGGCACTTGTCAAGGAAATTGGTCTGTAATTTTGAGGATTTCGTGGATCTTTGTTTGGCTTTGGTATTGGTATTATTGTGGCTTCCTTCCATATTTCTGGAAAAGTGTTGGAATTCCATGTATGGTTTAACAATTCTAAAAGGATCTTTAGGGTATGGTCTGGCAAATGTCTAAGCATCTGATAATGTATGTCATCTGGTCCTGCTGCTGAATCATGGGAACTATCTATGGCCTTTCTCAATTCATTAAGAGAAAAGGGCCTATTATACGCTTCGCTGTTGTCAGAATAGAAGTTAAGAAGGTAAGGACAAATGTTCCTCGTTGGCCCAAAGGTCGCGCTGCTGTCACACACTGGTCCTTTAGTTCGTCAGCTAGTTCTTTATCTGTGCAAAACCTTAGTTCAGGGTGGGTAATCACTCCCCTGCAAAAATTAAGGTTCGATGGGCAGAACACTTAGCTCGGGTGTTTACGAAAGATGTTATTTTTCAGGAGGTTTTTTACATTGCTGTTGGGTGGCTATTTGGACTAGAATGTCCCCCAAACGGAACCTTCTTATGTTAAATTGGTTTCCTACTATCGACGTGCCCACTAAAGGTGTGATAATTAGGTATTGTGGAAATGAAGCAGGGGGAGACCCTACCCCAATCCTTGGTCTTTTGGGTGTCGGTGATGTATTGTTCGGTTTTTCTTTTGTACCGTCCATTAAATGTTTTTGAAAATTTTCTTCCAGGTCCGCTTGCCCCGGCTTTACCATGACCACCTATTTCGGCAACTGGGGTTACCCGTCTAGGGCTATAACACCTGGAATACTCTACTAGACGCAGCGGTATTCTCCATCCAACGCTGTTCGACTGACCCTACACCCGCAGTATGGTTAAACTGGACGACCAACAGTTATTGAGCAATAGCCCCACCATGTTTCAACTTCCTTTTTAGATTTTAACGTCATGACGTCATACGCCTTTCTTAATTTCTCTGCATCCGTCAAAAGTTGACAGAACCACCCGATTGACCCATGGATATGATCATATAAAATTCTTAGTCATATGACTTTCTCTTAGCGAAATATTTTGCACACAAGTTCTTTGTTCACAATTTAAGCGCTAAATGTTCTGCAGGTGTGTCTAACTGCTTAAAAATAAAACGACGGCGATTGGCATCATGATTTATCTCC
This sequence comes from Protula sp. h YS-2021, assembly GCA_949752745.1. Lineage (NCBI taxonomy): Eukaryota > Metazoa > Annelida > Polychaeta > Sabellida > Serpulidae > Protula > Protula sp. h YS-2021. The sequence goes on along the minus strand of OX457030.1, from coordinate 43,144,390 downwards.
TGTTAAATCAAGTTGTACATGCATGCAATTTTTTACATATATTTTAATTTTGCTGTCGCTACACACAACTACAGTATATAAATATATACTGGTGTAAGGGGAGGGGTGGTGGAAAACAATCCGATTTTACGGCAGTGCTATCACGTTCGCCGCCAGCAAGCAAGTTTGTGTGATCTACCACCCCGGAGATGAGACGCAGTTTAAATAGACAAGGGGGTGAGCATGAGCCACTGGTATTTGCCGGCAGGGGATTTCTCATAAGTAGACATGCAAACAAGAACATCTATAAAATAAACATAACTGCAATACTTCGCGCCTGTTATCGCGTTCGGCGCCAACAAGCAAGTGTGTGCCCCCATCCCCCGCAGACAGCGCGGAGGGAACGAAACGACGTCTAAACACAATTAACAAATAAACACTTCATCGTCCATTAAACTCTAAATATTTTGCAAGCGTCTCTAACTGCTTAAAAATAAAACGACGGCGATTGGGATCATGATTTATCTCCTGTTAAATCAAGTTGTACAAGCATACAATTTTTAACTTATATTTTAATTTTACTGTCCAAAAGATCTCAATCGTAATTGAAGACTGCAAGGATTGGACAGGTGATTTTTTATAAGGTTTAATGAGATCCAATTTCTACCGCAACGATTCTCGAACACATCTTACGCATGGAAGGAGAATAAGAAGGAATTGAGGTCAAGATCAAGCATGTCCAGGTATTTCGACATGGCCGTTATTGGACAGAGGACCGATCCGGAGATAAGCGGGATTTGCAACTTTTTGTATGCTCCACGCAGATGATGCCTCCCTGCAGAGGTCTTTCCTGTAGTTGTGCCTGCGAGGCGTCCTTGTGAGAAGGGTTGATTTTCGAAAGTAACAGAAGAAGGCCACTAGGCATTGAAACACTGAAACGAGTCTTGAAGGGTTAGGACGTTGTGCAGACGTTATAGAATAGCAATGTTATTGGCAATTTCTGTTTGGGTTGCGTACCTTTGGTGTGGACGATGCCTTTCAACGTCGTAGATAGGACAAAACTGTCTTCCGCAGGGCTTGGGTATCCAAGCTCCAGGTGGAGGACGCGTATTCCTCCTACATGAGACCGTATAGACTGTGGTTTCAGCGATCTTGCCAAAAAAGCACTGAAGCGCGCGACAGTTATTTTGCTGTCGGGCACGGGTGTATATTTGTAGTAAACACAAAACCGCAGGAACGTATCTCTGTGTGTCCTGAACGCAGACTTGGTCGCTTCTGAGAACGCATCACGGCGGTAAGCTCTTAGTTCACTACCCAGTAAGGCCTCTTGCTGAATTACTCCTGTGTAATGAAATGAAACGACGCTTGTGACATATTATTCGAGATTTTTCTCATGTGAGCTCGGTGTGTAACGTACATTGTGTGAGGCAGCATATGTAAACGAATTATTGAGTCAGCCAGTTTATTGTTATTTGTCGAAATATACTTTGCTCGTATTCGAATATTAAATATGGCACAAGTTATTAACAAGTCCCTTAGAATGCCAATGTTTATTTATTCCGAATGCCTAATCTGTTTAATGAGTGGAGAGGACAGGGTCCCATCTATGAATCGCTAGTGCAGCCGCAGCCAGTTCCTTTGTTAATATGCGCAGTATTTAATTTTTTAAAATCCCTCGCCCAGTGTATATAACCAATCCTTATTCCTTAACTAGGGCTGCTGCCCCAGCCACGCCGCCGGAATCCGTCACAATGCATGCAACTTCGAGAGTCGCCTTTCGGAGAAAACAGGACGTGCCACTGAAGTGAATGCATACACTGCGAATGGCCTGTAGCGAAAGTGTTATATGGCGGGAGATGTGAGCGCGATGATGCTACTTTTTAAGTTTGTCATCTGGTCAATGAGGCGGCGAAGGGTGGGTCTCACTGAATGTATGACCGAGGCAACCCCAATTTAGGCAGCCTATAAGCACCTGAAATTTACGTTTTGTAGCGGTTTGTTATTACTTCCCCACTCCCGAAGGGTACGAACGATGTCAGTCAGCTTTCGATTAGGGATGGGAGTCCCGAGTCAATGTTAATGCCTAAGAAAGTAATGTTTATGGAGGGGTAGACGCACTTATCCCAAGTTATTTCAAAGTCCAGGTCCTGTAACAGTTGAAGCAGTATTTCCATCGTTTGTTTACATTCCTGTTTTGTGGCTGCGCATATGAAGAAGTCGTCTAAGAAACACATCGCGGCCTGTATTCCCCGACGATTCAACATTTGAACCACGGACTGGATAATTTTATAAAAGGCTCCAACGCTTAGGGATGCACCGAAAGGTAAGCGGGTATCTACTAAGTACGTATAATTTTTATCTTCTCCAAAACGCCATTTTAATCCCACAGCTCGCCTCGAGTTTGAACTAATCGCAGCGTGACGATATGCATTTTTAAGGTCCACTTTCGCCATGTACCAGCCTTTATCGATCATATTAACAGCAGATTATACAGTAACAAAAGTGTGTTTTTCATGGCTGTTTAGGCTAAGGCCGTCGGGTTGGGAGCAGTCGTGTATTAGGCGTATGGAACCGTCTTCTTTTACAATGCATGAAATGTGACTATTTCTTTCACATACCTTCTCATGTCGATTTCCTTCTGGATTTGATCTTCAACTTTTGTACGATACACTGTCTCAGCTTTTTTTTATCTATTTATGAGGTTTACTGTGGTAATAGGCATACCGGGTGTTATAATATCAAAACCGTTTGGAAAGCCGTTAGCCAGGAAATCAAGGTCGGGGTCGTTTTGGAGTTCGTAAGCCATACATCCATGTTATCTTTAAGCGGGCTAGAGACGCTTCCAACTCAGTGCTTGTGCTCGCGGTGCCGCTTATGGCAACCCAGGATGATACAGACATGGACCCATTTACACTTGCGGTACAGGCACCCCTTCGTTGTCTGGAAGTTTTTGCACATTTGCACTTGCACGGTCGATAGGCGCTTTCGCGCGAGGTGCCGTAGGGGCGTTTCGGGTGAGTCGTGTGCGTGGGCCCTAATCCGACGATGGGTATTTGAAGCCGAGGTGAAAACTACCCTCACCCCATGCGATTTGTCTAGCCGCTTGTTGGATGCGATACTCCTGGTCCACCAGCATGACCCTTTCACGAGGGTATGTTTGCATATAATCTCCCATTTTAATCAGGTACTTCAGGTGCCCTTATATCGCCGGGAGTGTGCACGGGAGTTGCCCAGACAGTAACAATTGGGACAGGATGCGCGAAGCACCAACTAGGTATTGCGAAACTGAGATATCTGCAGGGCTAGGCTTAGGCGCACGAGGCTGTGTGAGGATGCAAGAGTTAGCGAGTTGTATGACGTCCTCCTCGTGTGGGGCTAGGACGAGTCCACAAATTCTTGCACGAGCAGGGCTTTAACCGTACCTGCAGGGCGGCCAACGAGCCATGGGTCGTGTGTCGTTTTACCGACTTGTGCTTGTTGCAGTACGTTGTCTGCCTCCTGTACTCTATATTCTGCTCTCTAAGCGTCGTCGCTGTTGCTGGAGTAGCAGGCGGGGTTGTAGCAGCTTTTTCCACGGGAATGCTGGCCGACGCTGTTGGATTTCCGTCGCCTGTCGATTTGAGCTGCTGTATATCTTTGGTCAAGGCAATTGTTTGGCCCGTGGTCAATTTAAGCTTAGCGATAGAGCTAGGGTCTGTTTCTGTTAGCACCTCGAGGTCATCCAATTCCTCCTTAATGAGCTTGTCGATGGTACTTTGGCGCCAACAAGCATATGTGTGCCCCAATTCCCCGCAGACAGCGAGGCGGAAAAAACGACGTTTAAACACAATTATCAAATAAACACCTAATCGTCTAATTTACATATTTTACGTGATGACGTCATACGTCGAACTCGTTCGTTGTACTCGCGCAAAATTTCACAGAATCTTTCGGACCTATCAAGCAATCCCAATTCCATTAAGTTTGAACTTTCTCCGATGTTCAGCGGTTGAGAAATTTTGCACACAAGATTTTTACATAATGACGTCATAAGCTTTCCCTAATAATGTAACATGCAGTTGTTACAAGTTCACTGAACCGTTCGACCTACCTAAGGAATGACCAGAATCAAGTTTGAAGTCGATCCGACTTTTCGTTCTTGAGATATCTTGTCCACAACATTTTGTTCACAACAGACTGGCACACACATACACACGTACACACACACACAGAACGTACAAACACTATATGTCTGCCCTTGGTAGGGGAGACATAATATATGCATATGCGGAAATAAAGGCCTAAAACTTGTCCGTTTAGGCTCGCTGCTGGGGATCCGCTACCGCTTCAAATCCTCACTATATAACGATATAGAAGTCAAATGCGCTCGCTTTGAGGCACCTCTGTCAGATTAAATGAGTCTTTATTGGCATTTGCTAAAAGCCCTCAAAGTACAATTATATTAGAATTATATACAACTTCTGTGTCACAATTACAGAAATAACTACAAATCTCTCGCAATAACTGACATTTGTTTACATACAGGTAGCCTAGTTTATTGCGTAAATTTTGTAATTATCCACCAAAAACTTTTGAACTTATATTTCAACAAGAATGTCCAGGGACATTGTGACCAGCCGAGATCTAGTGAATGCATGAATAAGCTTGTCTAGTTGCCAAAAGTGGTGGTCACATTGTACAAGTTTGTCCAAGGACAAAGCTCCAGCTTACGAAAAGGGATGACCAAATCCAGCGTGCATGACCAAGAGAATTTCCCTGAAAAATTGGGCTTCAAAAGACGAGATGGCAATGAGCTAGCTAAATAATTAATTTAGCAATGGACCCGAACATAGAAAAGATAAATGCATGGAAAGATTTGTTTCCCAGAAAAATAACTTCGAACAAAGTATCGAAATTGTATCCACACTCGTGTACTATTGGCATGTACTGTCAGACATACACAATTAGTTCAAGCAGCAGAAACGACTAGAAACGACCAAACACATGTGCCTTTTGAAAAGAAGAAAACGCCGCGTCTAAAACATCATTACTTAAGTTTTAATGTTTTGGTATGTATTATTTTGCGGAGTTTGCATTTCCGACCAGTGCGCACGTTTATTTAATTTGCGTTGATGTGCGGTTCGCATTTCGGAAAAATACGCATGTTTATTTAGCTTGCCGTTATGCTCTGTTCGCATTTCGGAGAAGTGCGCATGTTTATTTAGCTTGCGTTGATGTGCGGTTCGCAAAGCGAACCAGTGCGCGTGTTTACTTAACTTGCGTTGATGCGCGGCTCGCATTTCAGACCAGTGACCATGTTTATTCAACTTACGTTGATAAGCCGTTCGCATTTCGGACCACTGCGTATCGTTGTTTAGCTTGTGTTGATGCGCGTTTGACTTTTCGGACCAGTGCGCATATTTATTTAATTTGCATTGATGCCCGATTCATATTTTAGACCAGTGCGTATGTTTATTTATCTTGAGTCGATCCGCAGTTCGCATTTTGGACCAATGCGCATGTATATTCAACTATCGTTGATGAGTGGTTCGCAATTCGGACAAGTGCGCATATTTATTTCGCTTGCGTTGACAAGTTGTTCACATTTCAGACCACTGCGCATCTTTATTTAACTTGCGTTGATCAGCGTTTCTTATTTTAGACCAGCGCGCATGTTTATTTAACTTGCGTTGATAAGCGGTTCGCATTTCGGACAAGTGCGCAAGTTTATTTAACTTGCGTTGATAAGCGGTTCGCATTTCGGACAAGTGCGCATGTTTATTTAATTTGCGTTGATGCGCGGTTTTTATTTCTGACCACTACGCTATTTATTTAACTTCCATTGACGCGCGGTTTGCATTTGTGACCAGTGCGCACATTTATGTAACTTACGTCGATGCGCGGTTCGATTTCGAACCAGTGTGCATGTTTAACAAACTTGCGTCGATGAGCGGTCCGTATTTCGGACCAATGTGTATGTTTATTCAACTTAGAAGTTTTGGCGGAGCACCCAAAAAAATTATTTTTTCAAGAGGGACCTAACTGGAGAAGAATCGTACAAAAGTGGAAAGGAATTCAATAAAACTTGTGGGAGAAGAAGCATTTTCAAAATTAAACGCCAATAAATAAAAATATCCCTCATATGGCCAATTTTTGGCGGATCGCCAAAAGGAGTAATTTTTCAAAAAGGACTACTTAGAGAATAATCGTACAAAATTTGAAGAAAATCTGATCACAATTGTGTGAAGAAAAGCATTTTGAAAATTCGCAACAACGGAATTACAAATGTCCCCAATTTGGCCAATTTTGGGCGGATCGCCAAGAAGAGCAATTTTTCAAGAGAGCTCTACCTAGAGAACAACTATCCAAAATTGAAAAGGAATCCGATCAAAATCGTGGGAGAAGAAGCAATTTGACAATTAGATACCAAAAAATAAAAAAATGTCCCCCATTTGACCAATTTTTGGCGGATCGCCAAAATCAGTAATTTTTCAAAAAAGGCCTACATAGGGAATATCCGTGCAAAATTTGAAGTAAATCTGATCAAAATTGTGTGAAAAAGCATTTGAAAATTAACAACCACAAAATTACAAATGTCCCAAATTTGGCCACTTTTTGGCGGATCGCCAAAAAGAGTAATTTTTCAAGAGAGGTTTACCTAGAGAACAACTATCCAAAATTGGAAAGGAATCCGATCAAAAATGTGGGAGAAGCAATTTGAAAATTAGATACCAAAAAATTAAAAAATCTCCCCCAATTGGCCAATTCTTGGCGGATCGCCAAAATCAGTATTTTTCAAAAGAGGCCTACCTAGGGAATATTCGTGCAAAATTTGAAGAAAATCTGAACAAAACTGTGGGAGAAGGAGCATTTTGAAAATTGGCAACCACAAAATTTCAAATGTCCCCCATTTAGCCAATTTTTGGCGGATCGCCAAAAAAAAATTTTTTAAAGAGACTCCTACCTAGAGAACATTCGTGTAAAATTTGAGAGGAATTCGATCAAAACTGAAGGAGAAGAAGCATTTTATGTAAAAGTTTACACACGTACATACGTACATACAGACGACGCATACCCCTCTATTGATAGTATAAGACCAGCCCGACATAGTCGGCTGGTCTAAAAAGCATGGAAGAAATTAAAAGTAAATATTATGGGTGTACAAAATAAAATCATACTAGAGGTGTTACGATTCTGACTGTAACCGAAAAACGACCGGAATTTTTCGGCTCGGTTCGGTTCAAAACCGAAAGAGAAAAACCGTGGTATTTTCGTTTTTGTTTTTTTTTATTTTTTCCCTGATTGTGGTCAGTTATGAAACAGGTACTGCTTCGCGCTCAACTATAAAACCTCAGCATATTGATATGTTGCTCTTTTTGAAGAACAACATGAAAATATGTCATTACTTCACATTTTAATATGAATTATTCCTTTAGCGGTAGTTATGTTTCCTAAGCGTAATTCAATATTTAAAGCTTCTTATAATATGTGTGAAGGCGTTTTGTTTATGGCGATATAATTAAGAAACTCTGTAAATGTTCATAAGTTACAACTGCTATTTGATACACCTACATTAGGACAAGAATTGTAATGATTGTTAAACAAGATACTTTAATTCAATTTTAAGCTCTGTGGTTCACGTTGGCGGGGTTTTTGTCCACTTTTTGGGCATTTTTTATGAAATGACTCACTTTTTCGGAACCCACCGAGTCTTTCTGGACTTCCTTTTTTGACTCACTTTCCTGAGAACCCAGCGCGAACCCTGTTATGTATAATAATGCGTATGTTGATTGATACTGACGCTTAATGGTTGTTTCTGTGAATTTTAAATATTTTTAGCGGGTAGGACGTATCGACAAAGAATATACTTGCACACCTACAAATGGTGGGGACCAGGCATAGCTGTATTCGCGGCGGCGGGGGAACTAATAAAATAATTATTAGGTCTTTGGGGATACCTGGTTTAGGTCCTTCGTGACAGAACACCTTTTAATAATAGGAACTAATTAGACCTAGCGGACCCTTTCCATCTTCCAAGGACAGAGAGGGTCACAGTTCCTGTAACAGAAACGGCCACTAATCTCAACTTTCAAGGCTATGGATCTTTCGGCACGCGTTCCAGGACACCGAGATTCGAACCAGCAGATTTTTTCTCCAACAGAACACTGAGACGTATCCTGGCACCTTATTTTCGACCTCGGCGAACCTTCCAAACTTGAGTTTGGAGTTGTTTTGAAATTGTAGCTTCGGCGTTGTTGTAGGCGATAATGGGGAACTATATCATGATGATCTTTAAATCGCCAAAAAGGTGTCTCAAAAATGTTATTTGACCATAAAAAAGTGCGCGGCAGAAGTTATAATTGGGAAATTTTTGTGTATGCCCTTTCTAAAATAACGCCATGCGCTGTGATTGCCAACACTGACATCAAAGCATGTTCTATTACAGGAACAATGACTTTTGCTGTCAGAGTAAGAGTGTAAGGGTCATCTAGTACTTCAAATTACGACGCGTTCTTCGATTTGAATGCAGGATTCGTGTCTCATACTATGAAGTTGATCCCTCGTAGCAGAATAATGGCGGGCGTCGTAGCTCTGACAGAGAACTTGTATCTAATGATGTTATCTGGGGAAGAGCTAACTCGGAGCCATCCAAAACAAAGTTCGCGCAGTGGGGATACCTTCGGTACGGGTCATAAGTTACATATTATCGGACATAACGAATTGTCAACTTGACATTCTGACTGAAATAAGAGAATGTCCTTTAAAATAAACATGAATTTGTAAGAAATTGAGCTCATGGTGTTAAAAATCTGTTATTATCGTTCACTTTTGTAAACACGAAAATGTGCTTCTCTGAAGACGCCATGCCTTTATGGTGGCAATACTAAACTAAAAAGGGAACATTCTTGTGCTCTTTTTAATTATTTAGCTCTTCTAATTTATAATTAAGGTATACATAAAGTTAATTTAGAACAGGGCACAGACCATATTTTCAGTCACATTCATCTCCCGAAAAATTCTTTTTTGGAAGTTATAATGGGAGTTATGCAAATTTGAAAACTTACCTTTCGGTTTTTATTTACTTTGTATAGCGCTAACTTCCGCTAGCGGGTCACTCCACGTGTTATCGTGAAAAAATATGAAAAATTATGTCTTCGCCGGAGCGTAAACAGTTGTCTATTAGTGAAAAATTAGATTTAGTCCTCCGTTCAATTGATTCATTGAATATTCGTGTTGCGTCGATCGAACAAAATAACAGATCACTGGATCTAGATCAGAGGGTAGACACTGTTACTAAAAAGCTCAATGACCTCGAAGCATCATCGTGTTTTAAGAACCCCCCTCCAGTTAACAGGGCCGGTACACCTCAGGGTGTAAATACTCGCAGAAGCGACCAGTTTTATCAGCCTCCCAGGGGAGCACACGGGTTTAGCCCCCGCGGTCCAAACAACATATCTGTTTCCGCCGCGGATGCTCAGGACGAGTTTAAAGGTATACGCGACAAATACGCCAGTATCGACATCCCTCCAAACTTTCAGCTCAGTACAGATCGCACTGGCGTGAAAAGGGAAGATCAAGGTAAAATAAACTTAATAGTCAGTTGTGCAAAGTTTTCGGAGACTCTCATGAAGCTAGCCATTGCCAATGAACAAGACCCCGAATTGATCAAAGAGCAAGTGTTTACCATCGCGGCCGCGCAACAGAAACTTTTACAAACAGAGTATTCCGCAATCGTCGTAGAGAATTCTTTCGATCAAAACACCGCCAAGTTTTTCAAACAACTTCGGAAGCATACTTGTGCTTTCGATCAAGAGTCCCTAGCGGATCTCAAAGACGCCGTAGCAGTCTGTTCGCGTTATAAACCGTCAGAAAATCAGTACAGAGGAAGGCCCAACTACCGTTATTCTCGTAGGGGCGGTCGTGGCCGTGGGCGACAGGACGTTTATGCACAAGTTTCTGGTTCTCAACAGATACCTACGGCCCGATTTCAACAGGATGAATAATAATGTCAACATTTGTGGCAGGATCCCTGCAGAAAAACATTGATCACTGGATCAGCATAGGTACCAATGCTGAAATTATTGATTGGTTAAGGTATGGGGTTTCTCTCCCGTTCAAGTCAATGCCAGATGCATACGAGTGTAAAAACCATTCGTTTAATGTCGCACAATCTGTTTTTGTAGACCGTGAAATCAATTCTTTATTAAAAACAAACGTTATTTCGCAAGTAGCAGAAAAGCCGTTCTGTGTCAATGCCTTGGGTTGCGTGCCCAAAAAGAACAAAAAGTTAAGACTCATCGTAGATTTGCGTCCATTGAACAGTCATATAAGTGTTCCTAGCTTCAAAAACGACGGGATTGATATTGTTTGTGAGCAAATTGAATGTGACGACGAGTTCATATCAGTTGACTTGACCAGTGGGTACCACCATATTTTGGTTCATCCGGATTTTCGTGGATTCTTAGGTTTTTCTTGGAAGAAAAAATACTATGTATTTAATTGTTTACCATTCGGGTTGAATATTAGCCCATTTTACTTTAATAAAACTATTCGGGCAGTCGGACAGTATTTACGCTCACAGTCCCTTAGATACACTTCTTTCGTTGACGATGGATTGTTAGCGGCACAGCCCGAGAAAATTCATGATCAAAAGCAGTTTTTGTTAGACACTTATAAACGTTTAGGTTCCCAATAAACCTTGAGAAATCAGAACTCACGCCCAAGAAGGAAATATTGTTCATTGACTACGTTTTAAACTCTGTAGGGGATGGCAAAAATCCATGGATATCTATTCCAAATGCTCGCATATACAAACTAAAACGGGATATCAAACGCATATTAAATAAAGGCTCCGCTTCGGCACGGTTCTTAGCGCGGGTATGTGGGCAGTGTATTTCATTCACCAAGGCTATTATTCCCACCAAGCTTTTATTGAGAAATTTATATCGCCTGCTAAGCTCCAGGAAGTCCTGGTCGGATACCTTGCCCCTAGATAACGCGAGCATCGAAGATTTAAAATGGTGGATCGCCGCGCTAGAAAATTGGAACGGTAAGCCCGTCACAAAGAAGAGTATCGATATACAAATATTTACGGACGCGTCCAACAGTGGTTGGGGTGGTGTGTGTAACGGGCTAGAGGCCGCAGGCCCGTGGACAACAAACGTGAAGTTCAAATCTATCAATTATATAGAATTGCTCGCTGTTTTCCTCACAATTAAATCGTTCGTACATGTGTTAGCTAACAAATGTATTCAGGTGTGGTCAGACAATATCGCAACCGTTGCTCAGTTAAACCACTTGGGTGGGAATATAGAAGAGCTAAACACCTTAACGAAAGCAATATTCTCGTTGGCATACCCCCAGATTAGATATTCAGGCAAAACATCTGGCCGGGTGCTTAAATTCTCATGCAGACAGGCTTTCGCGCATTGCAGAAAACAGTACGCACCATTGGAAACTGAATCCGCGAATTTTCAAAATAGCGAACAGGTTATACGGGAAACATACCATAGATCGGTTCGCGGACATAACAAATTTCCAGTGCAAAACATACAACAGCCTGCACTGGGATCCGTTTACCAGTGGTGTCGATGCGCTGGCGCAAACAAATTGGAAGTCCCACAACAATTTCGTAAATCCTCCAATCCATCTCATTCCCGATGTGTTACATGTGTTGAAAAGTCAAAAGACAACCGCCACACTAGTAGCTCCGTTGTGGACCGCCCAACCGTGGACCAATACTCTTCTGGAGTTGTCAATAGCACCACCCTTCGCTTTACCCGACTCTCGGTTAGTAAATTGGTGCATAGGCAAAAACCCAGAACCACGAAAAAACAAGAAGTGGAAATATTTTCTTTGGAGGATCAGTGGGCAAACACGCTAAAAAAGCAGGGCTGGTCAGCCGATTCCACCAGGATCATTAAAAACTGTCTGGCTCCGTCAACGCTTAGTCTGTATAACCGGCAAATTAATCGTCTTAGGGAATTTTGCGCGTTACATCACGAAAATTTTCCGCCGAATAAATCGAGTGTCATAGCGAACTACCTCTGTACGGTCGCTGCCGTTTCGAATAGGCCGAACGCCATACTCACAAGCACTCTTGCTGCTGTAAATTATCTGTACCAGGTCATTGATTTACCAAATCCATGTAGCAGTCACGTTAGGCAACTACACAGAGCCCTGGTCAAGTCCGGTACCAAAGCTCCTCGAGCTCGGGTGAATATACTCCCTAAGGAACCATTCATGAAACTATTTTCCGAATGGCCAGATAACGAAGACTTGACCATTTCGAGATTACGCCTTAAAACCATTACTCTCCTAGCGTTCACATTTATGCTACGACCTTCGGATATCGCTCCGAAATCCGTTACGTATAACCCTACTTCCGGCCTTGAGCAGAAATTGGTGTTTTCAACCGACCAGGTGAAGTTTCAAGAAAATGGAGATTTGCAAATCTCGTTTTTCGGCATAAAACACGACACTCATCGAGACGGATTTTCGGTAACTGTGCCCCCAGCATCGGCGAAAAAGGTCGACCCTGTATCTGCTTTACGCACATATATACGTCGTACAGAGCACATCCGACCATGTGATTCCAAGCCTGTATTTCTGTCGGTGAAAAAACCCCATAAGGCCATCACAGCTAGCACAGTGTCGACCATACTAGAAGACGCTATCTATCTTGCAGGGTTAGACATTAATTTATACTCTGCGAAGTGTTTCAGACCGTCAGCGGCAACTCAGGCTGTCGAAGCAGAGTTCGATCCGGATAAAGCCCGACGCATTGGCCGGTGGAAGACCCCATCGGTATTTTTCGAGCATTACGTATACGATACTACTCCAAGCTCGTACACAGACTCGATGCTGTTGTCAACAAAGAACTATTAAACTCTAAAATTAGCTACATATGTAAGTGAAAAATTTGCCTTAACGTACATTTCCCTAAATGGGAGTTATGCAAATTTGAAAACTTACCTTTCGGTTTTTATTTACTTTGTATAGCGCTAAGTTTATAGCATTCACGGCGAAAAGGACGCCTAATCGTTTTGTTTGGGTTAACCCCACGGATATATTTGTACATGGTGTATTTTGATAAAGATATAGCGCCTGGATACACCTACAAAGTGCGCACTTCATAAGAAGACCCGCTACAGAAGGAGTGCTACACAGAGCTATAGCTACATATGTAAGTAAAAAATTTGCCTTAACTTTCATTTCCCTAAATCCTTTTTCGAGCAATTAAATCTCTTTGTACCTTTCAATATTTTACTACAGAATATATTTCTCCAAGATGTTATGGAAGTGTAATAGCTATGAATACTGGAAGTCTATAGAAATGACGAGCGCTCTCAAACATGTATAGTTCATTTTCATTTTACGTCTTGATGAAACGCGGATGGATTGTTGCTAAACAAGAAACTTAAAACTTAGGGGGTGACGGTTAGCTCAGTCGGTAGAGCGTTGATCCTGTAATCCTGTGGTCCCTGGTTCGAGTCTGGCCAAGGGTGGAAAGCGGGGGATTGACCTTCGCTCAAATTACCTAGGCTAAGCGACTGCACAGGATTATTCACCACCACGGAATTTAAAATTAGCACAAATGAGTCTTCAGGCCATCCCTTTTTTAAAATAAAGACTTAAATTTCATTGACTATAATGGGGCTGTGTGCTTTTGAATCGTTTAAAACCAGCCGAAAGCTTATTCATGAAAATTGTTTTCCGACCGACAAACTGCATTCTCATAACAAGCTTAAACTTTGTTATGTCACTTCCACCGTTACGTATGAATCGCGACTACAGCGGTTAACACAACCCATTATAATACTCTACTGCAAAAAAAAAAAAAAAAAAAAAAAAAAAAAGAAAGAAAAACAGTGATTCTATTTAAACTCAAATGTATTGATACCCAGATTCTTTGAGTGGTCGCTTAGGAACATCAATTGCATGAGAATGTTTTATGCTTTGCACTATTAATAGAATGCACACAACTAACACATAACATAAATGTATACATTACTTAGTAGAATACTGCTTCTTTCGTGTAAACCATGCAATTTTTGCAGAAAATGTTTTTGCATCGAACACGGACTGGTAATACTCTTCAAAATACCCAATCCTAGAAAATATGATCGGACTCCAGCACATCGCGCTGATAATCCGGCCAGTATTAAATATGAAGGATATGGACAACAGTAATTCATGGTCTCTGGTGGATTGTCGATTTCGTTCAAGTTCTACTTGGACTTCACCAATATCATTGTGCATCTGTTAGCCGGTTTTGTTAAGTCTAGAATTTCTCTTTTGACAATCTATGTTCTTGTTAAGCGTATCCGCAACCATTAAAGTTTAAACTTTACAACACAATTAAACTTTCCCTGTTGTTGACACTAGTTCTAAATGTTCCTGAATGTCTCTCATTTGTCGTAACAGATCTTGAAGCAAACGCGATGGGTTTAATCTCTCCCTCAAGTTATTGCAGTAGACATGCTCTTAAATCACAGGAGCTTGAATCGGCAGTAACAAACGTTGGTCTGTTTATATCATAACAAGCACACATTATGTGCGGCTTTAGTAACATCATAACATCGTTGAATGACTTCTTTGTGAGGCGGTTTCCAAGTGAAAAAAGCCATCCTACTTTAAAAGCTTTAACATAGGTGGCATCACCTGCGACAGGTACGACACATACTTTTGAAGATCAGTCGCCATGCCAATTAATCAGCTTTATTCAGCTAGGCTTATTGGCTCCTTGACGCCACAGATAGCTTGGACTTTCGGGATAAGAGGTTCTTTTGATAACATTTGGCTTCAGTACACGAAACCCCTCATTCTGAGCCTACATTTGTTAAGACCTTAGGTGTGTATCTTGCTCAATATTTTCTTTTGCATGCTGAAGTGTTTGGGGCCAAAGGGACTTTAGATAATGACGCAGTCTATTAATACGAGAATCCATTCGGCGCTGATGTATGAGCTAAAACCATAGGGAAGTCTGTTGAACGTTTATCTATCAATGATGAATCAGATGCAATCTCCAGTAATATGAAATGGTTGCAGTCTCTTAAGCTGTTAGCTTTACAAATCTTTTCTCTCTCTCTCTCTCTCTCTCTCTCTCTCTCTCTCTCTCTCTCTCTCTCTCTCTATCTATCTCTCTCTCTCTCTCTCGTTCTGGACAGTCTGATTTAATTTTATGAGATCGACAACAATTCTCACCTTGAGGTTTATTAAAAACGACCTTGCTTACCTTTTCTATTCTAATAGTTGCATGCATTCTATCGAGCTTTCCAGGAGTTGTACTATGACACTGAGTAAACCACACACACCGGGTATATGTAAACCAGACCCCCATTTATCACTTCGGCTTTGGACTGACGTAAAGCATTAATGTTACCTCCTGGACTTGACAGCAGCACTAAAAAGAACTAGAGCTAAGACTTTGTGGTCAACTGCTGCCAGACTGTCTTTACAATAATTGTGTTATTAGAACGAGGACCCCGCTTCAACACTGCTTGTAAGCTCTTGATCGTCAGAGTGTTCTGGCATGTTATTGTTATTCACACTGAGTTGCGTCCATGAACATTAATAACTATACGAACGCACTAAAATGTGTACCCTTGGCGAAAATTATATTTTATACTTTATAGCTCAAGAGCCATCTGCCAAAGTGGCAACCCATCACATAATTACATAACTATTGTTGAGTAAATGGCAGTTCTTTAATGTCACCCAGAAATAGCATCAATTTCCAATCACATGCCAAAGCCTTACATATTTTATCATAGTTTAGACCGATGAAGTAGCAATACTACTAGGTAAATGTCAGCATCGAAAATTTAGAGTTAGATAAATTGTTAATCTCCATAAAAACTTCCACTCCAAAATCCAACAAATCTGTTTAATTTCGAAAATATTGTCTTGTAGACTAGGAAGCCATCACTATGGGTTTTCCAATGTGTTAAGCATTGGCTATCGTGATCCATAATGAAAATTTTGCGGGATATTATCGCAAAGTAACCTTTGAACGGGTTCCCCTGTTACTATGCTTATCATGCGTTGTCAACCAACCGACCAATTAGCGCCGATGACAGTTCTTGTCATGTGATCAACCATTTCCAATTTCTCGCGATCTGATGCGCAGTTTACATTTCTTTAAACCAAGATAAATGCATACTTTTTGAATATTATTTATCTTGGATAATAGTTTTATGTATACTGCACGTTTCATCTTATTTGATTTACATTTTTTCGAGTTTGCTGACCCTGCTGATCCCTACATGTGGTAGTTCTGGGTTTTTTGTCAAACAGGAAAGTTTCAACTTTCCACCGTCCTCCTTCCCTCTGACTACAGGGCATTGTAAGGTCGTCGGACGCGCAGTTATCACAAGTTTAGGAAGCCATGTCTTTTACTGGTTCGATACTTCGGCAATTCTTTGTGAGGTTGCGTACACTGCCTCTTTCTGTGACAGGCACGCTAACATTGTGGTGTTGCGACGATCTGTTACGGTATTGAGTAGTGTTGCCGCTCATTTCTACTTCTGACTCGGTGTTGAGTGGTTGTCACAGCGGTGTCGTACCTGTTACGGGTGCAACATTGTGACACTGTTTCGAATCGTAGCAGCGCCAACATGGTGTAAAAATCAATCACGTGTCACGCTACAAGGTCTCCTCCCGTCTTCACGACGATGTGCAGCTGGGTAAGGGTTTGTGTATTAATGTGAGGTCAATACATATAGTTCTTTTACAATCAAGTACAATGTACAATGGATGATCAAGTATGAGCTAATCCTGTCATTTCGACCATGGGATGGGTCAAGGCTGTTACGAGTTGTATGTGTCACAAGATACTACCCGTGGCAGTGACGCCTCGTTCTTGTGACGGCTCGCTGCTGTCATGAGTCGTGCATGCAACGACTCGCTGTTACACCCACCGATGGCAGTGACGGGTTCAGCATGTGACAGATCGCTGCTATCACGGGTCATGTATACAACGAGGCATTATTACACTCATTTGAAGATTTACTGTTACATTCTTCTATCAGCAACCGTTTGCCATCGTTACGATCCGTTAAGAGATCAATCTGGCTATCAGTTGTGACTGTCACGGGTCGGTGTTGGTACGACTCGTCCATATTGCGGGTCGTGTCTGTCACGATCCGTGACTACAACGAGTCGTCACAGAACCCGCTCGTGTCTGTGATGACTCGGTCAAATGTCACCTGCCACTGTGACGTGTATCGACACTCTCGTGTCGTGTGTCACGGCTTATTTTAAGAAGAGTTTTAACGGGATTATGCGGACTTTTTCATTCTTTTACAATTTATAGAAGATGTTTAAGTAGTGTTTTGTTTCTTTGACTATTATGTTGAGCTTCTGCAGTGGTAACTATTTACGTATAGCATGTGCTTTTGTTGTAAATTCGCTGACTCGTGTGCAACATCAAGAGGGCAGGGGACCCTAGCTCAAGGTGTGCTGCGAGTTTGTGCCGCTGGGGCATGCAGCCCTGTACATTGGATAGTCGCTGCGATCAACTTTCTCATCTTGAAGATTCGCCGTTCTCCTTTTTACTTCAACAGAAGGAAATAGCTAAAGTGCGTGATAAGAGCCGCAAAGAGTGAAAAGTCTTCTGTATCCGTTCAAACTCGTTCACCCTTTGCGCTGCCCACAGTAGATAACTCAGACACAGAAGGGTCATGACAATCAAAGGAACTCAAGCTCAAGTCTCCCATCTGCACTGTCTGATGTCACTATGTGGATACCAGGGATTGATTTCGAAGACCCAGGTCAAGTAGACGTGACGTCTGCGATGGGCACTCGTGCCGTTATCGCAACTCCGGCTATACAATTCCTATTCAATCTGTATTAGAACCCCTTTGCTTGATGATCTCACTTTTGAGACAAATAGATTAGCTCAGGATGTACCTCTACAGCAGTTACCGATCACGAATCAATTGGACTTAAACATTAATACGGCCGTAAAACACGCTTTATCAAGGACGTTACCGCAAAGATAAGAGCTTTCCCCCCCTTAAAGCAATTCGCCTTGAGAAACTCACACCTGGATACGCTGAATCATACTTCGAATAAAGAACTTCAGATTTTACGCAGTCGTGCATCCAAATTCGGGTCAGTGGCTTCGGCAACCTCAGGGCTTAATTCAATTCCATCGGCCACTGTTACCATGGAATCATCCTCGCCTAAGGACACAGCCTCCGTCGCTACCTTTCATGGCCCATATTTACCCATTGACGGGAAGTAAATATCGTTTACGATAAGATTCCATTATGGATCGTCATCTTCTTCAGCACGTAATTCATCGTTGGGTGAGGAGGAACCAGTGATGACATGCAAGCAAGAACAGATTCCATCGGCACATGAGCAGAATCGGCTGTACATAACACCCCCGTCACCCGTTTTGACTGCAGTATCGCGTCCTACGCCGCTGGCAACTATCCATGCTTCCGTCTTATCCTACTCCATGTCATATCACGCCTCTCCCCGGGTGATGAGCCCGGAAGATTACAAGCCGTTGTGGGCCTGTGCGTATCCAGACTCCGGGTGTTGGGGTTCTTCCAGATGAATAGGAAGAAGCGTCAACAGTTGATTTTTCAGCAGCGAACTTTTCCTTCAAAGACATTATTAAGTTTATTGCGGATAATTCGTCTGCTTCTCTCCCAGTTTCAAAGCAGAGATTAGTAGGCGGTCGGCTTACTTCGCGGCCCAATCACAAACGCCTCCGTGCGAAGATTTTATTGGACTATCCACGGCTCCATATGTGTCGAACGTTTTTGAAACCAGGATGGACGAGTTGCAGACGCTGCAGGATGTTCGTCCTCGTCACTGGTCTCTACTTCTAAGTCCAAGTTTTTACATGTGAAAACGGCTGCATATCAATCCAATGACGGCGTGTTGCAGACTCAACCTCTCACGCCTCCCCCTGAGATGGGCCAGTGACTTCCTAACGTCAACCCTGAGTCCAACGTTCCGCTGATTGAACGTGACTGCAGGTATTTAGTGGAAGTGGCAAGGAAGAGTTTGCGTACCCTTTGGTTTCAAGATGCGGTTTTCCAAGCACTTAGAAAATTTGTCGATCCCGGAACAAATGCTTTATTCGGCCGTGTAATTGATCCGTCGTTGCAGCGTCGTCTGATTTGTTGAAACGCCACGACTACATACTTACATCGTTGGTCGTTCTTCGACGAGATCAAGTGTCTCATCACTCGAATATAAACACACAGGATGCGCGAAAGCTTTGGTTTGCACCAATAGACGGACACCTTGAGTTATTTCCTCCGGAAATACTGAAGAATGTAATCGAGTCAGCGCTAGTAAAATCACAGGATGCACTGATGCACAAAGCACTGACGCCACACGAGATTAAGTCAAGGCAGCGGCACTCGGTGATCCCTCCCACGGCAACGCGGAAGAAGAGACCAGATCCAGTGCCAGTGTCGACGCCACAAGTCAAGAAGCAAAAGCTGGACACAAAAAGCAGATTCCCATTCCTAAGTAGAGGCAGTAACCAATCAAAGTATCCGACACATATCGGACGTCGCTCTCTACCAGATACTTTATATTTTTGTGAAGAGTTGGTTTATCCCTTTCCCAAATCGAGAGTAAACGTGCCTGAAGGGGGAAGGCTAAAGAGTTTTTGGCAAGCTTGATAAGCGTTAGAAGCTCCTAAACACATAGTCCGGTGGTTGCGTTTGGTGTACCCCTTATGGTTGGGTAATCAAATCCTTCCTCCGCTAGTGAAGCTTCCCAGTCCTTATTTAGTCAGGTTGTACGAGCACCAGCCAGAAAAACAGCTGGCTTTGCAAACAATTATTCAAGATCTGATAGAAACGAAAGCCATAGAAAGGATGCCTATAAGCACTCGTAGGTTTTTTCAGTCAGATCTTTCTTGTTCCGAAAAAGTCGTCTTGTAATAGACTTCTCACATCTTTATCAGTTAATACTCCTGACATCGTTCAATATGGACACTCCACAATTGATCAAATCCACCCTTAATTGGGGCATTTGGGCCATTTTAGTGGATCTGTCAGATGCATACCTACACATTCGTTATCTGGCCTTCAAGAGAGGATATCTAATTATTGGTTTCTTTCCCTACCGTTCGGCTTGTCGACAGGCACTGTTTGTGCTTACACAGGTCACGAGGCTGGTCAAACGTCTGGGTGGTCAAATAGGTTTGCTCATTTTAGAAACAGGCAGGTTCTTCTAACTCAGTTGGAAATAATTTTGAAACAGTGCGATATCCTTGGTCTGTTGATCAATCGCAGCAAGTTCGAATTGCTCCCGGCTCAGCAGATAAAAGTTTTTGGGAGAAATTTCTAGATTTTGGAAGGGCCAGGGCGTTTCCTATTCAAAATCGGGTGCAAAAAATAATGTGTCTCATTGCACATGTCGTAACTCGTCCCAAGCCTCGCGTCTCCTAATAAAAATCGCTTCTCGGTCCATTGGTAACAACGGCAAAGACAGTCGAACTAGGCAGGTGTCATTTTCGAGAATTTCAACGGTTTGTGTTGAAGGCCTTGCGTCGCGGCAGGTTGCCGGATCATCGGATACGTCTTTCCTTGTTAGCTCTCAGGGATCTCGATTGGTGGTCGTGTCAACTCAATGTTCTTAAAGGTGTGCCTTTCACTCTTCCAGCAGGTACAGACCAATGCTTCTTTTTCTTTTTCTAGGCAGACTCACGGAGGGGTCATTGGTCGAATCACGAGCGCAGATTGCATATAAATGTATTGCAAATGAAGGCAGTGTTTCTTGCTTGCCAAACTCTGCAAAGTTTTCAAGGGTCACATTGTTCAGTTTCTGGTAGATACTCAGACAGTGGTGTCTTATTTGTCCAAACAGGGCGGCACGCGTTCACCGACCTTGTCTCGTCTCACCAAGCAGGTCCTCTTCCATGCTCGCAACTGTTTTTACCATTCAAACATCACACATTGCAGGCAGTTTGAATGTTCTGGCCAATTTTGCTTCACAGATGGGCGAGGTAGTTCCCACCAGGGTACATTTCTCCGTGCCCGGACTTAGCAGCAATGGCGATCGATGCGTTACTGTGTCACTGGCCACCAGCGGTATTGTATGCTTTTCCACCGTCTCCTCTATTGATGAAGGTTCTCATGAAGATTTGATACAAGAGACCAAACCGTCTCTTGCTAGTAGCTTCCGACTTCCAGAACTGCCTTGCTTTCCTTTGTTGATGCGGTAACCGCTCATCAAGTGTCGGTCGTTTCCCCTGGACCATGGCAGTCTGCATCAATCTCATTGGGAATATTATCACCGAAATCATCAAATATTTCGTCTGAAACTACGGTTTATAGGTTTTTTTCTGAAAGCCAAGGGTTTCTCTCAAAAAAGTTATGCAGAGAATAGAAGGATTAACAAAGATTCAGCGAGTAAAGTCTACTTGTCAGATTGGCGACTATAGGCGAGTCATGGTGTCTTGATAGGGGTATCGATCAGCTACGGCAGTGACAGTGCCGACTTTCTTTCTTAACTTGTTCGAAGTCAGGAAGGTGTCAGTTAGATCGGTTATGTTATACCGCTCGACTCTCGCGTTCATTTTGAAGCGTGCATCCGGTTATGATTTGTCCACATGTGATATATTGACGGATTTACTCAAGTTGTTTCAACTGGAGCGCCCTATTTCTGAACAGTGGTGCCTTGGGATTTGTCGCTGGTCTTGAAATATCTAACGTCTCCACTTTATCATCACTCAATTATTTCAGACAAGTGACTTACCTTGAAATGTGTATTTCTTTCGGCACTGGCGTCTGGCAAGCGCCGCTGGAAAATACAGACCTTACAAAACTGTATCAATCAAGTTAATGGTTCGTGGGAGGGGGTGGTCCTACAACCGTTACCGTCTTTTTTTAGCAAGATGTACACTGCGACCAAGGGCATAGGTACATTTAAGCAGATTGTGATACTAGCCTTGCCGGATGAGAGGTTACGTGGTAGTTTCGACACTGAGTCGTTATACTCAGTCTCCCTACTACGACGCAGATATAGTAAACGTAGTACGTTACAGCCTCGTCTATTTATATTTTTCATGGGTAGTATCACAGTAGATCATGTCATCATATACAACTAGTGCGTTGAATAATTTGCATAGTCGTGATCCTTTTGTTCGAGTCTCCCATAGTGATGGCTTCGTAATCTGCAAGACGATATTTTCGAAATTAAAAATGAAGTATTTAATTTCTTAAAACTTATCTTTTAATAAAATATCTTGTAGAACTAGAAGCCATCTTGCGAATTATAACCGCCCACCTCTCCATCAATTGGGATCGTGAGGTACGACAAGTTGCGTATTGTTCGATCACATGACAGGAACTGCACCGACGCAGATTGGCCGGTTGGTTGACAACGCACGATAAACATAGTAACAGAGGCAAACTGTTCATAATTTACTTTCCGGTAATATACCGCAAAATTTCTATTATGGATCGCGATAACCAATGTTTAAGACATTGGAAAACCAATAGTGATGGCTTCTATATTTACAAGATATTTTACTCACAAAAATTAGTATTAAGAAATTAAATACTTCGGTTTATGGACCACCAGTCCGTAATGGCCAGAGGCCGCAACCAAGACTCAAAATCATAGTCTTGGCATTTGTACTCCATCTCTTGAATAACACTGAGGGGGAAGGAAGCTTGCAGAGGAAAACCAGTCTGAAATGGACATCACTCGTGGTAATCCGGTCTCAGCAACCTGATGGCGATTTCCGTAAACACGTTAAGAGTATGCTTCTGCAGCTTGTGCAACATACAATGTTTCGGAATTGCCAGAGATATTTCACAACGGTAGATTGAGTTTTTTATATCAAAATGAGCTAGATCCAAACACTTTAAATTTACGAACAGCTATTTTAGCCTTGTCTATTTTTACTTGATTTTACAAGTGCACAAAACACGCAGCTCTGGTCTTAAAGCAATGGGTTCTACTTTACTTCAAGCAACAAATGCTTTAGAACACAGCGACAAAAGGTGACTGTTATCGCACGAAAGTGAAAAAGTAAAAAATAATCAAAACCCAGCAGTTACGGTTCTATGCTTTCGGTTTTCTGTAGGGGTTCATTTGATCAGGGCTTGATTGCAAGCCTCGATATGTAAAGTTTTCTCAAGCAAAGGTCACCATTTGTCTATCCAAATATAAAAGCAGAAATCAAACGATCAATGCCAAAAAACGTGCTTTCGAACGTGTTACTTGAATGACTAAACTCAAGTTGACCTATCGATCAATGGAATGAAATTTAAATAAAGCATTCGATTAATAATAACAAATAAATATGCGTGTTTTCATTTAATTTTTGAATTGTCAAACAAATCGTGTGAGGCGAACACAAATTCTGATGTATGTAAATTGGTTATTATTGCAATAAAATCCATAAATTTCTTTCAATATAGTTTGATTAAATTTTTACAATATTACAACCAGGTTGAGTTATTGATTGTACCAACTAGTTTTCACTTGAAGTGGTATGTCACCCATATTATACAGGTATGTGGAATCATATATACAAGCAGTAAAACCAGTAAAAATACCTGAAAAAAATGCTTTTAAAGGAAATTTTCATACTTACAGCATTTTTGTTGTCTTTCACACAAGGGAAGTTATTGTTTTATAATTTAAAAATAAAATTACGGACAGTTAATGGTGATTACTAGTCGGAATCGGAATCCTAACTATCTTGTAATAATTTAATAGATCAAACTAAACAGGAGCAGTTCAAATTCTATATATATATATACATACATATATATATATATATATATATATATATATATATATATATATATATATATATATATATATATATATATATATATATATATATATCTTTGGTGCAACCGAAGTCGAAAAAAGCAAATTACTTGGGAACAAACTCATTCAGTTGGCAGCATAAAAATGTTAGGAATATATACTATTGTATCTATTTGACGCAGGTGTCGACAAGCAATGTATTAATGGGAAGTATCTGAAAGAAGTGCGCTATGGAGACACATATTTCAGTGTGATGATTGGAAATGGCATGAATGACCACAAGGTGCAATCGGCAATATACGGAAGTCGCAAGAGTTGCAAATATACATCTACGATAGCAATCAAATCACCATTTACTTCCAAGGCTTTCAACATCACACACCTGTGCTTAGAGATTAAAAATGGTAAAATTTAAAAATTGTTATGCAAGGTCAAAACGCCCTGTAATGAAACAACATTTGAAAACTAATTCCACGAGTCAACAGTTACGTTCATTGAAAATATTTCACAGTTGTGTTATAGATTAGTTATTCGCACCATAAATACGAATATGATCATTGTATTTGTTTCACAAGTGCGTTATAGATCTTCAGTTTGCATCATCAATATTAGTTGTAAAAAACTATTTCAAGCGCTGTCAGTAAGTATAGAAGTTGAAAGTGAAGATTCTGGGTGCGGCAAACAATCCAATGGGAATTGTTATAAGCTGGGAAACGTTCTTTCACGTTTATCACCGGTAAGTTTTAATTTGATCCTGAAATTAAAGATAAATGAGTTAGTTAGTTAGTTATTTGATTGGTTTAACGACACCGCCAACCTGTTGCAGGTCATATTGTGTCAATCCTGGTAACTTTGTCGAATTTATACTTTATTGATTAAAAATGGTTATAAAATAAAATCTTAAATATACTAAAAAATATACTAAAAATTGACTTAATGGTAGTCTACACATAGGAATACATATTAATCTCTTGTAAAAATTCTAGGACCTTGTTGGAATTTACCTTCTCAAAGAGCTCTCTCATGGAATCAACTCTATAATAACGGGGGCGAATGTGATTGAAGTCTATACAATCTATCAAGATGTGTTTTACTGTATACCGTTCCTGACAACTTATACATTCGGGTTGTGGTTCACCTCTTAAGAGGTGTTTGTGAGTAGTGTAAGAATGTCCTATTCTTAATCTGTGAATTACCATATCGTCGCGAAGGCCATTTAGGGAGGGCAATTTGCGCCCTACCACAGGGTTAATTTGGTATAGCTTATTGTTGGTTTGTTCATCCCAATATTGTTGCCATAGATTTTTGACATATCTAGAAATATGGCACTTAAAATCTGATGACGGTATAAGGAAATCCGAGCAGTCTTGGTTTAACGCTTCTTTGGCGCCTTTGTCGGCTGCCTCGTTGCCCGGGATTCCAACGTGGCTCGGTACCCAAAAAAATATTATCTCTTTGCCAGCTTTTACCACTTCGTCGTGTTTTTCTATCAAGTCCAAAATTATTGGGTTGGATACCTGTAAGTTTTCTAGTGACTCAAGCACTGACATGGAGTCCACGCACAATATGAATTTTTTGTAGCGGCTAATCTTGACAATTTGCTTAGCTAGCTGCAGTGCTCTAACTTCTGCAGAGAAAAAAGAAGACCCATCAGGAAGCCTGGTTCTGAATGTATTATTTTCTGTGACAATAGCTGCTGCAGCCTTGTCCTCAAGTTTGGAACCATCGGTATATATGAAATGGTAGTCATTATAATTATCCTTTAATTTTGCAAATTTTGACTGAAATACACACGGGTTAGTTCGTTCTTTTGTGGACTCAGAAAGAGTCTTCAAGACCACAGGTTTCGTTAACTTCCAAGGGGGTTGGTTAGATATTTTGTAATTTGCAACAGATTCAACGATTATACCTGCTTCTTGCAGGTGTGTTATAATCCTAGTTCCAAAGGGGGGATAGCATTGGTACCTCTATCCGCATAATGTGATCCGAAAACAATCTGATGAGTAGGGTTATTTCTATTGGCGTAAAGTTTTATACAATACTGCATGGCAAGTTTTAACCGCCGTATATTGAGAGGTTGTTCATTTGCCTCAACGTGTAAACTGTCGGCTGGGGATGTTCTAAAGGCATTTAAACATTTTCTTGTAATGTCTGGGTAGTCTGAAAAATTTTTGAGAGCTTGTTTACGAAGCGCTATCGATTCTTTACAAGCGTCATTAAACCACGGTTTGTGTGGTTTCTTGCGGGATCCTGATGTCTTTGGGATAGATTTTTCACACACTCCATGGAGAAGAAAGGAAAATAATGAGATATGTTCGTCTTCATCATCAGTAAAATGTTTCCTTTTGATACTCTGATGACATAATTCTTGGAATTCTGACCAGTCTGCTTTCTGAAACTTCCATTTTGGGGATCTTTTTTCGTGGTATGCTTTAGACTCAGACAATAAAATAGGAAAGTGGTCACTGCCGTGGAGATCACCTAACACTTTCCAATTATAGTCAAGATATAAATTAGCAGATGCTATAGAAAGGTCAATAGAGGTTTTTGAACCAGTACCAGGGTGAAGATATGTGTATGACTTGTCGTTGAAAATGGTTAAATTATGATGGTTAAGGAGATTTTCTACCAATTTTCCCTTCAAATCTACGCAACTATTGCCCCACAATGTACTGTGAGCATTAAAGTCGCCCACGAATAGGACTGGCTTAGGTAACTGATTTATTAGGTCATTCAACTCTTCTAGTTGAGGTCTCAAATGTGGTGGCAAATAAATATTACAAATTGTGAAAGTTTTGCCAAGCGTGATACGAATCGCCTGGGTCTGGAAAGGCGTATTTAGTTTAATTTCGCTTTGTAAGAGATCACTTCGAACAAACATAGCGATTCCACCCGTCGCTCTGTCATCCGATGAGGGTTTGTTGTATGACGTATATCCTCTAAGTTTTGGTGGATTGTCGTTTTTGCTGAATGTTTCCTGAAGACAAAATACTGCCGGATCATTTAAGTGCATAAGTGTTAACAATTCATGGTAGTTGGTCCAAAAACCTCTGATATTCCAATGAATTATTGTCATCGTTACTTGCTAAGAGCTCTATTTCTGTTAATAGTTACTTTCGGAGGCTTTTCATTTGAGCGGGGTGGCTTAGGGGAGGTTCTGCCTGCAGGTCTCCCATCGCCAGCATCCATAAGGGGGGAGTATCTATTCCCACTCCCCCCTTATGGATGCTGGCGATGGGAGACCTGATAAATGAAATCTTGAAAAGCTATACGTTTCTTAAAACATCAGTGAGATGGTTAAAAACCTCATTTTATTCCTAAACATAAGTGAATAACAGTATATAAAGCATTTCCCGAATGATGGTTTGTCTTGCAGTATGTCACTGACGATACTAACGCCTGGATTACAGTTTGCCCTCCCCAAGCTCTTGGTTTAGAAGCAACGACTATGTACTTGGACATAGAACAGGGAAGACCAGGAAAAACTCGTTTCCGAAATTTACACATGCAAGCTTGCGTTGATTAATTCCAGATTAGTTTTGATGTTCTGCAAAAAATTGCGATAACAGCAAATTATGTACAATGAACGCACATTTTTAACGCACTCATGGGATTATTCCACGTGACCATAATATAGGGAGAAGAGCTATCCGCAGTCTGGAGATCACAATGTTCAATTACCTGTAGCTATCGCACATTACTGTGTATTTTAATCATACAATGTTTGAAAATGCTTCTTCGTTGAAATCATCATGGGAAAAAAGAACGCCTACTTTATTCCCATCCGAGATATCATTAACTAAGTACAAACGGGCTTCTAGGATCGCCTAAAAGTGATGTAATCACTTTAAGATGTCAATGAAATTTAGAAAAATCCGCTTAAACTCTAGCGGATCTTCAAAACCTTGTGCTACTCCTAAAAACACAAAAGAGAGCTGACTAAACTTAAATGTCTTTTTAAAATGCGGCCCATTTAGCCAATTTCTGGCGGATCGCCAAAAAAGTAACTTTTCAAGAGAGGTCCGTCTACTGAACATTTATGCAATATTTGCATGAAAGTTGCGGAAGAAGCATTTTGAAAACTCGCTACTATTTTTTGAAATGCCCACCCCCCCCCCCCCCAATTTGGACAAAGTAACGTTTCAAAA
Source organism: Protula sp. h YS-2021 (assembly GCA_949752745.1). NCBI lineage: Eukaryota > Metazoa > Annelida > Polychaeta > Sabellida > Serpulidae > Protula > Protula sp. h YS-2021. The sequence goes on along the minus strand of OX457030.1, from coordinate 43,116,515 downwards.
CAAGACCGCCCGGTAAACATTTATGGAAATTTTGAAGGCAATCCTATCCAAATTGTCAAGAAAACAGCTTTTAAAAAATTGTTACCCCAAAATAAAAATGCCTCTATTTGACCAATTTTTGGTGGACCGCTAAAAATATCAAAATAGGCCTACCCAGTAAACATTCGTACAAAATTTAAAGATAATCTGATCCAAATTGTGGGAAAAGAAACATTTTGAAAATTGCTTGCCAGAAAATTATAAATGCAACCCCCTTAATCAACTTTGGTATATAGCCAAAAAAGTAACTTTTCAAGAGAGGGCAGACTAATTTAAAATGCTCCCTATTTGCCTAAGTTTTCGCCAAAAACCTTTGAGAGAGGTCTACTCAGTAAACATTCGTACAAAATTTGAAAGGAATGTGATCCAAAGTGTGGGAATAGAAGCATTTTGAAAACTGCCTCCAAAAAAATTAAAATGCTCCTCATTAAGCCAATTCTCTTTTGGATCGCCAAAAAAGTAGCTTTCAAGAGAAGATAAACAGGTGAACATTTCTGCAAAATTGGAAAGTAATCCGATCAAAATTGTGGAAGAAGCATTTTGAAAATGGCCACCCAAAATTATAAATGCCTCCCATTTCGCCAATTTTCGCGGATTGCCAAACAAAGTTAGTTCCGATCTAAATTGTAGCAGAAGCATTTTGAAAACTGGCTACCAATAAATTAAAAAATACCCCCATTTGCTCAATTTTTGTGGAAGGCCAAGAAAGTAATTTTCAGAGGCCTTTCTTGTAAAGATTTCCGCAAAATGTGAAGATAAACTGATCAAAATTGTATAATTTTTAAAGACAGACCTACCTAGAGAACATTCGTATAAAATTGGATAGGAGACATCGCATTTTGGAAAACAATTCACAAAGGAATTTTGCAACTTTTGAGATGACCTGTAATATTGGTGTGAAATTTGAAGTCTCTCCAAGTCCAACTTCTTTGTTAATTTGATAAATTACTACATGTACTGTAGAAACACTATTCATTATGAACAAAAATGTCCAGGGACATTCACCATGCCTGGACTATTTTCAATGTACCTCACATTAATTTTGTCATAATTCACCATGCTAACTGTTATCAAACATAATATTTGATATGTATTGTAAATAAAATTGCCAACTCCCCCCATTGTTTCTTTTTTTCATGTCAAGCTTGGTTACCTTTATCTAAAAATATGGGTTCACTTAACCATTGATTTTTTTTCGCTCGCTTACGCGACGCAGTGTTACAAAATGCGTCCCTGGTAAAGTCATGCGTCCCGGACGCAAGCAGTACGTCCGAAGCATTAATCTGTATCCACTATTTCACTATTTTTGCAAAGTTACGGTACACAAAGAAGAAATGCACAGCGCTCGATCCATAAATGACAAGAATGTCCAGGGACATTGCAACCAGCCGAGCCCAACGCTATTGCTTACAAAATAATACAGTCAATTGTTTTATAAATAAAATATGACTGCACCAAAGACATTTTTCCGGGAGATGGACCCTGTCTGAATATATTACCCTCCCTCCCATTCCCAACAACAAAATCGGTCAAAAATTAATCAATTTAATTACTAGGCTGGAATTTTATTTATTTGTTTTTTTTTTTTGAAATATAGATACTTGTGTCACTTGTCGTTTTATTTTATTGCAAAGACAAAATGACAGGAATTCACCACGACTAATGCACCACCAAAACTACTGTCATATTTTTACAGATCAAATTTACTAAACAATGAAGGCAGACATAGCTTTCTCTCTCCTTATGGCTTTTAATTGTGACCTGCCACTCAAACACAACTGACTTCAAGGATCAGGTCGGATCCAACTTTTCGTGAAGGGGGGGGGGGGGGGGGGCGAGGTTTCAACTCCTGACACCTTGAGTTTAAAAGTTTCAGAAAACCCAATGCTTAAGTTACTTTTTCGAACTTAGGGGGGGGGGGGGGAGGGGTCGCAACCCCTGAACCTCCCTCCTGGTCATGGCGAAATCAGGCTTCTGTTAACACTGCATTAAGACACGCATACACAACACGGCTTTTTCTACAGATTCAATCTGGTCAAAAGTAAATATATTCGTATGTCGGGATGGGGGTAGGGTGGTGGTGGGGGGCAGCAGGGGGGAGGGAGGGGAAAGGAAGGGCGAGAAAGAGATGTTAGAATCAACTACTGCCACACAGATATTGTAGATATATGTAAAAATATATACCAAAATATACAAATTTCTGACAATTTTTAAAGTCCCGTCATTATGGCTCTTTTCTGACCGATCGCGAAAATTTTCCGGTACATCCAACCAAAACTGTAGCAGATGCATTTTGAAAAAAAAGTTCACCAAAATTTTCAAATCCTGTCATTTCGAACTTTTTTCGGCCGATCGTAAAAAGAGTAATTTTGCGGTAGAGATCCACCAAGTGATTGTACATATGCAATAACTAAAGGATCCAACAAAACTGTAGGCTGTAGGAGGAGATACATTTTGAAAAAAAGTTCACCAAAATTTTCAAAGTCCCGTCATTTCGGCTGTTTTTGGCCGACCACGAAAAAAGTAATTTTCCGGTAGAGCACCACCTGGAGATTGAACATGTGTAATTGCAAGGTCCGATTAAAACTGTAGGAGGAGATGCATTTTGAAACATTTCTGACACACACATACATACACACATACTCGGCTACGTCGCGAAACGAACGACGAATCGCGATTTCTGCTCCAAATCGCGAAATGTACGCCAAAAATCTAACTCCGTTATTAGGGACTTTTCAAACATAAGTTGTATATGAAAATCTCGGTATTTTTTTACATTCAATACCGAAAGCGAAAGTATAGAAAAGACAACAGATTAAGAAAAATTTAACAAAGCACGAATCCTGCGAAACGCAATATTTGTGTTTACACAATTTGCATATTTTAAACCATTATTTGTTATCTGCAACTATGTTGCTGTGAGCCTGTGTAAAATGTAATCAAACCGATTTTTGTTTATAAACAAAGGCCACGTGCTTTCTGTAAAAGACTATCAGAGAAACACTAAATAAAAGCCAAACAAGCGTCGAGTTCGTTTTCTTTTATTTACAACATAACCCTGCTGAATATTTATTTTCTTTCTTTTCTATACACAAACTATTTAACATCCATGGAACAGTTACAAAATAGTGAGGAGCAGAACAAAAGATATTTAAACAGATGAACGTTTAAAAACATAGATTTATACTATACATATGAATGTTTAATAAACAAAATATAGATTTATATAGATGAATGCTTAAATGCTTACACAATCCTGCGAAATGTGCGAACAACAAAATTTTCTTTATCACGAAAACATTGGAAAAGGTTTGAGACCTCGCGACGTTCATAAATTTAAAGTTGGTCACTTCGCATAAGAACAGTGAACTACAAATAACACGGTTAAAACTTTCGAACCGACAAGCGAAATATACGTTCATACACAACCATGCGAAATGTACGTATACAACCATGTATGTGACCGGGTCTCAAACTTTAAAAATTTCGGTGTTCGCACATTTCGCATGATTACTACGTACTAAAATCGGTGACTTTGTATGAGAAAGTGAACTGCCAATAACACAATTAAAACTTTCAAACTGACATGCAAATGCACGTACACAACCACGCGAAATGCGCGAACACCAAAATTTTCTTAATCAGGGCAACGTCGGCAAAATTTCCAAGTTTTTGAGACCCTGTCACATATCATTTGCTCGTACTACAAAATCTCGCAACGTTCATAAATTTAAAAACGGTCACTTCGTGTAAGAACAGTGAACTTCAAATAACACTTAAAACTTTCGAACTGACAAGCGAAACGCACGTTCATACACAACCATGCGAAATGTACGTACAACCACGCAACTTTTATGAAGCAACTATTTCTTTTTTAAACACATCAGCAAACTTGGCAGGTTTTGTGACCCTGTCACATGAAACTTGCCCGTACTACCCATCACCGCCACTTTCATAAATTTACAGTCGGTCACTTTGTACGAGAAAAGTTAAATGCAAATAACAAATTGAAACTAACACATTGAAACTTTCAAACTGATACGCGAAACGTACGTACACAACCATACGAAATGTACAAATCCAAACACTTCTTTTTAAATACCTCGGCAAATTTGGCAGGTTTTGAGACCCCGTCACATGAAAATTGCCCATACTACCCAGCCCTGCGACGTTCATAAAGTTAAAGTCAGTCACTTCGTATAAGAACAGTGAAGTGCAAGATAAGTGATACAACGAAAACTCCCCGCACTTGTGTACAGGATCACACACGCAAGACATCAAAGCGAAATGTCCCCAAAATAGCCTTTTATTTTTTTAAAACGGATCTGAAGCTTCATCCTTTTTTTATTTTTCTTGTACACATTTGAAAGGTATGCCCGCAACTGAACTTTGTTCCTGTGTCCTAAAATATCACTTTCCTTAGAAAGATATGACTTGCTTTCTTTCATCATTGGCGGCTTGTATCAGTCAATGTGGCCTTGGAAATGCTTATGCACCGCTGTTTTCCTCTGTTGTCCATGGCCTACTCGGAACTGTAAAATAACTTGCACAAGTGCAAAAACATGTGTATCTAGCAAAATAAATTTGTGAGTTTACATTGAACTGTAGAGCATTGCAAAAGATAAGGCGAGGTTGTACAAGCAAGCGAAATGAACAGATGTTATTAAATTAATTAAACTCTGCGGTTAATTTTCTTATAATGCCAATGTTTGATTCTAATGTAACGTCCTTATTTCATCCTTGAACAATTTAAAGCTCAGCCGCACAGGACACGCACGTCACAATTCTGGCAGCAGTCCGTTTCGCTTCAGTCTTACAAGTTCCGGTTCAGTAAAGCAATGAAACTGCCCTTCGGACCACACTCACACAAAAGAAATGTTGAATGAAACAAGAAACACGGGTCAAGCAAAATGCCGTATATTCGCCCACCTGTGATTACCTGAAATCGGTGCAGGGATATTTTCCGCTGCTCTCTTAATCTGTGTATCGGCTTGGTTAACATCCGAACTGTCATTACTATCTTTAATGGGTCCCCCAACAATTTCACCCACAAAATGGGCCAAGTGCCTCTGATCCTTGCCGCATAACCTTTGTGCGGCTTCTGCCTAGAACTTGATGTATCCCTTTCCGGGGTTTTACACACCTCTGCAGAAAAAATGACGGAATGCTTAATCATTTCATTCCATACAAGTTTAGACGCACATAAATCATTAAAAAATCATGCGAAAACACACACACACACATACTTTTTATCATTCCAAGGCGTGAGCACAAAGATTACACGTACACAATGGTCATTTCAATTTCCCTCCCACGCAAGTTACAGAGAGAACAGATACCGAAGAAAAAAAAATAGCTGGTATACGAATGATAAAATCTCGCATATACAGTCCGTTTAGCATTGAGAGCGTGCAGCTGGCAATAGGGGGATTCAGCACTTCATCTAAGATACTGAAAAAATAAAGTCCTGTTTGGCCTGATGCTTCTGGCTAGATAATGGAACCTGTTAACTTGTGAAGCACTATCATGAAAAACTCAACAGAAAGGGAGGCTGGCAAACAATAAAACAAAGCAAAATAGACATTTAACAAAATCACAGGGAACGAAAAGACAAATGTATCTGTCATTTCTTAATAACATATTACCAATTCCCACAACCTTAGGAAACGGTTTGAGCTTTCTAGGATGAAAGAATTTTTAAAATCATACATCACTCTCAGCTGATGCAAGGAAGTCACTTCTGGCCTTGTCAAGGTTTTTTTTCAATTATTACAGGAGCAAAAAAAAATGCTACAATACACAGGTCTTTCAACTCTACAAAAGTATAATTTCTGCGTATTGGACGTGGTCATTCCACAAGAACACACAAACAACAAACAGGAATCTAAATCTACCTGGTTTTACAGGACGTCGACGACCTCGAAAGGAAAGCAATACAAAAAATGTTTAAAAACTTACGCAAAGTCAAAATCGCAAAACGAGACTTCTATATTCCCCTCAGGGTCCCGGCCTTCCAGGCCACCACTTCTTTCTATACAGGTAAAGCACAGCGTCGCCTGTTCTGTAACGCTGCAGATCAACGAACTTCTCTGGGACCTTTGTTTTCTTATACCACAATTTTTCCGTGACATCTGTGAACGCAATAAGAGAATTATCATTAGTTGAATTTAATGGGAATTTGAAATAACGACAACACAAGCCATAAATCCATGGGAAACTAACCGACAAGTGACCTGATACATTTTGTGTAGCACTGTGATTTTCTATGTTTTTTATTGCCATGGCCATATCGGGGCCCCCTGCCACACTATACTGATATGGGACATTCAAGATCTCTCTAACCTTTGTATGTGGAGTGCCTCACGGGGTAGCAAGGAGGAATCCCAATCTTAAGTATGACCCGAAAGCGTTTTGAACCCATGACCTCTGAAATCGACAGCATCAGCTATAACTGCGCGAAATTGACCAATTGTTTCATTTTCTAAGAAACCATCCATTTAGCACGTACGCAGAGGGTGGGGGTTGGGTCTCTGGCAAAGTGTATGCATTACGTGATTTTAAATATGTATCAGAATATTGCATTGTATTAAGCGTTCAAGCGGAGGGTGGGGGGGGGGGGGCAAAGCATACGGACCACCTTCGGTGGGAGGCGGTTAAAAATTGGCAAAGGTCTGTGTACGTACTAACAGAGCTGGAAATTAGCGGGGGTCCGAGACCCCCGCTTTTTGGTCGGACCCCTTCTTCGAGCTACCCAGGGTCCGACTGACTCGTGACAAATCGGGCCTTCTTGCGCCCTTTTTTTTATATTAACACTGTTCGGACCCTCCGCAAATAGCTTTGGATCCGCCTGTTTCAAAGACCCTGGTCCCAAGGACCCGGGCCTAAAAAAGCTAGTTTCCAGTCCTGGTACTACTAAATGGATGGCCACTTACAAAAAATTGTAAACCAAGAAATCCATGAAATGACAACATCGACAGCATTTTCAAACGAAACTGACCGACAATATTCTTGTAACAAACATTTCTTAAAACTTAAATTCGTAAAATGACAAGATATGTTCGCCCAGCATTTGTATTTTTACAGCAGCATCTTACACATTTTTCAAAAAATGCCACAAATCACACAAAATACGCTAAGACAACATTTTCTCGTGATTTACAAAATAACTGCGCTTTTAACATGTATGTATTTACCTTTCTGGTAAATCCTTATGGACTTTTTATCCACTTCAATTTTTTATAAAATTATCCACATGTTGTCCTGGACGCTTTCTGCATTGAAAATGATGCCCTCAAGAGCAAAGCCACGCGTATACACCGCGTGACAGCTTAATTTGCATACTGGGTCAAAACATAAAATATTTACGTTCATGTACACAGTGTTTCCCAGGTAATTTCATTCCAAACCTACACGTATCTTTTATAACATAACTAACATAATCTAAAAATGTCACTAAACAAACCTTTTAATGCGAGAAAACCTTCACAAAATAACATTATTTCGCGCGTAAATAGTAGCAAGACAAGCCAATCACAAAAGAAGTGCTCAAACAAATAAAACAGCACACAATAAAACACGGCCATCACATGTGCGTGGGAATCTCGCACTTTAATTCCGATCACAGATCAAAGCAAATCAACTGCGAAATAAAGCGTCCTGTGATTTTGAAAAGAAGCCGTTTAGGTGTGTTTATTAACTGCCAATTCCGCAGTTGGCGTCTACAAGAGAGGGGAGGAGACGGGAGGGGGATCTGGCTAGCAAAAATGTCTAGGCTGAACGGTGTTTTTCACTTCTAGACTTTACCAGTGCATTTCACTTTTTGGGGAAAGGGTGGAGGGGTTTACCTCCAATGCACCCCCACTGCGTTGTTTCGCAAATTTAACAATACAAATTTTTGGCTCGAAAAATAAGCCGTTTTGTTGTGTCAAAAAACAAAGTCAATGTGAAACAAATCGATTTCTCTTTTTTAAAATATAGCACTCAAGATTAAGGACAGTGAGATGGTGAAACTCAGTTAAAGCGATATTAACAGCTAGAATGGGGGTAAATTTGACTTGATGCACATAAAACACGTTTGTAAACCCCCCACAGTAAGATACAAATGGCACAGAGAAATAACTGCATCTACTGGGCGAATCAAGTCGAATTTGAGAAAATGTTGCGAATACAGCACACTCAAGTTAAGGCCAACAAGTAGTGAGATATGAAACTCAGTTAATGCGATATTTTTTTATAAAGGGAGGGATGCAGCAATACATTTTTGAAGGACTTCGTCCTGAAATGAGTAAAATAAGCCGATTTTAATGCATTTATCAACTAATAATTTCGCAGTGGTTGTGTATTAGTGGGGGGGGGGGGGGATGGGAGTGCTTGCCTGCAAAAATCTTAAGTTAAACGGCGCTTACACTTTTTTTTGCTAATAGGCTTTACCATTGCATTTTGCTTTTTGGACCGGGAGGGGGAGGGAGTGGGGTGGTGGTGCACCCCCTCTATTTGCGCTAATGCAACAATGCACTTTTGAAGTATTATATTCAGTCAAAGTGAAATAATCCGAATTTGAAAAAAAAAAAAGACAGCACACTCAAGATTAAGGTCACCAAGCAGTGAGAAACAAAACTCAGTTTAAGTGATATTAACGGAAAACTGAGACTGAGACTTGTACGCACATGACATACGCCTGAACACCCCAGAAAAATATAAATGGCATCACACAAGAACCTGTACCTACACGGCGAAACCAGGTGAATTTGGGAGAATTTGGTGAACACAGCACACTCAAGTTTAAGGGCATCAAGTAATCATAGATTAAGTCATTTCAGCGATATCCACAGAAAGATTGAGTGTAAATAAGACATGTACGGACATTAAACGCCTGTTCGCATAACAAAAAGTTATAAATGGCACTGAGAATTTACAGTGACTGCAATTCACACACACACAACACGCATGCATGTGGCTTGTGAAACAGACCTGCTTATATAAAGAAACCGAGAATAATCTGTCAAACAAATGACTTGGTTTTAAACAAAAACAGGAATCTACGAAGGTAAACTCTAACGATTGCTTAATAAAATATGTAACATTTCGCTTCAGTTAAACAAAAATATGTACTTTGAAAAAATGAAGTGGAAACTTTCTAATATTATCGTTCACTACCAAAAGGGGTGCTGCCTTGTTTACCCTAAACTTGGATTTTTGAATTTTTTTTAAACAAAAACAATAAATAACTTTAAAACGTATTTGCGATATTATTCCTCCTGTTTTAAATACAATTATATAGATATGTCACCCCAAAATCTGCTAAAATATCGGCAAAAAAGTAGCCACCCACCCTGGGGCGGGTCGACTGCAACACGTGGCAGCACCTGATTGGCTGAAATGTGATATAAAAACAGATTTCACACAGATCGGAAGATGTGTACACCTTCTGATTGGCTCTCGTTCCACGTGCTTTTCTCAGAGTTCATGTTAGGTAGCCACCTATATGTTTGTGTGAGAACTATTTTACACAGAAAATTTGATGGCAAATGTATATTCATGCGAAATGGGGAAGTGATCTCAGGTGAAAGAGCACGTCTTGTTTCGCAAAATGAACCCCTTACACAGATTTGCCAAACGGACGATCGGCCTTAAATGCGAAACGGACCGAAATCAAGGGACAGTTGCCCAGTTGAGAACCAGCTGAGGATTCAGTCTTGTCTCTTGAAAGATGGCAAGACAGTCTGATCTGGTTGAATGTTTTTTTTAAATAAATTATGCTGAAATTATGAAACTGTCTGAATATTTGTAATAAATGGAAAAATGCAGATACATGAATTTTACTCCAATTTGTTGTTAAATTCAAACAGAAGTCAAATGTAAAAATTAAAATAAAGTCCTTTCTTTTATTACTTGTCTTGGGCCTTGTTTCAAGACAGTATTAAAATGTGGATACAATTTTGGAACAACCTATCCAGAACACGGTACGATATTTGTAAAAAAAATATCGAAAATTTAAATAACTTCCTTTCTGATATGCAGTTATTTCGAGCCTATAGTCGCAAACGATTATTTAAACGTGGATACAGCTTTTGGAACACCATATTCAGGGTGGTTCTAGGCCAGCGCTTAATTAAAAATCAATAAATAATCGGGTGAGGAATATCCAGACCCTGGATAGTCTACGTTGACAGGCGTACTCCAAATGCCTTGGGAAACTTCAAAGCTGGGGTTTCGTCAAAAACATGTGGACCCTAACTAATTCTAATTGACATGGGAAAATGAAAAAGGGGCTATTGACGGGATCGTGTCTCAGTCATTTGTTCCTTTGAAGTTTTGTCCGGGATAGTGCTCACCATTATTTAGTATTACAACATTTGGTAAAGTAACTATGACATAAACATATGCAACGTTAAGAGTTTGAGAGGTTTTGATCTTTGATATTGGCAGTGTTTTCTTGATCTTTGAAATTCTGTGGTGGCCAGTATTCAGCATCTATGAATGATACCATCTTATCGCCCACCCGAAAAATACATATTTACGGTCAGAGAATTGATTTATGCACTTCTGCGCAAATTACAACTTTCTGGTATTATCGGCCACTTAAAAATGATCGGAGACACTCATAACTAATATTCAAAGCGGTTACATTACCAAAAGGAATATTTTCACTATGTTTCCTATTATCGCCCAATGTTCCCTATTATCGCCCACAAGTAAAATATCACATTTCTCATATTTTGGCTCACAGGATTGATTCCTGCACTTTAACAGCAGAAATTACAACTTTTTTGCATTATCACCCACTGACAAATCATCAAAGATATCAAGAACTAATATTTAAAACGGTTCAATTAACAAAGGAAATGTTTTGCACTGTTTCCTATTATCGCACATTGTTCCCCATTATCGTCCACCCGAAAAATATCATATTTTCGGGTCATAGAATTGATTCCTGCACTTTTAAAGCGAAAACTGCAACTTTATTGCATTATCACCCAATGTTCCCTGTTATCCCCCACCCAAAAAAATATCATATTTATCACATCTTCTGGTCATAAAATTAATTCCTGCACTTTTAAAGAGAAAATTACAACTTTCTTGTATTACCGCCCAATGTTCCCAGATCGCCCACCCAAAAAATATCATACTTAATCATATTTTCGGGTCACAGAATTGATTCCTACACTTTTAAAGCTTTTAAAGCGAAAATTACAACTTTCATGCACTATCGCCCAATATTCCCTATTATCGCCCACTTGAAAAATATCATAGAATTGACAAACCGACAACAAAATTACTGAAATCATTCAAGCCCAACCAGAAGTACACTTGTCCACAACAGGCACAGACACATGTGCTACACACACAGACCTCACAAAAACTAGATGCTATCAGAGAGCAGCAGGATCCCCCCGTAAAACTCATTGTTACAATAAATTAATAACTATACGCCATTTCATTAAGTTTCCTTGACAATTAAGCCCATTTTCAGAGGGCTATAATTTCGGTAATTTCCAATCGACCAACTATAAACTGGACGCGGCAAATCTTTATTCCCTAATTATTGCATAATTGAAAGAATAATAGGTCTTACATGATTCCTCTATAGGCAAGTGGTCTCCACAAGGTACCCTCGAAAGCGTCAATTTATTCAACTTTCAGAGGGCTGTAATTTTGACAAGTTTTGATCGATCAAACTGAAACCTTGACGTTGCACATATGCATACACTAAAGATTGCATATATGAAAGAATAATAGCTCTTACATGATTTCTTAATGGAGAAGTGGACTCCACAAGGTACCCTGGAAAGCGACAATTTTTGATCAATCAAACCGAAACTTTGACGTTGCATCACTACATTCCCTCATTATTAGCTATATGAATGATTAAAAGCTCTAACCACTTTTGTTAATACAGAAGTGGACTCCACAAGGTACTTACCATGAAGTGGGACAGATGGACAAGCTCAAACCTTTTTCCTTCCGTTTCACGGGGGATAACAACATGTTTCCCCTCTTTAATAAATATTACCATTTGGAATTTCCACGTGAAATAAAAAAAAAGATCACCGCAAAAAAAAAAAAAAACTCTTCGAAAATTGAGGAGAAACCCAATCGAAAATAAAGCAGGCAACCCATTGTGGAGAATAATTGACAAAAAGTTTTACAATGTTGCCATTTGCTGATCGCAAAAAACAAACAAACAAACAAAAAACAAAAAAAAATCAGAACATGAATTCAAAAAAAATATTTATTTGTTGACCATGTTTAAGCCTAGGGAATAAATATGACATAGTAGAACTAACAACGCACGGGGCTTTGCACAGGAGTGCTCTACTCTGTTTTAGCACACCCTGTAGTAAAGAACGACACTGGGATAATTACACACCGCGAAGCCAGCATTGTAGTATAACATTCTAACTGCGGACATGTTTCAAAAACTGTCTTCGGGGTGACGGGGTAGGGTGGGGGGGGGGGGGCAGAAGCACGCTTTTCTCAATAATTCCCCCTTTCCGAATGAAAGACCTTAAACTGCGCTTTGCCTAATTTATCACTGAATCTCATATGGGTTTTTCTGTTGCTGTTGTTGTTGTTGTTGTTGTTGTTGTTGACAGCATTGCACCCCACTCTAAGACAGCAACTGGAAACATGTCATCGCTCACCCACCTTTACCCACCTCCCCTCCCCTCCCGCCAACCCCCCTATCTCTCCGAACACGTTTCTAAAACTGACCTCAGTGAAGGCGAAACACGGCACATTCGCCGACACATCACGCTCCCGAATAAATGCATACACAGGTGACATCACTGAATACGCCACCAAAAAGATTTGACTCAACATGTCAGTGTCATTTCACCATGAAGTGAAGTATGTATTTTGTTGACCAGAAACATTCCGATTTCAAGGTTGCTTGTGTACATTTACGGAACCAAGAGATACCAGCACTATCCCCATTCCATTCCAGTAAGTGCTTGGTTCACAGTGTAAAAATATGCATATTACCCTTATTTTAAAATAAAACTCATGCAATAAGCTCTACTGCAGTACACAAACATAATCAAAGCGAATTCAGGACATTTTGTAGTTACCATGGTAACGCACTGGCACGTAATGGCTCCCATTCTGGTACTAAGGTGAAATATTATTTCCTTTGAGGTTAGCCTCACAATTTAGCAAAATTACACAACGAATACACAATTGCCTTTCTGGTTAAAACCATTACCTGGATGAACCCTGCTGCGGTGTCAGCTTTCTTCGATTTTTATTTATTTACTTCAAACTTATTTATTTCATTTAAACCAAACGTTAAAAACGGGCTTAGTCCCGTATTCAATAACGTTGTTCAAACTCAGAATTTTGAGCTAATAGGAAATTTGCTTATTCAATAAGTGAAACTTAAAGCTCAGAATTAATTCAGACCCCGGCTCACTTAAAACTATGGCTAAAAATGAAGTTAACTAAGTAGCCAATAATATTTTGTTGCTCAACAAGCGTGCTTGAAGTACTTCATTTAACTAATTTAAATTATACAAACATCCTCACCCCCCCCCCCCCCCCGCCTACACAACGGGTCTTGAACGCCACAGTGTGGTAAAGCTCAAACTCGTATTTTGAGCTAATGCGAAAGTGAGATTGAAACTGAAGTTTCAAATTTATTATGAGTATGAGTTTGAACTCAGTTACTGAATACGAGCCCTGGCGTTGACAGTACCCAGTGTATAAACATTGAATGACACACACACACAATACAAGTGATGTCTGTGTTTTTTAATTGTCTACCAACGTTCTAAGGGTAGTAGCGAAGAATTCAGAGAATTGTAACTCACAAATGGGCTGCGTGCACAGCCTACAATCCAAGGCGTAAAATGTCGTAAAAAATCCAAGAATCTGGTTTGTTCGTTTTTTTTTTGCGTAAAAGCTTTGAAACAATTTTGACCAACTACACCTAAAATGTCTTGCCTGGGTCAATGTAGCTTACACAATAAATGAATTGTCACATTATAATAAAATTTACAACATTCAAGCTAGTCGCAAAGGAGAAGATTTTATCTTTGAACAGTTTATTGTTTATATTTTAACAATTCCATCTTACCGCTTTAGCTTAGAAAATGTTTTTTCTTCTCACACACTGGACTCCGATCCATGATGAAATGTAACACGTATTATTATGCATTTGATTGTCAAGCGAATCGACCTGATCACATCAAGTGTCGTCCAATCTGATTTGGTAAAATTCTGTCTCGGACACTCTGATTGGACAACTCATGTCCACAGGCCATTGGGATAGGCCTATAGGTTGCCGCAGCCTGAAAACACTGCATGTTTTTTTTTCATGCACAGAATAGATGCAGGTTACACATCAACAGTTTATAATACAGGGAAGAACAAGCCAGTGCCGCTTTGCATGGAACCAAAAACAGCGCTACCGAAAGTGTCACTTTGCTCCTGAACTTGAATACCACATAACACTTCAACATTTTAAAAAAAAAAAAAAAAACCCTGCTTTTTAACGATACATTTTAAATATATATAGTGGGTGAACAGAATACAAGGTCCTCCATATATATGTACCTAAACGCAGTAGTTGTATTTTCTCATTAAGAAAACTTGTCAAAGAGCTGACAGTTTTTCTATCAATAAAGCAGAGGACAGCGTGAGACACACTTCTATTAACCCACTAAAGCTCTCGGTGCCTTAGGCCAGGAAGAAACACATCTCATCCAGTTGCAAGCAAGGTTATTTTTCTAACCTAAGCTGTTTGAAAGACCATCTGGAGTCCACTAGCAACAAACCACAATCTATTGCAGATGCAGAGGACTGAGGTATAAAAACACCAAGAAAATATTTAGATCCATTGTGCAAGCCATCCGATCAATGGTATAACCTAATGAAAATAACAAGCATGTGTAATATAAAAATGGTCTAAACAGATCCTAGGAAGTGCAGCACTTTCAAAAAGCTTGCCTAACGTCCATACGTGTGCTAAGACACACGAGGTAGCCATCCTTTAGCACTAGGCCAGTCCGGCTGGTATAAAAATGTTCCATATGATGGCTCTTACTTCTGACCGTTAACAGTAACGCATCTAAAATTGTCTCTCTTTTTATTTTTGTATCTTTGGTCACAAGATTTATAGCGTGGCTGCAAAGCTAAAAAAATAAAAATCACAATTTTTCATAAAGTTGTAATTTTGACATTTTTGCACATGATTCCCAAAAGCCCTCTGGTGCTTTCCCGCCAACTTATTCAAATACACCCGGATGAATTTCATTTGCATTCTTAGAACTAACAGACCCCCGCTCCAACCTCCCCCCCCCCCCCCCCGCCCTCCTCCCCACCTCTCAGCAATCAAAACTTTCAAAATGAAGTTACAAGAAGCACCAAACCAAAATAACAATTTACGCTCGATAGGGAACAAATCACAGGTCAATCAAGCACAATTGTTTCAAGCCCACCCAACATTACACAGTCAAACAGGCACATCTCCACCGCAAATTTTCGCACCCACCGTGGAAGACATGAGGGACTGGAGCGAACACACGCGAACATCAAGAAACTAGCCATCGTAGAGAGCACAACCCCCTACCGGAACTGAAAATCCAAGATGGCGACCATTGTGACCTTGAAATTGGGTCAAGTTCAAAGCAAAAACAGTGATATGTCATCTACCAACTAGAGCAGTGTGCATAGCCCACATATTCCCCACAGGCCCCCCATCAGTTAAACAAAGCCATCAATAGTCAAGAGCTGAAATTTTCTAAGTCCAGCTGGTCCATTTTCCTTGAACGAACCTGGCCCATATACAATACCGATCTGTGTTCCTTCCCATAGAAGCCACATACCAAGTTTCATTAAAATAATTGCAGCAGTTTTTAAGTTATCGTGTTAACAAGCTCTTGATGACAGACCGACAGACCGACAGACCGACCGACACGCGGTCGATCGCATATATTTCCCCTGTGGTAGGGTAGGAGTGACAGTTGACGACGGACGGACACATAGAGGGACAACACCCAAACTTAGGTTCCCCTTAACTGAGGATGGAATCTATTCTTGGACCATTAGAGAACTCCTAACGCCTCTACCACAGCCGGTTTTAAGTGAAGTCAAGTGGGCGGTGACAAATGTCGCTCAGTTCCCAGGCTACGTTGATACTGACTGGACACCACGACTAGAAATGCATTTAAAAAAAAACAAAAACAACGAATCTTACTGTGTTTTGCCAACACCAAGCGAATGCAGTCGGCAGCAGAATATGCCAGAATCAACAGAAAGAAAAATAAATTAAATCCAAAATTCGTAGTTGGAATTAGACCGGTGAACCATAACTGGACTGTGAGTCATCTCGACGCTCGAGGATTCTCCTACTATAAAATCATCTACCGATGGTTCAGATCCACCTCCTTTCTGCTCTGAATCTGTGCTTTTGTTTTTAACAGAATCACTTTTTAAATGTTTGCTTTTACGTAGTTTAACGGAAGTTTTCTCTCTGACTTCAATGGACTTGTCCTCAGCGGGAGGTATAATTTCGGAAATGTTTACAACAACGGGTTCAGCAGTTTTATCATTTTCGCCCTCGTAGGTTCTGTTGGTCGACCCCTGCCTTTCGTAGTCATTATTAGAACGTAAACTACCCTTCTTCGGAACCAGTTTCTCCCTTCTTTTCGTCGTTTTCACCTTGGGTACTTTTGGGCGTGCTCCGTTGTTCGCATTTTCCGTGCTGCCTGCAGCATGGCCACTCATTTCCTCTTTCCTACCCATTTCAACGTCCCCACTGGGTTCCACTTCACCTGCTTTGTATTTAACAGCTCCCGAACTGTCGAGGATTATTTCTTGAACCGGTTCCAATCTGATGGCTGCAGGTTTCGTTTCGGCATCGAGACTCGCATGAATGTCAAGGCTGTTTGGCGACAGCTTGATGCGCTGCCCTCCGCTGGGGGCGCCACCGTCGGCGAAAGAGTCAGCGCTCGAGTTGTTGTCCAGGCTGGTGAGCGATAATGAGTCGACCTGCACATGCGGCAAGCGCATGTCTAGCTCATCTACCATCAGAACCCGTCCTTGACCTGTCCAACAACATCCCATGCTCACATTAGGCCAGGAGGTAAGTATCGTTTTGTAGACAAACATTTTAAAATATATAAAATAACCTGGTTGGCAAACGAGTTTTTTTTTTTTTTTTTTTAAATTATTGTTATTTTTCATTGAAGCCAGACGGGCCGGAATTTTATATGTTTGAAAATTATGACCCGACTTCCGGCAAAACTTCTCTTTTTCTTTTTGACAGAATATGGTTTTATTGTTTTATGACATGATACTAACATTATTAATGTATAAACTGTTTGAAACGTTTAAGTATTCCTTATTTTAACAGTATTTTTCAAGCCAAATATTTTACTGCCCATGCATTGCCCCCTCGCTCCCATCCCCCCCCCCCCCCAACCCTAGATTTCAGACGTCTTCTGTTAAACTCAAACGCCTCCAGTGCTACGATGGCCTTGTATCAGTCACCCTCAAACCAACGGGACCAGGGGGGAGGGGGGGGGATACTTAATTCTAAAAATATTTCAGCCTCCGCCTTAACGTCTGTACATCTTTTTCTCTTGTTGGTGTTTCACTTGTTTTTCTCTTGAAAGCTTACCTTTACCAAAAGAACCTCCTAAGTTATATGGGTTCATTCCCAATCGGTTCCAATGGTTAAAATTCTCCAAATACGGGTCACCTACAAACGCACGCATGGGTATGAAACAGCATCCAGTTTCTTGATCAACATCAAAATGATAGATAATATCTTTAATTTCCAGAAACATTTTACTCCCTGATTCTTAATAAAATAAACAAATATCACATTTTTTCAAACTTTCATTATTTTTCTAAATTTTCTTGATATCCGTTATTTATTTATTTATTTATTTTATTATTATTATTATTATTATTATTATTATTATTATTATTATTATTATTATTATTATTATTATTTGTGAAAGGAGTCTCAGATACGTGATAAAGCCAAAGCTTGGTAAAAGTCTAACAAACGCAAATAATAGATTAAAAGAAGAAGCTTGACGATGTAGTCACCGATTTTCTTGATTTCCTCGCGTCGCTTTTGCCAGTGTTCCCTGTACAAGCGCTCTCGTTTTCTCGCCTCTTTTTCACGCAGGTGGCGCCGAATACGAAAGCCTGCCCACACGGGTAGGATAAATATGCCACCCGCTAAGATCACAGCTCCTGCTCCTATCACAAGGCCAGCTATGATCGGTGTTAGCAGCAATTTCCCTCCTGGAACAGAACACAGCTGCCATCCGTTCATTATTCTCTTAACAATTCATATTTATTTTTACAGGCTTGCTTTGCTTACACTTCCTGCTATCTATATAAAGTCGAAACCAGTTTGCGATTTATCGGATTATCCGGTGTTTTATATGCACATAAAAGGCCAGTCGAAAGCATCAGATCAGGGAAAGGGGAACAAAATCTGTAAGCTGACTTCCACACTTGATCAAATTATACACCCGTATAACCGAACCGAACCGTGGCCATGGCGTACCGTCACACCCCTAGAATACTCCCTCCCCGGAACGATTGGTTTCTACTGAGGGATCAAAAAAATTACTTTTGTCGAACGCGATCTGTCCTTTTGCAACAAATGTATTGGCTATTTTTTCTCAGCAAAATACTGCCTCTATTTACAACCTGAAAGCCTTTTTAAGTGTTCGCACTCTGAAAAATATAGTTCAATGTCAATCGCGGAATATCAGTTTTCTAAAACATAACTCGCACTATCCACTTGGTGTACGAAATACCACGATATATCGCTCAGTCGTTTAGTATCGCCTCCTGCACCCCTGTCACTGTTCACACGACGTGAAAGGCGGTCAAATAACCACAACTCACCAAATATAGAGCCCCGGATGAGCTTCCTCCGCACCGGATTGTCCGGATACAGCCTGTACTTGCAGCCGAAGACACTGAAGCGGCTGTAGTGATCACCAATGAATTTGAGCTGGAGAAACTTCTCGCCGCACTGATAGCAGAAGTCCGTGTTACACTTCGCGCAACGCATGTGATCGCAGCCAGTACTTCGCTGAATGAAGATCTGTGTTGTTGTCAAATATAAAGAGAAGAGATTAAATGGACTTTTATATAATGACAGAGCTGTACATGTAAAATATGAGACTGAATTTTTTCCGCTTCATGCAGTTACCAACTTAACAGCCATCAACTGATGAACTATATACGAGAAAAATATGATCACTAAACGGTGAGGATAAGCTTTGAATATGAAGACCGCATCTCACACAAGCGGATTTGGAAGTGATCGAGGGACAGTTCAAGCAAGAAAAACTCCAACGTTTTAAACAAGAATGCCCAGGGACTTCGTGACCAGCCGAGATCTAATGAATCAAGTATCCATAGGCTTGTATGGTTACCACGATGTGGTAGTCATATTTTAAAAACATGTTACTAAAAATTTTTCAAAGGCCGGAATTCGGCTAATCTTTGGCGGTTTTCAGGAAAGTAAATTTCAAAGAAGTCCTGACGTTGGACTACGTTAAAAATGAAAGACCAAAATTACTTGCAGAAGAACTATTTTGAAAAACCTGATCCCTAAAACTTCAAACGGCGACATGATGCCAATTTTTGGAGGTGTGCTAGTAAAGTACTTTTTAAAAAATTAAACATCACGTAAAGAGCAATATTCTAAAATTTTGAATAAATATAATCAAACTGCTGCAGGCAACGCATTTTAGACAAAAAAAAAAGATTTTAAATGCCGCCAATTGATCACTTTTTTGTAGTCAACTTTGGTAGATCGCCAAAAAAGATAATTTTCAAAACAGAACCACCTGGCAGACATTCATACAAAACTGGAAGGTAATACGATCAATCTTGTGCGAGAAGAAACAGTTTCAAAATTGGCTACCAAATTCTTTTTTTTTTTAAAACTTTCTCCTTCCATTTAGCCAATTTTGGCCCGATCGCCAAAAAAAAAAAAAAAAAAAAAAAAAAAAAAAAAAAAAAACTTTTCAAACAGAATAGCCTGATGGACATTCAGGCAAAATTGGGAAGGAAACCATTCAATCATGTGGGAGAAGAAGCATCCCCCAAATTTAACCAATTTTAACGGAACGCTAAAACAGTGACTTTTCAAGCGATGACAATCTAGTGACCACTTATACAAAATTTAAAGGCAAACCGATCAAAAGTGTGGAAGAAGTATTTTGAAAACTGGCTACCAAAAAAAAAATGCTCCCCCCTCCAATTTGGCCAATTATTCGCGCATGGCAAACAATTTAAAGAGTTTGAGACAGCCAATTTCCAGGACCATTTTCCAGGACGTTTCCCGCACTGTTAATCAAATACAGTAGGATATATATATATATATACAGGCATCAATTACATAGATTATTTTCAGGCAAATAAACACGTTTTACTGAATTATTCTTTCACTGACCCTATACAAGTCTGGAAAATATTTCCAATTTTAAGGACTTTTTCGTCGTTTTCCAGGACTTTTTTTCGGTCGTTTCATTTTTCAGGACTTTGTACAAACCCCGTACATAATAAACATTCGCACAAAATTTGAAGGAATCCGAAAAGGTATCGTGGGAGAAGTACTTTAAAAATTGGCTGCTGAAAAAAATAAAAAATGCCCCCATTTGATAAATTTTTGTTGGATTAGCGATTTATGTAAAAATTTGAAGGTAATCCGATTAAAACTGTGAAAGGAAAAACCTTTTGAAAATTGGCTACCAATAAATTTTTAAAATGCCCCCTCGAATTCGGGACAATTTCGGTGGATCGCCAAAAGGTAATTTTTCAAGACAGTCTCTGAGACGCTTGTTGAAAAGTTGAAGGAAATCCAATCAAAATTGCGGGAGTGGAAGTATTTTCAAAACTGGCAATAATTTTTTTAATGTCTATCATTTGGCCAATTTTAGTCGGATTGCAAAAAATAAAAAAAAAAAAGAGTAATTTTTTAATAGCGGCCTACCTAGAGAATATTCGTGCAAATTATTAAAAGAACCCGATAAAAACTGAGACAGAAGTAGTTTAAGTAAACATTTACATGTGCACACACGTAAATACGACGGATGACCCCTTACTGATGTGATAAGACCAGCCCGACGAAGTCGCCTGGTCTAAAAATAGCACAGTAAACTAGAGGTGTGTCCGATCGCAGCACGAATGCCCCGCCTGGCGGATAGTCAGTGACATAATCTTAGTTTGGGGGATGTGATTCTTCTTGAAGAAAGAATGAATAAGCACGGACTTAATATCGAGAACCAACTGCAGTAAAATTGCCTGAGTTCAAAGGCCAATTTCGACCGAATAAACGCCTTGTCGGATAAACGAACAACGTCCTGCACAACTTCAATATATTTGAAACAATAATCTATTGACAAATAAATCACCAAACAAATATGTAGAGTGAGGTGCGATGAAAGGGTCTTTGGTATCCGAAAGATACTGCAATTGAATCAATCAAATTCCTTTTGGTAAAAAGAAAGGTATTGTAATCTTACATATTTCATTAATTGCAATTTAAGAATGCCAATGAGTAATTTGGATGATGTGTCAGGGCTCGAACTTAACTATTTTTCACTCGGAGCCACCGGGCTCCCGGGTCTGAAAATCTGGGAGCCCGACCCAAAATCTGGGAGCCCGGAGTATACATGTTTGATTAAATAAAAAAAACAAAAAAGAAAACAAGCATGTCCAGGGACATGGTGACCAGCCGTGACCTACAGAATATATATCCAAGAATCACAGACAAAATCATGATCAAATTGGCAGACAGCGGTTACGAAAAAAGCCGTAACTGAATGGAGAAAATATTCGCTCACTTGCTCGGTGTAGTTGTGGCTGATGAGGAGTCATTCTTTCAATTCTTTCATAAGGGGACAAGAATACCAAGCGTGTGGTGAAAAGACCAAACACAGGGAATAATTTCGGGAAAAGCAGTGGTAGAAGAGGCAAATGCAAGATCTAATGTCGTGTTAAGAGTGTGTGGTGGGATTACATACAATCTGATTAGTTGAAGGAAAATACTCTAATGTGTAAACACTCAAAGAAAATTACTTTGAAAATTACTCTAATGTGTAAACACTCAAAGAGTGCAGTTGAAATGAACTCCTTGGACAACACTTCATGTATGTTTTTTAGATCAAAAGCAAGGCCATGCGGAGGTCGTCGACATTCTGTTGAAACGAACTGGTCACATCTCAGTATGGGATGAAAGCCATCTATTAAAAATTTTTTGTTATCATCGTCGGCTGTTAAACGGCTTTCAGCCAATGCGATAATGTCACACGCAAGATAGTTGTCATCACAGCGTACCAAATCAAAATGAGCGGCCATACTCAAAATTGTATGAGAAGAAGCAATTTGAAAATTAGACACAAAAAAATAAAAAAATGTCCCCAATTTGATCAATTTTTTTCGGATCGCCAAAATGAGTAATTTTTCAAAAGAGGCCTACGTAGGGAGTATTCGTGAAAAATTTGAAGAAAATTTGATCAAAACTGTGGGAGAAGAAGCATTTTGAAAATTGGCAACCACAAAATTACAAATGTCCCCCATTTGGCCAATTTTTGGCGTATCGCCAAAAAAAAAAAAAAAACAATTTTTCACGAGAGGTCTACCTTGAGAACAACTATCAAAAATTGGAAAGGAATCCGATCAAAATTGTGGGAGATAAAGCAATTTGAAACTTTGACACCAAAAAATTAAAAAATGTCCCCCATTTGGCCAATTTTTGGCGGATCGCCAAAATAAGTAATTTTTCAAGAGAGATCTACCTTGAGAACAACTATCAAAAATTGGAAAGGAATCCGATCAAAATTGTGCGAGAAGAAGCAATTTGAAAATTGTAGACCAAAAAATTTGAAAGTGTCCCCCATTTGGCCAATTTTTGGCGGATCGCCAAAATAAGTAATTTTTCAAAATAGGTCTACCTAGGGAATATGGGTGCAAAATTTGAAGAAAATCTGATCAAAATTGTGGGAGAAGAAGCATTTTGAAAATTGGCAACCACAAAATTACAAATGTCCCCCATTTGGCCAATTTTTGCCGGATCGCCAAAAACAGTAATTTTTCAAGACAGGTCTACCTTGAAAACAACTATCCAAAATTGGAAAGGAATCCGATCAAAATTGTGGGAGAAGAAGCAATTTGAAAATTTGACACCAAAAAATTAAAAAATGTCCCCCATTTGGCCAATTTTTGGCGGATCGCCAAAATGAGTAATTTTTCAAAAGAGGTCTACCTAGGGCATATTCGGGTAAAATTTGAGAGGAATCCGATCAAAACTGAAGGAGAAGAAGCATTTTGAAAATTGGCAACCGAAAAATTTGAAATGCCCCCCATTTGGCCAATTTTTGGCGGAGCGCCAAAAAAAATAATTTTTAAAGAGAGGTATACCTAGAGAACATTCGTGTAAAATTTAAGAGGAATCCGATCAAAACTGAAGGAGAAGAAGCATTTTAAGTAAAAGTTTACACACGTACATACATACGTACATACGTACATACGGACGACGGATACCCCTCTATTGATAAGATAAGACTAGCCCGACATAGTCGGCTGGTCTAAAAAACAAAACAAATCAGTGTATTCCATTTTTTATTAACGTCACACTTGTCATAACATGAAATCTAAGTTCTGCCAAGCTTCTTTTTCTTCATTTACGTCTTGTTAGTCTTTTTCATTATTTTCCTCTTTTTTTTTGTCCATCATATCGGGACGCCTTATTCGAACATCTGAAGTGGCCCAAAGATGAATAGCATGGCTAGGGTCAAAGCTAAGTATTTCTTCTGATTCCAGTTGAAATCATCATGAAGTCACTAACCTGATCATCACTTAGGCAGGACCGCCAATCACTTTTCGTTTTTTTTAGCCCCCCAACCGGGGCTTTATGCCTCGGAAGGGGCTTATGGATTGGGCTCTGTCCGTCCGTCCGTCTTTCCATCCGTTACCACTCATTCCTCTTTGATGTATATGCCATTTGGTGTGAAAGTTTACAGGACTCCCCCTCATGGTCGTAGCTTGATGCACACCAATTTTTTTGGCGGTCCGATTTTTTTTTTATTTTAATGCTTTCAGTACTGTTTTTAGACTTTGTTTTTGCGATATCTCAAAAATAGCCCATCAGCTCTTCACCATACCTTGCAGAAAGAAAGACCGTATAGTGCAGATTTGCACTGAGGAATTACTTTGATTTTTTTTTTTCAAATTGAATTTTTGACGAATTTTTGAAATTTTTACTTGGGTGTTTTAAGTCCCCAACCCTTCGGATTGGGGCCTATAGGTTTGGGGTGTCCGTCCGTCCGTCATCGCTTTATACCCCTATGAATTTGGGGGCGGTTGGGGCCTGCATGTGTTTCACAAATACTAACTTGTTTTAACTGTTTTGGACTTTGTTGACACGATATCTCTAAAACATCAGATCTTCATCAAACCTTTTAGAAAGAAAGACCATACTGTGACGATCATTTCCAAAGGATTATTTTTTATTTTGGTACTTTCACTTTGGTTTGTTTTTAGCTGTTTTGGATTTTGTTCACGCGATATCTCTAAAACAATTCATCGGATCTTCACCAAACCATAAAATTAGAAAGACCAGATAGTGCACATCATCACGAAGATTGATTCTGATTAAAAAATTGTATTTTGAACTATTTTTTTAAATTTCACTTTGGTGTGTTTTTGACTATGTGCACACGGTATCTCAGAGACAGCCAATTCGATTTTGATCAAATCTAGCAGGACGACAGACCCTATAGTGTAGATGGTCACTGAAGTAGTGGGTCTGTCTGGTAAATGGGTTAGGTTGGCCAAAAGAAAATGATCCAAATGCACTTTTTATTTACCAAATCCTCGAAATTATTCAGCACGATATCTCAAGAACAACTGCAGGGATTTTAATGGAACTTGGTATGGTTCTATGGGAACAAACACAGATCGGTATTATAAATGGGCCAGATTCGTCCAAGGAAAATGCACCAACTGGAGTTGGAAAATTTCAGCTCTTGATTGACTATTGATGGCCGTGTTTAACTGATGGGGGGGGGGGGGGGGCTGTGGAGAATATGTGGGCTATGCACACTGCTCTAGTTCCACAATGTAGTCTTGAAATTTTTCAAAGCTGATTTCTTATCAATTATGAACAAATTCAATGTGGAGAAACCTGATGTGCTCTAGCGTGCAGTATGGATTTCTCATAAAATAAAACAAGTTCATTGTTAAGTTTCTGACGTCACAATAAATAAAATCCGATTTCAGTACTGTAAAAAAAAAAATACCGGATTTTCCGGGAGCCAGTCGGGCTCCGAGATCCAAAAATCTCGGAGCCCGGCGCGAAATCTGGGAGCCTCGGGCTCCCGGGCTCCCGCTAATTTCGAGCCCTGATGTGTGTTAATACTATTTAAGGATGTAAAGGTCTTTGGTGTAAAGAACTGCACATATGAAAGGAAATTTGGCATAAAATGCAACTGCAATTAAAACACTCTAAAGGTTCTTTGATATAAAGAAGAGTATTGCAATGTGAAAATGTATCGGGGTGAGGTGAAGAATTGATATCGAATTTTCACCGGGGTAGGGGTGAAAATTTGATAAGGGGGGTGAATATTCGACGGGTAAAAATCTATCATATTTACACCCCCCGGTGAAAATTTGATATCAAATATTCACCGGGGGGTGAGGTATCGGTTGGGGTGAAAATTCGATGCTACACCGGCCAAATAGCTAGGCTACAGTGCGATCCACAAAACTTGGTACCTAAAGCGTAACGTACACACAGACAGACGGACGGACGCACAAGTCACACTATATGCCCCGCTGACATTTGTCAGGCGGGGCATTATAATGATTTTTCACCACCTTTTATCCAAAGCGTGTTTTGCATACTGTTGTAAGTGGCTGAATTTTATGTGCTTCCGCGTATACCACTTTTTCAGTTCAAGTGCCACTCAGTTAATGTCTGAACACTTAACTGTTGCAATAACGTTGTGAATGTAACGGATATCCTTGGAAATCATTTCAGGGCCCCCGGAATTGCGGCCTAGAGTCCCCCCCCCCCCTCCCCCCATCCACTGGAAGGGAAGAGAGGATACGTCTACGTATGGCTTGGGTGGGGGCGTGCGATGAGAATTCAGCTATCATTTTGGCTGTTGCACAAAACGCAGCGAACTCAGTGGTTTTTACTTAAAAATACGCGTTTTTTCACGTGTTGATAACATTCGGCAATCATTTCGCTTTTTGATTACATTCGCCGATCTTTCGTGCTTTCAAACTTAATTACCATAGTTTTTAAAACAAATTGGTGTTTCTTCTTCAATATAGCGCAACATATTTCGTACGTGCGTACAGGAGGGGACAGGGGGGTCTAGGTCAATGCGTACGCAATGCCTACAGGGAGGAGGCGGGGGGAGGGGGGTAAAAAATTGACAATTTTCTGTGTGCGTACTTTACGGATGGCCCCATAGCAGCTTTTTCTGCAACAGTTCAACCTATTGTGATTATTACAGCAATAACTTCTATTTATTAACTGCACATATGTTCAATAATAATACATTTACTGCGGCACTACTTTTTGGTTTTTACTTCTTGCGCGTTTATGTTGTACCCGGTGTTGGGGTCTCGATTGAGTCTCGGACCGAGATGAGTCTACTCATTTCGGACTGCACCTGGCCGCAGTTCGGGTTGAGGCCCGGGCCAGGACCAGTCTCTTAACCCCGTGAATACACAACCGTCGAGACCTTTTCTTTGCTCTTACGATCCTCCCCTTTTTGTGTATGTAGGTGATTATATATTAACCACATTGCCTTGACGTCTGGCTAATATAACTACTAAAAGTATAAAATTGTCCTTTGAGAACGTCACATTTTATTTTATCTGATGTGATATCATACATTTAAATACATTTAATTATATTAAATCAGACTTGTTTTTTCACGTTTTTTTTTTTCAAAATGAAGAATCTGAAGCTGAATATGCCACAGTAACACCCCACCCCTTTTAATTTTTTTAGTGCAAACTTCCGCTTTTTCACATCGACTTTTCCATTTTTCTAGCACAATTCACACACATTGATTTTTTTTTCTCGAGTTTTCTAACATGACGTCACAGACACATAGGGTCGATTTCACAGCTTAAGTCTAGACCTGGTTTGGAGCAAACTCAGTCTAGACCGCGCATAAGACTGGGTTTCAGACCATAGTGAATTTCACAGCCTCGGTCCAGACCATATTCATATGTGATCTTCCATGTCTGTATAAACTGACAAAACCCTGTCTAGGCTGGGTTTGAAACCTGGTTTCAGACCAGGTCTAGACTTAAGTTGTGAAATCGACTCTAAAGTTTTCTATGGTCACTACAACGAATGTTGGATGGAAACGTTCTCCACAACTACCGCTGGCGCTTCAATTGTCTGGCTTGGCGACACACTCAACAAGTGGTAAGTTACCTTTTTTTTCACAACTCCACTCTCGAGTAAACAACCCGTGAGCAAACACTTTGGAGTCCTCCTCCTTTCCGAAACATTGGCCTCATCACGAAGGAATGTATAGTAAAAGGACTCAACTCAACTTGTGAGAAACTGCAGTGCGTGTTTTTTTTTTTCCACATTTGACTAGCAACAAAAGCATTTTTGCCTGGCATAATAAAGCTCGGTTTTTTTACCTTAGAAAAAAAACCCGATCAACCCGTATTCTGAGAAGTTTTGCAGAGATTACTAAAGCACAAAACTTATTTCTGAATCAACTTGAATTATATGAGCAGTTTCTTGTGACACATACTGAGAAACCTGTCACTTTAACGGCGTAATCAAGGGCAGTCTAGTGTTATATTTAGCGTGGATTCGTAAAATATCTAGCGTGGATTCTTTGCTCAGAAAACAAGATAATTTTTCTGTGGAATCCTGCTGCAAAACTCGGGATTTTCTGACAACAGAATACTCTTCATCTTTTAACCGTGATTTATGAATAACATTGCAAAAACATGACATCATCTCCCCCTCCCCCTCCCCGCCACATTTTACGTCCCTGGAAACAAAATTCAAGCAACCATTATGACGAATTCTGGTAACAGTGGGCCCTGCTATTCGGACTCTAGTCAGTGAGAAAAGGGGTCGATTTAAACCCTCCACCCTCTTACCTTGTGTGAGACAACGACACCGAAGGTCGTAGTAGGAGTTAATGCTTGATGATAACGAAGTTCGGGAGCAGGACGATTTACCCAAAAACCAATTCACCCAAAAATTCTTTGGACGAATCACTCAGTTTCTTGAACGATTCACCCAGTCTCTTTGTACGTTTCACCCACAACCTTGGACGATTCACCCAATTTTTTAATTTATTATTTCAACACAACATTTACCGGGAGTTAGTGGTTAATAAATTTGATTGCAATTCTCTCTAGAACAGGTGAAATGTCACCATGCATCAATCAACGTGCATGCGGCTTCAATTTCAATTATTTTTAGAACAAAAATACTACCCTGCAGTAAACGACCTGCGTTTTAATTGCAATTAACTGAATAGGGCGTCGTCAATCCAGTAACCCAAGCCCATTTCGACTCAGCAACAGTTAATAACCTCTAAAACAACTCACGCCCACATCGTTCACCTCCGGAGTAGCTCAAACCAGAGTCGGTCACCGGGCCCGGAGTAGCTCAACCCACAGTGGGTCACCCCAGTTTTCTCAGTAAGAAATAAAGGATTCATTTTACTTCTTTTTCTCATATTTCCAGTACCCCACACACCTCTGACATATATTATAAAAAAATAAAATAAAAAAATTTGGCGAATCGTCCAAAAATATTGGTTGAACCATCCAAGAAATTGGGCGAATCGTCCAACGGTTTTGGGGTGAGTTGGTCATGAGCTGGAAGAAGTTTTTGGGTGAATTGGTTTTATGGGTGTATGGTCTGACACCCACGAAATTCTACAGCCCTTTACATGTGAACCAGGAATACTTTTCGATTTTTCAACTATGCATTGCTCCTTTGAAACAGAAACGAAAAATATGGCGCCCAGAAACTACTGCAATGTAAACTATTTAATCAAACGATTGGTTGAAACTGGAAGAAACTTGACTACGTCTCGAGGAGTACGTCTATCCCCCGTGGGGGATATGGTTTGTGTAAGGCTGTTGCGTGTTGACTACGCAAAAAAAAATTTACAAGTGGAAGGATGTAAGTCGACGTAGTCTCTAACATTTAGACGGATCAATCCATTAACCAGTATTCGCGTGAGACTGTCGTAGGTACGCTAAGTACATCGGCCATTTTGAAAAATTCGCCATTTTGTCAAATCCTATCCGGAAAATGCTTGATCACTGCACTGCGGAAGGTGCCAGGGAGCCCGTGTGCAGAATTTGAAACGAATCCATTCATTAATGTGGCCTGTAGACGCGTGAGACTGCCGTATATATAAAGTCCAGTGCCAATTTTCAAATGTCCGCCATTTCGTCAATTTTTGGTCGATCCGGAAAATTCTTGGTCACTGCACTGCGGAAGGTTCCAGAGAAGCCGTGTACAAAATTTGAAACGAATCCGTCTATTAATGTTGCCTGAAGACGCGTGAGACTGCCGTATATACGCTACGTCCAATGCCGATTTTCAAAAGTCCGCCATTTTGTCAATTTTTGGCCGATCCGGAAAATTCTTGGTCACTACACTGCGGAAGGTTCCAGAGAAGCCGTGTACAAAATTTGAAACGAATTTGTCTATTAATGTGGCTTGTAGACGCGTGAGACTGCCGTATATATAAAGTCCAGTGCCAATTTTCAAATGTCCGCCATTTTGTCAATTTTTGGCCGATTCAGAAAATTCTTGGTCACTGCACTGCGGAACGTTCCAGAGAAGCCGAGTACAAAATTTGAAACGAATTTGTCTATTATTGTGGCTTGTAGACGCGTGAGACTGCCGTATATATAAAGTTCAGTGCCAATTTTCAAATGTCCGCCATTTTGTCAATTTTTGGCCGAATCGGAAAATTCTTGGTCACTGCACTGCGGAACGTTCCAGAGAAGCCGTGTACAAAATCTGAAACGAATCCGTCTATTAATGTGGCCTGTAGACGCGTGAGACTGCCGTATATACGCTAAGTCCAGTTCCAATTTTCAAATGTCTGCCATTTTGTCAATTTTTGGCTGATCCGGAAAATTCTTGGTCACTGCACTGCGGAACGTTCCAGAGAAGCCGTGTACAAAATCTGAAACGAATCCGTCTATTAATGTGGCCTGTAGACGCGTGAGACTGCCGTATATACGCTAAGTCCAGTGCCAATTTTCAAATGTCCGCCATTTTGTCAATAATTTTTGGCTGATCCGGAAAATTCTTGGTCACTGCACTGCGGAAGGTTCCAGAGAAGCCGTGTACAAAATTTGAAACGAATCCGTCTATTAATGGGGCCTGTAGACGCGTGAGACTGCCGTATATACGCTAAGTCCAGTGCCAATTTTCAAATGTCCGCCATTTTGTCAATTTTTGGTCGATCCGGAAAATTCTTGGTCACTGCACTGCGGAAGGTTCCAGAGAAGCCGTGTACAAAATTTGAACCGAATCCATGTATTAATGTGGCCCGTAGGCGCGTGAGACTGAAGCGTGACAGACGGACAGACAGACGGACGGACGGACCGAAAAGTTCAAAACTATATCCCTCCGTTTCACGGGGGATAAATATCAGTCTACTTTGAAATATGTGTTGACAATTTTAAAATGAAGAGAGTATATAATCTTTCTGCGCATCAGCCACTCAACAGGTTCGACAATGTCTTTAAGTGGAGCACATGCGTGTAGAGTTCTTATTGATGTGTCAGAATTTCCTACAATACGATTCGAAAACTCGTACCCGTTTGAAGTACTGTAATAACCATTGATTTTCAGGTCTGGAAGGAATTCTTTCTGACACACTGGCATCACAAGATCAACCAATCAGCTGAAAGGGATTTCTCCTGGCAAACGAAATTCTTCGAGGCAGGAACGCATTTGTAGCACTCTTCCTTTTGCAAATATACAGCCAAATTTCTCCTTTTCCGAGTATTACAACCAAGTTCTTGTCCATGATGGCTTCCCACAGATGCCCCTCTTTCAGATTTATAAAGATATTTTAAAATTTTGTCCCGGTTTCAGAAAAAAAAAGTTTTTATAATTTATAATGGTATCAACCAGTGGAAAATACTCCAGTTATCAATAAGTTTTCCACCTGTCCCGGTTTGTAATTTGACGAATGTCAAGGACATGGGAAGAATACTTCAGGATTGTAGAGTTTTTGACGGTGTATATTACTATGTTTAATCTGTAATGTCAAAAACACTTTTTGACAAAAAAATTGTCAAAAACTGTCAAAAACTCAATATTGTGCGACATTTTGGACCGTTTTGTTGCTCTTACCTCTTTTATTTATTATTTTTATATAATCTATTGCTTCGAACTTCACTTAGCGTCAGCTCCGGAGTTCCATCACGCTGCCTCAGATAATAAAATATCCGTTTAACGTCACCTAGTGTCTTAATCTACGGAGTTTCTGTGCCCACGAAGCCACTTCCCACGCGAGTCGCTAATAATCCTGCTTAATCTCTTGATGCTTCGATGTCAAAAACCTCGCCATTTCCTTCAGCATACTTCAGTGAAAGCGCAACATCAATGAATGCTGTTGTCTGGTGGAAAGCACTGGGCATGTACTCTGTACCGGACAGTTTAATAAATCTTGTAGTACAGTTACTAGGATCCCCATCATCGTCGGCATCTATTCCAGTTTCGGAATAATCCACACAAAGGTTAGAAACCGACTCGGAAATGACAAAGCAGCAAAACTTGTGTTTTGCTACAGAATGCTGCGAGGAAAAGAAGAAATAGACTATTGACATTTAACCTACTTGTCATGTCATTTTGTACAGTGATGAATGTACATGTGTGCAGTAATAAATGTAATCACTAACCAGTGGTAGTTTTTGACAGCATTTGACAGTTTTAGACAGTTTTTGACGGTTAATGACAGGTGTCATTTCAAAAATAGTTTTTGACAGTCAAAAACACAACCCTGGAATACTGCAAGGGTATAATATAGGGTATACCCCAATGTTTCAAAGCTACCTTGCATTTTGGGCATTTCCTGGCATTTGGTTGGCCAAAAGGTTGTTCTTTGGTCCAGCGTTTGAAAAGCTTGTCTCCCTCACGGAACTGTTTGCACTTGATGTTGGCATGCCATGGAGCCTGACATGTAAAGCACCACTCCAGCTGGCACTCATTGCAGTTGACACTAAAAAGTAAACATTTCTGCGTATAAACCGATTATAAAGGTTCATAATATACAACAGAGCTTATTTGAAAGTCTTTATCTACGTGCTCATCAGAAAACGGCAACATAAAATTCGCTTTAAAAAATACTGGTCGAATGTTGCTGTTTTTCTTCTTTTCTTTTTTTTTTTTTTGGGGGGGGGGGGGGGGGGGCTTTACGCTGCTTTTCTCCAAAAACCACACACACACACACACAATAAATACAGTTAATCTACAAGCCTCACCACAAGCCCCTTTTCTTTACTTTTGGATCTTTGAGAATACTGGGTTCAATGTTCATCACAGTGCTACATCGCGGGCATGTCTTAATATATGGATCCTTGTTCGCATCAACAAGGAACCTATAAAACTTATCCTTCAAATCTCCCGAAAGTCGCGTCATTATTTCGTCACGATGCACAAATTTATCACATGAACTTGTTGGGCACTGGATTTTTACGATCGCCTGCTCAACCTGGATGGTTATGAACGACAGCATACAGTCATCACATACAGGCTTCTCACAACAAGTCCTTAAGTTGATGTCTTTTTTTTCCAAACACACGTCGCAATCAGCATACACCAAGCGACCCATAGGATAGAGCTGTGGAAGATTTGTTGGTATTTCTGATGATGAATCAAATTCGGTAACGTCAAAGTCATCATCAATGTCGGCTAAGCGACCAAGGATATCAACTAAATGATTTCTGTCCACATTCTCGTCATTTTCAAGTAGTCTGCGTACATAATAAAGAGCAAGGTGGTCTTCTTGAATTGCATTCTCTCTTATTGCAGCATTTCCTATATTTGGGGGATTTGGTGTTTCTGAAATATCATTATCCGAACTTTTCGGATATACTTCTCTGTCCTGTTTCAAATCACCCTCCTTGTCAGAGTCAGATGTCGAACTTGTTCCAGAATCCGTTGGGCTTTCACCTTTTTTAACAAATTCGGAGCCACTAACATTAATGGACACATCAGCGTCATATGTTCTTGATGAATTATTTGATCTGTCTCCGGATATTCCTTCTGCATTTCTATCCATATCATGGAGAGCAATTTGGGACTGGAAATATGCTGACTCCAGAGAGCTTATTGAATTCGCGTCACTGTCTTGAATCGGCATTTTGATGCACTGCAATGTTGTGAGTATGCTGCCTGAACAGCTTTTACCCCCTCTCTCTCCTTCCGATATGTCATTTGGTGTGGGGCTGGTAGCGTGAGTACTGGCTAAATTTTCTTCTGATCCTTGATCTCTATCAGAATTTGAAGTCGGTTCAGGCTCCGAATCTGGCAACTGCACATCAGGTTCAGGCATCCTGATACATTGTAATTTTGTCAATATATTACCCGAACAAGTCTGGTTTTCTGTCTCCAGTGCAACACTTGAAGTTTCGTTAGTCACATGAATACTACTGTCAGACGACATCCTGTAAGTGCAGTTTCAGGTGAACTTTCCGTAGGTATCTTATCGTTTGGTCAATTTACGAACTTGAAAGCAACACATGCTTATTCTATAGTGTGATCCATAAAATCATCACTGGCTGTTTTCATATGTACTGATCAGGAAATAACAGAAAGATTAATATATATACTTGGTTACGTGTTTGTCAACAGAAAACACGTTTCTATTTTTAGAGCTGGATTTCCCTAAATTTGTTAGGCGGCATATTATTGGCTTAGGGTATGCTAAAGCTACTGGCAGTGTAATGGTTTTGCTGCTGTAAAATCACGAAATCATAGGCAGGGAGAAAGAAAATCTAATAAATATTGGTATTTTTCTGAGGCAGCTCTAAGTGTACATCTATATTATGAAATAATAATATGTTACAATTGTTAGTGGTATTGCTACTGCAGATTTTTGTTACTTTAATTTACCAGTCATACAGTATGGCAATATTTCAATAGGTGATGTTCTTGTGCAATCAGCTCCTTCTGATTATACCCTTCTGATTTCCATAAAAAGTGTTTTTAAAATGTCTAATGATATAATGATAATGAAAAGAGACAGAGAAAAATGCCGTGTGATTTCCTCCAACATGCTTTAGACATGTCAGAAGTGTTAGCAGGTATCAATCTAAAGGAAATATTCGACGAAATAAAAGGTTTCCTTAAAAAGGAAAAACTACGCTTATAAATATCATTGATCGAAATCTTAACCAAAATTAATCTACGATAAAGCAAATGCCAGCTGAATAAAATCATCGAAGAGCTCCTCTGTAGAACTTTCAGAAATATGTTTTTCCTCACATTTTAAAGCAAATAAAAAAATACAATGAAATTTCCATCCCTCAAAAACTTACTAAAAAGTCATCACGCTGACGAATTTTGTATGGTTGGACTGACGATGCCCAAACCGACGACATTTGGATCATCAGAAACTCGTTTTTATGGAATAAACTTGTCATAAGCTCATTAGTTTAAGTTGTTTCATACTCCATTTTTGAGTACTAAAAGTATTCCCATAAAATAATATGAAACAAAACAAGAATGGTATGCTAAAAATTTATTTAACTAAGGATGTTATAACGTCATAAGATATAAATTCCATTTACATTTAATGATGCGTGTAGAGAGAAACCCAGCTAGGTTTCGAGTACTGTGGCAGGACGTTTAATGTTTTTTCGTTGGTTGCCTTTTTTGTGTATGTGTCTAACACAAGAACTCATAACCCGAACAACTGACTCTCCAAAAAAAAAAAAAAAAAAAAGGGGAGACGATACGAGCGAGAACGTCATAGAAAATCAATAACAAAAAACACGTCAAGTAATGCGCTACTGTGGCCCTTCTGTACTGACAACAGAGAGCTGTAGCACACGGGTGAAGATCTGGCACCTTTAACTCTGTGCAAAGTGTAGCGATTCCCAAACTATGCTCGCACTGCTCTTGTAACTTCTTTTCTCTTCGCTAATCTGCTTACGCGCTATTGCAATCATTCTTCGATCTTCTAGGCTTTACGGCATGTGTGCTGCCTTTTACTTTTCAGCGAGCATTTATAGCACAGCGTCAGATATCATGTGACTTCTTTTTTTTTTTTTTTTTTTTTGGCTACTCTGATTTTCGCTCCTGTTTGAGGACCAACTTTATTTTTACTTTCTGAATTAATTTCTAAGAAGCGAAAGGTTTTGGCGAAGGAAAACTAAACAACATACTAATAGAAAATGAACCAACGCTTTAACTTGGCAAAGGGACCACCAGTTATCGAATTATTGCTAAAAGAAAAGGTGACACCAATATAAAAGCTTCTGTTCCCGTTTTGTAACAAGGGTCGTATAAAACGCATCAAACTGATACTAAACATGTAAATAACACCGGAGACATCAAAGCAACATAAAACTGAACGTATGACATGTATAAAACCGAGGTATTTGTTTTTAACATTAAACAAGACACGATTGGAAGAACAGAAAAAGGTGAAGTCAAAACTACTTAAGAGACGCATAAATAAGCTGAAACCAATTTAAACATAGGACTGGCCTAAGACAAACTATGTTTTGCACAATGGTATAACATTTATGTTAAATACAGCTTTAATATTTTAAGTTGAGAAACGTCCAAACTGGAATGGAGCGAAACTACATTGCTGACCAAGTGACCCCAATAAAGGCGCACCTGTGATTGGTCAACTTTCGCTCCCTTAGAAAATTTCGCTCCTTTTCTGACACAGAAACGCCAGAAAGAAGCGAACACTTTAAACACATAGAACTTGGTTTTATTTTAAGATTGAAACCATCACAATACCTGTGCGACATACGGACAAAGCCCTCATCACATATATGCGATAAAAGGTTGACTTTGATCATGGAAACGACGCAAATTTGACATAAAATGCAGTGCCACTTTCATTTGCTGCTGCCGACTATTTTAAACTAGAAAAAGATCCATGTTATGCGAATATCCTTAAAAGCACAGAAATTCTAGAACGACGTTTTTAATCCAGCCCAACGGGTAAATACGTTTCAACAACGTCAAATATACCGTACACGCCTTTTACAACTAACAAGAAAGCTACTCAGTCCCAGAAGGAACTAACATTTCCCTCTTGCGTCGCACGCACTTAAAAGGAACAAGACATTCAAAAAATAACGTTCATTATACGTCAAACCAAAAAACGTACTATGAAACGTTCACAACAAAATCAAACAAGAGGCGTTTGCAGGGCGCAAGAGCACAGATTGATAACATGTGATAAAAACTTAACTGGCCGCGGAATAAAATTACTGTGTATGTAGAACATAAATTTCAAGCGGAAAATTTAAAGCAGCATGTGTTATTTGTATAATATTCATATTGTTGTCGTATCGAAGTATTGAATTTAAAACAAAAGCAAATGTCACCTAATCTTTATTGACGACCATTTAAATATTGTTTAATTCACAGGATTAAAATTTTAGGGTACAAAATACGTTTTGCTATAACATCTGCTCATCACCTGGTGCATGTGCAGCTCATGGCAAATAAACATTTCGGCCAACTAAGCAAACTCTTTATTATGCCTTTAATATTTCTATAAAACTGTACGCAACTAAGCCTAACCAACTAATGGCAATGGGTATACTGTGTTTAAAGTGCCTGTTTATTTCTACTTATTTATTGAGACAGGGAATTATATTGACAGTGGCGCTTTTCTGCAGCAATAACGACATATGAGTTCATTTTTCATGCCGACGCGTCATGGCTTCTTCCATCGTTACGTTGGAATCTCTTGAAGAAACGAAATTGGTCTTGCAAGGAAAGGGTAGAGAAGTATCTTGTTGTAAACGATGTGGCTGATACAAAGACGGTAAATGTTACCATGAGTCTGATCGCAGGAAAGTATTTTTTTATTGTACAGCCTGTGTGCATCTGAGAATACTTTCACCAAGAAGTTTTAGCAGAACATATCAGTATGATTATATCAGCCCGATGCTTAACAAGATTGCTTTTATGAGCTCAAGCAAGAGACAGGTGAGACTATAATTAGCTACGTGAAAATGCTAAGGGACTGAGCGAACCCCTTAATTTTCCGAGAAGCTGGCGTAACATTATAGGGAGCAGCTTGTGTGAGGAACTAATATCGAACAAGATATCAAGTTACTGCCCTTTCAGAAGAACCTTACATGCAAAAAAAAAAAACACAAGGAAATAATCATTGCAATAGATATGAGGATGAAGGATGTTTCCGCAAATTCAAGGTACAGCTTTTATTGTCAATAAACTGTCAGGCCCTATTTGAGATGTGGAAGAAGAAAGGTCACATCAAACGCAGAACAAGATACCAAGTCGAAAAAGGCATTAAAGACCAGACCAGACTTAAGATGAATGTAAAACCAAGAAGAATGTAATTTAAATGAGCTAAAGGGTATAATACACAGTTACACTTGAAGCAAGGAAGTACAAAAGTTAGGTTAACTCCAAGTACCGCTCTGCGTGCAGGACAAGATAAAGAGAAACTTAGATAATATGGTAAAAAGATCTCTAGTATGACAGTTAAGTTGGAACGTGGGGCGTAAAAAGATCTTAACATAAGAAATATGGCAATTTTAATGTAATCGTGAATGCACCGCTTAATAGCGCCTCTTATCTACCGCCCAAGACTAAAAGTGTTTTATGAAACCTGGTAGGTGGATAGAAGTTCACAAAGACAGACCACAAAACTCAGAAGGTTTCGGACGAGAGAGCGCGGAAGTATTTGGTGAACAAAACAAACCGCCCTGCCTATCGTATCGCATTTGCTGTATGGATTACACAAGGTGCAGTGCACATGGTTATCACCACTTATGACCACAACAATCATTTTCGGAATATAGAAGACGTGTTTGAAAGGTTACTTAAATACGGCCTTCGATAAACCCACCAAGTGTGAGTTTAAGGACTCGATTGAGTTTGCACTCAAATTATGGAAACGAGATATGCGAATTGATTCAAAGATTAAGGCAGAGACTGTCTCACCCACGCAGAGAAATTTGTTTAAGTTACGAGGCTGGGGAACACCAGTTAACTTGTCAAATTTGTCCACTGTTCTATACCGACATATTAATTACTTTACAAAGATAAGGACGGCAATGAACAAGCACCTGCTAGAAAGCAACAACAGAAAAGAGCCTATCATTTTAGATTTAGTTTTGATACACTACGAACCGAGCACGGCATGAAATTACATTGTGATACATCATGTAAGTGTATTTCCGGTCTTATTATGTCTAAAGAGATGGATTGAGGACCAATCAATTTTGATAATTTGGAGTTGGAAGAAATTTAACACGTGTTTGTTAAATCAATTAACCGAAATCAATTAAATTTTTCTGGTTTCTATTTGCTACCCAAGAAAGGAACATCAGTAACTACAGCTTCGTGAATTCAATGCACCATTTTTCTCTCTTGGTACAAGGACGGGACTGTACAGTGCAAGATTAGTAATTCATGCTTATGTTGTGGTTCCAAGTAGGCGTCCACCTCCGAGAAATAAAAAAAGTTTGAGTCCGACGCCGAATAGGCGATCTTGCAAGAAAATCTGTTACTTTTAAAATATGATCATTTTGAAGAACTCCACTTTGCCCATCTCGGAACGGTATAAATAGATACCTTAG
Organism: Protula sp. h YS-2021; assembly: GCA_949752745.1. Classification (NCBI taxonomy): domain Eukaryota; kingdom Metazoa; phylum Annelida; class Polychaeta; order Sabellida; family Serpulidae; genus Protula; species Protula sp. h YS-2021. The sequence continues at coordinate 43,077,647 of OX457030.1, read as the reverse complement.
TATGATTATGCATCTGACAGCCTAATATTGGAAAGAATATTGAAAGTAAAATAAAACTATGCGCGTGCTGTGTCGATGTTCGTCGTATATCGCCGTGCTATGTTGGGCTGCGTAAAATCCAAACCCGACTCGACCTGGTGAAAAAATCTCAAAGATACTGCGCACTGAAACAAAAAAAAACACCAATGATCAAATTACGCACAATTGACAGGGGCGAGTTTGGAAAGCGCGACAAGGCACACATGGAACCATTGAGGCTGTGCGTTGGTGGGAGGGAGAGGGGGGTTGGGGAAGGGGTGTGTGGATGGGAAGTGTCTGTCTGTTTATCGACAGATATTTGAAAGTTAGACTTTCGCTATAATTACACGAAAGACTGGAAGCACAATTATAAGTTTCCTTCAATAATATTATTTGGATACACAGCACCGGACCGAAAACTTGAGTGATATTATTCCTGCGCCAAGAGTTACTGCACCAGCATTAAACACTGATGGAGCTGCAGCCTATGTGGTAAAAGCATTATCAATATCAATAACTGAGCCCAAGCATAGTAACCAACCAACTTTGATGCTTTGTGCAGTCCATGACTGACTTTGCTATTCTGTGAGGTCCACTTTAAATTGTTAAGATGCTAACTGAAGTGATTCATGAGCACATATTACATGAGTAAGGTGAGCTCCAGTTTATGCTCCTATCATGGCGTGCAAACGTTAAATATACACCCTTAATATGAAACTCCATTGATATTGCAGCGCGTGAACCAACAGTGTAACTAAAGACCAGTGAAACGCAACCGTGATCCTCAGCCTTAAGAGAACCATTGATATTCCTTCTTTCTCAGATATTCCAAAGTCAAGATGTCATAAAGATCAATCCGCCGAAATTAATAACATCGACTGAGCTGATTGAGTTAATTAGACTACATCAACATTACACGAGTTTACCCAATGAAATTCATGGCTACGCCAGATTAATCAGCTAATTTGAGGAAAAGGAATAGTGTTGACATATTTAACCAACCTGTCTTGGTTAATTTAACTCAACTACGCAGGAAAGAAATTTTGAAGAGAATTCGCATCATTGTACTAACGATTGCACAACAGCTTCTTTTTAAATTCTATAATACACTTCAAAGATATATTACTGGCCTCGAATTTAGTGACAGATGTTTTTTAAACAACAATTGTATTGATCATTAGATCTCAGCTGCTAAACTGCTTTATTCAGTCGAGTGACTGATCTAAAGAATCATTCGTCTTACTCTCTACGAGACGGTAACTAGATTCAAAATTCAATAAAATAAACTAGAAAGGTGTGGCAACTTTTGGTGTGACGTGCATTTGCCAATTCCCTGTGTAAATTAAAAATAAAATTAAAATGAATAAAAAACACAAGATGTAAAAAGACAAACAGATTTATACAGATTTAAATAAAGCGCCTTCAAACTTATTTAAAATTACATAACAACTTGCAGAATTATTCAAATATTGTTGCCATTGTTTCTGTGTTTAAACCGCTGACTAAGCATAAAAATAAAAAAAAATTGATTAAGTTTCACAAGACAGGCGGTAGGGTTGGACTGCATAGTGTGTTACCAGCATTGTAAAATGATATTAAAATGGTAGTTTCGTTTTTATTTACAAAGTGTTTTCAAACGTCACTTAACTTTTCTGAGCGTTGTTGACATTTCATAATACTGATGCCATTTCAAAGCGTATAATGCAAGTACAAAGGTAACTTTTAATACACACACGTTTGCTACTAAATGGAAGAATTATTTTTGTGGGGATAAAGGTGTACCAATATCAAGCATACAGCTGCACGTTATGAACAAATTAGGTGCCACTTAATGAACAGCCAATCAACACGGATCAAAGGTCTGGCTATTCGTGATATCAATCTATAGTTTTCAGAAAATTGGAATACAAACCGCCGTGGCAAACTTGATTAAAAGAACATAACAGTTACTATGATTTCATTAATTTTTTAATAACCATTGCGTTCAACAGAAAGGTCGCTGTTGCTTGATAAGTCGACCAGAAAACTACTATTTGGACTGGCACAGACAACAACAACGCAGGTACAATTTGACTATCTATCTGGCTAGTTAACAATTCCAACAACAAACAAGAAACGCAGTAAATGAATGTCAATTACTTTTCTTTGAATTAAAGCAAGTTTTCACTAGGAATTGCAAGTTTTCTAGACTAAGGATAACAGCTTCTTCATAACATAATCGGATTGATATATTTTGGTAAATTCTTACTATTATTTTTCTTTTCAAAATTCGATCTATTCGGCTCTTTGCAGTGAAGTTCACTTTTAAATAACACAAAGGATACCTGATTTAGCATTAAAACAGCTCAAACCTAGATTTATGAATAGCAACAGGCTAATATCCAACGTAATAATGCTGATGTGGCATGGTATGTATCAAATGCAAACTGACAAATCAAACCATCAAGCAGTGTCTGAAAATTTCATACAGCTTATAAACTGCTTGGCTTTCACAGCTATTTTGTTTTTCAGCATTTTCAGCTACTCAGCCACAGCTAAGTAGGTGGTTTAATGACTCCAGAATTTATAGTTTGAATGTGTATGTCTGTCTCATTAAACTCCATGTAGTGATAGTACATAGTAATAACATTAAAGACGTAATTAAGTATACTTTTGCTCTGGATTTCAAATATAATTTTTTGTTTGAAAATATATTTAGTCGATTAAGCTTCAAATAGCTTTTCAGCATTTATCGTATTGCGCCAGGCGTAAAATATTATTTATTTGCTGTTAATCACATGGCTCGAAATTACTCTTAAATGATATGGGAATAAAATGGTGGCACTGTTAAGTCAAAACGAGGTCATGAAATGTAGTATGTATCATATCGAAATTTGGCAAAATGAGTGATTTCTGCACTTTAATTTAAGAACAATGATTATGAACAGCTGATATAAGGATTCTCAGTTTTACAGAATGAATAAAACATCAGTTGTTGTTTTACTGAATTCTTTTGACCTATTCTGACGTAGGTTTTTTTTTGGCTGGGGCCATTAATTTTTGATATAGATATATTTTCCATTGTTTAAATTTCTTGCACTACTTTATGATAACTAACCTCAAATTCCGATTCAGTTAAAAAAATTCATTTGCAAGATTTGCCACCCTCGTTTTTCAACTTTACGTAATTACACTTTTTTTATTAAAGTTAATTACAATGAGTCAGGTTAGGTATTATAAGTGAATACAATTAGTTATTTAAACCGGTACTATTTATACATGCAATTGTACTCAAAGTCGAGAAGTTTGTTCTATGCCAATGGTAGAGAGAGTGATAAACTAACTATGAATGATTGCTAATTGGAAGAAAACCAGCCGTTCCTAATGATACCACAGTCAAACTGTCATAGTTTGGAGCTTACAACCAAGCACTTTGCTATTGGCAGTAAGGTTGTAATTACAAAGTGGGAGTGAAAAGCAGTCAGACTGCCTGAAATTTTGTGACTATTGTAGCAGTTTGATCAATATTTAACTGAACAGAAAGTTTTTATTGGTTTTACATTTATTGGAAAACTAAAGAATGACATTTTATTGGCATCAAAAATGGCTACAATTTAAAAATCTTGATGGACGACTTTAAAATATTACTTTAGAAACAGTCAGTAGTTATAATCGCAAAATCTGAAACGGTGATTTAAAAAATCCTCAAAAGCTTCAAAAGACATTATTTCGCCAAAGATTAATTTGTATAAATTTACATGGCCGTAATTATATGCACATTTTCTTATTATTATTTTTGCTGTAGAGCGAACAATAAAGATAATCACTTAAATATTCATTGTTGCCAAAATATCTATCTATCGATGCTAAGTATTTTACAAGGTTAAAATACAATTTGACTTATTTGGTATTATTACAAAGTTGAACATTTAACCTTACCCAAAAATGTGTCGTTTTGAAAGCTAAGAATATCACATAATTGCAAAACTCTAAACTGTTAAACATTAAGGATTATTGCGCATTTTAAATGTTTACTAGCATCGATATTTGCACTTTTGCAACAGAACTCTGACGCATTAAGTCTCAAAGTTATAACGAAAGTGACGACGTCTTGACCGGTTGCTTTGAAGCAGTACAAATGATTTGAAACTTAACCTTGGCAACTTGTGATAATATTGAAATAGGTAAATTTATGTTCTTTGAAATGCATTTCATCAATCATTGCTGACTGAATTGCACATGTAGAATTTGGTCCTTTTCAAAATATAAGTGGCGATTAACCGTGCCAGAAAGGATCTAAACAAAGACGCACCGTTAAAGGTTATTTTGAACAATACAGATTTTTTGTATATATCTGCTAAAATCTTTGCTCAAATTTGGGTTCTGGAGAATGCCTCTTGGTGGGATGCTTTAGCTTCCAATCCACACAATCAAGTAGTTATTTGCCAGTATGGTTCAAACACAGTTACTGTTTGCTTTCCCAAGCCAACAGTTCATACATACAGTTGTGCAGTCAGTTGCAGTCGATAAGTGTCTGTCACAAGTGTGAATTTGATGGAGCTGTCATCTGGAAATACTTTCCAGTAAACACATGTATGCATGGAAAATTCAATAGCAAAAATAAAACAGATTGAGCTGTTACATGAATAAAGGAGGGATGCCAAAAAAAAAGAAAAACCAAAAAACCTGATAGTAGGCTTTGATGTATGATATGTTGACTTATGATAATGACGTGGGAATGATCAATAAAGATATGAGGTAGGTGTATGTTCCTCTTTTCTCTTACTTGCTGGCAGTCTAGCATCACAATTCACAAATAAGTGAAACCAAAATAAGGATTTCGTATTTATCAACGAATCACATTGAATTGGTAAGATAAATTTAACACAAGAAACCCATAAGAAAATGATAGTGCAGTTTTTTTGGATTGACTGAATTTCCACGTTACCATTTCATATGCTTTCAAAGTGTTATACCTGGTCTTTTGATGGCCCTAAACTTCAGCCACATGGCAGCTCCACGGTTATCCATTACCCATAGTGGCTGATATAGCTCAGCCACATTTACCATAATGGTTGGTAAAGCTCAGCCAAATAACAGCTCCGTCGCTTACCGCAGTGGTTGATAAAATTCAACCACATGACAGCTCCTTGGTTAACCACTTACCATTTTGGTTGATAAAGCTCAGCCACATTACAACTTCGTCACTAACCATTAACTGTAGTGGTCAATAACAGTCAGCCACATATGACAGTTCCGTGGTAAACAGTCATCAAATGTCTGTAACACCATGGTCCGAAATAATTTGCTGGAATAATCAAGGCACCACGCATTTAGAAAGGTCACGGTGACAGAGTATAAAAGCATAAATTTTCGGTTATATAGATAGCAAAAAATTGTTAATAGATTATTCTACACATTGAAATAACAAAAAAAACAAAAAAACGAATATTTGTTTGCATTATAGTCCACACCATAACCTCAAATCATTTCAGCAGTTTCTTTAGAAACTCAGTTTGGTCAATTAGCTACATTTAAAGATAAACAACAAAAGTTAAAGATATTCTTTGTGAAAAGTAGGAACTGAATCATATCAAGTTTTGTTGTCTGTTTTGCATCATAGTATTCTTTTATCAGAGCACTGTTCATTCTAGCGAAGAACCCGAATGTCTAGTTTATTTCAAATGCAAACAAGTCTGTAGGTTGCTTGCTATATACATTGCTGTGGAACTTCAAAATTTGTTTAAAAAGAAAAACTTTGGTTCTTTTTGAGCAGAAGAAAAATGTAATGTTGTCTAAATGAGGTCATCTTTAATGTCCTGAACTTTAAGACAAAGAAAATCAGAAATAGAAGATGATCTTACTGAGACGTTTTACCTCCACTCTACTGAGTTTATCGCTTGGAAACATCATCGCTGTCTACTGCCAAGGTACGTTTTATTGTCCTTGTGTATTCTACAGTTCAGTTTTGAACTTTGAAAAATTAAACATCTTGGCTCAAAACATTGGAAAACATTAGATAATTAATTAGTTAGTAACCTATATGATTGTTTTGCGGCATGATCACAATATATGGTACGTATCTTGTCAATCGTTGAATAGAAATAGATATAAGACATTTCTGGATAAGACCCCACGATTTATCTGAGTCTGAACCTGTATATATGGTCTATCTAGAAATGTCATGACACTTCTGGATGAAACCCCGCTCTGGGCGATAATAGGCATTTTATCATATTTACACGTTACAAGCAATTTTTACCATCGGATCCTCTGGGCGATAATAAGGATTTGGGCATATTTACACGTTTCAAGCAATTCTGAACATTTTTTTTGTTTTGTTTTTTACCCTCGGACCCCCCTCCCGTTAGACGAGAATTTCAGATTATAGCATACTTTTATGTGTCATGCAATTGTGAACAACTTTCATTGTTTTGGACCCCCATGGCTATATGGCTGTACAGTATATAAGGCAGATATTCCAACTTCAAAAGCGCCAAACTTCGAAACTAGTGGACCGATTGAAACCATTTTTTCACCAAAGTGTTCAGCTGTTCAGTGTTCTTACTAAGCAGGTTGAAGATGGCCACTTTGGTAGATTCATTAAAATCAAACGAAATAATAAATGGATTGGATTATCTGCTTTTCTCTGGATGAATATGAATGACAACTTGCAGAAGCTGCGCAACACTGGCTTCAGACAGTACTTCACAAACTTAAAGTGATTACATGCTACGGCATGCGCTATGTCAGCTTTGTACACGCCACTCACTTTGGGAAAGACTATAACTCATACATCACCTGTAATGAAAACGGATGAACAACGCAGCAGGAGGCAATGCCACAAATGAATAGTGTGTTATTTGACGAGTTGGAATCATCAGCATCCAGTCTTTTGATTAATGAGAAGAGTGACAGATAGTCAACATAAATAACAAATGGTGCTTTTTGTTGTTTTGCAATGCCCTTGAATCTAATTGTATCCTCAGGAAATGATAATCGCTGTGCTCCATGCTTCCCACAAACTTCTCGATGTTTGTCCAAAAGGTCTTGTCGCATAAATAATGTCTCTTCTCATTGTCACTGATAAACAGTAAGTTAATTTCACTGCCACTCTCATGTGACATGCGACTCATGTAGATGGGTACCACAACTCGACTTTCCTAACCAAAAACATTGATGGCAATGTTCTTCAGGAATTTGATGAACTGGTGTTGGAAATGTTATATCTTCCACATTCCACATGTTCATACGGATTATACTTAGATGTTATACATACATTGTCATGCATCGGATGTAGATGAGCTAATATAGACCATAGGAAGCACTTGTTGTCTGTGTTCTTGATGTTGATAATACCCCTATTATACTTTATGTTCTTTGGCAACTCAGTGTAGCTGGAGGCTTGCAAATGTTCTAAGGTAGCTGTATGAACTTCAGTCTGAAGCATCTTATCCAACGCCCATCCAGATCCTTGACGTTCATGCTAATCAAACTTGCTGAACAAATCCTTGAAAGCATTTGGCAAAACGTTATCAATATCGATTTCATTGAATGCTCTAAAAGTCTGAGTGCTCAGATGAGTGTTATCCACACGTTCTTCTAACACTCCGTGTTTATTTTTTTGTTATTTTCTTGAATCTAGCTAAAACGACAATGCACCATTTTATTTTATTGTCTAATCTATCTTTCAAATGCCGTGTGATGCAATTTTCTTGCTGCCGCATTGATAGTAGCAAGTCGGATCCATTTTCAGGGGCAAACAGTTCTTGATGTGCATGTACATCAAGGTTCATTCTTCTACCTCTACCACTTGCATTATATCCTTCTTTGTTTTATGACGTACTTTGTGTCTCAACCTTTGTCTTCTTTTGTTTCTTTACAAGAGGTCGATCTGACTTTTTATACGTTTGTTCTGCATTGCCGTTGCATGAGTATCATCACATGTATGATCTGCATATTGTTCAGCATTGTTGAAGACATGGAAGCAAACGCGACAAGTAATAAGCCCTCTTTCTTTACGAAAGGAAATGAGTTTTTCAGATTAAATGTTCCTCAAATTCAACTCAGTTTTGCAGTAATGCATGACATCACCTACATTTCACTTCTTCACTGGAATATTCATGCTATCACTTCACTGTCTTAATGGTAAATGATGAAAATTGCTGTAGTTCTGATAAATAATGTAATCAATGACGTCATCAGTGAAGGAGGAGTTCAGAGATTGACATATTTCACTTTTCTTCTTCTATAAAACAATCCGTTAAATAATCCACGCCGTAGCACATCACGTCATCAGTACGAATAAAGTATAATGCAGAATCAAAATCAAAGTTCTCTACATCTTCTACTCCACTTTCCTAACACTTTTCAATAAACATGTTATAAATCAATTGTGTTAGTTCTATAGTGCGCCATGTTCCAAAAGTATGTAAATGATAAAGCTGTCGCAGATTCAAAGATTTCCAGTTCAACAAATATAAAGTCTATATAGATCCAATTGAGAATAACATCCATATTTTACTTAGACAGATAGAGACTTGCTGAATGGCTTGGTGAAAAATGGTTCAAATCTGTCTAGTAGTTTCGAAGTTATGCGTTGTTGAAATTGGCATGTCTGTCTTATATACTATATAGCTGACTAGGGGGTGTCCAAGGGTTATAAAAAACCCCGATATATTCACATTTGTTTGAAACGTGTAAATATGCTTATTATCGACCAAAGGGGAGTCCACGGGTCAAAAACCAAATATGTTCAGAATATAAAAACCCCTATTATCGCCCAGGGGAGGGGTGCCCGAAGGTTAAAAAACAAAAATGTTCAGAACTGCTTGAAACGTGTAAATATGCTAAATCCTTATTATCGCCGGGGAGAGTCTTTATCAATAAGTGTCAGGACATTTCTAGACAGACCATCTATAAAGGTTCAGGCTCAGACCAGTCTCTCACCAGGGAAGGGGGTCTTATCCAGAAATGTCGTCTTAAAGGCATAGATAATGTTTATGGTCAAGGTAAAGTAAAAAGTGTGACATTGTAATTTTATGATAAAATAAGTTTGTTTGTAACTTAAAATTAAAAAAAATGTTTAAATAAACTATCCAACCCCCAAGAAATGCTTGGAAAATAAAGTTTATTTGATTTGATTTCTCAAATCAACAAAAATACTTTGTAACAGGAGATATTCGATAAAATTTTGCATGGAAAATGTGTGTTTCTGTTAAGAAAAATACATTATTTGCAAAAGTTATAGCTCTATATTTCAATGCTGCAAATTTTCTTTGATTTAAACTGTATGTTGTGTTATTTGCCGTTTTCAGGAACGTATGACTGCACAGCAAAGTAAGCATTTCCTGAGTAAAATTAATGTCTGACTTGTGGTGAAAGGTTGCATATTTGTTATATGTTTAGCTTTTTTTAATAAACTCAAAGCAATATATTTAATAACATAAACAATCCTTGTTTTGGATTATTAAAAGTTATAGAATTGTTTTTCAACAACGATTATTTTTGCGCCCACGAGTAATGTACAGAATTTATTAAGCCTATTTCGAAATACGCCGCTGAAGCTCCATCCTTACCTTAAGCTTTTCAAAAGACCAGAAACAGTTTTGACTAAGAAACTCGCTGCTTCTGGAGATTTTTGAAGCTGTTTCTACCCTCCCTGGATCAGCTGTGTCCGACACTGGGATTAATGTTCATCTAAAAAACGTTAGCAATAAGTTACTGTGGCAATATCATTCTGAACGGAGGCTACGCTCAATGATGTTCAAGGTGATAGGAAAATATCATTTTGCTTCTCAGTCCTGCCCAATCACTAAACTCGTAAAATAAAAAAACTTTTGAAAACAGCAAATTGACAAATTCATGAGTAGTGTAAGTGTTAAAACCAAAAAAACGTATGTTGCGTTAAAAACAAAATGCTGGAATATCGAAATTTCAACAAAAAATGGCCCTGGCTTCATAGGAACCTATTTCTCAAAGGCGCAATATTAAACACTTGGAGGCAAAAATAATTTTTTAAAAATCATTTTCTGCCTGTAGAATTTTAAAAACTTTTCTGACCAATATTGATGCGTTTTCCCTCTACAGGCAAGACAATTTTTATATTCTGAAACTTTTCACTGAAACTTTTTATTCAGTTGTTACTTGCTCTTAAGCTCTATAAAACGGCATAGCCACCCAACCTCCCCTTATCAATAATAGTGCGTACCTAAAGCTGATAATTTATCGAAGCATTAAGTATATTTAAAATGACCAGGCAAGATTTTGTATCCATGCCTCGTTCTTATAAAACTAACACAAGTATTTCTCGATGTTCAGCTATTTGGTCTATACAATTAAAGCACACATCGTTTGTGTAATGCCCAGTATGGCTGTTGGTAGATGCGAGAATCACTGTTTTTGCTTCGCATTTTGATCATGACAATGAAAACAAAGTCGAAAACAAAAAGAGGTGATCTGCACCACTTCATATCTAGTACTACATATGTGCAAAATTTGAAAGTGATAGGGCCAGTACGGTCAGTGTAGCAAAGAAAAAAATGACAGACCAATAAAGAGAATGTCTGAAACATTAGCCACGCACAACTTTAATATACTCTTTCCTAGTCTTCGACTTGCCAAATGTTAACAAGAATATTTTTCTTCATGGCTTTAATTTAACTAAAATATAAATTGAGATATCTACATGTCAGTATGCTAATAATATGTTTTATTCCGTCTTTGAAACTTTTACTAAAAGTAATTTGGATTCATTTTCATTTATAAAAAGGTATACAGTATATTCTAAGCCACAATTTTACTGTTCAGTAATCCATGTACACCCACTAATCTTGCAACGGGAAACTTTTACTTCAATGGACACATTCCTACTGAATACGTGCAGTGCATGCCATGGGGTCAGTGTTTTGAAAGAACGTGCCCGCCAGGGAGTGTATGGGACCAAAATATTTGGAACTGCAACTCACAAGGTAATCCTATAAATGCAAGGTATTAGTTCTCGAAAGACTACTCTAAGATTATTTCCCAATTGCTCTTGATGTTTTATCAACTTCCACTAAGAATTAGAAGTGTCACTCTCATCATTTTTTGACAAATGCTGATTCGCCATTTTTGAGATATATAAACAATATATGCTGTTAAAATGTATACAGGTAGCTGTACTGTAACACAATTTGCGTGCCTGGATGGATCTTGCATTGATCTGAGTCTAGTGTGTGATGGGACGCCAACATGTCCAACGGGATTTGATGAGCTGGGCTGTCGTGAGTACCGGAAAAACTTGTTTACATCTTTTGACTGATATAGTACATTTAGACTGCACATCGTCCTTCTGGTAATTTTCTTTCTGTTTTTATTTTACATTTACACCAGAAAGAAGGAACCATATGGTTTAAACTAATATGATTGTAAACCAGATGTAATCAAAATTGCCAGACAACAGTTTCATGGTAACGAAGAGTAATTAGCCAAACGAGTGAGCATTATAAGTATTATTCTTTATGAAACCTTTGTTGATTTCAGTCTGCCTACCATAAAATTAACAATCACTCCGTCTGTAAATCTGCAGATAGGAAAAACTATTTTTTTATTTTTTGCGAGTTTACATTATGGACTTACCAAAAAAGTTCTTAGATGTTGAAATTAGCAAAGAATTCCTTTAGTTCTTAATCATTTTTTATTTTCACTTTTTGTTTATTTTCAGTAAATCAGCTCAGAAGAAATTGTTGAACGAACTAAATTTTCAAATTCTTACTATGCATAATTTTATTCTAAAGCAATTAGATAAGAACAAATATTTTTAAGAACTTCATAATGACGTTTCTGTAGCATTTTCAAAGTGAGAAGAGATTCTTCTTGTAATGTAGTTTTTTTGGTTGAAGCATCACGTTTTGAAATACAACCGTTTATAGCGTCGGTTATAAAGTATCTTTATGCAGTATACCTATAAGGTGCATGTAATGTACCGTTAAAACATATGGCTTGTATTAACATAATTATTTCACAATACATGGTAGTAAAGAGTTTTATTGTCACATACCAGAGGGATGCAGCGCGGAAGAATTCACGTGTCCAGACACCAGCTGTATTAACACTACGCTGGTTTGCGATGGATTCTGGCACTGCTCTGACGGTTATGATGAAGAAAACTGCCGTAAGTACATCGTTCAGTGTGAGGCACATGTCACACGAACTCGCCGTTTTATTTCTTATAACTAGAGAATCATAGCGGTTATTACAAAATTTGACAGTCGGGTATTAAGGTTGTGAAGAACGTTGATTGTATGTTTACATGCTTATGTTAAGTTTTCGGCATAAACATTACATCGACAAAAAGCAGGACAAATTGTTATAAACTTTTACAGGTTCACGTTGTTGTATATTACACAAAGATTTTTATACTATGTTCGCCTCAAACTAAAAAAAATCAGACGCTAAGTGAAACTCTTTTTAATGCCAGGTGTGCAGCAGAAATTCAATATGTTTGAACAAAAGTTAAAGTAAAAGGAAAACAGCAGCTATATGGTTTATGCAGAGGACGATAATAATACCCTTTTTTTAGTCAGACATGTGTGGTATCTTGACTTATGCTTTTGCCAAGCAAATATAGATATCTTTTCTTGTGATCTTACAGCGGAATGCACAGGAGACGAGTTTCCATGTTTAGATGGAAACTGTATTGATACTGCATTGGTTTGTAATGGATTCTGGAACTGCATTAATGGCATCGATGAGATAGGATGCGGTAAATATTATACATAATTCGAACTGATTGTATTTAAAAAATAACCTAAACGAATCTTCGGAAACTACTGTAGTGTATCAATTACAGTCAAGAACTTATGTCGGGGTAAAACTGCATGTTTATAATACCAAAACCTCAAAAACAGCTTAAAATCAACTTGGGGTGTTGGGCTGTTGATCTTATCTTAAGACTACTTTCAAAACCATATCAAAAGTCTACGGATTTATATTAAACAACAAGCCTTCAATGCCATTTTCCCCGTTTCTTTCGAAATTCCTTAAAAGAACTCATTTTCTGAATAACCGAAAAGGATACTTTAGCATAAAGGAAAATTTAGTTCTTTGTGTTAATTTAGATAATCACCGCTATACTAGTTCATTCACTCGTGCTTTGTAAGTGGGCTGTCATTAAGCCAATGCTATTCAGTACTTAGTAGTGTCGCCGCGTAAGTATTAAAGGGAAGATAGAAACGAGTAGGGATGGGTTTACTATCAGTGTGGCCAGACTCTGCTCCAGCTGCACACAACAAAGGTAGGTGACAAGTGTAATCTGTTGCATGTGCAACTGTGTGGGAATGCTTTATGTGGTGTGAATGTATAGGAGTTCATGTAAATGTGTATCTTCTAAAATGTACTTAAAATTTTAACTATGTTTAAATTTTTAATATTTTTACAAGTTTTAAATTTTGAAATCTTTCACGTGCTGGATTCAAACGAGAAAAACCTTCCTCAAATCATATAATTATCACTACGTCACACATTAACAGCGATTTGTATCACATTTCTACTGCTTTTCCCATAAGAAGTGTTCTACATGGCATTTTGAGGCCCTCGTAATCTCGAGCCTCAAATATGATGCGCCAAGCTTCAGATAAAAGTGGTGAGCCTGAACTCAAATTACCCCACAAAGCACTGTGAATGGATAAATAATTCAGTTGGGACAACTAGGATTGTCGCGATAGACAATACAATAATTATGTATACACATAAAATCGAACCATGCCTCCGAGAATGCTCTGACGTAGAAGTCATTAGGTGCCAAGTATCAGTAACCGCCTAATAGGTTTTAATTACGATACAATATTCTCTAGAGAAATAACTTGACTTGTTTTTTTTTTACATTAACAACATATCTGTATATTAAGACATAAAATAAATGTTATCAACCAAAGCGTATTAGGTGTAAGACTTTTGTTCACGGCATGATTTTATAAATTACATTGTGCTACGTATTTCATCTTCTGTTATGAATGGATATTTTACAGACAATTTTGGTCAAGATTATTCCAGCAGAATTTATTTAAAAAGAACGGGAGAGTAGATTTTAAAATGTTACGTTTTTTTGGTTTATTTTTGATACCTTGAACATACTGCTAACGATTGAACGTGCAGTTCACATTTATTTTCTCTTGACAATGCTTTTTGTATTGCCGTACAAATAGATTTTAGGTACAGATATTTTTAAGAAGCGACATTTATTGTCGAATGGAAAAACTTACTAAACTAAACAGATATTCCCCATGGCAAGTTTTGGATTAACAGCTGCATTTCTGTGTGCCCTTTGGTTGGGTAAGTTGGCAAGTCTTTTAATTCAAGTAACTATGACTTGTGCACGAGTCTGCCCCGTAAGTGAATTGTGCCAGTCTGACGCATCTGCAATTCATCACTTTGACGTGTCTGGAATGACCATATCTAACATGTTCATGTCATGTGTCATGTCTGAAATGAACGGCTTTGAAATGTCCAATGAATAAGTAAGAATAGCATACCAGTCAATATATCAAAAGCAACACCTACATGGCCACATATCCTAAACTTGCATGTCCACCATATGGTTTCCAATTGACAACCATTGCTCGACGATTTGAAACTTAAAAACCCAGTGAATTTGGTTAAATTTCTGTCTAACAGTTTTATTGAATAATGATTTTGTAAATGTAAGCAGCTTTTGCTTGTTCACTCATAAACATGTGTCAGCCATATGGTAAAGTTACACAACAACTGTCACATATGTTCTTAGCACATGTTAACATCTCCATGTGTTGGATAAGCTAATGAATCTGTTATGGTAGTGCCTGGTGACATTTGCAGGCTGCAGTAGCCGACGGACAATGCGTCAGTGCACGCGCGACAACTTCATGACGTGCTGGCAACCAATGGACCAATACCACCACGATATAAACACAGTTATTGTACCTACGCTGGATTCAGATCAACTTAACGAACACTGCCAGTATGTTTTGCTTCATGCAGTATGGAATGCCATTTCACATTTGTTAGGCATTTACCGATCTCAAGTAAAAATGCTTCGACAGCAAACATTCATTTTTTGATAACATGAATTCGTTTTTGCTACTTTTTTACATCTTTAGAAAAATTTTAGATCTATTTTTTTTGTTTTGATTCTGTACATATATTTGTATAAAATAGATTTTGTATCAACAAATACTTAGAGATATCAAAAATATTTGCTGATATAAAAAACCATTCTTAAGATACCTAGAAGTGGTTTTTAGAGATCAAAAATTCAATTATTGACAGCAAAAAAGGATATTTGATAGCAAAATCCAATTTTTCGCAAAATGATTTGTTACCTTTTTATTATTATTAAGATTTTTTAGATATATTTTTTCAGAATGTGATTTGTTTTATCTACATTATGAAACTGCAAATGATTTTGTATCTCAAAAAAACTTTCTGGTGTCGAAATATTAGTCTATTTTTATATCTGAAATTCAGAAGTAAATGTCTATGTATGAAATAATGAATGCTCCCTGCTTACAATCTTTATTTTCATTTTTGTATTATACACAAATTAATCATTTCTTGAGCTCAAAAATGTTTTGTTATTGTTGATAGCAATAATTCCAATTTTAAATATTCAAAATATAACTGATGATTCTTTAGTTGTTTTTCAGTTGTGTGCTTAAGATTTTTTCAAGTTAGTAAAACTTATTTTTTATCTCAAAAATTGTTTTTTTTTTTTTTGCTGTCTAAAATATAATTACTGACAACAAAATATAAATTACAAAATCTCCAATCATTTGTTGATATCTTTAATACTATTTTGATAAAAATAAATTGGCATTAACTGTTAAAAGGGCATTCCATAACGCTGTCCAGAATAACTTTGCTTAATTATCTTAATTTTCAAGAAAAAAAAAAAAAGACTATGCATGTAGAAATTCTGAGACCAGACGCGGTCCGCCATTTTCGTTAAAAAAGTGCAATTTTCATTCTTTCGGAACTGCACTCCACTTTCGGTTAAAAAGGGTATTATTTCAATCTTAGCACTCCACATTTAGGAGTTAGTATAAAAAGTAATGGACAGGCATGGAAACCAATTCGACCCCCACCCCCCCCCCCCCAAGTAACCAACATACGGTGATTTTTACAGGCGGAAACAGCAAGGACTTTGCCATTAGTGTAGACAAACAATCCTACGCCGCACAGAATGTCATTGAATAAATAATATAATTGAGCACAGTAACCAGCAGCGTTTTTGTATATTCAGGTTGTTCGATGAAGCCATCGATTGCTTCCATAGAATATATCATTCTTGTCATCGATTGGACAGGAGCTTTTTGGATGGCATTGACGACGGTTATTCGTGGCTGTGTGACGAGGCCAGAGACGGTAAGACCAGCGGATACATTTTCGTGTTTAATTGACCATCATTCTAAGGTTTTTAAGCAGTAACTGAATTGCTTAATAGTGCGTTTGTCCCCGTACAAAAGTTCAGAGAGATGCCCAAAATACAAGCACACTGTTTTGTTCATGCAAATACAAAGTTTTGTCCGCGCCAGTTCTTGAAGGTTTTAAAATCTTATATAGCAAACACACATAGCAAATGTAACTAGAACTGTGTCCGTCGGAACACGGATGCCCCGACCGAACTGCCATACAGTTTGGGGGAATAGGGATTCCCAGAAGAGCAATTGTCTTATTATATTTTCAACTGTGAAAATGATAATTAACGTACTAGGCTCCCACAAGAAGGCTTAATAAAAGGAAACTGCTGTCATTGATGTTCATTTCAAATATGAAATTAATATTTAGTATTTTTTCATATTTATAGCTTTCATTGAAATCCGACGAGTGAAACTTGAGATATAGTGTTCATAAACCACTTGGTATAATCCCATGTAAAATTTCAAAGTCCTGTAGCAGCCTTGAAGAACCACGCGAGGTCACTAAACCCAAGCAGCTCTAAAATGCTACATACCAGGTTTAATATAAATACAATGGGAAAAACCTGAAATATGGTGTTCACAAACCACTTGGGTATGGGAAATCCAATGCAAAATTTTGGAGTCCTACAGTGACCTTGAACAACTTGCAAAATCACCACAGCCTAAGAACATTACATATAGAAGCAACATGCTAGGTTTGAATGAAATCCAATTGTTAGATATGGCGGTCACAATCAACAATAGCACAGAATGACGAACGGAAGGACCGCTCAAAAACATAATGCCCCGACTGACCCTTACTGAGGTCGGGACATACTGTCTGGTTAATTTTTGTGTTTGAATCACTTATTATCGTAGTTCGCACAATCTCATTTTTTTGTCTTTCACTTTTTCCAGTTCTGTTGTTTTCAACTGATTTTCAAAACTGGGTCTTTCACTTAAAAGCTTTTCGATGTTCTGGTGTAGAATGTTTGACTGTTTTTATTCCCGTGTCAGAGTACCTTCTGTACAGAGAGTGCTTCGCGGATACCAGTCTTCATGAAGAAGGCGCGTTCTGTAATAACTCGCTCGCGGATAGGTTGGAGGCGATTGACGAGAGGGACGACATCTGGTATCAAAACGAGCGAATGTGCCAGTACGTATATATGAGCTGGGGAATATTCGTCTGTCAAAGCGGGGAAGAACGAGGGAGAAGAGGAAAAAAATGAAGGGCGAAAATGGGGTAGAATGCGGTAACTGAGTGATAACTTTTTCGCTTTACATTGGAGAGGTCTGCAGTTCCATCCAAAGCCACTCCATTACCGTCACCATTCACTTCACCATTCACTTCACAAGGACCACAAAGAAAGAGGACATTGTTATTTTTTGGCATTTTTTTTTGTTTTTGGCCAATATTTTGGCCAATTTTAGTCAAATCGCTAAGCAAATCACTAAAAATCTATAAAGGAGTTTGAGGGGAATATTCCTGTCAAATTTCAACGCAATCGGAGCGGATTTGCAGGGTGTCAGAATATAGAATTTTGCATTTTTGGGTCGATTTGTGTATGTTATTATCAGAATCGTTGTTGTGGGATTAATCGTAAAGTTTTGGTGACTTCGTAGTCATGCCGCTCATATATGTAACTTTTTAAGGCTTTCGGTATCTTTGAATACCATTTTTCAATTTTTGTTCAAATTTGGGGATAAACGTGTGAATTTAGCTTTTTGTGAAGTATTTTGTATCATAACTCCTTGCTGTGCATTGTACTTTCAAAACACACTGATATTGTAAGGCTTTAGTTTTTAAATCTTAAGATTTGTCAAATTATAGAATTTTTTTTTAGTAAAAGGGAGCGAAATTTTCTGTCACGTGGTTCTGTGTATCCAATAGTATTGTTGAGTATAATTCTCTCCCCGAATGTAAATATTTACCTTTACGACGGGGAGTTGTAAGAACCCAACAACGGCATGAAAACAAACGAAATGTAAGCAAAAAAGCTGTGATGTGATTGGGCAATAATTTTGGAGGGAAACGTTCCTATTGGCAAATTTTCGGCACCCTCATGAAGGTATATAAGACAGACAGCCGCAGCGTTCGAGGCAGTCGGTTTTCACAAATTCTAGAAGGCAGAAGGAGACCAGTTTGGATACAAAAATTGGCGGGAAAATTGAAATAGCGTTCAAGTAAAGGGCATTTATAGGAAGACTGCTTATTGTGTGAAAACTAGATGGTATCGAGTAAACTGAATCAGATACTGGATAGAACCTAGCAAATTTGGAGAAAAGGGTGATAAAGTGAAAGTAAATTTAAAGTTGGAATAAGTAATAGACTAAGAAGGGAATAACTGCATATTGTGGATGTTGTGAGTTGTATCGACAATAAAACAGAGAGAATGAATACCGGGATATTTATTTGACTTGTACGACCAAGATATATAAAAAAATAGACGTAATACGATAACTTCTAGGAAAATAGAGAACCGCATTAAACAAAATAAAATACGACCACTCCGTGATAAAAGTCATTGACACCTTAAGCGATAACCCGCTGCTAGACTTTGACAAATTGGGGGCTCGTCCGGGATCGATCGTGACAAGGTAACAACATCATGGAGCGTGAAATGCGTGAATGGATTGCTCTAGGTCAAGCGCTGGGATACAAAGACGAAGAACTACGACAATTCGTCCAGCGCGAGGAAGACAAGGCAGCTGAACGCGAACGCAACGCACGAGAGCGCGAGGCCCGAACTCAAGAGCGTGAAGATCGCATCCGAGAGCAGGAAATGGAGCGTGAACGACAGCGTGAACAACACGAAAGAGAGATGGAACGCATTCGCGAAGAAACACGCCTCATCGAAGCGCGAGCACAAGCAGGCGAACCACGTGCTCAAGAACGAGCAGACAGACCGGCTCAAGCCAGTCGCCCCAAACTGCCAAAGTTCGATGAGAAAGTGGATGACATCGACGCTTTTATCGAAAGATTCGAACGTTTCGCACGCACACAACGATGGCCCGAAAATACTTGGACAATGAGTCTCAGTGCTATCCTAACTGGCAAGGCACTGGAAGTGTATAGCAGTATGCCGGTAGAAGAAGCGGATAATTATCAAACGCTGAAGACCGCCATTCTCCGACGCTATCAGCTTACCACAGAGGGATTTCGTACAAAGTTTCGCGAGACAAAGCCCGACAAAGAGGAATCAGTGCGTCAGTTCTGTGCTCGACAGAAACGGTTTTTCACACGATGGATAGACATGTCGGATATTCAGAAGGATTACGAGCATCTGTGTGATTTGCTACTGCGCGAGCAGTTTACGAATATGTGCAGTAGCGAACTCAGCCTTTTCTTACGTGAACGTTCTCCACGCAACATGGAGGAGATGATGCGACTCGCTGAGCAATATATCGAAGCTCACAACGGAAGTATTGGCCAAACGAGGACGAAACCCGTGCCATACTCGCGTCCGCCGCAACAGTCTAACAATCGCGCTAGCAGCCAGACACAGTCGAATTGCTACTACTGCGGGAAATCCGGACACTTTGCGCGCGACTGCTTAAAGGCGAAGGCAGATCACAAAGACAGTGCTCCTCGGCGACACGATTTCTCCTATACATCGAACCGTCAACATCGCACGAATTCACCGAAGAACTGGCGCAATTTCAACCGTGATGTTCATAAGGTATCTAACGCGAAGACAGGTGCTGTAGGAACGAAACCCGTACAAGACATCGTGAACGAGAACGTAAAAGACGGCAAGTTATGCCTCGCGAATGGCGACGCGATTCCATATACAGGCGCGATTTGCGACAATTTGGAATATACGAAACGACTGCCGCTCTACAGAGGTCTAGTGTCCGGGAGGAAAGTGATCGTTTTAAGGGATACCGGCTGTGATAGCGCAGTGATCCGCAAGGATTTGGTACAAAAGGAAGAAATGACGAGTGGAAAGAGTGATTGTGTTTTAATGGACGGGACGATGAGGACATTCCCAATGGCTCGGATAAGTGTTGTCACACCGATATACACTGGGGTGCTAGACGCAATGGTTGTAGACGATCCACCATACGATCTCATTATTGGCAACATTGCAAGCCCATCCGTCGAGGGAAACACAAACCGAAAGCGAGAAGAAACTACAAATAAAAATACTGAGCAACACGTCGCTTCTAAAGTGAAACCAACTGAACCGCTCACTGCAAGTGTAGTTTCTACGCGCGCACAATTCGCCAAAGAAAAACAACCGAAAACCCCTCTCATGACACAAGAAGTGACGCTGGAGAACGTGAATCGCGGCGAACTGAAAGTGTTGCAGAAGAAAGATGCCACTCTCACAAAATTGCACACTTATGCAGAACAGAAGACAGTGTTTCAAGCTAGAAAAAGAGGAAGTTTCCGATACGTTTTAAAGGACGGATTACTCATGCGATACTATTTTGAGTCCAGAAACGGTGTTGAAATTCAACTGAAGCAGATTGTGCTCCCAAAGACACTGCGTGCAAAAGTGATGTCGTTGGCTCACGAATCCATTGTCGGTGGACATTTAGCGGCAAAGAAAACAACGGATCGCATAACGTCGAATTTCCATTGGCCGGGAATAACTGGTGATGTCAAGCGTTTCTGCCAGTCATGCGACGTATGTCAACGAACTGTACCAAAAGGGCGCGTCAGCAAAGTACCACTCGGGGAAATGCCTCTGATCGACACGCCGTTTGAAAGAGTCGCAGTTGACCTAATTGGACCAATAACGCCAATTGCAGAAAGCGGCAACCGATATATACTCACCGTCGTTGATTATGCGACACGATACCCTGAGGCGATCGCGCTCAAACGCATCGAAACAGTGCCAGTTGCAGAAGCGTTACTCGAAGTCTTCAGTAGAGTCGGATTTCCACGAGAAATACTCAGCGATCAAGGCACACAGTTCACGTCGGATTTAATGAAAGAAGTCGCACGGCTCGTTTCGATAAAGCAACTATTCACAACGCCATACAACCCGAAGTGTAATGGACTATGCGAGCGAATTAATGGCGTTTTAAAGAAGATGTTGACCCGCATGTGCCAGGAGCGACCAAAAGACTGGGATCGTTACTTACCAGCTGTTTTGTTTGCTTATCGCGAAGTACCGCAAGCGTCTACTGGTTTCTCTCCATTTGAGTTACTTTACGGACGGAAAGTACGTGGCCCGTTAGACATTTTGAAAGATATTTGGCTTGAAGAAGATTCCACTGGAGAAGTCGTTAGCACGTACCAGTACATCGCTGACCTGCGAAATCGCCTCGAAGATACATGCCGGGTGGCGCGCGAAAGTTTGATGGCGAATCAAGGCAAATACCGCCACCACTACGACAAAAGGGCAAAAGACCGCAGATTCGTAGTGGGTCAGAAAGTTTACCTGCTGCTTCCGACGCAAAGCAATAAATTATTATTGCAGTGGAAAGGGCCCTACAAGATCACGAAAGTCCTGAATCGTATGGATTATGAAGTGGACATTCATGGGAAAAAGAAGATTTTTCATGCAAATCTTCTAAAAGAACACATCGAGCGTGAAAGTGAAGACCAAACTGAGTCTGAAACCAGCGAGAACGAATCCAGTGACAACGAACAAAGTGTTGAAAACAATGACGAAGACAACGCGAATATCGCTGCATTCACTCGCATCGCAGTCGCAGAGCTCGATGATGACTATCATAACGAAGCGCATTTGGTGACACTTCTCGAAACACAGCAAACAGAGACAATCGCTGATGTAAATGTCAACGTGAAACTTTCCAAATCTCAAAGGAAAGACGTTGAGAAGCTTTTGCGTGAATTTAGCGACATCTTCACAGACGTTCCCGGCAGGACAAATTTAGGCGAACACAAAATCGAACTATCGACAGAAGAACCGATCCGAGTTAAACCGTATCCAATGCCATACTCGAAACGTCAAGATATCGAAGAGGAAGTGAAAAATATGCTCGATGCAGGGATCATCGAAGAATCGCAATCAGATTATAACTCGCCGATCGTACTCGTTAAGAAAAAGGACGGTACCAACAGATTCTGTATCGATTATAGACAACTCAATAGTGTTACGAAATTCGATACAGAACCGATGGGGAACTATGAAGACATTTTATCTAAAGTCGGAAAAGACAAATACTTTTCGAAAATCGACTTCACGAAAGGTTATTGGCAAATCCCAATGGAAGAGTCGTCAAAGAAATATACTGCTTTCTCGACGCCCAGTGGCTGTTTTCAGTTCCGACGAAACCCATTTGGATTAGTGAATTCTGGGGCCGCATTCAACAGAGTTATGCGCAAATTACTCTCCGGCTTACAGAATGTCGATAACTACGTTGACGACTTACTACCGCACACCAGTCAATGGGAACAACATTTGCGCTTACTACGAGAACTTTTCACCAGAATACGCGATGCAAATCTAACGGTGCGACCATCGAAATGTTTCATCGGTTACGACAACATTAATTTCACCGGACACGTTGTCGGCAACGGATCCTTACAAATGGAAGAGGATAAGCTTCGAAAAATCCAAGACGCGTGTCGACCGACAACAAAGAAACAAATACGCTCCTTCTTAGGCTTAGCAGGCTTCTACCGCAAATTCATCCCAAAGTTCGCAGAAGTCACCGCGCCTCTGACGGATTTGATCAAAAAGGGTCAACCAACGAAAGTGGAGTGGAAGGAACCACAAGAGCGCGCTTTCACCAAATTGAAAGAACTTTTGAACAGTGCACCGATTTTGCGCCTCCCCGACTTCAACAGGGAGTTTTTGTTACGTACAGACGCATCGGACACCGGACTTGGAGCAGTGCTTTTACAACAATTTAGCGACGGCCCATTCCCAATCGCTTACGCTAGTCGTAAACTGTTATCTCGCGAGAAAAACTATTCCGTGATAGAGCGTGAATGTCTCGCAATCGTATTCGGTGTGATGCGATTCGCCAAGTACCTGTACGGTAGAGCATTTACGCTCGAAACAGACCATGCGCCGCTCGCATATTTACGGAAGGGAAAAGTCGAAGGCGGACGTCTCATGCGCTGGGCACTTTTCTTGCAAAACTACAATTTTAGCATCAAAGCCATCAAGGGAACCGAAAACATCGGAGCGGATTACCTGAGCAGAATGTGACATTTTTGTGTAAACAGCTAGATTGTGACACTTGTATTAAATAGTTGATGAATGGCATGTGTTTGTTTCATCGACATCTGCATTCTGGAAACTTCCGCGTTTAACGATTTTAGAAATTTTGCTACTGTTACATTTCTACGGCTTGATATGTAATTCACGCCAGGACACGCGGTTTGATACGTTTTCATGAGCAGTAAGCTTAAAAAGGGGACGTTTTAAATTGAAAACGTGCAAATTTTTGCATGGTGTCGTCTTTAATGGTGTTTTCTAACGCCTTTAAGTAATTCTTGCATAGTTAAATTAAAACCGTTCAGTTTAAGGTTATTCTGACATTGTAAATGAAAATAACTTGAGTATTTTCTCAGAGGGGGGTTGTTGTCAGAATATAGAATTTTGCATTTTTGGGTCGATTTGTGTATGTTATTATCAGAATCGTTGTTGTGGGATTAATCGTAAAGTTTTGGTGACTTCGTAGTCATGCCGCTCATATATGTAACTTTTTAAGGCTTTCGGTATCTTTGAATACCATTTTTCAATTTTTGTTCAAATTTGGGGATAAACGTGTGAATTTAGCTTTTTGTGAAGTATTTTGTATCATAACTCCTTGCTGTGCATTGTACTTTCAAAACACACTGATATTGTAAGGCTTTAGTTTTTAAATCTTAAGATTTGTCAAATTATAGAATTTTTTTTTAGTAAAAGGGAGCGAAATTTTCTGTCACGTGGTTCTGTGTATCCAATAGTATTGTTGAGTATAATTCTCTCCCCGAATGTAAATATTTACCTTTACGACGGGGAGTTGTAAGAACCCAACAACGGCATGAAAACAAACGAAATGTAAGCAAAAAAGCTGTGATGTGATTGGGCAATAATTTTGGAGGGAAACGTTCCTATTGGCAAATTTTCGGCACCCTCATGAAGGTATATAAGACAGACAGCCGCAGCGTTCGAGGCAGTCGGTTTTCACAAATTCTAGAAGGCAGAAGGAGACCAGTTTGGATACAAAAATTGGCGGGAAAATTGAAATAGCGTTCAAGTAAAGGGCATTTATAGGAAGACTGCTTATTGTGTGAAAACTAGATGGTATCGAGTAAACTGAATCAGATACTGGATAGAACCTAGCAAATTTGGAGAAAAGGGTGATAAAGTGAAAGTAAATTTAAAGTTGGAATAAGTAATAGACTAAGAAGGGAATAACTGCATATTGTGGATGTTGTGAGTTGTATCGACAATAAAACAGAGAGAATGAATACCGGGATATTTATTTGACTTGTACGACCAAGATATATAAAAAAATAGACGTAATACGATAACTTCTAGGAAAATAGAGAACCGCATTAAACAAAATAAAATACGACCACTCCGTGATAAAAGTCATTGACACCTTAAGCGATAACCCGCTGCTAGACTTTGACACAGGGACAGTAGCATTTTTTGTGTTTCTCAAAAATTTGACTGATATTTTGGTCAACCTCCCCTTTCCCCAGCCAAAAAAAAAAAAAAAATACAAACTGCCAACAATCAGATCAGAAATATAGAAAGAGTAGCAAATTCCCAAAAAGTGGACAGCATAGCCTAGCGAAATTGCTACTCCGTTTGTTTTTAGTATCAATTATTGTCCCTTGTTGTTTGAGTATGTAAAAAAAGCTCGGTTGGTCTCCATGTCTCTTCGTATTTAGGAACAAAATTAAGATTAATTATTTTCCCATACTTCACTGTCACAAGAGAGTTTACACTAATTTTTAACGTCACATGACGCCAGGTATGCGAATGACTACTTGGACTGCGTTCAGAACGCAGTGACGTCATTCTGCGGAGCGGACGCCGGCTCGTGGCAGCGGGAGCTGGACACGAGGCTACTGGAGCCTCTCATGGACCAGGCGTTCTGTGAATTACATGACGATGGCGCTGTTTATTATGTTGGCCCGCCTGATCAGAACAGCGACAAAGGTAAACCTATTTTATTTTAGCTCCCTCCTCCTCCCCCCCAAAAATAACCTTTCTCTTTCTCTGAAAATGGCAAAGGAATTGATCCGATCCGATATAAATAACTTTTCGATTGTAAAAAAAAATAAAAACAGAAATAAAATAGATAAAAAATAACAAATAAAATAACTATTTAACTTTTTAAATTAAATAATAACCGATGCAGATAGAATCATGACAGATCCATATAGAGCTGAATATTTTCAGAGAAAAGTCAAGACAAGGGATGGGGCATGAAGGGGAGTCTAATGATAGCGTCGATTGCGTTACTCGGCGCCATGCTTGTCGCGTTCGCGGTCGCCGTTGTCATTCGCAAAAACAAAGTAGCGAGAGTCGAATCAAGGCAGGCAAGACACGAAGCCATGCGCAGAGCCCAGGTGCGGTTTATCGCTACATCGCACGGAGGTAGCGCTGCGTACGCGGAGCCTCTCCCGCAAAAAACAGGGTTAGCTGCACCGCTGGCTCCGGCATACACAAGTGGACTTGCGCCCGTGGAGACCGGCAGCTATCCTGTCCCAAGCATCAACAGACGGCCACAGAGTCCCCCACCGGCATACGGACATTACTGAACGATAGACTGTACAGTCAATTCAACGGTGATGTTATTTCTTTTAAGACAAACGGGCTTTTAATAGATCGAAATAAGAAACTGAATGGCCGAAAGTGAAAAAATGGATAAGTTAAATCTGTACCGGGACAGGATGAAGCTTTCGAAGAATTCAATGACCGAACTAAGACTCGACTAGCGCTTCTTAAAATTAAAAAAAATTGACAAATTTTTGAAGATTGGCATCGCAGTTATGAACTTGCATAGTTTGTACGCGCTATATCACAGCAACTATTCAATGGACTCCGTTTTTTCCATGCCACAAAGTCCATGTGTTGCGACGTACCGTTTTCGTTTTCGAGGTTTCTCGAATTAGCAAATAATATAAAGTTGTACGTCTACAATATGTATATATATTTTCCATGTGTTAAGTTTCAAAAGACTGGGCCTTACAGTTTCTGATCACTATTCTAGATAATACTCTGAGTCTCGTTGTAGTTTTTCATCCATTTTGACAGTGTCGATCTATCCATTTTTTTTCCCATTTGAGAAATAACACGATGTTGCACATGTGCAACAGTATATGTGTTAACTGTGTACAGTCTAATAAGCCTGAGCCTTATGGTTTCTGACAATTTTAGATATTGTCACTGTGTACAGTTTCAAAAGACTGGGCCTCATAGTTTCTGAAAAATTTTCTGGACAAGACTCTTCGAGTCTCGGTGCAAAATTGTATTTTTTATCATTTTCCGACAGTGCTGATTCGTCAGTCTTGGGCGCAATGTAATATATATTTCATTGTGTAAAATTTCTCAACACCGGGCCTATAGATTCCGATAACCTGTCAAAGCAAAAACTCAAATTCTCGATAGAAGTAGTGAAAAGTTTAATCGAATTTGGACAACTGTCGAACCGTTATTATTTACTTTGAGCGGTGACGAGCATACAATTATACTTTCATATCGCTACTAGTATTATTTTTGCCGTTGTTATCATTATATCCCATAGGAAAGGACTGGGCCTATAGATTCTGATAACCTGTCAAAGCAAAAACTGAAATTCTCGATAGAAATAGTGAAAAGTTTTATCAAATTTGGACAACTGCCGATCCGTCAATTTAATTATTATTATTATTATTATTATTATTACTTTGAGCGGTGATGAGCATACAATTATACTTTCATATCGCTACAAATATTATTTTTGCCGTTGTTATCATTATATCCCATAGGAAAGGACTGACTGTTATTATATACAGGTTATAGGAAATGTTGGAATTGGGTTAATTCGTGTATTTCCTTCAATCTCTGGCAAATACGTGTATTGCTTAAAATATTAGGTCAATTCATGAATTAACCTAAAATTTACTGTTACAATTACACCGATTTACCAGATTTGCAATCGCAATCTGTGAAACAAATATTTAAGTTAATGTCAGTTGACATGCATCTACTCAAAAGGAACTGGAGTGGTATTCTGCTCTGTCCTTATATTTGAGGACGTCCTCATTCTTGAGATTAGATAGTTCATCCATAATTTTTACCCTTATTTTTAAAAGATTAGGTCAATTCATGAATTAACCTAAAATTTACTGTTACAATTACACCGATTTACCAGATTTGCAATCGCAATCTGTGAAACAAATATTTAAGTTAATGTCAGTTGACATGCATCTACTCAAAAGGAACTGGAGTGGTATTCTGCTCTGTCCTTATATTTGAGGACGTCCTCATTCTTGAGATTAGATAGTTCATCCATAATTTTTACCCTTATTTTTAAAAGACTTTGCTAAGTTTGAGGATAGAGCAGAATAGCTTTTTTATCCTTATTTTTAAAAAATGAGGACATCCTTAAAAATAAGGACAGAGCAGAATAGCACTCCTGTTAACTATTTTATAGACTGAGCAAGTATTGTCTCTCACGTCTGTTATGCCAGAGACATTGCGGCCATCGATGACCTCGTTAATGGAAGTGATCCAGCCAAAAGCTCAGCCTTTCAAGAATACGAAAAAGCAAAGTTCAGGTGGAGAAGCACCTAAGAAACTTTCGCTTAAAATTTTATAATTATTTGATAAAGACAGAGAAATGAATGATTTGACAATTCAGTTATTTACTACCATTTATTCCAGTTTCTGCCAAACTTCAAAGTTCCGTAATTTCGGCAACGAAAAAATAATAGCCTGGTAGGCGAACCCCTGGGGAACATCCCTGCGTAACATCTAAACGATTGGTGTAAAACTGTACGAGGAGTAGCATTTTAAAAATGGGTCAAAACGGGCACAAAAAGTTTTAAAGAAAAAGTTTAACATACGCACATACATTCAAGCCCACTATAGTGATACGACTAACCCAGTCCGACAAAGTCGGCTGGGTTAATAAAACAAAATTTCAGAAATCCATTTGAATGCCTTTTCTAAAATCACTGTAGTGATTTCTGACCTAGCAATTAAAAATTACGTTCTAGGAATAAACTTTGGAAGAACTCAACATTTCACCCAATTTCTACTGGTTCCGACCTATGAAATTTTTCCAAATTAAAAAAAATACAAGAAAATTTCAGAAATTCATTTGAATGCCTTATCTACAATCCCTGTACTGATTTCTGACCTTCCAAGTAAAAATTACAGCCTAGAAATGAATTTTGGAGGGACTCAAAATTTCACTCAATTTCTACAGGTCCCGACCTGTGAAAATTTTCAAAATTTGGAAAATAAAACAAAATTTCATAAATGCCTTTGAATGCCCTTTCTACAATCTGTGGAGTGATTTCACACGTAGCAAGTAAATGTTACGGCCCAGGAATGAATTTTGGAAGAACAAAAAATTTCATTCAATTTCTACAGGTTCCGACTTTTGAAAATATAAGAAAATTTTAGAAATCCATTTCAATGCCTTTTCTACAATCCCTGGAGTTATATCTGATCTACCAAGTAAAAATTACGGCCTACGAATGAATTTTGGAAGCCCAGGTGTCCACCTGTGAAAATTTTCAAAATTTGGAAAATATAAGAAAATTTCAGAAATGTATTTGAATTCCTTTTCTACAATCCGTGTAATCGTTTCACACTTAGAAACTCAATTTCCAGAGGTCCCGACCTGTGAAAATTTTCAAAATTTGGAAAATAAAACAAAATTTCATAAATGCATTTGAATGCCTTTTCTTCAATTATAGTAGTGACTTCACACGTACTAAGTAAAAGTTACAGCCCAGAAATGAATTTTGAAAGAACTAAAAATTTCACTCAATTTCTACAGGTTCCGACCTTTAAAAATATCAGAGAATTTTAGAAATGCATTTGAATGCCTTTTCTACAATCCCTGGAGTAATTTCCGACCTACCAAGTAAAAATTACGGCCTTGGAATGAAATTTCGAAGACGTCAAAATTTCACTCAATTTCCACAGGTCCCGACCTGTGAAAATTTTCAAAATTTGGAAAATAAAACAAAATTTCATAAATGCCTTTGAATGCCTTTTCTACAATCTGTGGAGTGATTTCACACGTAGCAAGTAAATGTTACGGGCCAAGAATGAATTTTGGAAGAACAAAATATTCCATTCAATTTCTACAGGTTCCCACCTTTGAAAATATAAGAAAATTTTAGAAATCCATTTGTATGCCTTTTCTACAATCCCTGGAGTTATATCTGACGTACCAAGTAAAAATTACGGCCTAGGAATGAAACTTGGAAGACGTCAAAATTTCACTCAATTTCCACAGGTCCGGACCTGTGAAAATTTTCAAAATTTGGAAAATAAAACAAAATTTCATAAATTCCTTTGAATGCCTTTTCTACAATCTGTGGAGTGATTTCAGACGTAGGAAATAAAAGTTACGGCCCAGGAATGAATTTTGCAGGAACTCAAAATTTCACTCAATTTCTACAGGTTCCGAACTTTAAAAATATAAGAAAACTTTTAGAAATGCATTTGAATGAATTTTATACAATCCCTGGAGTAATTTTTGACGTACCAAGTAAAAATTACGGCCTAGGAATGAATTTTGGAAGACCTCAAAATTTCACTCAATTTCGCCAGGTAAAATTTGGAAAATAAAACAAAATTTCATAAATGCCTTTGAATGCCTTTTCTACAATCTGTGGAGTGATTTCACACGTAGCAAGTAAAAGATACCGCCCAGGAAAGAACTTTGGAGGAACTAAAAATTTCACTCAATTTCTACAGGTTCCGAACTTCAAAAATATAAGAAAACTTTTAGAAATGCATTTGAGTGAATTTTATACAATCCCTGGAGTAACTTTTGACGTACCAAGTAAAAATTACGGCCTAGGAATGAATTTTGGAAGACCTCAAAATTTCACTCAATTTCCACAGGTCCGGACCTGTGAAAATTTTCAAAATTTGTAAAATAATACAAAATTTCATAAATGCCTTTGAATGCCTTTTCTACAATTATAGTAGTGACTTCACACGTAGCAAGTAAAAGTTACTTCCCAGAAATGAATTTCGAAAGATCTAAAAATTTCACTCAATTTCTACAGGTTCCGACCTTTAAAAATATCAGAGAATTTTAGAAATGCATTTGAATGCCTTTTCTACAATCCCTGGAGTAATTTCTGATGTAGCAAGTAAAAATTACGGCCTAGGAATGAAACTTGGAAGACGTCAAAATTTCACTCAATTTCCACAGGTCCGGACCTGTGAAAATTTTCAAAATTTGGAAAATAAAACAAAATTTCATGAATGCTCTTTTCTACAATCTGTGCAGTGATTTCACACGTAAGAAATAAAAGTTACGGCCCAGGAATGAATTTTGCAGGAACTAAAAATTTCACTCAATTTCTACAGGTTCCGACCTTAAAAAATATAAGAAAATTTTAGAAATGCATTTGAATGCCTTTTTGCAATCCCTGCAGTAATTTCTGACCTACCAAGTAAAAATTACAGTCTAGGAATGAATTTTGGAAGACCTCAAAATTTCACTCAATTTCCCCAGGTAAAATTTGGAAAATAAAACAAAATTTCATAAATGCCTTTGAATGCCTTTTCTACAATCTGTGGAGTGATTTCACACGTAACAAGTAAAAGTTACGGCCCAGGAATGAACTTTGGAGGAACTAAAAATTTCACTCCATTTCTACAGGTTCTGACCTTTAAAATTATAAGAATATTTTAGAAATGCATTTGAATGTCTTTTCTACAATCCCTGGAGTAATTTCTGACCTACCAAGTAAAAATTACAGTCTAGGAATGAAATTTGGAAGCCCTCAAAATTTGACTCAATTTCCACAGGTCGACCTGTGAAAATTTTCAAAATTTGGAAACAAAATAAAATTTCATAAATGCCTTTGAATGTCTTTTCTACAATCTGTGGTGTGATTTCACACGTAGCAAGTAAATGTTACGACCCAGGAATGAATTTTCGAAGAACAAAAAATTTCATTCAATTTCTACAGGTTCCCACCTTTGAAAATATAAGAAAGTTTTAGAAATCCATTAGTATGCCTTTTCTACAATCCCTGGAGTTATATCTGACGTACCAAGAAAAAATTACGGCCTAGGAAAGAAACTTGGAAGACGTCAAAATTTCACTCAATTTCCACAGGTCCCGACCTGTGAAAATTTTCAAAATTAGGAAAATAAAACAAAATTTCATAAATGCCTTTGAATGCCTTTTCTACAATCTGTGGAGTGATTTCACACGTAGGAAATAAAAGCTACGGCCCAGGAATGAATTTTGCAGGAACTAAAAATTCACTCAATTTCTATAGGTTCCGAACTTAAAAAATATAAGAAAATTTTAGAAATGCATTTGAATGTCTTTTATACAATCCCTGGAGTGATTTTTGACGTACCAAGTAAAAATTACGGCCTAGCAATAAATTTTGGAAGACCTCAAAATTTCACTCAATTTCTACAGGTCCCGACCTGTGAAAATTTTCAAAATGTGGAAAATAAAACAAAATTTCATAAATGCCCGTGAGTGCCTTTTCTACAATCTGTGAAGTGATTTCACACGTAGCAAGTAAAAGTTACACCCAGGAATGAATTTTGGAGAAACTAAAAATTTCATTCAATTTCTACAGGTTCCGACCTTTAATAAGATAAGAAAATTTTAGAAATGCATTTGAATGAGTTTTCTACAATCCCTGGTGTCATTTTGACGTACCAAGTAAAAATTACGGCCTATGAATGGATTTTGGAAGACCTCAAAATTTCACTCAATTTCCTGTGAAAGTTTTCAAAATTTGGAAAAGAAAACAAAATTTCATAAATGCCTTTGAATACCTTTTCTACAATCTGTGGAGTGATTTCACACGTAGCAAGTAAAAGTTACGACCAAGGAATGAATTTTGGAGGAACTAAAAATTTCATTCAATTTCTACAGGTTCCGACCTTTAATAATATAAGAAAATTTTAGAAATGCATTTGAATGCCTTTTCTACAATCCCTGGAGTAATTTTGACGTACCAAGTAAAAATTACGGCGTAGGAATGGATTTTGGAAGACCTCAAAATTTCACTCAATTTCCACAGGTCCCGACCTGTGAAAGTTTTCAAAATTTGCAAAAGAAAACAAAATTTCATAAATGCCTTTGAATGCCCTTTCTACAACCCGTGGAGTGATTTCACACGTAGCAAGTAAAAGTTACGGTCCAGGAATGAACTTTGGAGGAAATAAAAATTTCAATCAATATCTACAGGTTCAGAGCTTTGAAAAAATAAAAAAAATTAGAAATACATTTGAATGCCTTTTCTACAATCCCTGGAGTAATTTCTGACCTACCAAGTAAAAAAAATACGGCCTAGGAATGAATTTTGGAAGACCCCAAAATTTCACTCAATTTCCACAGGTCCGGACCTGTGAAAATTTTCAAAATTTGGAAAATAAAACAAAATTTCAGAAATGCCTTTGAATGCCTTTTCTACAATCTGTGGAGTGATTTCACACGTAGCAAGTAAATGTTACGGCACAGGAATGAATTTTGGAAGAACAAAAAATTTCATTCAATTTCTACAGGTTCCGACCTTCGAAAATATCAGAAAATTTTAGAAATCCATTTGAATGCCTTTTCTACACTCCCTGGAGTTATATATGATCTACCAAGTAAAAATTACGGCCTACCAACGAATTTTGGAAGCCCTCAAAATTTCACTCCATTTTCACAGGTCACGACCTGTGAAAATTTAATAAATTTGGAAAATAAAACAAAATTTCATAAATGCCCGTGAATGCCTTTTCTACAATCTGTGGAGTGATTTCGAACGTAGCAAGTAAAAGTTACGACCCAAGAATGAATTTTGGAGGAACTAAAAATGTCATTCCATTTCCTACAGGTTCCGACCTTTAATAAGATAAGAAAATTTTAGAAATGCATTTGAATGCCTTTTCTACAATCCCTGGAGTAATTTCTGACGTAGCAAGTAAAAATTACGGCATAGGAATGGATTTTGGAAGACCTCAAAATATCACTCAATTTCCACAGGTCCCACCCTGTGAAAGTTTACAAAATTTGGAAAATAAAACAAAATTTCATAAATGCCTTTGAATACCTTTTCTACAATCTGTGGAGTGATTTCACACGTAGCAAGACAAAGTTACGGCCCAGGAATGAATTTTGGAGGAACTAAAAATTTCACTCAATTTCTACAGGTTCCGACTTTTAAAAATATAAGAAAATTTTAGAAATGCATTTGAATATCTTTTCTACTATCCCTGGAGTAATTTTTGACCTATCAAGTAAAAATTACGGCCTATGAATGAATTTTGGAAGACCTCAAAATTTCACTCAACTTCCACAGGTCCCGACCTGTGAAAATTTTCAAAATGTGGAAAATAAAACAAAATTTTAAAAATACCTTTGAATGGCTTTTCTACAATCTGTGGAGTGATTTCAAACGTAACAATTAAAAGTTACGGCCCAGGAATGAACTTTGGAGGAACTAAAAATTTCATTCAATTTCTACAGGTTCCAAGCTTTGAAAAAATAAGAAAATTTTAGAAATGCCTTTGAATACATTTTCTACAATCTGTGGAGTGATTTCAAAGGTAGCAAGTAGAAGTTACTGAACAGGAATGAATTTTGGAGGAACTAGAAATTTCACCCAAATTTCTACAGGTTTTGACCTTTAAAAACGCAAGAAAATTTTTGAAATGGCTTTGAATACCTTTTCTACAATCCCTGGAGTAAATTCGGACCCTACCAAGTAAAATTTACGGCCTATGAATGGATTTTGGAAGACCTCAAAATTTCACTCAATTTCCACAGGTCCCGACCTGTGAAAATTTTCAAACTTTGGAAAATAAAACAAAATTTCATAAATGTCTTTGAATGCCTTTTTTACAATAAGTGGAGTGATTTTACACGTAGAAAGTAAAAGTTGCGACCCAGGAATAAACTTTGGAGAAACTAAAAATTTCACTCCATTTCTACAGGTTTCGACCTTTGAAGATATGAGAAAATTTTAGAAGTCCAATTAAATGCCTTTTCTACAATCAATGGAATTATATCTGATCTTCCAAGTAAAAATTACGGCCTAGGAATGGATTTTGGAAGACCTCAAAATTTCACTCAATTTCTAAAGGTCCCACCCTGTGAAAATTTTCAAAATTGGGAAAGTGAAACCAAATTTCACAAATGCCATTGAATGCCTTTTCTACAATCTGTGGAATGATTTCACACGTAGCAAGTAAATGTTACGGACTAGGAATGAACTCTGGAAAAAACAAAAAATTTCATTGAATTTCTACACGTTCCAACCTTTGAAAATATAAGACAATTTTAGAAATGCATTTGAATGCCTTTTCTACAATCTGTGGAGTGATTTCACACGTAGCAAGTAAATGTTACGGCCCAGAAATGAATTTTGAAAGAACAAAAAATTTCATTCAATTTCTATAGGTTCCAACCTTTGAAAATATAAGAAAATTTTAGAAATCATTTGAATGCCTTTTCTACAATCCCTGGAGTTATATCTGATCTTCCAAGTAAAAATTGCGGCCTAGGAACGGATTTCGGAAGACCTCAAAATTTCACTCAATTTCCACAGGTCCCGACCTGTGAAAATTTTCATAATTTGGAAAATAAAACAAAATTTCATAAATGCCTTTCAATGCTTTTTCTACAATCTGTATAGTGATTTCACACGTAGCAAGCTAAAGTTACGGCCCAGGAATGAATTTTAGAGGAACTAAAAATTTCACTCAATTTCTACAGGTTCCGACTTTTAAAAATATCAGAAAATTTTAGAAATCCATTTGAATGCCTTTTCTACAATCCTTGGAGTAATTTCTGACCTACCAATTAAAAATTATGGCCTAGGAGTGAACTTTGGAAGACCTCAAAATTTCACTCAATTTCCACCTGTGAAAATTTTCAAAATTTGGAAAATAAAACAAAATTTCATAAATGCCTTTCAATGCCTTTTCTACAATCTGTATAGTGATTTCACACGTAGCAAGTAAAAGTTATGGTCCAGGAATGAATTTTGGAGGAACTAAAAATTTCACTCAATTTCTACAGGTTCCGACCTTTGAAAATAGAAGAAAATTTTAGAAATCCATTTGAATACCTTCTCTGCAATCCCTGGAGTTATACCTGACGTCCGAAGCAAAAATTACAGTCTAGGAATGAATTTTGGAAAACCTCAAAATTTCACTTTATTTCCAAAGGTTCCGACTTCTGAAAGTTTTCAAAATTTGGAAAATAAAACAAAATTTCATAAATGCATTTGAATGCCTTTTCTGCAATTATAGAAGTGACTTCACACGTAGCAAGCAAAAGTTACGGCCCAGAAATGAATTTTGGAAGAACTAAAAATTTCACTCAATTTCTACAGATTCCGGCCTTTAAAAATATAAGAAAATTTTAGAAATGCATTTGAATGCCTTTTCTACAATCCTTGGAGCAACTTCTGAACTACCAAGTAAAAATTATGGCCTAGGAGTGTTTTTTGGAAGACCTTAAAATTTCACACAATTTCTACAGGTCCCGACCTTTGAAAATATAAGAAAATTTTAGAAATGCATTTGAATGCCTTTCCTACAATCCTTGCAGTAATTTCTGACCTACCAAGTAAAAATTATGGCCTAGGAGTGAATTTTGGAAGACCTGAAAATTTCACTCAATTTCCACAGGTCCCGACCTGTGAAAATTTTCAAAATTTGGAAAATAAAACAAAATATCATAAATGCATTTGAATGCCTTTTCTACAATTGTAGTAGTGACTTCATACGTAACAACTGAAATTAGGGCTCAGGAATGAATTTTGGAAGAACTAAAAATTTCACTCAATTTCTACAAGTTCGGACCTTCAAAAATATAAGTAAATTTTAGAAATGCATTTGAAAATTGTCAAAATTTGGAAAATAAAATAAAATTTCATTAATGCCTTTGAATGCCTTTTCTACAGTCTGTGGATTAATTTCATACGTAGCAAGTAAAAGTTACGGTCCAGCAATGAATTTTGGATGAACTGATAATTTCACTCAATTTCTTCAGGTTCCCACCTTTGAAAATATGAGAGAATTTTAGAAATCCATTTGAATGCCTTTTCTGCAATCCCTGGAGTTATATCTGACGTCCCAAGCAAAAATTACGGCCTAGGAATGGATTTTGGAAGACCTCAAAATTTCACTCAATTTCCACAGGTTCCGACTTCTGAAAGTTTTCAGAATTTGGAAAATAAAACAAAATTTCATAAATGCCTTTCAATGCTTTTTCTACAATCTGTATAGTGATTTCACACGTAGCAAGCTAAAGTTACGGCCCAGGAATGAATTTTAGAGGAACTAAAAATTTCACTCAATTTCTACAGGTTCCGACTTTTAAAAATATCAGAAAATTTTAGAAATCCATTTGAATGCCTTTTCTACAATCCTTGCAGTAATTTCTGACCTACCAAGTAAAAATTATGGCCTAGGAGTGAATTTTGGAAGACCTGAAAATTTCACTCAATTTCCACAGGTCCCGACCTGTGAAAATTGTCAAAATTTTGGAAAATAAAACAAAATATCATAAATGCATTTGAATGCCTTTTCTACAATTGTAGTAGTGACTTCATACGTAACAACTGAAATTAGGGCTCAGGAATGAATTTTGGAAGAACTAAAAATTTCACTCAATTTCTACAAGTTCGGACCTTCAAAAATATAAGTAAATTTTAGAAATGCATTTGAAAATTTTCAAAATTTGGAAAATAAAATAAAATTTCATTAATGCCATTGAATGCCTTTTCTACAGTCTGTGGATTAATTTCATACGTAGCAAGTAAAAGTTACGGTCCAGCAATGAATTTTGGATGAACTGATAATTTCACTCAATTTCTTCAGGTTCCCACCTTTGAAAATATGAGAGAATTTGAGAAATCCATTTGAATGCCTTTTCTGCAATCCCTGGAGTTATATCTGACGTCCCAAGCAAAAATTACGGCCTAGGAATGGATTTTGGAAGACCTCAAAATTTCACTCAATTTCCACAGGTTCCGACTTCTGAAAGTTTTCAGAATTTGGAAAATAAAACAAAATTTCATAAATGCATTTGAATGCCTTTTCTGCAATTATAGAAGTGACTTCACACGTAGCAAGCAAAAGTTACGGCCCAGAAATGAATTTTGGAAGAACTAAAAATTTCACTCAATTTCTACATATTCCGGCCTTTAAAAATATAAAAAAAATTTTAGAAATGCATTTGAATGCCTGTTCCCCAATCCCTGGAGTAATTTCTGACGTAGCAAGTAAAAATTACTGCCTAGGAATGGATTTTGGAAGACCTCAAAATTTCACTCAATATCCACATGTCTCGTCCTGTGAAAATTTTCAAAATTTGGAAAATAAAGCACGATTTTATAAATGCCTTTGAATGCCTTTTCTACAATCTGTGGAGTGATTTCTCACGTAGCAAGTAAAAGGTGCGGTCCAGGAATGAATTTTGGAAGACCTCAAAATTTCACTCAATTTCCACAGGTCCCGACCTCTGAAAATTGTCAAAATGTGGAAAATAAAGCAAAATTTCATAAATGCATTTGAGTGCCTTTTCTGCAATTATAGAAGTAAAAGTTACGGCCCAGAAATGAATTTTGGAAGAACTAAAAATTTCACTAAATTGCTACAGATTCCGGCCTTTAAAAATATAAGAAAATTTTAGAACTGCATTTGAATGCCTTTTCTACAATTCCTGGAGTAATTTCTGACGTAGCAAGTAAAAATTTTCACATGTCCACATGTCTCGTCCTGTGAAAATTTTCAAAATTTGGAGCAACGCAGCAACTAAAATTACGGCTCAGGAATGAAATTGTGAAGAACTAGAAATTTCTCTCAATTTTTGAGAGAAATTTGGACAATAAAACAAAATTTCATAAATGCCTTTCAATGCCTTTTCTACAATATGTGGAGTAATTTCACACGGTCTTGGGTCAAGTCAACCCACGACCAAGTCAACCCTAGCAAACTCAAACCACCCTGAAAGTCAAGTCAACCCACTTTTTCATACCAACTCAACCCACCCTGAAAGTCAACTCAACCCACCCATTTTTTTTTAATTTATTACTTCCGTGTTCACCTCTTTCATGCCTTTTTTACAATCTGTGGAGTAATTTCACACGGTCTTGGGTCAAGTCAACCCACGACCAAGTCAACCCTAGCAAACTCAACCCACCCTGATAGTCAAGCCAACCCACTTTTTCTTACCAACTCAACCCACCCTGAAAGTCAACTCAACCCACCCATTTTTTTAATATATTACTTCCGTGTTCACCTCTTGTCCCTACGGCCCAAATAAAAGAAACATACGTACTCGAAAGCAGTGATTACTTAACAAATTCGTTTTTCCTAGGCGAAACCTTGAACTTAATAATTTTACTGATGCAGGAGTACATGCATACTAAATATATTTTATTTATTTGCAACTGCCACCAAATTTTATTTGTTAAAAATACGCATATAATGTAAATAGCTAAACGGTAACATTCTTAAGCGGCTGAAATACTACAAAGGAAATGTTGCGCAGTCCACATTTTACACACCACATTTTATACACCATAAAAAAATCCTTTGACTTTCGGTTGGTTTCTATACATTTGGTGCGTACACTTTCGTTGGTTTCTACACAAAACTGTGCAAATTTTCCTTTTTCCCGCGTTGGTACTCTCTTTGTGAGATACGCGATTCACATATCCGATGTTGCAAACCACAACAATACAAACATTTTACAATTTACTGTCGAGGCCAAAATTTGAAAACTGTCATGAAATTTCAGAAATGCATTTGAATGCCTTTTCTAGAGTTCTTGGAGTCTCTAGAGTGCTAGTAAGTAAAAATTAGGGGCTAGGAATAAATTTTGGAGGAACTAAAAATTTCACTCAATTTCCACAGGTCATGACCTGTGAAAATTTTTCAATTTGAAAAATGTCAGAAAGTTTCAGAAATGCGTACATTTGAATGCCTCCTCTACCATCCCTGTATTCATTTCTGAGGTAGTAAGTAAAAATTACGGCCTAGGAATAAATTTTGGAGGAACTTAAAATTTCACTCAATTTCTACAGGTCCCGACCT
Organism: Protula sp. h YS-2021; assembly: GCA_949752745.1. NCBI lineage: Eukaryota > Metazoa > Annelida > Polychaeta > Sabellida > Serpulidae > Protula > Protula sp. h YS-2021. The sequence goes on along the minus strand of OX457030.1, from coordinate 43,038,055 downwards.
GTGGAATATTTTAAAATTTGAAAACTGTCAGAAAATTTCAGAAATGCATTTGAATGCCTTTTATAGAGTTCTTAGAGTCTCTAGAGTGCTAGTATGTAAAAGTTACGGGCTACTAAGAAATTTTGGAGGAACTTCAAATTTCACTCAATTTCCACAGGTCATGACCTGTGAAAATTTTTTCAATTTGAAAAATGTCAGAAAGTTTCAGAAATGCATTTGAATGCCTCCTCTACTATCCCTGAATTCATTTCTGAGGTAGTAAGTAAAAATTACGGCCTAGGAATAAATTTTGGAGGAACTTAAAATTTCACTCAATTTTCTACAGGTCTCGACCTGTAAAATATTTTAAAATTTGAAAACTGTCAGAAGATTTCACAAATGCATTTGAATGCCTCCTCTACTATCCCTGTCTTCGTTTCTGAGGTTGTAAATAAAAATTACGGACTAGGAATAAATTTTGGAGGAACTTAAAATTTCACTCAATTTCCACATGTCCCGACCTGTGAAAATTTGTTCAATTTGAAAAATGTCAGAAAGTTTCAGAAATGCATTTGAATGACTCCTCTACTATCCCAGTATTCATTTCTGATGTAGTAAGTAAAAATTACGGCCTAGGAATAAATTTTGGAGGAACTTAAAATTTCACTCAATTTCTACAGGTCCCGACCTGTGGAATATTTTATAATTTGAAAACTGTCAGAAAATTTCAGAAATGCATTTGAATGCCTTTTCTACAGTTCTTGGAGTCTCTAGAGTGCTAGTAAGTAAAAATTAGGGTCTAGGAATAAATTTTGAAGGAACTTAAAATTTCACTCAATTTCCACAGGTCATGACCTGTGAAAATTTTTTCAATTTGAAAAATGTCAGAAAAGTTTCAGAAATGCATTTGAATGCCTCCTCTACTATCCCTGTACTCATTTCTGAGGTAGTAAGTAAAAATTACGGCCTAGGAATAAATTTTGGAGGAACTTAAATTTCACTCAATTTCCACCTGTGAAAATTTTTTAAATTTGAAAAATGTCAGAAAGTTTCAGAAATGCATTTGAATGCCTTTTATAGAGTTCTTAGAGTCTCTAGAGTGCTAGTATGTAAAAGTTACGAGCTACTAATAAATTTTGGAGGAACTTAAATTTCACTCAATTTCCACATGTCATGACCTGTCAAAATTTTTTACATTTGAAAAATGTCAGAAAGTTTCAGAAATGCATTTGAATGCCTCCTCTACTATCCCTGTATTCATTTCTGAGGTAGTAAGTAAAAATTACGGCCTAGGAATAAATTTTGGAGGAACTTAAAATTTCACTCAATTTTCTACAGGTCTCGACCTGTGAAATATTTTAAAATTTGAAAACTGTCAGAATATTTCAGAAATGCATTTGAATGCCTCCTCTACTATCCCTGTCTTCGTTTCTGAGGTAGTAAATAAAAATTACGGCCTAGGAATAAATTTTGGAGGAACTTAAAATTTCACTCAATTTCTACAGGTCCCGACCTGTTGAATATTTTAAAATTTGAAAACTGTCAGAAAATTTCAGAAATGCATTTGAATGCCTTTTCTAGAGTTCTTGGAGTCTCTACAGTGCTGCTAAGTAAAAATTACGGGCTAGGAATAAATTTTGGAGGAACTTAAAATTTCACTCAATTTCTACAGGTCCCGACCTGTGGAATATTTTAAAATTTGAAAACTGTCAGAAAATTTCAGAAATGCATTTGAATGCCTTTTATAGAGTTCTTAGAGTCTCTAGAGTGCTAGTATGTAAAAGTTACGGGCTACTAAGAAATTTTGGAGGAACTTCAAATTTCACTCAATTTCCACAGGTCATGACCTGTGAAAATTTTTTCAATTTGAAAAATGTCAGAAAGTTTCAGAAATGCATTTGAATGCCTCCTCTACTATCCCTGAATTCATTTCTGAGGTAGTAAGTAAAAATTACGGCCTAGGAATAAATTTTGGAGGAACTTAAAATTTCACTCAATTTTCTACAGGTCTCGACCTGTAAAATATTTTAAAATTTGAAAACTGTCAGAAGATTTCACAAATGCATTTGAATGCCTCCTCTACTATCCCTGTCTTCGTTTCTGAGGTTGTAAATAAAAATTACGGACTAGGAATAAATTTTGGAGGAACTTAAAATTTCACTCAATTTCCACATGTCCCGACCTGTGAAAATTTGTTCAATTTGAAAAATGTCAGAAAGTTTCAGAAATGCATTTGAATGACTCCTCTACTATCCCAGTATTCATTTCTGATGTAGTAAGTAAAAATTACGGCCTAGGAATAAATTTTGGAGGAACTTAAAATTTCACTCAATTTCTACAGGTCCCGACCTGTGGAATATTTTATAATTTGAAAACTGTCAGAAAATTTCAGAAATGCATTTGAATGCCTTTTCTACAGTTCTTGGAGTCTCTAGAGTGCTAGTAAGTAAAAATTAGGGTCTAGGAATAAATTTTGAAGGAACTTAAAATTTCACTCAATTTCCACAGGTCATGACCTGTGAAAATTTTTTCAATTTGAAAAATGTCAGAAAAGTTTCAGAAATGCATTTGAATGCCTCCTCTACTATCCCTGTACTCATTTCTGAGGTAGTAAGTAAAAATTACGGCCTAGGAATAAATTTTGGAGGAACTTAAATTTCACTCAATTTCCACCTGTGAAAATTTTTTAAATTTGAAAAATGTCAGAAAGTTTCAGAAATGCATTTGAATGCCTTTTATAGAGTTCTTAGAGTCTCTAGAGTGCTAGTATGTAAAAGTTACGAGCTACTAATAAATTTTGGAGGAACTTAAATTTCACTCAATTTCCACATGTCATGACCTGTCAAAATTTTTTACATTTGAAAAATGTCAGAAAGTTTCAGAAATGCATTTGAATGCCTCCTCTACTATCCCTGTATTCATTTCTGAGGTAGTAAGTAAAAATTACGGCCTAGGAATAAATTTTGGAGGAACTTAAAATTTCACTCAATTTTCTACAGGTCTCGACCTGTGAAATATTTTAAAATTTGAAAACTGTCAGAATATTTCAGAAATGCATTTGAATGCCTCCTCTACTATCCCTGTACTCATTTCTGAGGTAGTAAGTAAAAATTACGGCCTAGGAATAAATTTTGGAGGAACTTAAATTTCACTCAATTTCCACCTGTGAAAATTTTTTAAATTTGAAAAATGTCAGAAAGTTTCAGAAATGCATTTGAATGCCTTTTATAGAGTTCTTAGAGTCTCTAGAGTGCTAGTATGTAAAAGTTACGAGCTACTAATAAATTTTGGAGGAACTTAAATTTCACTCAATTTCCACATGTCATGACCTGTCAAAATTTTTTACATTTGAAAAATGTCAGAAAGTTTCAGAAATGCATTTGAATGCCTCCTCTACTATCCCTGTATTCATTTCTGAGGTAGTAAGTAAAAATTACGGCCTAGGAATAAATTTTGGAGGAACTTAAAATTTCACTCAATTTTCTACAGGTCTCGACCTGTGAAATATTTTAAAATTTGAAAACTGTCAGAATATTTCAGAAATGCATTTGAATGCCTCCTCTACTATCCCTGTCTTCGTTTCTGAGGTAGTAAATAAAAATTACGGCCTAGGAATAAATTTTGGAGGAACTTAAAATTTCACTCAATTTCTACAGGTCCCGACCTGTTGAATATTTTAAAATTTGAAAACTGTCAGAAAATTTCAGAAATGCATTTGAATGCCTTTTCTAGAGTTCTTGGAGTCTCTACAGTGCTGCTAAGTAAAAATTACGGGCTAGGAATAAATTTTGGAGGAACTTAAAATTTCACTCAATTTCTACAGGTCCCGACCTGTGGAATATTTTAAAATTTGAAAACTGTCAGAAAATTTCAGAAATGCATTTGAATGCCTTTTATAGAGTTCTTAGAGTCTCTAGAGTGCTAGTATGTAAAAGTTACGGGCTACTAAGAAATTTTGGAGGAACTTCAAATTTCACTCAATTTCCACAGGTCATGACCTGTGAAAATTTTTTCAATTTGAAAAATGTCAGAAAGTTTCAGAAATGCATTTGAATGCCTCCTCTACTATCCCTGAATTCATTTCTGAGGTAGTAAGTAAAAATTACGGCCTAGGAATAAATTTTGGAGGAACTTAAAATTTCACTCAATTTTCTACAGGTCTCGACCTGTAAAATATTTTAAAATTTGAAAACTGTCAGAAGATTTCACAAATGCATTTGAATGCCTCCTCTACTATCCCTGTCTTCGTTTCTGAGGTTGTAAATAAAAATTACGGACTAGGAATAAATTTTGGAGGAACTTAAAATTTCACTCAATTTCCACATGTCCCGACCTGTGAAAATTTGTTCAATTTGAAAAATGTCAGAAAGTTTCAGAAATGCATTTGAATGACTCCTCTACTATCCCAGTATTCATTTCTGATGTAGTAAGTAAAAATTACGGCCTAGGAATAAATTTTGGAGGAACTTAAAATTTCACTCAATTTCTACAGGTCCCGACCTGTGGAATATTTTATAATTTGAAAACTGTCAGAAAATTTCAGAAATGCATTTGAATGCCTTTTCTACAGTTCTTGGAGTCTCTAGAGTGCTAGTAAGTAAAAATTAGGGTCTAGGAATAAATTTTGAAGGAACTTAAAATTTCACTCAATTTCCACAGGTCATGACCTGTGAAAATTTTTTCAATTTGAAAAATGTCAGAAAAGTTTCAGAAATGCATTTGAATGCCTCCTCTACTATCCCTGTACTCATTTCTGAGGTAGTAAGTAAAAATTACGGCCTAGGAATAAATTTTGGAGGAACTTAAATTTCACTCAATTTCCACCTGTGAAAATTTTTTAAATTTGAAAAATGTCAGAAAGTTTCAGAAATGCATTTGAATGCCTTTTATAGAGTTCTTAGAGTCTCTAGAGTGCTAGTATGTAAAAGTTACGAGCTACTAATAAATTTTGGAGGAACTTAAATTTCACTCAATTTCCACATGTCATGACCTGTCAAAATTTTTTACATTTGAAAAATGTCAGAAAGTTTCAGAAATGCATTTGAATGCCTCCTCTACTATCCCTGTATTCATTTCTGAGGTAGTAAGTAAAAATTACGGCCTAGGAATAAATTTTGGAGGAACTTAAAATTTCACTCAATTTTCTACAGGTCTCGACCTGTGAAATATTTTAAAATTTGAAAACTGTCAGAATATTTCAGAAATGCATTTGAATGCCTCCTCTACTATCCCTGTCTTCGTTTCTGAGGTAGTAAATAAAAATTACGGCCTAGGAATAAATTTTGGAGGAACTTAAAATTTCACTCAATTTCTACAGGTCCCGACCTGTGGAATATTCTAAAATTTGAAAACTGTCAGAAAATTTCAGAAATGCATTTGAATGCCTTTTCTAGAGTTCTTGGAGTCTCTAGAGTGCTAGTAAGTAAAAATTAGGGTCTAGGAATAAATTTTGGAGGAACTTAAAATTTCACTCAATTTCCACAGGTCATGACCTGTGAAAATTTTTTCAATTTGAAAAATGTCAGAAAGTTTCAGAAATGCGTGCATTTGAATGCCTACTCTACTATCCCTGTATTCATTTCTGAGGTAGTAAGTAAAAATTACGGCCTAGGAATAAATTTTGGAGGAACTTAAAATTTCACTCAATTTCTACAGGTCCCGACCTGTGGAATATTTTAAAATTTGAAAACTGTCAGAAAATTTCAGAAATGCATTTGAATGCCTTTTCTAGAGTTCTTGGAGTCTCTACAGTGCTGCTAAGTAAAAATTACGGGCTAGGAATAAATTTTGGAGGAACTTAAAATTTCACTCAATTTCTACAGGTTCCGACCTGTGAAATATTTTAAAATTTGAAAAGTGTCAGAAAATTTCAGAAATGCATTTGAATTTCTTTTCTAGAGTTCTTGGATTCTCTAGAGTGCTAGTATGTAAAAGTTACGGGCTACTAAGAAATTTTGGAGGAACTTCAAATTTCACTCAATTTCCACAGGTCATGACCTGTGAAAATTTTTTCAAATTGAAAAATGTCAGAAAGTTTCAGAAATGCATTTGAATGCCTCCTCTACTATCCCTGAATTCATTTCTGAGGTAGTAAGTAAAAATTACGGCCTAGGAATAAATTTTGGAGGAACTTGAAATTTCACTCAATTTTCTACAGGTCTCGACCTGTAAAATATTTTAAAATTTGAAAACTGTCAGAATATTTCACAAATGCATTTGAATGCCTCCTCTACTATCCCTGTCTTCGTTTCTGAGGTTGTAAATAAAAATTACGGACTAGGAATAAATTTTGGAGGAACTTAAAATTTCACTCAATTTCTACAGGTCCCGACCTGTGGAATATTTTAAAATTTGAAAACTGTCAGAAAATTTCAGAAATGCATTTGAATGCCTTTTATAGAGTTCTTAGAGTCTCTAGAGTGCTAGTATGTAAAAGTTACGGGCTACTAAGAAATTTTGGAGGAACTTCAAATTTCACTCAATTTCCACAGGTCATGACCTGTGAAAATTTTTTCAATTTGAAAAATGTCAGAAAGTTTCAGAAATGCATTTGAAAGCCTCCTCTACTATCCCTGAATTCATTTCTGAGGTAGTAAGTAAAAATTACGGCCTAGGAATAAATTTTGGAGGAACTTAAAATTTCACTCAATTTTCTACAGGTCTCGACCTGTAAAATATTTTGAAATTTGAAAACTGTCAGAAGATTTCACAAATGCATTTGAATGCCTCCTCTACTATCCCTGTCTTCGTTTCTGAGGTTGTAAATAAAAATTACGGACTAGGAATAAATTTTGGAGGAACTTAAAATTTCACTCAATTTGCACATGTCCCGACCTGTGAAAATTTGTTCAATTTGAAAAATGTCAGAAAGTTTCAGAAATGCATTTGAATGACTCCTCTACTATCCCAGTATTCATTTCTGATGTAGTAAGTAAAAATTACGGCCTAGGAATAAATTTTGGAGGAACTTAAAATTTCACTCAATTTCTACAGGTCCCGACCTGTGGAATATTTTATAATTTGAAAACTGTCAGAAAATTTCAGAAATGCATTTGAATGCCTTTTCTAGAGTTCTTGGAGTCTCTAGAGTGCTAGTAAGTAAAAATTAGGGTCTAGGAATAAATTTTGAAGGAACTTAAAATTTCACTCAATTTCCACAGGTCATGACCTGTGAAAATTTTTTCAATTTGAAAAATGTCAGAAAAGTTTCAGAAATGCATTTGAATGCCTCCTCTACTATCCCTGTACTCATTTCTGAGGTAGTAAGTAAAAATTACGGCCTAGGAATAAATTTTGGAGGAACTTAAATTTCACTCAATTTCCACCTGTGAAAATTTTTTAAATTTGAAAAATGTCAGAAAGTTTCAGAAATGCATTTGAATGCCTTTTATAGAGTTCTTAGAGTCTCTAGAGTGCTAGTATGTAAAAGTTACGAGCTACTAATAAATTTTGGAGGAACTTAAATTTCACTCAATTTCCACAGGTCATGACCTGTCAAAATTTTTTACATTTGAAAAATGTCAGAAAGTTTCAGAAATGCATTTGAATGCCTCCTCTACTATCCCTGTATTCATTTCTGAGGTAGTAAGTAAAAATTACGGCCTAGGAATAAATTTTGGAGGAACTTAAAATTTCACTCAATTTTCTACAGGTCTCGACCTGTGAAATATTTTAAAATTTGAAAACTGTCAGAATATTTCAGAAATGCATTTGAATGCCTCCTCTACTATCCCTGTCTTCGTTTCTGAGGTAGTAAATAAAAATTACGGCCTAGGAATAAATTTTGGAGGAACTTAAAATTTCACTCAATTTCTACAGGTCCCGACCTGTGGAATATTCTAAAATTTGAAAACTGTCAGAAAATTTCAGAAATGCATTTGAATGCCTTTTCTAGAGTTCTTGGAGTCTCTAGAGTGCTAGTAAGTAAAGATTAGGGTCTAGAATAAATTTTGGAGGAACTTAAAATTTCACTCAATTTCCACAGGTCATGACCTGTGAAAATTTTTTCAATTTGAAAAATGTCAGAAAGTTTCAGAAATGCATTTGAATGACTCCTCTACTATCCCAGTATTCATTTCTGATGTAGTAAGTAAAAATTACGGCCTAGGAATAAATTTTGGAGGAACTTAAAATTTCACTCAATTTCTACAGGTCCCGACCTGTGGAATATTTTATAATTTGAAAACTGTCAGAAAATTTCAGAAATGCATTTGAATGCCTTTTCTAGAGTTCTTGGAGTCTCTAGAGTGCTAGTAAGTAAAAATTAGGGTCTAGGAATAAATTTTGAAGGAACTTAAAATTTCACTCAATTTCCACAGGTCATGACCTGTGAAAATTTTTTCAATTTGAAAAATGTCAGAAAAGTTTCAGAAATGCATTTGAATGCCTCCTCTACTATCCCTGTACTCATTTCTGAGGTAGTAAGTAAAAATTACGGCCTAGGAATAAATTTTGGAGGAACTTAAATTTCACTCAATTTCCACCTGTGAAAATTTTTTAAATTTGAAAAATGTCAGAAAGTTTCAGAAATGCATTTGAATGCCTTTTATAGAGTTCTTAGAGTCTCTAGAGTGCTAGTATGTAAAAGTTACGAGCTACTAATAAATTTTGGAGGAACTTAAATTTCACTCAATTTCCACAGGTCATGACCTGTCAAAATTTTTTACATTTGAAAAATGTCAGAAAGTTTCAGAAATGCATTTGAATGCCTCCTCTACTATCCCTGTATTCATTTCTGAGGTAGTAAGTAAAAATTACGGCCTAGGAATAAATTTTGGAGGAACTTAAAATTTCACTCAATTTTCTACAGGTCTCGACCTGTGAAATATTTTAAAATTTGAAAACTGTCAGAATATTTCAGAAATGCATTTGAATGCCTCCTCTACTATCCCTGTCTTCGTTTCTGAGGTAGTAAATAAAAATTACGGCCTAGGAATAAATTTTGGAGGAACTTAAAATTTCACTCAATTTCTACAGGTCCCGACCTGTGGAATATTCTAAAATTTGAAAACTGTCAGAAAATTTCAGAAATGCATTTGAATGCCTTTTCTAGAGTTCTTGGAGTCTCTAGAGTGCTAGTAAGTAAAGATTAGGGTCTAGAATAAATTTTGGAGGAACTTAAAATTTCACTCAATTTCCACAGGTCATGACCTGTGAAAATTTTTTCAATTTGAAAAATGTCAGAAAGTTTCAGAAATGCGTGCATTTGAATGCCTACTCTACTATCCCTGTATTCATTTCTGAGGTAGTAAGTAAAAATTACGGCCTAGGAATAAATTTTGGAGGAACTTAAAATTTCACTCAATTTCTACAGGTCCCGACCTGTGGAATATTTTTGAAATTTGAAAAATGTCAGAAAATTTCAGAAATGCATTTGAATGCCTTTTCTAGAGTTCTTGGAGTCTCTACAGTGCTAGTAAGTAAAAATTACGGGCTAGGAATAAATTTTGGAGGAACTTAAAATTTCACTCAATTTCTACAGGTTCCGACCTGTGAAATATTTTAAAATTTGAAAAGTGTCAGAAAATTTCAGAAATGCATTTGAATTTCTTTTCTAGAGTTCTTGGATTCTCTAGAGTGCTAGTATGTAAAAGTTACGGGCTACTAAGAAATTTTGGAGGAACTTCAAATTTCACTCAATTTCCACAGGTCATGACCTGTGAAAATTTTTTCCAATTGAAAAATGTCAGAAAGTTTCAGAAATGCATTTGAATGCCTCCTCTACTATCCCTGAATTCATTTCTGAGGTAGTAAGTAAAAATTACGGCCTAGGAATAAATTTTGGAGGAACTTGAAATTTCACTCAATTTTCTACAGGTCTCGACCTGTAAAATATTTTAAAATTTGAAAACTGTCAGAATATTTCACAAATGCATTTGAATGCCTCCTCTACTATCCCTGTCTTCGTTTCTGAGGTTGTAAATAAAAATTACGGACTAGGAATAAATTTTGGAGGAACTTAAAATTTCACTCAATTTCCACATGTCCCGACCTGTGAAAATTTGTTCAATTTGAAAAATGTCAGAAAGTTTCAGAAATGCATTTGAATGACTCCTCTACTATCCCAGTATTCATTTCTGATGTAGTAAGTAAAAATTACGGCCTAGGAATAAATTTTGGAGGAACTTAAAATTTCACTCAATTTCTACAGGTCCCGACCTGTGAAATAGCTTAAAATTTGAAAACTGTCAGAAAATTTCAGAAATGCATTTGAATGCCTTTTATAGAGTTCTTAGAGTCTCTAGAATGCTAGTATGTAAAAGTTACGGACTTCTAATAAATTTTGGAGGAACCTCAAATTTCACTCAATTTCCACAGGTCATGACCTGTGAAAATTTTTTCAATTTGAAAAATGTCAGAAAGTTTCAAAAATTCATTTGAATGCCTCCTCTACTATCCCTGTATTCATTTCTGAGGTAGTAAGTAAAAATTACGGCCAAGGAATAAATTTTGGAGGAACTTAAAATTTCACTCAATTTTCAACAGGTCTCGAACTGTGAAATATTTTAAAATTTGAAAACTGTCAGAATATTTCAGAAATGCATTTGAATGCCTCCTCTGCTATCGCTGTCTTCGTTTCTGAGGTAGTAAATAAAATTACGGCCTAGGAATAAATTTTGGAGGAACTTAAAATTTCACTCAATTTCTACAGGTCCCGACCTGTGGAATATTTTATAATTTGAAAACTGTCAGAAAATTTCAGAAATGCATTTGAATGCCTTTTCTAGAGTTCTTGGAGTCTCTAGAGTGCTAGTAAGTAAAAATTAGGGTCTAGGAATAAATTTTGAAGGAACTTAAAATTTCACTCAATTTCCACAGGTCATGACCTTTGAAAATTTTTTCAATTTGAAAAATGTCAGAAAAGTTTCAGAAATGCATTTGAATGCCTACTCTACCATCCCTGTATTCATTTCTGAGGTAGTAAGTAAAAATTACGGCCTAGGAATAAATTTTGGAGGAACTTAAATTTCACTCAATTTCCACAGGTCATGACCTGTCAAAATTTTATCAATTTGAAAAATGTCAGAAAGTTTCAGAAATGCATTTGAATGCCTTTTATAGAGTTCTTAGAGTCTCTAGAAGGCTAGTTTGTAAAAGTTACGGGCTACTAATAAATTTTGGAGGAACTTAAATTTCACTCAATTTCCACAGGTCATGACCTGTCAAAATTTTTTACATTTGAAAAATGTCAGAAAGTTTCAGAAATGCATTTGAATGCCTTTTATAGAGTTCTTAGAGTCTCTAGAGTGCTAGTATGTAAAAGTTACGGGCTAGGAATAAATTTTGGAGGAACTTCAAATTTCACTCAATTTCAACAGGTCATGACCTGTCAAAATTTTTTCAAATTGAAAAATGTCAGAAAGTTTCAGAAATGCATTTGAATGCCTCCTCTACTATCCCTGTATTCATTTCTGAGGTAGTAAGTAAAAATTACGGCCTAGGAATAAATTTTGGAGGAACTTAAAATTTCACTCAATTTCTACAGGTCCCGACCTGTGGAATATTTTAAAATTTGAAAATTGTCAGAATATTTCAGAAATGCATTTGAATGCCTCCTCTACTATCCCTGTCTTCGTTTCTGAGGTTGTAAATAAAAATTACGGAATAGGAATAAATTTTGGAGGAACTTAAAATTTCACTCAATTTCTACAGGTCCCGACCTGTGAAAATTTGTTCAAATTGAAAAATGTCAGAAAGTTTCAGAAATGCATTTGAATGCCTCCTCTACTATCCCTGTATTCATTTCTGAGGTAGTAAGTAAAAATTACGGCCTAGGAATAAATTTTGGAGGAACTTAAAATTTCATTCAGCTTCTACAAGACCCGACCTGTGAAAATTTTTTCAATTTGAAAAATGTCAGAAAGTTTCAGAAATGCATTTGAATGCCTCCTCTACTATCCCTGTCTTCATTTCTGCGGTAGTAAGTAAAAATTACGGCCTAGGAATAAATTTTTGAGCAACTTAAAATTTCTCTAAATTTCTACAGGTCCCGACCTGTGAAATATTTTAAAATTTGAAAACTGTCAGAAAGTTTCAGAAATGCATTTGAATGCCTTTATAGAGTTCTTAGAGTCTCTAGAGTGCTAGTAAGTAAAAATTACGTTCAAGGAATAAATTTAGGAGGAACTTAACATTTCACTCAATTTCCACAGGTCATGACCTGTGAAAATTTTTTCAAATTGAAAAATGTCAGAAAATTTCAGAAATGCATTTGAATGCCTTTTATAGAGATTTTAGAGTCTCTAGAGTGCTAGTAAGTAAAAGTTACGGGCTACTAAAAAATTTTGGAGGAACTTAAAATTTCACTCAATTTCACAGGTGAAAATTTTTTCAAATTGAAAAATGTCAGAAAGTTTCAGAAATGCATTTGATTGCCTCCTCTACTATCCCTGTATTCATTTCTGAGATAGTAAGTAAAAATTACGGCCTAGGAATAAATTTTGGAGGAACTTAAAATTTCACTCAATTTCTACAGGTCCCGACCTGTGGAATATTTTAAAATTTGGAAACTGTCAGAAAATTTCAGAAATGCATTTGAATGCATTTTCTAGAGTTCTTGGAGTCTCTAGAGTGCTAGTAAGTAAAAATTAGGGACTAGGAATAAATTTTGGAGGAACTTAAAATTTCACTCAATTTTCAACAGGTCTCGACCTGTGAAATATTTTAAAATTTGAAAATTGTCAGAATATTTCAGAAATGCATTTGAATGCCTCCTCTACTATCCCTGTCTTCGTTTCTGAGGTTGTAAATAAAAATTACGGAATAGGAATAAATTTTGGAGGAACTTAAAATTTCACTGAATTTCTACAGGTCCCGACCTGTGAAAATTTGTTCAAATTGAAAAATGTCAGAAAGTTTCAGAAATGCATTTGAATGCCTCCTCTACTATCCCTGTATTCATTTCTGAGGTAGTAAGTAAAAATTACGGCCTAGGAATAAATTTTGGAGGAACTTAAAATTTCACTCAATTTTCAACAGGTCTCGACCTGTGAAATATTTTAAAATTTGAAAAATGTCAGAAAGTTTCAGAAATTGATTTGAATGCCTCCTCTACTATCCCTGCATTGATTTCTGATGTAGTAAGTAAAAATTACGGCCTAGGAATAAATTTTGGAGGAACTTAAAATTTCATTCAGCTTCTACAAGACCCGACCTGTGAAAATTTGTTCAATTTGAAAAATGTCAGAAAGTTTCAGAAATGCATTTGAATTACTCCTCTCCTATTCCAGTATTCATTTCTGGTGTAGTAAGTAAAAATTACGGCCTAGGAATAAATTTTGGAGGAGCTTAGTATTTCACTCAATTTCTACAGGTCCCGACCTGTGAAATAGTTTAAAATTTGAAAACTGTCAGAAAATTTCAGAAATGCATTTGAATGCCTTTTCTAGAGTTCTTGGAGTCTCTAGAGTGCTAGTAAGTAAAAATTACGGCCTAGGAATAAATTTTGGAGGAACTTAAAATTTCACTCATTTCCCACAGGTCATGACCTGTGAAAATTTTATCAATTTGAAAAATGTCAGAAAGTTTCAGAAATGCATTTGAATGCCTCCTCTACTATCCCTTTCTTCATTTCTGCGGTAGTAAGTAAAAATTACGGCCTAGGAGTAAATTTTGGAGCAACTTAAAACTTCACTTAATTTCTACAGGTTCCGACCTGTGAAATATTTTAAAATTTGAAAACTGTCAGAAAATTTCAGAAATGCATTTGAATGCCTTTTCTAGAGTTCTTGGAGTCTCTAGAATGCTAGTAAGTGAAAATTACGGCCTAGGAATAAATTTTGGAGGAACTTCAAATTTCACTCAATTTCCACAGGTCATGACCTGTGAAAATTTTATGAATTTGAAAAATGTCAGAAAGTTTCAGAAATGCATTTGAATGCCTCCTCTACTATTCCTGTATTCATTTCTAAGGTAGTAAGTAAAAATTACGGCCTAGGAATAAATTTTGGAGGAACTTGTATTTGAATGCGTTTTCTAGAGTTCTTGGAGTCTCTAGAGTGCTAGTAAGTAAAAATTGCGGGCTAGGAATAAATTTTGGAGGAACTTAAAATTTCACTCAATTTCCATTGGTCATGACCCGTGAAATTTTTTCTGAATTTGAAAAATGTCAGAAAGTTTCAGAAATGTATTTGAATGCCTCCTCTACTATCCCTGTCTTCATTTCTGCGGTAGTAAGTAAAATTACGGCCTAGGAATAAATTTTGGAGCAACTTAAAATTTGACCTGTGAAATTTTTTTTCAATTTGAAAAATGTCAGAAAGTTTCAGAAATGCATTGGAATGCCTCCTCTACTATCACTGTATTCATTTCTGACGTAGTAAGTAAAAATTACGGCCTAGGAATATATTTTGAAGGAACTTAAAATTTCACTCAATTTCTACAGGTCCCGACCTGTGAAATATTTTAAAATTTGAAAACTATCAGAAAATTTCAGAAATGCATTTGAATGCCTTTTCTAGAGTTCTTGGAGTCTCTAGAGTGCTAGTAAGTAAAAATTACGGGCTAGGAATAAATTTTGGACGAACTTAAAATTTCACTCAATTTCCACAGGTCATGACCTGTGAAAATTTTTTAAATTTGAAAAATGTCAGAAAGTTTCAGAAATGCATTTGAATGCCTCCTCTACTATCCCTGTATTCATTTCTGAGGTAGTAAGGGAAATTACGGCCTAGGAATAAATTTTGGAGGAACTTAAAATTTCACTGAATTTCTACAGGTCCCGACCTGTGAAATGTTTTATTTGAAAACTTTCTGACATTTTTCAAATTGAAAAAATTTTCACAGGTCATGACATGTAGAAATTGAGTGAAATTTTAAGTTCCTCCAAAATTTATTCCTAGCCCGTAATTTTTACTTACTAGCACTCTAGAGACTCCAAGAACTCTAGAAAAGGCATTCAAATGCATTTCTGAACTTTTCTGACATTTTCCAAATTGAAAAAAATTTCACAGGTCATGACCTGTAGAAATTGAGTGAAATTTTAAATTACTCCAAAATTTATTCCTAGGCCGTAATTTTTACTTACTACATCAGAAATGAATACAGGGATAGTAGAGGAGGTATTCAAATGCATTTCTGAAACTTTCTGACATTTTTCAAATTGAAAAAATTTTCACAGGTCTTGACCTGTGGAAATTGAGTGAAATTTTAAGTTCCTCCAAAATTTATTCCTAGCCCGTAATTTTTACTTACTAGCACTCTAGAGACTCCAAGAACTCTAGAAAAGGCATTCAAATGCATTTCTGAAAGTTTCTGACAGTTTTCAAATTTTAAAATATTTCACAGGTCGGGACCTGTAGAAATTTAGAGAAATTTTAAGTTGCTCAAAAATTTATTCCTAGGCCGTAATTTTTACTTACTACCGCAGAAATGAAGACAGGGATAGTAGAGGAGGCATTCAAATGCATTTCTGAAACTTTCTGACATGTTTCAAATTGAAAAAATTTTCACAGGTCATGACCTGTGGAAATTGAGTGAAATTTTAAGTTCCTCCAAAATTTATTCCTAGTCCCTAATTTTTACTTACTAGCACTCTAGAGACTCCAAGAACTCTAGAAAAGGCATTCAAATGCATTTCTGAAATTTTCTGACAGTTTCCAAATTTTAAAATATTCCACAGGTCGGGACCTGTAGAAATTGAGTGAAATTTTAAGTTCCTCCAAAATTTATTCCTAGGCCGTAATTTTTACTTACTACCTCAGAAATGAATACAGGGATAGAAGAGGAGGCATTCAAATGCATTTCTCAAACTTTCTGACATTTTTCAAATTGAAAAAATTTTCACAGGTCATGACATGTAGAAATTGAGTGGAATTTTAAGTTCCTCCAAAATTTATTCCTAGCCCGTAATTTTTACTTACTAGCACTCTAGAGACTCCAAGAACTCTAGAAAAGGCATTCAAATGCATTTCTGAACTTTTCTGACATTTTCCAAATTGAAAAAGTTTTCACAGGTCATGACCTGTAGATATTTAGAGAAATTTTAAGTTGCTCAAAAATTTATTCCTAGCCCGTAATTTTTACTTACTAGCACTCTAGAGACTCCAAGAACTCTAGAAAAGGCATTCAAATGCATTTCTGAACTTTTCTGACATTTTCCAAATTTTAAAATATTTCACAGGTCATGAACTGTAGAAATTGAGTGAAATTTTAAGTTCCTCCAAAATTTATTCCTAGGCCGTAATTTTTACTTACTACATCAGAAATGAAAACAGGGATAGTAGAGGAGGTATTCAAATGCATTTCTGAAACTTTCTGACATTTTTCAAATTGAAAAAATTTTCACAGGTCATGACCTGTGGAAATTGAGTGAAATATTAAGTTCGTCCAAAATTTATTCCTAGCCCGTAATTTTTACTTACTAGCACTCTAGAGACTCCAAGAACTCTAGAAAAGGCATTCAAATGCATTTCTGAAAGTTTCTGACAGTTTTCAAATTTTAAAATATTTCATAGGTCGGGACCTGTAGAAATTTAGAGAAATTTTAAGTTGCTCAAAAATTTATTCCTAGGCCGTAATTTTTACTTACTACCGCAGAAATGAAGACAGGGATAGTAGAGGAGGCATTCAAATGCATTTCTGAAACTTTCTGACATTTTTCAAATTGAAAAAATTTTCACAGGTCATGACCTGTGGAAATTGAGTGAAATTTTAAGTTCCTCCAAAATTTATTCCTAGTACCTAATTTTTACTTACTAGCACTCTATAGAGACTCCAAGAAATCTAGAAAATGCATTCAAATGCATTTCTGAAATTTTCTGACAGTTTCCAAATTTTAAAATATTCCACAGGTCGGGACCTGTAGAAATTGAGTGAAATTTTAAGTTCCTCCAAAATTTATTCCTAGGCCGTAATTTTTACTTACTACCTCAGAAATGAATACAGGGATAGTAGAGGAGGCATTCAAATGCATTTCTCAATCTTTCTGACATTTTTCAAATTGAAAAAATTTTCACAGGTCATGACATGTAGAAATTGAGTGGAATTTTAAGCTCCTCCAAAATTTATTCCTAGCCCGTAATTTTTACTTACTAGCACTCTAGAGACTCCAAGAACTCTAGAAAAGGCATTCAAATGCATTTCTGAACTTTTCTGACATTTTCCAAATTGAAAAAGTTTTCACAGGTCATGACCTGTAGATATTTAGAGAAATTTTAAGTTGCTCAAAAATTTATTCCTAGGCCGTAATTTTTACTTACTACCGCAGAAATGAATACAGGGATAGTGGAGGAGGCATTAAAATGCATTTCTGAAACTTTCTGACATTTTTCAAATTGAAAAATTTTTCACAGGTCATGGCCTGTGGAAATTGAGTGAAATTTTAAGTTCCTCCAAAATTTATTCCTAGTCCCTAATTTTTACTTACTAGCACTCTAGAGACTCCAAGAACTCTAGAAAATGCATTCAAATGCATTTCTGAAATTTTCTGACAGTTTTCAAATTTTAAAATATTCCACAGGTCGGGACCTGTAGAAATTGAGTGAAATTTTAAGTTCCTCCAAAATTTTTATTCCTAGGCCGTAATTTTTACTTACTACCTCAGAAATGAATACAGGGATAGTAGAGGAGGCATTCAAATGCATTTCTCAAACTTTCTGACATTTTTCAAATTGAAAAAATTTTCACAGGTCATGACATGTAGAAATTGAGTGAAATTTTCAGTTCCTCCAAAATTTATTCCTAGCCCGTAATTTTTGCTTACTAGCACTCTAGAGACTCCAAGAACTCTAGAAAAGGCATTCAAATGCATTTCTGAACTTTTCTGACATTTTCCAAATTGAAAAAATTTTCACAGGTCATGACATGTAGAAATTGAGTGAAATTTTAAGTTCCTCCAAAATTTATTCCTAGCCCGTAATTTTTACTTACTAGCACTCTAGAGACTCCAAGAACTCTAGAAAAGGCATTCAAATGCATTTCTGAACTTTTCTGACATTTTCCAAATTGAAAAAAATTTCACAGGTCATGACCTGTAGAAATTGAGTGAAATTTTAAATTCCTCCAAAATTTATTCCTAGGCCGTAATTTTTACTTACTACATCAGAAATGAATACAGGGATAGTAGAGGAGGTATTCAAATGCATTTCTGAAACTTTCTGACATTTTTCAAATTGAAAAAATTTTCACAGGTCATGACCTGTGGAAATTGAGTGAAATTTTAAGTTCCTCCAAAATTTATTCCTAGCCCGTTATTTTTACTTACTAGCACTCTAGAGACTCCAAGAACTCTAGAAAAGGCATTCAAATGCATTTCTGAAAGTTTCTGACAGTTTTCAAATTTTAAAATATTTCACAGGTCGGGACCTGTAGAAATTTAGAGAAATTTTAAGTTGCTCAAAAATTTATTCCTAGGCCGTAATTTTTACTTACTACCGCAGAAATGAAGACAGGGATAGTAGAGGAGGCATTCAAATGCATTTCTGAAACTTTCTGACATGTTTCAAATTGAAAAAATTTTCACAGGTCATGACCTGTGGAAATTGAGTGAAATTTTAAGTTCCTCCAAAATTTATTCCTAGTCCCTAATTTTTACTTACTAGCACTCTAGAGACTCCAAGAACTCTAGAAAAGGCATTCAAATGCATTTCTGAAATTTTCTGACAGTTTCCAAATTTTAAAATATTCCACAGGTCGGGACCTGTAGAAATTGAGTGAAATTTTAAGTTCCTCCAAAATTTATTCCTAGGCCGTAATTTTTACTTACTACCTCAGAAATGAATACAGGGATAGAAGAGGAGGCATTCAAATGCATTTCTCAAACTTTCTGACATTTTTCAAATTGAAAAAATTTTCACAGGTCATGACATGTAGAAATTGAGTGGAATTTTAAGTTCCTCCAAAATTTATTCCTAGCCCGTAATTTTTACTTACTAGCACTCTAGAGACTCCAAGAACTCTAGAAAAGGCATTCAAATGCATTTCTGAACTTTTCTGACATTTTCCAAATTGAAAAAGTTTTCACAGGTCATGACCTGTAGATATTTAGAGAAATTTTAAGTTGCTCAAAAATTTATTCCTAGCCCGTAATTTTTACTTACTAGCACTCTAGAGACTCCAAGAACTCTAGAAAAGGCATTCAAATGCATTTCTGAACTTTTCTGACATTTTCCAAATTTTAAAATATTTCACAGGTCATGAACTGTAGAAATTGAGTGAAATTTTAAGTTCCTCCAAAATTTATTCCTAGGCCGTAATTTTTACTTACTACATCAGAAATGAAAACAGGGATAGTAGAGGAGGTATTCAAATGCATTTCTGAAACTTTCTGACATTTTTCAAATTGAAAAAATTTTCACAGGTCATGACCTGTGGAAATTGAGTGAAATATTAAGTTCGTCCAAAATTTATTCCTAGCCCGTAATTTTTACTTACTAGCACTCTAGAGACTCCAAGAACTCTAGAAAAGGCATTCAAATGCATTTCTGAAAGTTTCTGACAGTTTTCAAATTTTAAAATATTTCATAGGTCGGGACCTGTAGAAATTTAGAGAAATTTTAAGTTGCTCAAAAATTTATTCCTAGGCCGTAATTTTTACTTACTACCGCAGAAATGAAGACAGGGATAGTAGAGGAGGCATTCAAATGCATTTCTGAAACTTTCTGACATTTTTCAAATTGAAAAAATTTTCACAGGTCATGACCTGTGGAAATTGAGTGAAATTTTAAGTTCCTCCAAAATTTATTCCTAGTCCCTAATTTTTACTTACTAGCACTCTAGAGACTCCAAGAAATCTAGAAAATGCATTCAAATGCATTTCTGAAATTTTCTGACAGTTTCCAAATTTTAAAATATTCCACAGGTCGGGACCTGTAGAAATTGAGTGAAATTTTAAGTTCCTCCAAAATTTATTCCTAGGCCGTAATTTTTACTTACTACCTCAGAAATGAATACAGGGATAGTAGAGGAGGCATTCAAATGCATTTCTCAAACTTTCTGACATTTTTCAAATTGAAAAAATTTTCACAGGTCATGACATGTAGAAATTGAGTGGAATTTTAAGTTCCTCCAAAATTTATTCCTAGCCCGTAATTTTTACTTACTAGCACTCTAGAGACTCCAAGAACTCTAGAAAAGGCATTCAAATGCATTTCTGAACTTTTCTGACATTTTCCAAATTGAAAAAGTTTTCACAGGTCATGACCTGTAGATATTTAGAGAAATTTTAAGTTGCTCAAAAATTTATTCCTAGGCCGTAATTTTTACTTACTACCGCAGAAATGAATACAGGGATAGTGGAGGAGGCATTAAAATGCATTTCTGAAACTTTCTGACATTTTTCAAATTGAAAAATTTTTCACAGGTCATGGCCTGTGGAAATTGAGTGAAATTTTAAGTTCCTCCAAAATGTATTCCTAGTCCCTAATTTTTACTTACTAGCACTCTAGAGACTCCAAGAACTCTAGAAAATGCATTCAAATGCATTTCTGAAATTTTCTGACAGTTTTCAAATTTTAAAATATTCCACAGGTCGGGACCTGTAGAAATTGAGTGAAATTTTAAGTTCCTCCAAAATTTTTATTCCTAGGCCGTAATTTTTACTTACTACCTCAGAAATGAAGACAGGGATAGTAGAGGAGGCATTCAAATGCATTTCTCAAACTTTCTGACATTTTTCAAATTGAAAAAATTTTCACAGGTCATGACATGTAGAAATTGAGTGAAATTTTCAGTTCCTCCAAAATTTATTCCTAGCCCGTAATTTTTGCTTACTAGCACTCTAGAGACTCCAAGAACTCTAGAAAAGGCATTCAAATGCATTTCTGAACTTTTCTGACATTTTCCAAATTGAAAAAATTTTCACAGGTCATGACCTGTAGAAATTGAGTGAAATTTTAAATTCCTCCAAAATTTATTCCTAGGCCGTAATTTTTACTTACTACATCAGAAATGAATACAGGGATAGTAGAGGAGGTATTCAAATGCATTTTTGAAACTTTCTGACATTTTTCAAATTGAAAAAATTTTCACAGGTCATGACATGTAGAAATTGAGTGGAATTTTAAGTTCCTCCAAAATTTATTCCTAGCCCGTAATTTTTACTTACTAGCACTCTAGAGACACCAAGAACTCTAGAAAAGGCATTCAAATGCATTTCTGAACTTTTCTGACATTTTCCAAATTGAAAAAGTTTTCACAGGTCATGACCTGTAGAAATTGAGTGAAATTTTAAGTTCCTCCAAAATTTATTCCTAGGCCGTAATTTTTACTTACTACATCAGAAATGAATACAGGGATAGTATAGGAGGTATTCAAATGCATTTCTGAAACTTTCTGACATTTTTCAAATTGAAAAAATTTTCCCAGGTCATGACCTGTGGAAATTGAGTCAAATTTTAAGTTCGTACAAAATTTATTCCTAGCCCGTAATTTTTACTTACTAGCACTCTAGAGACTCCAAGAACTCTAGAAAAGGCATTCAAATGCATTTCTGAAAGTTTCTGACAGTTTTCAAATTTTAAAATATTTCACAGGTCGGGACCTGTAGAAATTGAGTGAAATTTTAAGTTCGTCCAAAATTTATTCCTAGCCCGTAATTTTTACTTACTAGCACTCTAGAGACTCCAAGATCTCTAGAAAAGGCATTCAAATGCATTTCTCAAAGTTTCTGACAGTTTTCAAATTTTAAAATATTTCACAGGTCGGGACCTGTAGAAATTGAGTGAAATTTTAAGTTCCTCCAAAATTTATTCCTAGCCCGTAATTTTTACTTACTAGCACTCTAGAGACTCCAAGAACTCTAGAAAAGGCATTCAAATGCATTTCTGAAAGTTTCTGACAGTTTTCAAATTTTAAAATATTTCACAGGTCGGGACCTTTAGAAATTGAGTGAAATTTTAAGTTCCTCCAAAATTTATTCCTAGGCCGTAATTTTTACTTACTACCTCAGAAATGAATACAGGGATAGTAGAGGAGGCATTCAAATGCATTTCTCAAACTTTCTGACATTTTTCAAATTGAAAAAATTTTCACAGGTCATGACATGTAGAAATTGAGTGAAATTTTAAGTTCCTGCAAAATTTATTCCTAGCCCGTAATTTTTGCTTACTAGCACTCTAGAGACTCCAAGAACTCTAGAAAAGGCATTCAAATGCATTTCTGAACTTTTCTGACATTTTCCAAATTGAAAAAATTTTCACAGGTCATGACCTGTAGAAATTGAGTGAAATTTTAAATTCCTCCAAAATTTATTCCTAGGCCGTAATTTTTACTTACTACATCAGAAATGAATACAGGGATAGTAGAGGAGGTATTCAAATGCATTTTTGAAACTTTCTGACATTTTTCAAATTGAAAAAATTTTCACAGGTCATGACATGTAGAAATTGAGTGGAATTTTAAGTTCCTCCAAAATTTATTCCTAGCCCGTAATTTTTACTTACTAGCACTCTAGAGACTCCAAGAACTCTAGAAAAGGCATTCAAATGCATTTCTGAACTTTTCTGACATTTTCCAAATTGAAAAAGTTTTCACAGGTCATGACCTGTAGAAATTGAGTGAAATTTTAAGTTCCTCCAAAATTTATTCCTAGGCCGTAATTTTTACTTACTACATCAGAAATGAATACAGGGATAGTATAGGAGGTATTCAAATGCATTTCTGAAACTTTCTGACATTTTTCAAATTGAAAAAATTTTCCCAGGTCATGACCTGTGGAAATTGAGTCAAATTTTAAGTTCGTACAAAATTTATTCCTAGCCCGTAATTTTTACTTACTAGCACTCTAGAGACTCCAAGAACTCTAGAAAAGGCATTCAAATGCATTTCTGAAAGTTTCTGACAGTTTTCAAATTTTAAAATATTTCACAGGTCGGGACCTGTAGAAATTGAGTGAAATTTTAAGTTCGTCCAAAATTTATTCCTAGCCCGTAATTTTTACTTACTAGCACTCTAGAGACTCCAAGATCTCTAGAAAAGGCATTCAAATGCATTTCTCAAAGTTTCTGACAGTTTTCAAATTTTAAAATATTTCACAGGTCGGGACCTGTAGAAATTGAGTGAAATTTTAAGTTCCTCCAAAATTTATTCCTAGCCCGTAATTTTTACTTACTAGCACTCTAGAGACTCCAAGAACTCTAGAAAAGGCATTCAAATGCATTTCTGAAAGTTTCTGACAGTTTTCAAATTTTAAAATATTTCACAGGTCGGGACCTTTAGAAATTGAGTGAAATTTTAAGTTCCTCCAAAATTTATTCCTAGGCCGTAATTTTTACTTACTACCTCAGAAATGAATACAGGGATAGTAGAGGAGGCATTCAAATGCATTTCTCAAACTTTCTGACATTTTTCAAATTGAAAAAATTTTCACAGGTCATGACATGTAGAAATTGAGTGAAATTTTAAGTTCCTCCAAAATTTATTCCTAGCCCGTAATTTTTGCTTACTAGCACTCTAGAGACTCCAAGAACTCTAGAAAAGGCATTCAAATGCATTTCTGAACTTTTCTGACAATTTCCAAATTGAAAAAGTTTTCACAGGTCATGACCTGTAGAAATTGAGTGAAATTTTAAGTTCCTCCAAAATTTATTCCTAGCCCGTAATTTTTACTTACTAGCACTCTAGCGACTCCAAGAACTCTAGAAAAGGCATTCAAATGCATTTCTGATATTTTGTGACAGTTTTCAAATTTTAAAATATTCCACAGGTCGGGACCTGTAGAAATTGAGTGAAATTTTATGTTCCTCCAAAATTTATTCCTAGGCCGTAATTTTTACTTACTACCTCAGAAATGAATACAGGGATATTAGAGGAGGCATTCAAATGTATTAAAAATTGAAAAAATTTTCACAGGTCATGACCTGTGGAAATTGAGTGAAATTTTAAGTTCCTCCAAAATTTATTCCTAGTCCCTAATTTTTACTTGCTAGCACTCTAGAGACTCCAAGAACTCTAGAAAATGCATTCAAATGCATTTCTGAAATTTTCTGACAGTTTTCAAATTTTAAAATATTCCACAGGTCGGGACCTGTAGAAATTGAGTGAAATTTTAAGTTCCTCCAAAATTTATTCCTAGGTCGTAATTTTTACTTACTACCTCAGAAATGAATACAGGGATAGTAGAGGAGGCATTCAAATGCATTTCTCAAACTTTCTGACATTTTTCAAATTGAAAAAATTTTCACAGGTCATGACATGTAGAAATTGAGTGAAATTTTAAGTTCCTCCAAAATTTATTCCTCGCCCGTAATTTTTACTTACTAGCACTCTAGAGACTCCAAGAACTCTAGAAAAGGCATTCAAATGCATTTCTGAACTTTTCTGACATTTTCCAAATTGAAAAAGTTTTCACAGGTCATGACCTGTAGAAATTGAGTGAAATTTTAAGTTCCTCCAAAATTTATTCCTAGGCCGTAATTTTTACTTACTACATCAGAAATGAATACAGGGATAGTAGAGGAGGTATTCAAATGCATTTGTGAAACTTTCTGACATTTTTCAAATTGAAAAAATTTTCACAGGTCATGAACTGTGGAAATTGAGTGAAATTTTAAGTTCCTCCAAAATTTATTCCTAGTTCCTAATTTTTACTAAGTTCCTCCAAAATTTATTCCTAGCCCGTAATTTTTACTTACTAGCACTCTAGAGACTCCAAGAACTCTAGAAAAGGCATTCAAATGCATTTCTGAAAGTTTCTGACAGTTTTCAAATTTTAAAATATTTCACAGGTCGGGACCTGTAGAAATTTAGAGAAATTTTAAGTTGCTCAAAAATTTATTCCTAGGCCGTAATTTTTACTTACTACCGCAGAAATGAAGACAGGGATAGTAGAGGAGGCATTCAAATGCATTTCTGAAACTTTCTGACATTTTTCAAATTGAAAAAATTTTCACAGGTCATGAGTGAAATCTTAAGTTCCTCCAAAATTTATTCCTAGCCCGTAATTTTTACTTACTAGCACTCTAGAGACTCCAAGAACTCTAGAAAAGGCATTCAAATGCATTTCTGAAATTTTCTGAGTTTTCAAATTTTAAAATATTCTACAGCTCGGGACCTGTAAAAATTGAGTGAAATTTTAAGTTCCTCCAAAATTTATTCCTAGCCCGTAATTTTTACTTACTAGCACTGTAGAGACTCCAAGAACTCTAGAAAAGGCATTCAAATGTATTTCTGAAATTTTCTGACAGTTTTCAAATTTTGAAATATTCCACAGGTCGGGACCTGTAGAAATTGAGTGAAATTTTAAGTTCTTCCAAAATTTATTCCTAGGCCGTAATTTTTACTTACTACCTCAGAAATGAATACAGGGATAGTAGAGGAGGCATTCAAATGCATTTCTGAAAGTTTCTGACAGTTTTCAAATTTTAAAATATTTCCCAGGTCGGGACATGTAAAAATTGAGTAAATTTTAAGTTCCTCCAAAATTTATTCCTAGGCCGTAATTTTTACTTACTACCGCAGAAATGAAGACAGGGATAGTAGAGGAGGCATTCAGACTGACGGACGGGACCTGTAAAAATTGAGTGAAATTTTAAGTTCCTCCAAAATTTATTCCTAGGCCGTAATTTTTACTTACTACCTCAGAAATGAATACAGGGATAGTAGAGGAGGCATTCAAATGCATGCATTTCTGAAACTTTCTGACATTTTTCAAATTGAAAAAATTTTCACAGGTCATGACATGTAGAAATTGAGTGGAATTTTAAGTTCCTCCAAAATTTATTCCTAGCCCGTAATTTTTACTTACTAGCACTCTAGAGACTCCAAGAACCCTAGAAAAGGCATTCAAATGCATTTCTGAACTTTTCTGACATTTTCCAAATTGAAAAAGTTTTCACAGGTCATGACCTGTAGAAATTGAGTGAAATTTTAAGTTCCTCCAAAATTTATTCCTAGGCCGTAATTTTTACTTACTACATCAGAAATGAATACAGGGATAGTATAGGAGGTATTCAAATGCATTTCTGAAACTTTCTGACATTTTTCAAATTGAAAAAATTTTCCCAGGTCATGACCTGTGGAAATTGAGTCAAATTTTAAGTTCGTACAAAATTTATTCCTAGCCCGTAATTTTTACTTACTAGCACTCTAGAGACTCCAAGAACTCTAGAAAAGGCATTCAAATGCATTTCTGAAAGTTTCTGACAGTTTTCAAATTTTAAAATATTTCACAGGTCGGGACCTGTAGAAATTGAGTGAAATTTTAAGTTCGTCCAAAATTTATTCCTAGCCCGTAATTTTTACTTACTAGCACTCTAGAGACTCCAAGATCTCTAGAAAAGGCATTCAAATGCATTTCTCAAAGTTTCTGACAGTTTTCAAATTTTAAAATATTTCACAGGTCGGGACCTGTAGAAATTGAGTGAAATTTTAAGTTCCTCCAAAATTTATTCCTAGCCCGTAATTTTTACTTACTAGCACTCTAGAGACTCCAAGAACTCTAGAAAAGGCATTCAAATGCATTTCTGAAAGTTTCTGACAGTTTTCAAATTTTAAAATATTTCACAGGTCGGGACCTTTAGAAATTGAGTGAAATTTTAAGTTCCTCCAAAATTTATTCCTAGGCCGTAATTTTTACTTACTACCTCAGAAATGAATACAGGGATAGTAGAGGAGGCATTCAAATGCATTTCTCAAACTTTCTGACATTTTTCAAATTGAAAAAATTTTCACAGGTCATGACATGTAGAAATTGAGTGAAATTTTAAGTTCCTCCAAAATTTATTCCTAGCCCGTAATTTTTGCTTACTAGCACTCTAGAGACTCCAAGAACTCTAGAAAAGGCATTCAAATGCATTTCTGAACTTTTCTGACAATTTCCAAATTGAAAAAGTTTTCACAGGTCATGACCTGTAGAAATTGAGTGAAATTTTAAGTTCCTCCAAAATTTATTCCTAGCCCGTAATTTTTACTTACTAGCACTCTAGCGACTCCAAGAACTCTAGAAAAGGCATTCAAATGCATTTCTGATATTTTGTGACAGTTTTCAAATTTTAAAATATTCCACAGGTCGGGACCTGTAGAAATTGAGTGAAATTTTATGTTCCTCCAAAATTTATTCCTAGGCCGTAATTTTTACTTACTACCTCAGAAATGAATACAGGGATATTAGAGGAGGCATTCAAATGTATTAAAAATTGAAAAAATTTTCACAGGTCATGACCTGTGGAAATTGAGTGAAATTTTAAGTTCCTCCAAAATTTATTGTTAGCCCGTAATTTTTACTTACTAGCACTCGAGAGACTCCAAGATCTCTAGAAATGGCATTCAATTGCATTTCTGAAATTTTCTGACAGTTTTCAAATTTTAAAATATTTCACAGGTCGGGACCTGTAGAAATTGAGTGAAATTTTAAGTTCCTCCAAAATTTATTCCTAGGTCGTAATTTTTACTTACTACCTCAGAAATGAATACAGGGATAGTAGAGGAGGCATTCAAATGCATTTCTCAAACTTTCTGACATTTTTCAAATTGAAAAAATTTTCACAGGTCATGACCTGTGGAAATTGAGTGAAATTTTAAGTTCCTCCAAAATTTATTCCTAGTCCCTAATTTTTACTTGCTAGCACTCTAGAGACTCCAAGAACTCTAGAAAATGCATTCAAATGCATTTCTGAAATTTTCTGACAGTTTTCAAATTTTAAAATATTCCACAGGTCGGGACCTGTAGAAATTGAGTGAAATTTTAAGTTCCTCCAAAATTTATTCCTAGGTCGTAATTTTTACTTACTACCTCAGAAATGAATACAGGGATAGTAGAGGAGGCATTCAAATGCATTTCTCAAACTTTCTGACATTTTTCAAATTGAAAAAATTTTCACAGGTCATGACATGTAGAAATTGAGTGAAATTTTAAGTTCCTCCAAAATTTATTCCTCGCCCGTAATTTTTACTTACTAGCACTCTAGAGACTCCAAGAACTCTAGAAAAGGCATTCAAATGCATTTCTGAACTTTTCTGACATTTTTCAAATTGAAAAAGTTTTCACAGGTCATGACCTGTAGAAATTGAGTGAAATTTTAAGTTCCTCCAAAATTTATTCCTAGGCCGTAATTTTTACTTACTACATCAGAAATGAATACAGGGATAGTAGAGGAGGTATTCAAATGCATTTGTGAAACTTTCTGACATTTTTCAAATTGAAAAAATTTTCACAGGTCATGAACTGTGGAAATTGAGTGAAATTTTAAGTTCCTCCAAAATTTATTCCTAGTTCCTAATTTTTACTAAGTTCCTCCAAAATTTATTCCTAGCCCGTAATTTTTACTTACTAGCACTCTAGAGACTCCAAGAACTCTAGAAAAGGCATTCAAATGCATTTCTGAAAGTTTCTGACAGTTTTCAAATTTTAAAATATTTCACAGGTCGGGACCTGTAGAAATTTAGAGAAATTTTAAGTTGCTCAAAAATTTATTCCTAGGCCGTAATTTTTACTTACTACCGCAGAAATGAAGACAGGGATAGTAGAGGAGGCATTCAAATGCATTTCTGAAACTTTCTGACATTTTTCAAATTGAAAAAATTTTCACAGGTCATGAGTGAAATCTTAAGTTCCTCCAAAATTTATTCCTAGCCCGTAATTTTTACTTACTAGCACTCTAGAGACTCCAAGAACTCTAGAAAAGGCATTCAAATGCATTTCTGAAATTTTCTGAGTTTTCAAATTTTAAAATATTCTACAGCTCGGGACCTGTAGAAATTGAGTGAAATTTTAAGTTCCTCCAAAATTTATTCCTAGCCCGTAATTTTTACTTACTAGCACTGTAGAGACTCCAAGAACTCTAGAAAAGGCATCCAAATGTATTTCTGAAATTTTCTGACAGTTTTCAAATTTTGAAATATTCCACAGGTCGGGACCTGTAGAAATTGAGTGAAATTTTAAGTTCTTCCAAAATTTATTCCTAGGCCGTAATTTTTACTTACTACCGCAGAAATGAATACAGGGATATTAGAGGAGGCATTCAAATGCATTAAAAATTGAAAAAATTTTCACAGGTCAAGACCTGTGGAAATTGAGTGTAATTTTAAGTTCCTCCAAAATTTATTGTTAGCCCGTAATTTTTACTTACTAGCACTCGAGAGACTTCAAGATCTCTAAAAATGGCATTCAATTGCATTTCTGAAATTTTCTGACAGTTTTCAAATTTTACAATATTTCACAGGTCGGGACCTGTAGAAATTGAGTGAAATTTTAAGTTCTTCCAAAATTTATTCCTAGGCCGTAATTTTTACTTACTACCTCAGAAATGAATACAGGGATAGTAGAGGAGGCATTCAAATGCATTTCTGAAACTTTCTGACATTTTCAAATTTTAAAATATTCCTGTAGAAATTGAGTGAAATTTTAAGTTCCTCCAAAATTTATTCCTAGACCGTAATTTTTACTTACTACCTCAGAAATGAATACAGGGATAGTAGAGGAGGCATTCAAATGCATTTCTCAAACTTTCTGACATTTTTCAAATTTTAAAATATTCCACAGGTCGGGACCTGTAGAAATTGAGTGAAATTTTAATTTCCTCCAAAATTTATTCCTAGGCCGTAGTTTTTACTTACTAGCACAGTAGAGACTCCAAGAACTCTAGAAAAGGCATTCAAATGGATTTCTGAAATTTTCTGACAGTTTTCAAATTTTAAAATATTCCACAGTTCGGGACCTGTAAAAATTGAGTGAAATTTTAAGTTCCTCCAAAATTTATTCTTAGGCCGTAATTTTTACTTACTACCTCAGAAATGAATACAGGGATAGTAGAGGAGGCATTCAAATGGATGCATTTCTGAAACTTTCTGACATTTTTCAAATTGAAAAAATTTTCACAGGTCATGAGTGAAATCTTAAGTTCCTCCAAAATTTATTCCTAGCCCCTAATTTTTACTTACTAGCACTCTAGAGATTCCAAGAACTCTAGAAAAGGCATTCAAATGCATTTCTGAAATTTTCTGACAGTTTTCAAATTTTAAAATATTCCACAGGTCGGGACCTGTAGAAATTGAGTAAAATTTTAAGTTCCTTCAAAATTTATTCCTATGCCGTAATTTTTACTTACTACCTCAGAAATGAATACAGGGATAGTAGAGGAGGCATTCAAATGCATTTCTCAAACTTTCTGACAGTTTTCAAATTGAAAAAATTTTCACAGGTCATGACCTGCGGAAATTGAGTGAAATTTTAAGTTCTTCCAAAATTTATTTCTAGTCCCTAATTTTTACTTACTAGCACTCTAGAGACTCCAAGAACTCTAGAAAAGGCATTCAAATGCATTTCTGAAATTTTCTGACAGTTTTCAAATTTTAAAATATTTCACAGGTCGGGACCTGTAGAAATTGAGTGAAATTTTAAGTTCCTTCAAAATTTATTCCTAGGCCGTAATTTTTACTTACTACCTCAGAAATAAATACAGGGATAGTAGAGGAGGCATTCAAATGCATTTCTGAAACTTTCTGACATTTTTCAAATTGAAAAATTTTCACAGGTCATGACCTGTGGAAATTGAGTGAAATTTTTAGATCCTCCAAAATTTATTACTAGCCCCTAATTTTTACTTACTAGCACTCTAGAGACTCCAAGAACTCTAGAAAAGGCATTCAAATGCATTTCTGAAACTTTCTGACATTTTTCAAATTGAAAAAATTTTCACAGGTCATCACCTGTAGAAATTGAGTGAAATTTTAAGTTCCTCCAAAAGTTATTCCTAGACCCTAATTTTTACTTACTAGCACTCTAGAGACTCCAAGAACTCTAGAAAAGGCATTCAAATGCATTTCTGAAAGTTTCTGACAGTTTTCAAATTTTAAAATATTTCACAGGTCGGGACATGTAAAAATTGAGTAAAATTTGAAGTTCCTCCAAAATTTATTCCTAGGCCGTAATTTTTACTTACTACCGCAGAAATGAAGACAGGGATAGTAGAGGAGGCATTCAAATGCATTTCTGAAACTTTCTGACATTTTTCAAATTTAAAAAATTTTCACAGGTCATGACCTGTGAAATATTTTAAAATTTGAAAACTGTCAGAAAATTTCAGAAATGCATTTGAATGCCTTTCTTAGAGTTCTTGGAGTCTCTAGAGTGCTGGTAAGTAAAAATTAGGGGCTAGGAATAACTTTTGGAGGAACTTAAAATTTCACTCAATTTCCACAGGTCATGTGAAAATTTATTAAATTTGAAAAATGTCAGAAAGTTTCAGAAATGCATTTGAATGCCTCCTCTACTATCCCTGTCTTCATTTCTGCGGTAGTAAGTAAAAATTACGGCCTAGGAATAAATTTGGGAGGAACTTAAAATTTCACTCAATTTCTACAGGTCCCGACCTGTGAAATATTTTAAAATTTGAAAACTGTCTGAAAATTTCAGAAATGCAATTGAATGCCTTTCCTAGAGTTCATGGAGTCTGTAGAGTGCTAGTAAGTAAAAATTACGGGCTACCAATAAATTTTGGAGGAACTTAAAATTTCACTCAATTTCCACAGGTCATGACCTGTGAAAATTTTTTCAATTTGAAAAATGTCAGAAAGTTTCAGAAATGCATTTGAATGCCTCCTCTTCTATTCCTGTCTTCATTTCTGCGGTAGTAAGTAAAAATTAGGGGCTATGAATAAATTTTGGAGGAACTTAAAATTTTACTCAATTTCTACATGTCCCGTTCGTCAGTCTGAATGCCTCCTCTACTATCCCTGTCTTCATTTCTGCGGTAGTAAGTAAAAATTACGGCCTAGGAATAAATTTTGGAGGAACTTAAAATTTTACTCAATTTTTACATGTCCCGACCTGTGAAATATTTTAAAATTTGAAAACTGTCAGAAACTTTCAGAAATGCATTTGAATGCCTTTTCTAGAGTTCTTGGAGTCTCTAGAGTGCTAGTAAGTAAAAATTAGGGACTAGGAATAACTTTTGGAGGAACTTAAAATTTCACTCAATTTCCACAGGTCATGACCTGTGAAAATTTTTTCAATTTGAAAAATGTCAGAAAGTTTCAGAAATGCATTTGAATGCCTCCTCTACTATCCCTGTCTTCATTTCTGCGGTAGTAAGTAAAAATTACGGCCTAGGAATAAATTTTTGAGCAACTTAAAATTTCTCTAAATTTCTACAGGTCCCAACCTGTGAAATATTTTAAAATTTGAAAACTGTCATATAATTTCAGAAATGCATTCGAATGCCTTTTCTAGAGTGCTTGGAGTCTCTAGAGTGCTAGTAAGTAAAAATTACGGGCTAGGAATAAATTTTGGAGGAACTTAAAATTTTACTCAATTTTTACATGTCCCGACCTGTGAAATATTTTAAAATTTGAAAACTGTCAGAAACTTTCAGAAATGCATTTGAATGCCTTTTCTAGAGTTCTTGGAGTCTCTAGAGTGCTAGTAAGTAAAAATTAGGGACTAGGAATAAATTTTGGAGGAACTTAAAATTTCACTCAATTTCCACAGGTCATGACCTGTGAAAATTTTTTCAATTTGAAAAATGTCAGAAAGTTTCAGAAATGCATTTGAATGCCTCCTCTACTATCCCTGTCTTCATTTCTGCGGTAGTAAGCAAAAATTACGGCCTAGGAATAAATTTTTGAGCAACTTAAAATTTCTCTAAATTTCTACAGGTCCCAACCTGTGAAATATTTTAAAATTTGAAAACTCAGAAAATTTCAGAAATGCATTTGAATGCCTTTCGTAGAGTTCTTGGAGTCTCTAGAGTGCTAGTAAGTAAAACTTACGAGCTAGGAATAACTTTTGGAGGAACTTAAAATTTCACTCAATTTCCACAGGTCATGACCTGTGAAAATTTTTTCAATTTGAAAAATGTCAGAAAGTTTCAGAAATGCATTTGAATGCCTCCTCTACTATCCCTGTATTCATTTCTTAGATAGTAAGTAAAAATTACGGCCTAGGAATAAATTTTGGAGGAACTTAAAATTTCACTCAATTTCACCCGACCTGTGGAATATTTTAAAATTTGAAAACTGTCAGAAACTTTCAGAAATGCATTTGAATGCCTTTTCTAGAGTTCTTGGAGTCTCTAGAGTGCTAGTAAGTAAAAATTAGGGACTAGGAATAACTTTTGGAGGAACTTAAAATTTCACTCAATTTCCACAGGTCATGACCTGTGAAAATTTGTTCAATTTGAAAAATGTCAGAAAGTTTCAGAAATGCATTTGAATGCCTCCTCTACTACTCTTTCTTCATTTCTGCGGTAGTAAGTAAAAATTACGGCCTAGGAATAAATTTTGGAGCAACTTAAAACTTCACTTAATTTCTACAGGTCCCGACCTGTAAAATATTTTAAAATTTGAAAACTGTCAGAAAATTTTAGAAATGCATTTGAATGCCTTGTCTAGAGTTCTTGGAGTCTCTAGAGTGCTAGTAAGTAAAAATTACGGGCTAGGAATAAATTTTGGAGGAACTTAAAATTTCACTCAATTTCCACAGGTCATGCCCTTTGAAAATTTTTTCAATTTGAAAAATGTCAGAAAGTTTCAGAAATGCATTTGAATGCCTCCTCTACTACTCTTTCTTCATTTCTGCGGTAGTAAGTAAAAATTACGGCCTAGGAATAAATTTTGGAGCAACTTAAAACTTCACTTAATTTCTACAGGTCCCGACCTGTAAAATATTTTAAAATTAGAAAACTGTCATATAATTTCAGAAATGCATTCGAATGCCTTTTCTAGAGTGCTTGGAGTCTCTAGAGTGCTAGTAAGTAAAAATTACGGGCTACTAAGAAATTTTGGAGGAACTTAAAATTTCACTCAATTTCCACAGGTCATGATGCCCTTTGAAAATTTTTTCAATTTGAAAAATGTCAGAAAGTTTCAGAAATGCATTTGAATGCCTCTTCTACTATCCCTGTCTTCATTTCTGCGGTAGTAAGCAAAAATTACGGCCTAGGAATAAATTTTTGAGCAACTTAAAATTTCTCTAAATTTCTACAGGTCCCAACCTGTGAAACATTTTAAAATTTGAAAACTCAGAAAATTTCAGAAATGCATTTGAATGCCTTTCCTAGAGTTCTTGGAGTCTCTAGAGTGCTAGTAAGTAAAAATTACGGGCTAGGAATAACTTTTGGAGGAACTTAAAATTTCACTCAATTTCCACAGGTCATGACCTGTGAAAATTTTTTCAATTTGAAAAATGTCAGAAAGTTTAAGAAATGCATTTGAATGCCTCCTCTACTACCCCTGTATTCATTTCTTAGATAGTAAGTAAAAATTACGGCCTAGGAATAAATTTTGGAGGAACTTAAAATTTCACTCAATTTCTACAGGTCCCGACCTGTGGAATATTTTTAAAATTTGAAAACTGTCAGAAAATTTCAGAAATGCAATTGAATGCCTTTTCTAGAGTTCTTGGAGTCTCTAGAGTGCTAGTAAGTAAAAATTACGGGCTAGGAATAAATTTTGGAGGAACTTAAAATTTCACTCAATTTCCACAGGTCATGACCTGTGAAAATTTTTTCAATTTGAAAAATGTCAGAAAGTTTCAGAAATGCATTTGAATGCCTCCTCTACTACCCTTTCTTCATTTCTGCGGTAGTAAGTAAAAATTACGGCCTAGGAATAAATTTTGGAGCAACTTAAAACTTCACTTAATTTCTACAGGTCCCGACCTGTAAAATATTTTAAAATTTGAAAACTGTCAGACAATTTTAGAAATGCATTTGAATGCCTTGTCTAGAGTTCTTGGAGTCTCTAGAGTGCTAGTAAGTAAAAATTACGGGCTAGGAATAAATTTTGGAGGAACTTAAAATTTCACTCAATTTCCACATGTGATGACCTGTGAAATTTTTTTCAATTTGAAAAATGTCAGAAAGATTCAGAAATGCATTTGAATGCCTCCTCTACTATCCCTGTATTCATTTCTGAGGTAGTAAGTAACAATTACCGCCTAGGAATAAATTTTGGAGGAACTTAATATTCCACTCAATTTCTACAGGTCCCGACCTGTGGAATATTTTAAAATTTGAAAACTGTTAGAAAATTTCAGAAATCCATTTGAATGCCTTTTCTAGAGTTCTTGGAGTCTGTAGAGTAAGTAAAAATTAGGGGCTAGGAATAAATTTTGGAGGAACTTAAAATTTCACTCAATTTCCACACTGTGAAAATTTTTTCAATTTGAAAAATGTCAGAAAGTTTCAGAAATGCATTTGAATGCCTCCTCTACTACCCCCGTATTCATTTCTGAGGTAGTAAGTAAAAATTACGGCCTAGGAATAAGTTTTTGAGGAATTAATATTTCACTCAATTTCTACCGGTCCCGACCTGTGAAATATTTTAAAATTTGAAAACTGTCAGAAAATTTCAGAAATGCATTTGAATGCCTTTTCTAGAGTTCTTAGAGTCTCTAGAGTGCTAGTAAGTAAAAATTAGGGGCTAGGAATAAATTTTGGAGGAACTTAAAATTTCACTCAATTTCCACAGGTCATGCATGACCTGTGAAAGTTTTTTCAATTTGAAAAATGTCAGAAAGTTTCAGAAATGGATTTGAATGCCTCCTCTACTATCCCTGTATTCATTTCTGAGGTAGTAAGTAAAAATTACAGCCTAGGAATAAATTTTGGAGGAACTTAAAATTTCACTCAATTTCTACAGGTCCCGACCTGTGGAATATTTTAAAATTTGAAAACTGTTAGAAAATTTCAGAAATGCATTTGAATGCCTTTTCTAGAGTTCTTGGAGTCTGTAGAGTAAGTAAAAATTAGGGGCTAGGAATAAATTTTGGAGGAACTTAAAATTTCACTCAATTTCCACACTGTGAAAATTTGTTCAATTTGAAAAATGTCAGAAAGTTTCAGAAATGCATTTGAATGCCTCCACTACTACCCCTGTATTCATTTCTGAGGTAGTAAGTAAAAATTACGGCCTAGGAATAAATTTTGGAGGAATTAATATTTCACTCAATTTCTACAGGTCCCGACCTGTGAAATATTTTAAAATTTGAAAACTGTCAGAAAATTTCAGAAATGCATTTGAATGCCTTTTCTAGAGTTCTTAGAGTCTCTAGAGTGCTAGTAAGTAAAAATTAGGGGCTAGGACTAAATTTTGGAGGAACTTAAAATTTCACTCAATTTCAACAGGTCATGACCTGTGAAAATTTTTTAATTTGAAAAATGTCAGAAAGTTTCAGAAATGCATTTGAATGCCTACTCTACTATCCCTGTCTTCATTTCTGGGGTAGTAAGTAAAAATTACGGCCTAGGAATAAATTTTGGAGCAACTCAAAATTTCACTCAATTTCTACAGGTCCCGGCCTATGAAATATTTTAAAATTTGAAAACTGTCGGAAAATTTCAGAAATGCATTTGAATGCCTTTTCTAGAGTTCTTGGAGTCTCTAGAGTGCTAGTAAGTAAAAATTACGGGCTACCAATAAATTTTGGAGGAACTTAAAATTTCACTCAATTTCTACATGTGATGACCTGTGAAATTTTTTTTCAATTTGAAAAATGTCAGAAAGTTTCAGAAATGCATTTGAATGCCTCCTCTACTATCCCAGTATTCATTTCTAAGGTAGTAAGTAAAATTACGGCCTAGGAATAAATTTTGGAGGAACTTAAAATTTCACTCAATTTCTACAGGTCCCGACCTGTGAAATATTTTAAAATTTGAAAACTGTCAGAAAATTTCAGAAATTCATTTGAATGCCTTTTATAGAGTTCTTGGAGTCTGTAGAGTGCTAGTAAGTAAAAATTAGGGGCTAGGAATAAATTTTGGAGGAACTTAAAATTTCACTCAATTTCCACAGGTCATGCATGAACTGTGAAAGTTTTTTAAATTTGAAAAATATCAGAAAGTTTCAGAAATGGATTTGAATGCCTCCTCTACTATCCCTGTATTCATTTCTGAGGTAGTAAGTAAAAATTACCGCCTAGGAATAAATTTTGGAGGAACTTAAAATTTCACTCAATTTCTACAGGTCCCGACCTGTGGAATATTTTAAAATTTGAAAACTGTTAGAAAATTTCAGAAATCCATTTGAATGCCTTTTCTAGAGTTCTTGGAGTCTGTAGAGTAAGTAAAAATTAGGGGCTAGGAATAAATTTTGGAGGAACTTAAAATTTCACTCATATTTCCACACTGTGAAAATTTTTTCAATTTGAAAAATGTCAGAAAGTTTCAGAAATGCATTTGAATGCCTCCACTACTACCCCTGTATTCATTTCTGAGGTAGTAAGTAAAAATTACGGCCTAGGAATAAATTTTGGAGGAATTAATATTTCACTGAATTTCTACAGGTCCCGACCTGTGAAATATTTTAAAATTTGAAAACTGTCAGAAAATTTCAGAAATGCATTTGAATGCCTTTTCTAGAGTTCTTAGAGTCTCTAGAGTGCTAGTAAGTAAAAATTAGGGGCTAGGACTAAATTTTGGAGGAACTTAAAATTTCACTCAATTTCAACAGGTCAACTTAAAATTTCACTCAATTTCAACAGGTCATGACCTGTGAAAATTTTTTTAATTTGAAAAATGTCAGAAAGTTTCAGAAATGCATTTGAATGCCTACTCTATTATCCCTGTCTTCATTTCTGGGGTAGTAAGTAAAAATTACGGCCTAGGAATAAATTTTGGAGCAACTCAAAATTTCACTCAATTTCTAGAGGTCCCGGCCTATGAAATATTTTAAAATTTGAAAACTGTCGGAAAATTTCAGAAATGCATTTGAATGCCTTTTCTAGAGTTCTAGGAGTCTCTAGAGTGCTAGTAAATAAAAATTAGGGGCTACCAATAAATTTTGGAGGAACTTAAAATTTCACTCAATTTCCACATGTGAAAATGACCTGTGAAAATTTTTTAAATTTGAAAAATGTCAGAAAGTTTCAGAAATGCATTTGAATGCCTCCTCTACTATCCCAGTATTCATTTCTGAGGTAGTAAGTAAAAATTACGGCCTAGGAATAAATTTTGGAGGAACTTAAAATTTCACTCAATTTCTGCAGGTCCCGACAAGTGAAATATTTTAAAATTTGAAAACTGTGAGAAAATTTCAGAAATGCATTTGAATGCCTTTTTTAGAGGTCCCAGAGTCTCTAGAGTGCTGGTAAGTAAAAATTACGGGCTACTAATAAATTTTGGAGGAACTTAAAATTTCACTCAATTTCCACAGGTCATGACCTGTGAAAATTTTTTCAATTTGAAAAATGTCAAAGTTTTCAAAAATGCATTTGAATGCCTCCTCTACTATCCCTGTATTCATGTCTGAGGTAGTAGGTAAAAATTACGGCCTAGGAATAAATTTTGGAGGAACTTCAAATTTCACTCAATTTCTATAGGTCCCGACCTGTGGAATATTTTAAAATTTGAAAACTGTCTGAAAATTTCAGAAATGCATTTGAATGCCTTTTCTAGAGTTCTTGGAGTCTCTAGAGTGCTAATGAGTAAAAATTAGGGGCTAGGAATAAATTCTGGAGGAACTTAAGATTTCACTCAATTTCCACAGGTCATGACCTGTAAAAAAATTTTAAATTTGAAAAATGTCAGAAAGTTTAAGAAATGGATTTGAATGCCTCCTCTACTATCCCTGTATTCATTTCTGAGGTAGTAAGAAAGAATTACGGCCTAGGAATAAATTTGGAGGAACTTAAGATTTCACTCAATTTCCACAGGTCATGACCCGTAAAAATGTTTTAAATTTGAAAAATGTCAGAAAGTTTCAGAAATGGATTGGGTTGCCTCCTCTGCTATCCCTGTATTCATTTCTGAGGTAGTAAGTAAAAATTGCAGCCTGGTAATAAATTTAGGAAGAACTTAAAATTTCACTGAATTTCTACAGGTCCCGATCTGTGAAATATTTTAAAATTTGAAAAATGTCAGAAAGTTTCAGAAATGCATTTGAATCCCTCCTCTACTATACCTGTATTCATTTCTGAGGTAGTAAGTAAAAATTACAAGCTACTAATAAATTTTGGAGGAACTTAAAATTTCACTCAATTTCCACAGGTAATGAATGACCTGTGAAAATTTTTTCAATTTGATAATAGAGGAGGCATTCAAATGCATTTCTCAAACTTTCTGACATTTTTCAAATTTAAAAAATTTTCACAGGTCATGACTTGTGGAAATTGAGTGAAATTTTAAGTTGCTCCAAAAGTTATTCCTAGCCCGTAATTTTTACTTACTAGCACTCTAGACACTCCAAGAACTCTAGCAAAGGCATTCAAATGCATTTCTGAAATTTTCTGACGGTTTTCAAATTTTAAAATATTCCACAGGTTGGGACCTGTAGAAATTGAGTGAAATTTTAAGTTCCTCCAAAATTTATTCCTAGGCTGTAATTTTTACTTACTACCTCAGAAATGAATACAGGGATAGTAGAGGAGGCATTCAAATGCATTTCTGAAACTTTATGACATTTTTCAAATTGAAAAAATTTTCACAGTTCGGGACCTGGAGAAATTGAGTGAAATTTTAAGTTCCTCCAAAATTTATTCCTAGGCCGAAATTTTTACTTACTACCGCAGAAATGAAGACAGGGATAGTAGAGTAGGCATTCAAATGCATTTCTGAAACTTTCTGACATTTTTCAAATTTAAAAAATTTCCTGTAGAAATTGAGTGAAATTTTAAGTTGCTCCAAAATTTATTCCTAGCCCGTAATTTTTACTTACTAGCACTCTAGAGACTCCAAGAACTCTAGAAAAGGCATTCAAATGCATTTCTGATATTTTGTGACAGTTTTCAAATTTTAAAATACCTGTAGAAATTGAGTTAAATTTTAAGTTCCTCCAAAATTTATTCCTAGGCCGTAATTTTTACTTACTACCCCAGAAATGAAGACAGGGATAGTAGAGTAGGCATTCAAATGCATTTCTGAAACTTTCTGACATTTTTCAAATTAGACAAAAATTTTCACCTATGGAAATTGAGTGAAATTTTAAGTTCCTCCAAAATTTATTCCTAGCCCGTAATTTTTACTTACTAGCACTCTAGAGACTCCAAGAACTCTACAAAAGGCATTCAAATACATTTCTGAACTTTTCTGACAGTTTTCAAATTTTAAAATATTTCACAGGTCGGGACCTGTAGAGATTGAGTGAAATTTTAAATTCCTCCAAAATTTATTCCTAGCCCGTAATTTTTACTTAATACCTCAGAAATGAATACAGGGATAGTAGAGGAGGCATTCAAATGCATTTCTGAAACTTTCTGACATTTTTCAAATTGAAAAAATTTTCACAGTTCATAAGCTGTGGAAATTGAGTGAAATTTTAAGTTCCTTTAAAAGCTATTCCTGGGCCGTAATTTTTACTTACTAGCACTCTAGAGACTCCAAGAACGCTGGAAAAGGCACTCAAATGTATTTCTGAAATTTTCTGACAGTTTTCAAATTTTAAAATATTTCACAGGTCGGGACCAGTAGAAATTGAGTGAAATTTTAAGTTCCTCCAAAATTTATTCCTAGGTCGTAATTTTTACTTTCTACATCAGAAATGAATACAGGGATAGTAGAGGAGGCATTCAAATGCATTTCTGAAAGTTTCTGACATTTTTGAAATTTAAAAAATTTTCACAGGTCGTGACCTGTGGAAATTGAGTGAAAACTAAATTCCTCCAAAATTTATTCCTTGAACGTAATTTTCACTTACTAGCACTCTAGAGATTCCAAGAACTCTAGAAAAGGCATTCAAATGCATTTCTGAAATTTGCTGACAGTTTTCAAATTTTAAAATATTTCACAGTAGAAATTGAGTGAAATTTTAGGTTTTTCCAAAATTTATTCCTAGGCCGTAAAATTTACTTACTACCTCAGAAATGAATACAGGGATAGTAGAGGAGGCGTTCAAATGCAGTTCTGAAACTTTCTGACATTTTTAAAATCGAAAAAATTTTCACAGGTCATGACCTGTGGAAATTGAGTGAAATTTTAAGTTCCTCCAAAAGTTATTGCTAGCCCGTAATTTTTACTTACTAGCACTCTAGAGACTCCAAGAACTCTAGAAAAGGCATTCAAATGCATTTCTGAAATTTGCTGACAGTTTTCAAATTTTAAAATATTTCACAGTAGAAATTGAGTGAAATTTTAGGTTTTTCCAAAATTTATTCCTAGGCCGTAAAATTTACTTACTACCTCAGAAATGAATACAGGGATAGTAGAGGAGGCGTTCAAATGCAGTTCTGAAACTTTCTGACATTTTTAAAATCGAAAAAATTTTCACAGGTCATGACCTGTGGAAATTGAGTGAAATTTTAAGTTCCTCCAAAAGTTATTGCTAGCCCGTAATTTTTACTTACTAGCACTCTAGAGACTCCAAGAACTCTAGAAAAGGCATTCAAATGCATTTTTGAAATTTTCTGACAGTTTTCAAATTTTAAAATATTTCACAGGTCGGGACCTGTAGAAATTGAGTGAAATTTTAAGTTCCTCCAAAATTTATTCCTTGGCAGTAATTTTTACTTACTACCTCAGAAGTGAATACAGGGATAGTAGAGGAGGCATTCAAATGCATTTCTGAGACTTTCTGACATTTTTCAAATTTAAAAAATTTTCACAGGTCATGACCTGTGGAAATTGAGTGAAATTTTTAGTTCCTCCAAAAGTTATTCCTAGCGCGTTATTTTTACTTACTAGCACTCTAGAGACTCCAAGAACTCAAGAAAAGCCATTCAAATGCATTTCTGAAATTTTCTGACAGTTTTCAAATTTTAAAATACTTCACAGGTCGGGACCTGTAGAAATTGAGTGAAATTTTAAGTTCCTTCAAAATTTATTCCTAGGCCGTAATTTTTACTTACTACCTCAGAAATGAATACAGGGATAGTAGAGGAGGCATTTAAATGCATTTCTGAAACTTTCTGACAGTTTACAAATTGAAAAAAATTTCACAGGTCAAATTTTAAGTTGCTCCAAAATTTATTCCTAGGCCGTAACTTTACTTACTACCGCAGAAATGAAGACAGGGATAGTAGAGGAGGCATTCAAATGCATTTCTGAAACTTTCTGACATTTTTCAAATTCAAAAAAAATTTCACAGGTCATAACCAATGGAAATTGAGTGAAATTTTAAGTTCCTCCAAAATTTATTCCTAGCCCGCAATTTTTACTTACTAGCACTCTAGAGACTC
Organism: Protula sp. h YS-2021; assembly: GCA_949752745.1. Lineage (NCBI taxonomy): Eukaryota > Metazoa > Annelida > Polychaeta > Sabellida > Serpulidae > Protula > Protula sp. h YS-2021. Next base: position 42,996,096 of record OX457030.1, on the reverse strand, counting down.
CAAGAACTCTAGAAAACGCATTCAAATACAAATTCCTCCAAAATTTATTCCTAGGCCGTAATTTTTACTTCCTAGCTCAGAAATGAATACAGGGATAGTAGAGGAGGTATTCAAATGCATTTCTGACACTTTCTGACATTTTTCAAATTGATAAAATTTTCACAGGTCATGACCTGTGGAAATTGAGTGAAATTTTAAGTTCCTCCAAAATTTATTCCTAGCCCGTAATTTTTACTTACTAGCACTCTAGAGACTCCAAGAACTCTAGAAAAGGCATTCAAATGCATTTCTGAAATTTTCTGACAGTTTTCAAATTTTAAAATATTTCACAGGTCGGAACCTGTAGAAATTAAGTGAAGTTTTAAGTTGTTCCAAAATTTATTCCTAGGCCGTAATTTTTACTCACTACCGCAGAAATGAAGAAACGGATAGTAGAGGAGGCATTCAAATGCATTTCTGAAACATTCTGACATTTTTCAAATTGAAAAAATTTTCACAGGTCATCACCTGTGGAAAATGAGTGAAATTTTAAGTTCCTCCAAAATTTATTCCTAGGCCGTAATTTTTACTTACTAGCACTCTAGAGACTCCAAGAACTCTAGAAAAGGCATTCAAATGCATTTCTGAAATTTTCTGACAGTTTTCAAATTTTAAAATATTTCACAGGTCCGGACCTGTAGAAATTGAGTGAAATTTTAAGTTGCTCCAAAATTTATTCCTAGGCCGTAATTTTTACTTACTACCGCAGAAATGAAGACAGGGATAGTAGAGGAGGCATTCAAATGCATTTCTGAAACTTTCTGACATTTTTCAAATTGAAAAAATTTTCACAGGTCATGACCTGTGGAAATTGAGTTAAATTTTAAGTTCCTCCAAAATTTATTCCTAGCCCCTAATTTTTACTTACTAGCACTCTAGAGACTCCAAGAACTCTAGAAAAGGCATTCAAATGCATTTCTGAAATTTTCTGACAGTTTTCAAATTTTAAAATATTCCACAGGTCGGGACCTGTAGAAATTGAGTGAAATTTTAAGTTCCTCCAAAATTTATTCCTAGGCCGTAATTTTTACTTCCTACCTCAGAAATGAATACAGGGATAGTAGAGGAGGTATTCAAATGGATTTCTGAAACTTTCTGACATTTTTCAAATTGAACAAATTTTCACAGGTCGGGTCTTGTAGAAGCTGAATGAAATTTTAAGTTCCTCCAAAATTTATTCCTAGGCCGTAATTTTTACTTACTACCTCAGAAATGAATACAGGGATAGTAGAGGAGGCATTCAAATCCATTTCTGAAACTTTCTGACATTTTTCAATTTGAAAAAATTTTCACAGGTGGAAATTGAGTGAAATTTTAAGTTCCTCCAAAATTTATTAGTAGCCCGTAACTTTTACATACTAGCACTCTAGAGACTCTAAGAACTCTATAAAAGGCATTCAAATGCATTTCTGAAATTTTCTGACAGTTTTCAAATTTTAAAATATTTCACAGGTCGGGACCTGTAGAAATTGAGTGAAATTTTAAGTTCCTTCAAAATTTATTCCTAGGCCGTAATTTTTACTTACTACCTCAGAAATGAATACTGGGATAGTAGAGGAGTCATTCAAATGCATTTCTGAAACTTTCTGACATTTTTCAAATTGAACAAATTTTCACAGGTCGGGTCTTGTAGAAGCTGAGTGAAATTTTAAGTTCCTCCAAAATTTATTCCTAGGCCGTAATTTTTACTTACTACATCAGAAATCAATACAGGGATAGTAGAGGAGGCATTCAAATAAATTTCTGAAACTTTCTGACATATTTCAAATTGAAAAAATTTTCACAGGTCATGACCTGTGGAAATTGAGTGAAATTTTTAGTTCCTCCAAAAGTTATATCTACGCCGTAATTTTTACTTACTAGCACTCTAGAGACTCCAAGAACTCTAGGAAAGGCATTCAAATGCATTTCTGAAGTTTTCTGACAGTTTTCAAATTTTAAAATATTTCACAGTTCGGAACCTGTAGAAATTGAGTGAAATTTTAAGTTCCTCAAAAATTTATTCCTAGCCCATAATTTTTACTTACTAGCACTCCAAGAACTCTAGAAAAGGCATTCAAATGCATTTCTGAAATTTTCTGACAGAAATTTATTCCTAGCCCATAATTTTTACTTACTAGCACTCCAAGAACTCTAGAAAAGGCATTCAAATGCATTTCTGAAATTTTCTGACAGTTTTCAAATTTTAAAATATTTCACAGGTCGGGACCTGTAGAAATTGAGAGAAATTTTAAGTTCCTACAAAATTTATTTCTAGGTCGTAATTTTTACTTACTACCGCAGAAAAGAAGACAGGGATAGTAGAGGAGGCAATCAAATGCATTTCTGAAACTTTCTGACATTTTTCAATTTGAAAAAATTTTCACAGGTCATGACCTGTGGAAATTGAGTGAAATTTTAAGTTCCTCCAAAATTTATTAGTAGCCCGTAACTTTTACTTACTAGCACTCTAGAGACTCTAAGAACTCTATAAAATGCATTCAAATGCATTTCTGAAATTTTCTGACAGTTTTCAAATTTTAAACTATTTCACAGGTCGGGACCTGTAGAAATTGAGTGAAATTTTAAGTTCCTCCAAAATTTATTCCTTGTCCGTAATTTTTATTTACAACCTCAGAAACGAAGACAGGGATAGTAGAGGACGCATTCAAATGCATTTCTGAAATATTCTGACAGTTTTCAAATTTTAAAATATTTCACAGGTCGAGACTTGTTGAAAATTGAGTGAAATTTTAAGTTCCTCCAAAATTTATTCCTAGGCCGTAATTTTTACTTACTACCTCAGAAATGAATACAGGGATAGTACAGGAGGCATTCAAATGCATTTCTGAAACTTTCTGACATTTTTCAATTTAAAAAAATTTTCACAGGTCATGACCTGTGGAAATTGAGTGAAATTTTAAGTTCCTCCAAAATTTATTAGTAGCCCGTAACTTTTACATACTAGCACTCTAGAGACTCTAAGAACTCTATAAAAGGCATTCAAATGCATTTCTGAAATTTTCTGACAGTTTTCAAATTTTAAAATATTTCACAGGTCGGGACCTGTAGAAATTGAGTGAAATTTTAAGTTCCTCCAAAATTTATTCCTAGGCCGTAATTTTTACTTACTACATCAGAAATGAATACTGGGATAGTAGAGGAGTCATTCAAATGCATTTCTGAAACTTTCTGACATTTTTCAAATTGAACAAATTTTCACAGGTCCGGTCTTGTAGAAGCTGAGTGAAATTTTAAGTTCCTCCAAAATTTATTCCTAGGCCGTAATTTTTACTTACTACATCAGAAATCAATACAGGGATAGTAGAGGAGGCATTCAAATCCATTTCTGAAACTTTCTGACATTTTTCAAATTGAAAAAATTTTCACAGGTCATGACCTGTGGAAATTGAGTGAAATTTTAAGTTCCTCCAAAATTTATTCCTAGGCCGTAATTTTTACTTACTACATCAGAAATGAATACTGGGATAGTAGAGGAGGCATTCAAATGCATTTCTGAAACTTTCTGTCATTTTTCAAATTGAACAAATTTTCACAGGTCGGGTCTTGTAGAAGCTGAATGAAATTTTAAGTTCCTCCAAAATTTATTCCTAGGCCGTAATTTTTACTTACTTCATCAGAAATCAATGCAGGGATAGTTAAGGAGGCATTCAAATCCATTTCTGAAACTTTCTGACATTTTTCTATTTGAAAAAATTTTCACAGGTCATGACCTGTGGAAATTGAGTGAAATTTTAAGTTCCTCCAAAATTTATTCCTAGTCCGTAATTTTTATTTACAACCTCAGAAACGAAGACAGGGATAGTAGAGGACGCATTCAAATGCATTTCTGAAATATTCTGACAGTTTTCAAATTTTAAAATATTTCACAGGTCGAGACTTGTTGAAAATTGAGTGAAATTTTAAGTTCCTCCAAAATTTATTCCTAGGCCGTAATTTTTACTTACTACCTCAGAAATGAATACAGGGATAGTAGAGGAGGCATTCAAATGCATTTCTGAAACTTTCTGACATTTTTCTATTTGAAAAAATTTTCACAGGTCATGACCTGTGGAAATTGAGTGAAATTTTAAGTTCCTCCAAAATTTATTAGTAGCCCGTAACTTTTACATACTAGCACTCTAGAGACTCTAAGAACTCTATAAAAGGCATTCAAATGCATTTCTGAAATTTTCTGACAGTTTTCAAATTTTAAAATATTTCACAGGTCGGGACCTGTAGAAATTGAGTGAAATTTTAAGTTTCTTCAAAATTTATTCCTAGGCCGTAGTTTTTACTTACCACCTCAGAAATGAATACTGGGATAGTAGAGGAGTCATTCAAATGCATTTCTGAAACTTTCTGACATTTTTCAAATTGAACAAATTTTCACAGGTCGGGTCTTGTAGAAGCTGAGTGAAATTTTAAGTTCCTCCAAAATTTATTCCTAGGCCGTAATTTTTACTTACTACATCAGAAATCAATACAGGGATAGTAGAGGAGGCATTCAAATAAATTTCTGAAACTTTCTGACATTTTTCAAATTGAAAAAATTTTCACAGGTCATGACCTGTGGAAATTGAGTGAAATTTTTAGTTCCTCCAAAAGTTATATCTACGCCGTAATTTTTACTTACTAGCACTCTAGAGACTCCAAGAACTCTAGGAAAGGCATTCAAATGCATTTCTGAAGTTTTCTGACAGTTTTCAAATTTTAAAATATTTGACAGTTCGGAACCTGTAGAAATTGAGCGAAATTTTAAGTTCCTCCAAAATTGATTCCTAGCCCATAATTTTTACTTACTAGCACTCTAGAGACTCCAAGAGCTCTAGAAAAGGCATTCAAATGCATTTCTGAAATTTTCTGACATTTTTCAAATTTTAAAATATTCCACAGGTCGGGACCTGTAGAAATTGAGTGAAATTTTTAGTTCCTTCAAACTTTATTCCTAGGTCGTAATTTTTACTTACTACCTCAGAAATGAATACAGGGATAGTAGAGGAGGCATTCAAATGCATTTCTGAAACTTTCTGACATTTTTCAAATTGAACAAATTTTCACAGGTCGGGTCTTGTAGAAGCTGAGTGAAATTTTAAGTTCCTCCAAAATTTATTCCTAGGCCGTAATTTTTACTTACTACATCAGAAATCAATACAGGGATAGTAGAGGAGGCATTCAAATAAATTTCTGAAACTTTCTGACATTTTTCAAATTGAAAAAATTTTCACAGGTCATGACCTGTGCAAATTGAGTGAAATTTTTAGTTCCTCCAAAAGTTATATCTACGCCGTAATTTTTACTTACTAGCACTCTAGAGACTCCAAGAACTCTAGGAAAGGCATTCAAATGTATTTCTGAAGTTTTCTGACAGTTTTCAAATTTTAAAATATTTCACAGTTCGGAACCTGTAGAAATTGAGTGAAATTTTAAGTTCCTCCAAAATTGATTCCTAGCCCATAATTTTTACTTACTAGCACTCTAGAGACTCCAAGAGCTCTAGAAAAGGCATTCAAATGCATTTCTGAAATTTTCTGACATTTTTCAAATTTTAAAATATTCCACAGGTCGGGACCTGTAGAAATTGAGTGAAATTTTAAGTTCCTTCAAACTTTATTCCTAGGTCGTAATTTTTACTTACTACCTCAGAAATGAATACAGGGATAGTAGAGGAGGCATTCAAATGCATTTCTGAAACTTTCTGACATTTTTCAAATTGAACAAATTTTCACAGGTTATGACCTGTGGAAATTGAGTGAAATTTTAAGTTCCTCCAAAATTTATTAGTAGCCCGTAACTTTTACTTACTAGCACTCTAGAGACTCTAAGAACTCTATAAAAGGCATTCAAATGCATTTCTGAAATTTTCTGACAGTTTTCAAATTTTAAGCTATTTCACAGGTCGGGACCTGTAGAAATTGAGTGAAATTTTAAGTTCCTCCAAAATTTATTCCTAGGCCGAAATTTTTACTTACTACATCAGAAATGAATACTGGAATAGTAGAGGAGTCATTTAAATGCATTTTTGAAACTGAACAAATTTTCACAGGTCGGGACCTGTAGAAATTGAGTGAAATTTTAAGTTCCTCCAAAATTTATTCCTAGTCCGTAATTTTTATTTACAACCTCAGAAACAAAGACAGGGATAGTAGAGGAGGCATTCAAATGCATTTCTGAAATATTCTGACAGTTTTCAAATTTTAAAATATTTCACAGGTCGAGACTTGTTGAAAATTGAGTGAAATTTTAAGTTCCTCCAAAATTTATTCCTAGGCCGTAATTTTTACTTACTACCTCAGAAATGAATACAGGGATAGTACAGGAGGCATTCAAATGCATTTCTGAAACTTTCTGACATTTTTCAAATTGAAAAAATTTTCACAGGTCATGACCTGTGGAAATTGAGTGAAATTTGAAGTTCCTCCAAAATTTATTAGTAGCCCGTTACTTTTACATACTAGCACTCTAGAGACTCTAAGAACTCTATAAAAGGCATTCAAATGCATTTCTGAAATTTTCTGACAGTTTTCAAATTTTAAAATATTTCACAGGTCGGGACCTGTAGAAATTGAGTGAAATTTTAAGTTGCTCCAAAATTTATTCCTAGGCCGTAATTTTTACTTACTACATCAGAAATGAATACTGGGATAATATCGGAGTCATTCAAATGCATTTCTGAAACTTTCTGACATTTTTCAAATTGAACAAATTTTCACAGTTCGGGTCTTGTAGAAGCTGAGTGAAATTTTAAGTTCCTCCAAAATTTATTCCTAGTCCGTAATTTTTACTTACTACATCAGAAATCAATACAGGGATAGTAGAGGAGGCATTCAAATCCATTTCTGAAACTTTCTGACATTTTTCAAATTGAAAAAATTTTCACAGGGCATGACCTGTGGAAATTGAGTGAAATTTTAAGTTCCTCCAAAATTTATTCCTAGGCCGTAATTTTTACTTACTACATCAGAAATGAATACTGGGATAGTAGAGGAGTCATTCAAATGCATTTCTGAAACTTTCTGACATTTTTCAAATTGAACAAATTTTCACAGGTCATGAACTGTGGAAATTGAGTGAAATTTTAAGTTCCTCCAAAATTAATTCCTAGCCCCTAATTTTTACTTACTAGCACTCTAGAGACTCCAAGAACTCTAGAAAAGGCATTCAAATACATTTCTGAAATATTCTGAGAGTTTTCAAATTTTAAAATATTTCGCAGTTCGAGACCTGTAGAAAATTGTGTGAAATTTTAAGTTCCTCCAAAATTTATTCCTAGGCCGTAATTTTTACTTACTACCTCAGAAATGAATACAGGGATAGTAGAGGAGGCATTCAAATGCATTTCTGAAACTTTCTGACATTTTTCAAATTGAAAAAATTTTCACAGGTCATGACCTGTGGAAATTGAGTGAAATTTGAAGTTCTTCCAAAATTTATTCCTAGGCCGTAATTTTTACTTACTACATCAGAAATGAATACTGGGATAGTAGAGGAGTCATTCAAATGCATTTCTGAAACTTTCTGACATTTTTCAAATTGAACAAATTTTCACAGGTCGGGTCTTGTAGAAGCTGAATGAAATTTTAAGTTCCTCCAAAACTCCTCTACTATCCCTTTCTTCATTTCTGAGGTAGTAAGTAAAAATTACGGCCTAGGAATAAATTTTGGAGGAACTTAAAACTTCACTTAATTTCTGCAGGTCCCGACCTGTGAAATATTTTAAAATTTGAAAACTGTCAGGAAATTTCAGAAATGCATTTGAATGCCTTTTCTTGGAGTCTCTAGAGTGCTAGTAAGTAAAAATTACGTTCAAGGAATAAATTTTGGAGGAACTTAAAATTTCACTCAATTTCTACAGGGGCCGACCTGTGGAATATTTTAAAATTTGAAAAATGTCAGAAAATATCAGAAATGCATTTGAATGCCTTTTCTAGAGTTCTTGGAGTCTGGAGAGTGCTAGTAAGTAAAAATTATGGGCTAGGAATAAATTTTGGAGGAACTTAAAATTTCACTCAATTTCTACAGGTTCCGACCTGTGAAATATTTTAAAATTTGAAAACTGTCAGAAAATTTCAGAAATGCATTTGAATGCCTGTCCTAGAGTTCTTGGAGTCTCTAGAGTGCTAGTAAGTAAAAATTACGGGCTAGGAATAACTTTTGGAGGAACTTAAAATTTCACTCAATTTCCACAGGTCATGACCTGTGAAAATTTTTTCAATTTGAAAAATGTCAGAAAGTTTCAGAAATGCATTTGAATGCCTCCTCTACTATCCCTTTCTTTATTTCTGCGGTAGTAAGTAAAAATTACGGCCTAGGAATAAATTTTGGAGGAACTTAAAATTTCATTCAGCTTCTACAAGACCCGACCTGTGAAAATTTGTTCAATTTGAAAAATGTCAGAAAGTTTCAGAAATGCATTTGAATGACTCCTCTACTATCCCAGTATTCATTTCTGATGTAGTAAGTAAAAATTACGGCCTAGGAATAAATTTTGGAGGAACTTAAAATTTCACTCAATTTCCACAGTTCATGACCTGTGAAATATTTTAAAATTTGAAAACTGTCAGAATATTTCAGATATGCATTTGAATGCCTCCTCTACTATCCCTGTCTTCGTTTCTGAGGTTGTAAATAAAAATTACGGACTAGGAATAAATTTTGGAGGAACTTAAAATTTCACTCAGCTTCTACAGGTCCCGACCTGTGAAAATTTGTTCAATTTGAAAAATGTCAGAAAGTTTCAGAAATGCATTTGAATGACTCCTCTACTATCCCAGTATTCATTTCTGATGTAGTAAGAAAAAAATTACGGCCTAGGAATAAATTTTGGAGGAACTTAAAATTTCACTCAATTTCCACAGGTCATGACCTGTGAAAATTTTTTCAATTTGAAAAATGTCAGAAAGTTTCAGAAATGCATTTGAATGCCTCCTCTACTATCCCTGTATTCATTTCTGAGGTAGTAAGTAAAAATTACGACCTAGGAATATATTTTGGAGGAACTTAAAATTTCACTTAATTTCTACAGGTCCCGACCTGTGAAATATTTTAAAATTTGAAAACTGTCAGAAAATTTCAGAAATGCATTTGAATGCCTTTTCTAGAGTTCTTGAAGCTCTAGAGTGCTAGTAAGTAAAAATTACGGGCTACCAATAAATTTTGGAGGAACTTAAAATTTCACTCAATTTCCACAGGTCATGACCTGTGAAATTTTTTTCAATTTGAAAAATGTCAGAAAATTTCAGAAATGCATTTGAATGCCTCCTCTACTATCCCTTTCTTCATTTCTGCGGTAGTAAGTAAAAATTACGGCCTAGGAATAAATTTTGGAGGAACTTAAAACTTCACTTAATTTCTACAGGTCCCGACCTGTGGAATATTTTAAAATTTGAAAACTGTCAGGAAATTTCAGAAATGCATTTGAATGCCTTTTCTAGAGTTCTTGGAGTCTCTAGAGTGCTAGTAAGTAAAAATTACGGGCTAGGAATAAATTTTTGAGGAACTTAAAACTTCACTTAATTTCTACAGGTCCCGACCTGTGGAATATTTTAAAATTTGAAAACTGTCAGGAAATTTCAGAAATGCATTTGAATGCCTTTTCTAGAGTTCTTGGAGTCTCTAGAGTGCTAGTAAGTAAAAATAACGGGCTAGGAATAAATTTTGGAGGAACTTAAAATTTCACTCAATTTCCACAGGTCATGACCTGTGAAAATTTTTTAAATTTGAAAAATGTCAGAAAGTTTCAGAAATGCATTTGAATGCCTCCTCTTCTATCCCTGCATTCATTTCTGAGGTAGTAAGCAAAAATTGCGACCTAGGAATAAATTTTGGAGGAACTTAAAATTTCACTCAATTTCTACAGGGGCCGACCTGTGGAATATTTTAAAATTTGAAAACTGTCAGAAAATTTCAGAAATGCATTTGAATGCCTTTTCTAGAGTTCTTGGAGTCTCTAGAGTGCTAGTAAGTAAAAATTACGGGCTAGGAATAGCTTTTGGAGGAACTTAAAATTTCACTCAATTTCCACAGGTCATGACCTGTGAAAATTTTTTAAATTTGAAAAATGTCAGAAAGTTTCAGAAATGCATTTGAATGCCTCCTCTACTATCCCTTTCTTCATTTCTGCGGTAGTAAGTAAAAATTACGGCCTAGAAATAAATTTTGGAGCAACTTAAAACTTAACTTAATTTCTACAGGTCCCGACCTGTGAAATATTTTAAAATTTGAAACTTTCAGAAAATTTCAGAAATGCATTTGAATGCCTTTTATAGAGTTCTTGGAGTCTCTAGAGTGCTAGTAAGTAAAAATTACGGGCTACCAATAAATTTTGGAGGAACTTAAAATTTCACTCAATTTCCACAGGTCATACCTGTAAAAATTTTTTTAATTTGAAAAATGTCAGAAAGTTTCAGAAATGCATTTGAATGCCTCCTCTACTATCCCTGTATTCATTTCTGAGGTAGTAAGTAAAAATTACGGCCTAGGAATAAATTTTGGAGGAACTTAAAATTTCACTCAATTTCTACTGTGAAATATTTTAAAATTTGAAAACTGTCAGAAAATTTCAGAAATGCATTTGAATGCCTTTCCTAGAGTTCTTGGAGTCTCTAGAGTGCTAGTAAGTAAAAATTACGGGCTAGGAATAACTTTTGGAGGAACTTAAAATTTCACTCAATTTCCACAGGTCATGACCTGTGAAATTTTTTTCAATTTGAAAAATGTCAAGAAATTTCAGAAATGCATTTGAATGCCTCCTCTACTATCCCTTTCTTCATTTCTGCGGTAGTAAGTAAAAATTACGGCCTAGGAATAAATTTTGGAGGAACTTAAAACTTCACTTAATTTCTACAGGTCCCGACCTGTGGAATATTTTAAAATTTGAAAACTGTCAGGAAATTTCAGAAATGCATTTGAATGCCCTTTCTAGAGTTCTTGGAGTCTCTAGAGTGCTAGTAAGTAAAAATAACGGGCTAGGAATAAATTTTGGAGGAACTTAAAATTTCACTCAATTTCCACAGGTCATGACCTGTGAAAATTTTTTAAATTTGAAAAATGTCAGAAAGTTTCAGAAATGCATTTGAATGCCTCCTCTTCTATCCCTGCATTCATTTCTGAGGTAGTAAGCAAAAATTGCGACCTAGGAATAAATTTTGGAGGAACTTAAAATTTCACTCAATTTCTACAGGGGCCGACCTGTGGAATATTTTAAAATTTGAAAACTGTCAGAAAATTTCAGAAATGCATTTGAATGCCTTTTCTAGAGTTCTTGGAGTCTCTAGAGTGCTAGTAAGTTAAAATTACGGGCTAGGAATAGCTTTTGGAGGAACTTAAAATTTCACTCAATTTCCACAGGTCATGACCTGTGAAAATTTTTTAAATTTGAAAAATGTCAGAAAGTTTCAGAAATGCATTTGAATGCCTCCTCTACTATCCCTTTCTTCATTTCTGCGGTAGTAAGTAAAAATTACGGCCTAGAAATAAATTTTGGAGCAACTTAAAACTTCACTTAATTTCTACAGGTCCCGACCTGTGAAATATTTTAAAATTTGAAACTTTCAGAAAATTTCAGAAATGCATTTGAATGCCTTTTATAGAGTTCTTGGAGTCTCTAGAGTGCTAGTAAGTAAAAATTACGGGCTACCAATAAATTTTGGAGGAACTTAAAATTTCACTCAATTTCCACAGGTCATACCTGTAAAAAATTTTTTAATTTGAAAAATGTCAGAAAGTTTCAGAAATGCATTTGAATGCCTCCTCTACTATCCCTGTATTCATTTCTGAGGTAGTAAGTAAAAATTACGGCCTAGGAATAAATTTTGGAGGAACTTAAAATTTCACTCAATTTCTACTGTGAAATATTTTAAAATTTGAAAACTGTCAGAAAATTTCAGAAATGCATTTGAATGCCTTTTCTAGAGTTCTTGGAGTCTCTAGAGTGCTAGTAAGTAAAAATTACGGGCTAGGAATAACTTTTGGAGGAACTTAAAATTTCACTCAATTTCCACAGGTCATGACCTGTGAAAATTTTTTCAATTGAAAAATATCAGAAAGTTTCAGAAATGCATTTGAATGCCTCCTCTACTATCCCTTTCTTCATTTATGCGGTAGTAAGTAAAAATTACGGCCTAGGAATAAATTTTGGAGCAACTTAAAACTTCACTTAATTTCTACAGGTATTTTAAAATTTGAAAGCTGTCACAAAATATCAGAAATGCACTTGAATGCCTTTTCTAGAGTTCTTGGAGTCTCTAGAGTGCTAGCAAGTAAAAATTACGCGCTGGGAATAACTTTTGGAGCAACTTAAAATTTCACTCAATTTCCACAGGTCATGAGCTGTGAAAATTTTTTAAATTTGAAAGATGTCAGAAAGTTTCAGAAATGCATTTGAATGCCTCCTCTACTATCCCTGTATTCATTTCTGAGGTAGTAAGAAAAAATTACGACCTAGGAATAAATTTTGGAGGAACTTAAAATTTCACTCAATTTCTACAGGTCTCGAACTGTGGAATATTTTAAAATTTGGAAACCGTCAGAAAATTTCAAAAATGCATTTGAATGCCTCTTCTAGAGTTCTTGGAGTCTCTAGAGTGCTAGTAAGTAAAAATTACGCGCTAGGAATTACTTTTGGAGCAACTTAAAATTTCACTCAATTTCCACAGGTCATGACCTGTGTAAATTTTTTAAATTTGAAAGATGTCAGAAAGTTTCAGAAATGCATTTGAATGCCTCTTCTACTATCCCTGTATTCATTTCTGAGGTATTAAGTAGAAATTACGGCCTAGGAATAAATTTTGGAGGAACTTAAAATTTCACTTAATTTCTACAGGTCCCGACCTGTGAAATATTTTAAAATTGAAAACTGTCAGAAAATTTCAAAAATGCATTTGAATGCCTTTCCTAGAGTTCTTGGAGTCTCTAGAGTGCTAGTAAGTAAAAATTACGGGCTGGGAAAAACTTTTAGAGGAACTTAAAATTTCACTCAATTTCCACAGGTCATGACCTGTGAAAATTTTTTAAATTTGAAAAATGTCAGAAAGTTTCAGAAATGCATTTGAATGCTTCTTCTACTATCCCTGTATTCATTTCTGAGGTAGTAAATAAAAATTACGGCCTAGGAATATATTTTGGAGGAACTTAAAATTTCACTCAATTTCTACAGGTCCCGACCTGTGAAATATTTTAAAATTTGAAAACTGTCAGAAAATATCAGAAATACATTTGAATGCCTTTTCTAGAGTTCTTGGAGTCACTAGAGTGCTAGTAAGTAAAAATTACGAGCTAGGAATTAATTTTGGAGGAACTTAAATTTCACTCAATTTCCACAAGTCATGACCTGTGAAAATTTTTTAAATTTCAAAAATGTCAGAAAGTTTCAGAAATGCATTTGAATGCCTCCTCTACTATCCCTGTATTCATTTCTGAGGTAGTAAGTAAAAATTACGGCCTAGGAATAAATTTTGGAGGAACTTAAAATTTCACTCAATTTCTACAGGTCCCGACCTGTGAAATATTTTAAAATTTCAGAAATACATTTGAATGCCTTTCCTAGAGTTCTTGGAGTCTCTAGAGTGCTAGTAAGTAAAAATTACGCGCTAGGAATAAATTTTGGAGGAACTTAAAATTTCACTCAATTTCCACAAGTCATACCTGTGAAAATTTTTTAAATTTGAAAAATGTCAGAAAGTTTCAGAAATGCATTTGAATGCCTCCTCTACTATCCCTTTCTTCATTTATGCGGTAGTAAGTAAAAATTACGGCCTAGGAATAAATTTTGGAGCAACTTAAAACTTCACTTAATTTCTACAGGTATTTTAAAATTTGAAAACTGTCACAAAATATCAGAAATGCATTTGAATGCCTTTTCTAGAGTTCTTGGAGTCTCTAGAGTGCTAGTAAGTAAAAATTACGCGCTAGGAATAACTTTTGGAGCAACTTAAAATTTCACTCAATTTCCACAGGTCATGACCTGTGAAAATTTTTTAAATTTCAAAGATGTCAGAAAGTTTCAGAAATGCATTTGAATGCCTCCTCTACTATCCCTGTATTCATTTCTGAGGTAGTAAGAAAAAAATACGACCTAGGAATAAATTTTGGAGGAACTTAAAATTTCACTCAATTTCTACAGGTCTCGAACTGTGGAATATTTTAAAATTTGGAAACCGTCAGAAAATTTCAGAAATGCATTTGAATGCCTTTTCTAGAGTTCTTGGAGTCTCTAGAGTGCTAGTAAGTAAAAATTACGGGCTAGGAATAAATTTTGGAGTAACTTAAATTTCACTCAATTTTCAAAAGTCATGACCTGTGAAAATTTTTTCAATTTGAAAAATGTCAGAAAGTTTCAGAAATGCATTTGAATGCCTCCTCTACTATCCCTGTATTCATTTCTGAGGTAGTAAGTAAAAATTACGGCCTAGGAATAAATTTTGGAGGAACTTAAAATTTCACTCAATTTCTACAGGTCCCGACCTGTGAAATATTTTAAAATTTGAAAACTGTCAGAAAATTCCAGAAATACATTTGAATGCCTTTCCTAGAGTTCTTGGAGTCTCTAGAGTGCTAGTAAGTAAAAATTACGGACTAGGAATAAATTTTGGAGGAACTTAAAATTTCACTCAATTTCCAATTGACCTGAGAAAATTTTTTAAATTTGAAAAATGTCAGATAGTTTCAGAAATGCATTTGAATGCCTCCTCTACTATCCCTGTCTTCATTTCTGCGGTAGCAAGTAAAAATTACGGCCTAGGAATAAATTTTGGAGGAACTTAAAATTTCACTCAATTTCTCCAGGTCCCGACCTGTGAAATATTTTAAAATTTGAAAACTGTCCGAAAATTTCAGAAATGCATTTGAATGCCTTTTCTAGAGTTCTTGGAGTCTCTAGAGTGCTAGTAAGTAAAATTTACGGGCTAGGAATAAATTTTGGAGGAACTTGAATTTCACTCAATTTCCACAAGTCATGACCTGTGAAAATTTTTTCAATTTGAAAAATGTCAGAAAGTTTCAGAAATGCATTTGAATGCCTCCTCTACTATCCCTGTATTCATTTCTGAGGTAGTAAGTAAAAATAAAGGCCTAGGAATAAATTTTTGACGAACTTAAAATTTCACTCAATTTCTACAGGTCCCGACCTGTGAAATATTTTAAAATTTGAAAACTGTCAGAAAATTTCAGAAATACATTTGAATGCCTTTCCGAGAGTTCTTGGAGTCTCTAGAGTGCTAGTAAGTAAAAATTACGGGCTAGGAATAAATTTTGGAGAAACTTAAAATTTCACTCAATTTCCACAGGTCATGCATGACCTGTGAAAATTTTTTAAATTTGAAAAATGTCAGAAAGTTTCAGAAATGCATTTGAATGCCTCCTCTACTATCCCTGTATTCATTTCTGAGGTAGTAAGTAAAAATAAAGGCCTAGGAATAAATTTTGGAGGAACTTAAAATTTCACTCAATTTCTACAGGTCCCGACCTGTGAAATATTTTAAAATTTGAAAACTGTCAGAAAATTTCAGAAATACATTTGAGTGCCTTTCCGAGAGTTCTTGGAGTCTCTAGAGTGCTAGTAAGTAAAAATTACGCGCTAGGAATAAATTTTGGAGAAACTTAAAATTTCACTCAATTTCCACAGGTCCCGACCTGTGAAATATTTTTAAATTTGAAAACTGTCAGAAAATTTCAGAAATACATTTGAATGCCTTTCCTAGAGTTCCTGGAGTCTCTAGAGTGCTAGTAAGTAAAAATTACGCGCTAGGAATAACTTTTGGAGGAACTTAAAATTTCACTCAATTTCCACCTGTGAAAATTTTTTAAATTTGAAAAATGTCAGACAGTTTCAGAAATGCATTTGAATGCCTCCTCTACTATCCCTGTATTCATTTCTGCGGTAGTAAGTAAAAATTACGCCCTAGGAATAAATTTTGGAGGAACTTAAAATTTCATTCAATTTCTACAGGTCCCGACCTGTGAAATATTTGAAAATTTGAAAACTGTCAGAAAATTTTAGAAATGCATTTGAATGCCTTTTCTAGAGTTCTTGGAGTCTCTAGATTGCTAGTAAGTAAAAATTACGCTCTAGGAATAAATTTTGGAGGAACTTAAAATTTCACTCAATTTCCACAGGTCATGACCTGTGAAAATTTTTTAAATTTGAAAAATGTCAGAAAGTTTCAGAAATGTATTTGAATGCCTCCTCTACTATCCCTGTCTTCATTTCTGAGGTAGTAAGTAAAAATTACGGCCTAGGAATAAATTTTGGAGGAACTTAAAATTTCACTCAATTTCTACAGGTCCCGACCTGTGAAATATTTTAAAATTTGAAAACTGTCAGAAAATTTCAGAAATACACTTGAATGCCTTTCCTAGAGTTCTTGGAGTCTCTAGAGTGCAAGTAAAAACTTTTCACAGGTCATGACCTGTGGAAATTGAGTGAAATTTTAAGTTCCTCCAAAAGTTTTTCGTAGCGCGTAATTTCTACTTACTAGCACTAGCAAAATTTATTCCTAGGGCGTAATTTTTACTTACTACCTCAGAAATGAATACAGGGATAGTAGAGGAGGCATTCAAATACATTTCTGAAACTTTCTGACATTTTTTCAAATTTAAAAAATTTTCAGAGGTCATGAAATTTGGAAATTGAGTGAAATTGTGGAAATTGAGTGAAATTTTAAGTTCCTCCAGAAGTTATTCGTAGCGCGTAATTTCTACTTACTAGCACTCTAGAGACTCCAAGAACTCTAGGAAAGGTATTCAAGCGTATTTCTGAAATTTTCTGACAGTTTTCAAATTTTAAAATATTTCACAGGTCGGGACCTGTAGAAATTGAGTGAAATTTTAAGTTCCTCCAAAATTTATTCCTAGGCCGTAATTTTTACTTACTACCTCACAAATGAAGACAGGGATAGTAGAGGAGGCATACAAATACATTTCTGAAACTTTCTGACATTTTTCAAATTTAAAAAATTTTCACTGGTCATGACCTGTGGAAATTGAGTGAAATTTTAAGTTCCTCCAAAAGTTATTTCTAGCGCGTAATTTTTACTTACTAGCACTCTAGAGACTCCAAGAACTCTAGGAAAGGCATTCAAATGCATTTCTGAAATTTTCTGACAGTTTTCAAAATTTAAAATATTTCACAGGTCGGGACCTGTAGAAATTGAGTGAAATTTTAAGTTCCTCCAAAATTTATTCCTAGGCCGTAATTTTTACTTACTATCTCAGAAATGAATACAGGGATAGTAGAGGAGGCATTCAAATGCATTTCTCAAACTTTCTGACATTTTTCAAATTTAAAAAATTTTCACAGGTCATGACCTGTGGAAATTGAGTGAAATTTTAAGTTGCACCAAAAGTTATTCCTAGCCCGTAATTTTTACTTACTAGCACTCTAGAGACTCCAAGAACTCTAGAAAAGGCATTCAAATGCATTTCTGAAATTTTCTGAGTTTTTAAATTTGAAATATTTCACAGGACGGGACCTGTATTCCTAGGCCGTAATTTTTACTTACTACCTCAGAAATGAATACAGGGATAGTAGAGGAGGCATTCAAATGAATTTCTGAAACTTTCTGACATTTTTCAAATTTGTAAAATTTTCACAGGTCATGACCTGCGGAAATTGAGTGAAACTTTATGTTCCTCCAAAATTTATTCCTAGTCCGTAATTTTAACTTACTAGTACTCTAGAGACTCCAAGAACTCTAGAAACGGGCTAGTAGAGGATAGTGGAGGAGGCATTCAAACGAATTTCTGAAACTTTCTGACATTTTTCAAATTTGTAAAATTTTCACAGGTCATGACCTGAGGAAATTGAGTGAAACTTTATGTTCCTCCAAAATTTATTCCTAGTCCGTAACTTTAACTTACTAGTACTCTAGAGACTCGAAGAACTCTAGAAAACGCATTCAAATGCATTTTTGAAATTTTCTGAGTTTTCAAATAAAATATTTCACAGGTCGGGACCTGTAGAAATTCAGTGAAATTTTAAGTTCCTCCAAAATTTATTCCTAGGCCGTAATTTTTACTTACTACCTCAGAAATGAATACAGGGATAGTAGAGGAGGCATTCAAACCCATTTCTAAGACCATCTGACATTTTTCAAATTTGAAAAATTTTCACAGGTCATGACCTGTGGAAATTGAGTGAAATTTTAAGTTCCTCCAAAATTTATTCCTAGCCCGTAATTTTTACTTACTAGTATTCTAGAGACACCAAGAACTCTACAAAAGGCATTCAAATGCATTTCTGAAATTTTCTGACAGTTTTCAAATTTTAAAATATTTTACAGGTCGGGACCTGTAGAAATTTAGTGACATTTTAAGTTCCTACAAAATTTTAATACTAGGCCGTAATTTTTACTTACTACCTCAGAAATGAATACAGAGATAGTAGAGGAGGCATTCAAATGCATTTCTGAAACTTTCTGACATTTTTTAAATTTAAAAAAATTTCACCTGTGGAAATTGAGTGAAATTTTAAGTTTCTCCAAAATTTATTCCTCGCCCGTAATTTTTATTTACTAAATAAGAAAGGAATACAGGGATAGTAGAGGAGGCATTCAAATGCATTTCTGAAAATTTCTGACATTTTTAAAATATAAAAAAATTTCACCTGTGGAAATTGAGTGAAATTTTAAGTTTCTCCAAAATTCATTTCTCGCCCGTTATTTTTATTTACTAAATAAGAAAGGAATACAGGGATAGTAGAGGAGGCATTCAAATGTATTTCTGAAACTTTCTGACATTTTTCAAATTGAAAAAATTTTCACAGGGTATGACCTGTGGAAATTTAGTGAAATTTTAAGTTCCTCCAAAATTTATTCCTAGCCCGTAATTTTTACTTACTAGCACTCTAGAGATTCCAAGAACTCTACAAAAGGCATTCAAATGCATTTATGAAATTTTCTGAGTTTTCAAATAAAATATTTCACAGGTCGGGACCTGTAGAAATTCAGTGAAATTTTAAGTTCCTCCAAAACTTATTCCTAGGCCGTAATTTTTACTTACTACCTCAGAAATGAATACAGGGATAGTAGAGGAGGCATTCAAATGCATTTCTGAAACTTTCTGACATTTTTCAAATTTAAAAAAATTTCACCTGTGGAAATTGAGTGAAATTTTAAGTTTCTCCAAAATTTATTCCTCGCCCGTAATTTTTATTTACTAAATAAGAAAGGAATACAGGGATAGTAGAGGAGGCATTCAAATGTATTTCTGAAACTTTCTGACATTTTTCAAATTGAAAAAATTTTCACAGGTCATGACCTGTGGAAATTGAGTGAAATTTTAAGTTCCTCCAAAATTTATTCCTAGCCCGTAATTTTTACCTACTAGCACTCTAGAGATTCCAAGAACTCTACAAAAGGCATTCAAATGCATTTCTGAAATTTTCTGAGTTTTCAAATTTGAAATATTTCACAGGACGGGACCTGTAGAAATTGAGGGAAATTTTAAGTTCGTCCAAAATTTATTCCTAGGCCGTAATTTTTACTTACTACCTCAGAAATGAATACAGGGATAATAGAGGAGGCATTCAAATGCATTTCTGAAACTTTCTGACATTTTTCAAATTTAAATAATTTTCCCAGGGCATGACCTGTGGAAATTGAGTGAAAGTTTAAGTTCCTCCAAAATTTATCAGTAGCCCGTAATTTTTACTTACTAGCACTCTAGAGACTCCAAGAACTCTCGGAAAGGCATTCAAATGTATTTCTGAAATTTTCAGACAGTTTTCAAATTTTAAAATATTTCACAGGTCGGGACCTGTAGAAATTGAGTGAAATTTTAAGTTCCTCCAAAATTTATTCCTAGGCCGTAATTTTTACTTACTACCTCAGAAATGAATACAGGGATAGTAGAGGAGGCATTCAAACCCATTTCTAAAACTATCTGACATTTTTCAAATTTGAAAAATTTTCACAGGGCATGACCTGTGGAAATTGAGTGAAAGTTTAAGTTCCTCCAAAATTGATCAGTAGCCCGTAATTTTTACTTACTAGCACTCTAGAGACTCCAAGACCTCTAGAAAAGACATTCAAATGCATTTCTGAAATTTTCTGAGTTTTCAAATTTTAAAATATTTCACGGGTCGGGACCTCTAGAAATTGAGTGAAATTTTAAGTTCCTCCAAAATTTATTCCTAGCCCGTAATTTTTACTTACTAGCACTCTAGAGATTCCAAGAACTCTACAAAAGGCATTCAAATGCATTTCTGAAATTTTCTGAGTTTTCAAATTTGAAATATTTCACAGGACGGGACCTGTAGAAATTGAGTGAAACTTTAAGTTCCTACAAAATTTATTCCTAGGCCGTAATTTTTACTTACTACGTCAGAAATGAATACAGGGATAGTAGAGGAGGCATTCAAATGCATTTCTGAAACTTTCTGACATTTTTCAAATTTAAAAAATTTTCACAGATCATGCATGACCTGTGGAAATTGAGTGAAAGTTTAAGTTCCTCCAAAATTTATCAGTAGCCCGTAATTTTTACTTACTAGCACTCTAGAGACTCCAAGAACACTAGAAAAGTCATTCAAATGCATTTCTGAAATTTTCTGAGTTTTCAAATTTTAAAATATTTCACGGGTCGGGACCTCTAAAAATTGAGTGAAATTTTAAGTTCCTCCAAAATTTATTCCTAGGCCGTAATTTTTACTTACTACCTCAGAAATGAATACAGGGATAGTAGAGGAGGCATTCAAATGAATTTCTGAAACTTTCTGACATTTTTCAAATTTGTAAAATTTTCACAGGTCATGACCTGTGGAAATTGATTGAAACTTTATGTTCCTCCAAAATTTATTCCTAGTCCGTAACTTTAACTTACTAGTACTCTAGAGACTCCAAGACCTCTAGAAAAGACATTCACATGCATTTCTGAAATTTTCCGACAGTTTTCAAATTTAAAATATTTCACAGGTCGGGACCTGTAGAAATTGAGTAAAATTTTAAGTTCCTCCAAAATTTATTCCAAGGCCGTAATTTTTACTTACTACCTCAGAAATGAATACAGGGATAGTAGAGGAGGCATTCAAATACATTTCTGAAACTTTCTGACATTTTTCAAATTTAAAAATTTTTCACAGGTCATGACCTGTGGAAATTGAGTGAAAGTTTAAGTTCCTCCAAAATTTATTCCTAGCCCGTAATTTTTACTTACTAGTATTCTAGAGACACCAAGAACTCTACAAAAGGCATTCAAATGCATTTCTGAAATTTTCTGAAAGTTTTCAAATTTTAAAATATTTTACAGGTCGGGACCTGCAGAAATTTAGTGAAATTTTAAGTTCCTACAAAATTTTAATACTAGGCCGTAATTTTTACTTACTACTTCAGAAATGAATACAGGGATAGTAGAGGAGGCATTCAAATGCATTTCTGAAACTTTCTGACATTTTTCAAATTTAAAAAAATTTCACCTGTGGAAATTGAGTGAAATTTTAAGTTTCTCCAAAATTTATTCCTCGCCCGTAATTTTTATTTACTAAATAAGAAAGGAATACAGGGATAGTAGAGGAGGCATTCAATTGTATTTCTGAAACTTTCTGACATTTTTCAAATTTAAAAAATTTTCACAGGTCATGACCTGTGGAAATTGAGTGAAATTTTAAGTTCCTCCAAAATTTATTCCTAGCCCGTAATTTTTACTTACTAGCACTCTAGAGATTCCAAGAACTCTACAAAAGGCATTCAAATGCATTTCTGAAATTTTCTGAGTTTTCAAATTTGAAATATTTCACAGGACGGGACCTGTAGAAATTGAGTGAAATTTTAAGTTCCTACAAAATTTATTCCTAGGCCGTAATTTTTACTTACTACCTCAGAAATGAATACAGGGATAGTAGAGGAGGCATTCAAATGCATTTCTGAAACTTTCTGCCATTTTTCAAATTTAAAAAATTTTCACAGGTCATGCATGACCTGTGGAAATTGAGTGAAAGTTTAAGTTCCTCCAAAATTTATCAGTAGCCCGTAATTTTTACTTACTAGCACTCTAGAGACTCCAAGAACACTAGAAAAGACATTCAAATGCATTTCTGAAATTTTCTGAGTTTTCAAATTTTAAAATATTTCACGGGTCGGGACTTCTAAAAATTGAGTGAAATTTTAAGTTCCTCCAAAATTTATTCCTAGGCCGTAATTTTTACTTACTACCTCAGAAATGAATACAGGGATAGTAGAGGAGGCATTCAAACCCATTTCTAAAACTATCTGACATTTTTCAAATTTGAAAAATTTTCACAGGTCATGACCTGTGGAAATTGAGTGAAAGTTTAAGTTCCTCCAAAATTTATTCCTAGCCCGTAATTTTTACTTACTAGCATTCTAGAGACACCAAGAACTCTACAAAAGGCATTCAAATGCATTTCTGAAATTTTCTGACAGTTTTCAAATTTTAAAATATTTTACAGGTCGGGACCTGTAGAAATTTAGTGACATTTTAAGTTCCTACAAAATTTTAATACTAGGCCGTAATTTTTACTTACTACCTCAGAAATGAATACAGAGATAGTAGAGGAGGCATTCAAATGCATTTCTGAAACTTTCTGACATTTTTGAAATTAAAAAAAATTTCACCTGTGGAAATTGAGTGAAATTTTAAGTTTCTCCAAAATTTGTTCCTCGCCCGTAATTTTTATTTACTAAATAAGAAAGGAATATAGGGATAGTAGAGGAGGCATTCAAATGTATTTCTGAAACTTTCTGACATTTTTCAAATTTAAAAAATTTTCACAGGTGCGGAAATTGAGTGAAATTTTATGTTCCTCCAAAATTTATTCCTAGCCCGTAATTTTTAGTTAGTAGCACTCGAGATTCCAAAAAACTCTAGAAAAGGGATTCACATGCATTTCTGAAATTTTCCGACAGTTTTCAAATTTAAAATATTTCACAGGTCGGGACCTGTAGAAATTGAGTAAAATTTTAAGTTCCTCCAAAATTTATTCCAAGGCCGTAATTTTTACTTACTACCTCAGAAATGAATACAAGGATAGTAGAGGAGGCATTCAAATACATTTCTGAAACTTTCTGACATTTTTCAAATTTAAAAATTTTTCACAGGTTATGACCTGTGGAAATTGAGTGAAAGTTTAAGTTCCTCCAAAATTTATTCCTAGCCCGTAATTTTTACTTACTAGTATTCTAGAGACACCAAGAACTCTAGAAAAGGCATGCAAATGCATTTCTGAAACTTTCTGACATTTTTCAAATTTAAAAAATTTTCACAGGTGCGGAAATTGAGTGAAATTTTAAGTTCCTCCAAAATTTATTCCTAGCCCGTAATTTTTACTTAGTAGCACTCGAGATTCCAAAAAACTCTAGAAAAGGGATTCACATGCATTTCTGAAATTTTCCGACAGTTTTCAAATTTAAAATATTTCACAGGTCGGGACCTGTAGAAATTGAGTAAAATTTTAAGTTCCTCCAAAATTTATTCCAAGGCCGTAATTTTTACTTACTACCTCAGAAATGAATACAAGGATAGTAGAGGAGGCATTCAAATACATTTCTGAAACTTTCTGACATTTTTCAAATTTAAAAATTTTTCACAGGTTATGACCTGTGGAAATTGAGTGAAAGTTTAAGTTCCTCCAAAATTTATTCCTAGCCCGTAATTTTTACTTACTAGTATTCTAGAGACACCAAGAACTCTAGAAAAGGCATGCAAATGCATTTCTGAAACTTTCTGACATTTTTCAAATTTAAAAAATTTTCACAGGTGCGGAAATTGAGTGAAATTTTAAGTTCCTCCAAAATTTATTCCTAGCCCGTAATTTTTACTTAGTAGCACTCGAGATTCCAAAAAACTCTAGAAAAGGGATTCACATGCATTTCTGAAATTTTCCGACAGTTTTCAAATTTAAAATATTTCACAGGTCGGGACCTGTAGAAATTGAGTAAAATTTTAAGTTCCTCCAAAATTTATTCCAAGGCCGTAATTTTTACTTACTACCTCAGAAATGAATACAGGGATAGTAGAGGAGGCATTCAAATACATTTCTGAAACTTTCTGACATTTTTCAAATTTAAAAATTTTTCACAGGTGTGGAAATTGACCTGTGGAAATTGAGTGAAAGTTTAAGTTCCTCCAAAATTTATTCCTAGCCCGTAATTATTACTTACTAGTATTCTAGAGACACCAAGAACTCTACAAAAGGCATTCAAATGCATTTCTGAAATTTTCTCACAGTTTTCAAATTTTAAAATATTTTACAGGTCGGGACCTGAGAAATTTAGTGACATTTTAAGTTCCTACAAAATTTTAATACTAGGCCGTAATTTTTACTTACTACTTCAGAAATGAATACAGGGATAGTACAGGAGGCATTCAAATGCATTTCTGAAACTTTCTGACATTTTTCAAATTTAAAAAATTTTCACAGGTCATGACCTGTGGAAATTGAGTGAAATTTTAAGTTTCTCCAAAATTTATTCCTCGCCCGTAACTTTTATTTACTAAATAAGAAAGGAATACAGGGATAGTAGAGGAGGCATTCAAATATATTTCTGAAACTTTCTGACATTTTTCAAATTTAAAACATTTTCACAGGTCATGACCTGTGGAAATTGAGTTAAATTTTAAGTTCCTCCAAAATTTATTCCCAGCCCGTAATTTTTACTTACTAGCACTCTAGAGACTAACAAAACTCTACAAAAGGCATTCAAATGCATTTCTGAAATTTTCTGACAGTTTTCAAATTTTAAAATATTTCACAGGTCGGAACCTGTAGAAATTGAGTGAAATTTTAAGTTCCTACAAAATTTATTCCTAGGCGGTAATTTTTACTTACTACCTCAGAAATGAATACAGGAATAGTAGAGGAGGCATTCAAATACATTTCTGAAACTTTCTGACATTTTTCAAATTTAAAAAAATTTTCACAGGTGCGGAAATTGAGTGAAATTTTAAGTTCCTCCAAAATTTATTCCTAGCCTGTAATTTTTACTAAGTAGCACTCGAGATTCCAAAAAACTCTAGAAAAGGGATTCACATGCATTTCTGAAATTTTCCGACAGTTTTCAAATTTAAAATATTTTACAGGTCGGGACCTGTAGAAATTGAGTAAAATTTTAAGTTCCTCCAAAATTTATTCCAAGGCCGCAATTTTTACTTACTACCTCAGAAATGAATACAGGGATAGTAGAGGAGGCATTCAAATACATTTCTGAAACTTTCTGACATTTTTCAAATTTAAAAATTTTTCACAGGTCGGGACCTGTAGAAATTTAGTGACATTTTAAGTTCCTACAAAATTTTAATACTAGGCCGTAATTTTTACTTACTACTTCAGAAATGAATACAGGGATAGTGGAGGAGGCATTCAAATGCATTTCTGAAACTTTCTGACATTTTTCAAATTTAAAAAAATTTCACCTGTGCAAATTGAGTGAAATTTTAAGTTCCTCCAAAATTTATTCCTAGCCCGCAATTTTTACTTACTAGTATTCTAGAGACACCAAAAACTCTACAAAAGGCATTCAAATGCATTTCTGAAATTTTCTGACAGTTTTCAAATTTTAAAATATTTTACAGGTCGGGACCTGTAGAAATTTAGTGACATTTTAAGTTCCTACAAAATTTTAATACTAGGCCGTAATTTTTACTTACTACTTCAGAAATGAATACAGGGATAGTGGAGGAGGCATTCAAATGCATTTCTGAAACTTTCTGACATTTTTCAAATTTAAAAAAATTTCACCTGTGCAAATTGAGTGAAATTTTAAGTTCCTCCAAAATTTATTCCTAGCGCGTAATTTTTACTTAGTAGCACTCTAGAGATTCCAAGAACTCTACAAAAGGCATTCAAATGCATTTCTGAAATTTTCTGAGTTTTCAAATTTGAAATATTTCACAGGACGGGACCTGTAGAAATTGAGTGAAATTTTAAGTTCCTACAAAATTTATTCCTAGGCCGTAATTTTTACTTACTACCTCAGAAATGAATACAGGGATAGTAGAGGAGGCATTCAAATGCATTTCTGAAACTTTCTGACATTTTTCAAATTTAAAAAATTTTCACAGGTCATGCATGACCTGTGGAAATTGAGTGAAAGTTTAAGTTCCTCCAAAATTTATCAGTAGCCCGTAATTTTTACTTACTAGCACTCTAGAGACTCCAAGAACTCTAGAAAAGACATTCAAATGCATTTCTGAAATTTTCTGAGTTTTCAAATTTTAAAATATTTCACGGGTCGGGACCTCTAAAAATTGAGTGAAATTTTAAGTTCCTCCAAAATTTATTCCTAGGCCGTAATTTTTACTTACTACCTCAGAAATGAATAGAGGGATAGTAGAGGAGGCATTCAAATGCATTTCTGAAACTTTCTGACATTTTTCAAACTTGTAAAATTTTCACAGGTCATGACCTGTGGAAATTGATTGAAACTTAATGTTCCTCCAAAATTTATTCCTAGTCCGTAACTTTAACTTACTAGTACTCTAGAGACTCCAAGAACTCTAGAAAACGCATTCAAATGCATTTCTGAAATTTTCTGAGTTTTCAAATAAAATATTTCACAGGTCGGGACCTGTAGAAATTCAGTGAAATTTTAAGTTCCTCCAAAATTTATTCCTAGGCCGTAATTTTTACTTACTACCTCAGAAATGAATACAGGGATAGTAGAGGAGGCATTCAAACCCATTTCTAAAACTATCTGACATTTTTCAAATTTGAAAAATTTTCACAGGGCATGACCTGTGGAAATTGAGTGAAAGTTTAAGTTCCTCCAAAATTTATTCCTAGCCCGTAATTTTTACTTACTAGCATTCTAGAGACACCAAGAACTCTACAAAAGGCATTCAAATGCATTTCTGAAATTTTCTGACAGTTTTCAAATTTTAAAATATTTTACAGGTCGGGACCTGTAGAAATTTAGTGACATTTTAAGTTCCTACAAAATTTTAATACTAGGCCGTAATTTTTACTTACTACCTCAGAAATGAATACATAGATAGTAGAGGAGGCATTCAAATGCATTTCTGAAACTTTCTGACATTTTTGAAATTTATAAAAAATTCACCTGTGGAAATTGAGTGAAATTTTAAGTTTCTCTAAAATTTATTCCTCGCCCGTAATTTTCATTTACTAAATAAGAAAGGAATATAGGGATAGTAGAGGAGGCATTCAAATGTATTTCTGAAACTTTCTGACATTTTTCAAATTTAAAAAATTTTCACAGGTGCGGAAATTGAGTGAAATTTTAAGTTCCTCCAAAATTTATTCCTAGCCCGTAATTTTTACTTAGTAGCACTCGAGATTCCAAAAAACTCTAGAAAAGGGATTCACATGCATTTCTGAAATTTTCCGACAGTTTTAAAATTTAAAATATTTCACAGGTCGGGACCTGTAGAAATTGAGTAAAATTTTAAGTTCCTCCAAAATTTATTCCAAGGCCGTAATTTTTACTTACTACCTCAGAAATGAATACAGGGATAGTAGAGGAGGCATTCAAATACATTTCTGAAACTTTCTGACATTTTTCAAATTTAAAAATTTTTCACAGGTGTGGAAATTGACCTGTGGAAATTGAGTGAAAGTTTAAGTTCCTCCAAAATTTATTCCTAGCCCGTAATTATTACTTACTAGTATTCTAGAGACACCAAGAACTCTACAAAAGGCATTCAAATGCATTTCTGAAATTTTCTGACAGTTTTCAAATTTTAAAATATTTTACAGGTCGGGACCTGTATAAATTTAGTGACATTTTAAGTTCCTACAAAATTATAATACTAGGCCGTAATTTTTACTTACTACCTCAGAAATGAATACAGGGATAGTAGAGGAGGCATTCAAATGCATTTCTGAAACTTTCTGACATTTTTCAAATTTAAAAAATTTTCACAGGTCATGACCTGTGGAAATTGAGTGAAATTTTAAGTTTCTCCAAAATTTATTCCTCGCCCGTAATTTTTATTTACTAAATAAGAAAGGAATACAGGGATAGTAGAGGACGCATTCAAATATATTTCTGAAACTTTCTGACATTTTTCAAATTTAAAACATTTTCACAGGTCATAACCTGTGGAAATTGAGTGAAATTTTAAGTTTCTCCAAAATTTATTCCTCGCCCGTAATTTTTGTTTACTATATAAGAAAGGAATATAGGGATAGTAGAGGAGGCATTCAAATGTATTTCTGAAACTTTCTGACATTTTTCAAATTTAAAAAATTTTCACAGGTGCGGAAATTGAGTGAAATTTTAAGTTCCTCCAAAATTTATTCCTAGCCCGTAATTTTTACTTAGTAGCACTCGAGATTCCAAAAAACTCTAGAAAAGGGATTCACATGCATTTCTGAAATTTTCCGACAGTTTTCAAATTTAAAATATTTCACAGGTCGGGACCTGTAGAAATTGAGTAAAATTTTAAGTTCCTCCAAAATTTATTCCAAGGCCGTAATTTTTACTTACTACCTCAGAAATGAATACAGGGATAGTAGAGGAGGCATTCAAATACATTTCTGAAACTTTCTGACATTTTTCAAATTTAAAAATTTTTCACAGGTCATGACCTGTGGAAATTGAGTGAAAGTTTAAGTTCCTCCAAAATTTATTCCTAGCCCGTAATTTTTACTTACTAGTATTCTAGAGACACCAAGAACTCTACAAAAGGCATTCAAATGCATTTCTGAAACTTTCTGACATTTTTCAAATTTAAAAAATTTTCACAGGTGCGGAAATTGAGTGAAATTTTAAGTTCCTCCAAAATTTATTCCTAGCCCGTAATTTTTACTTAGTAGCACTCGAGATTCCAAAAAACTCTAGAAAAGGGATTCACATGCATTTCTGAAATTTTCCGACAGTTTTAAAATTTAAAATATTTCACAGGTCGGGACCTGTAGAAATTGAGTAAAATTTTAAGTTCCTCCAAAATTTATTCCAAGGCCGTAATTTTTACTTACTACCTCAGAAATGAATACAGGGATAGTAGAGGAGGCATTCAAATACATTTCTGAAACTTTCTGACATTTTTCAAATTTAAAAATTTTTCACAGGTGTGGAAATTGACCTGTGGAAATTGAGTGAAAGTTTAAGTTCCTCCAAAATTTATTCCTAGCCCGTAATTATTACTTACTAGTATTCTAGAGACACCAAGAACTCTACAAAAGGCATTCAAATGCATTTCTGAAATTTTCTGACAGTTTTCAAATTTTAAAATATTTCACAAGTCGGGACCTGTAGAAATTTAGTGACATTTTAAGTTCCTACAAAATTTTAATACTAGGCCGTAATTTTTACTTACTACCTCAGAAATGAATACAGGGATAGTAGAGGAGGCATTCAAATGCATTTCTGAAACTTTCTGACATTTTTCAAATTTATAAAATTTTCACAGGTCATGACCTGTGGAAATTGAGTGAAATTTTAAGTTTCTCCAAAATTTATTCCTCGCCCGTAATTTTTACTTAGTAGCACTCTAGATTCCAAAAAACTCTAGAAAAGGGATTCACATGCATTTCTGAAATTTTCCGACAGTTTTCAAATTTGAAATATTTCACAGGACGGGACCTGTAGAAATTGAGTAAAATTTTAAGTTCCTCCAAAATTTATTCCAAGGCCGTAATTTTTACTTACTACCTCAGAAATGAACACAGGGATAGTAGAGGAGGCATTCAAATACATTTCTGAACCTTTCTGACATTTTTCAAATTTAAAAATTTTTCACAGGTCATGACCTGTGGAAATTGAGTGAAAGTTTAAGTTCCTCCAAAATTTATTCCTAGCCCGTAATTTTTACTTACTAGTATTCTACAGACACCAAGAACTCTACAAAAGGCATTCAAATGCATTTCTGGAATTTTCTGACAGTTTTCAAATTTTAAAATATTTTACAGGTCGGGACCTGTAGAAATTTAGTGACATTTTAAGTTCCTACAAAATTTTAATACTAGGCCGTAATTTTTACTTACTACCTCAGAAATGAATACAGGCATAGTGGAGGAGGCATTCAAATGCATTTCTGAAACTTTCTGACATTTTTCAAATTTAAAAAATTTTCACCTGCGGAAATTGAGTGAAATTTTAAGTTTCTCCAAAATTTATTCCTCGCCCGTAATTTTTATTTACTAAAAAAGAAAGGAATACAGGGATAGTAGAGGAGGCATTCAAATGTATTTCTGAAACTTTCTGACATTTTTCAAATTTAAAAAATTTTCACAGGTCATGACCTGTGGAAATTGAGTTAAATTTTAAGTTCCTCCAAAATTTATTCCTAGCCCGTAGTTTTTACTTACTACCTCAGAAATGAACACATGGATAGTAGATGAGGCATTCAAATGCATTTCTGAAACTTTCTGACATTTTTCAAATTTAAAAATTTTTCACAGGTCATGACCGGTGGAAATTGAGTGAAAGGAATACAGGGATAGTAGAGGAGGCATTCAAATGTATTTCTGAAACTTTCTGACATTTTTCAAATTGAAAAAATTTTCACAGGTGGAAATTGAGTTAAATTTTAAGTTTATCCAAAATTTATTCCTAGCCATTAATTTACACTTACTAGCACTCTTGAGACTCCAAGAGCTCTAGAAAAGGCATTCAAATGCATTTCTGAAATTTTCTGACAGTTTTCAAATTTTAAAATATTTCACAGGTCGGGACCTGTAGAATTTGAGGAAAATTTTAAGTTCCTCCAAAATTTATTCCTAGGGCGTAATTTTTACTTACTACCTCAGAAATGAATACAGGGACAGAAGAGGAGGCATTGAAAAACATTTCTGAAATTTTCTGACAGTTTTGAAATTTTAAAATATTTCACAGGTCGGGACCTGTAGAAATTCAGTGACATTTTAATTTTCTCCAAAATTTATTCCTAGGCCGTAATTTTTACTTACTACCTCAGAAATGAATACAGGGATAGTAGAGGAGGCATTCAAATGCATTTCTGAAACTTTCTGACATTTTTCAAATTTAAAAATTTTTCACAGGTCATGACCTGTGGAAATTGAGTGAAAGTTTAACTTGCTCCAAAATTTATTCCTAGCCCGTAATTTTTACTTACTAGTATTCTAGAGACACCAAGAACTCCACAAAAGGCATTCAAATGTATTTCTGAAAAATTTTCTGACAGTTTTCAAATTTTAAAATATTTCACAAGTCGGGACCTGTAGAAATTTAGTGACATTTTAAGTTCCTACAAAATTTTAATACTAGGCTGTAATTTTTATTTACTAAATAAGAAAGGAATACAGGGATAGTAGGGGAGGCATTCAAATGTATTTCTGAAACTTTCTGATATTTTTCAAATTTAAAAAATTTTCACAAGTCAGGACCTGTGGAAATTGAGTGAAATTTTAAGTTCCTTCAAAATTTATTCCTAGCCCGTAATTTTTACTTACTACCTCAGAAATGAATACAGGGATAGTAGAGGAGGCATTCAAATACATTTCTGAACCTTTCTGACATTTTTCAAATTTAAAAATTTTTTCACAGGTCATGACCTGTGGAAATTGAGTGAAAGTTTAAGTTCCTCCAAAATTTATTCCTAGCCCGTAATTTTTACTTACTAGTATTCTACAGACACCAAGAACTCTACAAAAGGCATTCAAATGCATTTCTGGAATTTTCTGACAGTTTTCAAATTTTAAAATATTTTACAGGTCGGGACCTGTAGAAATTTAGTGACATTTTAAGTTCCTACAAAATTTTAATACTAGGCCGTAATTTTTACTTACTACCTCAGAAATGAATACAGGGATAGTGGAGGAGGCATTCAAATGCATTTCTGAAACTTTCTGACATTTTTCAAATTTGAAAATTTTTCACCTGTGGAAATTGAGTGAAATTTTAAGTTTCTCCAAAATTTATTCCTCGCCCGTAATTTTCATTTACTAAATAAGAAAGGAATACAGGGATAGTAGAGGAGGCATTCAAATGTATTTCTGAAACTTTCTGACATTTTTCAAATTTTAAAATATTTTACAGGTCGGGACCTGTAGAAATTTATTGACATTTTTAGTTCCTACAAAATTTTAATACTAGGCCGTAATTTTTACTTACTACCTCAGAAATGAATACAGGGATAGTAGAGGAGGCATTCAAATGCATTTCTGAAACTTTCTGACATTTTTCAAATTTAAAAAATTTTCACAGGTCATGACCTGTGGAAATTGAGTGAAATTTTAAGTTTCTCCAAAATTTATTCCTCGCCCGTAATTTTTATTTACTAAATAAGAAAGGAATACAGGGATAGTAGAGGAGGCATTCAAATATATTTCTGAAACTTTCTGACATTTTTCAAATTTAAAACATTTTCACAGGTCATGACCTGTGGAAATTGAGTTAAATTTTAAGTTCCCACAAAATTTATTCCCAGCCCGTAATTTTTACTTACTAGCACTCTAGAGACTAACAAAACTCTACAAAAGGCATTCAAATGCATTTCTGAAATTTTCTGACAGTTTTAAAATTTTAAAATATTTCACAGGTCGGAACCTGTAGAAATTGAGTAAAATTTTAAGTTCCTACAAAATTTATTCCTAGGCCGTAATTTTTACTTACTACCTCAGAAATGAATACAGGGATAGCAGAGGAGGCATTCAAAATACATTTCTGAAACTTTCCGACATTTTTCAAATTTAAAAATTTTTCACAGGTCATGACCTGTGGAAATTGAGTGAAAGTTTAAGTTCCTCGAAAATTTATTCCTAGCCCGTAATTTTTACTTTCTAGTATTCTAGAGACACCAAGCCCTCTACAAAAGGTATTCAAATGCATTTCTGGAATTTTCTGACAGTTTTCAAATTTTAAAATATTTTACAGGTCGGGACCTGTAGAAATTTAGTGACATTTTAAGTTCCTACAAAATTTTAATACTAGGCCGTAATTTTTACTTACTACCTCAGAAATGAATACAGGGATAGTGGAGGAGGCATTCAAATGCATTTCTGAAACTTTCTGACATTTTTCAAATTTAAAAAATTTTCACCTGCGGAAATTGAGTGAAATTTTAAGTTTCTCCAAAATTTATTCCTCGCCCGTAATTTTTATTTACTAAAAAAGAAAGGAATACAGGGATAGTAGAGGAGGCATTCAAATGTATTTCTGAAACTTTCTGACATTTTTCAAATTTAAAAAATTTTCACAGGTCATGACCTGTGGAAATTGAGTTAAATTTTAAGTTCCTCCAAAATTTATTCCTAGCCCGTAGTTTTTACTTACTACCTCAGAAATGAACACATGGATAGTAGATGAGGCATTCAAATGCATTTCTGAAACTTTCTGACATTTTTCAAATTTAAAAATTTTTCACAGGTCATGACCGGTGGAAATTGAGTGAAAGGAATACAGGGATAGTAGAGGAGGCATTCAAATGTATTTCTGAAACTTTCTGACATTTTTCAAATTGAAAAAATTTTCACAGGTGGAAATTGAGTTAAATTTTAAGTTTATCCAAAATTTATTCCTAGCCATTAATTTACACTTACTAGCACTCTTGAGACTCCAAGAGCTCTAGAAAAGGCATTCAAATGCATTTCTGAAATTTTCTGACAGTTTTGAAATTTTAAAATATTTCACAGGTCGGGACCTGTAGAATTTGAGGAAAATTTTACGTTCCTCCAAAATTTATTCCTAGGGCGTAATTTTTACTTACTACCTCAGAAATGAATACAGGGACAGAAGAGGAGGCATTGAAAAACATTTCTGAAATTTTCTGACAGTTTTGAAATTTTAAAATATTTCACAGGTCGGGACCTGTAGAAATTCAGTGACATTTTAATTTTCTCCAAAATTTATTCCTAGGCCGTAATTTTTACTTACTACCTCAGAAATGAATACAGGGATAGTAGAGGAGGCATTCAAATGCATTTCTGAAACTTTCTGACATTTTTCAAATTTAAAAATTTTTCACAGGTCATGACCTGTGGAAATTGAGTGAAAGTTTAACTTGCTCCAAAATTTATTCCTAGCCCGTAATTTTTACTTACTAGTATTCTAGAGACACCAAGAACTCCACAAAAGGCATTCAAATGTATTTCTGAAATTTTCTGACAGTTTTCAAATTTTAAAATATTTCACAAGTCGGGACCTGTAGAAATTTAGTGACATTTTAAGTTCCTACAAAATTTTAATACTAGGCTGTAATTTTTATTTACTAAATAAGAAAGGAATACAGGGATAGTAGGGGAGGCATTCAAATGTATTTCTGAAACTTTCTGATATTTTTCAAATTTAAAAAATTTTCACAAGTCAGGACCTGTTGAAATTGAGTGAAATTTTAAGTTCCTTCAAAATTTATTCCTAGCCCGTAATTTTTGCTTACTGGCACTCTAGAGACACCAAGAACTCTAGAAAAGGCATTCAAATGCATTCCTGAAATTTTCTGACAGTTTTCAGAATATATTAAAATATATATTTAAAATATTATACAGGTTGGGAGCTCTAGAAATTGAGTGAAATTTTAAGTTCCTTCAAAATTTATTCCTACGCCGCAGTTTTTACCTACTACCTCAGAAATGAATACAGGGATAGTAGGGGAGGCATTCAAGTGCATTTCGGAAGCTTTCTGACATTTTTCAAATTTTTCACAGTTCATGACCTGTGGAAATTCAGTGAAATTTTAAGTTCCTCCAAAATTTATTCCAAGGCCGTAATTTTCACTTACTAGCACTCTTGAGACTCCAACAGCTCTAGAAAAGGCATTCACATGCATTTCTGAAATTTTCTGACAGTTTTCAAATTTAATATATTTCACAGGTCGGGACCTGTGGAAATTGAGTGAAAGTTTAAGTTCCTCCAAAATTTATTCCTAGCCCGTAATTTTTACTTACTAGTATTCTACAGACACCAAGAACTCTACAAAAGGCATTCAAATGCATTTCTGGAATTTTCTGACAGTTTTCAAATTTTAAAATATTTTACAGGTCGGGACCTGTAGAAATTTAGTGACATTTTAAGTTCCTACAAAATTTTAATACTAGGCCGTAATTTTTACTTACTACCTCAGAAATGAATACAGGGATAGTGGAGGAGGCATTCAAATGCATTTCTGAAACTTTCTGACATTTTTCAAATTTGAAAATTTTTCACCTGTGGAAATTGAGTGAAATTTTAAGTTTCTCCAAAATTTATTCCTCGCCCGTAATTTTCATTTACTAAATAAGAAAGGAATACAGGGATAGTAGAGGAGGCATTCAAATGTATTTCTGAAACTTTCTGACATTTTTCAAATTTTAAAATATTTTACAGGTCGGGACCTGTAGAAATTTATTGACATTTTTAGTTCCTACAAAATTTTAATACTAGGCAGTAATTTTTACTTACTACCTCGGAAATGAATACAGGGATAGTAGAGGAGGCATTCAAATGCATTTCTGAAACTTTCTGACATTTTTCAAATTGAAAAAATTTTCACAGGTCATGACCTGTGGAAATTGAGTGAAATTTTAAGTTTCTCCAAAATTTATTCCTCGCCCGTAATTTTTATTTACTAAATAAGAAAGGAATACAGGGATAGTAGAGGAGGCATTCAAATATATTTCTGAAACTTTCTGACATTTTTCAAATTTAAAACATTTTCACAGGTCATGACCTGTGGAAATTGAGTTAAATTTTAAGTTCCCACAAAATTTATTCCCAGCCCGTAATTTTTACTTACTAGCACTCTAGAGACTAACAAAACTCTACAAAAGGCATTCAAATGCATTTCTGAAATTTTCTGACAGTTTTAAAATTTTAAAATATTTCACAGGTCGGAACCTGTAGAAATTGAGTAAAATTTTAAGTTCCTACAAAATTTATTCCTAGGCCGTAATTTTTACTTACTACCTCAGAAATGAATACAGGGATAGCAGAGAAGGCATTCAAAATACATTTCTGAAACTTTCCGACATTTTTCAAATTTAAAAATTTTTCACAGGTCATGACCTGTGGAAATTGAGTGAAAGTTTAAGTTCCTCGAAAATTTATTCCTAGCCCGTAATTTTTACTTTCTAGTATTCTAGAGACACCAAGGCCTCTACAAAAGGTATTCAAATGCATTTCTGGAATTTTCTGACAGTTTTCAAATTTTAAAATATTTTACAGGTCGGGACCTGTAGAAATTTAGTGACATTTTAAGTTCCTACAAAATTTTAATACTAGGCCGTAATTTTTACTTACTACCTCAGAAATGAATACAGGGATAGTGGAGGAGGCATTCAAATGCATTTCTGAAACTTTCTGACATTTTTCAAATTTAAAAAATTTTCACCTGCGGAAATTGAGTGAAATTTTAAGTTTCTCCAAAATTTATTCCTCGCCCGTAATTTTTATTTACTAAAAAAGAAAGGAATACAGGGATAGTAGAGGAGGCATTCAAATGTATTTCTGAAACTTTCTGACATTTTTCAAATTTAAAAAATTTTCACAGGTCATGACCTGTGGAAATTGAGTTAAATTTTAAGTTCCTCCAAAATTTATTCCTAGCCCGTAGTTTTTACTTACTACCTCAGAAATGAACACATGGATAGTAGATGAGGCATTCAAATGCATTTCTGAAACTTTCTGACATTTTTCAAATTTAAAAATTTTTCACAGGTCATGACCGGTGGAAATTGAGTGAAAGGAATACAGGGATAGTAGAGGAGGCATTCAAATGTATTTCTGAAACTTTCTGACATTTTTCAAATTGAAAAAATTTTCACAGGTGGAAATTGAGTTAAATTTTAAGTTTATCCAAAATTTATTCCTAGCCATTAATTTACACTTACTAGCACTCTTGAGACTCCAAGAGCTCTAGAAAAGGCATTCAAATGCATTTCTGAAATTTTCTGACAGTTTTGAAATTTTAAAATATTTCACAGGTCGGGACCTGTAGAATTTGAGGAAAATTTTACGTTCCTCCAAAATTTATTCCTAGGGCGTAATTTTTACTTACTACCTCAGAAATGAATACAGGGACAGAAGAGGAGGCATTGAAAAACATTTCTGAAATTTTCTGACAGTTTTGAAATTTTAAAATATTTCACAGGTCGGGACCTGTAGAAATTTAGTGACATTTTAAGTTCCTACAAAATTTTAATACTAGGCTGTAATTTTTATTTACTAAATAAGAAAGGAATACAGGGATAGTAGGGGAGGCATTCAAATGTATTTCTGAAACTTTCTGATATTTTTCAAATTTAAAAAATTTTCACAAGTCAGGACCTGTGGAAATTGAGTGAAATTTTAAGTTCCTTCAAAATTTATTCCTAGCCCGTAATTTTTGCTTACTGGCACTCTAGAGACACCAAGAACTCTAGAAAAGGCATTCAAATGCATTCCTGAAATTTTCTGACAGTTTTCAGAATATATTAAAATATATATTTAAAATATTATACAGGTTGGGAGCTCTAGAAATTGAGTGAAATTT
The DNA here is from genome assembly GCA_949752745.1 of Protula sp. h YS-2021. Classification (NCBI taxonomy): domain Eukaryota; kingdom Metazoa; phylum Annelida; class Polychaeta; order Sabellida; family Serpulidae; genus Protula; species Protula sp. h YS-2021. The sequence continues at coordinate 42,958,758 of OX457030.1, read as the reverse complement.
TAAGTTCCTTCAAAATTTATTCCTACGCCGCAGTTTTTACCTACTACCTCAGAAATGAATACAGGGATAGTAGGGGAGGCATTCAAGTGCATTTCGGAAGCTTTCTGACATTTTTCAAATTTTTCACAGTTCATGACCTGTGGAAATTGAGTGAAATTTTAAGTTCCTCCAAAATTTATTCCTAGGCCGTAATTTTCACTTACTAGCACTCTTGAGACTCCAACAGCTCTAGAAAAGGCATTCACATGCATTTCTGAAATTTTCTGACAGTTTTCAAATTTAATATATTTCACAGGTCGGGACCTGTGGAAATTGAGTGAAACTTTATGTTCCTCCAAAATTTATTCCTAGCCGATATTTTTACTTACTAGTACTCTAGAGACTCCAAGAACTCTAGAAAACGCATTCAAATGCATTTCTGAAACTTTCTGACATTTTTCAAATTTGAAAAATTTTCACAGGTCATGACCTGTGGAAATTGAGTGAAACTTTATGTTCCTCCAAAATTTATTCCTAGCCCGTAATTTTTACTTACTAGTACTCTAGAGACTCCAAGAACTCTAGAAAACGCATTCAAATGCATTTCTGAAATTTTCTGAGTTTTCAAATAAAATATTTCACAGGTCGGGACCTGTAGAAATTGAGTGAAATTTTAAGTTCCTCCAAAAATTATTCCTAATCCGCAATTTTTACTTACTACCTCAGAAATGAATACAGGGATAGTAGAGGAGGCATTCACATGCATTTCTGAAACTTTCTGACATTTTTCAAATTTGAAAAATTTTGTGAAACCTGTGGAAATTGAGTGAAATTATGAGGTCTTCCAAAATTCATTCCTAGGCCGTAATTTTTACTTGGCACGTCAGAAATTACTCCAGGGATTCAGAAAAGGCATTCGAATGTATTTCTAAAATTTTCTTATATTTTCAAAGGTCGGAACCTGTAGAAATTGAGTGAAATTTTCAGTTCCTTTCAAAATTTTGAAAATTTTCACAGGTCGGGACCTGTGGAAATTGAGTAAAATTTTGAGGTCTTCCACCTGTCGATCTGTGAAAATTTTCAAAATTTTGAAAATAAAACAAAATTTCATAAATGCCTTTGAATACCTTTTCTACAATCTGTGGAGTAATTTCACAAGTAGCAAGTAAAAGTGACGGCCCAGGAATGAATTTTGGAGGAACTAAAAATTTCACTCAATTTCTACAGGTTCCGACCTTTAAAAATGCATTTCTAAACTTTTCTTATATATGGAAATTGAGTGAAATTTTGAGGTCTTCTAAAATTCATTCCTAGTCCGTAATTTTTACGTGGTAGATCAGAAATTGCTCCAGGGATTGTAGAAAAGGCACTCAAATGCATTTCTAAAATTTTCTCACATTTTTAAAGGTCAGAACCTGTAGAAACTGAGTGAAATTTTTCGTTCTTCCAAAATTCATTGCTTAGATCTAATTTTATTTGCTACGTGTGAAGTCACTACTATAATTGTAGAAAAGGCATTCAAATGCATTTCTGAAATTTTGTTTTATTTTCCAAATTTTGAAAAATTTTACAGGTCGGGGCCTGTGGAAATTGAGTGAATGTCCTTGGGCCGACATGGCTCATTTACAATCTTAACAATTGGTCGAAAAATGTAGGCTTGAGTGTGTTAACAAAAAAGGTGTCGACAAACGGACAGACAGACCCGAAAACTATAGTCACCCGGCGGGGGACTAATAAATGAAATCTGATAAAAACTATAGGAGGAAATACATTTTGAATTTTTCTCTACAAAAATTCCCCAAGAATTCCCAGATCGACTCGAAAAGCACAGACCGTATTCACGACACCCGAAGCATGCTTCAGTCCCCAAATAACTGATGTCTGATCAAAACTGCAGGAGAAGATGCATTTTGAGGTATTTTCATCAAAAATTTCCCCCGAAATCAAAAATTCCCAAGTCGAGTCAAATAGCACAAGCCGTATGCCCGACCCACCTAAGGATGTCTCATATCAAAATAAATGAAATCGGATAAAAACTGTAGGAGGAAATGCATTTTGAAGTTTTTCTTCAAAAATTCCCTAAAATACAGAAATTGTCCGATCGACTAAAAAGCACAAGCCGTATGCACGACCCTTTAGGGTGCCTCATACCAAAAAAAATCGAGATCGGATCAAAAATGTAGGAGGAGATACATTTTAATTTTTTTCTTTAAAATTCTCCTGAAATTCAAAAATAACCCGATCGACTAAAAAAGCACAAGCCGTATGCAAGACCGCTTAGGAATGCCTCACAACAAAAATAAATGACATCGAAGCAAAATTGTAGGAGTAGATGCATTTTGAATTATTTTTGAAATTTTTGCTTAAAGAATTCCCCCAAAATACAAAATTGTCCGATCGACTAAAAAGCACAAGTCGTATGCACGACGATTTAGGAGTGCCTCATACTTAAATAAATGATATCGGGTCAAAAATGTAGGAGGATATATATTTTAAATTTTTTTCTTTAAAAATTCAATAAAAATTCAAAAATCACCCGATCGACTAGAAAAGTACAAGCCGTATGCACGACCCCTTAGGGATACTTCACACCAAAAATAAATGACAGCGGATCAAAATTGTAGGAGGAGATGCATTTTGAAACAAAGTTTACTAAACAAGTTTGTCAAAGGACAAAGTCCCAGCTTACGAAAAGCAATAAGACCAATTCCAGCGTGCATGAGCAAGGGAATTTCCCTTAAAAATTGGTCTTCAAAATTTGACACGGCCAAAGGCTAGCTCAATATTTAGTTTAGCACCGGACCAGAACATAGACCGATAAATGCATGCCAAGATTTGTTTCCCAGAAAAATGGGAAACAGATTTTTTGTATATCTTGTAAACCGGATAGTCTGCCATAGATACCTTCGAACAGCGCTCGCATTTCGAGCCAGTGCGCATATTTATGCAACTTGCCTCGACGCGCGGTTCTTATTCAGACAAGTGTGCATATTTATTTAATTTGCGTTGATGGGCTGCTCTCATTTTGGAACAGTGCACATGTTTATTTAACTTGCGTTGATGCGCGCTTCGGATTTCGGACCAGCGCGCATGTTTATTTACCTTGTGTTGATGTGCCGTTCTTATTTCTGATCAGTGCGCATGTTCATTCACCTTGTGTTGGTGTGCGGTTCTTATTTCGGATCAGTGGGCATGTTTATTTACCTTGCGTTGATGTGCGGTTCTTATTTCTGATCAGTGGGTATGTTTACTCACCTTGTGTTGATGTGCGGTTCTTATTTCGAACCAGTGCGCATGTTTATTTAACTTGCGTCGATGCGCGATTCTTATTTCAGACCAGTGCGCATGTTTATTTTACTTGCGTTGATGAACGGTATTTATTTTAGACAAGTGCACTTGCTTAGGTTGCCTTGATGCGCGGTTCGCAGTTCGGACCAGTGTGCATATTTATTCAACTTGCGTTGATGAGCAGTTCGAATTTCGGACCATTGCGAATGTTTATTCAACTTGCGTTGATGTGCGGTTCAAATTTCCGACCAGTGCGCATGTTTATTCATCTTGCGTTGATGCGCGGTGCTTATTTTGGTTGACTGAATGATTGTATTGTTCTTTAGATCCCTTTCAACTGCTATGGTCATATCGGGATCCCCGTGCCACATTATACTGAAATGGGGCATTCCAGCCCTCGTTCTAACCCTTACATGTGGAGTGCCTCACAGAGTAGCAAGGAGGAATCCCAATTTTAAAGTCTTAGGTATGACCCGACCGGGGTTTGAACCCACGATCTTCCAGTCTCGAGGCGGACACTCTAACCACTCGGCCACTGAGGCTGGTGCTTATTTTGGACCAGTGCAAATGTTTATTTAACTTGCGTTGGCGCGTGGTTCGCATTTCGAACCACTGTGTATGTTTATTTAACGTGCGTCGATGCGCGGGTTCTTATTTCAGGCCAAAGCGCATATTTCTTTAATTTGAGTGGATGCGCAGTTCTTATTCTGGAGCACTGCGCATGTTTATTTAAGTTGCGTTGATGCGCAGTTCGCATTTCGAACCAGTGCGCATGTTTATTTCACTTGCGTTAATGCTCGGTTCCCATTTCTGACCAGTGTGTTTGTTTATTTAGCTTGCGTTGATGAGCGGTTCGCATTTTCCACCAGTGCGCATGTTTATTTAACTTGTGTTGACGCGTGGTTCGCCTTTTGAACCAGTGCGCATATTTATTAACACTTGACAAGCCTTTAGCTTGCAAGGGGTTTTTTTAATTTGTGCGAGCAGCCATTGGTATTTCTCTTTTTTTGTTCTTGATAGTGATCGGATTTCTTTGTCATCTCCTCCACTGGCACTATGGGCTCTAGGGCCACGAAACTTGGGACTCAGGTAGAACTCGATATGAACGTGTGCACGACACTTTTTATTTTCGCCTTCGATTTCGTTTTCTTGTTTAAAACGCCATGTGAAAACAGTGTATTTTTGCAAGTAAAGGCACACGCACAGCACAGAACACAGAGTTGCTCAGCTTTGTGCGAACTTTCACTGCGTAAATAGATAACACGGCGTATGTCTGATCAGTCAATAAAACCTTAAGCCAACAAAAACCAAACACTACTCGATTTATAAGACGTATTCAAGCTGTGTTGTTTGCAATATATTATTCAAGAAATAACCCATTGAAAGAAGTATTTTTGGGTTTTAATTTTTGTCAAGTGTTTAACATTTCGCTAGCGAAATGAGGCTCTAGTTCACAATTGTGTTTGTCAGTGTATTTATTCCAAACATCAGCTGGTTTAGTGTTGTTTCCATTTGAGTTTTGTATTTAACTTATCACTGTTATGCTGTTTACTCAAGAGATTTTATTGTAGACCGAAAAACTCATTGTGAAAAACAGTCACGCAAAAAAAAATTGAATTCGTCCTTAGCATCCCCCTCTCGCCACTTGCTGATCTGGAAATGAGGTTCTAGTTTAACTTGTGTTGCTGCGCGGTACTTATTTCGCACCAGTGCAAATGTTTATTTAACTTGCGCTGATGTGCGGTTCGCATTTCGGGCCAGTGTGCATGTTTATTTAACTTGCGTTGGTATTCGGTTCGCATTTCGGACCAGTGTACAGTGGAATCCATTAAAACCGACATCGCTTTAACCGACATATCGTTTTAACCGACATGTTTTCACGGTCCCGAAGGATTTACCCCATTGACGCCCATTATATAACGTCGGTTTAAATAAATATCGTTTGTCCGGCGTAAACTTTGCTGTCGAACAAATTTTTTCAGCCCTTTTTTCGACAAATAATGATTATTGACAGATCGCTTTTGTAGGATATTATACCTATTGTCATTTCACTGTGATGTTATACATTTGAGCCATTTGTTTCTACTAACATCACAGAAGTTATGTACACACAGAAGCCTATTCATCAGTACTCAGGCCATTCAAAGGTATGACATCTACTCGGGATTTCAAAGATGTTTGGATTTGCGTGTAATCGTTACAATACAGAAAACAATGCTACATGAACAAACTTGTGATCAGACATTAAAAAAAGAGTTGCTCAATAGCTCAAACGATTCTTTAGATTTCGATTGATCAGACCATAAAGAAGCGATTATTTCGTGTGATTTAAACTTCACAGGTCTTTTTCATGTCTGTTAATCATGTCACTTGATTGCAATTTGAGCAGAAACTTTAAATTGCAATTTAATCAACTGCAATTTTTTGAATGGCAATTTCATCAATTGCAATTTAAAAAATAGTGTTGTGAATTGCAATTTAGACCCTACCTGTACAGTATAAAAATGCTGTAAGAATGAATGCAAATCAAATGAGTTCGTCTCAATTAAAAAAAGTGTAAATATTGCATTTCGACTGAGTGTAAATATTACATTTCGACTGATAAATGTTGTTAAATATTTTGATAGAAACAATCCTGAAAGTATCAAGAGTGTAATATCATGTATTTCGCTATAGCATATTAATAAAATGTGATGTGGATACAGTTTTTCTTTCTTACGATTTTTCAAACAGCCAGTACCTTTTAACCGACATATCGTTTAACCGACATTTTTTGCTCAGTCCCGGCGATGTCGGTTTAACGAGATTTCACTGTACTTGTTTCTTTAAGTTGCGTTGATGCGCGGTTCGCATTTCGGATCAGTGCGCAGGTTCATTTAACTTGCGTTGACACGCGATTTGCATTTCGGACCAGTACGCATGTTTATTTAAATCCCGTCGATGCGCGACTCTTATGTCTATTCAACTTATGTCGATTCGTGGTTCTTTCTTTGGACCACTGCGCATGTTCATTTAACTTGCGTTGATGCGAGGTTCTCATTTCGGACTACTGTGCATGTCTATTCAACTTGCGTCGATGCGTGGTTCTTTTTTCGGACAAGTGTTTGTTTAACTTGCGTTGATATGCGGTGCTTATTTTGGACCAGTTCGCATGATTATTTAATCGTCGATGCGCAGTTTGCATTTCGGGCCATTGCATGTTTATTTAACTTGTGTTGATGCGTGGTTCTCATTTCAGACCAGTGCGTATGTTTCTTTGGGTTGCGATAATGCGCGGTGCTTATTTTGGACCAGTGCACATGTTTATTTAACTTGCGTTGATGTGCGGTTCGCATTTCGGACCACTGCGCATGTTTATTTAACTTGCTTCGATGTGCGGTTCGCATTTTGGACCAGTGCGCATGTTTCTTTAGGTTGCGTTGATGCGCGGTTCGCATTTCGGACCACTGCGAATGGTTATTCAACTTGCGTCGATGCGTGGTTCTTTTTTTCTGACCAATGCGCATGTCTATTTAACTTACATCGATGCGCAGTGCTTATTTTGGACTACTGCGCATGTTTATGTAACTTGCGTCGATGTGCGGTTGTTAAATTTGACTACTGTGCAAGTACATTCAACTTGCGTTTATGCGCTGTAGGAGGAGATTCATTTAATTTTTTTTTCTCAAAAATTCCGAAAAAATTCAAAAGTTTTCCAATCCACTCAAAAAGCACAAACCGTATGCATGACCCCCTAGAGACGGCTCATATCAAAAATAAATGAAATCTGATAAAAACTGTAGGAGGAAATGTATTTTGATTTTTTTTCTTCAAAAATTCCCTGGTCGACTCAAAAAGCACAGGCCGTATTCACGACACCCTAAACATGCCTCAGCCCCAAAATAAATGATGTCTGATCAAAACTGTAGGAGAAGATGCTTTTTGAGGTATTTTCATCAAAATCCCCCCCCCCCCCCCCAAATCAAAAATTCCTGAGTCGAGTCAAACAGCACAAGCCGTATGCCCGACCCACCTAAGGTTGCCTCATACCAAAAATAACTGAAATCGGATGAGAACTGTAGCGGGAAATGAATTTTGAAGTTTTTCTTTAAAAATTCCCTAAAAATACAAAACTTGTCGGATCGACTAAAAAAGCGCAAGCCGTATGCTCAACCCCTTAGGGATGCCTCATACCCAAAAAAAAATGAAATCGGTTTAAAACTGTAAGGGGAAATGCATTTTAAAGTTTTTTCTTCAAAAACTCCATAAAAAGCACAAGCCGTATACACGACCCTTTATTGGTGACTCATACCAAAAATAAATGACAATGGATCAAAAATGTAGGAGGAGATACATTTTAAATTTTTTTCTTCAAAAATCCCCCAAAAATTCAAAAATCACCCGATCGATTAGAAAAGCAAAAGCCGTATGCACGACCGCTTAGGGATGCCTCACAACAAAAATAAATGACATCGAATTAAAATTGTAGGAGATGATGCATTTTGAATTATTTTTGAAATTTTTGCTTAAAGAATTCCCCCAAAATACAAAATTGTCCGATCGACTAAAAAGCACAAGTCGTATGCACGACGATTTAGGAGTGCCTCATACTTAAATAAATGATATCGGGTCAAAAATGTAGGAGGATATATATTTTAAATTTTTTTCTTTAAAAATTCAATAAAAATTCAAAAATCACCCGATCGACTAGAAAAGTACAAGCCGTATGCACGACCCCTTAGGGATACTTCACACCAAAAATAAATGACAGCGGATCAAAATTGTAGGAGGAGATGCATTTTGAAACAAAGTTTACTAAACAAGTTTGTCAAAGGACAAAGTCCCAGCTTACGAAAAGCAATAAGACCAATTCCAGCGTGCATGAGCAAGGGAATTTCCCTTAAAAATTGGGCTTCAAAATTAGACACGGCCAAAGGCTAGCTCAATATTTAGCTTAGCACCGGACCAGAACATAGACCGATAAATGCATGCCAAGATTTGTTTCCCAGAAAAATGGGAAACAGATTTTTTGTATATCTTGTAAACCGGATAGTCTGCCATAGATACCTTCGAACAGCGCTCGCATTTCGAGCCAGTGCGCATATTTATGCAACTTGCCTCGACGCGCGGTTCTTATTCAGACAAGTGTGCATATTTATTTAATTTGCGTTGATGGGCTGCTCTCATTTTTGAACAGTGCACATGTTTATTTAACTTGCGTAGACGCGCGCTTCGGATTTCGGACCAGCGCGCATGTTTATTTACCTTGTGTTGATGTGCCGTTCTTATTTCTGATCAGTGCGCATGTTTATTCACCTTGTGTTGGTGTGCGGTTCTTATTTCGGATCAGTGGGCATGTTTATTTACCTTGCGTTGATGTGCGGTTCTTATTTCTGATCAGTGGGTATGTTTACTCACCTTGTGTTGATGAACGGTATTTATTTTAGACAAGTGCACTTGCTTAGGTTGCCTTGATGCGCGGTTCGCAGTTCGGACCAGTGTGCATATTTATTCAACTTGCGTTGATGAGCAGTTCGAATTTCGGACCATTGCGAATGTTTATTCAACTTGCGTTGATGCGCGGTTCAAATTTCCGACCAGTGCGCATGTTTATTCATCTTGCGTTGATGCGCGGTGCTTATTTTGGTTGACTGAATGATTGTATTGTTCTTTAGATCCCTTTCAACTGCTATGGTCATATCGGGATCCCCCTGCCACATTATACTGAAATGGGGCATTCCAGCCCTCGTTCTAACCCTTACATGTGGAGTGCCTCACAGAGTAGCAAGGAGGAATCCCAATTTTAAAGTCTTAGGTATGACCCGACCGGGGTTTGAACCAACGATCTTCCAGTCTCGCGGCGGACACTCTAACCACTCGGCCACTGAGGCTGGTGCTTATTTTGGACCAGTGCAAATGTTTATTTAACTTGCGTTGGCGCGTGGTTCGCATTTCGAACCACTGTGCATGTTTATTTAACGTGCGTCGATGCGCGGGTTCTTATTTCAGGCCAATGCGCATATTTCTTTAATTTCAGTGGATGCGCGGTTCTTATTCTGGAGCACTGCGCATGTTTATTTAAGTTGCGTTGATGCGCAGTTCGCATTTCGAACCAGTGCGCATGTTTATTTCACTTGCGTTAATGCTCGGTATCCATTTCTGACCAGTGTGTTTGTTTATTTAGCTTGCGTTGATGAGCGGTTCGCATTTTCCACCAGTGCGCATGTTTATTTAACTTGTGTTGACGCGTGGTTCGCCTTTTGAACCAGTGCGCATATTTATTAACACTTGACAAGCCTTTAGCTTGCAAGGGGTTTTTTTAATTCGTGCGAGCAGCCATTGGTATTTCTCTTTTTTTGTTCTTGATAGTGATCGGATTTCTTTGTCATCTCCTCCACTGGCACTATGGGCTCCAGGGCCACGAAACTTGGGACTCAGGTAGAACTCGATATGAACGTGTGCACGACACTTTTTATTTTCGCCTTCGATTTCGTTTTCTTGTTTAAAACGCCATGTGAAAACAGTGTATTTTTGCAAGTAAAGGCACACGCACAGCACAGAACACAGAGTTGCTCAGCTTTGTGCGAACTTTCACTGCGTAAATAGATAACACGGCGTATGTCTGATCAGTCAATAAAACCTTAAGCCAACAAAAACCAAACACTACTCGATTTATAAGACGTATTCAAGCTGTGTTGTTTGCAATATATTATTCAAGAAATAACCCATTGAAAGAAGTATTTTTGGGTTTTAATTTTTGTCAAGTGTTTAACATTTCGCTAGCGAAATGAGGCTCTAGTTCACAATTGTGTTTGTCAGTGTATTTATTCCAAACATCAGCTGGTTTAGTGTTGTTTCCATTTGAGTTTTGTATTTAACTTATCACTGTTATGCTGTTTACTCAAGAGATTTTATTGTAGACCGAAAAACTCATTGTGAAAAACAGTCACGCAAAAAAAAATTGAATTCGTCCTTAGCATCCCCCTCTCGCCACTTGCTGATCTGGAAATGAGGTTCTAGTTTAACTTGTGTTGCTGCGCGGTACTTATTTCGCACCAGTGCAAATGTTTATTTAACTTGCGCTGATGTGCGGTTCGCATTTCGGACCAGTGTGCATGTTTATTTAACTTGCGTTGGTATTCGGTTCGCATTTCGGACCAGTGTACAGTGGAATCCATTTAAACCGACATCGCTTTAACCGACATATCGTTTTAACCGACATGTTTTCACGGTCCCGAAGGATTTATCCCCTTGACGCCCATTCTATAACGTCGGTTTAAATAAATATCGTTTGTCCGGCGTAAACTTTGCTGTCGAACAAATTTTTTCAGCCCTTTTTTCGACAAATAATGATTATTGACAGATCGCTTTTGTAGGATATTATACCTATTGTCATTTCACTGTGATGTTATACATTTGAGCCATTTGTTTCTACTAACATCACAGAAGTTAGGTACACACAGAAGCCTATTCATCAGTATTCAGGCCATTCAAAGGTATGACATCTACTCGGGATTTCAAAGATGTTTGGGTTTGCGTGTAATCGTTACAATACAGAAAACAATGCTACATGAACAAACTTGTGATCAGACATTAAAAAAAGAATTGCTCAATAGCTCAAACGATTCTTTAGATTTCGATTGATCACACCATAAAGAAGCGATTTTTTCGTGTGATGTAAACATCACAGGTCTTTTTCATGTCTGTTAATCATGTCACTTGATTGCAATTTGAGCAGAAACTTTAAATTGCAATTTAATCAACTGCAATTTTTTGAATGGCAATTTCATCAATTGCAATTGAAAAAATAGTGTTGTGAATTGCAATTTAGACCCTACCTGTACAGTATAAAAATGCTGTAAGAATTAATGCAAATCAAATGAGTTCGTCTCAATTAAAAAAGTGTAAATATTGCATTTCGACTGAGTGTAAATATTACATTTCGACTGATAAATGTTGTTAAATATTTTGATAGAAACAATCCTGAAAGTATCAAGAGTGTAATATCATGTATTTCGCTATAGCATATTAATAAAATGTGATGTGGATACAGTTTTTCTTTCTTACGATTTTTCAAACAGCCAGTACCTTTTAACCGACATATCGTTTAACCGATATTTTTTGCTCAGTCCCGGCGATGTCGGTTTAACGAGATTTCACTGTACTTGTTTCTTTAAGTTGCGTTGATGCGCGGTTCGCATTTCGGATCAGTGCGCAGGTTCATTTAACTTGCGTTGACACGCGATTTGCATTTCGGACCAGTACGCATGTTTGTTTAAGTCCCGTCGATGCGCGACTCTTATGTCTATTCAACTTATGTCGATTCGTGGTTCTTTCTTTGGACCACTGCGCATGTTCATTTAACTTGCGTTGATGCGAGGTTCTCATTTCGGACTACTGTGCATGTCTATTCAACTTGCGTCGATGCGTGGTTCTTTTTTCGGACAAGTGTTTGTTTAACTTGCGTTGATATGCGGTGCTTATTTTGGACCAGTTCGCATGATTATTTAATCGTCGATGCGCAGTTTGCATTTCGGGCCATTGCATGTTTATTTAACTTGTGTTGATGCGTGGTTCTCATTTCAGACCAGTGCGTATGTTTCTTTGGGTTGCGATAATGCGCGGTGCTTATTTTGGACCAGTGCACATGTTTATTTAACTTGCGTTGATGTGCGGTTCGCATTTCGGACCACTGCGCATGTTTATTTAACTTGCTTCGATGTGCGGTTCGCATTTTGGACCAGTGCGCATGTTTCTTTAGGTTGCGTTGATGCGCGGTTCGCATTTCGGACCACTGCGAATGTTTATTCAACTTGCGTCGATGCGTGGTTCTTTTTTTCGGACCAATGCGCATGTCTATTTAACTTGCATCGATGCGCAGTGCTTATTTTGGACTACTGCGCATGTTTATGTAACTTGCGTCGATGTGCGGTTGTTAAATTTGACTACTGTGCAAGTACATTCAACTTGCGTTTATGCGCTGTAGGAGGAGATTCATTTAATTTTTTTTTTCAAAAATTCCGAAAAAATTCAAAAGTTTTCCAATCCACTCAAAAAGCACAAACCGTATGCATGACCCCCTAGAGACGGCTCATATCAAAAATAAATGAAATCTGATAAAAACTGTAGGAGGAAATGTATTTTGATTTTTTTTCTTCAAAAATTCCCTGGTCGACTCAAAAAGCACAGGCCGTATTCACGACACCCTAAACATGCCTCAGCCCCAAAATAAATGATGTCTGATCAAAACTGTAGGAGAAGATGCTTTTTGAGGTATTTTCATCAAAATCCCCCCCCCCCCCCCCCAAATCTAAAATTCCTGAGTCGAGTCAAACAGCACAAGCCGTATGCCCGACCCACCTAAGGTTGCCTCATACCAAAAATAACTGAAATCGGATGAGAACTGTAGCAGGAAATGAATTTTGAAGTTTTTCTTTAAAAATTCCCTTAAAATACAAAACTTGTCGGATCGACTAAAAAAGCGCAAGCCGTATGCTCAACCCCTTAGGGATGCCTCATACCAAAAAAAAATGAAATCGGTTTAAAACTGTAAGGGGAAATGCATTTTAAAGTTTTCTCTTCAAAAACTCCATAAAAAGCACAAGCCGTATGCACGACCCTTTATTGGTGACTCATACCAAAAATAAATGACAATGGATCAAAAATGTAGGAGGAGATACATTTTAAATTTTTTTCTTCAAAAATTCCCCAAAAATTCAAAAATCACCCGATCGATTAGAAAAGCAAAAGCCGTATGCACGACCGCTTAGGGATGCCTCACATCAAAAATAAATGACATCGAATTAAAATTGTAGGAGTTGATGCATTTTGAATTATTTTCGAGATTTTTGCTTCAAAATTCCCCCAAAATACAAAAATTATCCGATCGACTAAAGAAGTTTGTCCAAGGACAAAGTCCCAGCTTACGAAAAGCAATACGACCCAATTCCAGCGTGCATGAGTAAGGGAATTTTCCTGAAAAATTGGGCTTCAAAAGATGAGACGGCAAAGACCTAGCTCAATAATTAATTTAGCACCGGACCAGAACATAGACCGATAAATGCATACAAAGATTTCTTTCCCAGAAAAATGGGAAACAGATTTTTTGTATCTCTGGTAGACTGCATAGTCTGCCATAGATACCTTCAAACAACGCTCGCATTTCGGACCAGTGCGCATATTTATGTAACTTGCCTTGATGCGCGGTTCTTATTCAGACAAGTGCGCATGTTTATTTAATTTTGCGTAGATGCGCGGCTCCCATTTTGGAACAGTTTAGTTTAGTTTAGTTTAGTTTATTGGTGTTTTAAGTCCCTTTCAGCGATCTCAGCGCTATATCAGGACTACCCTGCCACATTATACTGAAATGGGTCATTCCAGTTTGAGTCCCTAGGGGGATCATAACTGAGTGCACAGCTAATAGGCACGAGCAGGATTCGAACCCGCACCGGCTATACACCCTAGATCTGAAGACGAACGCTCTGCCAACTGAGCTATCCGTCTCCCTCTCATTTTGGAACAGTGCACATGTTTATTTAACTTACATTGATGTGCGGTTCGCATTTCTAACGAGCGCCCATGTATTTTTTTTTTTACCTTTTGTGAATGTGCGGTTCTTATTTCGGATCAGTGCGCACGTTTATTTACCTTGTGTTGATGTGCGGTTCTTATTTCGGATCAATGCGCATCTTTATTTACATTCTGTTGATGGGCGGTTCTTATTTCGCATCAGTGCGCACGTTTATTTACCTTGTGTTGATGTGCGGTTCTTATTTCGGATCAATGCGCATCTTTATTTACATTCTGTTGATGGGCGGTTCTTATTTCGGATCAGTGCGCATGTTTATTTACCTTGTGTTGATGTGCGGTTCTTATTTCGGATCAGTGCGCATGTTTATTTACCTTGCGTCGATGCGCGATTCTTATTCCAGACCAATACGCATGTTGTACTTGCGTTGATGAGCGGTACTTATTTTGCACAAGTGCACAAGTTTCCATAGGTTGCCTTGATGCGCGGTTCGCATTTGGGACCAGTTTGCATGTTTATTTAACTTGCGTTGATGCACGGTGCTTATTTTGGACGTATGCCTATGTTTATTTAACTTGCGTTGGTGAGCAGTTCGAATTTCGGATCATTACGCATGTTTATTTAACTTGCGTTAATGCGCGGTTCGAATTTCGGACCAGTGCGCATGTTTATTTAACTTGTGTTGATGCGCAGTGCTTATGTTGGACCACTGCAAATGTTTATTTAACTTGCGTTGGGGCGTAGTTCGAATTTCGGAGAAGTGCGCATGTTTATTTAACTTGCGTTGATGCGCGGTGCTTATTGTAGACCAGTGCAAATGTTTATTTAACTTACGTTGGCGCGTGGTTCGCATTTCGAACCACTGCGTATGTTTATTTAACGTGCGTCGATGCGCGGTTCTTATTTCAGGCCAATGCGCATATTTCTTTAATTTGAGTTGATGCGCGGTTCTTATTCTGGACCAGTGCGCATGTTTATTTAAGTTGCGTTGATGCGCAGTTCTTATTTTGAATAGTGCGCATGTTATTTAAGTTGCGTTAATGGGCAGTTCGCATTTCGAAATAGTGCGCATGTTTATTTAACTTGCGTTGATGCAAGGTGCTTATTTTGGTACAGTGTGCTTGCTTATTTAGCTTGTGTTGCTGTGCGGTTTGCATTTCGGACCAGCATGTTTTTTTTAAACTTGTGTTGATGCGTGGTTCACATTTTGGACCATTGCACATATTTGTTTAACTTGTGTTGATGATCGGTATTTATTTTGGACCGGTGCAAATGTTTATTTAACTTACGCTTATGTGCGGTTCGCAATTCGGACCAGTGTGCATGTTTATTTAATTTGCGTTGATATCCGGTTCGCATTTCGGACCAGTATACCTGTTTCTTTAGGTTGCGTTGATGCGCAGTTCGCATTTTGGGACAAGTGAGCAGGTTCATTTAACTTGCGTTGACGCGCGATTTGCGTTTCGGACCAGAACGCATGTTTATTTGAGTCCCGTCGATGCCCGACTCTTATGTCTATTCAACTTGCGTCGATTCATGGTTCTTTCTTCGGACCACTGCGCATGTTTATTTAACTTGCGTTGATGCGCGGTTCTCATTTCAGACCACTGCGCATGTCTATTCAACTTGCATCGATGCGTGGTTCTTTTTTTCGGACAAATGCGCATATTTGTTTAACTTGCGTTGATGTGCGGTGCTTATTTTGGACCGGATCGCATGTTTATTTAACTTCCGTCGATGCGCGGATCGCATTTCAGGCCATTGCCCATGTTTATTTAACTTGTGTTGATGCGTGGTTCTTATTTCAGACCAGTGCGCATATTTATTTAACTTGCGTTGATGCGCGGTTCGCATTTCGGACCACTGGCCATGTTTATTTAATTTTCCTCGATGTGCCGTTCGCGTTTCGGACCAGTGCGCATGTTTCTTTAGGCTGCGTTGATGCGCGGTTCGCATTTCAGACCACTGCGCATGTCTATTCAACTTACGTCGAAGCGTAGTTCTTTTTTTCGGACCAGTGCGCATGTTTATTTAACCTGCGTTGATGCGCGGTGCTTATTTTGGACCAGTCCACATCTTTATTTATCTTCCGTCGATGCGCAGTTCACATTTCGGACCAATGCGCATGTTTATTTAACTTGCATCGATGCGGAGTACTTAATTTGGACTACTGCGAAGGTCTATTTAACTTGCGTCGATGTGCAGTTGTTAAATTTGACTACTGCGCAAGTTCATTTAACTTGCGTTTATGCGCTGTAGGAGGAGATTCATTTAATTTTTTTTTCAAAAATTCCGAAAAAATCCAAAAGTTTTCCAATTCACTCAAAAAGCACAAGCCGTATGCATGACCCCCTAGAGACGGCTCATATCGAAAATAAATGAAATCTGATAAAAACTGTAGGAGGAAATGCATTTTGAATTTTTTTCTTCAAAAATTCTCTCATCGACTGAAAAGACAGGCCATATTTACGACACCCTAAGCATGCCTCAGCCACAAAATAAATGATGTTTGATCAAAACTGCAGGAAAAAATGCATTTTGAGGTATTTTCATCAAAAATTCCCCCCGAAATCAAAAATTCCCAAGTCGAGTGAAATAGCACAAGCCGTATGCGAGACGTACCTAAGGATGCCTCATAGCAAAAAAATAACTGAAATCGGATAAAAACTGTAGGAGGAAATGCATTTTGAAGTTTTTCTTCAAAAACTCCCAAAAAATACATAAATTGTCGGATCGACTAAAAAGCGCAAGTCGTATTCTCAACCCCTTAGGGATGCCTCAAAAAAAAAAAAAAAAAAAAAAAAAAAAAAAAAAAAAAACCGTAGGGAGAAATGCATTTTGAAGTTTTTTTCTTCAAAAACTCCCTAAAAATAAAAAAATTGCCCGATCGACTAAAAAGCACAAGCCGTATCCACTCACACCAAAAATAAATGACATCGAATCAAAATTGTATGGGTAGATGCATTTTGAATTATTTTCGAAATTTTTGGTTCAAAAATTCCCCAAAAATACAAACTAAAAAAGCACAAGCCGTATGCACGACCCTTTAGGGGTGCGTCATGCCTAAAATAAATGAAATCGGGTCAAAAATTTAAGAGGAGATACATTTTAAAATTTCTTTAACAATTCGCCAAAAATTCAAAAATCACCCGATCGACTAAAAAAGCACAAGCCGTATGCACGACCGCTTAGGAAATCCTCACACCAAAAATAAATGACATCGAATACAGATTGTAGGAGTAGATGCCTTTTTTTTCAAAATTTTTGCTTAAAAAAATCCCAAAAAATACAAAAATTGTCCGATCGACTAAAAAAGCACAAGCCGTATGCACGACACTTTAGGGGTGCCTCACGCCAAAAATAAATGAAATCGGGTAAAAAATGTAGGAGGAGATACATTTTTAATTTTTTTCTTGAAAAATTCGCCAAAAATTCAAAAATCACCCGATCAACTAGAAAAGCACAAGCCGTATACACGACCCCTTAGGGACGCCTCACACCAAAAATAAATGACATCGGATTAAAATTGTAGGATGTGATGCATTTTGAAACAAAGTTTACAGCGAACTAACTAACTAACTAACGAACGCCACCCGCAAACCGATAGGAATACCCCAGCTGACGTGTAACGTAAGCTGGGGTAATAAACAACTAACTAACTAACTAATGGACGCCACCCGCAGACCGATAGGAATACCCCAGCAAAGTAGATTGGGTTAAAAAACCACTTCAAGAATTATGTAAAATGCATTTAATTCGAATTTGGAAGCTACCCGAAAAGGGATGTTGGAGAGGTTGGGTTTTGGCGGTTCACGTATATACCGACATTTGCACAAATCTGCAATTTTTTTTAAATTCCACCATTTCGCCATTTTTTTTGTCATTTGCGAAAAAACGTCCAGGTGGAGAAGCACCTTAGAAACTTTCGTTTAAAATTTTATAACTATTTGAGAAAGACTGAGAGAAAGGAATGGTTTGACAATTCAGTAATTTACTACCATTTATTCCAGTTTTTGCCAAACTTCAAAGTTCCGCCATTTCGGTACATTTTGGCGAACCGCGAAAAAAAATAATAACCTGGAAGACGAACCCCTGGGGAACATCCCTGCATAACATCTAAACGATTGGAGTAAAACTGTAGGAGGAGTAGCATTTTAAAAATGGGTCAAAACGGGCACAAAAAGTGCCGCCATTTTGTCAGTTTTTCGTCAATCGTCAAAAAAAAAGGAATAGCCAGGTGGTGGGCCCACCCAGGGAACATTCCTGCGCAATATCAAAACGATTGGAGCAAAACGTTTGGAGGGGTAGCATTTCAAACAAAAAGTTTAACATACGCACATACATTCAAGCCCCCTATAGTGATACGACTAACCAAGTCCGATAATCCGCAGGAAGAGACCGAGCAAGGAAGGACTCGTATTTAATTACACAGCGGACTGATTAAAGCCCAGGCGTTTTGAAAATCTGGTGTGAAAATTTCTATAATTTCGCTATTCCACTACCTGTTTTCGTGCGTCGCTTTAAACATAAGAGCTTGGTGGGTTACGACTAACGAAGTGATTTGAATGATATTGTGTCTCGATAAATCTGGAAAGGTTTAAAAATCTTGATATGCCACTTTTCATGCCAAGGCCGCTTTTCCATTACTTCTTTCACAGATCGCCAAAAAGTAATTATTAGAGAGACTCAGAGGATTATTCAAGGCATTTTATTGAGGCGATCATGACACGATGAGATCTGTAAAATACTTAGTAGATACTCTAGTAAATAAGTACTCTAGTAGATACTCTGGAGTATAGCACTTTTCCAATAGTACCCTGAATGTCTGTAGGGTTTTAAAACTTAACGCAATAAGTTCACCCAAACATTTGATAAATTTAACAAATAAGCCTGCACTATTAATGTACAAGACTTTTTGTAACAGATGAATATTTCACAAGTGTATGAATGTTATTTTTTTAATTACAATTAGGTGCTTTTGAAAAGCTGTGGTTTGACTTTGAACTTAATTTTCCAAATAAATAATGTTCAATTCGTCAAATTGGAGAAATAAAAAATGCTTTTGATCACCGACCAAGACTACCTGCATGCAAAATTTCCACCACATTTAACAAAATTTTGGTCGCTTCGCCAAATTGGCGAGCTGCGAAAATATAATAAATAAATGGGAAGTTGTCCCCCTAAATGGACCGCATCTCCACAAAATTTTGCTGCAATCCGATTAAAACGTAAACAGCACTGGTAGAAAACAAATGTTTACAGAAAGACGGACATCCGGACGGCAGAGTCCACACTATGGACACAACCCATTTGGAGAAAAGCTATCTGGGCCTAAATAAGAATGTATGAATCCAATATATCTGCCATATAACCACGAGGGTAATACCCCGGGTTTCTAAAAATAAACTTGCATTTTTTTATCTCTCAAGATTCATTCGTGAAAAGACAGGCCATATTCACGACACCCTAAGCATGCCTCAGCCACAAAATAAATGATGTTTGATCAAAACTGCAGGAAAAAATGCATTTTGAGGTATTTTCATCAAAAATTCCCCCCGAAATCAAAAATTCCCAAGTCGAGTCAAATAGCACAAGCCGTATGCGAGACCTACCTAAGGATGCCTCATAGCAAAAAAATAAATGAAATCGGATGTAAAACTGTAGGAGGAAATGCAGTTTTTCTTCAAAAACTCCCAAAAAATACAGAAATTGTCGGCTCGAGTAAAAAGCGCAAGTCATATTCTCAACCCCTTAGGGATGCCTCAAAAAAAAAAAAAAAAAAAAAAAAAAAAAAAAACTGTTGGGGGAAATGCATTTTGAAGTTTTTTTCTTCAAAAACTCCCTAAAAATACAAAAATTGCCCGATCGACTAAAAAGCACAAGCCGTATCCACTCACACCAAAAATAAATGACATCGAATCAAAATTGTAAGGGTAGATGCATTTTGAATTATTTTCGAAATTTTTGCTTCAAAAATTCCCTAAAAATACAAACTGAACAAGACTGTCAAGTGACAGTGGCCCAGTTGAGGATTCAGTCTTGTGCCTCTTGGAAAATGGTAAGACAGTCTGATCTGGTTGAATGTTTTTTTCATATCAAATTATGCTGAAATTATGAAAATTTCTGAATATTGTAATAAAGGGGAAAAATACAGACACAGGAATTTTACTGCAATTTGTTATCAAATTCAAACAGAAGTCAGATGTAAAAATTAAAATAACGTCCTTTCTTTTATTACTTATCTTGGGCCTTGTTTCAAGTGAGTATAAAAATGTGCATACAGTTTTGGAACATCCTATCCAGAACACGGTACGATAGTTGTCAAATAAAAATATATATGTAAAAACAGGAATTTTTCTCCAATTTGTTTTTGATATCAAAGAGAAGTAGAACTCTAAATTTAAATAACGTCCTTTCTTATATGCACTTATCTCGAGCCTTTTGTTGCATACGATTACTTAAACGTGGATTCCTATCCAGGGTGGTACTAGGCCAGCGTTTAATTAAAAATCGATAAATGATCGGGTGAGGTATATCCAGACCCTGGATAGTCTACCCTGACAGGCGTACTTCAAATGCCCTGGTAAACTTCAAAGCGGGGGGGTTCGTCAAAAATATGTGGACCCTAATTAATTCTAATTTGCGTGGTAAAAATGAAAAAGAGGCTATCGACCACCCGAAAAATATCACATTTATCACATTGTCGGGTCATATAATTGCTTCCTGCACCTTTAAAATTAAAAATTACAACTTTCTTGCATTATGCTCAATATTACCTATTACCGACCACCCGAAATATATCATATTTATCATATTTTCGGGTAATACAAATGATTCCTGCACTTTTAAATCGAAAATTACAATTTTCTTACATTATCGCCCAATGTTCCCTATTATCGCCCACCCGAAAAATATCACATCTATCATATTTTCGGGTCATAGAATTGACCAAGCGGGGGGTTCGTCAAAAATATGTGGACCCTA
The DNA here is from genome assembly GCA_949752745.1 of Protula sp. h YS-2021. Lineage (NCBI taxonomy): Eukaryota > Metazoa > Annelida > Polychaeta > Sabellida > Serpulidae > Protula > Protula sp. h YS-2021. The sequence continues at coordinate 42,938,000 of OX457030.1, read as the reverse complement.
ATTAATTCTAATTTGCGTGGGAAAAATGAAAAAGAGGCTCTCGACCACCCGAAAAATATCACATTTATCACATTGTCGGGTCATATAATTGCTTCCTGCAACTTTAAAATTAAAAATTACAACTTTCTTGCAGTATCGCCCAATATTCCCTATTATCGACCATCCGAAAAATATCATATTATTCATCTTTTCGGGTCACAGAATTGATTCTTGCACTTTTAAATCGAAAATTACAATTTTCTTACATTATCGCCCAATGTTCCCTATTATCGCCCACCCGAAAAATATCATATTTATCATATTTTCGGGACATAGAATTGATCCCTGCACTTTTAAAGCGAAAATTACAACTTTCTTGCATTATCGCCCAATATTCCCTATTATCGCCCATCCGAAAAATATCATATTTATCATATTTTTGGGTCATAGAATTGATTCCTGCACTTTTAAAGCGAAAATTACAACTTTCTTGCTTTATCGCCCAATATTCCCTGCTATCGCCCACACGAAAAATATCATATTTTCGGGTCACAGAATTGATTCCTGCACTTTTAAAGCGAAAATTACAACTTTCTTGCTTTATCACCCAATGTTCCCTATTATCGCCCACTTGAAAATATCATAGAAATGACCGACCGACAACAAACTTACTGAAAAGTCCAACCAGAAGTACTTGCATGTAACATATTGTGCCCCTCTGCAAATTGAAACTTTGCTTTTTTAAGAAGAAAAATGGAAATTTCCAATTTTTTAAAAGCTGCAAACTTCGAAGCTCAGTAGATTCAAAAATAAGGAGAAATTCAAAAATCGAAAAAAGTACTTTTTCACCCCTTACTTCTAGTTTCTTCATAACAAATTTCGTAATCTTCCGATGAAAAATGAGGGACTAGATAGATTTTTTCGTATTTTGCCCAAATTGGCAATAAAATCGCCAAAAATGGTTTAAACCAAAAAATAAAAACAATTTCCTTATGCAGTAAAGGGTTAGGAACTCGTGTTTAAAATTTGGTAAGAATCGGATAAAAAATAAAAAAGTTATTCCACTTTTAACGGTCGCGGGACGGACAGACGGACGGACAGACGACGGACGGACAGACACTTGCCCCCATCTGTATAGCCCTGTTGGCTGAAAAGCCAACTGGGCTAAAAAGCACAAGCCGTATGCACGACCCTTTAGGGGTGCCTCATGCCAAAAATAAATGACATCGGGTCAAAAATTTAAGAGGAGATACATTTTAAAATTTCTTTAAAAATTCGCCAAAAATTCAAAAATCACCCGATCGACTAAAAAAGCACAAGCCGTATGCACGACCGCTTAGGAAATCCTCACACCAAAAATAAATGATATCGAATCAAAATTGTAGGAGAAGATGCATTTTTTTCAAAATTTTCGCTTAAAAAAATCCCCAAAAATACAAAAATTATCCGATCGACTAAAAAGCACAAGCCGTATGCACGACCCTTCAGGGGTGCCTCATGCCAAAAATAAATGAAATCGGGTCAAAAATGTAGGAGGAGATACATTTTTAATTTTTTTCTTTAAAAATTCGCCAAAAATTCAAAAATCACCCAATCAACTAGACAAGCACAAGCCGTATGCACGACCCCTTAGGGATGCCTCACACCAAAAATAAATGACATCGGATTAAAATTGTAGGAGGAGATGCATTTTGAAACAAAGTTTACAGCGAACTAACTAACTAACTAACTAACTAACGGACGCCACCCGCAAACCGATAGAAATACCCCAGCTGACGTGTAACGTAAGCTGGGGTAATAGACAACTAACTAGCTAACTAACTAACTAACTAATGGACGCCACCCGCAGACCGATAGGAATACCTCAGCAAATTAGATTGGGTTAAAAAACCACTTCAAGAATTATGTAAAATGCATTTAATTCGAATTTGGAAGCTACCCGAAAAGGGATGTTGGAGAGGTTGGGTTTTGGCGGTTCACGTATATACCGACATTTGCACAAATCTGCAATTTTTTTTAAATTCCACCATTTCGCCATTTTTTTTGTCATTTGCGAAAAAACGTCCAGGTGGAGAAGCACCTTAGAAACTTTCGTTTAAAATTTTATAACTATTTGAGAAAGACTGAGAGAAAGGAATGGTTTGACAATTCAGTAATTTACTACCATTTATTCCAGTTTTTGCCAAACTTCAAAGTTCCGCCATTTCGGTACATTTTGGCGAACCGCGAAAAAAAATAATAACCTGGAAGACGAACCCCTGGGGAACATCCCTGCATAACATCTAAACGATTGGAGTAAAACTGTAGGAGGAGTAGCATTTTAAAAATGGGTCAAAACGGGCACAAAAAGTGCCGCCATTTTGTCAGTTTTTCGTCAATCGTCAAAAAAAAAGGAATAGCCAGGTGGTGGGCCCACCCAGGGAACATTCCTGCGCAATATCAAAACGATTGGAGCAAAACGTTTGGAGGGGTAGCATTTCAAACAAAAAGTTTAACATACGCACATACATTCAAGCCCCCTATAGTGATACGACTAACCAAGTCCGATAATCCGCAGGAAGAGACCGAGCAAGGAAGGACTCGTATTTAATTACACAGCGGACTGATTAAAGCCCAGGCGTTTTGAAAATCTGGTGTGAAAATTTCTATAATTTCGCTATTCCACTACCTGTTTTCGTGCGTCGCTTTAAACATAAGAGCTTGGTGGGTTACGACTAACGAAGTGATTTGAATGATATTGTGTCTCGATAAATCTGGAAAGGTTTAAAAATCTTGATATGCCACTTTTCATGCCAAGGCCGCTTTTCCATTACTTCTTTCACAGATCGCCAAAAAGTAATTATTAGAGAGACTCAGAGGATTATTCAAGGCATTTTATTGAGGCGATCATGACACGATGAGATCTGTAAAATACTTAGTAGATACTCTAGTAAATAAGTACTCTAGTAGATACTCTGGAGTATAGCACTTTTCCAATAGTACCCTGAATGTCTGTAGGGTTTTAAAACTTAACGCAATAAGTTCACCCAAACATTTGATAAATTTAACAAATAAGCCTGCACTATTAATGTACAAGACTTTTTGTAACAGATGAATATTTCACAAGTGTATGAATGTTATTTTTTTAATTACAATTAGGTGCTTTTGAAAAGCTGTGGTTTGACTTTGAACTTAATTTTCCAAATAAATAATGTTCAATTCGTCAAATTGGAGAAATAAAAAATGCTTTTGATCACCGACCAAGACTACCTGCATGCAAAATTTCCACCACATTTAACAAAATTTTGGTCGCTTCGCCAAATTGGCGAGCTGCGAAAATATAATAAATAAATGGGAAGTTGTCCCCCTAAATGGACCGCATCTCCACAAAATTTTGCTGCAATCCGATTAAAACGTAAACAGCACTGGTAGAAAACAAATGTTTACAGAAAGACGGACATCCGGACGGCAGAGTCCACACTATGGACACAACCCATTTGGAGAAAAGCTATCTGGGCCTAAATAAGAATGTATGAATCCAATATATCTGCCATATAACCACGAGGGTAATACCCCGGGTTTCTAAAAATAAACTTGCATTTTTTTATCTCTCAAGATTCATTCGTGAAAAGACAGGCCATATTCACGACACCCTAAGCATGCCTCAGCCACAAAATAAATGATGTTTGATCAAAACTGCAGGAAAAAATGCATTTTGAGGTATTTTCATCAAAAATTCCCCCCGAAATCAAAAATTCCCAAGTCGAGTCAAATAGCACAAGCCGTATGCGAGACCTACCTAAGGATGCCTCATAGCAAAAAAATAAATGAAATCGGATGTAAAACTGTAGGAGGAAATGCAGTTTTTCTTCAAAAACTCCCAAAAAATACAGAAATTGTCGGCTCGAGTAAAAAGCGCAAGTCATATTCTCAACCCCTTAGGGATGCCTCAAAAAAAAAAAAAAAAAAAAAAAAAAAAAAAAACTGTTGGGGGAAATGCATTTTGAAGTTTTTTTCTTCAAAAACTCCCTAAAAATACAAAAATTGCCCGATCGACTAAAAAGCACAAGCCGTATCCACTCACACCAAAAATAAATGACATCGAATCAAAATTGTAAGGGTAGATGCATTTTGAATTATTTTCGAAATTTTTGCTTCAAAAATTCCCTAAAAATACAAACTGAACAAGACTGTCAAGTGACAGTGGCCCAGTTGAGGATTCAGTCTTGTGCCTCTTGGAAAATGGTAAGACAGTCTGATCTGGTTGAATGTTTTTTTCATATCAAATTATGCTGAAATTATGAAAATTTCTGAATATTGTAATAAAGGGGAAAAATACAGACACAGGAATTTTACTGCAATTTGTTATCAAATTCAAACAGAAGTCAGATGTAAAAATTAAAATAACGTCCTTTCTTTTATTACTTATCTTGGGCCTTGTTTCAAGTGAGTATAAAAATGTGCATACAGTTTTGGAACATCCTATCCAGAACACGGTACGATAGTTGTCAAATAAAAATATATATGTAAAAACAGGAATTTTTCTCCAATTTGTTTTTGATATCAAAGAGAAGTAGAACTCTAAATTTAAATAACGTCCTTTCTTATATGCACTTATCTCGAGCCTTTTGTTGCATACGATTACTTAAACGTGGATTCCTATCCAGGGTGGTACTAGGCCAGCGTTTAATTAAAAATCGATAAATGATCGGGTGAGGTATATCCAGACCCTGGATAGTCTACCCTGACAGGCGTACTTCAAATGCCCTGGTAAACTTCAAAGCGGGGGGGTTCGTCAAAAATATGTGGACCCTAATTAATTCTAATTTGCGTGGTAAAAATGAAAAAGAGGCTATCGACCACCCGAAAAATATCACATTTATCACATTGTCGGGTCATATAATTGCTTCCTGCACCTTTAAAATTAAAAATTACAACTTTCTTGCATTATGCTCAATATTACCTATTACCGACCACCCGAAATATATCATATTTATCATATTTTCGGGTAATACAAATGATTCCTGCACTTTTAAATCGAAAATTACAATTTTCTTACATTATCGCCCAATGTTCCCTATTATCGCCCACCCGAAAAATATCACATCTATCATATTTTCGGGTCATAGAATTGACCAAGCGGGGGGTTCGTCAAAAATATGTGGACCCTAATTAATTCTAATTTGCGTGGGAAAAATGAAAAAGAGGCTCTCGACCACCCGAAAAATATCACATTTATCACATTGTCGGGTCATATAATTGCTTCCTGCAACTTTAAAATTAAAAATTACAACTTTCTTGCAGTATCGCCCAATATTCCCTATTATCGACCATCCGAAAAATATCATATTATTCATCTTTTCGGGTCACAGAATTGATTCTTGCACTTTTAAATCGAAAATTACAATTTTCTTACATTATCGCCCAATGTTCCCTATTATCGCCCACCCGAAAAATATCATATTTATCATATTTTCGGGACATAGAATTGATCCCTGCACTTTTAAAGCGAAAATTACAACTTTCTTGCATTATCGCCCAATATTCCCTATTATCGCCCATCCGAAAAATATCATATTTATCATATTTTTGGGTCATAGAATTGATTCCTGCACTTTTAAAGCGAAAATGACAACTTTCTTGCTTTATCGCCCAATATTCCCTGCTATCGCCCACACGAAAAATATCATATTTTCGGGTCACAGAATTGATTCCTGCACTTTTAAAGCGAAAATTACAACTTTCTTGCTTTATCACCCAATGTTCCCTATTATCGCCCACTTGAAAATATCATAGAAATGACCGACCGACAACAAACTTACTGAAAAGTCCAACCAGAAGTACTTGCATGTAACATATTGTGCCCCTCTGCAAATTGAAACTTTGCTTTTTTAAGAAGAAAAATGGAAATTTCCAATTTTTTAAAAGCTGCAAACTTCGAAGCTCAGTAGATTCAAAAATAAGGAGAAATTCAAAAATCGAAAAAAGTACTTTTTCACCCCTTACTTCTAGTTTCTTCATAACAAATTTCGTAATCTTCCGATGAAAAATGAGGGACTAGATAGATTTTTTCGTATTTTGCCCAAATTGGCAATAAAATCGCCAAAAATGGTTTAAACCAAAAAATAAAAACAATTTCCTTATGCAGTAAAGGGTTAGGAACTCGTGTTTAAAATTTGGTAAGAATCGGATAAAAAATAAAAAAGTTATTCCACTTTTAACGGTCGCGGGACGGACAGACGGACGGACAGACACTTGCCCCCATCTGTATAGCCCTGTTGGCTGAAAAGCCAACTGGGCTAAAAAGCACAAGCCGTATGCACGACCCTTTAGGGGTGCCTCATGCCAAAAATAAATGACATCGGGTCAAAAATTTAAGAGGAGATACATTTTAAAATTTCTTTAAAAATTCGCCAAAAATTCAAAAATCACCCGATCGACTAAAAAAGCACAAGCCGTATGCACGACCGCTTAGGAAATCCTCACACCAAAAATAAATGATATCGAATCAAAATTGTAGGAGAAGATGCATTTTTTTCAAAATTTTCGCTTAAAAAAATCCCCAAAAATACAAAAATTATCCGATCGACTAAAAAGCACAAGCCGTATGCACGACCCTTCAGGGGTGCCTCATGCCAAAAATAAATGAAATCGGGTCAAAAATGTAGGAGGAGATACATTTTTAATTTTTTTCTTTAAAAATTCGCCAAAAATTCAAAAATCACCCAATCAACTAGACAAGCACAAGCCGTATGCACGACCCCTTAGGGATGCCTCACACCAAAAATAAATGACATCGGATTAAAATTGTAGGAGGAGATGCATTTTGAAACAAAGTTTACAGCGAACTAACTAACTAACTAACGAACTAACGGACGCCACCCGCAAACCGATAGAAATACCCCAGCTGACGTGTAACGTAAGCTGGGGTAATAGACAACTAACTAGCTAACTAACTAACTAACTAATGGACGCCACCCGCAGACCGATAGGAATACCTCAGCAAATTAGATTGGGTTAAAAAACCACTTCAAGAATTATGTAAAATGCATTTAATTCGAATTTGGAAGCTACCCGAAAAGGGATGTTGGAGAGGTTGGGTTTTGGCGGTTCACGTATATACCGACATTTGCAATTTTTTTTAAATTCCACCATTTCACCATTTTTTTTGTCATTTGCGAAAAAACGTCCAGGTGGAGAAGCACCTTAGAAACTTTCGTTTAAAATTTTATAACTATTTGAGAAAGACTGAGAAATGAATGGTTTGACAATTCAGTAATTTACTACCATTTATTCCAGTTTTTGCCAAACTTCAAAGTTCCGCCATTTCGGTACATTTTGGCGAACAGCGAAAAAAAATAATAACCTGGAAGACGAACCCCTGGGGAACATCCCTGCATAACATCTAAACGATTGGAGTAAAACTGTAGGAGGAGTACCATTTTGAAAATGGGTCAAAACGGGCACAAAAAGTGCCGCCATTTTGTCAGTTTTTCGTCAATCGTCAAAAAAAAAGGAATAGCCAGGTGGTGGGCCCACCCAGGGAACATTCCTGCGCAATATCAAAACGATTGGAGCAAAACGTTTGGAGGGGTAGCATTTCAAACAAAAAGTTTAACATACGCACATACATTCAAGCCCCCTATAGTGATACGACTAACCAAGTCCGATAATCCGCAGGAAGAGACCGAGCAAGGAAGGACTCGTATTTAATTACACAGCGGACTGATTAAAGCCCAGGCGTTTTGAAAATCTGGTGTGAAAATTTCTAAAATTTCGCTATTCCACTACCTGTTTTCGTGCGTCGCTTTAAACATAAGAGCTTGGTGGGTTACGACTAACGAAGTGATTTGAATGATATTGTGTCTCGATAAATCTGGAAAGGTTTAAAAATCTTGATATGCCACTTTTCATGCCAAGGCCGCTTTTCCATTACTTCTTTCACAGATCGCCAAAAAGTAATTATTAGAGAGACTCAGAGGATTATTCAAGGCATTTTATTGAGGCGATCATGACACGATGAGATCTGTAAAATACTTAGTAGATACTCTAGTAAATAAGTACTCTAGTAGATACTCTGGAGTATAGCACTTTTCCAATAGTACCCTGAATGTCTGTAGGGTTTTAAAACTTAACGCAATAAGTTCACCCAAACATTTGATAAATTTAACAAATAAGCCTGCACTATTAATGTACAAGACTTTTTGTAACAGATGAATATTTCACAAGTGTATGAATGTTATTTTTTTAATTACAATTAGGTGCTTTTGAAAAGCTGTGGTTTGACTTTGAACTTAATTTTCCAAATAAATAATGTTCAATTCGTCAAATTGGAGAAATAAAAAATGCTTTTGATCACCGACCAAGACTACCTGCATGCAAAATTTCCACCACATTTAACAAAATTTTGGTCGCTTCGCCAAATTGGCGAGCTGCGAAAATACAATAAATAAATGGGAAGTTGTCCCCCTGCATTTCCACAAAATTTTGCTGCAATCCGATTAAAACGTAAACAGCACTGGTAGAAAACAAATGTTTACAGAAAGACGGACATCCGGACGGCAGAGCCCACACTATGGACACAACTCATGTCAATACACACAGTTTCCCAGAGCTCCATTTCTTGACATATGTAAACACTTGGCATCTGTAAGCTGACGTCAGACAAATCCAGATGACCTTCAAAATCGCCTGCAGAACAAACTTCAACACACGGGCAATGAAAGCGCTTTCTATCTAATGCCTGTGCAAATATCCAGCTTCAATTGTTTTTCCTGCTGTGCTCAAAATCTGCAAAATAAAATGTAATAAATGTATGAAATCACTTGAAACGTTTACATTGGGTCAAAAACAAAACTATCTTCCGGGGGCGGGGTGGGAGGGGGGGGACGGGGTGTGCTTTCCGCCACCAGTCGAAAAGGCGTTTTTTTTTTCGTGAGAGTTTACACCAAAAACATATTTAATTCACACTTCAATCACAGGATAGCGTGACTGGATTGCAGACGCTGCATCACTTTGTTGTCCGTCGTGTCGTTGATGAGGTGCGGGTGCGGTTTGGGGCACCTGCTGGTAAGGCCCTCGTGTTGGTCGTCCAGTGGGTGGACGTGCAACTTGATGCCAACCAGTATCACCTGCAACACAGGATCAAGCTTTCGATTAATCTTGAAGACAATTTACTCTGTCAGAGTGGTAAGAACGTGAGTTGACAATGCACCTTCGCAAGGCTCATCACAGACTCATACTCGGCAAGATACGAAAATAAGGTAGGGATTATCAAGCACAGCCTTTGTCAAGTCTTTATATAAATTTCACATTTTTTCAAATTTGGAAAACTTCCTCAGCCGATCAGGCAAATAATACAATTCAGCTATAATAGTAAAATGCGACAATACACGCAGCAGCACACCAGCCAATCATCCTTGTCGATGGAAACACAGCTCATACAGGTGGGACCTGCCACAGAACACCAGCCAATCATCCTTGTCCATGGCCACACAGCTCATAGAGGTGGGACCTGCAGCAGAACACCAGCCAATCATCTTGTCCACGGCCACACAGCTCATAGAGGTGGGGCCTGCAGCAGAACACCAGTCAATCATCTTGTCCACGGCCACACAGCCCACAGAGGCCGGGGACGCCACAGAACAGCAACCAATCAACACCCCCTCTTCGTCACACATTTCTGTAACACACTCAAAAACTATGAATACAATGCATATTTATCGCTGCTTAACCTTTTTTTTAGGTTTGCTTTTTTCAGATCAAGATTTGGTATGTTTTTTATTTATTGATTATTATTATTTGAAAAATAATTATTTCAACAGAACAAAAAAAATGGAAAGTCGAAAATTTAGTTTTTCTGACACAACCCAATTAGGTACATTTTATTGTTTTCAGCATGTTTTAGTTATGAAAGGTGCAGAAAAACCACCGAAATTTCAATATTTCTGTGTGCGAAATACACAGACTGTAAACACTACTCTTCTCCCAGGTGGGCACAGTGAGCCAACGCAATAAAACCACCTTTGTCTCACCGACTGTTCCATTACTTTATTGATCTAAGCAGGAATCAGTAACAGACAGGCCACACAAATGAAAAAAAACAACACTATTGTGATTACATAGAACATGAATCACAAAATATTTCATAATTTTCCTTCTTTCGACGAAAATTCTGTAACAAAATGTACTGAAATTTTCGCTCAATCACTTCGTCAGTCCTTTAACTGCAACAAATCTGCATTGATATCGGTACTTTTTCACTACAATTTTGGGTAATATTAGATTCTCGATCAAATTACACAGTCACTTTTTTACTGACAAATTCCTATTTGCCGACATCCTCCCTCACCCCGCGACGCACTGATACAGCCTGCATTTATTCATGTTTTTATACATCAAATTATATCCTATATCATAAAGCTGTTCTATATTTAAAATAGTGCTGTCAGTCATACACCTAAAGATTGGCGAAGACGCAGAGCACTGAGGAGATATCAGTTCGAGAAGCTGAGACCCCACGTCGATGTTCCTGACCGCTGTCGTAATCTGCTGATCTTATCGTTACTGCTGTCACACCTCCGCACTTTATAATGCTACCGATAACGCTCAGTGTTGAAATACAAAACTGAACTGATTTCAGTTTAAGCAGCCTTCTGTTTCGGGACTGGTGACTTGTACAGTGGGCCCAGCAGCGTCGCATCCGCCTCTAGCAGCGTCAGATCTGTTGGCGCGCCCAGAAATCGCGATGACAGCTCCACATCGTGTAGTCTTAATCTCACCCATGTACCTTCCATGTAGCGAGACCTGTAAAACAATACAAATGAAGGTCATTCTCCTCTCACAACAACTGGTTTTAGTCACATACTAAAATCTGGTAGCTGAAAACTGGCGACATCAAGGGAATATGAAGCTGAAAAGTACACGACTCTGTCTTGTGCACAAAAGGGCCGGTGCGTGGGGTGTAATTGATAGGTAACTATTACTTTTGAAAAATAATTATTTCAACAGAACAAACAAACACAAAAAATGGAAATCAGGAAAATTAGTTTTTCTGACAACCCAGTTAGGTACATTTTATGTTTCTGCATGTTTAAGTTAAGAAAGGTGCAGAAAAAACCACCGAATTTTCAATATTTTTTTCTGTGCGAAATACACAGACTGTAAACACTGCTCGTCTTTCAGGTGGGCAAGGTGAGCAAACGCAATAAAACCACCTTTGTCTCACCGACTGTTCCATTACTTTATTGATCTAAGCAGGAGTCAGTAACGGACAGGCCATAGAGGTGGAAAAAACAACACTGTACTGTGATTACGTAGAACAATGAAGCACAAAGTATTTCATAATTTTCCTTGTTTCGACGAAAATTCTGTAACAAAATGTACTGAAATTTTCCCTCAATCACTTCGTCAGTCCTTGAACTGCAATAAATCTGCATTGATATCGGCACTTATTCACTACAATTTTCCGTAATATTAGATTCTCGATCAAATTACGCAGTCACTTTTTTACTGACAAATTCCTATTTGCCGACATCATCCCTCTCCCCCTCCCCCCACCCCCGAGGCACAGATACAAACAGCCTGTATTTATTCATGTTTTTATACATCTAGTTATACCTGATATCATAACACTGTTCTAGATTTAAAATACTGCTGTTAGTCATACACTTAAAGATGGGCGACAGACGCAGAGCACTGAGGAGATATCAGCTCGAGAAACCAAACGTCGATGTTCCTGACTGCTGTCGTAATCTGATCTTCCTGACCGCTGTCTCTGGACTTTCGACCAGCTGCGCGGTCCGCGCAGAGTCGTTTAAGCTGTTGCAATTGCGCGTATTCGCGACGAACTCTCTTCCGTGCTGGGCCTCCGCAGGCGTCTTTTTCGATAACAGTGGCGACTGTAGATTCCTCCCGTTTAAGTGCAGAGTGGTAATCGCCCAGATCGAGGGGTGCTTGCAGGCGAAAAGGTGGAAAAACCGATTATTCCAGCCCGCAGACATGTTCGTTCTTGACTCATTGTTTAAAGTTGCCTGATGAACGTTCCATCCCTTCGGGGAAACCTCGGCGGAACTCTTGTCACGTTGATACATTGTGTTGCACATTGCGACGCCGGCGATAAGTGCCTTCGATGTACGTGTGAGCCAAATAGGCAAGCAAGCCGTTTGCCTCCTCTGGCACTATCTCGCGGAGACAAGCTAAACCTTCCCCAGTTCCCCTTACATATTATACACATGAACGTTCATTATGATAGATAAGTATGTCCATAGTGTGGGTTGTGCCCACACTATGGGCATAGCCCATTTGGAGAAAGGCCACGTGGACTTAAAAAGAATGTATGAATCCACTATATTTGCCGTATAACCACGAGGGCAATACCCTTGACCGGGCTTCTAAAAATAAACTTAAATTTTCTTATCTTCTCAAAATTCATTGCGCCTCTCGAAAGTCTACAAATAATTTTTCAAATCTCACTATTATTCTCTAAGACACATTTTTCAAATATTTTATGGCTGTGTACAAAGGCACCATTCACTGCCGCAGCTACATAACATAGCCATGAAATGGTAACCGCAAACTTAAACACTACCATGGATCGACAGTCGGCAGGGTCATTGTCTTTCTTTCTAAAAATTAGCACGAAAAGTTACAATACACCAAAAGCCCGCACTGAAAGATATCAGTGGCATAAAACAGGCCAGGCATTAAAATAAAGACGATTCAACTTGATCAAACACATCATTTTCATACATTTATTCATTTATACAAATCGACCTTTGACTTTTTTCAATACACACAGTTTCCTAGAGCTCCAAAAACATATTAATTCACACTTCAATCACAGGATAGATTGACTGCATTGCAGTCTCTGCTTCACTTTGTTGTCCTTCGTGTCGTTGATGAAGTGCGGGTGGGGATTGGGGCACCTGCTGGTGTGGCCCACGTGTCGATCGTCCAGTGGTGCACGTGCAAACTTGATGCCTGCCAGTATCACCTGCAACACAGGTTCAAGCTTTCGATTAATCTTGAAGACAATTTACTCTGTCAGAGTGGTAAGAACGTGAGTTGACAATTCACCTTCGCAAGGCTCATCACAGACTCATACTCGGCAAGATACGAAAATAAATGCATATTATTTGAACTCTTTAGAAGACAACTGCCAAAATAAAATTGAAGCCAGAACTGGATAGTAGTAAGGATTATCAAGCACAGCCTTTTCAAGTCTTTACATAAATTTAACATTTTGTTTCAAATTGGGAAAACTTCCTCAGCCGATCAGGCAAATAATACAATTCAGCTATAATAGTAATATACGGCAATACTTGCAGCAGAACACCAGTCAATCATCCTTGTCCACGTTCACACAACTCATAGAGCTGGGGCCTGCCGCAGAACATCAGCCAATCATCCTTGTCCACGGCTACACAACTCATGGAGCTGGGGTCTGCCGCAGAAAACCAGCCAATCATCCTTGTCCACGGCCACACAGCTCATAGAGGTGGGACCTGCAGCAGAACACCAGCCAATCATTCTTGTCCACGGCCGCACAGCTCATAGAGGTGGGACCTGCAGCAGAAAACCAGCCAATCATCCTTGGCCACGGTCATACAGCTCATAGAGGTGAGGCCTGCCACAGAACACCAGCCAATCATTCTTGCCCACGGCCACACAACTCGTAGAGGTGGGACCTGCAGCAGAACACCAGCAACCATCCTTGGTCACAGCCACACAGCTCATAGAGGTGGGGCCTGCAGCAGAAAACCAGCCAATCATTCTTGTCCACGGCCACACAGCTCATAGAGGTGAGACCTGCAGAACACCAGCCAATCATCCTTGGCCACGGTCATACAGCTCATAGAGGTGGGGCCTGCAGCAGAACACCAGCCAATCATCTTGTCCACGGCCACACAGCCCACACACAGAGGCTGGGCCCGCCACAGAACAGCAACCAATCAACACCCTCTCTTCGTCACACATTTCTGTAACACACTCAATAACTATGAATACAATTCATATTTTTTCGCTTTTTAACCTTTTTTTCAGGTTTGCTTCTTTTTCCGATCGAAATTTAGTATATTTTTTATTTATTGAGCATTATTATTTGAAAAATAATTATTTCAACAGAACAAAAAAAAATAAAAAAAATGGAAATTAGAAAATTGAGTTTTTCTGACAACCCAATTAGGTACATTTTATTGTTTCTGCATGTTTAAGTTAAGAAAGGTGCAGAAAAAAACCCACCGAATTTTAAATATTTTTGTGTGCGAAATACACAGACTGTAAACATTGCTCTTCTTCCAGGTGGGCACAGGGAGCCAACGCAATAAAACCACCTTTGTCTCACGGTATTTTCCATTACTTTATTGATCTGAGCAGGAATCAGTAACGGACAGGCCATACAGATGGAAAAACAACACTGTACTGTGATTACATAGAACATGAATCACACAATATTTCATAATTTTCCTTCTTTCGACGAAAATTCTGTAACAAAATGTACTGAAATTTTCCCTCAATCACTTCGTCAGTCCTTGAACTGCAATAAATCTGCTTTGATTTCGGCACTTTTTCACGACAATTTTGCGTAATATTAGATTCTCGATCAAATTACGCAGTCACTTTTTTACTGACAAATTCCTGTTTGCCGACATCCTCCCTCACCCCCCCCCCCCCCCATCCCCCGAGGCACAGATACAAAGAGCCTGCATTTATTCATGTTTTTATACACCCAGTTATATCTTATATCATAACACTGTTCTATATTTAAAATACTGCTGTCAGTCATACACCTAAAGATGGGCGACAGACGCAGAACACTGAGGAGATATCAGCTCGAGAAATTGAGGCCCCACGTCGATGTTCCTGACCGCTGTCGTAATCTGCTGATCTTCCTGACCGCTGTCGTAATCTGCTGATCTTATCGTTACTGCTGTCACACCTCCGCACTTTATAATGCTACCGATATCGCTCAGTGTTGAAATACAAAACTGCACTGATTTCAGTTGCATCCGCCTCCAGCAGCGTCAGATCTGTTGGTGCGCCCAGAAATCGCGATGACAGCTCCACATCGTGTAGTCTTAATCTCACCTATGTACCTTCCATGTAGCGAGACCTGTTAAACAATACAAATGAAGGTCATTCTCCTCTCACAACAACTGGTTTTAGTCACATACTAAAATCTGGTAGCTGGAAAATGGTGACATCAAGGGAATATGAAACTGAAAAGTGCATGACTCTGTCTTGTGCACAAAAGGGCCGGTGCGGGGGGTGTAATTGATAGACAACTATTACTTTTGAAAAATAATTATTTCAACAGAACAAACAAAAAAAAAAAAAAAATGGAAATCAGAAAAATTAGTTTTTCTGACAACCCAGTTATGTTAATTTTAAGTTTCTGCATGTTTAAGTAAAGAAAGGTGCAGAAAAAACCACCGAATTTTCAATATTATTGTGTGCGAAATACACAGACTGTAAACACTGCTCTTCTTCCAGGAGGGCACAGTGAGCCAACGCAATAAAACCACCTTTGTCTCACCGACTGTTCCATTACTTTATTGATCTAAGCAGGAGTCAGTAACGGACAGGCCATACAGGTGGAAAAACAACACTGTACTGTGATTACGTGGAACAATGAAGCACAAAGTATTTCATGATTTTCCTTGTTTTGACGAAAATTCTGTAACAAAATGTACTGAAATTTTCCCTCCATCACTTCGTCAGTCCTTGAACTGCAACAAATCTGCATTGATATCGGCACTTTTTCACTACAATTTTCCGTAATATTAGATTCTCGATCAAATTACGCAGTCACTTTTTTACTGACAAATTCCTATTTGCCGACATCCTCCCTCCGCCCCTCCCCCCACCCCCGAGGCACAGATAAAAACAGCCTGCATTTATTCATGTTTTTATACATCCAGTTATATCTTATATCATAACACTGTTCAAGATTTAAAATACTGCTGTTAGTCATACACCTAAAGATGGGCGACAGACGCAGAGCACTGAGGAGATATCAGCTCGAGAAGCTGAGACCCCACGTCGATGTTCCTGACCGCTGTCGTAATCTGCTGATCTTTCTGATCGCTGTCGTAATCTGCTGATCTTCTCGTTACTGCTGTCGCACCTCCGCACTTTATAATGCTACCGATATCGCTCAGTGTTGAAATACAAAACTGCACTGATTTCAGTTTAAGCAGCTTTCTGTTTCGGGGTTGGTGACTTGTAGAGTGGACCCAGCAGCGTTGCATCCGCCTCCAGCAGCGTCAGATCTGTTGGCGCGCCCAGAAATCGCGATGACAGCTCCACATCGTGTAGTCTTAATCTCACTTTTGTACCTTCCATGTAGCTGGAAACTGGTGACGTCAAGGGAATATGAAGCTGAAAAGTGCATGACTCTGCCTTGTGCACAAAAGGAGGGGGGGGGGGGGGGGGTAATTGATAGATAATTATTACTTTTCTCCATATTTGCATAGATTAACTTTAGTTATCCTACCACGAAAATAGTTCCATGTAGAACGAATCCGGCACAACTGGCACCTGGACAAGTGGCACCTGACAATTCGCACTCGGACAACTGGCACCTGGACAACTCGCATCTAAGTGAAAAAGTGGACAACTCACACCTAGAATATTTAGTCTACAAATTTTAAGGGGGAGAGGGGGGTGGGTTGCACAGCGCAATCACAAATATATTTAAGACAAAAAAATATTTCAAAATTATTTACATTCTTTATTGCTGCCACTGCATATTACCTAACAGCCACATTACAATTTGTTTTGCAACTAGTCTTACATCACTTTCTTAGTTTCAAACCGATTCTCCTCTTTCAATTGCAATAACTGTTATCAGTTTACACCTATGACGTCATTCCTTTGTTCTTACAGTCCATTATTTAAATGTAATGGACTGGTGGGAGTCCACTATTTTAAATAATGGACACTTTGCTGTTGCGAGTCCATTATTTTAAAGCAATGGATTCGCTGTTGTTGAATGAAAAATAAACAACTGCCCATTTTACTTTCGTTTCGGACGATTTGGCGTATCTAAAAAATATAAAACAAGTATATCAGTGAAACTGATCATAGTCCCCCGCGGAAAGATATCTGAATGTACACTCCTTCGGTCAAAAGCTCACTGAAAAATCGCAAGTAAAAGAAGCAGGAGGGTGGTGGACGGAATTTTGGTCAGCGAACAAAAGTGGAAGCATCGTGCCTCCACAAACAAAACTTTTGGTCATGTTGGAAGTTTCCTATTTTCGTCAATTTTTGGTCAAATCCCCAAAACAATCCCACGTCGCACAATCGCAATACATATTCCTTCACTCCATAAAAACTCAAAAGGCTGCCGTGCAGAATAACTGAAAAATTGCGCGTACAAAGGTGCCCCCACAGTACCCCCCACAAACAAAAAATTGCGTGTGCAAATAATTGCGCGTACAAAAGTTGGGGCACTGGTGGGAGACGGACGGCCAACGAGCGTTTTATAAGTTCCCCGCTCTGCGCGTACCGCGGCGGCGAAGCTAAAACAACCACCGTTCCATGAGTTGACCGACCCCCCCCCCCCCCCCCCCGCGGCCCGTCCCACCATCCCCGTCTCCCCCTCACCGCCCACGTTCCTCCAACCCCCCCGCCCCCGTCGTTTGTTTTGTTGTTTTTTTTGTGTATGTGTGAATTTGCATCCAATGTGCAATTTTCATTAACGATATCCAAAAACTCTTTCCATGTTTACACTTCGCACACCACCCACTGAATGAAAGATTCTGAACTATCAATTATTTTTCTAACACCTTGTTTATTGATTTCAAACCAGACAGTGCGTGACAAAATGGGTCACAAAAAAGTAGGCGATATAATGTCACACTGAACTTCTGTTAGCGACTGTCCAGGGAATTGGTTGTGAATTGTGTAAATTAAGTCAGAACTCAGGGGGTCCAGGAGTTCAAACAATGGACAGTTCCTCTGCGTTGCTTCGGAACTGTCCATTATTTGAACTCTTGGACCCTCTTCGTACTGTATCCTATACTTCTTGTATCTACACAGCATGACCTATCACCATCACCCTCACTAGTTTCTTTCTTGATTTTTCCCATGTTCACTGCACGCCACCTGATTCTGTGCGCAATACCGCGGAGGAACTGCGCGATGGACTTTCGACCAGCTGCGCGGTCCGCGCAGAGTCGTTTAAGTCGCTTCAAATTTTCCCTCAATCACTCCGTCAGTCCTTGAACTGCAATAAATCTGCATTGATATCGGCACTTATTCACTACAATTTTCCGTAAGATTAGATTCTCGATCAAATTACGCAGTCACTTTTTTACTGACAAATTCCTATTTGCCGACATCATCCCTCTCCCCCTCCCCCCACCCCCGAGGCACAGATACAAACAGCCTGTATTTATTCATGTTTTTATACATCTAGTTATACCTGATATCATAACACTGTTCTAGATTTAAAATACTGCTGTTAGTCATACACTTAAAGATGGGCGACAGACGCAGAGCACTGAGGAGATATCAGCTCGAGAAACCAAACGTCGATGTTCCTGACTGCTGTCGTAATCTGATCTTCCTGACCGCTGTCTCTGGACTTTCGACCAGCTGCGCGGTCCGCGCAGAGTCGTTTAAGCTGTTGCAATTGCGCGTATTCGCGACGAACTCTCTTCCGTGCTGGGCCTCCGCAGGCGTCTTTTTCGATAACAGTGGCGACTGTAGATTCCTCCCGTTTAAGTGCAGAGTGGTAATCGCCCAGATCGAGGGGTGCTTGCAGGCGAAAAGGTGGAAAAACCGATTATTCCAGCCCGCAGACATGTTGTTCGTTCTTGACTCATTGTTTAAAGTTTCCTGATGAACGTTCCATCCCTTCGGGGAGACCTGGGCGGAATTCTTGTCACGTTGATACATTGTGTTGCGCATTGCGACGCCGGCGATAAGTGCCTTCGATGTACGTGTGAGCCAAATAGGCAAGCAAGCCGTTTGCCTTCTCTGGCACTATCTCGCGGAGACAAGCTAAACCTTCCCCAGTTCCCCTTGCATATTATACACATGAACGTTCATTATGACATGTAAGTATGTCCATAGTGTGTTTTGTGCCCACACTATGGGCACAGCCCATTTGGAGAAAGGCCACCTGAACTTCAAAAGAATGTATGTATCCACTATATTTGCCGTATAACCACGAGGACAATACCCTTGACCGGGCTTCTAAAAAAAAACTTAAATTTTCTTATCTTCTCAAAATTCATTGCGCCTCTCGAAAGTCTACAAATAATTTTTCAAATCTCATTATTATTCTCTAAGACACATTTTTCAAATATTTTATGCCTGTGTACAAAGGCACCGTTCACTGTCGCAGCTACATAACATAGCCACGATATGGTGACCGCAAACTTAAACACTGCCATGGATCGACAGTCGGCAGGGTCATTTTCTTTCTTCCTAAAAATTAGCACGAGAAGTTACAATACACCAAAAGCCCGCACTCAAAGACATCAATGGCATAAAACAGGCCAGGCATTAAAATAAAGACGATTCAATTTGATCAAACACATGATTTTCGTACATTTATTCATTTGATACAAATCGACCTTTGACTTTTTTCAATACACACAGTTTCCTAGGGCTCCATTTCTTGACTTATGTAAACACTTGGCATCTGTAAGCTGACGTCAGACAGATCCAGATGACCTCCAAAATCGCCCGCAGAACAAACTTCAACACACGGGCAATGAAAGCGCTTTCTATCTAATGCCTGTGCAAATATCCAGCTTCAATTGTTTTTCCTGCTGTGCTCAAAATCTGCAAAATAAAATGTAATAAATGTATGAATTCACGCCCAACGTTTACATTGGGTCAAAAACAAAACTATCTTCCGTGGGCGAGGTGGAGGGGGGGGGTGCACTTCCCGCCACCAGTCAAAAAAGGCGTTTGTTTTTCGTTAGAGTTTACATCAAAAACATATTTAATTCACACTTCAATCACAGGATAGCGTGACTGGATTGCAGACGCTGCGTCACTTTGTTGTCCTTCGTGTCGTTGATGAAGTGCGGATGGGGATTGGGGCACCTGCTGGTAAGGCCCTCGTGTTGGTCGTCCAGTGGGTGTACGTGCAACTTGATGCCTACCAGTATCACCTGCAACACAGGTTCAAGCTTTCGATTAATCTTGAAGAATTTACTCTGTCAGAGTGGTAAAAACGTGAGTTGACAATGCACCTTCGCAAGGTTCATCACAGACTCATACTCGGCAAGATACGAAAATAAGGTAGAGATTATAAAGCACAGCCTTTTTCAAGTCTTTATGTAAATTTCACATTTTTTCTAATTTGGAAAACTTCCTCAGCCGATCAGGCAAATAATACAATTCAGCTATAATAGTAAAATGCGACAATACCCGCAGCAGCACACCAGCCAATCATCCTTGTCCATGGCCACACAGCTAATAGAGGTGGGACCTGCAGCAGAACACCAGCCAACCATCCTTGTTCACGGCCACACAGCTCATACAGGTGGGGCCTGCCACAGAAAACCAGCCAATCATTCTTGTCCACGACCACACAGCTCATAGAGGTGGGACCTGCAGCAGAAAACCAGCCAATCATCCTTGGCCACGGTCATACAGCTCATAGAGGTGGGGTCTGCCGCAGAACACCAGCCAATCATCCTTGTTCACGGTCACACAGCTCATAGAGGTGGGACCTGCAGCAGAACACCAGCCAACCATCCTTGTTCACGGCCACACAGCTCATACAGGTGGGGCCTGCCACAGAAAACCAGCCAATCATTCTTGTCCACGACCACACAGCTCATAGAGGTGGGACCTGCAGCAAAAAACAAGCCAATCATCCTTGGCCACGGTCATACAGCTCATAGAGGTGGGGTCTGCCGCAGAACACCAGCCAATCATCCTTGTTCACGGTCACACAGCTCATAGAGGTGGGACCTGCAGCAGAACACCGGCCAATCATCCTTGTTCACGGCCACACAGCTCATAGAGGTAGGACCTGCAGCAGAACACCAGCCAATCATCTTGTCCACGGCCACACAGCCCACAGAGGCTGGGCCCGCCACAGAAGAGCACCCAATCAACACCCCCTTTTCGTCACACATTTCTGTAACACACTCAAAAACTATGAATACAACTCATATTTTTCGCTGTTTAACCTTTTTTTTAAGGTTTGCTTTTTTCAGATCAACATTTGGTATGTTTTTTATTTGTTGATTATTATTATTTGAAAAATTATTTCAACAGAACAAAAAAAAAATGGAAAGTAGAAAATTTAGTTTTTCTGACACAACCCAATTAGGTACATTTTATTGTTTTCTGCATGTTTTAGTTAAGAAAGGTGCAGAAAAACCACCGAAATTTCAATATTTCTGTGTGCGAAATACACAGACTGTAAACACTACTCTTCTCCCAGGTGGGCACAGTGAGCCAACGCAATAAAACCCCCTTTGTCTCGCCGACTGTTCCATTACTTTATTGATCTAAGCAGGAATCAGTAACAGACAGGTCACACAAATGGAAAAAAAAACAACATTACTGTGATTACATAGAACATGAATCACAAAATATTTCATAATTTTCCTTGTTTGGAAAATTCTGTAACAAAATGTACTGAAATTTTCCCTCAATCACTTCGTCAGTCCTTGAACTGCAACAAATCGGTACTTTTTCACTACAATTTTCCGTAATATTAGATTCTCGATCAAATTACGCAGTCACTTTTTTACTGACAAATTCCTATTTGCCGACATCCTCCCTCACCCCCCGACGCACAGATACAGCCTGCATTAATTCATGTTTTTTATACATCCAATTATATCTTATATCATAAAACTGTTCTAAATTTAAAATACTGCTGTCAGTCATACACCTAAAGATGGGCGACAGACGCAGAGCACTGAGGAGATATCAGCTTGAGAAATTGAGGCCCCACGTCGATGTTCCTGACCGCTGTCGTAATCTGCTGATCTTCCTGACCGCTGTCGTAATCTGCTGATCTTATCGTTACTGCTGTCACACCTCCGCACTTTATAATGCAACCGATATCGCTCAGTGTTGAAATACAAAACTGCACTGATTTCAGTTTAAGCAGCTGTCTGTTTCGGCCATGGTGACTTGTAGAGTGGACCCAGCAGCGTTGCATCCGCCTCCAGCAGCGTCAGATCTGTTGGTGCGCCCAGAAATCGCGATGACAGCTCCACATCGTGTAGTCTTAATCTCACTTTTGTACCTTCCATGTAGTGAGACCTGTTAAACAATACAAATGAAGGTCATTCTCCTCTCACAACACCTGGTTTTAGTCACATACTAATATCTGGTAGCTGGAAACTGGTGACGTCAAGGGAATATGAAGCTGAAAAGTGCATCACTGTGTCTTGTGCAAAAACGGGCGGTATGGGTGTAATTGATAGATAACTATTACTTTTTTCCCATATTTGTATAGATTAACTTTAGTTTTCCTACCACGAAAATAGTACCACGTAGAACGAATTCGCGACAACTGGCACCTGGACAACTGGCACCTGACAATTCGCACTCGGACAACTCGCATCTAAGTGAAAGAGTGGACAACTCACAGCTAGAATATTTATTCTACAAATTTCAAGGGGGAGAGGGAGATGGGTTGCACAGCGGAATCACAAATACATTTGAGACAAAAAAATATTTTAAAATTATTTACAATCTTTATTGCTGCCACTGCATATTACCTAACAGCTACATTACAATTTGTTTTGCAACTAGTCTTACATCACTTTCACTGATCATAGTCCCCCGCGGAAAGATATCTGAATGTACACTCCTTCGGTCAAAAGCTCACTGAAAAATCGCAAGTAAAAAAAGCAGGAGGGTGGTGGACGGAATTTTGGTCAGCGAACAAACGTGGAAGCATCGTGCCTCCACAAACAAAACTTTTGGTCATGTTGGAAGTTTCATATTTTCGTCAATTTTTGGTCAAATCCCAAAACAATCCCACGTCGCACAATCGCAATATATATTCCTTCGCTCCATAAAAACTCCAAAGGCTGCCGTGCAGAATAACTGAAAAATTGCGCGTACAAAGGTGTCCCCACAGTACCCCCCACAAACCAAAAATTGCGTGTACAAATAATTGCGCGTACAAAAGTGTGTGGGGGACAGACGGCCAACGAGCGTTTTATAAGTTCCCCGCTCTGCGGGTACCGCGGCGACGAAGCTAAAACAACCACCGTTCCATGTGTTGACCGACACCACCCCCCCCCCCCCGCCCCGCGGCCCGTCCCACCATCCCCCGTCTCCCCCTCACCGCCCACGTTCCTCCACCCCCCCCCCCCCCCGTCGTTTGTTTTGTTGTTTTTTGTGTGTGTGTGTGAATTTGCATCCAATGTGTAATTTTCATTAACGATATCCAAAATCTCTTTCCATGTTTACACTTCGCACACCACCCACTGAATGAAAGATTCTGAACAGTCCATTATTTTTCTCACACCTTGTTTATTGATTTCAAACCAGACAGTGCGTGACAAAATGGGTCACAACAAAGTGGGCGATATAACTTCACACTGGACTTTTGTTAGCGACAGTCCAGGGAATTGGTTGTGAATTGTGTAAACTAAGTCAAATACAGAACTCAGAGGGTCCAAGAGTTCAAATAATGGACAGTTCCTCTGCGTTGCTTCGGAACTGTCCATTATTTGAACTCTTGGACCCTCTTCGTACTGTATCCTATACTTCTTGCATCTACACTGCAAACCTTTGTTATTTATTCATGCCAATACTAATTACACATTAAACCCATTAATCGCAGCATCTCGCAAAGTCTCCGCATGACCTATCACTATCACTGTCACTCTCCCTCTTGATTTTTCCCATGTTCACTGCACGTCACCTGATTCAGTGCGCAAAGCCGCGGAGGAACTGCACGATGGACTTTCGACCAGCTGAGCGGTCCGCACAGAGTCGTTTGAGATGTTGCAATTGCGCGTATTCGCGACGAACTCTCTTCCGTGGTGGGTCTCCACTGGCGTCTTTTTCGATAACAGTGGCGACTGTAGACTCCTCTCGCTTGAGTGCAGTGGGAATCACTCAGATCGAGGGGCGCTTGTAGCCGAAAAGGTGCAAAAACCGATTATTCCAGCCCGCAAACATGTTGTTCGTTTTGACTCATCGTTCAAGGTTGCATGATGAACGTTCCTCCCCTTCGGGGAAACCTGGGTGGAACTCTTCTCACGTTGATGACATTGTGTTGCGCATAGCGAGGCCCGCGATAAGTGCCTTCGGTGTACGTGTGAGCAAAATAGGCAAGCAAGCGGTTTGCCTCCTTTGGCACTATCTCGCGGAGGTAAGCTACACCTTCCCCAGTTTTCTCCAGCGGCAAAAAGGCGTTGATCTGTGCGCAGAACTGCTTGAAGTCTTCGTCTGTTTTGCAGCGTTCAGCCAGTACAAGTTCTTGGATATTTCGCCAAATCGCTTGTGAAAGATGGTAGAAACATGCACGAATCTCAAGTTCCGGAACGATAACCGTTTCAAGCACGCGAATAACCGCATGTTCAAAGTCACAAACTATCGTCACCGAATCCAACAGGAAATCGCGACTTTCACAGTGATCGACAATTGCCTGGAAGAATTCCTTGAGACTTTCCCTGGATAAGCCCGTAAACTGTAGAAACCATTGAAAAATTGCCGTCGATGAACCAGGTATCAGCGGAACATCAGGGCGGGTTCCGCGCCAAATATCAAAATTTGGGTGAGGATTCACCCCACTGGAAAGTTCTGCCGTGATTTGGAATACACGCAGGCAGTTCGGGCCAAATCACGGATCACAAACAATTTGAATTTAATTGAATAGATTAGTGGGATAAACATGTGGATCCGCGTAATACCAACATTCTGTTATCTCATTCAATAGGAATTTTAGAATTTTAATCCATCCCGATAACCTTTACGTTTCGCGTTAAAAATTTAGTTTCGAATAACTCCGGAGTATCTCAACACATTCTCCTTACGGAGTAATTCAAAACAGAATAAATATTTTCGGAGCATTTGTTGACAGATTCTACATTATTTTTTTTTATTTATAAAAAAAGGTTTCTTTAATTATTATTTTCAAATTTATACAAACGAAAATTGAATATTAGGTACAAATAAATGAGGGTGCGAGTTGTCCACTTTTTCACTTAGGTGTGAGTTGTCCAAGTGCCATTGTCCAGGTGCCAGTTGTCTGGATACCTGTAGAACATTTCTAAAAGAGAACAAAAACAAATCCGCTATTTGGAAACAATAAACCAAAGTCAAAATTGTGTTACTAACGTAAGAAGAAAGGCGACAGCTTATGACCAATCACACCCAAAAAAAAAAATTATAAAAAATTCGCACACTTATTAAATATTTCAGTGCTTAACCAGGTGACCCTCACCGGGTGTACGGAATGTAATTCCGCTTATAAAACCACCCCAATCTACCAAAAACTAAAGAGAGACAAATTAGAAATGGGATAAATATATTGCAGACTCGATGCTTTGCAGTTATTAGCCGCCTCGAAGCGACTCACTAAGACTGGATTGGTCCTCCACTTCAATATCTCGCACTGAAATTACTATGGCAATTTAAATCCATTGATTTAAATCACGATCTAAATCAATGTAAAAAAATCTTGATTTTTCATTTTTTGATTTTAAACAAATCGTTTGTCATTAAACCTTTGTGTACAGTAAAGGCACTCAGTAATCCTCTGCAACCCCTTTTGTTTGAACAGGGCACTTCAGATCTTACGCTTTTCAGTGCAGATGAGCGTCGGAGGCAAGGGGGGGGGGGGGCGTTAGCAGTGGGCAGCAGCTTGCGACAGGGTTAGTCCGCTAGCTGCAACTACTCCGGTATTGGTCAAGCATGTCCCTACCCCGTGTGTTTGCAAACAAAGTATTACACTTTACCCTTCGTGCAAGGTGTATTTAAACCTCCTCCCTCCCCAAATGACTGCTTCTTCATTTGTTAACTGAGAATCTGACATAAAAATCACTGCAAATTCCCAAAATGCTTGGAAGACGTCTTGCTCCTGTGTGGAGCTACTTTGAAAGCCTCATTTCAAACAACAAAAACCCAAAAGGAATCCGTACAGTTGAACTTGTGGACAGTTTTCTGAGCAACTGAATTTGTAGACTATTATCGGAGATACTATCAAATGTAAATGTACTTACAAATGTTTTACATGAAAGCGTTTTGACGTCTGCAATAAACTGTTAAAAGCTTGGTATTTTTTCTGCCTTCATTTTTTGAGTTTGATCTAAATAAAAAAAATCCGATTTAAATACAACCATGACTTTTTTAAATCGGATTTTTTTTCGAGCTCTGAACTACGTTACGCTTTCTTTGAAGAAAAGATTATAATAACCACAAATGTCTCGCAACAATTGACACTTGTTTACATATAGGGAGTATGCTTTATTGCACAATAATTTAGAAATAAATTTCCTGCAATACTGAATAAATTTATACCTATTTGGTTTGAAAATGACTGCGCCCGAGGGTTGTTTCCTAATAGCGCCCCTAGTAGAGTGAAATGTGGCAAAACATGATCTGAGTGTGGTTTTTTTTATTATTTCAATATTTTGCAGGTAGCAGTGATAACGATAGCTAGTATTTTAGGTACATTTGTTAGCATAGCAATAGATCATGACTTCATCGTAAATTTTGGCAAAACTTGATCTGACTGTAATTCTGCGATGCTATCGTGTTTAGGCCAATTCACTCCAGGCTGCAACATGTTGTAAAATGGAAATATGTCATAAAACGTGATTTGACTGAATAAAATATTGTGTTTTATTCGGATAAAAACGCATATTTGGGTTATTTCGAATAAAAATATTTTCAAATAATACTCCCAGGGGCACTGTTCCTAAACTGTTTCCGAATAGTGCCCCAGGGACACTATTTGGTTTCAACGTGAGGATGAAAAATCCTCGAGGTTCCGAATAGTGCCCCAGAAGCTTTATTCGGAAACTCCCGGTAATGATCAGCTGTTTTCAAGTACAGCTACATGATCACATGCCGTCCTCACCAGTTAGATACACTACATGCCCTCACGCCCTCATTCGCGGTCCGGTAATAAATGCAGGGTTTTTTTTTTTTAATTTTTAAATGATTGTACATTTTTTTTAATACTTTTTGATTGTTTTTTTTTGGTTCACCTGGGTTACATTTTGATGGCCACTGATGATCCCTTTTCAATAATACACCTTTCTTCATGAAGAGTTTTATTACCTAACCCCGAATGAGCACGAAGGCCTCTATGCGGGAGATGAGACAGAACTGGCCAGAGTAGATCATAACTGGTGACAACAAAATGTTAACTTGTGACTAAAATTAATAACATAGATGCACATTTGCTAACCTTTCCGACTCGAACATTCATTATTTTGCGATACTGACAAATAAAAATTGTTTTCAACCATGGACGATGTTCTTTTCAATCTCGTCAATTTGGATCTATTGTAACCATTCGTTCTCCTCTCCCTCGTAGTTAGCTCCAAGAAGCGATGCGCTAAAAAGTTTCCAGGCACCGCTTCAAAACCTCGCTATATAACGATAAGCAAGTCAACTGCGCTCGATTTGAGGCACCTGTGGCTACTTTGTGCGAGTTCAACGACCCATAAGTTTTTATTGCCATTTGCTAAAGGCCCTCAAAGTACAACGGTAATCATATACAACTTCTGTGTTACGCTTTCTTTAAAAGAAAATAATACGGAAATAACCCCAAATCTCCCGCAATAATTGACATTTGTTTGTATACAGCGAGCATACTTTATTACGTGAAATAGTAATAATAATTTTTGCAATTATCCACCAAAAAACTTTTAAAGTTGTATTTCAAAAAGAACGTAAAAATAAAAAGTCAAATATTGTGGGTGTACAAAATAAATTTATACGTAATTCTGCATCTATCAACTATTTTAGTATATATTTTACAAATAAACTACAATCCCTTTATTTAAATTTTCGGTCCCTTGACTTTGGTCACGTGACATTTAAAGGCCAGAATGTAAATAAACATTTGACAGGTGGGTACGGAAGCTAACTTTTCTGCACTTTTATGAACAAATAAAAGATATACAGCTCACTAGAAACTGTGCCTGTTCTACAAAAAGGGCATATTGGGCATGAGCTTTCTGTAGATGTTTTTGAATAATAGGGGCTGGTATGCAGGATTCGTGCCTCAGAACATATGAAATTGACCTCTATTAGTGGCGCAATGGAAGGCTTCGTAGCTCTGACAGAGAGATATACGATGTTATACAAGTCAGAGCTACTCGGAGCTACCTCGTAGTGTATTAAATGGGTACTTACTGATCATCCGTCGAAGGCAGTGGGCAGACGCATTGAAATTTACTCCCAAAATCAATGTACAAATCATTTCCTTGCTTCAGCACCACTGTTCCAACGACAATCTGGCCAGCAGGATTTCCTATTTCTATAAACTTTGAGTTTTTCAGTAACGTTGCAAACGATTGCTTGTCTCTTTTCTTATTTTCTGCTTTGTACTCATACTCGTATTTGTCACGTTTAATCTCCTTAATTCTATCGTCAACACGCTCAACATCCTTAACCTCTGCTTCTTGTTCCTCCAGTCTTTTGAACATATCCATTACCCTGACCCAGCCAGGCGTCTTGGGCTGGGCAGAACTTGAACCATCTGGAAGAGATGCTGCGGCGTTTGGCATTTTCTTGGCCGGCCTATCAACATTCGAGGCGTTGTTCTCACGGGAAGTTCCCGTGTCATTGCTTGGCTTATCTCCATCGAGTGGTGGCTTTGTGCATAATGGTAATGCCCGTGTTTTATTGGACGTATCTGAAAAAAGATAATAAATCCAGATAATGTTTCGAAAATGTTCCAATAAAACACTTCAGATAATGTTTCGAGAATGAAAATGGCTGCCGGGAGCTTTGGTGCTTTTCTCTCAGTAAATAGCACTCCAAATTGCGAATTGCTATTGTCAATAGTTGTATTTCTACTGTAAGTTGTCATATGTCAGTTCTGAATCGACGTGAGTAGAGCAAAACTGTTTCACTTTTGGGCGATAATGTCGTGCAGGTGCGCAGAAAAGGATTGTGGGAAGATTATCTGAATGTAAAGCTCGATACACTTGAGAATGTTTCGAGACATTATCGAAAAACCAAGAAACATTATCTGATTTCCGAAACATTTTCGAGACATTATCCGTGCCCAATAAAACGCAGGTAATAAAAACTGTCGATGCCATGATGACCTTCCACACATGAGATAATTTTTTGTTATCCGAACAAACGCCGCCATTGCTGTGCAGCTGTTGCAGTTTTGCACAACGCAACAGTTGTGTTCGCGAAATTATAATTTTGTAAAAATAAATAAATAAATAAGTGGTGGTTTGTAACGCAAAACGCGGTTTTGTAATTTATTTTAAATTCGGTGGCGAAAACGCCATGAAGTTGAACATAAAACTAATCATCTAAGAGGACAGAATTGGAAATGATTGAATCAATATTTGGTAAAGAAAATAAGACAAATTACTTCATATAATTATTATTGACATGAATTAACATTACTTGCAATGTTTAACAGGCTTGGAAACTGTTATTTTCGTTCAATTAAGCCGATGTTAATTAATTTAGGTTCTCTGTCTTTAAGCTCGTGAATGTCTAACAAGAAATTTAAAAACACATGCAATAAATTTCTAAAATTTCTGAAAATAACAAACCTTAAACTGCGTTTTGAACCATCTAGGGTTAAGGAAAAGACACAATGAGTAACACTCAAATAATTTAGTTGACCACATCAATGAGAAAAACAACGATTAAATTAGAAGCAATGGTAAGAGGGATAAGTACCAATAAGAAGCTTGGTTACAAAATTTAGAATTCAAAACAATAATTCACATAAAATATTTTAATCTAGGCTAAAGTTAAGTACAGTAAGTTATCTGGGAAAAAGAAAAACTTTAAAGGGTGATGAAAAAGGCTTTTAGTTCCTATAAAATTATAAGATTTGTTTTTCTTTTTTAAATAATTCACATTTGCACACAAAATCAACCTAAAATTTAAAGTGTGTTCAAAACTAGATAGTAAGATAATGGCCACTTACAAGATATTAATATTGCCTTTATCACAATAATGAAGGAGTATATAATAAACTACCCACTATAGTGAGAAGAATTTTCTTCTAAAGTTCTACCTTGTCTTCGTGTCAGATATTTGGAAAATAGCACTTCGATCGTGTTTTACAAAACGGCCTTTATGACTTGCGCATTTAAATCCTTCTGAACCACAGCTTATTTATTACAGTCTACAAAATAATCTCAACCCGAAGTCACAATTGTAAATTAAAATTGCCTTTAGTAGATTAGTGAAGGAGTATATAATAAACTGCCCACTATAATGAAAAGGAGTTCTTCTAAAGTTCTATCTTATTTTCATATCAGCTATTTGGAAAGTAGCACTTCGTTCGTGTTTTACAAAACGGCTATATGACTTGCACATTTATATCACTCTGAACCACAGCTTATTTATTAATGTCTATGAAATAATCCCAACCGGATGTCGCAAATGTCACCTTCACTAATCTATTGACGTTACCAGCAAAAGGACTAAAGACGACGACATGAAAATAAACCCAACAAAAACAAAAGAGATGTTAATAAATTTCAGCCCAAAAGAGTCTCATCTGCCCCAATAGTGATAGATGGCCTAAGCAATTGAACGTGTAAAAAGTATCAAACTTGTCAGAGTTACATACAGGTAAACCTTAAATTTTATCAACACGTTGAAGGTTTGGTTAAAAATGCCTCCACTAAACAACACTTGCCCAACTAAGAAGATCGAGTCTCAGTCTAGACGAACTTGTCAACTTCAACACTTCCTTAGTCCGGCTGCTACTAGAGTAAGCGGTACCAGTCTGGGCAATAAACCTTACAGCTGAACAATCTGAAGCTTTAGAAGAGATACAAAGGCGAGCACTTCACATATTAGCTCCAGCCCTGTCAGATGAAGACGCTCTGGCCTCACTAAAACTGAAATCACTCCAAGTGAGAAGAAATGATATCTGCCAAAAGTTCATTGACGAACTAACCAAGAAAGTCAATTATCACCTTTTACCTCCAAGAAAAGAGACTTTATAAGATACTAGAAACAACAGAAATTTCCCCCTTCCAAACGTCAAAACCGAAAGATATAAGAACTCCTTCATCCCCTTCGGGCTGTTCAATCTCCAGTAACCCATATGAACTCGAAACCAGCAAAGTTATTTTGCATAAATCTCTGAAACCAACTCATTTTCTACTTAAATTTCTTTGAACTATAAGAAAACATTTAAATTTAAAAACAAAACACCATTTACTGAAATGTCTGAAGAAACTTTTAATATGATTAATTTGCATGTATCTGATTCAATCATGTTCTTCATTTATTTATTGTTGAGAAACTTTTAATATGATTAATTTGCATGTATCTGATTCAATCATGTTCTTCATTTATTTATTGTTTTACATAATTCAGCTGTAATGGTTGCAATTCGAAATAAACTCTACTCTACTCTTCAAATGTTGTGTGTGAGACATTTATCGTATGCATTAATAAACCCAAATTTCTTTACAAATACGTTGACGATACAACCACTGACGAAATTATGGACAGAACCGAAATTAATACATCAAGTAAACTACAAGAAACTGCAGACCAAATACTCAGATGGAGTGAAAACAATGATATGGAACTGAACCCCCTAAAATCACAAGAGATGATTATTTCGACAAACCCAGTGGAAACACCAATCGCACCGATAAAACTAAATAACATCGAAATTAATCAAGTTACTTCAAGTAAACTGCTTGGTCTCACAATCCAAAGCAACCTTCAATGGGATATCCATGTGCAACATATAATTTCAAGCTCAACATCAAAACTTTACTACTTAAGACAATTAAAACGAGCAAAAGTCAATATAACTGACCTAACTATGTTTTACAAAGCAATAGTACGTATCAAACTAGAATATGCCGTACAAGCTTGGAGTACAGCTATCACAAAAGAACAAGAAACTACAGTAGAAGCAATAC
Organism: Protula sp. h YS-2021; assembly: GCA_949752745.1. Taxonomy (NCBI): domain Eukaryota; kingdom Metazoa; phylum Annelida; class Polychaeta; order Sabellida; family Serpulidae; genus Protula; species Protula sp. h YS-2021. The sequence goes on along the minus strand of OX457030.1, from coordinate 42,905,982 downwards.
AGAAGAGAGCCCTTAAAATAATATTCCCAGAATTAAGTTATGAAGCTGCGATGGAAAAAAGTAACCTCATACCCCTAAAAGAAAGAAGACTCCGACTGTGCAAGAAGTTCTTTATACAAATGCAGAACCCAAACAACGTCTTACATAGACTCCTACCAAAACCCCGAAATATTAACCATACTCTAAGATCAGCCAATAAACTTCCTTTACCACAAATAAGAACTGCTAAATGCAAAAACTCTCTCATTCCATATTGCTTATTTAATCTACAAGTTTAAACCAAGATAAACTGCTAACAATTAGAATATAATGCTAAAACTGAAAGAGGCAAAGAAACTTGCAAACTTATAATTTTAGAATTTGTAACGAACCTTCTTCATTACTTTAATTATCTTTAAGTGTTATTTTTTTACATCAAGATGATAACAAGTAATGCATTGATGTATATACCATGATTTTTCAATCTGACGGTTGCAATGAGTTTTAATAAACCTGATTCTGATTCTGATTATTGTCCAACTATATTTAACCAGATCGTCACAGTGGTGCAAATTTGTTGCAAAACCAAGAGTTCAGTAATGTGCTTGAAGTTTATTTTAACTAGACACAAGTATTAAAGCGTGAATTATAAAACAAATTAGCATTTTCTGGGAATTATTTGTGATGTTTTAGTTTAGAATGTCAAGTACAAGCAGGGTGGTCGACTTCATGATCCTTATTGGGAAATTAAAGGTGAAAAACAAACTATTGTATTATCGCTCATATTTCGCGGTTGTCGACCCCCCTCCAACTCCGGAGATGTTTTCAGCAAACGACCTGAGACACATACCTTAATGTATCAAAATGCAACAGATCTGACGCACACATTAATACATTGCTCAATAACAATTTAAAATGGAAGTTAGGATTAGGGGTTACGAGGGACAGGATATAGATTTGGCTAGAGCAGATCGTAATTGGTGACAGCAAATTCATTTCACCAATTTGGATCTACTGTAACCATTCTTTCTCCTCCCACTCGTAGGGTCAGGAAATAAAATATGAAAGTAAATTTCTTACTAGAGGTTAAAACTGCCTAAAACCATGTGTACCTCAGGTCGTGTGCACAATAACTCATAGATATTACGCCCAATTTCAATCTTTTCCATGCCTCAGGTCGATTGCAAAGACACACGTCCCTCAAAGTCCAGTGTGAAAGAGAAACAAAAAGAAGATGAGAAAGCAAAATATTTTCTGGTGCGATCTTTTTAGCAGTTGATTCCTGGTGTGTGTGAGAGGAGGGGGGCAGGGGTTACTTTATAGATGTCAAATCTCATAGGCCAAAGCACACTGGCTGTTTCGAATAAAGTGCGCAAGAATTTTTTATTTCGACTGCAAGGGAACCAGGTAAATAAAAGAAATGACAGAAGACATATGGAAGATTTATAGGATTTATAGCAACAAAAAATCAGACTCGGAACAGAAAAGAAATTAAAAATGTAAACTATTTGTATGCGGGTTGTTAAAATACGATTGCTCTTTGGTGCAAGAGAAATTTGACATATAAGAGATACGTCTCTATAGTTTCTTTCATTTTTTTACCCGGTTAGTTTGTATTCGAAACGCAGAATTTTTGCGCATTTTATTAGGAAAGCCTCAAGTTTGATTTGGCTTATAGAACAGAGTTCTTTTCCAGTTGAATATTAATTATTGTGGGCAATAATGTGTTTATGCATCCTTACTACCAAGAAGAATTGCCTTTTTATTTATAATGGGGCCACATTTTCTAAAAGTCTGCCGTTGTCCTGTGAACCATAGGTAGACAGAAAAGGTTATCCAGGACCAGGTATGAACGTTCCTCCAAGTCAGGTTATTTTCATTTCGGAATAGTGAAGAGAAAAAAAAAAGAGAGTGTAAGGCAGGAGGTGTTTTTAATTACCAGTAATTGAGGGCTTTTAGCTAACAAAAGTAAAGGCTTGTTTGCCGTTTAGCCGTACACAATGTCGCTCAGTGGTCCCTCAAAGCAACTGATGTTTACTTGTGTAACTGATACAATGCGAGACTTGAAACGGGGAGACCGAAATTTCAACAGCGAGAACCCCTTTCTTAAAGGCAAAATATTAAACCATGGGCCAAAAATGGTGTTTTTTAAATGACTTTCTTCCTTCGAATAGAAAGTAAACAATTTTGTTTACTTTTCCTTTGCAAACAAGCGAATATTTTTTTTTCCGATTCCGAAACTTTTCTAGGCGTTTTTTTCGCAAGTTCGAAACCTTTCTAAGAAAAAACATAGTTTTGCTACTTACTCGATGAAGCGGCACCCACCCACCACCTGCACCAAACTTTGTACGCAACTAAAGCTGGTAATTTATGTGACCATTCAGCGTATTTAAAAGTGACCAAGTGAGATTGTGCATCCACGTGTCGTTCTTATAAAACCAACACACGCATGTCACTATGCTCAGCGTATTTAGCTAATGCAAATAAATCACACATTATTTATGTAATGAACAGTGTGGCTGTTGGCACATACTAGAGGCTTGTGCGTATGGTGCTGTAGTCCCTACGCGTTGCTTTGGCTGATCAAAAATCACTGTTTTTTGCTTCGCCTTTTTTGATCATGAAAATGAAAACAAAGTCAATAACAAAAAGTGAGATGCGCCACTTCAGATCAAATACTACAGATATGCGAAATTCGTCGATCCCAGGGCCAGTATGACTGGGTTAACGGACCAGTAAAGAGAAAAAAAAGTCCGAAATATTAACCCCGTACAACTTCAATCACTCTTTCAAGTCTTTGACTTGCCAAATGTTAAATGTCATTTGTATACAAATTTATGTAGTTACACGTTGTTAAACTCATGAAAAAATGCAAAAGATAATTGAGTAATGGAAGAGAATATTTGCATCATGGTTTGCAGTCATTGCATACGATTTTCTCAAGAAAATCCAGAAATACAATTTATAAATACATTGTACATGAAATTGGTAGTAAATAATTAGATGTGTTTTATTTTTTAGTAGAAATTTAGTTTTTAATGTCAACAGGGAACGAAAAGAACAGGATGGGTGCAGAAAGGGGTGAGAGAACCAGAGAGCGTGGCGAGCCACATGTACAGGATGGCTGTTCTCGGATTCCTAGCAAAGGATGCGAAATCTAATCTCAACCAAACAAGGTATACGTAACCATTAGGCCCTGTCACTACCCCATGTCTGCCGTGGCCGTTGTTTGTATGAAAGGGTGACTATTTGTGGAGTGTATGTAACATTTCGTGTGTTATATTTCATTTGAAGATGTATGAACTTTAAATCTATGATCTCATCAGGAACTGATAATCTATTTCCTTCGATATTTAGTATATAGATATCCTATCATAGTGGGTAGATGCGCGCCATTTTTATTTTGACGTCAACTAAATTTCAAGGTCAGAATTTGCGCCATGTTGGATTTTCAATCCCAGTAGGGATAGGTGCTTTGTATAATGGGTTTTCTTTATTGCTTAAGGTGCATAAAGATGGCGCTGGTGCATGACATGGCCGAGTGCATTGTGGGAGACATTACACCGGCGGATAATATCAGCAAAGAAGAAAAACACAGGCGAGAAAAAGTTTGTTTGTTTTTTTCTTCTTTTTACGGTGTTCCTTTTCATTTTCAAGTAGTTCCCAAAGTGTCCTCGAAATAAAGATACAATACTTTGGTTCTAACGAGTAGTCTGGGCAGTTCCGCAATAATTAAAACTTATATGTCGTTAAATGTTTGATTTGGGTGGCACAGGAGGCAATGACACATCTGAGAAGCTTGATTAGCCAGGAAATAGCGGATGAGATTAACGACTTGTGGCAAGTAGGTCACTCTCCATGTTATTGCGCTTATTCGAAGATATCAATGTTAATTGTCTCCTTTAAGGGACGAATTGGAGGTTTTGTAATTTTTATTATGTGCTGACTGAATGACCGATTTTGAAGGACAAGGGACGATATTAAATGTTAAGAATGTAGCCAAGAGATTAAAATGTTAAGAGTAAGAATTGTCATCTGTTTTTATTTTAATTGCCGAATGTTAGTATTACGGGATAGGCTACTTGAAGCCTCAATCGCTTATCTATTTTTGGTGCAAGGGGACCACTTGTTAGCAAGTTGATATCCATACCAATCTTCGGTTTATCTCGCTTCGAAGATTTCTGCAACTATTTTAGTGTGTGTCCATTCTTTTCGAAAACAGTTTTAATATGCGAAGATTTTTCAAGCATAAAAAACTCTCGCAAGTATTGTCAAATATAGGCTTATAAAATAGAAATCTATTTCTTTTGTTGTAGGAATATGAAAGTCAAAAAACGGAGGAGGCGAAATTTGTGAAGGACTTGGATAAATTTGACATGATTCTTCAGGCGTTTGAGTACGAGCAGGCAGATTCACGGCCGGGCGAACTGCAGGATTTTTTCGACTCTACACAAGGTATCCACATTTCACAGGCACTCTGAGAATGAATTTAAAGAAAGGAACTGTTGCATAAGTTTTCCCTGCGCGTAGAAAAAGTCTGTTGCTACGTAGAAAAGTCCTTTTCTAGAATTTACCTGTCACCGCATTACCTGTAAGATTTTCATGTCTATAGAAAAGGCCTGTTCTACGGGTGATATGCAGGGAAACCTCACGCCGTTCGATTTATTATAGAATATTAAAATCATTTTTTTCGGGGCGGAGGAGGGAGGGGGGGGGGGGGGGGGGGAGGCGATGGTATGAGGGCTGATGCTTAGGCAGCAAGCAAGAATAGTCAAGATAAACGTGTTTGCTAAAATCAAAATACGCGGTGGTACTGAGTCTCCCCGGTGGAAAACTCAGTGGTAGGTCCTTTTGAAGAGGTGTGCTCAGCTTTATGGGGAGAGACAATGTAGATTCGGTAAGCAAATTACAAAAAGCTGTCAATCAATACACAGGGAAAAGTTACGCAAGTGTGAGCGTAAGTTTTCCCTCTGCGTAGAAAAGGCATTTTCTATGTAGGTCAAAACTTACAACAGGGAAAATTTACGGGACAGGAACTTCACTGACAGCACCGTTACTGTATGGTAGGGTCAGCGATGTGAAAAAATAATGCCAAAATTTCCTTTATTATGAATAAAGGAAATTCTCTGCTCTGTCCATTTTACATAAATTTTTTTCCCGGGCATTCAACTGGCTACCCAGAAAGACTTATAGGAAGACCACCTGTACAGTTCTTTCAAGGCCCCCACCCCTAGGAAGGTGGGGCTATAGAAAAAGATTGTCTATCCGTTTGTCTGTCAATGCCTGGGTGTCTCCATTTTGGGTGTGTGTCTATCCCAAACCGGATCTCCAAGACCATTAGGTGGATCTTTGTGTCAAACAAGGACAAACCATTGGATTCCATGCGCATTGAAGTGTCAACCACTTCATAGTAATTTATATCGCGGGCAGGGGTCTGTGATATCTGCAATTACTTGTTTTTCTTTTTCTTTTTTTTTTTTTTGCTACTATTTCATACTTTGAGATTTATAAATCATAATAGCCAGGAATCTGACTTTTTGGTGCCCTTATATTATACCTTAATGAGGAAGATTGGAGAGGGGGTGGGGGGCGGGGGGGGGGGCGGTTACGTTGGCCGGTAATGTTAGTGTTGTGACGTTGCACAAGAATTCGAGGATAATTTGAAATATATATTTTTACAAATGTGCAGGGAAATTAGAACACCCTATAGTTAAAGCCTGGGTTGAAGAGTTGGACAGAAGAAGGCAGGAATTTCTGAGCATGTCATCGTCTGGTCAGTCAGCGGAGAATGCCGTGCTGTCTGAGCAGACAGACGTACCACCAACTGTCCCTGGCATTGGATCAGAATCGAATGATAAAAAGACATAACGTTTAAAAACGGACATTTTAGTGTGTGAAAAAAGGGAAAAAATGGAAAGCGTGAGCTGGAGCCGTTGTGTTACGTTATGTGTTCACTGGGTGGGAGAGGGAAGGCAGGGGGGGGGGGGGGGGAGGGGGCTGTAGGTGGTTCAGTCGGTTCATAGCAGAGAACTGGGGTTTCGATATTGATCTCAATACGCGAGTAAGAATTCCATTTTATTTTAACAAGTTGCAGAGAAATAAAAAAAATGCAAAAAAAAAAAAAAAATCTGGTTAAAGTTCGGCGAGTACAGTTCTGTGTTTTTATAATGTGTAAGATTTTATAAAAAAAGGGGAGAAGGGGGGAAGGGGAGGCGAGGTAACCATTGAATGTCCTTTCGTCGGTATCCAGACATTTGGGAATGAAGCAAGATTCCCTCTCCTCCCCTGTGTGCTCGGCTGTTTGTATCCTTTTGTCCTACACCCAGTTCATATCCAGTCACGTTAATGTTGCAGCGAGAAGGGAGGGGGCGGGGTGGGAGGAGTGAGGGCAAGTATATTTACATGAACCGCGCTCATAGATCATATTCAAGTAGTCACTTCGTACGCCTTAAGTTCCTCAAATAATCTCACTGGGCTTCAGAAGTTTCATGCCGTAACATATAAGAGGCAAAATGGGGGGGGGGGAGTGGGGGGGAAGGTGGAGGGGGGCTGAGTACGGAAAAATGACAAAAGAGTTAAAAAAAATGGGTAGAGTTAATCCTTTTCATGACGCTTAGTATGACCTTGGTACGACTTGGTAGGGCGGCTGTGGATTCCTAAGCGTGCTTATATTTCTGGTCCCTTTTTTACATCAATTGACCCACTGACAAATGTGCATTGTGTAGGCTTCAGTTTTCCTGAGGCCAGAGTAGAACAAGGTGGATTGATGGGGGCAGCCTTGGATGCTACGCACTTGTCATAACTTCCTTGAGCGCTCAATGCGTTACTCGTTCCTATAAAGCAAACATCGGGGCAGGGTTGATCTGTTGTACCAAGTGACGTTTCATTCTCCCAAGTTATAGTAAAAATTAAAAAAAAAAAAAAAGAAATCCGTTTTCCGTGAAATCTCTCAGCCTCTTTGCCATGTTTCTTTGTCCATGTGCATAGAGGATTTTTGCATCTGTTTGTCTTTTGTGTGTCTTTTGTCTTAATGCGGAAAAGAAGTATCAAAGTTCTGGATTTGCCTAAAAACTGTTAACTGAAAAAAAACCCTAGACGTCGTTGTATAAATGTTACTTAATTAATCCGAGTTTTGAATCTAGAACTCAGAGTGTGGTCATAAAATGTGAAACTATTGGACATGGGGCAAATATTCAGGTGTTAGAAAAGCTAGAAAAAGGTGCACCTGTATAAGTGTTGTTTTTGTAATGGCAATAGTTTTGATTCTAACTTAATTATGTCATATGATGAAATAAAGTTGAAGAAAGTAAAAGTTTTTTTTTTACCAGCCAACAATACCCCCTCCCCCCCCCCCCCCCCGCCTCACCACCAAAACTCATTTCTGTTGCGGTGATGACCAATCTTCCATTAGCACCTCCGTTATGGGCGTCTCACATCCTTTGTTTAATTACGAGTTTTAACCTTGGCCATTTATTTGCAGATATTTATGTAACTAGATAAACCAAGTGCAGGTAGCCTGTTTTTTTCCTGGTTGTCCTGAATACACGTAGTGATTCACATCTGCTGCTTTATACTTGCCTATCCGCCTGATCCTCCAACACCTGTTCTTTACGAGTGTACAGTCAAGTTGCACTGTTTTGACTCGGGACTGCGCTGTTTTTAGCTATACCCGTGCAACTATAGGTTATTTTATTTCAAGAAATCAAATATAAAAATAGACTTCAAAAAATATAACCCGCCACCCTGTTAAACTTGAGAAAAAATGTGTTGATACCAATCGCAGCACCCCTCACCGCAACCTCCCCCCCCCCCCCCCCCCTGCCTTGTGATGAGTTCAGGTCAGGATGTTGTATTTTACTGACCCCCTGCATGTGCAGCCGGCTGAATTATCAATTTAAATTTAGATATAAAACTGTGCTTGGAGGAAATGGGTCTGTACGTCATAGCAGGGTCCGTGGTGTTGGTTCATAAAAGCAACGGTTAGCCACCTCTCCTACAAGGCAACACGTTTATGAATACGAGTCCTACGGATGTATACGAGCCATCTTTTTACTGTGTGTATTAGTGGTGATGGGCGTCAAATCAGTACAATAATAAAACAGGTTGATCCGGTTCTCTGGCTTTATACTGCACTATTTCCTGAGCTGTGAACTTATATCTTGTGAACTTTTTACCGGCCTGGATGAAGTTTAATATTTTATAAAAAAAAGGAGTTTTAAAATGTTTGAATGTAGGATGCAGTATCAGGTTTAGTTGATTAAACAGTGGGACTTAATTAACAAATTCTAAATTGACTTGGCAGAAGATAATTGCGTTCTGGATTATTTTAGTCAGGAAACACAGCAACCAGGGCATACGTAACGCAGGTAACGCCCGTGTGTAGTAAACAAATGAGCGAATGAAGGGTGGAGCGGCACTTGGTGTCACGTATGTTAAAATGAGTGTCTAAACAAAAAAAACAAAAAAAAAACAAACAAACAAAAAAAAAAACACAAAAAAGAAGAAAAAAGCGGAGAAGGGAGATAATTTTGAGCTCAGACACGGTCTTCGCGGAGTGCCAATTTCGTTAAGAAAGGAGTTAATTTTCATAAGGTACTCTGCGTTTCGTACAAAAAAAAGGGGGGGAGGAAATGCACTCCGCCTTTGGTTAAAAAGGTTGTATTATTTCAAATCTAGTACTCTTCGTGTTTAGGTGACATTCTAAAAAATCATGGACACGCATGGTAACCAATTGGTACTTGATAGTGCCCCCTCCCCCACGGGATTTAAGAAAAATGTCTACGTGCACCAAAGCTGTGCACCATTATCGAACTGACGGAGCGGGTAAAATCTGCTTTATGGTGCACAATACAGCTACTGACACACGCTAACACACAACCAAACAGCCACACCTCCGACGGTATTTCTGATGCACTGATTTGTCCAGCTTGACCATTTTTTAGGTAATAACAATGGCTACATCGGAAGAAAAAGTGGCGGGGCTAAATTTGTCTGAAGAAGAAATGGCTGCGTATCAGAAGAAGTTTAACGCTTTCGATTTAAATAAAGATGGCATCATTACAATGAGGGAGTTCGCGGCCGTCAGCAAAGTGTTCGGATATAAGTTGTCCCGAGAAGAAATTCTGGTAAGATGTTATTTTGCAGCAGATAAATATCCTGGTGATCTATGTTTGCGGAAACGCTTTTTGAGGGCGATACTTATGATGAAATGAAATAAAGAATCTCTGCTTGGCATGATTGGCTGTTGGCAGTGATAGGTGTTGACCTATACCTGGCAATTGACCTATACAGTCAAGAAAAGATACTTCCGGTACGAAAATCCGCGTGTTTTTTAAACTTTGTTGTTCTGTTTAGAAAAGTAAACGAGTCTGAACATTGATTTTGCATTGCACAAAGCCAACAAAAAGCACAAAAATGTGAATAACATGTTTTGTCACGTTTTCAACTTTTACTTGAAAGGAAATATTCGATCGCCGTGACCTTGACCTTTCCGGCGGAATCACTTTAAATGAGTTCATCTTGGCGATGCGTGCTCGTGAGCAAAAGGCCAAAGTTCGAGGTCAGCAGATAGCGCCTTACCGCGAAGCATTTCGATTATTTGACACGAAGAACAAGGGTTACATTACGGCGGACGAAGCGTTTCCTGTGCTGTATCACGAGTTAGGTATGTTTTATTCCCCACAGGGAATATGTGCGATCGACCGCGTGTCGGTCTGTCGGTCGGTCTGTCATCAAGAGCTTGTGAACACGGTAACTTAAAAACTCCTGCAAGGATTTTAATGACACTTGGTATGTAGCTTCTATGGGAACAAACACAGATCGGTATTGTAAATGGGCCAGGTTTCGTCCAAGGAAAATGGACCAGCTGGACTTAGATCACCAGATCTCCAGATCTTCAGTCAGCTGTCTTGTGGAGTGGCAGGAGAGGAAATCGATAACATGTTGCGGTGGACAAAAGATAAAATTAACAACAACGATAACAGCAATAATAATAATAATAATAATAATAATAATAATAATAATAATAATAATAATAATAATAATAATAATAATAATAATGTCTTTATGTTTTAGGATTTGATATGGATAAGACGGAAAAGATCATTGATATGTTTGACAAGAACAGAGACTACAGACTCAGCCTGCCCGAATTCATTCCTTTCTTTGATAAGCTCAAGCAGTTGTAAGTATTGTACTCTGGGATATACTATACTCGTGTGCTTTATGCTTGGAGAGCGCGGCCCATGATGACGTACCATGTATTTATATTGGTGTGCATTATGCTTGGAGAGTGCGGCCCGTGACGTACCATTTGTTTATATTAGTGTACATTATGCTTGGAGAGTGCAACCCGTTGTGACGTACCATATGTTTATGGTGGTGTATATCTTGGACACTGGGAGTAATATTTTTGAGTGGAGAATACGGCCCGTGAAGATATACCTTTGTGGCAAATTTTACTTAGTATGAAAATACCTTAGCGGTTTTCTTTCCCTACTTATCTCTTCTTTAACCTTCTTTTTTTTTTAGAAAAGCGATTGTAAGACGAAAGTTTGAAAGTTTTGACACAAATGGCGATGGATATATCGACAGAAGTGAAGCGATAAGGATGTTGGAACCAAACGGCTTTGTTGAGGCGAGACGAAAAGTTGTTCTCGTAAGGCAGAGGGGTATCACATAACGGTTGTACCCCCCCCCTTCTCCCCCACCCCCACCAATATGGCAGTCCATGCCCAGTTATTGCTGTTTCTAACTGAACTAAACATAAAAAAAGTAATAATGAATTAATAATCACACCTGAAACCCATATTTTCTTGGTTACAGAATAAAGTGGGAATTCTTTTGCTCTTACAAATGTTTTTATAGGAAATACTAAAGTTTCTGTCTTTCGCTTGCAGATTAAGTGTATAAGTTAAGGCTTCTTAAAACAATTCCCTTCATCTTAAATAACGCTGACTGATCAACTTCCAATAACGTAATCGTATTCCTGTTAAAATGTTTTGATCATTTTCGTATATTTAAAACCGATTATCTTTTTTGACATTTAAACTTACATTATTCCAGTTCCGTATTCCGTGACACATTTTAATATTCTTGCCTCCAGTTTTTACGTCAGAATACATGTTAAGCCAAAAATAATTATTTTAATCGTTATTTTATGATAATAAATCCTACCTTATGCCGAGTTACAACCAGTTGGAACCCTCTTCCTTATTATTTTTTTTTTTACTTAAGCAGAACTTAAGAGCTAATTTTAAATTCATGAATAAAATTTTGTTTCAAATAAGAAAATGATATAGTTAAAAAGAGTGTCAGACGAAAAAAAAAAGAGAACAATAATATTGAGCAGCAATATAAACTGTGGTCAGATAAAAGAAGGAAGAATCTGAAAGAGCGCGTATCACTTTTGGAATCTATGAAGGCATGGATCCTGGGGTTGTCATTCGAGCTTGTTTACAGTGTTTTCATGCCGTGTTAAATTTTCGATTTTTTCTTTTTTTGGTGTTTACAATTTTCAGAGCGATATCGAGAGAGTTTTTGAAAAATACGACAAAGACAAAGATGGCGGTCTGAACTATACAGAATTTGCTGCGTTCTGGAATATTCCATTACAATAAAGGCCCACGATGGAAATTTCCACCGGACTGAAAAATATTATAAGGAAAGAACCTTCATGACCTATTGTAGTACACGTGACTTTGATGTAAGAGTGCAATTATTACTCACATTATGTATTCTATTCTTCATTTATGTTGCATGTAATTGCATTTTGCTTATGAAGATGTTTCAATATACAAGTATATATAATTTTTTTCTTTTTAACTTGAGCCAAAAGCTGATATGCAGTCCCAAACGGCGAAGTGGAAAGTTCATAACTGTAGTTATCAATATATTCTAAAAAGTGGCGTCAAGGCCCATTTACGGGCGCAAAAATGAGCATCCTTTTAACCGGTGTATTTCATGCGAAAGGAGGTTATTCTTAGGGATGACACATAAAGTAAGTGTGCTCGAAGGGCTGAGAGAGGAGGCTCCACAGCTTTCCGTATGCTAGTTTTGGTGAATTGGTGAAGCCAGGGGAGGAAGGGTTGGGAGTTGGGAGGTTAAAGATCCCCAAAGAAATGTTGCAGTCGTACTTCATGAATGATCCCACAGATTCTAACTTGTCTATTAAAAGAAGATAAATAAAACGCCCAAATGAAGCCAAATAAATTACGTTCTATATATTATTTATTTCACATTTACATTTATTCCGAATACATTTGAATTTGAAATAAATGCAGTAACATACTTCGCGAAAAATCCACACTTCTGTACTACATATATTAAATTACATAACATAAACATAAACGGCCATATAATAGAAACACATTGAATTTCAATTACTTTTATATCATAGATCTAGTATGTCCAGCATATATATTTACAATTAGAATTTCAAATCTTTCATCCCCATGCAACAATAGAACATTCTATACATGGAGATTATAAAGTACCTTGGCAGACAGACTTTGCAATTTGAGATTCGTTCATGTCAACAAATACAGGGGTGTCAGATTATTTACTTCTATAAATTCTATGAAGCGTTCTTAGTACGTAATACATTTTATATAACAACCTAATAATAAAATTTTATTTGAATTAGGGTACAGCGGTAAATGAAACAACATAAACCACAATATACATAATATCTTTACCAACAAAAATATAAAGCGAAATAAATAAACTGTAAACAACGTATATTGTATAACTAAAGAAATCTCAAAACCATAATATGAATATCTTAGACTGGCGATAGTCAATTAGTTGAACACTATGCTTTCTAAATTTTCAAAGATATGTAGATTTCACGAGATTTTTTTTCTGGGCTACGGGAAAAAGAAAGACGAAAATCATACCTGACAATATATAGTCATCCCAAAAAGGCGCACCCACCCAAACCCCCACCCATCCCAATGGTCCGAAAGAAGGTTAACTCCACGAAGATGCACCTATACCCACTTCAGGCATCTATGTTTGTTTAAAACACATGCACCTGGTTTCAGGTATCTATACCTATTTTAAGTACCTGTACCAGTTTCAGGCACCTATATTATTACTGCTAACAGTTGTTCAATAGCTACAGTTCTCTGGTAAGAACGAATTTTCAATGATAATTATTTGCAAGGTTTTTTTTTCACTAAAAAAGATATACTGTAGAATTTCAAGTACCGAAATTGAACTGATTTCTCAGATTTTTCTCGTGAAGCATGTTAAGGTTAGAACCTGTCTTTCAGCTTTTTTTTTATTCTCTAGAATTGACTTTGAAGACTAGGGATTTCCGGACTAGAGTGTAACACAGTTTTGAATTATGAGGTAAAATCTTCTCTGAAAATTCGCTGCACCTTTTTTTTTGTTGGTTTCAGCCACTGCATGTGAATTTGTGTAAAATAAACGAGATTAGCAACGCCAAGAAGGTATTGGTGACTAGCAGATCACTCAACAGACCAGACACTACGTATACGACTTTTGGTCAACAGCACTAGACGCATTGCTAGTTGTGTTAAGACAGAGAAAAAAACATCAAAACAGACACTTGACAGTGACTGTTTGCGAGTACTCTAATCATGCCAGTCCTGTTTATGTGTTGCTTTATAATATTTTTAAGATTTTTAGCTTTAGTTGGTACTGCATGAGAAAAATCTCCCCCCCCCCTCCGAGTCTTGACCTTGGGCAGCCCGATCAGTGTAGTCATATTTCGAATCAACAACATCTCAAAGAGAATCACGTGATCGCAATCTACACAGCGATTAGCAATTCAGCCATCAAATCAGAGAGCTGTAACACTGTAAGTAGGTCACCTTGACCTCCCGACCCTTCATTGGTGGAAATTTCGACTAGATCAATAAGGAAAATAAAACATGATAATAAATATAAATATAAACTATCTACGTAATTCGCACGATATAACAATATGTATGCTATGCTTGAAAGCTTTCTCTTTCTGTGTATATATCCACCAAAATGAGATTCTACGAGGATTCGTAAGCCAGCATCGTACATTTCTCTGTAACAACAAGCGGGGGGTGTTTTGGACTAGTTCTGATACATTATGTGGATGAAACAATAAAAAGAGATCTAATTCAACAACATGTCACATCTAGGTTACGTGAAATGACACATATTATTCTGTGCAAAATATCTCCCACAACAGCTTCCGCACATCTTATTTTAAAAAAAATGTCATTTTTCAAACATCCAATTAACAAAGCACACTTTGTTTTAGTTTGCTAACACATGCCACGTCACGCTGACACCTCGACTGTCAGTCTGCCAGTCTTAGCCTTTCTCAATACTCTTACGTTACTTATGAAACACCTGACGTCACTTGGACACCTCGCCACTGGTATTATATTAACTTCCCAAGCAGAATTTTTTACAAATGAAATCTGTGTTTGAGAGTCTATGCCTCAATATGCCGAATGCTCGGGCATTGCTCCGCTGTTGCCAGACAAACTGCGCATTTAGTTTCCAATTTGTTTTGTTTTAAAGGACTTGTCTACTTAACCACACACACGTTACCAAATATTACTTTAAATTTTTATGTATACGCAAAGCCATTTATTCGCAAAAGTCACACAAAATCAGACGATATTTACAGTAGTAATACACAGTAAGTATTCAGTGACAAGGTTTCGGTATTTCTGAACAGTATTTATGAACAGTGCTTAGTCACTGGAGCAGAAAAATCTCGGGTTATCGCCCATTCAACTTGACTTACCTCAAATGAATGGGTTACCAAGCAACAGCGTATTACAGCGAAGAAAAATTAACAGTAAGGTTTTAAGTACTGTGAAAACTGTTTAATTATATGGCGGTTAATCCCGTAAGCTGAGTAAGTGCACTCTTTTTGAAAACCCATTACTATTTTTCTAATATACCGGACGAGCCTATAAGCCGGGTATACGCAACACTGTGCGGTAATTGGGCCACGCAATTAACCAATTTTGAATGTGATAGGTTTTGGAATCATGGTGTCATTACAATGCACCAACTTTTGGAAGGAAAAATACTGTTTAAATGTTTGAATATTTTACTTGAAATTCACACATACGTATGCGAATTGGGCTCAGTTTGAGACAGAAAAAAATGAAAGTGCCATAATGCACTGTAATTGCATTCTGGAGATCGGCACATTGCAACGCCTTTTGTTTCAAACCGAATGTTTCAATATATTCATGTGAAATGCAATAACTCCCAATAGGTTTTGACGAACACACACTACAAATCCGCATTAGAATTTACGCACTTCTTTAATTCACATCAAAAAAAAAAATCACTAAAAATGGCAACGTTGAAGTGTGCAGACGACAGATCGAGAGAATGAAAAGAGTGTCCCACATCTACACACATAACGACTCCTTCAAAACCCATTTCTCTGGCAAATTTGTGAATGTATCACTACACTGTACCCTCTACAACCTTGACCTTTTGTTTATACATCACACAGACAGAATGTCGTAACCCAAACATAAAGTAGTTCCCATCACCACTGCTTTGTATAGTTCTTGAGCCTACCAACAACAGAGCGCTCGGCGAATTCATCCGCGCAAACAGCAAGGAGGTCTTTTTTCTCTATTCTCACTATGTAGCGTGCATAACATCTTTAAGCCTGTGAAGTCTGTCAAAAGAAGGTCAACTA
This sequence comes from Protula sp. h YS-2021, assembly GCA_949752745.1. Lineage (NCBI taxonomy): Eukaryota > Metazoa > Annelida > Polychaeta > Sabellida > Serpulidae > Protula > Protula sp. h YS-2021. The sequence goes on along the minus strand of OX457030.1, from coordinate 42,890,324 downwards.
AATTTCAACTGAAGGTTAATTGCTTAAAGATCGCCTTGATTGCTTAAAAACACGAATTCTTGCTTAAATTTAAAGTAAAAATCTGTGAAGAACAAAGCTGTTAAAGTGAAGAAAAAGCTGTTTACAAGAGCTTTACAAGATCATGCGGTTTCAAGTGGAGATAATAAGATATGGATATGACATGAGTAGAATGCAAACATTAACAAAAGCAGAGTCGTCACTGGAAGCTTGCAGGTTTTTCAAACCGCTCATGAAGAAGGGAGGAGTGGGGGCAAGGTTGAAATTTGTGAAGACAACGCTGTAGCAAAGTCAACTCATGAATGCAACACTGGAACAGAGGTGGGTGATGAAAAGGGGGGAAGGGGATGAGGGAGAGAAAAAGGCGCTGGGCCGGGATGGGGGGGGGAGGGGAGGGGAGGGGGTGGGTGGGTAGGTTGAGTGTGGTGAACTGACTCTGTGTTATGAGGGACAGCTCTCGCCGTCGCCGCTGGGACTCTGCGGACCGCCGCTGGGTCGGGGGTCGGGGGGGGGGGTGGTGAGTGGGGTGGTTGGGTGGGTTGAGTGTGGTGCACTGACTCTGTGTTATGAGGGACAGCTCTCGCCGTCGCCGCTGGGACTCTGCGGACCGCCGCTGGGTCGGGGGTCGGGGGGGGGGGGGTGGGTGGGGTGGTTGGGTGGGTTGAGTGTGGTGCACTGACTCTGTGTTATGAGGGACAGCTCTCGCCGTCGCCGCTGGGACTCTGCGGACCGCCGCTGGGTCGGGGGTCGCGGGGGGGGGGGGTGGTGGTTGGGGTGGTTGGGGGGGTCGAGTGTGGTGCACTTACTCTGTGTTATGAGGGACAGCTCTCGCCGTCGCCGCTGGGACTCTGCGGACCGCCGCTGGGTCGGGGGTCGGGGGGGGGGGGGTGGGTGGGGTGGTTAGGTGGGTTGAGTGTGGTGCACTGACTCTGTGTTATGAGGGACAGCTCTCGCCGTCGCCGCTGAGACTCTGCGGACCGCCGCTGGGTCGGGGGTCGGGGGGGGGGTGGGTGGGGTGGTTGGGTGGGGTAAGTGTGGTGCACTGACTCTGTGTTATGAGGGACAGCTCTCGCCGTCGCCGCTGGGACTCTGCGGACCGCCGCTGGGTCGGGGGTCGCGGGGGGGGGGGTGGTTGGGGTGGTTGGGGGGGTCGAGTGTGGTGCACTTACTCTGTGTTATGAGGGACAGCTCTCGCCGTCGCCGCTGGGACTCTGCGGACCGCCGCTGGGAGGATCATTGGGGAAGTAAATGTGCGGTTCCGTGTTCCTTCGCTTTATCTTGTTCTTCGATTTCTTGAGCATCGTAGCCTGTAAAACAATACAACAATAATCTCGCTTAATGTGCGCTTCATCGATCACGCAGCTTACTTATTTTCATCACTGATATTACATACAATTTCAGACATTACCTAGAAGATGGTTTTAACGCATAATTTCGGTTTATTACAGCATAAATGCAGGATTTGATGCTTCTGAGAGAGATGAATACAGGATCGGTGTGTTCTGGGAAGCATAAATGCTGTAGTATTCTTGGAACTTCAGTCTTAAAGCGTTGATCGACTGTGTACCTTTAACGCAGATCTTAGAACTACTACTTGGCCTGCTGGTTGTATCCAGGGCTCACCGTCCACTTGCACTGCCAGGTCTTTCAACATCGTGATGCGCAACTGTCAACCACATGTCAGGCATGTCAACCACATGTCAGTCACACGAACCACATGTCAACCATATCAGCTACACGTTAAGTAACAAGAACCATATGGCATATGCAATTAACCATTTTATGCGCGAAACCGCTATGTGATTAAGCGATGTCTTATTATTATTACCATAAATATTTATTTAATTTTTCATCTTTTTCAGATAAAAACAAGATGGCTGATGCAGAAGACTCACATGGCCGCCCTGTGCGATGCGCATGCCACTGCGCAGACCACCGGACATCTGACCCACGTGCGCCACGCCACTGACTCCCACAACCTCCAGCATGCCGTCGTAGTGAGTGGGTTTTGCAAATTGATCTTCTTTTTCTGGACCCCATGGATTGGCGCCTGACCCCCAGCTGGTGGACAACAATCAATACATAGGCTCGTCAGTATAAACAATGCACTATAACGTCATGTCGCTACGAAATCACGCCACTATGACGTCACGACGAGACGGCTGTTTCTTTACTCACTTTAAAACTTAAAAAAATACATAGAGAACTGGAACGACGATCTTCAAAAGATCGGTACCCGCTACAAAATACACCCAGGGAGCAAAGTGAGCATCTTTGCACAGAAAGTTATTTATCATAGGGTATATAACAGCACATGCACGCCACGTTTTGGCTACGCTTTTGCTATTTTTCCAGTCGTTAATCTTTGAGCTGAAATACGTAGGTAACCCACATGCCAGTCATTGGAAGTGCCAAGAATTGAACATGTACTTTTTTTTTGGAGAGGGTGTCTCGTGAACTGGACGTGTAATTAATTAGGCGTCTTGTGAACTCGGTATGTTCTTAAATAGTCGTCTTGTGGACTGGGCTGTTCTTAATTGGAGGTCTGGAGAACTGGACATGCCCTTAATTGGGGGTCTCGTGAACTGGACACGTCCTTAATTGGGGATCGCGTGAACTGAACTTCTGAGTAGACATTTGAGTAGAAGATTGTCACTGACTGCACTAAGTTCTTAAGCAAGGCTTTCAGTGCACTGCTGTAAACTCCTACATTGTCAAGAGTTGACAAACCTTAATATATTAAGAACAATGATGCCCTCTACTGGCGGCAAATCGATGAGTTTTCCATCCACCTCCACGCGAATTTCTTTGTGCAAATCTTTGCAGGCGCGGCGATTCAGCATCTTCCTGATCCCCATTTTGATATACACACTCTTATTGTGTAATCTGCAACAAACATATAACCACCGCTGTACTACCTAATATAACCACATTATATAACCACAATACGACCTCAACGAAGCTATGTTTCCGGTTAAGTTGCCAAATAAATTGGATTTTTTTAATCTGGTGACGATACGAGTGTGGGTGAGAAGGTGGGTGCAAGACGACCCGCACCTGCTGTTGAATTTGACGGGATTGGCCTCGCGCGCCTCGTGGAAGTCGAGCGCCAATTCCGCGTCCACGCCGATGCCGAAGTAGTTGTTCATGACGAAGATGGAGCTCGTGTCCTCGTTCGTGTTGGCCGCGTGAGTGTCGTTGGCGATCGCTTTCTTCGTCTCGTCCTCCTCCTTCTCATTCGGGTGGAAAATTACCGTCCACCTGCCGTACAAATACATATGTCATTTTTTGGTTGGAAAATTACCGTCCACATGTTGCCCCCTCCCCCCAAAGAAAAAAATAATCATTATTTCGGGTGGAAAACTGTCGTTCACGTAACGCATAAACAACAAATCCACTTTTTTTGTCTAGAGGAAGGAAAGGGCGGGAATGTTCCGGATGTCATTGAAAAAAATCACATCCGTTCCTCGTCTGTTCACATTCCCTAAAAGCAAAAAGGTAGCTATTTTCATATCGTTTCTCTAAACTTTGCCACCGAACACCTCCGACATAGCCATTCCTCACATAAAAAACAAGGACTACATATTTCAACATGTTACGTCAATCCTCGAATTGGTTGTAGGTGAGGAGGACGGGGCAGGGGGGAGGGGAGTGAGTTGTTACTGTTACCTGTCTAGTTTAATTTCCTCTGCATCGATGACATCCCTGAGCAGATTCAGTGGGTCCTCGGCGCCCGTGTAACCAGGCCCCCATCTCAACACCCGCGCCAAGTCATTGCCTGCAACACAACGCGCCGTGTTAATGGTCAGGAGCTTCTATTTATTTATTTATTGGTGTTTTAAGTCCCTTACAGCGATCACAGCGCTAAATCAGGACTACCCTGCCACATTATACTGAAATGGGTCATTCCAGTTTGAAGCCCTAGGGGGAATCATAACTGAGTACACAGCTAATAGGCACGAGCAGGATCCGAACCCGCGCCGGCTACATTAGCTTTTATTTCAAGGAAACCAGTTTTTAAAAAGCCCTCTGCACATGTCATGAACAGCCTTATACCTGCATCTAAGCGCATAATTTCCATGTTTTCATGGAGCGGAATCCTGCTCCTGATGTTGCTGCCTGATTCTTAAGACAACACTCCTGGCAAATATAGTGATGACGCACTTTACATTGTTTGACGTCACACGATGTCGCGCGTTGTTTAATACGTATCTAAATACAACAGCAACCGAGAGTCCCACCCAAGGCATAATCTCACCAAGTTGGAAGCTGATCGTACTGGTCGTTCGACAGTTATAATGCTAACAAACTCGAGTGTCCAAAACATATAATGACGTCATACGTTGCCCTATTTCCACCAAATATATTACGAGTCGTCGGAGGGGCGCAGGGTATTATCCTACCAAGTTTGAAGTTAATTAATCTGACGTATCCTACTGCAGTCACAGCAATGACGCAACTACTACGTTTTGACGTCCTCTGACGCATCGACCAATACACATGAAATACAACCCAAAGTGGCGGAACAACCAAAATCCCGCCGAGTTTGAAGCTGATCCGGCAACAGACGCACACACTACACACACAAAAACACACACATACAGAGACGTACAAACAAGGAGGTGGGGTGGGGCGTAATGGTCGGGTATGACGCGTACCTGTTCCAAGTGGTACAATGGCCATGGGCGGGCTAGAACACTTGGCGTCCTGTCCCACGTTGTCCAGGCAGGACAGTGCCCATCCCACGGTGCCGTCCCCGCCGCACACCATGATTCTGAAGTACGGGATGTTGCGAAACACATAAAGCCTGCGAAAACAAAAACCGACATCAGCTGCGATTGTCTCAATCCATCATAGAAAATCGCGAAAGAGCAAATATGTACGCATTCTATGTCCCGGCTTAGAATAAATATACACTACACATCTACATATTATTTTAGAGGTGTGCTGCTGAGGCGTGTTTACAAATTCTGTCTGGCGCATTTGTATCTCTTGCTTAATGTTCAATGTTTTACAGAACGTCATGCATTGCGACAACAACAAAAAAAAAAAAAAAAAAAAAAAAAAGGCAGTAATAAAAGAGGAAAACAAGAATGTACAAGGGCATTGTGACCAGCCGAGATCTAGTGAATCAAGTATCAACAGGCTTGTCATGTCGCCAAAAAGTGATAATCCTATTATAAAAACCGATTACTGAAAATTTTTCTAAGGCCGGAATTTGCGTAATCCCTGGCGGATCTCAAGAAAGTAAATTTCAAAGAAGATCGACCTATGGACTACGCACAAAAATGAAAACAATCTAACCAAAATTATTGCAGAAGAAATGTTTTGACAAACTGGATCCCTAAAACCTTCAAACAGGCGCATGAGGCCAATTTTTTAAAAGAAAACATCACATGAATAGCAAAATTTCGACTAAATCCAATCAAACTGCCGCAGACAACGCATTTCGGAAAACAAAAAAGACTTAAAATTCAGCCAACTGACCAATTTTTGGAGAACTGCCATTCGGTTAATTTTTGGCCAATCAAGAGAGAACAACCTAGTAGACATTCCTAAAAATTAAAAAGGAATCCGATCAATGTTACGGGAGAGTCATTTTCCAAGTTGGCCAGCATTTCTTCTGTTTATCCCCCCCCCCCCACCCTCATTTAGCCAATTTTTGGCAGCTCGTCAAAAAAGTACCTTACAAGACAAAACCTCTAATTGAATATTTATGCAAAATTTGAAAGCAATCCGACTAAAATTGTGGAAGAAGTATTTTGAAAATTGGCAGCCAACAAATTGTAAATGTCCCCCATTTAGCCATTTTTCGGTGGATCTTCAAAAGAAAGTAATTTCTCAAAAGAGAAGCATTTTGGAAACAATCAAAATTTGAAAAGAATTCGATCCAAAATGTTGGAGAAAAAGCATTTTGAAAACTGGCTACCAATAAATAAAAAATACCCCCCTCTTAATTTTCAGTGGATCCCCCCCCCCTTACAAAAAAAAAAAAAAAATTCAAGAGAGGCCTTCCCAGTGAACATTTATGCAAACTTGAAAAAAAAAATCCGATCAAAATTATGGGAGAAGAAGCATTCTGAAAACTGACCACGAAAAATTGTAAATGCTCCTCATTTAATCAATTTTGGACGGACACTCAAAAACACTAAAACCTCAGTGAGGCAGGATCCGCCATAAAACACAATGCCATTGGATGTTAGTAAATTCAATGAAATTGAAAACCCTATATTTTTGAGAAGTCGTATTTTTGACAATTTATTTTTTCTATTTTTGAGAAGTCGCATTTTTTTTACAATTTTTGGCCGACTTCAAAAATAATACGACGTAGCACATCTACAATATATATATTTTCACTGCATACAATTTCAGAACGCTCGATCGGATAGTTTTGGAGAACTCGTCTGGACAAAACTTTCGGTGCTAACAAATTTCCTGAAAAACAGCCATATTTGACAAGTCTTACTTTTGAGAATTTTTGGCCGATTTAAAAAATAACACGACGTTGCACAACTTCAATATACGTTCTAACCGTATGCCAAAGGAAAAAGTTATACGACAAATACTTTCGGAGATATAGCCCGGAAACGAAAGCGGACAGACAGACGGACATGTTGAAACCTATATCCCCTTGTTACACATGGGATAAAAAGTTATTTTTCAAGAGAGGCCTACCTAGGGAGGATTCGTACAGAATTTGAAAGGAATCAAAACTGAAGGGAAGGCGCATTTTAAGAATAAGTTTACACACGTACATACGTATATACAGACGATAGATGCCCCTCTACGGATGTGATAAGACCAGCCAGACGAAGTTGGCTGATGTAAAAAAAAAAAAAAAATAGACAGGCGGGCGACAATTGAAGATCACAGAGCAATCAACAACTAGAGCAGTGTGCATAGCCCACATATTTCCCACAGGCCCCCATCCGTTAAACACGGCCATCAATAGTCAATCAAGAGATGAAATTTTCCAAGTCCAGTTGGTGCATTTTCCTTGGACGAACCTGGCCCATTTACAATACCGATCTATGTTTGCTTCCACAGAAGCTACATACAAAGTTTCATGAAAATCCTTGCAGGAGTTTTTAAGTTATCGTGTTAACAAGCTCTTGATGACAGACCGACCGACCGACAGACCGACCGACAGACCGCCACGCGGTCGATCGCATATATTCCCCACAGGTTCTACCTGTGGGGAATAAATCATACAGAAGCCCAAACAAACAACTGCCAGACGCCCGTACCCCGGTAACGGCCCTCCATTCATGAGGTCATAGACTTGATGTGGGTTGAGTAGTTTCCTAAAGGATCGAATAAGCTCCATGCCCTGTTGTCCCCCGGACTTGACGTTCACCAAGACCAGCAGCGGGGTCACGTACTCTGGAATACGGTCCGGCTGAAACAGAGCGATAATCTTGCACGAGATGTTCCTCTGCTTGGCCTTTAACCCTAAACTCAAAGCACAAACTCAAAGCACATAAAGTTGTTGCTTTCGTCTAGAACTTGAACCATATTCTCTTTTAATCTTCAGGATTATTTTACTACAAAATTTCAAAGTTTTCATTAAGCATTCTGTGTAGGCGAATTCTAATCTGTTCATGAGAAAAAAAAAAAAAATAACAAAAGAAAAAAAAACAGTTCCCTAAAACATGTTAATTCACTGTTCAAGATGGGTGTTCTGCTTCTTTTTTAATTTACGCATCAAAACACCGACGTTTTTTTTTTTTTTTATTATTCTGTGGTTCTCTTTTGCGCAACAAGCGATAATATTTTTTTTATCTCGGTTAGAAACTCTCATCGACATTTGTATCCACAATACCTGTACCATGTTTAACGTCATTACAAATCGAAATATTGTCAAAATAAAGAAGAAGGAAATTAAAAGTCTGAATCCATCAGTCACATTTTATACTTAACTCTAAAGATTTAAAGATTCAGAAAAACTTTTATCGAAGACACAAACAGACATTTTAATATTAAAAAAAAGTTGGCAAATCTTCCATCAGTCCTCCAACTCCAGGAATAAACCGACTTCGACCACAGCGGGGCGTTTCGTGAGTGCCCAAAACATGTGATTGCTAGTTAGCTTGACAGATTTTTATTTTAAGTGACAGAATTATTTTAAATATTTTATATAATTACTGGACTAAAGCAAACGTTACGTAAGGTATAACAAAAATGAGAAAACTATACGCATGCAGGACTATGAATCATGGGTACGTATGATGGCTTATGACTAACCTTACTTTATCAAGATCATATCAAAAATGATGTAACCAATGGTAATTTTAAAAAATATAAGCAAATCAGAACAACATCTGAGGCTAAGAATGACCATGCACAACAATAGATGACGTCATAATCTTCTAGCTAATATCAAACTTACAATTAGAGACTGCACTGATAATCTATTTCGTGTGAACTTTTTTTTTTTTCAAGCGAAGCACACTTCTGCAGAAGCATACCGGGGACTTTGTACATATTCAAAATCACGACAGAATAATCCTCCACTATGTAGTTCGCCTATTTGAATTACTCTTTATTGAACTGCCATTAAAAGTTAGATATAACTTTTTTTTAAATAAAAATAATGTAGGCCATTGTTTGCCCTCTAATTTGGAAATCAAGGAATTTTTAATGAAATCTGAAACTGGGGCATTAACTCCAAATTCTAAATTTTAATAAAAGATAAATAAAAAAACAATAGTAATAATAATAACAATAATAATAAACTGAATAATTAAGGCAAACTGTATCCAGGTTTAAATCTGTTGTACCCTGCCGAAACATTTTGTAACTAGCTCGCTGTCCCGTTCTGTTATGTGTGTAACCATACCTGCACCTCCCCCCCCCCCCCTCCCTCGACAGGTCAGCCGCGCCTGTAAATCTTATGTGAGTTTTTATTATCTTATAATACTCCTCCTCCAGAAAATAAACAAATAAATAAACAAAATCTAACTGAATGTATTCCAGTCGAAAGTAAACAGAATATACCAAAGAAATGCTTGGTGGGAATATTTTATTATTTTGGATGAAGATGCTCCAAGTCAGTGTGGGGGGGGGGGGGGGGGGAGAGAGAGGAGGGTAAGAATCACAGGATATCCCTCTGACGCACTGGATATTAATAAGGATCACGATCTTCGCGAATAGGTAACAGGGGGGCTGGGGAAGGGGGAGGGGGAGGACGCAATGAGCCTTACCTCTAAGTGCGGGAGCGTTAAACTAAAGAGTTGTTTATCATCAAAGGTGGCTGTTCCCAAGATATGCAGTGCCCTACGTGCTAACCTGGCCAGGCGGTACAAAAGCACCACCGCGCCGTACTCGTAATAAATCACGTCAAAACTAGACCACTTGTTCTCTGTAACATAACATTCACATCAATGGCGCAACTCAATGCGCAAAAGCTACTCAATGCGCAAAAGCTATTCTCTCAATGCGCAAAAGCTTCTTGACCCTAGCCACGGAAGAAAAAAAAAGAAACATTCACTGATGTTTCGAATTCACCACATATATCTTTAAAAAAATTCGAAACATGCAATGAAGGTTTGGCTGCCGGGTCAGATTTTAAATTTTGTCCAGACTTCGGCCCGAATCTGGATTCTAACGAATTGATCTACGACCTGTAAACAATGCGGTTAGCTAAATAAGGTAACTGCTCTATCTAGGCCACCACTTTACACTGGTTCATATGCTAATTAGGTAGTCTGCAATTTAGATTAACATAATATTAGCATACTCATAAGCAACAACACCTGGGATGTGACAAAACACAGTTTGAATTAAAATTAACAAAACAATCCATTTTAGTTAAATTGGTCATTCCACTTCTGTTCAGCTTCACCAATCCACATAGAATAAAAAGCTTGGAATTTTGATTATTTTTCAGCAAAAACAAATGGTAAATAATTTAAAAGGTATACGTCACATACATTTAAATTAAGACTCATTTCATATTCACTTATTCCAAAATAAATTTATTTCACAAAGATTTACATGTATTTACATGTTGCTACGTGAATTGTGGCGTGAGGAATGCCAGTAACATGCCTTAATACAACGAATAAATTAAACTACACTGACTAGAATTCATATTATTCCGAGCAAAGCAATAATGAAGGCACATATGCACCCAAAAAGAACTGTGCATATTTGATGAAAATTATGCAAATGTCGTTAACTGCACCTGTCTTTTATTGTTTTAACGGTTAAATAGAACTGATCTTGTTACTGGAAATATGTGTTTGGGACTAGCTACTAGCTACCAACGAGTTAGAGTAAAGAACTGCTCTGACAAACAACCGGGGAAATATATATTTTTATGTAATTTCCTTCGGACGGTAACGGCCTTTCACCAAGGGTCTTTTGCATGTATGGTGCGATAAAAAATGGAGGGAGATTTGAGATGGCCTGTGCTTTATATCGCCGCAGTAAAGACAGAATAACGGAAGCCGTCTATGGCGCGTGAGAATGCTGATGTAGATATATTCTCAAGTCAGTTCATAGGTACAAAAGTTTATATTCATTTGCATAACATATGCAAATAAGCACTTCATGCACGCAACATAAGATGTAAAAACACATATGAAATAACGCCGCACATTAGACGTGAAACAGGAAAAGTAAGGTCCCAAATATACAAATCATATGTAAAATATGCAAATGAGGAATAATCAGTTTCAAATAAGATGCAAATGTATGCAAATGATGTCGGTTTTACCTGCAGATGCGGTAAAAGAAGAGCTAATAGTGGTTTTTCGTCGAAAATAGCATTTTCCAAGAGGAACAATGCATTTCTCGCGACGGTCATGCTACGGTAGATTAGGACCACAGCACCGTAGTCATGATATATAACATCATAAAAATTCCAGCGATTTTCTGCAATATAACCACAAACAAGTGAAAGTGAAACCTACAAATACAAGGTAAAATGTGCATAGTTGTTTTGTTCTGCCTACAAAGCCACGGATTGGTGGGTAATATGGCTGGCTTCAGCTTGTAACAGTCACGCCATTTTTGTTAGAGTTCGACATTTAGCTAATACACAAGACAAGTGAATTTTGAAAACGGCTACGAACAGGAAAAAAGGTAGACACACTAACAGAATCAGATACGCAATTGAATTTTCCAAGTTTATTGGGGTTATTTATTATTTATCATTTTAATTATTACGCTTGGTTGGCAAGGTAGTTAACCAATGTCCAAATTTGAAATTAGAGAAAACGCCATCGACATTTTTATGCATTTCCTGTTCAACTGCTAAAACCAGAACGGAAATAATTTTTGGAATCAATGTTCGAACTTTCTGTTAATTGCTAATGAAAGGCAATTCATTTCCACGAGAATCCAGTTGACCCACTTTTCAAACCATTCCGAACAGGTACCTTCTTCAAGCTAGTCTACCTTTTCTCCCCCAAAATCTACAGAACTTGTCCTGAAAATGAATCCTAATTAAAGGCTGATTAGATATGACATAACTGTAACATTTAGGTAGGTATTTACAACACCAAGATACGTGGCAGGACGGGGGTCAACAAATCCAAATTAAAAACGTTCTTTTTTTCATTTTCCATACACTTTTCTGTTTTTTTTTTCTCAACCACAGCACGGCAAAGTAAAAAGGATTTTTGTATGAAACAGAAAGATGTGCTTCAACGACGGGGGGTCCGCACACAACGGGGTCAGCATGCATGCGAGCCTCTCCCTGACACACCAGTGTCAACTCAGCTCCACTTCTTTGAAATGGTCCCATCTACGGTGTTAATACGACTGTTTTATCTCTTTTCTTGCACACATGATGTTGTTCTTTTACTGGTTTTGTTTGTTTCTTTTTTTTTTTAACTTGATCATAACATAGCCCATGCACAGCAACGAGTTTTTAGGAGGTTTAAAACTTTCATTTGATTAAGCTGCACTTATTGAAGTTCGGTAACTTACTTCCGAATTCGAAACCGCACTTTTTTCATCGCACAGAAGTTTTATTTAATCTCTGCATCTCAACTTTCACAGGCAACGACAGTCTCTAGCCTGGACTCACCTTTTCCTATGATATCCAGTAGTATTTTCTCGTATTGTTTCTGCGATAAGCCCGTGGGCAGATTACCCACATACACGGCGATATGCGGCACATCCGGTGACGTCACCGCCTGTCGCCTGGCAACGTCAGAATTCGCCAATAGATCGGTGTCGGTAAGAGGCTCTGCAACTTCCGGTTCGTCCTTTGCTTTCACGTAGAAACGAGTTAGGTGGTACTGTCGTAATGACTCCTGAGGGTTTGGAAAAATTACAAAGCTCAACTTTACCAGAAGGGAAACCCAATTGTGACAGGAACTAATTTTAATGAGTTTCTCTGAGATTTTGATTTTTTTTATAAGGCCCGACTTTCACAGCACATTTTTTTCATGTCTTAAAAATCTGATATCATTAACTGTCAAAATCGCTTCGGGAATGTCGAAATACAAGTAATAATCTTACTTTCTCCCTGAAAATACAGTACTTATAAAATATCACCAATCATCAGTAGAATCCAAAATGGCGCCCGATGACGTAAGACGTACCCGTCGCGTGCGCTGGACCAGCTGCCACGGACGCTCGTCATCGGCCATGTTCCTCTCATCCACGCCTTTATCCAGCGTCATCTCCACCAGTAGGAACTTCTCTGGATCTTCATTCTATACAACAATGCTACGGTTGAGGTTACTGAACAGTGAGTCGCTCGCTGTGATCCTTATAAACCCTCTCATTTAATGTATATTTTTCGGGGATTTTTGCGTACTGCTTTTCTTATTTTCTTTGATTTTAAGGAATAAAATTCTGAATTTTACTCAAGTTAGACATTTTATCAACACAACCCATACATCTTGTTAATTTACACCCAAACTTTTGGCAACGCAATCGAAAACATCACTGAACGATTCAACAATTCATACTTGTACATCTCAAATCGATCCCTCGGTATGAGAGTTTTACTCATTTATTTACCTCTAATCCGAATCTCGTGAGCGCGGTCTGCACGACCTGTCTGGCCGTCGTCTCTGCCGCGACAGGAATGTGCTTGTACGTTGTGTCGGCACCCGTCAAGTGCCTGAAAACCAACCAGCACCACGTCAAACATGGTGCAATCAGCGCCATGTCATTATTCTACATGGTGCAACCAGCGTCACGTCATCAAACATAGTGCAGCCAGTACCACGTCAAAAAACGCGGCGTAGCTATTGCCACGTCAGGGACCATGGTACAACCTGCACGACGTCAACAAACATGGTGCACCCAGCGCCATATCATTATATATGGTGCAACCAGCGTCACGTCACCAAACAGAGTGCAGCCAGTACCACGTCATCACACGTGGTGCAGCCAGTGCTACGTCATGAAACATGGCGCAACCGGCACGGCGTCATCAAACATGGTGCAACCTGCGTCACGGCATTAAACATGGTGGAAAGAGAGCTACATCATCACGCATGATGCAATCAGTGCCAGACCATCAAACGTGGTGCACCCAGCGCTGCGCCACGAGCGCCCCGCCATTTAGCATGGTGCAGTCAGTGCCACACGAACAAGCACGATGCATCTCACGTGACGTACTTTGTTTTCACACGAATTATAAATGGTACGGCAGGATGCCAGAATCTGTAGTTATGTGCTTTCTCATTCAAAAACAGATAAACTAATGTGCCCTCCCACCCCCCCCCCCCCCCCTGCCAACCCTTCTTGACCCAATACACCTGTGATATATATGCTCAATGCAATAACTGAGTAATACTTGAAAAAAAAACATGTCTTACATTTCAATTTAAAAGCCTAACATACGATTGTTGAATACTTCACGAAAACTTGTCATTGTGCCCCAAGTCTTCGGTGGTGTATTTACGCAAATGAAATGTGCTTACCTAATTTTGCCAGAATACACTTGTACAGTTCCTTTGTCGGGATTCTTTTCTCTATAGCGCAAGAATATAGAGGAACGTTTTCCGTCTTTAGAAGTAATCTGTCCTCGTACTGGCAAATTACTGTCGATTTCTTTTTCACCAGATTCTGCGCAACGAAGAGAAACGGGGTCTACTTTGTTTTTAAAGAAATCACACAACAAACTGCCAGAAATCATATACTTTCATCTCCAGGTTTTCTTGCAGCTAAGTTGTACACAACTCATTTCAGCTATTTCTCAATTCAAAAGAGATTGAACGTTCTCCTTTGACAAAACTGATGCATGTTACATAATATTTCGTTAATTTCAAAAATTTAGAAACCTGCAGACAAGAGTTGTGCGAATACATGTGATTTTCGTATAAGAGAGTTGTTTCTTGCACACAGACTACGTTCAGTAAGCGATAATGCAAGAAATCACCTGTTTCTGTGGTCTCGGTTAGATAGTATTTTTGGGGGTCCTCTGATATGTGGAATGTTTTCACAGCTGCCTCCTGCAAACAGTTTTTCTATGGAATGATTACAGAATTACACCACGACAGAACTCTAAAGGTATCCTTGTATGACAACAAATCAAGTTCTATTTTTTTCTGCATGTGACACATGCATGTTATCATGATCTTCTCAATTAAAAAAATCAAGGCGTTTAACAAATGGCCCAGTGGTTTTGGTCAGCATTTCATTTTTCCGCCGTTTTGTCTAGGCCATACTCGCCAGCGCAGCCCACTGTCCCTGGGCGTTGGGAGTGAGCTTACCAGGAGGACTTGAGCAGGTGCATTCTTCGGGATTGCCACGGTTCGGTAAACACGTTTTCTCAGTGAACTATTGCCATCAAATATCCGCACTATTTCTGAAACACATTTTCTTACAGATAAGCTCAAACGAAACAGTTCAATAACCCAATCAAATCTGTTCAGCTTGTGCCACATTCAGATTTCAATACTGGATTTGCCACACGCAACGAAGTGAAATACGCCGAAATTCGGGAATCACCTTCACAAAAATACAGTAGTAGAGTATCTGCTCCTTGCCCTCACAGAAGTATTCGATATCAAAAAATTAATAAAAAACATAAATAAATAAATGATGTCGCGAAAAATCTCTCCATGGTCTTGAATAATCTTCAACTGAATCACTTTGATTTTAACAATCATATTTAAAGCCAACTATTTAAAAGGCTTATCTGGCCTGTTCCACTCTTCTATATTTCCTTGTTTTTACCTTCTTCTTTGTCCTTGTCTTTGTCCTTCCCGTCTTTTTCTTTCGGTGACCTCCTTTCTTCGTCCTCCATGCGCGAGTCTGTCGACGACGGATCCTCCATCACTGCCCGGACAAAACAAACCAATCATGAGTGCATCCCGACCATGACCTCCACATGAAGGACGTCACAACAGCATTCTGTTCAACTGCACGACACCAGTTACCATGGAGATTGCGCCCAATTTTTTCACAACCTTACTTTATTTTTATAACGTCCCCAAAAACTTTCCTACCTCTGAGGGTAGGGAATTAAACGGATGTCATTTTTGGCACCCCTAAACCAATACAAAATGGGGAACAGTATGTGTGGCCCAGTTCCTTACAGGCGTAGCTCTAGCCCACGCAATACGCCATTAGCTGTCATGGTTTTTGTTTCCCGGTCACAGTGGAAGTGCGTCTCGTGCACTTCCACTAAGCAGTTACAGACCATCAACGAATTTTAATTCTCCGGCATACTTCAGAAAAGTGCGAAGGACCGTTTTATGCACAGCACCGTTTGAGTTAATCTAACCATCTAATCTTAACCATTTCCAGTACTTTTTGTAAGTACAAGTTTGCAAGGTTAATTTTTTCCAAGCAAAATGAGACACTCTCTACAACCCCACCAACCAATGGAAAAATCCTCCAGTTTCTATAGCTTTACTGAAGGATCCCACCAAACTCCCTACAAGATCTTTGGGGAAGATGTATGAAATTTTTCAAGAATGTTTTAGAAAATAACAAGTTACTGTAACGAATTCTTTCCGTTTCTCGCCCGACTATTTTTTTAAAATTTCCGGTGCAACTGAAAACTGGTTGACACTCTTCAATCAAAATCGCCGCACAAACAGGTTTGTTATTATATGTATGGGAAATAGTATCCCGTCACATAGCCAGAATGTTTGACGACAACGGCGAACTTTGTTTTACCATACGCAAGGACATGCTTCAGAGGATCGGGCTAAATGGCCCAGCGTATCAACTCGTCTAAATATTACCCCCCCCCCCCCACAAATTGTATATGCAATAGCATTTTAGCGGAAGACAAAATGCTCTGTCAAAAATTTCCTTAACTACGGATTTTTTTTTTTTCATATTTTAATTATAGGAACACACACCGTTATATTGGAAGGGTGCCTTCATTAATGATCTTACCCTGGGCCACTGGCAATAAATAGGGTTTATATTCCTGTTGTCCCGATGTTTACTTTTCTTAGCATTTCCGGTTATTACGTGGCTGAATTGTGGACAGTCGCGCACACTAAACCCAATGTGTAGGCTGAATAATCAGGCGCTATATTTATGACAGTGTCTTCAGCGGTCACCCCTAGAGACCAATGCTCCGGGATGGGTAACCATTCGATCACAAAGAAATATGCACTAGGTAGTGGAGGGACGAGTTTCTTAATGAAAATTAAACTTTCCATGAATACCAGTGTTCACTAATTAATGTTGCTCGCTCATTAGGCGTTCACTTTACATGCATTACAGAATGTACGATATTTACGCAATAAATTAACTGCTGGGCTACCGCTCAAACATGCCGGTTACTCCCTTATTTATCAACACCTGTTACAGACACAATTCTAAGAAGTCTTTCAACCTGGATATTTTTTAACTTTATTATTTTAAGTGGCGTTCGTTTTTAACATATATTTAAATATTCACTTAAAAATGAAGCCACTTTCTACTTAATAAAGGTGTGTAAATTGAGCACATCCGTATGTCCTTGTTTTAAGACTGTTGACATCAACCACCCCGGATCCTGCTCATACAAAATGGGATATAATCCAGACAAAAACGGAACTCATTTTCCGCTCCTACATAAAAATCACTTTCATTTCTTCGAAAAGTGTTCCAGCAAAACAGAGGCATTAATAAGAAAGGAATTTTAAACCCGTCTTAAAGGCTGACTTAACTGTCTCTTTTTTTTTAACGTTTCTTCTGTTTTCGATAGCTAAGATATACCTGAGAAACTGTTGCTGTGCAAACTTTGCAGGAGTAACAGGACTGTGGAAGAGACCCTACGGAGCAATGACCACTCTCTTCCTAGGACATAACACAGATGCATGCAGACAACGTTCACAACAGCTACACGTACAACTGTCTACTGAAAAATTTACCCCACACCCCTCCCTCCCCCACGCCCTCCTCCCCGTATAACTCAGTATTCAGGGTTGAGACTTCGTAAAATTTTTTGGTCGCCCGGCACAAAAGTTAGTCGCCCGGCGCATTTTTTTGCAAATTTTACCTGAAATACTCAGGAAAAAACTTAGTCGCCACTCGGGCGACCAACTCGAAACAGTTGGTCGCCCGAGCCAAAAGTTGGTCGCCACGGACTACCGGGCGACCGCGAAATCTCAACCCTGGTATTTGACACAAACTGCGACCAGTATATTTTCATGCTGTGGCGGTGGGGCAGGCCCTCCCCTCACCCTCATAAACAGTCACGACTCCTGTTGCACACGTGTCCGACAGGGAATGTATGGGGAAAATTTACCTCCCACCCCTCGCACTGTTTCAGCCTCATTTCATTTTAATATTTAAGCACCAAAAAATACTGTAAGTCCTGAATTTTTTATTTTATTTAATTTCTATATCATTCAATGATATAGGAAGTTGGGAAAAATGGTTGTTTGAGACAGAAAGTGGCACACAAAAGTGTTAGTCTGGATTGTAATCAACAGGACTATGATGGGTAACAGCGGACCCTGCGAACTGCGGTACACCGCCGCGAGCATCGGAACCGCATTAGTGGCCAATAATAATTACCACTATTGAACGCCGGTTCAACAATCGGCCAAGATTTTCTCTGCTAAAAAGCCATAGGGCAGCTGCAGAAATACACTGCATGTTACAGACCCCGCCCACCGCCGCCCCCACCCCACCAAAATAAAAAAAAACTTGAAGTCACACACAATGACTAAGACAGCATGCCGCAAAACTGCTAACAATAAACAAAAACGAACAAAAAAAAAAAAAAACAAAAAAAACATTTCAACAGAAACCTAACAAACTAATACTTCAGCGACAAAAATACTTAAAATAATACCACAACAGCATAGGCTAAGTACAGTCAGTATAGAATTCAAATACATGTCTCTCTATGACTACCGGATTCTACGAAGCAACAAACAAAACCTGAATGCGTCACACAATAAACGAATACACTGAACTACCATTCAAATATGTGGCAGTGGTTTACTCACCCGGCACAGCTGTAAAACGAACAATTTTCAAAACTATCAAATAAGTGGTTTATCAATGTAAATTTCGTTTCATCAAAATATTTTCCCTTTTCTTTCGTTCTCTGTTTCCATATTCTTTTTAAAACTTATTCTGGCTCTAATGCTTTATCGCAAGACTAACATTTCTCGAAAGGTCGAAAAGTTGTTAATGAAATAATACGTTATAATAGATAATTTATCTCACTGTCTACTGCTGGTCATACCTGTAGGTGGTTTCTTTTGGAATCTATAGATGGTTTCCATGGGAACGCCCATATCCGGTACAGTAATACAAGATGGCGGCAACATAATCTCGCGTAAACAACCAAAACTGCACTCGGGTGGCAAACTGCGGTAACAGCCCGCGTGTGCCTACAAACACAAAATAAACCTGTGATGTAATCACGCGGAACACCTCTATCTAACGGACACCATTAAGGCCACGACAAAACCGCCCTTATACAAAATAACGGGCCTCTAACTTCAGACTCTATATATCAAAATGTCTGCCAGGTTGTGAAAGGCTGTTCCCACTATATGTTCTTAAATTGAGGTTTTTATTTTTCTATTTTTGTTTTAATTTGTGTTAAGCTCAGAACATGCAATAACCTATCATAAGATCGGACAGATTGTGATGAAAAATTTATCACGATATGCAAATATACAAGGACGTGTCTGTGTGAGAATACGACGATGGCTATCATCAGCCCGAATCGGCTATCAGCACCGCCAAACGTGCACTACACCCCGGGCAGATGAGAGGCAAATGACCTTGGACAAGGACAACGAACCGTTTAAGTACCACTGAATACAGCGATTGCTAGCGCACACTATTCATGTGATCAGTATTGCATATATTCAAAGCCATGGGCAAACTTTATTCCGTCCAAACCAAGAGTCCATGGCACGCCAGTTATTCAGCTCAACTGAGTCAATTGTCAATGGAAACGAAGGTGATGCTAAAAATAACCTGGGCCAGCAGTACTTCACATATTCAGATACGACACCGGACAAAACGAAAGGCAGCGAAGCCAGTTCTGCGAGCAGTATACTAACACGGCAATAAAGATGATTTCACACGGTGGACAATTCGCCTTCACTGACACATGGTCCGGCTGCGATCCCTACAGTGTCTTTCCCCCCGCCCCTGCTTCTCCAGTGTCGTCAACATTTTCGCCGATGAAGTTTTACAATTGTATGTCCTACTCAACACTTAGAAGGGGTCACAAAAACCAAACCTGTGACCTAATTTCTGTTGGTTTATGTCACAGAAAAAAAAACTATTCAGAGCATTGTTTGGCTTGGCTTGCGATGGGCAGACGACACCGGTTAATGACAGAAAGCAGACGAGAGAGCAAGGGTTATATAGAGCAGTGCCCAATCAATAGAATGAGCGGAGAAGCTTGAGGCACGAAAGCAATGAACTGCACACAGAAGTGACTACTTGCACAGGCTACAATTGTGTAAAATCAATTGCCAGAGAAATGGGGGCTGGGTGGGTGGGTGGTGTGGATATTAACCAGTGAGTGAAGCGTTTGAATTTGAATTCATCAAGCAAGTTCAAGAGGTTTTCAAAGACTGAAGACCGTTTGCCCAGAAAAGATGTACACGGATTGTTGTCTTGTTCTCCACACTACCGACTAGAAAAATGACCAACTGGCCAAATCAACCGTCACCAGGGCAGGTGTCCGGAGGCTTGCACAAATCATCCACACCCCGTCACCTGGAGAGTGTTCGGAGGTTTGCACAGGTCCTACACACTCCGTCAACAGGGCAGGTGTCCGGAGATTTGCACAGATCATCCACACCCCGTCACCTGGAGAGGTTTGCACAGGTCCTACACACTCCGTCAACAGGGCAGGTGTTTGGAGGCTTGTACAGGTCATCCACAAAAGTGAACAGGTCAAGGTGTCTGGAGGCTTGCACAGATCATCCACACCCCGTCACCTAGGCAGGTGTTTAGAGGCTTGCACGTATCAACTAGAGCAGTGTGCATAGCCCACATATTCCCCACAGGCCCGAATAAGTTAAACACGGCCATCAATAGTCAATCAAGAGCTGAAATTTTCTAAGTCCAGCTGGTCCATTTTCCTTGGACGAACCTGGCCCATTTACAATACCGATCTGTGTTTGTTGCCATAGAAGCTATATGCCAAGTTTCATGAAAATCCTTGTAGGAGTTTTTAAGTTATCGTGTTAACAAGGTCACACAATAGTCAATGAAGAGCTGAAATTTTCTAAGTCCAGCTGGTCCACTTCCCTTGGACGAACCTGGCCCATTTACAATACCGATCTGTGTTTGCTCCCATAGAAGGTACATGCCAAGTTTCATGAAAATCCTTGTAGGAGTTTTAGAGTTATCGTGTTAACAAGGTCTCACAATAGTCAATGAAGGGTTGAAATTTTCTAAGTCCAGCTGGTCCATTTTCCTGCAACGAACCTGGCCCATTTACAATACCGATCTGTATTTGCTCCCATAGAAGCTACATACCAAGTTTCATGAAAATCCTTGCAGGAGTTTTTAAGTTATCGTGTTAACAAGCTCTTGATGACAGACCGACACGCGGTCGATCGCATATATTCCCCACAGGTTCTACCTGTGGGAAATAAATCACACCCGGATAACATAGATGAAGTGAACAGTCGGCGTATCATAAGGGTGGGGTATCTGTAAACCGATTGACTAGGGGTTCAACCAAGTGTTGACAAAACCTTAAAGTTGTCTACCCGATCACCTCAATACCATAAAATGAACACGAACGTTGATTTAATCCTGAGATTTAATAAGAAATTCCTGCGCCTGCAGAGCTGAAAAATAGCAAAGACAACACCGCTTGCAGCCTCCCCGTCAACACCCTCCAAAAAAAAAAATAATAATAATAAATAAATAAATAATAAAAAAAATTGTCCTCTGATAATTTTGCCTTACGGTTTCTTAAAAGCATTTTTATTATTACTATTGTTACTGGAAACACTGTTTCCATCACATTTTGCCTTGTTCAGCATAAGCGTTATTTATTTAAATAAGATATCACAATAAAACCCTTTTCAAACCCTGGTCTGTTGAAAAACTTGTCTTGCGAAGTGTGTAATTATAACCTGCATCACATTTCCCCTGACCGCGATTCTAGAAGAAGGAAAGAATTGTCCCTCCGATCCCCTACCCCCAGTGAGATGTCACGAAGGCATTTTCTGCTAATAGAAACAAGAGTTACAATTCTTTTTTTGGCATAAAAGTCAAGTCAGCGTTCCTGGTGACGTAGGGTTTTTTTCCATGTCGAATGCAGTTTTTCGACCTACCCTCCGGTATCTTCCACCCCCAACCCGAACATCACTGCAGCCCACGACGTAGTTTTGTTTTGTTTTTAAACCCTCCCGGGATGCATTTTTTCAAAGACATTTTCTTGTGTACAGCTCCCCCCGATACTATCACGTTCAGCTGTCCAGTTCTTTCTCCAAATACACTGACAATTTATTTACCAAATTTAAGTATTTGATGTCATTTGTTTTGAAAAAAAATATATAAAAATTTCGCCCAAAACGCAAGCCTTTTACGCAAGAAGATCTGTGTAAAAATGTACGCAAATATCCTATTAATTTTTGCTCTACTGGGGAAAAGGGGAGCAAAAGAATTATAGGAGGAAAAAACACAACCCCCACTAGAATATTCGGACTGATTTTTCACTCGTGTTCGAACGTGCCGAGAGCTCATCTGAACATTGGTCTACTTCTTGGGGCCTTTATTTCTCTCTTTGTATTTATATCTGACTACTAGTAAAACAGAAGCATTTTTAGAAACTACAAACACAGAACGTTCGTACTGGACCGTAAACAACTGTAAACAGCAAACCGAGCAATAAACAAGCAAAAAACACGAGGAAGTGAGACGTGGAAGATTTATGTTCTAGCCTCATTGTGATGACGCGTATGACGTCACCCCAATGACGGCAATATAAAAATGCCACCGATGTATCCATAATATTATGTTGTGTTACTCCACTTTCAACTTGACACTGTCGGCTGAGCCATTATGACGTCACAATCAAAACAAGAGGACACTTGATCAGTCAGTCTGCAGGTTTTGTGCTCTTTTTGCTTGGTCGATAGCTTAATAACCCTTTCTTCGCCCTTCTTATTTCGGTTTTATTTATGTATTTTTTTCTGGTGGGTGGAGGGAGGGCCAGCAGTACTTTGAAATATCTCTAAGGAGTAACTGTTGAACTGCAATCCATTTAAAGCCCATCTGTAGCAAGGTCAAGGCAACACACACAAAGTGATGACGTAATTACACAAAAGGGTGTTATCGTGATTTCTAGCCTTGTGTGCTCTCTCTTTCTCTCTCTGCCCCAGCAATGCATCTCATTCGGTGTGGCTGCTCACTACTAACGTAAGTGTAACAACACCGCCAAGATCAATACAAAGCCATTACCGAGTGCATACCCAGCTATATAGTATCAGTCAAGATTTTCCGTCTCGAACATATAAACTGGATATTCCTAGAACATGCAGCGAGTCACATTTAGGTCTATATATTGGTCCGTTTTTTTACGCCATTTCAGTGCCAGATAACTGTAAATGTAAGATAAAGAAGCGGACAAATTTTGTTCAGCTCACGCATCAATAAATTTGTCCAGCCGCTCCCAATAACTCCCCACGACACAACGCCACATCCAGGGACCTAATTTTTTTTCTGGATTGCGGCAAAGTCTGCCCGTTTGGCATTTAGCGCTGTACAATTTTTATACACTCAGTAATCGGCCACAGCGCGTGCCTTGTTCCAAACATTGTTTCAAAATGATATCACTGCGAGCCTTTCCTGTACTAATGCTCATGAATGGTTTTGAGAGTCACGACAGAAGCGCTACAAAGTCGCACTTCTTACCGCACCTATTTCGACATATGGCGAGATGTCTGGGTGGCGGGGTGGAGGGTGCGGGGGTGGAGATGGGGGCACTGGTAGAGCTCATCGCTGCAACAATTCCAAGACCAGCTTTCTCATGATTTTAATCTCTTTCAGGGTTTTTTGGGTTTTTTTTGGCTTTCTCTCTCTGTATCACGCACAAACTCCTTTTTACTAATTTTTAGGTCAAACAGTTTGTACGCAAACCGAGGCCAGTCTTCATCAGGAGCAGCAACCAGTTGTAGTCAGGAGGTATTTATTTGCTGCAACGGGGTTGGGGGCACTTTTTAAGCACAGAAGATCCGAGTAGGGCTAGAAGATTTACTGAAATATATCAAACCCAGGCACACTGCAGCGCCCAATGATACTTATGGGTGACAGTCATATTTCGGGTTGGGGACTGCGACTTTCTGTCATAAGATACAACATTCATTGAAAGAAGTAGACTTTCTACGCAAGATGTAGAGGTTCAGACCATGCGCATCTCCCAAAACCGGAAGTACAACATGGCAACACGCTTAGGAATTCCATATGTGGCACCTCTGTGCAGGATATGTGTGCTGTAAATGCCAAGGCGAAAAACACTAAATGTCCATACTGATTATCTGCACGACAACGGCCACGGAGAACAGAAAACTTTTAAATTGCTCAAAAAGGCATTCGTAACCTTTGGGCAGCATGTACTGGATGCAAGCGATTGGTGTGAAGACAAAGGGTTGAAGACACGCTGGTAGAGAGTACGAGCAAGTGGGCAATACCTCCTGCGAGGCGTGAACTGGAAACAGACAGGCAAACAAATGTACGTACCGTAGCGCCGCACCATTCGCACCGCATACCCGCCAAACACTCAGATGACCAGCACGTCTTTTTACAGGATAAACATTTAGAATTTCCGGGTAAGTTACCCTCCCGCCACATGTGATACTGTACAGGAAAAATCTGAAAACAAAAATTAAAACAATAATTTACATCGACTATGACTACTACTACGACGTAGGGTGCACAGCGCCAACGCTTTACAACAACCGTACCCCTCCGCGAACACCACTCAATCGCCCACACTTTCTCGCAACTTTCACTAGAAAAAAGGCGATTTGCTCAATCCAAGCTGAAACCCTCAACCTACATATTCAAGTCTGGATAAATGCATTCACACCAGTCCCAACTGTTCTTCGAGAAAAAAGAAGAAGAAAAAAAAAAACAGTTCGACTGACCTTTTCATTATTTATAGAGTAGGTGGCAGCCTCCTGGCAATCGCTGACAACGAACGCTTGGCACTCGATGTGTGCATAATATTCACAAACTACAACCAAAACACACGTACTTCTATTAAAGGCCACGCTTTGCGCGAAGAAAACTAGAGCGGATATGACGTCACTGGAATCTAATGTAGCTTCACAGCACATTCAATCGCTTCAGAACGCACTTCTCATCAGTTCATATATATATATATATATATATATATATATATATATATATATATATATATATATAAAGGCATGTGTAGCGTCTATGTACCTTAACTGTGTCAGTGTTGGTGTGACAAAGGTTATAGCTATTAACAACTGCAAGAAAATTCATGTGAATCTCATCAACTTACTCTCACAGCGAATCGCCAAACTGTCTTCTAAACGTTTTCGACACAGGTTACAAAATTTCCTCTTAAAATGGCCTGGCTCTGACCAACAGTGAGCAACAGGATTCTGAAAAAAAAGATACAACCAATTATCGCACACAAAACCAAAATGATGTTCGTTCCCAATAATAACCAATACTCATGCTATAACTTTCGCGCACTCTCCCATCACAAGGACCAACTTTTCGCCAGTATCGTGGTCATCAAACTGACCCCTTTCTCACAACAACATGCCAAAATTTAAAACGTTTAGAGCAAGTAATTACAGCACGATGGCTATCCAGACATGATATTTAAATGTGATGAAAACTGCCAATGAAAATACAGTAAATTATAACCCATATGCATTTTTACTGACCGAAGAGCACAGCTTCCAAGACCTTACGTGGAAAGTAAGCCAGCTTTATCATAGCAATAACTATTTTTTTTGTTTTTGTTTTTAAAAAATTCGTAGTATTGTCAATTTCGGATCCATTTACAAAAGAACGGGTTAGATAAATAGAGTTTTTTTTTACATTTTTTTTTCAAGTCACATTTTCGTCAATCCGCCTCCAACTCCACTTCTCCCCCCCCCCCAACCCCCTTCTTACGGAAGGGGCATATACCAATATTCTTTTCAATCTCATATAATTTCAAAACGATGTACTTTATTATTGGATAAACAGTGCTTACCTTTACCACGATTGGTGCAATACTTGTACACGGGGATACCACAGTATTCAAACATTTGTCATGAACCACGAAGTTACACACTGAAGCAAAAATAAAAAAGACCGTCAGTTGAAGTTCGCCAACAAGACAATCATACTGGTTCAGTAACAATTTACACCCAGCCTATTTCATAAGCAAACTTTTAAGTGGCAAAAAAAAATTTTGGCTTTTCATTTTTTATGAATGTTTTCAAAATATATTACTGTTGTATCAATCAACTTCTGTTGCAGAAGATATATCTGTTACTTATAAACGAACCAGTTTTGAAGACAACAACAATGCCCATGGACATGTGTCCAGGCTTAAGCAGCAACATATTACTACATTCGCACTGTGTATTATACGTCTAAATCACACAGTGTTTTAATGTAAAAAATAAGCAGAAATTGGAATATTTTGGTTGAGATTAAATTCATCTTTTGATTTCGAAAATATCAGCTGGTTGACTCCATAGCCATCGCTTAAGGTGTCCAATGCGATGTAAGAAGCGATGTGGGAACAAAATTTCAACGACGTGTGTTGCTGAGTATGGCACATAGCATGAACCAATCAGCATCCAGCACATGTGTCACGTGCTACCCGAGACATTCTTTGGAATTTTACTCGAGGATGCTATTTAGGAATGTGGATAAAAAGAACTCAACAAAACTTAAGAAACAATTACAAGATACCACCCCCCCCAAACCCCACCTATAATTATAAATCTCGGGTAAATGTTGTCGATGCATACGTCGGCAAAATGTCGCTTGTTTAGGTGTTGGGACCCCACTCTTTAGATCTTCACGAATCTCTGTGATGTCAAGATTTTGACCATGTTCTTACGCCGATTGTCCTTCTACATGCTAGTGTTTTTCGGCGCTGTTGTCCGCTTCCCATTATCAGTCGGGGTCACTTTCCGTTGGGGTGAGCCCAGCAGAAAAATGGGGGAACCGTTTACAGGTTTCTGCTTTATCGCCACGTTTTTGGGGGACTTTCTCAGTGTTCGCCCCGGGATTTGGCCGCGTCGGAAACATTCACAACCTCCTGGTGTTGGGTGCAGCATCTCTAGAGTGGGCCTGGTCTTTCAATTCCTTTCAAGGTCTTCTCTGTGGTCTTTTCTCCTACTGCGAGTCATTAAACCCTTATTACCGGAGAGATAGCACCTCCATATCTTCATACTTTGGGACCCAATGGACTTTGACACCGACTGATTTCTCAGGACTTCGCCTTCTCGAGCACCAAACGACGGATTATTCCCACTGCCCTGGTAGTAGTCACGTTGGTATGCAACCGAGTCTGTCACCGGAGGCAACACAAGCCATCTTGACAACCGACACCTTGACCACAGACTACTCTTGTACGTCTTCCTGGTCTCAGATGTAGATGGTGACAGGCGCGATGATGTTTTTTTTCCAATCGGAGATAGGAGAGAGGGACAGAGATAGAAAGAAAGAGAGAGAGAGAGAACTGACCACGCTACTTCTGGTAGGCCCGCTGCTACCGAAAGAACTGTGGTATCCCTTCTTTAATCCATTTATCCGGCGTTGGTTAACTGTCGCTTCGCCTGGTTTGTGGCAGTCGCAGTCTATTTTTCTGGCCACATACGCAACCCTAGCCCAGTCTTTTCAACCAGAATTTGTGGTTGATACTTGCTTCTCAATACAAGACCGTCTCTTGAGAGGGATCGTAGACGGAATGAATCAAGTACATGCGCGTTACACGAATAAAGTTTACCTTTTCCGTAACCCTAAATAAACTGGTATGCCCTTCTTTTCAATGGGATAAGAGGTTTCTTCCAACTTTTTCCCTTTTCTTCCGGGAAGGAAAGGTTTTTCTTCCCATGGTAGTGTAGAAATAAGTTTCTTCCGGCAGGAAAACCAATCCTGTGTTCCGTTCGGAAGTGGTTCGATGTGGTGTCGGCCGTGAAACCGGCACCAACACCTGGAGCACCGTACAAATTGCTCCTGGAGAGACATCTGGTCCCCAAAACGAGGAAGATGGGGGGTAAGGGGGTGTGACGGCTGGCGAGTCGATGTACGCGCCGCTTTTATAGCATTAAAGTGGAGTTACGGCCTCGTAGCACCTAGTGTAAGTTGGAAATGACAGTCGACAGCTTTATCGCATCTGGCGAGGATCTAGGGGTCAAACTGAACCTCTAGATCCTGTGTAACGCAGTTCTCGATACTTGCGTCAATTCATTAGGAGCACCTTTGGATTTTTCCAGCCTTAACTTGTAGAACTGCCAAGTATTCATCAGACGTTGAGCGCCCTTGGTCCATTCCTTGTCACCAGTAGTGATGACTTCGGAGTGTACCAGCTGATATATTCGAAATTAAACACTTCAGATGAAGCTACTGTTCAACACAAGAATGGCAAAAATGTTTTCATGTAAACGATCCTATCAGAACTGTAGAGCGAGTACTATGTTGTACACACAGTATTGAAAAAAAAATACGCATAGCTAAAAAGAAAAAAAAATGTAGTTTTGATAACAGAACCGCCACTCATCTAACTTTAGTTCGCCAGCAAGGCAGTATACAGGAGTAACACGGGTGTAGTAGTTTCAACGACCACTCTGAAGGCATGCGTTACAAATACTCAGCAAGGGTGGGGCTTGCAATTCATGTTTTTGTGTACACCGCAATTAATTGAAATAAAAACATCAGAAACAGAATTATCCCACAAAAAGAAAATCTGCCGTGTGAAAATGTTTGCTTTATTTAAGTTCATGAATAACTGTAGCAAAATAGAATGATCTGAAGAAAACGTATGGATGAAAATTTACGAAAAGTTGTAAAAAGCTTCGGGGGACCCTACCGGAGGCGATACTCCGCGGGGGAATAGTCATACGCTGGTAATTGTCCCAGGGCGGAAGGGGTAGGGTGGTTTCCTAAACCCGAGAACTCCAGGTGATCCGGCCAAAAAGTGGTGCCCAATACATGTCTATAATACGTGGGCCCGAATGTAACGGAAATATGCCAAATCACACTTGGGGTGTTTCGAATAAAATGCGCAAAAATTTTTAATTTCGACTGCAAGGGAACCGGATAAAAGAATGAAAGAAATGATAGGAAAATATAGAAGAAATGTAGCCAAAACAGCGCATACTAGGAACATAAAAGAAATTGAAATTTAAAACTATTTGTTAAAATTTTTCATAAATTTTAAGAACAGCATACGGATTATTGAAAAGACGACTGCTCTTTGGGGCAAGAGAAATGTGACATTTAGGCGAAATCTCTATCATTTCTTTAATTTTTTCCCTCTTAATTTGTATTCGAAACACAAAATTTTTGGCATTTTATTCGGAACGTGTGATTCGAAAGTGTGATTTGGCTTATAGGTGAGCCTCGTTCCACCACTGATTTCCAGCATTGCTAAAATAAGGATGCAATTTTCTCGGAACCAGGCCCTTGCATCTTGCTGCACTTGGAACCCGTATTTGATAATGTAGTGCCTGCTTTACAATTCATATACAAAGATTAAAGGCTAAGAGGGAAGCGATATTTCCCAGCAATAAGGCAAGATGTTTATAACGTTAATTTTAAACGTAACTCATTCCCTTCAAAGACGACGTTTCCTTAAAGCACTTTAATATGCAATTATTATTTGGAACATTTTTGGGTCTTTTCAGAGTTATTAAGGGCTGGACCCGTTCCACTGCCATGTCCATATCGCTTCCCTCGTAGGTGGGCCTGACTGCAGGCAAAGAAAGAAGTCGGGTTTCTCAGAGTATGTTCTTGAGATCACCTTCGCAGATATATCCTTGTCCTATCAGACCCCAAAGCATATCTGTGCAGTGGTGACAATAAACAGGTTTATGAAAGGTTTTCCTAATAAAGAAATGGCCGCTTCCATTTTCATTATCCGTGAAATGATCTGAATTTTCCACTTCAGTGTGGTTTGTTGTTGGATCCATATTCATGAGGGGGTCTCGATCAAACCCCCTATGTCACAGTAGCAACTTTGATGTTGCTACTTTTTATGCCCTTGAACTGTATTAAAAATGTAGCCGGTTAGCTAGACGCCAATTTGAACATCATTTGTAAACCATATCGTGAAGTATTGTATGAAAAACATATCCTTCTTCGATGTTTTCATTTTTGACAGCTAAACACGGAAATGGTGTCAAAACGAGGCAATTCTAGGGATTAATTAATCAGTGCTGCCATCAGACGGGAGTCTGTTACATTTCTAGGAAGAGGACTGGTTATTTTAATTCAGAGGACAGGAATATTTTTAACAGTGATTTCCATCCAAACTTTTACTGCTTTTTCGCTTGAAATTAAAAAAAACCGGTCTTCAAATCAACAAAAGACAAGATAGCAAGACAAAAAGTGAAAAATATACAATTTTGATATAGTTAAGAGGGTGGTATTAAGTTTTGTTCGTCCGAAATATTACGTCTGGCGTCTTGTTCAGTATTTTCAATCATTCATGTACTTCCTTATACCTACATGTGCTGCGCCATTCGCATTCGCCATAGCCTTGCATGTGCTAAGCTTGCTGAAAGAAAACGCCTTGCATACAAGGAGTTGTAAAAGTTCTTTCCATCATATGGAAATTTTCAAAGTTATTACGAAATTTAGACCGTAGTTGTAACAGAGATATATTGAAATCTCAGCAACCGCAAACATTCTAAAGATGTTTAATCTTCGCTTAACCATACATTTGTCAGTTAAAATATATGTTGAAGAATGTATCACATAAAAAATTAGCCGAAGTGCAAACAAAAGTATGTGCCTCTGGAAGGCACCTGGTATGATATATGTTGTATGGCACGATATATGCGTGTTTAGAAAGCGAGGAGAAACAGAGGTAACTTTGAGGTCATATGCGGTCTGCGTGGAGCGCTAATATCGTAAAAAGAGGAAGTTTTCATTCAGCACTCCGCGTTTCCAACAAAAAATGTGCAATTATTTCAATTTTAGTAATCCCCGTATATGGGTTATTTTAAAAAGTCATGCACATACATGCTTACCAGCTGGTGTGTGAGTGATCACCCGGAGATTTTTCAGGTGAATATATTATTGGATAAAGTTGAGCAAAGCCAAATCTGATTTTAGAAATAAATATGACTTTTTAGCTAATTTGTTACATTTTTACTAGTGATATAAAGTACACATGAAAGAACAATAGAAATATTATGCATAATTATATTATATTATTTATACAGTTTTATATATATATATATATATATATATATATATATATATATATATATATATATATATATATATATATATATATATATACGCATATATATATCACTTAATATTATATATATATAGGCAGAGGTAGATAGATAGACCGATAGACAGATAGAGATATAGAACTGTCTTGTACTTCCTTTTGGCATAAGGAATGAAGTCTCCCTGACTGGAACTATTTGCGAGGCAGTGGTGCAGTGTTATGAATAGCAAAACAAGCGCTTTGGTAAATTTTATGTGCGCAATTCTTCGAAAATTTGAGAAGCTTAGGTTTTTTCATGTAGAGAGATATCAAAGATGAATACTTCCTATTGGACTGGGGTCCGAGTGGAGGACGAGGGAACTGTGTTTCATAACAACTTCCGTTGTGCAAAATCACAAGATCTTGTGTTCGAATCCGGCCCATTGAGCTTCGAACTTTCCTTTGAATTCGTTGGGCACTGCAAAAAAGATTTCACCATAAGTCTTCATCAGCCTCACTTTTGCTTAATCGAATGCCGTCCTGATGATTTTAGCCAGTGAAGCTATATCGATTATTACAACCGAAAGTTTTTTTAATCATTTTATGCGAGTTTGCATTTACCATTTCACATGTGTTATTACATTGTAGAGCGAAGTGTATATACTACCCATAGCACGTCGAAATACACTGCCTCCACTTTTCTCAAATACATAGCACAAAATAGAAGGTTAAATGTAGGAATATGGCTGGAAACAAGGATAGACTAAATTATCAATTATCATTTCGATAGCTTGTAGTTTTTGTAGCCATTTCATAGTGCAGACGACATAAATTTTTGTAGTAAGAAGTATATAAGACACAAAACCATTTGAAGTTTATGAATAATGCATTTACATAGATATATAACATGACGCAATCAATAGTTGTCCAAGGTATAGGAGTTTTTGATGACTACTGCCAGTGAAGCTACGTTATTTTTAGCGATAATATGGGTTTTGTCAAACTCCCGTAAGCCTGATTACATTCCTTCTCGGTAACCCGTCGGTATCAACAAATAAAATTAAAAGAAGAAGTTGGTCAAACCATGAACTCGGCAACTGAAATAAGCTTGGGCGTCCCGAATAAAATGTGCAAAAATTCTGCGTTTCGAATACAAAATAACCGGGTACGAGTAAATGGTAAAGTTAAAATTTCTCTTGCACCAAAGACCGGTCGTGATTTTAACAACCCGTATGCTGTTTTAAAGATTAATTAATTAATTAAAAGTTGTAACAAATAGTTTAAAGTTTCAATTTCTTGTATGTTCCGAGTATGAGCTGTTTTTATTTTTATATTTCTTCCGTGTTTTCATATCCTTTTTTTTCATTTTTTCACCGGATTCCCTCGCAGTCGAAATTCAGAATTCTTGCGCATTTTATTTGAAACACCTGAAGTGTGATTTGGCTTATAGCTGAACTTGATATTTTTGTATACGCCTAATCACACTTTGGGTGTTTTGAATAAAATGCTCAAGAATATTGAATTTCGACTGCAATCGAAAGTATTTTGTATTTTTGCTGTTCACACGTCTCGTAATTCTTTGTGTTGCGGCGGGGAACTCGGTCAGTTTCACTGACAATACTTTTTTTTTTTCGTTTCGTGCCTCCAGGAAAAATGTTTCGTACCACTTTGGAAAGCGTAGGCAAACCCAACATTGATAGTGAGTATGCTATGAGCAGTGACAACACCAGACACATCCTTGAGAAAGTGAGCCAAATGAAGGATTTGGGAGTGCATATAGATAGGAATCTTAATTTCGAGGCACACATAAACGAAAAAATCACTAAAGCAAACCAAATGGCTGGACTGATCAGAAGAACTTTTACCTTCCTTGACAAAAAAACACCTTTAGTCTCCTATTTAAAGCTATAGTTCGCCCCCACCTTGAATATGCAAATCCTGTTTAGAACCCCATAAAAAGAAACGTATAGTTGAAACTGAAAAGGTACAAAGGAGAGCAAGTAAGCTCATACCAACATTGAAACACCTATCGTACCCAGAAAGACTGAAAAAAACTTAACCTACCCACCTTACTATACAGAAGAACTCGTGGCGACATGATCGAGGTGTTCAAAATGTTTCACTCCTATGATAAAGATGTGATACTTAAGCTAGATGAAAATGAACTCAACACGAGGACATGAATTCAAATTATAAAAACCAAGAGCCATGGAAGAAATGAGGAAAAAGTTTTCTACACATAGAATAACTAACTTGTGGAACAATCTATCCCGCTGACCATGAAACACTTCGAAAGAAACCTAGACCTGTACTGGCAAAATGAGGAATTCAAATACAATGCAGAAGCGGACCTGCGTCCAAAATCTCCTGAACTGAACTTAACTAAATTTTTTTTCCAAATATTTGAAGTCGTGGTTAGATATTTCCAGTTACCAGCTTAAAAGTACACTTCAGTTAGTCATTATTATTTTTTCTAAAGGACCTTGCAGAAAACATATGGAATCTTTCTTTTAAAATGGTGAGTCTGATGCATAATACAAGGATGTTTTCGGCGAAAGTGTGAATTGAGAAACGGTAAACCACTTTAACAAATTCCTGTTGTGTGCATTTTCAAAACCACACATGGTTTTGTTTTCAGTTGGGCAGTGCGGAAACCAGATTGGCTGCAGATTTTGGGATCTTGCTTTGAGAGAACATGCTCGCGTAAATAAGGTGAAACGCGGCAGTTTTAAAAGCAATTCGGCCTAATTAAATACTGAACAGATTATAAACTTCTCATACTGAAAGCCCTCGCACGTAGAATCAAAATATTGAGATGCTGGAGCGCTCTAGTTACATGTAGTTTACTTTGTTGAACAAAACTTTTGCTCGATCAGAATTGTGGTAGTAATTTTTGTTTTTGTTATTATTAATACTCTGTTGTTATACACACTTCTTGAGCAGTTGTAACATTTTTAAAAAAAAGGAGAAAAAAAATCATAATTAAGAAATGATTTGATGATCGCTCCGTTTAATTTGGCGGTATCTGGGTTCACGGACCTGTAGTAGAGCATACACTGGTTTTGCAATGAGAGAGAGAGGGAGAGAGAGAGAGACTTGACTGGTGCTCGAATCTGAGAGAGAAAGAGTGATAAAGAGAGAGTGGGGGAAATACGAATGAAAATCACGTTGAATTTTTACTGTTCAGCATGGCGTGTATGACGAGTCAATGAGCAGCTTCTTTCGCAATGTCGACGCACGGTATAGCGACCCGGTGGACATTCCATTGGGCAAAGCCAAGGGAAAGATAAAGTCACTGAAAGCTCGGGTAAGTACGCGCTCTGCTTTAAAAAATGGGAGTTGTATATTTTTTTTACACATATATATGATGGCCAGCTTCGGCTTATTTTAGTGCTTTTGTGACATCGTTTTGGAGAATTTTTCTTTTTTTTGACCACCTTTATATTTGAGAGTCAATGGGTTTAGGGATAGATGCAGGATGTCACGTTATATCTGTTTATATGCAAATCAGCCGAAGAAACGTCAGTGTGGTACAAAATGCAAATAATTGGTCTTGCCAAAATTTGTCTTCATTGTTTGTTTTAAAGGCAGTTCTTGTGGATATGGAAGAGGGTGTTGTAAATGAAATAATGAAGAGTCCCTTGCGGGACGTGTTTGATCACAACCAGCTCATAAGTGACGTGTCAGGATCAGGAAACAACTGGTAAAATCTTGTCTGTTTTGTAATGATGCAGTTTTATCGCCATAAATGGTGTCCGCATGATTTTATTATTATATATAAGATTTGAAATGATTTAAAAAAACATAGTCAACCTACATCATCCATGTTACTAGTAGTATAGCGAACCGTAAATATAGACCAGATAGATGAGGAATAAGAATGCCTAGGGACATGGCGATCAGCCGAAAAATCAGTAATAGCATCGCTCGCTCGCTTAAAAGAGTAGGCCTGAAGTACAAGTCAAACAAAAGTACGTCCACGAACAACTTGAAAACAGTTGTACCAAATATGACATATGGGGACCCCCTCAGGCAATTGTCTACCAGTTTGGAGGTGAAACGTCAAAGACTGAATGAGGAGATGTATTGTGAAAGTGATATTAGTGTGTGAGACCAAACTTCAGTAATATATGAATTTCAACATGAAATACAAATCACAATCTTGTGTACAAAGGAAACATCTGTGAACTTTCAAAAGGATTCACTCATACAAAATGCAGTAGTTGATGTATTTTAAAGTTTTAAGTTTAGTTGGGTTAAGTGTTTGGAAAAAAAATGATAAATTGAGGGTCTAGCATAAAGAATGAGGCTGTGAAAGGTAGGTGGCTGTTCAGAAATCTTACTTTAATTGGAAAGCGTTTGGATAAAACAACTAGAGATGTTGCTTCGCTGACCCCTGGTGGAACATTCGTGCGTACTATCAAAACAATCCTAGCAATACTCAAAGAGTAGTAGCACAAGAACAGCCTTCACTTCAAAATACAATGCTTCATGTAAATGCTAGCATGGTTTGTGCAGGGCTGTGGGACACAAGCTGTACGGAGAGAGGTACCGAGAGCGTATCAGCGAGAGTGTGCGCCGCGCGGCAGAGTTCTGTGACTGCCTACAGTGCTTCTTTCTCATGCACTCCATGGGCGGCGGTAAGTGCCGTTTCCGCTACAACTCAGGCGAAGCGTAAACATCAGCAGACACGCGTTACCTTGACCGAGAAAAAAAGTCTTAAAACAATTTCAAATAACGCGTTGAGGTTCACGCGGGACTGCTGTTGCTTATGCTTTATGGCAAGTCTAGGACTCGTACGTAGTGTCGGAGTCGTGGATGTGTTATAGGGATAGATCGTACCACTAGAGGCTTTGTATTGGATTCGAGCAGGCCTGGACGATCAGTTACCGAAACGTGCTGCTGTGAACTCAGTGGCCTGTGGCGTCTCGTAGAGAGTAGATGTGTCGGAAATAATCCCTTTGTTCCTGGTGTTTCACCGCATTGTGCGTTTGGTTTCTGGGCAGTATTTGTGGATATCTTCGAAGGGTATCTTCAAAAATAGTTCGTCCGAGCAACGTTGATTGGTTTTTATAACACAACTGACCTCTGATGAGCTCTGTTATGTATAAACGCAGAGCGGATTGATATTTCTATCTATCTAACCGTCCTCTGCATCCCTCAGTGTTGAGTATTCTCGCACATTCGTGAAAAAGATGCATCTGAGTGTCCAAGTGATTAAAATCTATATTTTAGTGACTTTGACTTTGTTGGACAACGACGTTGATTGTGACGTTTGTATATATCTGCCCAGTTATGTCGATTTCTTAATACGAGAGTGCTTTTATCGCTCATTTCGCCGTACAAGGACACGGGCGCAGTTCACCATGTATCAATACCATACCGGATCTGAGCCTGGATTTAATCGATCGAAATATGTGCCAGTTCAGTGAACAAGGTATCTGTTGTCTGCCGTCACATGGCAGAGTGGCCGTTCCAGCAAGCAAATTTCTGTCTGGGTGTGGGGGATTATTTCTTTTAGGTTGGGTGGGGAAGGGTGTTTGTCGAGATGCTTGAGGAGATATATCTTACCATCCTGCCTCTTTAACTCACACAGCAAGTCCGATGGTACGTGGTGTGGTGTTTTCTGTTTTTTCCGCATCTTGTAATATATGTGCATATGTTAACAAAATTAGAAAGAAAAACAATGCTGGTGCAACAACCGTTTATTATAGAAACAATTTGAATATAAAATTTTGTGCCACTCATTTATTCTTCATAATCACAAGTTTCATTTTAATTTTGTTGCTTACCTGTTGATTTATTCAGCCTTAACGTGATATAGAACTAAATGGACGGTTTGTGATGTAAAAATCACTACAAGTTTCAAGTAAACGGTTATAATAATTCGCTTGCGAGACTAAAGTTTTAATTAAATATAGGCTACACCGTTAAATGCGAGACTAAAATTCTGATCAATATATGCAGAACCGCAAACTATAAATTTATACAAGTTTGTCCAAGGACAAAGTCCCAGCTTACGAAAAGCAATAAGACCCATTCCAGCGTGCATGAGCGAAGGAATTTCCCTGAAATATCAAGCTTCAAAAGATGAGACGGCAAAGAGCTAGCTCAATAATTAATTTAGCACCGGACCAGAACATAGACCGATAAATGCATACAAAGATTTCTTTCCAATAAAAATTGGGAACAGATTTTTTGTATATCTGGTAGACTGGATAGATTGCCATAGATACCTTCAAACAACGCTCGCATTTCGGACCAGTGCGCATATTTATGTAACTTGCCTCGATGCGCGGTTCTAATTCAGACAAGTGCGCATGTTTATTTAATTTGCGTTGATGCGCGGCTCTCATTTTGGAACAGTGCACATGTTTATTTAACTTAATAAAGATTAATGCGCGGTTCTTATTCCAGACCAATGCGCATGTTTATTTTACTTTCGTACTTATTTTGGACAAGTGCACAAGTTTCCTTAGGTTGTCTTGATGCGCGGGTCACAACATTCGTACATTATCGCCCAATGTTCCCTATTATCGCCCACCCGAAAAATATTATATTTATCATATTTTCGGGTCCTAGAATTGTTTCCTGCACTTTTAAAGCGAAAATTACAACTTTCTTGCATTATCGCCCAATATTCCCTATTATCGCCCACACGAAAAATATCACATTTATCATATTTTCGGGTCATAGAATTGATTCCTGCACTTTTAAAGCGAAAATTACAACTTTCTTGCATTTTCGCCCAATGTTCCCTATTATCGCCGACACGAAAAATATCATATTTATCATATTTTCGGGTCATAGAATTGATTATTGCACTTTTAAAGCGAAAATCACAACTTTCTTACATTATCGCCCAATGTTCCCTATTATCGCCCACACGAAAAATATCACATTTATCATATTTTCGGGTCATAGAATTGTTTCCTGCACTTTTAAAGCGAAAATTACAACTTTCTTGCACTATCGCCCAATGTTCCCTATTATCGACCATTCGAAAAATATCATATTTATCATATTTTCGGGTCACAGAATTGATTCCTGCACTTTTAAAGCGAAAATTACAACTTTCTTACATTATCGCCCAATATTCCCTATTATCGCCCACCCGAAAAATATCACATTTATCATATTTTCGGGTCATAGAATTGATTCCTGCACTTTTAAAGCGAAAATTACAACTTTCTTGCATTATCGCCCAATGTTCCCTATTATCGCCCATCCGAAAAATATCACATTTATCATATTTTCGGGTTATAGAATTGATTCCTGCTCTTTTAAAGCGAAAATTACAACTTTCTTACATTATCGCCCAATGTTACCTATTATCGCCCACACGAAAAATATTATATTTATGATATTTTCGGGTCCTAGAATTGTTTCCTGCACTTTTAAAGCGAAAATTACAACTTTCTTGCTTTATCGCCCAATATTCCCTGTTATCGCCCACCCGTAAAATATCACATTGATCATATTTTTGGGTCACAGAATTGATTCCTGCACTTTAAAAGCGAAAATTACAACTTTCTTGCATTATCGCCCAATGCTCCCTATTATCGCCCACACGAAAAATATCACATTTATCATATTTTCGGGTCATAGAATTGATTCCTGCACTTTTAAAGCGAAAATTACAACTTTCTTGCATTATCGCCCAATGTTCCCTATTATCGCCCATCCAAAAAATATCATATTTATCATATTTTCGGGTTATAGAATTGATTCCTGCGCTTTTAAAGCGAAAATTACAACTTTCTTACATTATCGCCCAATGTTCCCTATTATCGCCCACACGAAAAATATTATATTTATCATATTTTCGGGTCCTAGAATTGTTTCCTGCACTTTTAAAGCGAAAATTACAACTTTCTTGCTTTATCGCCCAATATTCCCTTTATCGCCCACCCGTAAAATATCACATTGATCATATTTTCGGGTCACAGAATTGATTCCTGCACTTTTAAAGCGAAAATTACAACTTTCTTGCATTATCGCCCAAGGTTCCCTATTATCGCCCACACGAAAAATATCACATATATCATATTTTCGGGTCATAGAATTGATTCCTGCTCTTTTAAAGCGAAAATTACAACTTTCTTACATTATCGCCCAATGTTCCCTATTATCGCCCACACGAAAAATATTATATTTATCATATTTTCGGGTCCTAGAATTGTTTCCTGCAACTTTTAAAGCGAAAATTACAACTTTCTTGCTTTATCGCCCAATATTCCCTGTTATCGCCCACCCGTAAAATATCACACTGATCATATTTTCGGGTCACAGAATTGATTCCTGCACTTTTAAAGCGAAAATTACAACTTTCTTGCACTATCGCCCAATGTTCCCTATTATCGACCATCCGAAAAATATCATATTTATCATATTTTCGGGTCACAGAATTGATTCCTGCACTTTTAAAGCGAAAATTACAATTTTCTTACATTATCGCCCAATGTTCCCTATTATCGCCCACCCGAAAAATATCACATTTATCATATTTTCGGGTCATAGAATTGATTCCTGCACTTTTAAAGCGAAAATTACAACTTTCTTGCATTATCGCCCAATGTTCCCTATTATCGCCCATCCGAAAAATATCACATTTATCATATTTTCGGGTTATAGAATTGATTCCTGCTCTTTTAAAGCGAAAATTACAACTTTCTTACATTATCGCCCAATGTTACCTATTATCGCCCACACGAAAAATATTATATTTATGATATTTTCGGGTCCTAGAATTGTTTCCTGCACTTTTAAAGCGAAAATTACAACTTTCTTGCTTTATCGCCCAATATTCCCTGTTATCGCCCACCCGTAAAATATCACATTGATCATATTTTCGGGTCACAGAATTGATTCCTGCACTTTAAAAGCGAAAATTACAACTTTCTTGCATTATCGCCCAATGCTCCCTATTATCGCCCACACGAAAAATATCACATTTATCATATTTTCGGGTCATAGAATTGATTCCTGCACTTTTAAAGCGAAAATTACAACTTTCTTGCATTATCGCCCAATGTTCCCTATTATCGCCCATCCAAAAAATATCATATTTTTCATATTTTCGGGACATATAATTGATCCCTGCACTTTTAAAACGAAAATTACAACTTTCTTGCATTATCGCCCAATATTCCCTATTATCGCCCATCCGAAAAATATCATATTTATCATATTTTCGGGTTATAGAATTGATTCCTGCTCTTTTAAAGCGAAAATTACAACTTTCTTACATTATCGCCCAATGTTCCCTATTATCGCCCACACGAAAAATATTATATTTATCATATTTTCGGGTCCTAGAATTGTTTCCTGCACTTTTAAAGCGAAAATTACAACTTTCTTGCTTTATCGCCCAATATTCCCTGTTATCGCCCACCCGTAAAATATCACATTGATCATATTTTCGGGTCACAGAATTGATTCCTGCACTTTTAAAGCGAAAATTACAACTTTCTTGCATTATCGCCCAATGTTCCCTATTATCGCCCACACGAAAAATATCACATTTATCATATTTTCGGGTCATAGAATTGATTCCTGCTCTTTTAAAGCGAAAATTACAACTTTCTTACATTATCGCCCAATGTTCCCTATTATCGCCCACACGAAAAATATTATATTTATCATATTTTCGGGTCCTAGAATTGTTTCCTGCACTTTTAAAGCGAAAATTACAACTTTCTTGCTTTATCGCCCAATATTCCCTGTTATCGCCCACCCGTAAAATATCACATTTATCATATTTTCGGGTCACAGAATTGATTCCTGCACTTTTAAAGCGAAAATTACAACTTTCTTGCATTATCGCCCAATGTTCCCTATTATCGCCAACACGAAAAATATCACATTTATCATATTTTCGGGTCATAGAATTGATTCCTGCACTTTTAAAGCGAAAATTACAATATTTTTTACATTATCGCCCAATATTGCCTATTATCGCCTACCCGAAAAATATCACATTTATCATATTTTCGGGTCATAGAATTGATCCCTGCACTTTTAAAGCGAAAATTACAACTTTCTTGCATTATCGCCCAATGCTCCCTATTATCGCCCACACCAAAAATATCACATTTATCATATTTTCGGGTCATAGAATTGATTCCTGCTCTTTTAAAGCGAAAATTACAACTTTCTTGCATTATCGCACAATGTTCCCTATTATCGCCCACCCGAAAAATATTATATTTATCATATTTTCGCGTCCTAGAATTGTTTCCTGCACATTAAAAGCGAAAATTACAACTTTCTTGCAGTATCGACCAATATTCCCTATTATCGCCTATCCGAAAAATATCATATTTATCATAATTTCGGGACATAGAATTGATCCCTGCACTTTTAAAGCGAAAATTACAACTTTCTTGCTTTATCGCCCAATGTTCCCTATTATCGCCCACTTGAAAATATCATAGAAATGACCTACTGACAACAAAATTACTGAAAAGTCCAACCAAAAGTACTTGCATGTAACATATTGTGCCCCTCTGCAAATTGAAACTTTGCTTTTTTAAGAAGAAAAATGGAAATTTCCAATTTTTCAAAAGCTGCAAACTTCGAAGCTCAGTGGATTCAAAAATAAGGCGAAATTCAAAAATCGAAAAATGTACTTTTTTCACCCCTTAGTTCTAGTTTCTTCATAACAAATTTCGGAATCTTCCGATGAAAAATGAGGGACTAGATAGATTTTTTCGTATTTTGCCCAAATCGGCAATAAAATCGCCAAAAATGGTTTAAACCAAAAAATAAAAAAAAATGCCTAATGCAGTAGAAGGTTAAAAACTCGCGTTTAAAATTTGGTACGAATCGGATGAAAAATAAAAAAGATATTCCACTTTAACTACTTTGTTAAGAAAAAAAAATGGAAATTTGCCAATTTTTAGAAGTTGCAAACTTTGAAGCTCAGTAGATTCCAAAAATAAGGCGAAATTCAAAAATCGAAAAAAGAACTTTTTTCACCCCTTAGTTCTAGTTTCTTCATGAAAAATTTCGGAATCTTCCGATGAAAAATGAGGGACTAGATAGGTTTTTTCGTATTTTGCCCAAATTGGCAATAAAATCGCCAAAAATGGTTTAAACCAAAAAATAAAAAAAATCCTAATGCAGTAGAAGGTTAAAAACTCGTGTAAAAAATTTGGTACGAATCGGATAAAAAATAAAAACGATATTCCACTTTAACTACTTTGTTCAGAAAAAAAAATTGGAAATTTGTCAATTTTTAGAAGTTGCAAACTTTGAAGCTCAGTAGATTCAAAAATAAGGCGAAATTCAAAAATCGAAAAAAGTACTTTTTTACCCCTTAGTCCTAGTTTCTTCATAAAAAATTTCGGAATCTTCCGATGAAAAATGAGGGACTAGATAGGTTTTTTCGTATTTTGCCCAAATTGGCAATAAAATCACCAAAAATGGTTTAAACCGCAAAAATAAAAATATTTCCTAATGCAGTAAAGGGTTTGGAACTCGTGTTTAAAATTTGGTAAGAATCGGATAAAAAATAAAAAAGTTATTCCACTTTTAACGGTCGCGGGACGGACGGACGGACGGACAGACGGACGATACTTGCCCCCATCTGTATAGCCCTGTTGGCTAAAAAGCAAACTGGGCTAAAAAAAAAGACATCGGATAAAAAATGTAGGACGAGATACATTTTAAATTTTTTTCTTCAAAAATTCCCCAAAAATTAAAAAATCACCCGATCGACTAGAAAAGCACAAGCCGTATGCACGACACTTTAGGGATGCCTCATACCAAAAATAAATCACATCGGGTCAAAAATGTAGGAGGAGACACATTTTAAATTTTTTTCTTTAAAAATTCCCCTAAAATTCAAAAATCACCCGATCGACTAAAAAAGCACAAGCCGTATGCACGACTCCTTAGGGATGCCTCACACCAAAAATAAATGACATCGAATCAAAATTGTAGGAGTAGATGCATTTTGAATTATTTTCGAAAATTTTGCTTTAAAAATTCCCCAAAAATACAAAAATTGCGCGATCGACTAAAAAAGCACAAGCCGTATGCACGACCCTTTGGGGGTGCCTCATACCAAAAATAAATGACATCGGGTCAAAAATGTAGGAGGAGATACATTTTAAAATTTTTTCTTTAAAAATTCGCCAAAAATTCAAAAATCACCCGATCGACTAGAAAAGCACAAGCCGTATGCACGACCCCTTAGGGATACCTCACACCAAAAATAAATGACATCGGATCAAAATTGTAGGAGGAGATGCATTTTGAACCAAAGTTTACTAAATAAACAACTAACTAACTAACTAACTAACTAACTAACTAACTAACTAACTAACTAACTAACGGACACCGCCCGCAAACCGATAGGAATACCCCAGCTTACGTGTAACGTAAGCTGGGCTAAAAAAAAAAAAACAAGTATGTCAGTGAAACTGACTAAGTCCCCCGCAGGCGTGCAATTCCAGGATTTCATTTTTCGGCATCCGGCAAAACCTATACCCAGTTGCACAACTACACCCTATATTCTTTCCCTACACAAGGTTTAAATGGAATCCCTCGGGTAGTCTTTGAGATATATCGCACAAAAGACATCCAATCCAGATTTTGACAGCATAAGATATTTGGATTTTCGACAAAGTTCCTAGGATACATTTTTTGCCGACCGGCAAAACCTACACCCAGGCGCGCAACTGCAACCTTTATTCTTTCCCTATGCAAGGTTTAAATGGAACCCCTTCAGTAGTTTCTGAGATCATTCGCACAAGAGACATCAATAGTACCCTGCTTCGCGCTACGCGGCGGCGGGGGACTAAAATACACATTCAAACATAAAGTTACTGTGGGCAGTTAGTACAAAGCTCACAACTGACGTTTCACTGACGCGTGGATTTTCGATACCACGTTCTGTATATTAGTCCCCCGCCACCGCGTAGCTCGAATGTAGGGTTAGTTATGCACCTGGGTATTGGTTTTGCCGGCCGCCAAAAATGTTTCCCACAAAGTTTCATCTGGACATATGTTATTTTTTAAACTTTTCTGTTGAAATCGTAGAATTGCACGTCTCCGGTGGACTTACGAAGTTTCAGTGACATACTAGTGTACTTGTGAATCCCTTCCCCTTCCGCTGTCACGAGTTAAATAAAGCACATCTCTCTTGTTTTAGCTAATTTGCGAGCCTTGTTCAACTTATTTTTTTCACCGGAATTTAATGAAATAAGCCATAGCAAAGAGCACAGCCCCCCAACTGGAATTGATTGCAGCCGTTGTGACCGTAAAATGGGCCATGGTCAAAATAAAAGTAACGTTCACCCATGAAACTAGAACAATAGGTTTCTATATACCAAATACAATTGGAAACGGATTATCAGGGTGGGACAATAAGCCGGCGGTGGACGGACGGGCAACACCCAAACCTAAAATCCCGGTT
Source organism: Protula sp. h YS-2021 (assembly GCA_949752745.1). NCBI lineage: Eukaryota > Metazoa > Annelida > Polychaeta > Sabellida > Serpulidae > Protula > Protula sp. h YS-2021. The sequence goes on along the minus strand of OX457030.1, from coordinate 42,846,090 downwards.
GTCGGCTAAAAAAAAAAATCAAGGCACAATATACTGCTAACAGGCTAAAACTCGATCATTAGTGTTTGAGATAATAAATAAATACAATGTAGTTCAAATATTAATCTCAAGTACGGATGACTTTGATTTTATTGGGTTCAGGGGTGAACAGAAAGTTCCCGAGATCATATCGATATGCTGTTGTATATGATTTGCGCTAAAAGCACCATGTCATTTCGAAAGGAAATTGATATGTCTTGTGAAGTAACTTTATTGTACAATGTCACATTGTAATGGGGCCGCTTCAGTAACAGGATGACAGCCAATCTCTGTGCGAAAGCGATTACTAAGGTCGAACGAGACATGGCACCGTTGCCGCGATTCCACTGTTACCATGGTTACTGGCAGGCGCACACAGACGAAAGCGGGTTAGGCCTGACATCTTTAGCCTGACTGTGATACTCATATACGCGCACCTCGGCGAATTCGCGCCCTTTGAAGAGAACGGCCAGCGACCCAGGGCACACTGCCAAGTCATGCGGGTAAATGGAACAGCCTTCGGGGAAGCCTTGCCTGCCGAGATCACTGATAAACACGTCTTGGAATTTTCCGTTGCCGTAGAAAATCTGGATCCTCTGATTGCCGGAATCGGCCACGATAATGTTGTTGCTTTGGTCCACAGCAATGCCACGCGGCCTCAACAACTGCCCGGGGCGGCTGCCTTTTTCGCCGATCGTCAGTGCTCCTTTCCCATTTCTGTCAAATACTTTAAGGCAATGGCTGTCACAATCAGAGACTATTATTTGATTATAAGAATTACAGGCAACGTGGTAAGGGGTTAAAAATGCATCCGGCCCGCTGCCTTTTTTGCCAAATTTCTGAACAAGGATCCCTTTCTTGTTGAAGATAAATGCTTGCTTCTCCTCAACTGACGTCACAATGACGTTGCCGTACTTATTCAAGGCAACGCCATCTGGCTTCACAAAGCTGAACATGTTGCCATATTTACTTAATGCAGTTCCTTGGAGGTCGTAGCTTAACACCAGGGCTTCTTTGTTTGGTGCGTTTGTAATGGCAATGTAAAGAGCGTTCATCCCGTCAGAGGTGATACTCGACAATTGCCCTTCCGTCGTGAAGATGGTCTTGATTCGCCCGTCAGACTTGAACGTCATCACACGAGTGTTTCTTTGGTCAGTCACGTGAATCAAGCGCTCGCCATAATGGTTTGTCAAACACAACCCCATTGGTTGAGTGAAATGTGCCAAACCGGTACCGGATTTGCCAAATACAACCATGGCCCGATAGTGGTGATACCTAACGGGCATATCCAGGGCTTCTGTAAATGCACTCATCCTGGACACACGTAATACTGGAGGGGAGTTCGGCCGCCACAGAGGTGGTGCTGTCGGGTCGACGTGTGACGAGCCACTATTAGAGGCCTGGTACACAGATGCGTCAGGACTCACGGTTCTCGTACCTGAAACTGTAGGTGCACTGAATGCTGCTATGGCCCCTGGACGTGATCGATGTCCGCCGGAAGCAGTTCCATTAGCAGTCGCCGCACGATCAGTAACTGGTTCCCTGTCCACTGGCGCTACCTCTAATTCCTCACCACTGCTTCCAACCGAGTCTGTCAAATGTCCACTCTGTCTAAGAGTGTCGATAAGGCTCTGGAGCAGGTGGTTGAGAGGGAAGGAGGCGACTCCAGGTGGCGGGATGGGGGTATCAGCACGACACAGTGGGCAAGGAAAATGACCGGTGGCGTCAAATCCCCGGCTATACACATAGTCCCTGATGCAGCCTTCACAAAATGAATGAATACACGGCAGCGCTGAAACATAAAAATTCAAAGATTTGAGTTCTAATGTACAGCCTCACAACAATTGTTTTGCTCGTTTTAATTGCTATCTGGAAGTTTTTCGTTGCCGTTACAAGTCTGATAAGTCACGGGTTTAGACAAAACAATTACGCTGAAAACGTTCTGAAGCCAAAACAGTTTTATTCCGAATGCACAATCCTTTTTACTTTTAACTTTATATTACACTGTCCTGCACTGGGCTGATACTGCAGGTCTTGAATTTACAGAGTAGCACTTGTTATGAATGTGAGTGAAGGAAATGCAAAGTTTTACTAACCCCTTGGACTCTTGTAGTATCCCTGGCATATCTGGCATGTCAGATCATCCTGAATTTGATCCATCTTCAGTACCTACATGTATCCACTTCTACACATTGCCGCAGCCGCTGCAAAGGAATACAAGTCTAGTTCATTTCGAGAAAACACAAATAAATTGTTGGTTGGTTTAGTGTTGAAAAAGCGGTTCATCAGACGTGGACGTTGATGGTTACCAAGTGGATTAGTTCTTGTTTCCGACGATATTGCAACAACATGACGCCCTAAACCAGCAACCTGTCTCCTTGGTACGCTTGGCTTCAAGATAACGAATGACTAGTTTGGTCAGTCCAAAACTGCAGGTACCAAACTAGGTGTAACCAAGCACAGCCGTGCTGAAAAGTATGCCTTGAACATTGAATACACCCTGGACGCGCTTGCGATCACTCGCCGTTTGCAATGCCTTCGTAAAATATTATTCAAAATGAAAGTAAAATTTTGAAAGCCAGTTGTCGCACAAATTGTTGTGCCAGGAAATAATTTTTACAACTAAAATTCTTGTCTTTCAGAATCATCTCAAAAATGGAGTTAGTTATATAATTGCTAAAATACTGCTTTCAACTGGAAGCACATTTTATAGCCTGGCAAAAGCGCTGGAACTAAATTTGGTCGTTCATTTACGTATTATTCATCAACACCTTGCATGCAGTACAGGTCGCAAATATTACATACATGTGAAGTGGCCAAGCTGCCATAAACTGGCGTAGTTTGCTGTAAAATTGAAAGGCGTTCCTACAGTCATATTCGTTTCTTGCATCTCACCTCGGTCTTGGGTTTCACCTCACAATTAGTGAAGGCAATTCCAATATATACTAAGTGGTCTTTTTACTCGGATTTTTATTTATTTGGCCATCAGCACGTGCAACGTAACCTGTAATCGGTACATACGGACTTCTGGGCGATTTTCCAAAAATTGGCCAATTTGCGGGATTTTAAATATTTTGTTTTCCAAAATAGGTTGCCTGCTGCATTTTTGTTGGATTTTTTTCGAACTTTTAGAGTATTTCCCTCCATGTGATGCTTTCTTTGAAAATTCCTTTTTTTTTTTTTTTTTTGGCGTACCTCCAAAAAATGGCCTCATGCTACCGTTTGAATGGTTTGGGGATCAAGTTTTTTCAAAATAGTTCTTCTGCAAATAAATTTAACTATTTTAGACAGGATGCTTTCATTTTCAGGCATAGTCCTTTTAAAAAAATTCAGGAACCGGTTTTAAAATATGAGTACCACTGTTTGGCGACCATACAAGCTTATTGATACTTGATTCACCAGACCTCGGCTGGTCATAATGTCCCTGGACATTCCTATTTATATCTTCCCATATTTGATAATTTATTTTCTAGTCGCACGTCTCGGTATTCTAATGTAAAGTTGTCATCAGGTCTTTGGCTCTGTCTACACTAAACAGTGTCAAAAATTTACAGTTGATTCCCCATTTTAAGAGATTTTTAAACCGGCCTCTATGAGCGCACTGATGCCTCTACTGTAACAGGTACAAGGGTAGAATCATGAAAAAGATGAAACTGAAAATGTCTTCTTTTAACGGGAAAACAGCGTTTGCACCGGTTATTCCGGGTTTATTTGAAACCAGAAGCCGCGCAATTCACTTTGACATGATTCTTACAGGCCATGATAATCATTTGCAGTTAACAATCCAATCTGTAACCCATTACGGTGTACTCTTCATTTTGAATGATCCATTCCTAACCGTCAGCCACTGGGGGCTACGTGAAACGGTGTGCGTGGAAAACTGATGGACTGTCACTTTCTTGGGAAATGATATGAAAATGGCACAGCTATATAAAAGTATACACCTAATTAATAACTTTGGCAAAACCTAAAATATTTCCAAAATTTCTTCAATAGGATATAGTAAGTGTCCATTAAAATTCATTATAAAAAGGCGTCTCATTTACATATCGCTGGGCACCATTTATTATTCCTTCGTATGGTAGTTCACAACATATTAAGTGCTATTAATATATTTATTTTGCACCTAAAACTTTTTTGTTTACACATGAAACTTTTATAATGCACATAATGGACAGTTATTATATTTCAAAGTTGGAAATATTTTAGGTTTTATCAAAGCCATTGAAGTTCAAATTTGTTTCATTTCCACACTGCTGTTCCATTTTCGTATCGTTTCCGTCGTAATCTGTCAACCAAGTGGTGAGCTTGTGCAGCACTAGCTCCGAGACAGCTGTGACTTACATAACTTCGTGTATCTCTGTCAGCGCTACGAAGCCTTTCATTGTTCCGCTAATACGGTCAACTTCATATATTCTGAGGCACGAATCCTACATACTAGCTCCAAGAAGCGGTCCGCTGCTGAGGCGTACCTGCTTCAACTCCTCGCTTTGAGACACCTCTGTGGCTACTTTGTGTAAAATTCAACGACCAAAAAGTCGCTAAAGGCAGTCGAAATGCAACGGCAGTGATACTCGTACATAACTTCTGTGTTACGCTTTCTTTAAAAGAAAAAAATATGGAAATAACCACAAATCTCCCTCAGTAAGCCGATTCGCACTTTCGGATTTTTCCGGTGGAGGTGTTGATTCGACTGAAAATGTTGGGGGATAAATTATAAAGAAATAATAAGGGGAAAACATCAAAATTCTAATTTTCTTTCAACATGCATACTTTCGAATTTATAAAGCCATCATATGATCTTTTAAAAACTATTTTACATATTATTCAGTCCCTTTAATAACCAACATGTAAATATATCTCTGGCAAAATGGAATTTTGTTGATTTTTGCCGGTTTTTTTTCCTATCATTTCTTTATATCCTTATCCCACCTGAATTCAGCCGAAACGCAAAAACTTTTCGGCAAAAGTCAAAAGTGCGAGTTGGCTTATAGACATTTGTTTACATCCAGGGAGATGATTTATTAAGTAAAAAAAGTGACAGTAAATTTTATTATTGTTAACCCAAAATTTTTTAATTGGTATTTCAAAAAGCATGAAAGAAAGTGAAAGTGAAATATTGTGGGTGTACAGAATAAAGTCGCCATAGAGGTGCCTCAAAGCGAGCGTAGTTTCATCGTTATAAACGAGGATTTGAAGCACATCAAACCCTGTAGCTAGACCCAGTGAACCCTTTACGTCTTCCTATGTCAGATAGGGTCACAGTCCCTGTTACAGAAATGGCCACTGACCAAGTAAATTATGGTTTTGCAACTGTAGATTCATTGTTATTTGGGGCGATGATGGAGATTCAGTATCCAGATCTAAAGAAAACATCTATTTTTCCCAGTACAAAATTGTTATCTGACCATTACAATTGTACGCCATAATTTATAATTGGACCATTTATGTGATGCACCCTTTTTAAAATGGCCCCAGTCATGCGCCGAGACCGGCAAAAGCGAGATCAATGACAGGAATTCTTGCTGTCATAAGAAGACCGCAAGAGTCATCAAGGCCCGTAAATATACTTACCAAATGATTTGACCGCATGTATTTTTTGTCATGCAAAAAGCGCAATTGTTCTTTTAAAGTTTCTCTCTGTGAAGATTTAAAAAATGCACATTTTTCTACTCTGTTTCACAAGCAGCACTTGTGTTTTGGACTGTTCGACCACTTGTGCATGGCCACTACAATTCTGGTGTGTTTGAGGAACTCTTGTACGAGCTTATTGGGTTAATTAAAACTAAATGTGGACAAACCACACTGTAATAATTTTTCTATTTTATTTCTCTTTGTTAATTTCTTTTACAATTGGGAAAAATCAGTTTGATGTTTTTAGAATGACACAATTTACCACCAAGTTCATTTGAAGGAACGGCCACATTTGGCCTTCAAATATTAGGGAGATCCCGCACAACTGGTTTTTCAAACTACAACGCCCTCTTTCGAAAACGACGACGTCCTCTTGTATGCTCGTTTGATAATAAACTGGTAATATTGGCTTATTGTTAAGAGCTTCAGTGTATAATAATAATAATAATAATAATAATAATAATAATAATAATAATAATAATAATAATAATAATAACAAATTGGTTCCAACCGTAACAATTAACATAAATATACTGTGCCCATGCATTACGCATGTTACAGCCACACGAATTTAAAAAGAATGTTGAGGCGCATTGCAATCTGATGCTGATTCAAAACAAATTTTCAAGTTTTAACAACTTTACGTGTTGAGATATTGCTGTGACGCTACTTATATAGAAACACATCTTACAACTGAGAGGAAAAACTGTTCGTGAGCTATACATGGGCTGATTTGTAGTTTCAAAAGGTATCTTGAAAAAGTCTCTCTCCAATGAAATCCTCCATTTGCCCATTTGCAAAGGTCTTTCTTGAAGGTCAATATCTTTACCTTAATCTAAACATGATAATGATGTTTATCTTTTATACTCAAAATGCCCAAAATAGACTTGTCATATTTTTCAATCTTCATAGTTTATTGAATTCGTACGATGTTGCAAGATCCTTCCGAATCCCGGAAGAAAATCCCCCGCATTTTGGCAATCGCGGAGAAAAGATGGCCTTGTTTTTGCTGTAACCGGGAAAAACTCCCAATACAACTGGCTTCATTTTAGCGAATATTTATGAAACAAATAAAATCATGTCAGTATTTTATGTGATTACATGAATTCTTAAAATAATAATAAATAACAACAACAATATAATAATAGTAATAATTATTATTATTAAATCCCCTTTATGAAAAAATTATCCTTGTTTCCATGTGTTATTATGGTGCCTATGCAGGATATCGGTTGATATTTAAGCGAATTTAAATGAACACAATACAGTAGATAGCCTAGAAAATAAAAATAGTCCCTTCAGTGTAAGGTATGCAGCATTTATAGAATGGCACAGACAGACGATGGCGCTTGACGGCTGTGGTCATGAGGACCACAACCGTACGCATGACCTCGGGCGTCATTTGACTGCCCATGGTCCGGCACGAGGTCTGGCTTCCGGTGTTGCGCTTGAGTAAGTGCACTGAAAGCCGGTGCGCTGGCGATTGGTTGGAGCGGCTGCAGTGCCGGACTTGGTGCGGGTAAGGAGTGTGCATCTAATGGCGGAAGGGCCCCTTTACGGCCCATGATTGGCGTTCGTGGCGGGGCTTGTAGGCTCAACGAATCAAGACTTTCACGCAGTGCGTATAGCTGTTGAGTTGCTTCTTGGCCGAAGTGTCTGGTACCACCGAGGGTTGTGTATTGATAGATATGGATCTGTGCGAAATCGACACCTTCAACACCTTTCAGGAGGATTAGAAGATGGCTGTTGGTGCTCACAGCACAGTCCTGTGGCCGGATGTCCATACCATCCTTACACGTATTGCTGATGATCATTGCCAAGAACTGACCGACGTCGCTGAACATTTGCACCCGGTGGTTGTCCCGATCGCAGACAAAAATGCTGCCGAAGCGGTCGGTGCATAGGCCAGCAGGGTGCATGAATTGGCCCTCTCCATTTCCCATGCAGCCGAATTTTAATTTAAATTTAGCTTTTTGATCAAATAGTTTGATGCAGTGGTTGGCATAGTCGCTAACGATGATGTCGTTTGAGGAGTTGACTGTGACGTAATAAGGATATTTGAACTGTGATCTGCGGCTTCCCCATTTTCCTACCTGGTAGCAAAATAAAAGCAAGACAGGCGTTTAGAAATATAAAGAGATTGATCTTAAAGATAACAAAACAAAAGGCTTAATTTGAAGAGACCTTGCATGCGAATTCGCTGTATTCGAAAGATAACTATTTAAAGAAATACAAATTTAAAAATGAAAACGAAAGTTGCGCTTTTTTTTACTTAATTTGAAAAGATGATTTGACTTTTTTGTTCATTTTGAAAGGCTGACTGACTTTGGACAAAAAAGGGAGGTGGTCATACCCACCACACCCATCTCTGGTTGTGCATCCTCCCCTTGTCTCCGATTCCTAACATACATATTTCATTTAATTATATTTTTGTGGACGATACTGAAGCAGTTTTACCTGTTTTATGAGGTTGTTTTCGGCATTGAATATGTAGAGGCAGTGTTTTCCCACATCCGTCACCACCGTGTTGTTGTTACTCATCACAGCGATACCATGGGGCTGGCAGCTCGCTGGATTGCGCATCTTTGTTGAGCAGTTAGCCACCTCCCGACAGGCAAATGACTCTGTTACAGAAACAATGGCGTTGTTGCCTTGGATATCCTTCCTCATGGCAACAGCTATGTATCCTTCTGTAGTCATGGCAACGCATTTGTTGCTGAGGCAGTTTTTCTCGTTGCCGTAGAAAAGGTTCTGATTGAGCTGTTTCTTACATTTCCCAACCAATGAAAATAAAGATATGGAGTTGTTGCTATTAGAAACAATGACGTCATCTGCTTTGTTTGTCGTTAGGCCAATTGGATCGTTCAAGTCATCTCCGTAGGAACCAAATAGAGCCAGTCTCCGAACGTGTATGTTCTGCGGCATGCGGTCTTTGTTTGTGGAGCTTTTGTACATCTCCCGCATACTGCTTATCTTCATGACCAGGTGATCGCGTGTCACTCTCGTCTTTTTGTGGTTTTTCGAGCAGTCGCTGCACAGGAAGTCTTCGCATTTGATGCACACATACGTGGCCTGTGCCCGCGTGCCCTCGTCGCGGCACACATCACACGGCTGCCTCACTTCCGCCTGGATCATATCAAGTAGGTTACCCAGCAGGTGGTTGTCCTGCAGACCGTCTATTCCGGACCGTGGAATATCGCAAATCTGGCGACAGGACGGGCAAAATACACACTTAGTGCCGTCGCCGGCCGTGATAACATTCTTACAGAGGTGATTCGCCAGACACGACCGACAGAATGTGTGCAGGCACGGCAAAGCCTTTGGCTGGTTGTATACCTTGTGACACAACCCACATGTTAGAAAGTCAGTCTTTATATCCGAGACGATTTTCTCTGCCATATCGGTGTGTAGATGCGATGCCTGTTCTGTAATGTTAAACTTTCATGCATCGACTTTTCCTGTATGAGTGAGAAAACCAAATAGACTGTGGTTGGTTGATTTCTCTTTTGAAATCAAATCTGCTCTTGTGTCGCCGGTAAGTCACATTATGGAGATGTCAGCTTAAACTAAACCTCGAGTAAATGGCACAGCTTAAGTTGCGGTCCGAATCTCTTTGTATTTCACAGAGCACCAGACATGCTAAGAAGTCTATAGTTCAAATCAAAGTATAGTGTATTTCACAAAAGAAGCACCTTTTAGTGGAAACACTGAGCATTACTCTAATTTCCTTAAATATCCCAAATCATCGCTCTGTGGATGTCAAGGAACAGGACAAATAATGTACTCACATTATACTCTGTATATCTAAGCTCCAGAGTAGACCCCTTGACTGATATGCAACAGGCTTCAGCTGTTATTTATTCCACAAATATAACGCAAGTGGTTGAATTGAATATATAATAAGTACTTTCCCCAAATAGAAATAACTATGAATAACACCGTGTTATTCTATTCATTGAGGGAATAAAGTTTGTCTTTTCACCGGGAACAGCGACACAAAGTGTTTGGCCAAGTATTGATTATCCGATCAGGATCCAAAGCTTCTGTGCTGGTGGATTAGTTATAACATGTAGCTAATGGTTTGAATGGTGGGGCTCAATGGGGCATTGTTAAGGCGATTCCTGCTGCTTCGCATGAAAGCTTAATGAAATATCCTATGCTTAATAACCTGAATAGCATTAATCTTCACATTTTTGTAAACGACTCAACATAATTACGAGTTACTCGTTTATGAGAAAAAAGTCTCGTATGCCGAGTCGTCAACTGTTCGTAGGAAACTGACACTACGATGTATCCATTGATATTCCAGACCAGTTTATTTCAGTCGTGTTCCTAGCGAAGGCACTGGGATTCGGGGATCTGACCTGGGTCACATGATGTATGTCATTGATATCCGGGACTCGTTTAGTGCATGAAGGTCTTTATGTTTCTTTTGCTCTGATTTGCAGGAACTGGCTCGGGCGTGGGGACATTTGTTTTGAACCTACTGGAAGACGAATATCCAGATGTTTACAGGTTATAATGTAATAAGATGCTAAAGAAGAAATTGGTATCCAGTGATTTGAATGCACGGAATCCTCGCATTAATTTAAATAAGTTTTCCCCTGTATTAGTTTAGTGATTCCGGGCTTCGTGAAACACTGTATATGTGAAAGTCTGCTGTAGTATTTTGTCATTGAGATAAAAAAAAATTGCCTGAGCGGTACTGACCTTACACATGTTTTGACTTGGTCACTAAGATATCTCAGTCTGGTCTATATTTGCTTCGTTTTCTCCGTGTCAGGATCGTGACGGCCGTCTACCCGTCCTCTGACGATGACGTCATCACGTCGCCGTACAACAGTGTGCTGGCTATGCACCAACTGACCGAGCATGCCGACTGTGTGCTTCCTATAGAGAACCAGGCGAGTGGACGGGGGGGGGGGGGGGGAGGGGGGTTGGGGTGGGCGGATGGTGAGAAGGGGCATATTACACCAGCTGACCGCACATACCTGTTAACAGCCGAGGGGCCAGTGAAATTTATTGTCTTCATTGGGGTGGGGCTGGTATGACTGAAATTCCTGGATGAAAGTCGTACATACATTTTGAATTTTCTCCAGAATCATTAAGCAATTCATTTTAAGTAAAGCAATCTTTGTGCCGTGGAAATTAAACTTTAATCGGATTTCAGACAGAATTAAAAGCTTAGACGTTTTGAGAAGGCAATATTTTAATTGTTCTAAGAACACATTTAATGGTGTATATGTTACGGTCATTGTGTGTTATCAGTCATTTCGTGAAATGCCTAAAATTTTCAGTCATTTCATGAAATGTCTCTGGAGGGCCAGGATTTTCGTGAAATGCCTAAAATTTTCAGTCAATTGAAATTGACTGAACTTTAGGGTATTCCATTACACAGATTGCCTAGACACATTTTAGGCAATGTGTGAAACATTTAAATGTGATGATTGCCAAAACATTAACCCATGTTACGTGATCGAAAGACTAAATTGCAATTAATCTGATATTATACCAGCTGCGGAATATAATTAACAGGCCGTGCGCGGTAAATGGCTTGGCAACAACTCTGCCTTACATGTAATTAGCAGGTACTCCCGAAACCCCCCGCTTCTCTGTAATTGCAATTTTAACCAGACTACTTGACCAGCCAATGGACAGTTACTGAGCATGCTCCTGAGCAGTTAGGTAACTTATTTGCAAAGTGAAGACGACTTCAGCATATGACCGGCCGATAGCAACGGCGGTGACCGAAGCGACGGTGGTGGCTGAAGCGATCGAAGCGCCGATAGTGACCGAAGTGACGATACTGACCGAAGCCACGATGGTGACCGAAGCGCCAGCAATGACCGAAGTGACGATGCTAACCGAAGCCACGATGGTGACCGAAGCGCCGGCAATGACCGAAGTGACGATGTTGACCGAAGCCACGATGGTGACCGAAGCGCCGGCAATGACCCAAGCGACGATGGTTACTGAAGCACCGGCAATGACCGAAGCGATGGTGACTCAAGCGCCGGCAAAAATGGCTCAATTAGAGTAGTAAAGAGTTGTGGGAATAACAGGTGCAAGTGCTTCAAGTTGGTCGCATTCCTCACTGTGCTTTACAGATAAATGATGTATCTGATAAATTTAATAAATGAAGATGATCCAGTGCTTTATTTCAATTAACAAATCATTTTAGGCATTTCGTAAGATGCCTGGACATCAAATTCAGTCATTTCGTGAAATCTGAAAATTTTAGGCATTTTAGGAAATGCCTGGTCCCCAGAGTCATTTCACGAAATGACTGAAAATTTTAGGCACTTAACGAATGACTGTAACACAGAATGACTGTAACATATACAGGCTCTGAGCGATATCATAGCGAAGGTGAGCTCAGCCCTACCGCCAGACGGTAAAACGGGCAAGCGCACGTACGGCTCAACCAACTTTAACCCTGCCGTGAACAGCCGTGTGAGAACAGAGAGCGTGCTCACAGCCGGGGAGGGAGGGCTCACCAAACCCGCCGAGGAGAGACCATTCGACAGCATGAATAATATTGTTGCCAATTTGTTACTTAATTTAACCAGGTAGGTTAAGTAGTATTTTGTAGTCCTGTTAACTTTTTCAAGCCCTTATAAGCTTTTTTGGGAAGAGGGAGTGTGAATACGGTGTTCTTTACGTTATTTCTTTTCAATTCATGGAGCGCTCTTGTAACTGATATCTTAGGGGTTATAGACTTCTCGCTCAGTTGAGTAAAAATTTTGATTTTAAGATTTGTTCAAATGGTTATCATTTGACACCGTTTCATGACAAAAGATTGGTATTTAAGTAGAAATTGAAATACAGTATTTACAAAGAGAGTAACTGATGCTATGTGAAGAACAACCCTGAGAAATATGTACATCGAAGTTGATTGAATAATGGAATAAAAATGTAAAAATAAAAAGTTCTAAAAATTGCTGTTTTACGTTGTGTCTGTTTTTACAGTTCAGCGAGATTTGAAGGCTCACTAAATGTGGATTTGAATGAAATCGCCATGAATTTAGTGCCTTATCCCAAGTTACACTATCTGGTGACAAGCCAGACACCTTTGTTTGCCTTGTCTGACATCAAAGCACCGCCGAGGAGGTAGGAACCGGTGCCTCTAAGGCTTTGAGCTGCTACTGTTTTATATTCCTAGTGGGGGATGACCATTTCGGCCCGTCTCTCTGAACGTCCATCTCTCAGTCCGTTCGTCTTCTGTCCTCTTGTTTCACATTATCTCTCTGTATTGTTCATCATAGGTTCGTAAAATTTTGTGTTTCTTCGGATTTTTTGCCAGACTGTTTCTGTACTGCAACTGGTACCTACATCTGCTGTTTACACCTATTATCTGCGGATTTTGACAAAGCCACAGCGGAAAACGTTGTCTTTTTACATCTAGGTAATGAAGTGGAGGAATATGTGAGGGAAGGCTGAAACCAACTAATCGCTTGCTCGGATTCATTTTCAAATCATGGTGTTGTAGTAAAATTGCCATACACATTATCCAAAGCTTACCACAAAATAAACATAAAGAATGAATCTTTCCATCTTTTTTTTCTTTGGTTGAAAAAATCCACATCCCGTGCAGAACTGCCTCCTGACCCCCGCCCACATCTCAGTGGACCTGCGAACCCTTTCCCACATCTGTGTTACCTTCAAACCTTATGCCACCTCTCATGTTACCTGATAACTATCCTTCCACGCGCATGGATTGTTTGTGCTAACGAAGATGATTCACGCTGTTCCCGCAGGTTGGACCAGATGTTCACGGACGCGTTCAGCGCGGACCACCAGCTGCTGAAGGCGGACCCGCGCCACGACATGTACCTGTCGTGCGCCCTCATGGTGCGTGGCGCTGTGCAGGCGTCCGACATCCGCCGCAACATTGACAGGTGTCAATCACAGCATTCACGTGTCAAACCAATCAGCGCAAAATAAATAAATAAATGAATGAATAAAAAAAAAACACAACATTTTGATCACAACTTAAATGTAAAAAAAAAAGAAGAAAAATAAAGAAAAATAGAATTGCTGGTTATAACTGCTGTAAGGGTATACATGGGGAGCTGACGGTATCCATACATTTGGGCGAGAGAAATTTCAGCCAGAAATGGGAAGTGTGACACATGAGGCCACTTCAAAAAATAGCTCAAAGCTTTGACAATTAATGTTGTAATATTCACGGTCTTCTGCAATTTGTCTAATGGAAGGCTATACCTGTTGCATAGAAAAAGGTATTAATGGGCACAGGCTACTCGGGCACGTAAGACGGATACTGACACATACTGACATCGAAGGGATTTCTGTAGAAGTTGCATGACACAGAGGGGTGATCTTTGGTATTTTTGCGCTTTATATGCCTCTGTGGCTGACACTAAACGGATTCCGTTTGGAGTTAGTGCTCTTTACAAAAGGCTAGCAGTTGTAATATAAAATAGTAATATAATTTTCAAAACTCATTAGCCCTGTTCATGGAGCAATTAAAAGAGGATTAAAAAAAAAACAGAATATTTACAAACTATCTTGGCCAAATGTTACAATGTTTACGTCTTGCCCAAATGTCTGTTGCCCAAAATGTCATTGGTACAATGTCTCTAGTCTTACTGGCACAAATTTCGCTGGCTCATATGTCACATATCATAAAATTATGCAACCACGACCTGGTTTAGAAGGGTAATTTGCAGTTTTGTTTACTAGAAGGATTGAATGTTTACCCGAGTCGCAGCAACAGTTTTCCTTCGATTTCGCTTTAATATTTTGTGGCGTGTTTGCAGGTTGCGACCAAGCCTGAATTTTATTCATTGGAATCAGGAAGGCTGGAAGACTGGTCTGTGTAGCATAGCGCCTGTCGGCCATCCCTACTCGCTCCTAACGCTCGCTAACAACACGTGTGTGCGGCACAGCTTCAGTCATCTCAAAGAACGCTTCCTCAAATTATACAAAAGAAAGGTACTGGTCTGTACTACCGTGACACATCCCAATCCCAAATACTGTGATCATAACAATTAATAATTGTTATCAATTAAATAATACTAATATAATGTATTAATACAGTAGTAATAATAATCTGATATATTAATATAACAGTAATAATAATAGTAATTGTATAGAATATTATTAAACGTCTGTATTTGCATTCATCCACATAAAAATTCCCCTACTTTTTTATGTTTTATGTTTGTGTCACAATGTGCTCATATGTGTGTTCACTGTTCACCAGTGGCGCTGGCGTATATATCGACCTATATGCGTCCACTATGATTGTACCTATTGCTCAGACCACGCCTGTGAGGCTTTCGCTGTGTTGATAAAAAACGATGAAATTTTTTTCAGTGGGATTCTCTCGAATGCTTCTAGTACGTTTCACAGTAAATTTGTCAAATCAGTGACTTTTCAAAGTCACTGGATTTTTCAGTGAATCTGCTTAATCTCTGCTCTGTACGATCCGGCATATTTTGCACTTAGGAAAATCTATTAAAACCGCCCGAGATAGTTAACAGTGTCATGCTTTTGAAGGTGTTTCATATATCCTTTGCTAATTTTACGAAGTCGTATCTTTACTGATATAAAAAATACCTGAGTAACGTATCTGTAGTGCTTATTAAGCAATCTATGTGCCGTAGAGTTTTTATTAAATGGCACATTTTACTTTAACGTTGAGGGTTATCAATATTGTTAATAACACAAATAGTATTTTTTGAAACCCGTACCTTCAAGTGTGTAATTTCCTTTAACAACACCTAATTTGACAGATTTACAATAATTCGGTCTTGTCTGAAAAAAAAACCCGTACAAAAACCCGTACGAGTCTGTCACCACAGGACTACATATTAAGTTATCTTTGGAGGAGAGAAGTTTGTGTATGTAGTGTTATTATGAAATTGGAGATTTTTGACAAAAGAGAGGACTCGCACAAACAAATGTAGTATAAAATATACAGTTTTTAACAGTTTTTTTTTTTTTTAAGATAATTAATATTATTTGACTGTTCATTATTATATTCTTATGCCTTGTAAAATGTCCGTGTAGTCATTTACAGGAAATGTGCAAGAAATAAGTACTGAGTAAAATAAAAAATGAAATATGTCTTCAAATTTCTACCAAACTTGTTCTTCAGACATACAAAATATGGAATAGCAACTGTCAATAGTTCACTGCTTTTTTTCTAAAAAATATACAAAAAAGAATACGCTAACGTAAAATATGTAGTGGATTGAGTCATATCGGTGTGATGTGGAGAGGAAGGGGGAGGGCGGACGGGGTGTAGATGGTAGCTGCGCGAAGCACTTCACGCGTGTTTACCTTTTGAATTTATATCCTTTGTTTGTTATTGATGTTAAAAATATATTATGCTGTTCTCGTTCTTTTCCTTTGCAGGCCCATGTTCACCATTACGTCGAAGTTGATGGCTTTGAAATGCAGGATTTCAGTGATGCCCAAGAATCACTGACGTCATTGATATCTGAGTACTCTGGGCTGTATAAACAGTCGCATGGCGAACCCGTGGCAGTACCGCGTTTAGAAGTAGTTAGCTAGTAGAGCCTTTACTCCATAGTTCATTCCAACAAGCTTACTTGAAAAAGAGACGATAAATAAATCAGACACTTGTGTGAAAGAGGTTATGTAAAAGCACTGTTGATGTATAAAACTGAAAATCTCAGTCAGAAAATAAACCGAAAGTCGTAATGTTATAGAAGTTACTCCACTTGACAGTTGCATTTTTCGACAAGAAAAGAACGGAATGGCGTGTCTTCAGTGTTGACCTAAAAGCCGTGAAAATATACACAGTCTCATAGTTGCGGAAACCCCTTACAGTTCTGCTATACGCCTTTGATAAACTGACTGCTGTGCTGTGCCATCTTCGCTTGACAGAAAGGGGCGGTCTTGATAGAAAAGGTATAGCTGTAGATTAAGCAAGTTGTTCGGTTTGTTTGCATGGGGGTTTGTTTTGGGTGGGTGGTGTTGGAGCGGAATCTGCGACATTTCGCATCCTGCAGCTCTCGCAATGTGAATCTGACATCGAGACACCTCGCAATCTGGACATTTCACAGTTTGGAATCTGGGCACCTCGCATCTGGAAATGTTGCAGTGTGGCATTTGACATTTGGACACTTTGTGAAGTGCCCAGATGCGAAGTGTCTCGATGGAAAGTGTCCAAATGTGAAGTGTCTCGATGGAAAGTGTCCAGATGCGAAGTGTCTCGAGGGAAAGTGTCCAGATGCAAAGTGTCTCGATGGAAACTGTCCAGATGCGAAGTGTCTCGATGGAAACTGTCCAGATGCGAAGTGTCTGGCTACCGTTGGAGCGTGTTGTATTTTGAACGGAGGATTGTTTCCAATGGGGCAGTTGAGGTCAAGGGGAAGCTGGCAAAAGCGTGGACAGTGATGGATGATTGGCAGGAAAGGTGTGGGTGAATGGAAAACAGGTGACATTTTTTCTTTGCACTACAATTGGTAGTAGGCAGTGGCCGATGGACGGGGAGGGGGTTGCTGCTGCACTTGGGCTGCACCATTCCTCCCTTTTTGTGTTGCATGTTATTGGTAAAAACACTACTGCATTCCGCAGTCATCATCAACTACTGACAACCCTAGTCCCAGATATAAAATCTCAATTTTTTTTACCGTCGGATCTTGCAGAATGTCAAACATGTGTACACTTAACCAATCGGATTCCCGCGTAATTGTGTTTACATACACTAACTGTGTATTACCTTGTAAAGGCGTCGTTGTTCTGGTTTTCGAATGATTTCTTTGTTATATAGCATTTTCTTTGGGTCTGAGAGCGATCAGACTCGACCATGTCCCTCCCCCCTCCCCCTGGGGTCATGGCCGCATAGTCTTTCTTGACCGCGTGGTTGGTGGTTTCTGTACTGCACTTGGTGATCTGGATCTTCATTGAGCACATCTTAAATCTTATACACCAAAAATAGAACGTCCGGCTCAACAAATCCGTTTGTGAAAGAGTATAATGGACAATGTGTGTAACGCCTGGATGTCGGCCAAACCCTTTATCAAAATATTCTCTTGAGCTTTTATTAATTAATCTGCTATTCAGGGGCCACCTTCTCGAGTTGCGCGTTTTTTTTCTTAAGGTAAGCTATCTTTATTAACTCAGGGTAAGTGGGTGCGTACTCTGGTGTCTTCATATCTCTGGTGTCAGCTAGTAAACTTTTAGTCAAAATGTTTCTGTTTTTATAGTTTTGCGTAGAACATTAACAAACTCTGCAAAAGCATACTCCATGTGGGTATTCATGTGACTTGTACCGTTTTGCCGATTCTTCAAATTTTGGCGAACCAGCAGAGTTTCGCAAATGTTTTGTTTAAAATACATTTGCTACACTTGTCATGCAATCATGCTGAAATGTGAACTTTTTTTACTACTGGCCAACGTGACTTCATTGCACAAATCGCTCAACTGCATAAGTCTTCTAATTGCTTGTAATTTTTCCAAATCCCGTGTCGTTGTTTTACCTTTTAAATGAAACAATTAATTGCATAAACCTGATAAACGTATAAATTTGGTAAATTGGCTGTGGGAGTACCCGGACTTGACTACATAATTCACAACGTAAAATGATCAGACACTTTCGCTTTCTTTAATGATAAATTTCCTTTGTGAGTCATTCCAGAACAACCTACCAAAATTGAAGGGTTCCTTGCACAAACCTGTTATGTTGAGATAACATGTTTGTGCACTGAGGTATATTTGAGTTCCTGGAGTCCAGATCTATCATCTGTAAAGTTTCCACCGATGAAATATGCTTAGAAATGGTCATCAAAACATGTTAAGTCTTGTTTGAAATGAGAAATCGGGTGCACAATAATGACATGCCGAGATAACAGGTCTTTTCCATTAAAATTTTGACATTTTCCCGGTTGCACAATCCTGTTAAGTTGTGTTAACATGTGAATAATATCAGAGATAAAATGTAAACAATGCAGAATTCTCGGGTGCACAAAAATGTTATCCCTTGTTGAAATGTAAATATTTACATATAATACTTCAGCTGCTGATAGGTTTCTGTTAAAAATTATCGCGCATTACACGTGTAACTATGACCTCCTCCGTCATGGTCAAGGTCAAAAACCGGAAGTTGACCTTTAAGACGTAAACGGTTAGAAAAAGAGCGATTTTGAGCTTATTTTCGACCCTTTGAGCCTAAAAGACGTTATATAAGAGGTACCTCGGGGACCTTTGACCTCCGTCATGTCAAGGTCAAAAACCGGATGTTGACCAGTATCTCGTAAACGGTTAGAGATAGGGCAATTTTGAGATTATTTTCGACCCTTTGGGCCTAACAGACATTATATAAGATGTACCTCGGTAACTTTGGCCTCCTCCGTCATGGTCAAGGTCAACAAGCATGCCCAAGGACATGACCCAGCCGAGTTACCAAACAAGCATTAGAGAAAAACTCTGAAACAAATACTGTTAGGCCATAAAATGAAGAACTTTGTTTCTGAACGTAACTTTTTCATAATTTTAATACACAAAAACGAGTTTTCCCGGGTGGAAGCTACCCGAAAGGGGATGTTGGACAGGTTGGGTTTTGACGATTCACGTATTTACCGACATTTACACAATTTCATATATTTTCAAATTTCCACCATTTTGGCATTTTTTGTGCTTTGCGAAAAAAGCAAAGTCCAGGTGGAGAAACACCTAAGAAACTTTCAATTAAAAATTTATAACTATTTGAAGTTGAGAGAAATGAATGGTATGACAATTCAGTTATTCACTACCATTTATTCCAGTTTTTGCCAAACTTCAAAGTTCCGCCATTTCGGCAGCTTTTGGCGAATCGCGAAAAAAATAATAGTCTGGTAGGCGAAACCCTGGGGAACATTCCTGCGTAACTTTTAAACGATTGGAGTAAAACTGCAGGAGGAGTGGTATTTTAAAAATGGGTGAAAACCGGCACAAAAAGTGCCGCCATATTGTCAGTTTTTCGTCAATCGTCAAAAAAAGTAATAGGCAAATGGGGGACCGCCCAGGGAACATTCCTGCGTAATATCAAAACGATTGGAGCAAAACTGTAGGAGGAGTAGCATTTTAAAGAAAAAGTTTAACATACGCACATACATTCAAGCCCCCTATAGTGATACGACTAATCCAGTCCGACCTTCACCTTGATGGTCAAGGTCAAATCGCGAAAAACTTTATTTAAGAAAAACAATGATTTATCTCGAAAAGGGTAAGAGAGCAATTTTGACCTCATTTTCGACCTCCACCCCCTATACGACCTTACATAAGGTATAACTTCCGGTGTCCTTGACCTCCAGGTCACTTTCGAGCCCCAAACCGAAAGTTGGCCTTTATCTCGAAAACGGTAAGAGATAGAGCAATCGGTTTCCAGGCATCTCCTCCAAGACTGCTGAAGCTAGACCAATCAAACTTGGCACATGTATGGAGGGTCATCTGAAGTGGTGCACCTGACAAAAATTTTTTACTTTGACCTTACCGGTATAGTTGGCTGTATTTCGGAGGATGTTCTACATTCAGACATGTGAAAATTGTTAACAAATAGCAATATCATCTACCTTCCGTTTTAAGTTATCATTCCAAGTGGGGTCTAATTCGCTGTGCGAATTTCCGTCTAGTTTTGCATTAAAATTATGTTTGATAAACCGACGTAAAATGATCCTTCCTACAATGTCGGCTTAAAGGGTTCCACTGTATTAGAATTAACTATAAGAATTAACTGTTTGTCGGTCCTTGATTCTGGTCAGTGATGGGGGTGGGGGGGGGGAGGGGGGCTGTACGCATTAAAACTCCGGGAAACAAATATAACAAGCCATCGTCGAAGGCGCAGACCCCAACCGGACACAACAAGTCGCCATTTTGGCAATTTTTTACCGATTTGAAAAATAACATGGCGTTGCACAACTTCAATATATATATATATATATATTCATTGTGCAAGGTTGTATATGCCTAGGGTAAATAGTTTCGGACAACTTGCGTGGAAACAAAACAGCATCCAAAGTGTGACAGACGGACGGACAGACAGACGGACAGAGGGCAATCGTATAGACCCCCTGCCCCGGGCTCGTCCGGTTCGGGTCTAAAAATTTACTTAAACTTGTTTGGTTGCGATGGAGATTAGGGGGTGGTAGTGAAATAACGTTAATATAGAGTAAATAAGATTATTTTCTCAAAATATGCTTTTTAAATGTCTAAAACCAACGAGTACGTGTCTAACGTGTTTTCCAGTAACTGGAAATCATTAATTGGAAGTTTGGCAAAAACTGGAATAAATGGTAGTGAATAACTGGAACATTGGTGAAGGTTGGGTTTTGACGATTCACGTATTTACCGACATTTACACAATTTCATATATTTTCAAATTTCCACCATTTTGGCATTTTTTGTGCTTTGCGAAAAAAGCAAAGTCCAGGTGGAGAAACACCTAAGAAACTTTCAATTAAAAATTTATAACTATTTGAAGTTGAGAGAAATGAATGGTATGACAATTCAGTTATTCACTACCATTTATTCCAGTTTTTGCCAAACTTCAAAGTTCCGCCATTTCGGCAGCTTTTGGCGAATCGCGAAAAAAATAATAGTCTGGTAGGCGAAACCCTGGGGAACATTCCTGCGTAACTTTTAAACGATTGGAGTAAAACTGCAGGAGGAGTGGTATTTTAAAAATGGGTGAAAACCGGCACAAAAAGTGCCGCCATATTGTCAGTTTTTCGTCAATCGTCAAAAAAAGTAATAGGCAAATGGGGGACCGCCCAGGGAACATTCCTGCGTAATATCAAAACGATTGGAGCAAAACTGTAGGAGGAGTAGCATTTTAAAGAAAAAGTTTAACATACGCACATACATTCAAGCCCCCTATAGTGATACGACTAATCCAGTCCGACCTTCACCTTGATGGTCAAGGTCAAATCGCGAAAAACTTTATTTAAGAAAAACAATGATTTATCTCGAAAAGGGTAAGAGAGCAATTTTGACCTCATTTTCGACCTCCACCCCCTATACGACCTTACATAAGGTATAACTTCCGGTGTCCTTGACCTCCAGGTCACTTTCGAGCCCCAAACCGAAAGTTGGCCTTTATCTCGAAAACGGTAAGAGATAGAGCAATCGGTTTCCAGGCATCTCCTCCAAGACTGCTGAAGCTAGACCAATCAAACTTGGCACATGTATGGAGGGTCATCTGAAGTGGTGCACCTGACAAAAATTTTTTACTTTGACCTTACCGGTATAGTTGGCTGTATTTCGGAGGATGTTCTACATTCAGACATGTGAAAATTGTTAACAAATAGCAATATCATCTACCTTCCGTTTTAAGTTATCATTCCAAGTGGGGTCTAATTCGCTGTGCGAATTTCCGTCTAGTTTTGCATTAAAATTATGTTTGATAAACCGACGTAAAATGATCCTTCCTACAATGTCGGCTTAAAGGGTTCCACTGTATTAGAATTAACTATAAGAATTAACTGTTTGTCGGTCCTTGATTCTGGTCAGTGATGGGGGTGGGGGGGGGGGGAGGGGGGCTGTACGCATTAAAACTCCGGGAAACAAATATAACAAGCCATCGTCGAAGGCGCAGACCCCAACCGGACACAACAAGTCGCCATTTTGGCAATTTTTTACCGATTTGAAAAATAACATGGCGTTGCACAACTTCAATATATATATATATATATATTCATTGTGCAAGGTTGTATATGCCTAGGGTAAATAGTTTCGGACAACTTGCGTGGAAACAAAACAGCATCCAAAGTGTGACAGACGGACGGACAGACAGACGGACAGAGGGCAATCGTATAGACCCCCTGCCCCGGGCTCGTCCGGTTCGGGTCTAAAAATTTACTTAAACTTGTTTGGTTGCGATGGAGATTAGGGGGTGGTAGTGAAATAACGTTAATATAGAGTAAATAAGATTATTTTCTCAAAATATGCTTTTTAAATGTCTAAAACCAACGAGTACGTGTCTAACGTGTTTTCCAGTAACTGGAAATCATTAATTTTATCATTTGTGGGGCGACTCACGTTAAACAGCGTTACTTTCGGTCATGCATACAAATATGCATGTTTTTGCACCCTAAGTAAAACAGACGTTTTACATGTTATCTGGACATTTGTTTACATGTTAAGCCGGAATAACAGGATTGTGCATCCTAAAAGACATTTTCACTGTGAATGCCATGCCGTAATACCATGTTGATTTTTTAAGTTTTTCTTGGTTTTCTGGCACATTTACACATAAAAATTGCATTTTTATAGCTTATCGTGTTTCTCAAGCAGTGACAAATCTGGAGATACCTCATTTATTAAATTCGGCCAGACAATAACAATCGCAGACTTAAAATTCAGATTTTGCAGTTTTCCGAACTTTAAGAGCGATTTTCTCGAGTGCTGTTAACCCCACATAACAGGTTTGTGCACGGAACCCTTCAATTAATAAATATATTTTTGATATTTTTCCAATTTTTTTTTTTTTTTGGTTAAGGTTGATTTCATTTCTAATTTTGTTCGGAATTAGACCGAACCCTCAATTAGTTTAACAAAACATACCCAGCCGTAACTGAAATAAAAGTCGCTGTGGCAGTGTTACTGAGACAAAGCTCATCTCTAGTGGCCGTATATCGCCACATCCATTTTAGCCCCTCTTCAACTTTGTCGAAAAAGGGCTTTACCCATCACTTTTCGCTGTCGGCGGTATGCGTGCGTGTGTGTGTATGTGTGTGAGTTAGACAATGTTTTCTCGAAAACTACCAGGGGGAATTTTTTCTTATATTACACACGATTGTTCCTTAGGTAAGTCCCTCCTCAGCCATAAACCAATTTTTGGCATTTAACTAAAATTGACCAAATTGGCCAAAAAATAAATTGTGCAATTTTGTTTTTCAAAATGCATCTACAGTTTTGGTTAGATCTTCTTGATATTACACGTGTACAATCTCTAGGTGGTCCTCAACCGGAAAATTACTTTCTTCCGCGATCGGCCGAAAAAAACCGAAATAACGGGACTTCGAAAATTTTGTTAAACTTTTTTTTTTCAAAATGCTTCTGTTCCTACAGTTTTGGTTGGATCTTCTTAATATTACACATGTACAATCTGTAGGTGGTCCTCTACCGGAAAGTTACTTTCCTTCGCGATCGGCGAAAAAAAGCCGAAATGATGGGACTTTAAGAATTTTGGTTAATTTTTTTTTTGCAAAATGCATCTCCTCCTACAGTTTTGACTAGATCTTCTTGGTGTTACACATGTACAATCTCTAGGTGGTCCTCTACCGGAAAATTACTTTTTTTCGCTATCAGCCGAAAAAGCCGAAATGAGCGGACTTTGAAAATTGTCAGAAATTTGTATAATTGATAGTAAAAAACTCGGAATTTAAAATGCATCCCCTCAGTAAAAACTAACTTTTCATAACCATGTATCCTGCTAAAAACTGACCTGCATATAAGCGTGCATTTGACATGCCTGGTGCAGATCCCCTCACCCCTCCGTCCAACCACTCTCAAGGGTGTGATTTTTTAAAAAGACTTTGTTTTACATTTTGACCGTTAAAATTTGAAATTCGATGAGCAGCATAAAAAACTACATCGAAAACTTTATGACAATTAATGATTTATGTATATAATAGTTTATATATAACGCTGCATTAAAATAATGCACACAGAAATACATTAGTAAATTTAAAGTCTATTAATTTTTTTATCGTGCTCAGCTGCACACAAGTTCAATTGATCGTGAGCCATGTTACATGCACACCCATGTTTTTTTTAACACAAGTATCTCCATTTCGAAAAAAAAATTCCAGCCTAGTGATTAAATTAACTAGTTTTTGACCGGTTTTGTTGTTGGAGGATGGGAGGGAGGGTAATATATTCAGACAGGGGTCCATCTTACCGAAAAATATCTTTGGTGCAGTCATATTTTATTTATACAACAGCTGAATGCATGATTTTGTAAGCAACAATGAGATGGTAAAGCGGTTTACTCTCCTTGCGTTGGGCTTGGCTGGTTGCAATATCCCTGGACATTCTTGTTTAGACTGTTCGCCAAAAATGACCAAACTGACCAAACTTTTTCGATTTTTGGTTTTCATTTGGGCACTTATTCTGTTGCCCGTATTTCAAAATGCTAAGGCTCCTAGGGTTTTGCTTAAAACTTTTCAATACTACGCACGAATGTTCCCTAGGTAACCTTCTACCAGAAAATTATTTTTTTATGGCGATTGGCTAAAAATTGCCAATCTTCTAAAAATTGTGGAACCTTTAACTGTGCGTTACTGTGTTTGCAAACAATTTGTTGGCCGTGGATTAAACTGTGGCACAAGTTTGTATTTTTTTTTTTTTTTGGAAAAGCAGGGGTCCCAGGGCTTTCTATATTGAGCAGGAATTTTTTCCTCTGCGTCCTGTGTCCTGAACGTATCGATTTTCTCAAGAACGCTTTGCTTTTGCGCGACTGCGCCCGCCTGGACGGATCATTTTATCGGAAGCTGTATCATAATTTTTGTTGTCGTGACAAAAACATTTTAAACTTATAGTACTACTTTTCTAAAATAGCGCGTCACACATTGGAGAATGGGCACATTTATCGCAGTCGTTTTCATTTATAGAACGAGCACTGTGCATTTCCTCTTTGTGTTCCGTAAATTAAAAAATCCATGGTTAAGTGAAGCCATCTTTGTAGATAAACGTGACCAAGCTTGACATGGATTAAAAAAAACAAACAAAAGAAAAAAAATAAAAAAAATGGGGGAGTTGGCAAGTTTATTTACAATACATATAAAAATATTATGTTTTATAAAAATTAACATGGTGAATTATGACAAAATTAATGTGTGGTACATTGAAAATTGCCCAGGCTGGGCGCAGTGTCCCTGGACATTGTTGTTAAATGGACATTGGACATTGTTGTTAATTAAATCTTTCGCCACTGCCGTACATACAGCTAGTAGATAATTTAATAATATTGAGTGACTTTAATTTCGATGTGTAAGGTGAAGGGAAGCAGGACAATTGCCGACATGGCAATTCCCGACCAAGATAATAACTGTCAAGTTGGACAATTCCCGACATTTTGAAAATAAATACAGATCTATCTAATTTTCAGAAGCAAAATTTTATAAAGTTCACACGGTTCAACCGCGTTGAAGGGTGGTATGGGAAGAATCTTTGATGATAGCTTACCACCCCAGTTTGTCGATTTTTCTGGTCGTTCTGAAGGACAAAAGCATGAGAAATGTGATAATGACGAAGATGTTATGAGGGCACCAGGTACCTCCGTCACGGCGTGTTTACCATGAAACTGCCACTGTTGTAGCGGACTTTCCGACGCGACGCGTTGTGAGTCACATGCGTGGAATATAGTGCAAATGTCCATACACGAGATAGCATAAAACTTGGCGAGAGAATAGAATTGCGATTCTTCGAAGATACATTAAAAGAACTCTGGGCGTGGTAAAATAGTGCTCGCAAAGGAGTAAAAGTAATTGTGTCTCTCCGACCAAGGGGAGATATATAGTGTCTGTATGTTCTGTGTGTGTGTGTGTCAGTCTGTTGTGAACAAAATGTTGTGTGCAAGATATCTCAAGAACGAAACTCGGATCGACTTAAAACTTGATCGATTTATTCCTTGGTTGGGTCGGACGGCTCTATCAACTTTTGACGCATGTGATTAGGGCAAGTGTATGACGTCATTACGTAAAAATCTTGTGTTCGAAATTTCTCAGCCGCTAAACATCGGAGAAAGTTGAAACTTGGTGGGATTGTTGCTTGGTAGGTCTGAAAGATTCTTTAATTTTTTTTTGCGAGTAGAACGATCGAATGCGACGTAGGGCGTCATCACGTAAAATATGTGTATATTGTGAACAAGATCTTGTGTGCAAAATATCTCGATAAGGGAAAGTCCTATCGACTTCAAACTTTATATGGATATTCCTTTGGTCAGTCGGACTGTTATATCAACTTTTCAAGCATGTCACTTGATTAGGGCAGGTGTATGACGTCATTACGTAAAGATTTTGTGTTCGAAATTTCTCAGCCACTAAGCATCGGAGAAATTTGAAACATGGTGGGATTGTTGCTTGGTAGGTCCGAAAGAGTCTGTAATTTTTTTTCGCGAGTAGAACGAACGAATGCGGCGTATGACGTCATCACGTAAAAGCCGGATCGACTTTTAACTTTGGGTGGTTATTCCTCGGATAAGTCGTACGGTTTTGGTTATATATTATTAAACTCGTATAGAAAATCAAGAAGGTGCATAATGTCAACCCCCCCCCCCCCCCCCACCTAACCATTTTTTGCCCCTTTGTCAACTGAGCATAGTTTGTTAACTACGGTGGGGATTTCAGTGTTTTCCAGAAGACGTAACGTGCCACTCAGTCAGGGGTTCAGTGTCAGTTGTGGTGCATGATGAAGTCGTTTTCTACTAAGTCAGGGAATGCTATTGTCGTATTTATAGGTCTCGCTAGGTCTAGCTATTGATTTTTTTTACTTGAATGGGTTGTCAAGATTGCCAAGGTGGGTCATCTGATATGAGAAACAGCTCAACATTTTGGCACCGAAATGCCCTTCCCCCCTTCTCCCACCGAGGTGCGTCATCTGATGCGCAGTTATGAAGAACACCTTTTTAGTGATTTTTGGCCGATGGGAATCTACGAAGACAAGGTAGTATATCATGGCTATAACTACAGACCGTTACCGTTACCTTGGGTAAAAGGGTCAGAGTTTACAGTCTTACCTATATTAGATAGCTGGAGGTGGGGTAGCGGATGGAGGATAATGGTCAGCTAAAACAAAACAAAAAAAAAACCAGACCACCTTCAAGACCCGGATAAGAAGATGTAAAGTAAGACCCGTTTGTCGTGACCTCTTCCAGTTTCGGGTAAAAAGGCGTACGGTAAAACCTGTCTGGCCTGTCTTGACCAACTTCCAGACCCGGATAAAACTGTAACGTACAGTAAAACTACTGTAGTGACAACTTCTGACCTTGAGACGAAAGGCCTACAGTAAAACCCGTATTAGCGACCACCTTCCAGACTCGGACAGATAAGACGTGCAGTAATTTCCGTTTTAGTGACACCATCTGTTTTATTTATTTTGAATTTTTTTGTTAATATAAGCCTGTACTCTTTTTTTGTGCACTGGCCGCTCTAGTTTTGTTAGTTCTTGTTAATTTCTTTTCTAAAAGTCATTAATTGTTACGTCGGGAATTGTCCTGTGGGGAATTGTCCTGGCCAACTAGATGATGACCAACCACATCAACCACAAAACAGATACACTTTGCTTGTGCAACACCCCATTCAGCAGACGAATAACAGTGTCTAGTCGTGCCCTCAGACACTTGTAGTACCTCCAAACAGGAGGAGAAAACCGTGTACCAGAACACTTCCGTGGTAAGGGTCGTTAATTTTAGGTCAAGTAATCCTCATTTCCAACTGTGCGTCATTTTCGGCTGTTAAAGGGCCGCAGATTTGTTAAGAAATCGTGGTGCAGATTAAGCGTTATTGTGTGGTAAGCTGGGCGTTGACCTTGGGTGGCCTTGTTTAGTTTTCGCTCGAATCTGAGTAAATAATAAGCGACTCTGGAGTAGCCACTTACACGAGGGTGTCGGGGAGGGGACAGTGGATGACGCACAACTGCGATTAAGCATTGTGACCAGGGCAATCACCTTACTTAACTCATTGGCCTTGTGCGGACTGATAATCGCTGACATTTTTAAGTACAACCCGTTGTTCGTATTCCCAAGGACGATGTAGATCTTGATTGTTCGAGCATAAGTGAGTTCATTGAACCTTATAAAACTTCTGTGTATTTTTAGCACTTGGCTAGTCGCGGACTTGTAAAGAGTATATTGAAAATGTATGGGGAAAGTGTTTCGGACCTTAAGTTTTAATTTTCTTTACTGGTCTATCATTTTGTCTTTACTACTCCTCTGACCATACCCTAGAACTCCCAAATTTATTTTCATTTTCATAACCAGAACGAGGAGAAAAAACATTTGTTTTGTCACGAAATGCACAGTGTAAAGGTTGCAGCAAGGTCTGCACAAACTCTCGCATCTGCCAACAGTTACAGTACGTATTACATAAAATGTGTGGTGAAATGCACGTGTTGGTTTTATAAAAACGATGCAAAATCTTACTTGGTCATTTCAATGCTGAATGTTCGTATAAATTATCACCTTCAGTTAAGCACTATTCTTGGTGAGGGACGCTGGTAAGGGGGTGCCGCTTCATTGAGTAAGTAACATAGCTATGCTTTTTTAGAGAGGTTTCGAAATGGCAAAAAAGGTTTTAGAAAGGTTTCGGAATCTGAAGACAAAAACATCATCTTGCCTGAAAAAGAAAAGCAAACCAAAATCTGACTGAAAAGTTTTTTAAATTGTTACTCGGTGTGAGAATGTGATTTTAAAAATATTACTTTTTGGCCAAGTGTTTAATATATCGCCTTTGAGAAATAGGTTCTCCTTTTTGACCATTTTCGTCCTGTTTTTAAACCAGTCCGGCAGAGGTCACGGGCCAGTTAGAGTTTAGTGAGCTTGAGTAGTGATTCAAGGCCGGTGCAGGACTTTTTAGCACCCAGCCAAAGTTTGGCTGAGGGCTATTGCTATCGGTTAGTCCGTCCGTCCGTTAGCATTTGGGGTGCAATATTTTGTACGCACCAAAACGTTAAGTTTCCGTGGTCAGATCGTTTTCAAATTTCAGTTTGATCGACCAAAAATTACGGCCCTGTGAACTTAGTGAATTTTTCGTGTATTGCACTGTCACACAGGCGACTTTGTACGCATCACTTCGACATGAACGCTTTGCTATAAAGCTATGAACCTTACACAGTGAAAGAATATGTATTGAAGATGTGCAACGCCAGGGTTCAACTTGTTCAGTATCAAGTCCAGTATTCACATACGTGCAAGAGAAAAAAAAGCAAAAGATGTGTAGATTTTCCTTTCCACAACCTCCAATGCAAAGAACACAAATCTTGCGACCTCTTGAAAACACCACTGGTTTCAAGAAGTACAAAGAGATGTGGGGTGCAATATATACGTATCTCAATGATCTGAAACTGGGAGCGAACATAACTTTTGCGGAAATGCTACAATTTCTTCAAATGTCTGAAGAAGATTACATAAAGGCAGTGAAAGTATCAATAAAGCAACCAACGGTATTCTTAAGAAGACAGCCAAAAGAGATAAGAATAACTGCATATAACCAACATCTCCTCCTTGATGTACAATACATTTTAGACGTGTATGCCTGTGCTACTTATGTTGCTGCCTATGCCACAAAATCGCAACGTGGTATTAGTCAAATGCTGCGCGTTGCAAGCGAAGAAGCAGAACGTGGAAATAATAGCATTACTGAGCAGTTGCGGCATGTGGGAAACAATTTTTTGAATGGCGTTGAGATGAGTGACCAAGAAGGTGCCTACCTCGTATTGCAAGTGCCTTTCAAAAGTGCCTCTCGACAAGTGCTCTTTGTTAACACAAGTCTGCCTGGGGAACGTGTGGTCCTCATTAAGCCAAAGAACTTACCTGACAAAATGGAAGACGATGACGAAGACATCGAAATGAGTTCCCTGTTTAAAAAGTACCAAAAAAGGCCAAAACGTCTTAAACACGTCCCTCTGGCGGAATGTGCTTCTTGGTATAGTTGGACAAATTCTTTAACTGTGAGAAGAGGCAGCAAAACGTCTGAAGACGGTCTTCTTCCGGAGGATAACGACAAAGATGATGGCACGGACGAACTGCCTGAATTGGATGAAGTAGTAAAAAAACCACATTTCTTTATTCTAAGCGACAGGTATATGTTGTTTGACATAATTATATATTTTTGTTAATTATGATTTATTGCTAATGAAATGACAATTTTAAAAAATAAATTTTATCATGTATATTTTAAAGTATGTATACTTACCACTTACGTTTTATCGAGTAATAAAAGCTAGTAAAATTAACTACTCATGCTGTATTTTTCAGTGCATTTCTGTTCTTATTGACAGACTACAAGAATGCTTCGTTCATGCCGTTTTAATCACAAAGCAGCTCCTGAAAAATAATTTAATGAGTTACTACTGTTGTACTATACTTGGCGAAATAGAAAGTTAATTTGATTGGCAAGGACGATAGTTACTGCTCATGGTACAAGGAACTTGAACACATTATTCTGGAAACTAAAACGAAATGCGAAGCTTATTCAGAACAACTTGATGCAATAGAATTAATGGCTAAAATACAAGATGACATTGATTTACTAAATACAGAGGAAGGACATGGTGATTAACAAGACGAATTGCAAAATAATACAGTTTTTAGCCGTTTGCAAACAGCATTGCCTAATGACTACAACGTAGACAGAAGAAGAAACTTACATTTTAACCAATAAAGAGATATCAGATGGTGAATTTAAATCAAGTGTTCGATCTTTGAATAAACTGCAAAAAGAATTTTTATTCACGGTTTTGCATCATGCTTAAACTGAAGATACTCCACTGCGCGTATTCCTGTCTGGCAGAGCTCGAGGTTTTGTATCAAGCTCTGCTGAAATATTTAAATAAAAAACCTGGTCAAGATCCAGACAAACCTCGTATTCTCCTACTCCCACTGGACAAGCTGCATACCTGATGGAAGGAAATACTATTCATTCTGCTTTGAAGATTCTCGTGACTCAAAACATGCTCTATGAACCATTAGATTCCAGTTCTTCGAACACTTTAGGAAACAACTTCCAGGAGATTCCCTACGTGTTCATTGATGAAATATCAATGGTCGGTTCAAACCTAGTCAATTATGTCAACAAGAGATTGCAAAATTATGGGTTCTGGAGAAGCTTTTGGTAATCTGTCAGTTATGTGTATTGGTGATCTCTTTCAGTTGAGACCGGTAGGTGACAGCTTCATTATCAAGAATTCCTCAACTTGGTTGCTTCCTCTGGCTACTAATTTACGGCGACGCCACTTTTGCATGTATGAGCTTACAGAGATCATGCGGCAACGTAAATTAGAGCATTTGCAGAATTGTTGAACAGAATGCGCGAAGGTCTGCACGCGAAAGATTACGTCATGCTACTGTTGTCGAGGAATAACATTCAAGATGTGAATGCAGACACATTATCAAATTACCGTCATCTCTTCATCACAAACAATTTGGTAAATGCATAGAATTTGTCCAAATATGAAAAGACAACTACAAATAAAATTAATATTCAGGCAGTAGATTCTGTAATATCTGACGCATCGGCAACCCTGCAAACAGCACTCTTAGAAAAGGTACCCGATGATCCTGCAGAAACCATGCAGCTGCTTGCAAGTCTAAATGTTGCATGTGGACTAAAGTACGAAGTTTGCACTTATGTCAGTTTTTCTGATGGACTAACGAATGGTGCCAAATGCGTTGTCCAAAGATTGATGTCATAAGTCGCAAGGCTTCTGAAAACATTGGTTGAATTTGCTGAGACAGATGTTGGTTTTGCGACAAGGCTTCAATATAAACATCTTTATACTTAGAACACAATTTCCACTGATACTATCAGAAGCAATGACTGTTCATAGATGTCAAGGCGATACCTTTCTAAAGTTGTGTATTTCTCAGGGCTTGCCCAACCACAGCTTCATTACATCACCGTAAGTCCGGTTACAACGCTTGATGGCCTCTCTTTTTAATTTCAATCCCCAAAAAGTAACTACATGAAACAGTACAGCAAGAAATGAGGAGACGCATTATTCGGCCATCTGTACCAATCCCGTATGTCACGCAAAACAACAATAGCGCAACATCGAAACAGCAATACCGACCACAAGGACTACAGGAAGTGATTGACACAAATGAAACATCAACCACAACGCAGTTATCATTTGGAGACAACCCATCGGGGCGAACATGGATTGTCTTGCAGTGATACTGCATTAGCCAATGTGTCCATGTCATGTCTTCCCGAAGAAATGTCAACTTTTTAAAAATTGTAGCATGGATGGATGGATTTGCTGGCTACCATTTATAATTCATGATTTTTTTTCAGGGCTTTTTTATGACACAATACCCTCAACGGGTTGACCGTGTCTTTAAACAAATAAAATCAATCAATCAATCAATCAATCAATCAAAACAAGGGCTTTTAATCTATCAGGCCTTTCTTCACAACAGATGTCACAAAGAATTGAGTGATGTACCATCCCATAACTTCATATCAGTTTCAATTCCGAATGCTTGAACATAAAGGCGTTGGCTGGGGCTTTGTATATCCGATGCCTATGTTTTAACGTCTGCACTCACGAAGGTTCTTGCTTTGTGAACAGATATTGATAGCATTCGGTGAGAGTGTATATGGGTGAACTCCGGGGCTGATAAGAGTTTAGTGGCTTCGAGAGCTCATTCACTGTCGTCCTGGACTTTGAATTTGTGTGTATCTTTTACTTCTTGTCCAGTACAAAATGAGAACCGATTTTGACGAAAATCTTGGTCAGATTTTGATGACCACTCGGTACCGCTGGACCTTAAATTTTTACTTTTATGCATTATTCGGCACAGTCCTATGGACGACTTTTTTATAAACAAATTGCGCATGGATGGATGACCTCTCAAACGCGCTAAATTTTGTCTTTGAGAAGTCATTCAAGGTCATTAATGCACTTTGTAGTATTCATTTTTACGCCAGTATGCACTCGTGATTACGATGCTGCCAAAACCTGTGGACTTTTTTTAGTAAAACTTCAGTGTGAGTAATTCCAGTTTGTTATTAGCGAAATAAGGCATTATCCTTTGTTTGACCGGTCAAAGGTTAGCAAACTGGCAATATTTTTTTTTTGGCGGAAATTTTGATTCAAATTTTAAAATCCTTCTCTTCTAATGGCTGTTTGGTTGGCTGTCCAATTCCACGTCGGGGCTTCGCATGAAAGTATAATTTTTTGTGACAATTTGTGAAATATAAGCGGAATGGGCTAAATTTGTTTAAAGAACAAAATTGTCACTTGGCAATCTGCCAAACAATGGCAGAATCTTAAAAACTTGAAAAAAAATCGTGTCTTTGGGAGTTTCGTCCGTAATAACTTCTCAAACAGAAAATATTGTTGGTTGACGTTTATTTCAAAATCAAGACTTGCGTTACAAAATTCAGTATAGCTTCGTTAAGAATCATTATATATAACAAATAAGATTTAAAGTATTTCTTTAATTACATCTAAAAGAGCTATATTTAATATACATTAAAATTCTAAGAACAAACTGGAAAATAAAAGTAGCTTAATTAAAAGTATAAGTTGTTTAATCATTAATTTATTAAAAGTACAACCCGTCACAGTCACAGCAGCATCAATAATACTGGAGAGTACTGTTCACAGAGGTCATCCAAGAATTACGTACGCATGGAATGTGTAGGATGGGGGACGGGGAGGGGGCTCTGTGGCCGTGCGTACACCTTTGCCAATGGTTGATATCACAGTTTGAGTGCAGGGTTTGGGGTGGGAGGTGAGGTTGAGGGGTTGGCATAAAAAAAGTGACACAAATGACTTGGAAGAAAAAACAACAAAAGCAAAGAAATAATTTTTTTACTCATTCAGCGGCCTGGTTACTGCAAATACGAATAAGAAAATAAGTAACTAGGGCGGCTCGAGAAAAAAAACAGCCGGCGGACAGTGGGTACAAAATGTGAAAGCTACGTTTTCATTCGGAAGGCAGGAAAGTACTCAAAGTATTTTGGACTGATTAGTGATAGAAAAATTTAAATCTATGACTGGTTATTCTTTTTTCCGGGGGGGGGGGGGCTGTACTTTCAAAATCAGAAATGGAAAATAAGTATTGATAGCAGTTGCTTTATTCATAAATCATTCCTAAGGCGGTCTCGTACCAGGGTACCCAGGACAAAATTTACATTTATCTTCAGGCAAAACTCGATTGAGCACTATGTGTTTTTTTAACCATAACAATATTTTATCAAAGATATCACAGCGATAACCAACTTGAACTGTTTGGATACGGTTTAAAAAAAAGAACTGATTTGCTTTTTGGTTGCAAACTTATCAGTTCTTTCTGCCAAGTGTCAGAAGTAGGGAGAAAACGGGGGTTTGAAAACAGGAAGTGACGTCATAGTGACGTCACGTGGTGTTTTCAAACCCCCACGGGGGTTTGAAAACAGTGACGTCATAATGACGTCACTGTGGGGAAAACCCGATCGATAAATTTTAGAGTGCACTCGTACAGAGTGTGGGGAAAACCCGATCGATAAATTTCAGAGTGCACTCGTACAGAGTGTGGGGGAAAACCCGATCGATAAATTTCAGAGTGCACTCGTACAGAGTGTGGGGGAAAACCGATCGATAAATGTTAGAGTGCACTCGTTCAGAGCGGTGGAACGATCAATAAATTTGAGAAGGAATGGGATTTTCAGCAGGATAAAAGTGTGGCTCCGAAAACAGGAAGTGACGTCATAATGACGTCACGAGGTGTTTTCGGAGCCCCATGGGGCTCCGAAAACAGTGACGTGATTGTTTTCGAATTCGCATGGGTATTTTGAAACAGGTAATCGAAAAAGCGCGCGCCCGTTCAATGACGTCATAATGACGTCATCATGCCGTTATAATGACGTCATCATGATGACGTTATGACGTCATCATAACGTTATAATGACGTCATCATCATGACGTCATAATGACGTCATCATGACGTTATAATGACGTCATCATCATGACGTTATAATGACGTCATCATGACGTTATCATGACGTCATCATGATGTTATGGCATATTAAGACAGTTCTAAGCAGGATAACCCTAAGTCGCCTGTCAATCATCATGACGTCATTAGTCACGTGACCTGTCAATCATCATTGGTCACATGACCTGTCAATCATGTGTGATGTGATTCCAACCGCATATGAGGAATATTTTCCTGCTGATTAACCTTCTGGCCTGAATGGCTCAGTTGGTAGAGCAGAGTACCCGTAAGCGGACCCATGATCTGAAGGTCGGTGGATCGAACCCGCCCTCGGGCATAACTTTCATATCATGGGTCCTCCCCCCAGGATCAAGACATGACATGAATCGAACCCCCCCCCCCCCGGACCAAGACATGACATGTATCGGACCCCCCCCCCCCGGACCAAGACATGACATGTATCGGACCCCCCCCCCCCCCCCGGACCAAGACATGACATGTATCGGACCCCCCCCCCCCCCCAGGACCAAGACATGACATGTATCGGACCCCCCCCCCCCGGACCAAGACATGGCATGTATCGGACATAGTCATATAGCTCTATGACTATGTAATTGCTATGTGAACATAATTAGTTTCAAGTATGTATGTCATTATCAGATCGTTCAACAGTCAAGCCGCGATAGCTCACTTGGCAGAACAAACGGCTAGCAACCTGAGAGTCCCGGGATCGATACCACATCGGGGCAAACTTTTTTTTGGTTTTTTTTGTTCACTTTTATGACTCTGTGACATTATGTGACAACATGTGACTGTGACATCATGTGACTCTGTGACATTATGTGACTGTGACTGTTTTTTTTTTTTTTTTTTTTTTTTTTTTTTTTTTTTTTTTTTTTAACATAATGGCTATATTTCTATGTCTATTTTCACTATTATTATGATAATATTTAATTAGTCATATTTCAATGGTTCTAACCACACAGCATAGGAATAAGTACATGTGTACAGAGTGTGGGGAAACCGATCAATAAATTTTAGAGTGCACTCGTTCAGAGTGTGGAGGAAACCGATCGATAAAATTTCAGAGTGCACTCGTTCAGACCGTGGGAACGATCGATAAATTTGAAAACATCAAAGGCCTAGACCGTGGGAACGATCGATAAATTTGAAAACATCAAAGGCCTAGACCGTGGGAACGATCACTAAATTTCAGAGTGCACTAATTCAGAGCGTGGGAACGATCAATAAATTTGAGAAGGAATGGGATTTTCCACAACTCTATGTTTTATGTTATAGTAGTTGGAAAATGACACTTCTAAAGCACATTTAACAAATGTGGGTTTTAATAACATATAATATATAAAATAAGTTTGAACATTTTAGCATGCTACTTATTTAAATGTTCTAAAGTTATAGTAGTGGAAAAATGATGGTTCTAGACCAACTTTAACAAATTTAGTTTTTAACACCATATGATATATAAAATAAGTTTGAACATTTTAGCATGCTACTTATTTGAATATTCTAAAGTCATAGTAGTGGAAAAATGATGGTTCTAGACCAACTTTAACAAATTTTGTTTTTTGACAAAATATGATGCATAAAATAAGTTTGAACATTTTACCATGGTGTAGTAGGGTAAAAATAAGGGTTCTAGACCAACTTTAACAAATTTAGTTTTTAACATCATATGATATATAAAATAAGTTTGAACATTTTAGCATGCTACTTATTTGAATGTTCTAAAGTCATAGTAGTGGAAAAATGATGGTTCTAGACCAACTTTAACAAATTTTGTTTTTTGACAAAATATGATGCATAAAATAAGTTTGAACATTTTACCATGGTGTAGTAGGGTAAAAATAAGGGTTCTAGACCAACTTTAACAAATTTAGTTTTTAACACCATATGATATATAAAATAAGTTTGAACATTTTAGCATGCTACTTATAAGAATGTTATAAAGTCATAGTAGTGGAAAATGGTGGTTCTAGACCAATTTTAACAAATTTTGTTTTTTGACAAAATATGATGTATAAAATAAGTTTGAACATTTTACCATGGTGTAGTAGGGTAAAAATCAGGGTTCTAAACCAACTTTAACAAATTTTGTTTTTGACACGTTTCAGACGATTCTACCACTTGGTTGGTTGTTGGAAAATGGGAAGTGAAAATGTGGATAGTTATGTAGGAAAACTGCGCCCATTCAAAAGACGTGTTCGAATGGCAAGCCCATTCAAAACACGTGTTCGAATGGCAAGCCCATTCAAAACACGTGTTCGAATAATTTTTTGCAAGATATTACGTCGTGGTATTGTTCATCAAATTGTTCAACATGTTCAACAACATGTTCAACAACATGTTCAACATGTTCAACAACATGTTCAACATGTTCAACATGTTTAACAACATGTTGTTCAACATGTTCAACATGTTCAACAACATGTTCAACATGTTCAACAACATGTTCAACAACATGTTCAACATGTTCAACAGGCTCAACATGTTCAACAACATGTTCAACAACATGTTCAACAACATGTTCAACATGTTCAACAACATGTTCAACAACATGTTCAACATGTTCAACAACATGTTCAACATGTTCAACAACATGTTCAACAACATGTTCAACATGTTCAACAGGCTCAACATGTTCAACAACATGTTCAACAACATGTTCAACAACATGTTCAACAACATGTTCAACAACATGTTCAACAACATGTTCAACATGTTCAACAACATGTTCAACATGTTCAACAAGTTCAACATGTTGTTGTTCAACAAGTTGTATATAAAGCTATGTTTAAAGACTTTCTCGTCATTTGAATAGTGTAGGTTGAACCGAAAGGATGTATACATGCAACATTTGTTCGAAATCTTACAACTAGGCTCAAAGTTACATGCGGTAAAGCTATTTCTAAACATGTTAAGACAACTATAAAGTATAAAAGGCTGCCACCCTCAGACATAACACACATTCTGTATCAAGATACTGAAGAGTGAACATGTCTCTAGTGAGCGAACAACAGCTACGATCTATGACAACGCCTGTAGAACATTATGAGACAATGCCTGCAGAAAATTTTATAGTAAAGCCTGAGACAATACCTACAGCAAAGTCTAAGGCAATGCCCATGGTAAAGTCTAAGGCGAAGTCACGTCAGCAGCGTCAAAAGCGACCACATCTTAGAAAGATAAAAAAAGATGAGCCACCAGCTATGACGCCGCCGTGTAAAAAGCGAAAAATTAAGACAGAGCCTAGCTGGTGATAGTACCAGTCATAAGGGCGCACTCTGCCGTGGGTTGCATCCCTTAGTGGAAGGAGAGCGGTTTCCTGGGTATTGAGGCTTCTTGACCCTTAGGCAGGCTTTTCAAATACATATTCTGCTAAGGGACTTGTTTGCCAATACATTCCTTTGGTCCTTCTCTTCGGCCCAAGAAGGGTGGTCGTGAACTGGCCCGTCACGATCAATAACGGCTGGTCGTCTAGTTTAACCACACTGCGGCTGTAGGGTCAATCGAGGCATGACTGGCTGTGGACGTCGCCGTCATGTAGTAGAGTATTCCAGGTGTCCTAGCCCCGAGCGGGCTAACCCCGCTGCCAAAAGGTTGGTCAGAGTAGGGCCAGGGGCCGGCAGACCTGGAAGAAATCTATTTAATTTTTTATGGAGACAAATAAAGAAGAATCGAATAAACAAGGTGCAACGAGGACA
The DNA here is from genome assembly GCA_949752745.1 of Protula sp. h YS-2021. Classification (NCBI taxonomy): domain Eukaryota; kingdom Metazoa; phylum Annelida; class Polychaeta; order Sabellida; family Serpulidae; genus Protula; species Protula sp. h YS-2021. Next base: position 42,807,099 of record OX457030.1, on the reverse strand, counting down.
CCAGCAAAACGAGCTTATATCGAAATAGAGTCACCGCCGACACCCTTCCCGGAATATGTTATCATAACGCCAAGAGACGGACGCCTTAAGCTCTCTCCATTCGCAGTCGAAAAGGGGCTTAACGGTATTGTCGGCACGCGGTTCACGGTAAAGCGACTTCGATCGGGTGACCTATTAGTTCATATATATGAACGACGACACAGCAAAGCCCTGCTTGAACTCACGATGTTCGTGAATGTCCCCGTAAAGTGCACACCAGACCGTACATTGAATACTTCAAAAGGAGTAGTCGCCCACCCTGACCTCAAATTCTGCTCCATAGACGAACTCGTCAGAGAACTGAAACCACAGGGCGTTATAGAAGCCCGATTTCTCGGCCAAAAGGGCACTGTTGTCCTTACCTTTTGTAAAGCTACATTGCCAACCACAGTAAAAATGGGCTACCTAAACCTGCGGACCACCACCTATATACCCAACCCCATGCGGTGTTTTCACTGCCAGAGATTTGGCCACACTAAAATTAAATGTAGAGCCAATCAACCAAGGTGCGCCAAGTGTGGAGAGGAAGGACACATCCACGACACCTGTACCGCTGCCACCACAAAGTGCACAAATTGCGAAGGAAACCACGCGGCGTCCTCTAGAGACTGCCCGCGCTGGAAGCTGGAAAAAAAAGGTGCAAGAAATTAAATACCAACAGTCGGTCACATACCAGCAAGCCCGAAAACTGGCAACGCAACCCTTACCTGGGACTAAAAGCTACGCCAACGCGGTCAAACCGACATCACGGGACACAGCTTGCCAGACCGAGGTGACATGGTTGACAGTCCAGAAAACCTGCAACATACCACCACAAAGCACCAAGGTGACAAAAATGAGCGAACCGCGTACTACAGCTACTGGCTCTCAAACGCAAGGTGGTGCAAGACCAAAAGCGACTACTCCAAATCAGCAGTGTGCAAAAAGCTCACCACCATCAAAGAGGAATGGTGCAGTGGCGGCCGCACGCCCCACCCCTTCCCCACCAACACCGCAACAAAGAACAAGTCCGCCATCTAATTTACCCAAGGAGGTAAAGGCCAACCTTAAAGAGAGAGCCAAACAAGCCAAGGAAAGATTGCGCTCCTCTTTAACTAGCGAGGTAGAGAATAGGTTCTCTCCACTAATGGAAGAAGACGATAACATACACCGTCAGAACCCCTCTCCTCCAAAACAACAAAGGAAAGTGGCCATAAAAAGAACCAAATTTCAAGACCTAGTGTCGGAATACAAAGACCCCTAGGCATAAATAAATAAGACCATATGGCAATAATTCAGTGGAATATACGAGGTTTTTGGACCAACCATCACGAAATTTTAACACTCATATCCCAAAGTGACCCAGCAATAATTTGCCTACAAGAAACCTTCTCTAAAACCAACAACCAACCAACGCTGAAGGGATATATACCCTACATCAAAGACCACGTTAGCAACAAAGCCTCAGGAGGAATTGCAACGTTTGTTCGAAACGATATACCCCAAAGTGAAATAAATCTAAATACCACCCTACAGGCCCAGGCTGTCAGGGCTACCTTGAACAAAACAATCACTGTGTGCAACATCTACGTGCCACCACCTTCAAAACCACAACCACACGAATTTTCAGACCTCATAAACCAACTTCCAAAACCCATACTATGGGTCGGTGATTTCAACGCCCATAGTACAATGTGGGGCAACCATACAACAGACCAAAAAGGAAAGGTCATAGAAAACCTACTACACTGTCACAATCTGTCTTTACTCAATGACAAAACACCGACATATTTTCATATGGGCACTGGTTCAAAGACCTCTATCGACCTCTGTATAGCCTCTGCTAACTTGTACCTGGATTTTAGCTGGAAAGTTATAGACGATCTACATGGAAGCGATCATTTTCCAATTTTAATTAAACAAAGCATTCCACAACTACAAGAAAGAGTAGACAAATGGAATTTTAACAAAGCAGATTGGCTACAATTCCAAGAATTTTGCCATCAGTCAATTACACGAGAACACCTTGAAAGTGATAATGACCCTATTCTACTATTCACCGCTTTGATACAATCAATAATGGAAAAGACTATCCCGAAAATATCCGGATCCCGCACAAGATCACACAAAATCTGGTTCAACGATGAATGCAAACGGTCAATAGCTGTTCGAAAACAAGCACTAAAACAGTTCATCAATCATCCGGACACCATTAGAAGAATGGAATATAAAAGACTCAATGCCATCGCCCGCAAGACTGTAAAACAAAGTAAGAAACGCTCATGGGAGGAGTTTGTTTCCAAGTTAAACGGGAAAACTTCATTAAAGAAAACGTGGGACATGGTTAGGAAGATATCCGGCAAAGGCTCTCTAGGCCCTGTGAGCCATTTACAAACTAACAATACCACTGTAACGGGAAGAAGGGAAATATCTGACGTCCTGGGAGAAACATTTGAACACAACTCATCCTCTAAACACTATAACGAAGACTTTAGACGATATAAGGCACATAAAGAACGAAACAACATAAACTTTTACTCAGACAATAGTGAATCCTACAACTGTGATTTCTCACTGAATGAACTCCGACAGGCTTTAAACAAATCTCACAATTCCGCTGCTGGCTCAGATGACATACACTACCAAACCCTTAAACACTTGCCAAATGAAACCTTGGAAATACTATTGGGTCTATTTAACCAAGCCTGGAAATCTGGCAACTTTCCAGAAATATGGAGAGAAGCTATTATTATTCCAGTACCAAAACCAAACAAAGACCCCACAAGCCCACAAAATTACAGACCAATCTCCTTAACAAGTTCACTGTGTAAAACATTTGAACGCATGATAGCTGACAGACTCACCTGGTATCTAGAAAGCAATAATTTGTTTGCCGATATACAGAGCGGTTTTAGAAAACAAAGAAATACCCTGGATCACCTTGTAAGACTAGAAACGTTTATAAGAGAAGCCTTTATCAATAACGAACATGTCATTTCGGTTTTCTTTGACTTGGAAAAGGCCTATGACACAGCATGGAAACATGGAGTACTACAAGACCTCTTTGACTTGGGACTGCGAGGCCGCCTACCTGAATTTATTAAAGCCTTTCTAGAAGACCGACGTTTTCGGGTCCGCCTTGGGACAGTGTTCTCAGACTACTTCGAACAAGAGGAAGGTTTTCCTCAGGGATCCATCCTTTCCGTTCTTCTGTTCCTGATAAAAATAAATAGCATCCGACATAACATAAAACAGGGGATAGACAGCTCACTCTTTGTAGACGACTTCGCAATATCTTGCAGAGGCAAGAATATGAATCTAATACAGCGACGCTTACAGCAGAACATACACTCACTGCAAACATGGGCTAACCAAAACGGTTTTAAATTTTCTCAAACTAAAACAGTCTGCATGCATTTCTGCAATAAACGCAAACAACACGACGACCCCGTTCTATACATTTCTGGCATTCAAATACCAGTTGTTAAAGAAAACAAATTTCTCGGTTTACTTTTCGACTCCAAGCTAAGCTTTATCCCACACATCAAAGAACTGAAACGAAAATGTCAAAAAGCACTCAATCTGCTAAGAGTAATATCGGCCCATGACTGGGGCGCTGATCGGGATACAAAACTTATGCTTTACCGAGCCTTGATACGGTCTAGATTAGACTATGGCAGCATTGTCTATGGATCAGCAAGACCTTCATACCTAAAAATCCTAGACCCGATACAAAATCAAGGTTTACGACTGTGTCTAAACGCTTTTAGAACATCACCAGCAGAAAGCCTCCATGTGGAGGCAAATGAGCAGCCTCTTAACATTCGTCGAGTTAAACTCGCTATGCAGTACTCAACAAAGCTTTATGCAAACAAGAAGAATCCCACCTACAACTCAGTCTTTGGATCAGATTTTTCTCGCTTCCATGAAAGAGGTCCTACTGTAATACCTCCATTTGGAGCCAGGGTTCAGCCTCACCTTGATAACGCTGACATCACCATAGAGTCAATCGCAAAATACAGAGTACCAAAACTACCACAATGGAAACTCACCAAACCTGTGGTACTAAAGAACCTTTCGGTCCAGGCAAAGGAAACAACTAGCCCCTTTCTATTTCGATCAAACTTTGCAGAGCTCAAGGAAGAATTTAACGACTACCATTTCGTCTACACGGACGGCTCAAAGCTCGACAACAAATCGGCTGCTTCCGTTGTAACTGAAAATAACACCTTGAAAACAAGACTTCCAAATGGTTCCTCTATTTTCTCGGCCGAAATTAAAGCTCTACATCTCGCTATCCAGATAGTGAAAATTAGCCGATACAAAAAGTTTATGTTATGCGTGGACTCTATGTCCGTACTGCAATCAATTGAAAACCTACAAATATCAAACCCACTTATCCTTGACCTTCTGGAAAGGTATGACGAGGCCACCAAAGCTGGCAAAGACATAGTTTTTTGCTGGGTTCCAAGTCACGTGGGTATCCGAGGAAACGAGATAGCCGACAAAGCTGCAAAAGAGGCTCTAAATGATAATTGTATCGATATGCTCATACCAGCCTCCGATTTTAAATATCAAATCACAAGATACACAAAAAGATTGTGGCAAGAAAGATGGAACAAACAAAGAAACAACAAGCTGTATCAAACAAAGCCGGTAGTCGGACAAAAGCCCCCGCCACTTAACAGTGTGCGAGATGAAATGGTTTACCATAGAGCCAGAATAGGACATACATATGTCACCCACAAACATCTTTTAAGAGGCGAGCCGGCACCCGACTGTGTCGGGTGTCAGGAACCTTACACCGTTAAACATATCTTAATAGACTGTACCGATTTCCAAGACGCCCGCTCACGTCATTTCAGAGCTGACTCCTTGAAGCAGCTGTTTGATGAAGTAGAACCTAGCAAACTTATACAATTTTTAAAAGAAATCAACCTCTACCAGTATTTCTAGCCTTCTTTTTACCTTATGATTTTAGAATATACATGGTTTTAGTTTATCTTGATTTTAACTTGTAGCGTTGTCTTCTAGTCACTGAATACCGACATGTTCTGACACAATGTAACCCGCTAAGGGTCGATCGTGTCGTTAAACAAACCATTTAACTAACTAACTAACTAACCTAAAATGAAGCGAGAACCAGAGCGTAAAGCTGCTACCACCATGAAGAAGAAGAGTGTAGATGATTTACCGGTTATGATACCTATTAATGGAGACATATATATTAAATTGGCGAAATATCAACAGAAAGTGATGGTTAACATTCGTGAATATATTACGGATCATACATCTGGGAGGTTACATCCTACCAAGAAGGGAATTTTGTTGTCATTGAACGACTGGTACATGTTGAAGAAGCAAATGACGTCAGTGGATCTCATGCTTCAGAAAATGGATCTGTATAAATGCAGTGACTGTCAGAAGGTGGATGAGTAGACAGCGAGATGACTGTATACAGTTTTAACAGCATGACGAGCGTAGTGGATGCTATGATTTCATCACCCTCAGTGCGATGGTTTTGAAGCTTGACAAGAACTTAGCTTTGACTCATATGGACATGTACATTTGATATGTAGTTCAAATTAAATTGTCTTCATATGTAGACTATGAAATTAACTTTATCTATGTTCATGTGAAGTCAGTTGTTATAAAATATTAAGTTAAGTTCTTCTGCACATGTATTAACATAATATGTATTTGAAATAGTCTTGTTTTTATTATAATTGTACATATTTGTAATGTTCAATAAAAACACATATGATGCTTTTCAACTTTTTATTTTTCTCATACAATACTTGGATATAATACATAATAAAACAATACTTGGATATAATACATAATAAAACAATACTTGAATATAATACATAATAATACAATTCTTGAATATAATACATAATAATACAAAATTAACTATAATACCCAATATATGATATATGGTTTACGGGTCAATTAAAACCGTGTCAGGAACCTTACAACTTTATATGTTGCAAAGCAAGACATATATTACACAACGCTTAAGTTAATAAAATATTACAACATTTATAAAGTCTTAATTATAAAGTTTAGTCAAATAAGTCTATTTTTCTGCATCTGTTTCACTTTGTTCACTGTCCATGCCACTTTCTTCATCACTGCTACCATCCTCCTCCTCCTCCATTTCTAGTAGCTCTTCAAAGAATGCATTGTTTTTCCTTATAGCCGCCTTTAATGCCTTTGAATACTTATAATGTTTTTCATCAACAAAGTAATTAAAGTCCTCTAAAATCTTTTGATAATGTTTGCTTTGTTGTAGACGCTGGGTATAGTTGAACAGTCTCATAAACAGTTGTTTTAGTCCATGCTTATAAATGGGTCGAAGGTTATAACTTGCTATTTCACGCGCATCTTCAAGTCCTTGTTCTTCATATTCTGAAACCTTTTCTTGAAATATGTTATCATAGTCATCGTAGACGTCTTGAACCATATCATGCCAAACAGAGTCTATTTCTGACTCACTTTCAGAGTCTGTTTCTGACTCACTTTCAGAACTCCTGTCATCAGCATCCTCACCACACTGCTCCATATGTTTGAGCAAAGCTTCTTCGCTGTTGTACAATGCACCACATTCTGTACAAGCATGTGCATTCTTTTCAGCTATGTTGACGCTTTGACTTTCCATAGAAGACTCATCTAAAGTTTCCGTGAAAGGTAGTTTTACAGAGTTTTCCATATCCGATTCTTCATCCATTTCTGAAGCGTGAGCAACCTTTAAGTGTCTTTTAAGACTTTGCGGCCAATTGTAAGATTTCGAACAAATGTTGCATGTATACATCCTTTCGGTTCAACCTACACTATTCAAATGATGAGAAAGTCTTTAAACATAGCTTTATATACAACATGTTGAACATGTTGAACAACATGTTGAACAACAACATGTTGAACAACTTGTTGAACATGTTGAACATGTTGTTGAACATGTTGAACATGTTGTTGAACATGTTGTTGAACATGTTGAACAATTTGATGAACAATACCACGACGTAATATCTTGCAAAAAATTATTCGAACACGTGTTTTGAATGGGCTTGCCATTCGAACACGTGTTTTGAATGGGCTTGCCATTCGAACACGTCTTTTGAATGGGCGCAGTTTTCCTACATAACTATCCACATTTTCACTTCCCATTTTCCAACAACCAACCAAGTGGTAGAATCGTCTGAAACGTGTCAAAAACAAAATTTGTTAAAGTTGGTTTAGAACCCTGATTTTTACCCTACTACACCATGGTAAAATGTTCAAACTTATTTTATACATCATATTTTGTCAAAAAACAAAATTTGTTAAAATTGGTCTAGAACCACCATTTTCCACTACTATGACTTTATAACATTCAAATAAGTAGCATGCTAAAATGTTCAAACTTATTTTATATATCATATGGTGTTAAAAACTAAATTTGTTAAAGTTGGTCTAGAACCCTTATTTTTACCCTACTACACCATGGTAAAATGTTCAAACTTATTTTATGCATCATATTTTGTCAAAAAACAAAATTTGTTAAAGTTGGTCTAGAACCATCATTTTTCCACTACTATGACTTTAGAACATTCAAATAAGTAGCATGCTAAAATGTTCAAACTTATTTTATATATCATATGATGTTAAAAACTAAATTTGTTAAAGTTGGTCTAGAACCCTTATTTTTACCCTACTACACCATGGTAAAATGTTCAAACTTATTTTATGCATCATATTTTGTCAAAAAACAAAATTTGTTAAAGTTGGTCTAGAACCATCATTTTTCCACTACTATGACTTTAGAATATTCAAATAAGTAGCATGCTAAAATGTTCAAACTTATTTTATATATCATATGGTGTTAAAAACTAAATTTGTTAAAGTTGGTCTAGAACCATCATTTTTCCACTACTATAACTTTAGAACATTTAAATAAGTAGCATGCTAAAATGTTCAAACTTATTTTATATATTATATGTTATAAAAACCCACATTTGTTAAATGTGCTTTAGAAGTGTCATTTTCCAACTACTATAACATAAAACATAGAGTTGTGGAAAATCCCATTCCTTCTCAAATTTATTGATCGTTCCCACGCTCTGAATTAGTGCACTCTGAAATTTAGTGATCGTTCCCACGGTCTAGGCCTTTGATGTTTTCAAATTTATCGATCGTTCCCACGGTCTAGGCCTTTGATGTTTTCAAATTTATCGATCGTTCCCACGGTCTGAACGAGTGCACTCTGAAATTTTATCGATCGGTTTCCTCCACACTCTGAACGAGTGCACTCTAAAATTTATTGATCGGTTTCCCCACACTCTGTACACATGTACTTATTCCTATGCTGTGTGGTTAGAACCATTGAAATATGACTAATTAAATATTATCATAATAATAGTGAAAATAGACATAGAAATATAGCCATTATGTTAAAAAAAAAAAAAAAAAAAAAAAAAAAAAAAAAAAAAAAAAAAAAACAGTCACAGTCACATAATGTCACAGAGTCACATGATGTCACAGTCACATGTTGTCACATAATGTCACAGAGTCATAAAAGTGAACAAAAAAAACCAAAAAAAAGTTTGCCCCGATGTGGTATCGATCCCGGGACTCTCAGGTTGCTAGCCGTTTGTTCTGCCAAGTGAGCTATCGCGGCTTGACTGTTGAACGATCTGATAATGACATACATACTTGAAACTAATTATGTTCACATAGCAATTACATAGTCATAGAGCTATATGACTATGTCCGATACATGCCATGTCTTGGTCCGGGGGGGGGGGGTCCGATACATGTCATGTCTTGGTCCTGGGGGGGGGTCCGATACATGTCATGTCTTGGTCCGGGGGGGGGGGTCCGATATATGTCATGTCTTGGTCCGGGGGGGGGGGTCCGATACATGTCATGTCTTGGTCCGGGGGGGGGGGGGTTCGATTCATGTCATGTCTTGATCCTGGGGGGAGGACCCATGATATGAAAGTTATGCCCGAGGGCGGGTTCGATCCACCGACCTTCAGATCATGGGTCCGCTTACGGGTACTCTGCTCTACCAACTGAGCCATTCAGGCCAGAAGGTTAATCAGCAGGAAAATATTCCTCATATGCGGTTGGAATCACATCACACATGATTGACAGGTCATGTGACCAATGATGATTGACAGGTCACGTGACTAATGACGTCATGATGATTGACAGGCGACTTAGGGTTATCCTGCTTAGAACTGTCTTAATATGCCATAACATCATGATGACGTCATGATAACGTCATGATGACGTCATTATAACGTCATGATGATGACGTCATTATAACGTCATGATGACGTCATTATGACGTCATGATGATGACGTCATTATAACGTTATGATGACGTCATAACGTCATCATGATGACGTCATTATAACGGCATGATGACGTCATTATGACGTCATTGAACGGGCGCGCGCTTTTTCGATTACCTGTTTCAAAATACCCATGCGAATTCGAAAACAATCACGTCACTGTTTTCGGAGCCCCATGGGGCTCCGAAAACACCTCGTGACGTCATTATGACGTCACTTCCTGTTTTCGGAGCCACACTTTTATCCTGCTGAAAATACCATTCCTTCTCAAATTTATTGATCGTTCCACCGCTCTGAACGAGTGCACTCTAACATTTATCGATCGGTTTTCCCCCACACTCTGTACGAGTGCACTCTGAAATTTATCGATCGGGTTTTCCCCCACACTCTGTACGAGTGCACTCTGAAATTTATCGATCGGGTTTTCCCCACACTCTGTACGAGTGCACTCTAAAATTTATCGATCGGGTTTTCCCCACAGTGACGTCATTATGACGTCACTGTTTTCAAACCCCCGTGGGGGTTTGAAAACACCACGTGACGTCACTATGACGTCACTTCCTGTTTTCAAACCCCCGTTTTCTCCCTACTGTCAGACAATAAAAATCCTGTATTTCTGTGGTAAACTGTTTTTGCTTTGAGTTTTTATTTGTTTAGTTGTAATTTCAATTAACCGCCTGAAACGATTGCTCAATTTAAGTAACGAAAATTATGTGGGACAGGTACAGCAGATGCCAACATAAAACGGCCAGGGTGGTTATTATAAAAGCGTTGCTGCTGTAGCTGCCGCTTGGTGCGCTGTTGCATCGATCGCCTTCGCAAAAACACTCATTAAGCCATTTGATGGAAATCTCAATATCACCGTCGCCGGATCCGGAATCCTATAAATAGAAGTATTCATTGCTTATGTGCGAAACATTTATGTGTTTTTTCATTTTGTGGTTATTTCGAATTTTGATTATCAAATAATATTTTTGTGTGCACTTTGTGGATCATCTGTTTGTGACTATATGAAAGGAATAGCATGGCCGTGTCTACATCTTGGGTAATGGGGGGGGGGGTGGTGAAGGTATATACAGGATCACATCCGGACTTCTGCTTGGGGTTGGATTGAGAATCGTACCTAAATTTGGGGGGGGGGGGGGGCGGAGGCGGTTTAAAGATTCACCTCCCACCCACCCACCCCCCCCAAAAAAAAAATCACACAAGCGAGGGCGTGAGGTGTTTTGGATTCAGAGCCGTGTCCAGGAAGTAGAGCGGGGTGAGATCTTGAAATTCCTACCCCCAAAACAAAATATAACTAGAACCTCACTTCGCTAGCGAAATGTTAAACACTTGACAAAAATTAAAACGCACAAATACTTCCTTCAATGGGTTATTTCTTGAATAATATATTGCAAAAACACAGCTTGAATACGTCTTATAAGCCGAGTAGTGTTTGGTTTCTGTTGACTTAAGGTTTTATTGACTGATCTAGCATACGCCGTGTTATCTATTTACGCAGTGAGAGCTCGCACAAAGCTCAGTGAGCAATTGTGTGTGATGTGGGTTAAATGCTACGCATTTACTTGCAAAAATACCCTCTTTTCACATGGCGTTTTAACAAAGAAAATGAAATCAAAGACGAAAATAAAAAGTAATATGCACATGTTCAGATCAAGCTCTTCATAAGTCCCAAGTTTCATGGTCGTAGGGCCCATAGTGTCAGAGAAGAAGAAGACACAAAAAATCGGAAAAAGTGTCAAGAAGAAAAAAAAAGGACGAATTTTGCTCGCACAAATTCATATAACCGTTGCAAGCCAAAGGCTTGTCAAGTGTTAACTAGAAGGTCATTCCGCTAGCGAAATGTTAAACACTTGACAAAATTTAAAACGCAAAAATACTTACTTCAATGGGTTATTTCTTGAATAATATATTGCAAACAACACAGCTTGAATACGTCTTATAAGCCGAATAGTGTTTGGTTGTTGTTGACTTAAGGTTTTATTGACTGATCTAGCATACGCCGTATTATCTATTTACGCAGTGAGAGCTCGCACAAAGCTCAGTGAGCAACTGTGTGTGATGTGGGTTAAATGCTACGCATTTACTTGCAAAAAATACACTCTTTTCACATGGCGTTTTAACAAAGAAAACGAAATCAAAGACGAAAATAAAAAGTGACATGCACATGTTCAGATCAAGCTCTTCATACGTCCCAAGTTTCATGGTCGTAGGGCCCATAGTGTCAGAGAAGAAGAAGACACAAAAAATCGGAAAAAGTGTCAAGAAGAAAAAAAAAGGACGAATTTTGCTCGCACAAATTCATATAACTCTTGCAAGCCAAAGGCTTGTCAAGTGTTAATAAAAAAAGCTTTTTTGCATGCGTGTTTGACTCGTCAGTGCGTAGCTATATAAATGTATCCCAGGATCTGCTAAGGCCCTGCCACCTCCTCTTTTTTCCGGATGCTGAGCCCGCTTAAGGCGTGTACCCCCCCCCCCCGAAAAAAATGTCTCAAAGCGATAAAAGCAGGCGGAGCATACCGGAACAACCATGTCGTAGAGATCTTCTGCTTCATAAGAGTCGTTCTCGTCCTTGCATTTATCTCTGTTTCCGGTCTCATCACAGCCCCGCACATGGCGCTCTACCTCGTAAGTATCACCTGCAACAAATACTCCATGTTATTATGTACTTTAGTTTCAAGGGATGGCCGAAAGATTCAATAGGCGTTAATTTTGAATCGCATCATAGGTAAATAAATTAAGGCCGTATAGTGGTGTTGCAATTAAACAACTTTTAGTACTTCGCGTTAAATAATTTTATTTGTTTAAGTCCAGGTAAAAGTTTTACAAAGTTGAGGTTTCCAAAAGCGTTCCAAAACCGAATCTCCTGTTGAACTGAACTGACTGACTGACTGAGCTAACTCTCTGATCTTACTCTGACTTAACTGACCACGATGGCAAGCCACCGCCTTATATATCTAACAGGTGTTAAAGCAATTTTGTAATAAAGCAAAATTGCACGCAAACTTATTCACAACTTTTCCTTTGATAATCTTTTGTCTCTAGAAACTAGTAACAACTTTTTGGAAAATGAAAAGAATAATAAAACCCTAAACTTAACATAACATGAAAACATCCAATTTAGTCCAACAAGTAATGACACCTAATTAACACTATTATGGTCAATTACACGGTAATTGGATTACAGAATCTCGTGTTGCAAAGATATAATTTTAAGCCCCCTTAACCTTCTCCCAGCGAAAAAGGATTAGGCGTTATAATAAGTGTTGCAATTATCAATACCCAAAAGGGTAGAGTCGGTGACTTAATTATTTAATTGGTTTAAAAAAGATAACAAATAACTTTGTTACAAAACCTCCCCACCAAAATTCACACGTCATATATAATGGCTTGTGAATAATTAACATTTTCACTTATATAAAATCAATTAAATATACAATATTACTACACAGCATTTCATCCATGTCAACGCCCTTCCCTGTAGCTAGCGGAGATAGGACTAGAATTAACGACCGACCAGTTAAGGTAAGTTATTCTTTCAGACATTAATCATCAAGTGCTTAATTAACTAAGCCATAATACAACTAAGCCATAATACAACTTATAATAACAGTTAATATATATCATATTTTCATGTCAAGAAATTACTTCTACAAAATATACTACAGTCTGTCGTATTTATTAGCATCTTATATGCAACATATAGAAAATAATACCTTGAAATAACACATACATATATACATTGATTCACATCAATAAAAGATCTTTTCAATATTCCAATGTTTATGTGTACATGAAAACAATTCAAATGTCCTAGAACTCAAGATCTGGTGAACCTCACTATCGGTTCACTCTTTCCATCCACCGTCTCAATAGTCACTTCACCTTGTACAGAACCTTGGTCTACTTTCTCTTCCAATGAAGTCTCAATTTGAGGTGCAACATGATACCGTGCCTTTGATCGTTTCTTTATACATTTATATATACAAAGTATAATAAAGATGATTAATATAACACTAAAGCAAGAATAGATACCAAGTTGAACCCAATTTATTTTAGAATGACCAAAAGTGATTTTGTCATTTGTGGGGGTTTCAACGGACTTAATTAGGGTTTCGAGATGAGCAAGGGGTATATCAGATATTCTGTCTAACTTTCTTTTCGTTTTATTAAATACAGCAGTTATTTCCTGAAAATTATGAACAAGTGACTCAGTATTATTCCAGATATTTGGAGATATCTTACTTAGTTTAATTTCTCCCTCAATCTGAGTTTGATATTCGATATCTATATTTCCCGTGACATAAGTAGGAATATTAAAATACTCTGAACTTGCAGAGCAGCCATCCTCAAGTTCAATTACGTTTATCCCAACCCCTAAATTATGTTCGAAACTTCCCAATTTATTATCTTCACAAGTTATTGTGACACCAAAATCAAAGGGAGTAGTAATAGCCCATTTGCCAAAGGAAAGATATTCTATAATTGGGTGAGGTAATATTGTGCGAATCTCAGTAGTACAATACTGTTTCACTCGATTATTATCATGTAAAAATAGATAAAGTAAACAAGAAGGGTAGGTGTCAGTTTTATATAAAGGAGCTTTAAGATTACAGATTGGTCCCTGATTACACATGTCTAATTCTTGTTTTGAAATAAAAGAGTAAATTCTTTTGTCTTTTGATATAGCCAAATAGTCTGACTCAAGATTATAAGCAGCTGAAACATGCAGTGTATTATTTGGAAAAGGCATTTTTACGGTTTTATAGACCATCATCTTGTCACTTTCGGCGATAACTGGTAAGGCTAATAAAATGTGAAACTGGTTTCTTTCTGTCAAAACTAAAGGATGCAAAAATTTATAGTACTGAAACATTTCTATACTTCGCAAATTATAAGGTAATTTAAGATTTGGGTTCAATTTGTGTCTTATTCCTCTCATTATGGTATTTAACATTGCTGGTGGGAATAATGAAATTGGTAAGTCTCCTTGTATACAAGTTTCTAATTTTGTAAGAAGCTGAGTTAAATCATCATTGATCTTATCTAAAGATCGTGATACAATATGAAATACGTCATGAATTCTCGAAACTAATTGAAAGTACATAAGTTCCGGTAGGATTTCCGTATCTAGTTGTGTTAGAAGTAATTGAAGTTGTTTTTGGAACAAAGTCGAAATTTCTTGTAGGTTATTTAAGGTTTCCCTATTTTCTTTGACTTGGTTGTGTGTCGTGTTGATTATAGTCAAGCTGTTTTCTATAATGTGTACTACGTTAGACTGTGCTACCTGTGTCCTAGATAATGCGTTTTTCAGTTTCCTTAAATCAGTATTAGTCGCAACATTGAACAGTGAGCTTAATAAATCACCAACGAACGGAATTAAAGCTCGTTTTTCCCTATTTTCTAATTTTCCCATTGCTAATATTTTAACATTATTGAACTTATCCAGTATGAGATCTAAGTCATTTACAAAGTTGGCATTTTCACGATAAATTAGTTGCAAAATATCATTTCTTACCTTTCTCATTTCGCTTTCAAAATTATTTTCTCCACTAACATTGTGAAATTCAGTATGCCTTATCACAATATTTTGTAGTGCATTATGAAAAGTGTTCAGTTCATTTTTAATTGTATTGATTTGTTCTTCATATGGCTGTAAGTCAATGGTAAGTGTGATAACCCAACTGCTGTAGGAGTTGTAGATAGGTTTTTGTTGCACGAAGTATACACCTAACTGTCCATGTACAAGAAGTGTCATTGAGAGGAGTAGAAATGTCCTGATAGCCATTCCTGTAACAGATGATTAATCAAGAGTCTAGCTTTTAGTCGATTCACATTTCGCCAAAATGGCTTGAGAACCTCTTTCAGTTCCCAAATTGTTTTACAAGTGATAATAAATGAATTTAATGGGCACAAGAGGCCAACTTGTGTTATTCCCTTATATAACCCATTTACCTGTAATATTACTTCACCATTTTGTTAAAGCTTTAAGAAGAGCTATTCTTAGTCGCTTTGCGTCGCTGTCATCGTCAAAGACGTTTTTTCGTTTTAATTGTTCCTGAGGTTCATCCACCTCCATTGTTTGGTCGTTTGACTCAAAGGAATCTAAACGTTTTCGCTTTCGTGGTTGCGAATAATCAGAATTTTCTGATGACTTAATTGCTACATCACCGGAAGGATGTATGAGCTTCGCCCGCCTGAGCGGCTGGACTCGAGTACGAGGTTCAGTGTAATCTTCTAAATCGACGTACTCTAAGGTTTCTCTGGGTATATCCCAAATCTGTTCTGGGTTTGCTGGTCTAAGGCTTTCTGCGTGAACAATACGTTCCTTCCCCGTAGTCTGATCACGTATCAGGAAATTTACCGGTCCCGTTTGGGAGACTATACGGTAGTATGGTTTCCATTTGAGGTTAAGCTTTTGCGACTCACCTGGTTTAGCAGAACGTTCTAGGTAGAAGACTGCTTCACCCACACTAAGATTTGGTTTACAGGCTCGCTTCTCTAACCTTATCTTATTTCGTTGTCTTGAGTCATAAGTGTGATTTTGAACCTCTTTAAACGCGAGATGGAGTCTTTCTAACATGCATGGAACATAATCCTCCCCTAAGTATTTAAACTTCGGATTTAGGAGGGTGTCCATTGGAAGGACAGGGTCCCTACCAAACACTAGAAAGTACGGGGTAAATTGCGTGGTATCATTCACTGACGTGCGGTAAGCCATTAGAACCGCGGGGATATATTGATCCCAAGTATGTTGATTTTGGTAGGAGTACTTGGACAACACATCGTTCATAAAACGATGGAACCTCTCCACCTTCCCATTTCCAGCGGGATGGTTAACCGAACACCTAACGTGTGCGATTTTGAGCCTCCTGAGTAGTATTTCGCTAAGGGCATTAACGTACTCAGTTCCGTTGTCACTAAGTATGGTTCTTGGGCAAGAGTGCGTAGGGATAAATTTCTCAAGAATGAGGGAAGCTACTGTTTCCGCGCTCTTATCCGGAACAGGATAAACCTCTGGCCAGCAACTAAAGTGGTCAATAATCGTAACCACGTATTTGTTACCGTTAACTGTCTCCGGAAAAGGGCCACTGGTGTCAATACCGACCATCTGGAATGGATATTCCGGTATTGGCATGTCTTGCATAGGTACACGAGTTTTCCTCATCTGTCTGGATCGACAGAGTCCACATCCTTGTATGAAATTAACCGTATCCCTGTACATATTCTCCCAATAGAACCTTCTCCTAACTTTATCATAAGTCTTGTCCTGTCCGGTGTGTCCACCGCCAAATTCACTTGAGTGTGCTTGCTCCAGTATTTCAGATTGTAATTCCTGAGGAATAACAAGTTGGAGCCTAGGCGTTTTGTCATTTTTGACCGGTTCGGCAATGTGATATAGGATATTGTCTTGAACTAGGTATTCTGATTTGAGCTTTTGATCTGAGTCTTTTTGCAGTTTTTCAATTATTTCTGAAATTGACTGATCATTTTCCTGTAGTTTAGCAATTTTCTCCCCTAATTTATCAGATAAATTCAAAAGATTTGTTGGGTCATTTTCTTCAGTATTTTCCGGTTTTCTTTTGTATTTAGGTGTCTCTAGTTCCGAACTATCAATTACATTAACCTTTTTGTTTGAGTTTTGGATTCGTGAAAGAAAGTCAGCCGGAACATTTGCCTTGCCTATTTGATATTCTATATCACAGCCGTATTCCTGCAACATGACTGCCCACCGTTGCACTCGAGCATTTTTCATTTCGGAGGTGAAAAGTGATTTTAAAGGCTTGTGATCTGTATACACTGTGAATGGATTTCCGTAGAGGAAGTGTCTAAGTTTATTGACTGAAAAAACTATGGCATATGCTTCTTTTTCTATTGTAGGCCACTTTTGTTGGCCCCTTGAAAGTTGACGAGAGATATATTGAATAATTCGGGGTCCTTCGGGGAATTCTTGCGTAAGAACACCCCCGATGGCATAATCTGAAGCATCGGTGTGTAATTTGTAAGGTTTGCCTATTTGTGGATGGGCTAGAACTGGGGCTGAACATAAAAGTTCTTTCAGAGTTTCGAAAGCCTTTTGTCTCTTTTCATTCCAGATGAACCTTGCATTTTTCTTCGTTAAATCAGTGATTGGCCCTACTACGTGACTAAAGTTAGGCACGAACGAGCGATAGTAGGATGCCATTCCTATTAAGGATCTAACCTCTCTAACTGTGGTAGGTGGTTGCAGTTGCTTTATAGCACTAACCTTTTCAGGATCTGGCTGGATGCCGTCACCAGAGACTACATGTCCTAAGTATGACACTTTGCCTTGAAAAAACTTGCACTTTGACTGTTTGAGCTTAAGGCTCGCTCCCTTCAGTTTGTCAAAGATTTTCTGGAGGTGCTCAATGTGATCTTCGGTGCCCTTTGAGAAGACAATAATGTCATCCAAATAAGCAATCGCGTACACATTTAGAGCGTCGCCCAGCACCTTAACCATGAGTTCCTGAAATGCCGACGGAGCGGAACTCAAACCAAAGGGTAAAACGTTAAACTCAAACAATCCCTTGTGACATACAAAAGCAGTTTTGGGTCTGTCTTCTGGCTTCAGCGGCAACTGATAGTATCCTGATTTTAAATCCAGGACACTGAACACTTTTGCACCTTGCATTGAGGCTAGAATGTCACTGATATTTGGCAACGGATAACTACTTTGGACTAATACTTTATTGATCTTCCTGTAGTCCACACACATCCGTGGTTGTCCACCGTCTTTACGTGGTACGAAAAGAATTGGGGAGCTCCAGGGAGATTGCGACCTTTTAATTATACCTGCCTTGAGAAGCTCCTCTATGTGTTTTTCGAGCATAGGCCACTGGGTATACGGAAGCCTATAAGGCCTCTGTTTTATAGGATCACTATCTCCCGTGTCTAGGGGTACCTCAGTTAAATGAGTTTTCCCCAAGTCTATGTCACTTTGTGCAAAGATCGCATTGTTAGTTTCTAGCAACTTTGCAAACTTTTGTTTAACGTCATTTTCGAGCTTAAGGTCTGATGTCGGATTGTCTTCTGTGTCTAGGTCAAAATCGTCTTCTTTGTTTGGAGATGTATGAGAGGTGTTTGTGTTTTTGACTTGGCTTGTTGTGTAGATGTTTGATGTATTTTGTGGCTGTTGTGTTTGTTGTTGTGTAGTTATGTCTTTGTCTTGTATTGTTTCAATGAGAGCCAGCGGCTGTCCTTTACCTATTGTGAACCTTTTGTGTGTTTCATTAAAGATTGGCACAATTATGTTTTTACTACCTTTTACCATAACCCGTGGGGCGTAAAGTCCTGGTTGTTCCCAAAGCACTGAAGAGTTTTCCAAAGGAGACACTAAACAATTTCCTTTCATTGACCCCTTAACATTGAGCTTAACAAAAGCAACAGACCGTGGTTCAATGACTCCTTTTTGTTTTGTTTTCGCTACGTTGCATTCCTTTGACCCATCTTCGGCTTTGTTTTGTAAGACCACTAAATGATTCCCTATTGCTATGGTCCTCTTCTCAAAGTCTAATTTTGCCCTATTACCCATCAAAAAGTCTATGCCTAAAATTCCCTCGTGTTTTAAGTTTTTTATGATGTGAAACGTGTGTTTGAGAGTTTTCTTACTGAATTGAAACTTTATAATTGCTGTTTTTGTGACCTGTAATGTGTGTCCTGTTACGCCTTGTAATTGTACCTGTGGTGTAAGTTCTTTAATGATTTGCTTTTTGTCTAATTTTTCGTAAAAATCGTTATCTAGAAGTGTTTTTTCTGCCCCTGTGTCTAAAAGTAATTTACAAGTTAATTCCCCGAAAGTTAAAGGACAAATTTTACTCTCTTTGTCGGTGTCGTTATTCGTGTCTGAACCATGGCCAGGGTCCGAAATACCGGTTCTGTGTATATCGGATGTATTTAGTTTAAAGTTTTCTGTTGATTAAATCTTTTGGAACGACATTCTGCCTGTTTGTGGCCAATTTTCTTGCAGTAGTAACAGATTGGTTTATTGTCTGGGGTCCATTCGAATTTTGTCTTTTTTGTGGAGGTAGGTGGTCGTTTTGTCATGGGATGTTTTGAAGCATGAGATTTTGATTGGAAGGCCAGAATTTCTGCCATTTTTGTTCCTAAGTCGCTGATTGTAGCTGTCAAACTGTCTATTTTGTCTAGTTTTGCTGCTTGAACCTCGCTAATGTCCATTGGCTCCTCGGCTCTGCGTCTGAGCTCATAGGATTTTGAGTCTTGTTGCTCTTTTAGAGCGACTTGTAAAGCTTCATCGAGGTTTTTGGGCCTAAGGCGAATAAGTTTTCGAGAAATTGCATCATTCTGTACTCCTTCGATCAAGGCGTCTACCAATACGTTTTGTATTAAGGGATTCTTTAAGTCCTCCCCTGAATACGCTTCTTCTGCCAAAGAGAAAATTCTGTCTGAGAAATTTTGAATAGTTTCTCCTTTTCGTTGTGAAATTCTCCTTAATTTTGTTTTCGCGATATAACTATCCCCAGTGTCTGAAAATTGTTGTGTTAGAATTTGTTTTAAATTTTGCCAAGAAATTTGTGGGTTTAGAGCCAAAATTCGTCCTATAAAATCTGCTGCTGCCCCTTTTAATGTTTGCAAAGCGAAGGCCTTAAATCGCTCGTCCGAGGCTTCCACTATAGCCCCTGCTCTCTCGACTTCCCTCAACCATTCTCGGAATTTGCGGGAATTTTCCCCGTCAAATTCTCTAATTTGTTTGACTGCTCCTTGAGCCCTTAATTCTAATTGTAGCGATTTGCAACTTTCTTGGAAAATTTGTAAAGGATTGAACGAATCCGGAAGGGGAACATTTTCTGGGTTAATATCGTCGGTGGTCATTCTTGCTTTTGTGTTTTACAAATTGTTTTTTTTTTTGTTTTGTTTTTTTTTTTTTGTTTTGCACCTAAAGTTGCACCTAAAAACCAAGGTTCTGCACTGACCTGAGTTTATTTAGTTCGTTGTTGTTGTTGCTGTTGTTGTTTCCTTGCTGTGTCTTGACTGCTTGGCTGTCCTTGTTCTCTTGTTTTGCCTCTACTGCCCGTCTGGATTGCCTGCTTGTCTGGTTCCTTGCCTGGTATCTGCTTGGCTGTCCGGTTCTGCTCCTCTTGCGTCTTTGCTTGGTCTGAGTTTGTTTATTTCTTTTTTTTTGTTTTATCCTTTTCGTTCAATTTTGATTTTTGATTTTTTTTATTTTTTTTCTATTTTTCTTTAATTTCCTTTTGACTTTTGTCGTTTTCCTGTTTTTTTTTTAATTTAATTTTGCATTTCAGAACACTTGTTTTTAATAATTTTTCTTTCTTTCTCCTTTTCTTGTTTTTGAATTTTGCTGTAATTTATTTCGTTTTTATTTTCCTATATTTTATTTATATTTTTGTTTTCTTGTTTTTCCGCTTGTTTTCCGTTTTTCCTGATACTTTTACAACATCCTGGTCACGGCACCATTTATAATAAGGCCGTATAGTGGTGTTGCAATTAAACAACTTTTAGTACTTCGCGTTAAATAATTTTATTTGTTTAAGTCCAGGTAAAAGTTTTACAAAGTTGAGGTTTCCAAAAGCGTTCCAAAACCGAATCTCCTGTTGCACTGAACTGACTGACTGACTGACTAACTCTCTGATCTTACTCTGACTTAACTGACTTAACTGACCACGATGGCAAGCCACCGCCTTATATATCTAACAGGTGTTAAAGCAATTTTGTAATAAAGCAAAATTGCACGCAAACTTATTCACAACTTTTCCTTTGATAATCTTTTGTCTCTAGAAACTAGTAACAACTTTTTGGAAAATGAAAAGAATAATAAAACCCTAAACTTAACATAACATGAAAACATCCAATTTAGTCCAACAAGTAATGACACCTAATTAACACTATTATGGTCAATTACACGGTAATTGGATTACAGAATCTCGTGTTGCAAAGATATAATTTTAAGCCCCCTTAACCTTCTCCCAGCGAAAAAGGATTAGGCGTTATAATAAGTGTTGCAATTATCAATACCCAAAAGGGTAGAGTCGGTGACTTAATTATTTAATTGGTTTAAAAAAGATAACAAATAACTTTGTTACATAAAGGACTCCCACTGTATTAGCTTAGCTATGGAAACTGGAGCGAACGCCGATTTCTTGTTGCAAACCCGACCCAAATTCGAACCCAGGCCAACACTCTGGCATTCCTAGCTAACCGTCACCCCAAATAAATAGTCTCCAGTGTAACAAATTGCATAATAATAATTAAATGCAGCTAGGCAACATCAGTGCAGTGACCAAAATGCCCATTTGCCTACCTCCTCCCACCCCCTCCCCCTCCCCGGACCCTGCAACTGATCCCGGCACACCTTTCATGTTAAAAATGGACGCTGCTGTGTCCTTCCATCTGTGTATGATGAGGCCTAATGAGCAATAAAAACGGTGGTCCAATTAAGACGATTAAAAAAAAAAAGATGTTGAAAAAGGACAGTGAAAATAGGACTTGAGCAGGACTTCAGATTCATGTTCAGTCCTCAATCTAGTTGTGGTGACATGTGGCCGGATTGAAGGACACCCAAATAGTTTACTGTAGTGGCTCTGTCAGGGGCTGGCATCAGAAAGGTTCCAGCGCGTTCGTAATTTTGTTTCTTGCTATTCACAAGAGAACTATAGAAAGACATACCCGCTTCTGTGACCTTGAGAAGGAACTGCTTTTTATAGCATCCCTTACTGCACCTCTTGGTTTTTCCATGTGCATTTTCAATCATATCATCACCAGACTAAAACATAAAAAAGGTTAAGAAACTGACATACTGTTGTATTTTTGTCAATGAACACTACAATGTGTGCACTTTGGAAATTATTTAACGTTTCCATGATATTTTAAGAGAAAAAGGTTAACTCCTGTTAGGAATACCCCGAATTTAAAAGTTCAATTTTCCCATTTTATTCGAAAGTTTCCAGAGTAGTTCTCTTTGAAGTAATTTAAATATCGTACTTCGCAGTTCTTGAACCCGTCCTTGCGCCCGTCAATGATGTCCAGTCTGCAGCTGAAGCAGTTCACTTTATCTCCATGTACTAAATAAATGAATAAATAAATGTAAAAAAACCATAAATTTCCATTGATATGTTTTACGGCTGTTTTCCGCAATCCACCAGCTCATGAAATTTCACAGGCCGGGTCTGGAACACGGGGCAGAAGGTCAGAATTCCGTTTCGTATCTGTTTTTTGATGTTACAAACGCAATTGTTAATATTTTTCGTTTCATTCAGCGTATTATCTTTTCTGACGCTAAAGTTGAGCGTTTCAGTTGTCACAAGGGATTTAACATTTCTTAACAAAGATCAATCAGTTCGAGTCATATATTTCTTTGAAGTCTGTTTCGCCGGCCGTCGTGCTGTGGCCGCAGGTCTGCTGCTGCCCGTACCCAAGTGCCACGGAACACAACCTGTAATCTGTGTTTACGGGATACCATTAAACTGCCGCTCCTGTGACGTATGGGCTATTGGTCTTTAAAATTTCCTTCAAGTTTTCATTCATAGATCTAAATGACACTCGGAGTTTACTCAGTCAAAATATTGGGGTGATTTTATCAATGAAACATATCCACAGTCTAAAACCCTTGTGGCTTTAGGCGAGGTAGATGAAAGGAATAAGACCAGGAAAAACCTCATCTCGATTCCCGACCCGGCCGGCGAGTGATCTTGTTGATTTTTTTCGCAAGGAGTGTAGACCTGGCATTGGCCAAAATTTTTGTTTTTTTTTCCTGCAAAATACAGTTTGCTGGTTTTATAAAATGTTTCTTTGGCGTAACATTTATATTATCAAGTCATAAGTTGCTATTTTGAACGTTTTAAGTATTGCTTGCTTGAAAATATGAGCGTCGAAGGCCCGAGCGCAAAATTTCTCCTCTTAAAGACCATCTCCGGTACCTTTTTGACGTTCGTCTAAATCTTTTTTACTTAAAAATTATATACGCTCGGCCGACTATTTCATTCTTTCTATTATTTTACTCGAAAGTTTCCAGACGCGCTCTGAAAAGAAACAAATGTGTGTAAAAAGGTTTTATATCACATATCTTACTGGATATTTTTTTCAGTCCAGAGTGAATCAAAAGCGAGAAATAAAAATGAAACAACGGTGGGAATT
This sequence comes from Protula sp. h YS-2021, assembly GCA_949752745.1. NCBI lineage: Eukaryota > Metazoa > Annelida > Polychaeta > Sabellida > Serpulidae > Protula > Protula sp. h YS-2021. Next base: position 42,783,610 of record OX457030.1, on the reverse strand, counting down.
TTACGATTCCTGTGGGAAGTAAAGTATTCGGTATCCCGACATCTAGCCGAGCGGCATTTCGTCGAAACTGGCATGTACGGCATTAATCATAGATCGATTTTTATGAATATCGCTGCTGCACCTGGCTGCTGTCTTCCGGGTCCATTTCTTACATTGCATAATCTTAACATTATCTGAAGTTAACTGTCTTAAGTTATCTACGTATTACACTATACTTTATTATACTAAAGCTATACTAACGCGAGCTTACCTGCGATTATCACAGAAAGAAATGCTACGAGTGCAAGTAAAATAGTGTTCTCCATTATGCTGCAGTTAAAAAACTAATAAGACACCAAAGGTGGCAACAACGGTTTTTATACGCTTCCGAACTGGCACTCTGAAATGGGACCACAACAGGCTTTTACCGCCTTAAAAGGAAAAAAAAAGATCAGCTGTTGGTTTATTCTACGCACTTCTATAGCTTTGTATTCCTGCAATCAAAACTAGACCGTTCCCGCTACAGAATAGTGAAAATTGCACTTGGGAGGTTTATATAAGAAAAACCTCGTTGACCTTGACCTCGGTCATTTTAAAGGTCAAAAACTGAAAGTGACCATGATTTCGAAAAAGGTTGGAGATAGAAAGAATTTGAGCTTATTTTCGACCCCTGGGCCTTAAAGACGAGATGTAGGAGGTACCTCGATGACCTTGACCTCGGTCATGGTCAAGGTCAAAACCAGAAGTTGACCGTTATCTCGAAAACGGTTAGAGATTTTGAGCTTATTTTCGAGCCTTTGGGCCTGAAAGATTATAAGGGAAAAGTACCTGGATGACCTTGACCTCCTTTGTCAAAAATGAATAAGAAACTAGTCCGCTTCAGCTGCCGAGCACCGAAAATTGTACTGGGGACCATAAACTACGACACTGAAGACTGAACAATTACGAATTCCGCATAGACCTATGGTAAAAGCAGGGCCACGGTACCAGTTGCACTTCAATAGGTGTGCTCCGGTGTAAGGAAACGTTGACCCCCAAAATAAATCGACCCCCAGTCGATTTGTTTTAAAACAAACAGGCCGCCGGTCGATTTGTTTTGGGAAAGCCCGCCATAACAAACAGACCCCTCTATAATAAAATGACCCCCCTTTCAAGTAATGATGTTTAAATTAAAATGGAAGTAAAACGTTTCATTACACCGTTAGAGATTTAGAGCTATAAATAGCACCAGTTATGTTTGAATGCCAAATATCAGACTACACACATGCTGCTCGCGCATACTGTCATGAAAATTCAATGGGAAAGACATGATGCGGTATGTTATATCCAAATATTTTTCAGTTTTAATACCAAGATCCTCTTTTTCTTTTTTGGTAAATGACCATTCTTTTCAGGGGTCATTCGGTTAAAACAGCACCGCTTTTCTTTTCTCGCAAATATTAAGATAAATGTCATCCTGTCATGTTTATTTACCTCTGGTGCATGTTTCATCCCGGTTTCGTTGGTGACTGCCCGCTTGGCCTACGGCCCACTTGGCCCACGACCCAGAAGGTCTACGATTTTTTACCCAGAAGGCCTACGATTTTTTTTTACCCAGAAGGCCTACGATTTTTTTTTTACTCAGAAGGCCTACAATTGTTTCACCCAGAATTTATTACTATTACAAGATGATTGCCCCCCCCCCCCCATTTAACATGGGTCTAGGACAATTGCCTGCGGGGCATTAGCCCGAGGACAGTAGCCAGTAGTATGGTTTAGTAGGTTGTAATGTCAGTTGATTGCATTTAGAATGTCCTATAGTCGTACAATGTAATATAGTTGCAATTAAAATGTTTTGTGATCCTGCAATGAAAGGGCGAATTACTTGTTATTTGATTACATAAAAGAAAATAAAAGAAACTAAATGGCATCAACAACTTTTATTATTGATATTTCAGTCGATTACATAAAAGAAAACAAAAGAAATTCAAGGGAACCCGAAACTTATATTGGTTAAGAAAAATATACCGCTAGCTTCTGGGTAAAAAGGTGTAGGCCTTCTGGGTAGAAAAAGTGTGCGCCTTCTGGATAAAAAAAGTCGTATGTCTTCTGGGTAAAAAAATCGTAGGCCTTCTGGGTAGAAAAAGTGTAGGCCTTTTGGGCCGTAGGCCAAGTGGTTTGTGATCGTTTCGTTCGCCTTGGATCTTGCTAATCATGCGTAGCTATCTTTTATCTATTCTTCCCTGCTTTTCCACAGTTTTCCAGGAAAAAAGATAACAAACTGTACTTCAAAAACCTATGGCCATTCCTATCACAAACTACAGTCCAAATAAACGTTTACGTGTATGTTCATCTTTAAAAAAAAAAATCAGGAATTTGCCTCGTTTCTTTTTATGCTTTCAAGTTGAATACGAAAATGTATTCAGCTTCAAAATTACTTAAAGACGAGAGGTATTTCTGTCACAGGACAACAAAGAATCGAGTTTTTAGAGCTATGTAACTTAGCGAAAAATGTGGTCACTGATATTGACCCCAGATGGTTTAATAGAAGACAGAGAGCAAGTAATAAAAGACAAGTTGCATATTGGTAATACGTGTTATTTATCGAAACCTTTCACATTGCACATATCTTCGCAGGATATAAACATATTACCCAAAGCTACAATTTTCGACCTTTATAGCTACTTATCACTAGCTCAATCTCAAGACTGTATCCATGAAAAATTTCGCGAACACATGGAACTTGAAGGATATGAATGATACAAGACGGACATGTATTAGATTTATCATGTATGCAATATTTCACGCATCCAACTTATTTTGCTGTGACCTCAAAGATCAAACCCCAAGCAAAGTGTGCGTTTCATCTATTGTTCCGTTCTTAAAATAAGGTCTTGGAAAACTGATAAAAACTTACTTCCCCCTTACATGTTTCGCTCATTGCGGAGAACTTATGTTTGTTAAACGTTCCCTTTTCCCAATGATAAACAGTAACATCCAAAGATTTTGTTGCCTTTGTTCTTATATCTCTTGTACATTGTCCCTACGAGCAACGAATAACGGTCATTTTGATTATTTATTTTTCACAAAACACACAAAAAAATATAAGACGTGTAAAAAATATCCACCAAGCACATGTTCAAATGGCATAAGAAGAGCTGTCCGAAGTTGATGTGTGTCTTATTTGAGTCCTGCAGCGTGCACATGTTGTGTGGAGCTAAATATGGTACGCACGTTGGGCAGCCAAAACAGAGCTATTCTATGAAACACACCTTTAGACGTGCTGTGTCCCAGCAAACATCCCGACGTCGATATAACGTCGATTTCTAGCCACAGGAGTGGTATTCTGCTCTTTCCTTATTTTTAAGGATGTCCTTATTTTTAAAAATAAGGATGAAAAAGCTATTCTGCTCTATCCTTAAACTTCACAAAGTCTTTTAAAAATAAGGATAAAAATTAAGGATGAACCATCTAATCTCAAGAATAAGGACGTCCTTAAATATAAGGACAGAGCAGAATACCACTCCAGATTACATCTGGTTGTAATTTGGTTGTAATTGGCCTAACCATAGATCAAGGTCCAATCAGCTTCTTTGGTGCAACGTTGAACACACGTTGGATAACCAACGCTGTGTAGACGTTGCTTTTGATCTTCAAAAACCCCACTTTCTCGGTGTGGAATAAACATCTTTGGTGCAACTTTGAATAGACTTGGTAAAATTGACGTTTTGTGTAGGCGTCGAAAAATCGACCTGGTAAAGGCGGCCAGGTCACAACCAAAGAACAACCTCATCGTGTTTTCGCTCACCGGAAACGTAAGCCATTCAGGAAAATCAGTCAAAATGAAGACGTACAGTGTGTAAAATTTAGAAGCGTGGAGGTTTTTTTAACCTATACAGTATTTAAAATTTAGAACCGTGGAGGTTGTTTTTCTTTCAACCTATCTTTGAAAAAATATTCATGAAAATTGGCTGCATACATATCCTGCGTTTCCGGATGCCCCAAGGAGCGATGACCGCTAAAGCTTTTGACTGTCGCTGCGTCTGGTTAATATCTTCGCATCTTCTATAGACTGTCACTATGCCAGCGCCTGAATAGTATTGGTAGGTGGTCGTTGTAGGCTTTCATAATGAACGAAAACCCAGCGATGATGGAACTCGAAATGTTTACTGGGATGAATAATTATGATAGCATCATAAGCGATATTGTGGCGTCATAGCTCAACAATCTTGTGACAAATGTCATACCTGGAGAAAATCACCCCCTGCTCCCCGCAACCCCCCCCCCCCCCCCCATTTATGCAGCTTTGGAGAAAAGGCTGCGCCGGAATCTGTCGCAGCATGTACCTTGTATATGGGTTTTAATGACAGAATTTCAATTTTCCGTTTTTTTGGGGGGGATATGAAATACAAATGAATTTAAAAAATAGAAGCGGACCAGCCAGACGTGGTACAGTACGCGTCTGCCAAATTTGCTCGTTCTAGCCGTAACCAACTCACACTAGCATGACAAGATCATGGCAGGGAAAAGGAAAACCCGGTGGGCCGAAAAAATCCCACAAAAATGCCCATGGGAAAGATCCCCGCATTTGTGCAACTGCAGAAAAAGACCACTACTCCCAGACCTTTGCCATATCCGAAAAAACGATCCCCGTAGAAGGTCTTTGAGTATTTACTCAATTTGTTAGTCATTATGAGTGATTTCGGTGTTTCTCAAGTGTATTCCAGTTTAAAGCTTAATTACGTTTATTTTATCACGCATTTAATGTGTTCAGGTTTTCGACGTCAACATGTGGCACATAAGAATTCATGTAATGACATAAAATACTGACATGATTTTATTTGTTTCATAAATAATCGCTAAAATGAAGCGAGTTGTATGGGGAATTTTTCCCGGTTACAGCAAAAACCAGGGCATCTTTTCTCCGCGATTGCCAAAATACGGGGGATTTTTTCCGGGATTCGGAAACATCTTGCCACATCGTACGAATTCAATATCTGTGAAGATTGAAAAATATGACAAGTCTGTTTTGGGTATTTTGAGTATAAAAGATAAACATAATTATCATGTTTAAATTAAGGTTAAGATAGTGATCTTCAATAAAGACCTTTGCAAATAGGGGATCTGATTGGAGAGAGACTTTTCAAGATACTTTTTGAAACTACAAATCAGCCCGTGTATAGCTCACAAATAATTTTCCTCTCAGTTCTTATATAAGTAGCATCACAGCAATATCTCAAAACGCAAAGTTGTTAAACATGAAAATTTGTTTTGAATCAGCATCAGATAGCAATGCGCCTCGACATTCTTTTTAAATTATCGTGTGGCCGTAACATGCGTAATGCATGGGCACAGTATATTTATGTTAATTGTTACGGTTGGGGCCAATTTTATTATTATTATTATTATTATTATTATTATTATTATTATTATTATTATTATTATTATTATTATTATTTGCTCTTTGTGTGTTTTTGGCTGTACTTTTTAGACTAAGATGAAAAAGAAATTGACCTTGTTTCTTATTCTAAGACCAGGATCACTGAAATGGCAAATAAGAAGATTTATTAAATCTGTACGTGGTTTTTCTGCGAAATGTGCAGAAAGATTACCTCAGAGGAATCGCCCCTTTGTTCCCCCCCCCATACTGAGGCTGGTAACCAATCCTAAAATCAGTGCACATGTACACTTCGGATCCGTGTACACGGATCAGTGCAGGAAAATGTGAAAGCCCGAGTAGTGTCCAGCACAGAAGTGAATTTCGCCTTCTCTTCCAAATAAATGCCAAATTTACAAAGGTTTTTTTAGCCCAGCTTACGGTACACGTAAGCTGGGGTATTCCTATCGGTCTGCGGATGGCGTCCGTTAGTTAGTTAGTTAGTTAGTTAGTTCGCTGTAAACTTTGTTTCAAAATGCATCTCCTCCTACAATTCTGATCCGATGTCATTTATTTTTGGTGCGAGGCATCCCTAAGGGGTCGTGCATACGGCTTGTGCTTTTCTAGTCGATCGGGTGATTTTTGAATTTTTGGCGAATTTTTAAAGAAAAAAATTAAAAATGTATCTCCTCCTACATTTTTGACATGATGTCATTTATTTTTGGTATGAGGCACCCCTAAAGGGTCGTGCATACGGCTTGTGCTTTTTTAGTCGATCGGACAATTTTTGTATTTTTGGAGATTTTTTTCAGCAAAAATTTTGAAAAAAATGCATCTACTCCTACAATTTTGATTCGATGTCATTTATTTTTGGTGTGAGGATTTCCCAAGCGGTCGTGCATACGGCTTGTGCTTTTTTAGTCGAGCGGATGATTTTTGAATTTTTGGGGATTTTTTGAAGAAATTTTAAAATGCATCTCCTCTTACATTTTTGACCCGATGTCATTTATTTTTGGTATGAGGCACCCCTGAAGGTTCGTGCATACGGCTTATGCTTTTTTAGTTTATATTTTTGGGGAATTTTTTAAGCAAAAATTTCGAAAATAAGTCAAAATGCATCTACCCCTACAATTTTGATTCGATGTCATTTATTTTTGGTGTGAGTGCATACGGTTTGTGCTTTTTAGTCGATCGGGCAATTTTTGTATTTTTAGGGAGTTTTTGAAGAAAAAAACTTCAAAATGCATTTCCCGCTACAGTTTTGAACCTTTTTTTTTTTTTTGGGTTTGAGGCATCCCTAAGGGGTTGAGAATACGACATTTATTTTTGGTATGAGTGCATACGGCTTGTGGTTTTTAGACCATCGGGTATTTTTTGTATTTTTAGGGAGTTTTTGAAGAAAAAAACTTGAAAATGCATTTCCACCTACAGTTTTGAACCTTTTTTTTTTTTCTTTTGGGGTTTGAGGCATCCCTAAGGGGTTGAAAATACGACATTTATTTTTGGTGTGAGTGCATACGGCTTGTGCTTTTTAGTCCATCGGGCAATTTTTGTATTTTTAGGGATTTTTTGAAGAAAAAAACTTCAAAATGCATTTCCCCCTACAGTTTTGAACCTTTTTTTTGGGTTTGAGGCATCCCTAAGGGGTTGAGAATACGACTTGCGCTTTTTAGTCGATCCGACAATTTCTGTACTTTTTGGGAATTTTTGAAGAAAAACTTCAAAATGCATTTCCTCCTACAGTTTTTATCCGATTTCATTTATTTTTGCTATGAGGCATCCTTAGGTAGGTCTCGCATACGGCTTGTGCTGTTTGATTCGACTTGGGAATTTTTGATTTCGGGGGGAATTTTTGATGAAAATACCTCAAAATGCATTTTCTCCGGCAGTTTTGATCAAACATCATTTATTTTGTGGCTGAGGCATGCTTAGGGTGTCGTGAATATGGCCTGTCTTTTTCAGTCGATGAGAGAATTTTTGAAGAAAAAAATCCAAAATGCATTTCCTCCTGCAGTTTTTATCAGATTTCATTTATTTTCGATATGAGCCGTCTCTAGGTGGTCATGCATACGGCTTGTGCTTTTTGAGTGAATTGGAAAACTTTTGAATTTTTTCGGAATTTTTGAAAAAAAAATTAAATGAATCTCCTCCTCCAGCGCATAAACGCAAGTTAAATAAACTTGCGCAGTAGTCAGATTTAACAACCGCACATTGGCGCAAGTTAAAGAAACATTCGCAGTAGTCCAAATTAAGTACTTCGCATCGATGCAAGTTAAATAAACATGCTCATTGGTACGAAATGTGAACTGCGCATCGATGCGAACTGGTCTAAAATAAGCACCGAGCATCAACGCAGGTTAAATAAACATGCGCACTGGTCCGAAAAAAAGAACTACGCTTCGACGTAAGTTGAATAGACATGCACCGGTCCAAAATAAGTACCGATGATCAACACAAGTTAAATAAATATGCGCATTGGTCCAAAATGCGAACCACGCATCAACACAAGTTAAAAAAAAACATGCGCGCTGGTCCGAAATGCGAACCGCACAGCAACACAAGCTAAATAAGCAAGCACACTGGACCAAAATAAGCACCTTGCATCAACGCAAGTTGAAAAAAAATTAAATGAATCTCCTCCTCCAGCGCATAAACGCAAGTTAAATAAACTTGCGCAGTAGTCAGATTTAATAACCGCACATCGGCGCAAGTTAAAGAAACATTCGCAGTAGTCCAAATTAAGTACTCCGCATCGATGCAAGTTAAATAAACATGCGCATTGGTCCGAAATGTGAACTGCGCATCGACGGAAGATAAATAAAGATGCGAACTGGTCCAAAATAAGCACCGCGCATCAACGCAGGTTAAATAAACATGCGCACTGGTCCGAAAAAAAGAACTACGCTTCGAAGTAAGTTGAATAGACATGCGCAGTGGTCTGAAATGCGAAACGCCCATCAACGCAGCCTAAAGAAACATGCGCACTGGTCCGAAATGCGAACCGCACATCGAGGCAAATTAAATAAACATGCGCAGTGGTCCGAAATGCGAACGGCGCATCAACGCAAGTTAAATAAATATGCGCACTGCTCTGAAATGAGAACCACGCATCAACACAAGTTAAATAAACATGGGCAATGGCCTGAAATGCGAAGCGCGCATCGACGGAAGTTAAATAAACATGCGATCCGGTCCAAAATAAGCACCGCACATCAATGCAAGTTTAAGAAACATGCGCACTTGTCCGGAAAAAAGAACCACGCATCGACGCAAGTTGAATAGTCATGCGCAGTGGTCTGAAATGAGAACCGCGCATCAACGCAAGTTAAATAAACATGCGCAAGTGGTCCGAAGAAAGAACCATGAATCGACGCAAGTTGAATAGACATAAGAGTCGGACATCGACGGGGCTTAAATAAAAATGCGTTCTGGTCCGAAACGCAAATCGCACGTCAACGCAAGTTAAGTGAACCTGCGCACTTGTCCCAAAATGCGAACTGCGCATCAACGCAACCTAAAGAAACAGGTATACTGGTCCGAAATGCGAACCGGATATCAACGCAAATTAAATAAACATGCACACTGGTCCGAATTGCGAACCGCACATAAGCGTAAGCTAAATAAACATTTGCACCGGTCCAAAATAAGTACCGATCATCAACACAAGTTAAATAAATATGCGCAATGGTCCAAAATGCGAACCACGCATCAACACAAGTTAAAAAAAACATGCGCGCTGGTCCGAAATGCGAACCGCACAGCAACACAAGCCAAATAAGCAAGCACACTGGACCAAAATAAGCACCTTGCATCAACGCAAGTTAAATAAACATGCGCACTATGTCGAAATGCGAACTGCCCATTAACGCAACTTAAATAACATGCGCACTATTCAAAATAAGAACTGCGCATCAACGCAAATTAAATAAACATGCGCACTGGCCCAGAATAAGAACCGCGCATCAACTCAAGTTAAAGAAATATGCGCATTGGCCTGAAATAAGAACCGCGCATCGACGCACGTTAAATAAACATACGCAGTGGTTCGAAATGCGAACCACGCGCCAACGTAAGTTAAATACACATTTGCACTGGTCTAAAATAAGCACCTTGCATCAACGCAAGTTAAATAAACATGCGCACTTCTCCGAAATTCGAACCGCGCATCAACGCAAGTTAAATAGACATGCGCAGTAGTTAGAAATGCGAACCACGCTCCAACGCAAGTTAAATAAACATTTGCACTGGTCCAAAATAAGCACCTTGCATCAACGCAAGTTAAATAAACATGCGCACTGGTCCGAAATTCGAACCGCGCATTAACTCAAGTTAAATAAACATGCGTAATGATCCGAAATTCGAACTGCTCATCAAGGCAAGTTAAATAAACATGCACACTGGTCCAAAATGCAAACCGCGCACCAACGCAAGTTAAATAAACATAGGCACACGTCCAAAATAAGCACCGTGCATCAACGCAAATTAAATAAACGTGCAAACGGGTCCGAAATGCGAACCGCACAGCAACACAAGCTAAATAAGCAAGCACACTGGACCAAAATAAGCACCTTGCATCAACGAACCGCGTATCAAGGCAACGTAAGAAAACTTGGGCTGTCCGAAATAAGTACCGCTTATGAACGCAAGTAAAATAAACATGCGCATTGGTATGGAATAAGAACCGCACATCAACACAAGGTAAATAAACATGCGCACTGATCCGAAATAAGAACCGCACATCAACACAAGGTAAATAAACATGCGCACTGATCCGAAATAAGAACCGCACATCAACACAATGTAAATAAAGATGCGCATTGATCCGAAATAAGAACCGCACATCAACACAAGGTAAATAAACGTGCGCACTGATCCGAAATAAGAGCCGCACATCCACAAAAGGTGAAAAAAAACATGGGCCCTCGTCAGAAATGCGAACCGCACATCAACGGAAGTTAAATAAACATGTGCACTGTTCCAAAATGGGAACCGCGCATCTACGCAAAATTAAATAAACATGCGCACTTGTCTGAATAAGAACCGCGCATCAAGGCAAGTTACATAAATATGCGCACTGGTCCAAAATGCGAGCGTTGTTTGTAGGTATCTATGGCAGACTATCCTGTCTACCAGAGATACAAAAAATCTGTTTCCCATTTTTCTGGGAAACAAATCTTTGTATGCATTTATCGATCTATGTTCTGGCCCGGTGCTAAATTAATTATTGGGCTAGCTCTTTGCCGTCTCATCTTTTGAAGCCAAATTTTTCAGGAAAATTCCCTTGCTCATGCACGTTGGAATTGGTTTTATTGCTTTTCGTAAGCTGGGACTTTGTCCTTGGACAAACTTGTTTTTTTTTTTGCAATATAACTTTTTGCGGTTTGCGAAAAAATGGCTAAACAGGGTGCAGTTTGGTAGCCGGTTTGTAAAATGCTTCCTCTCCCATAGGTTTGACAGGATAAATGGGGGGGTGGGGGGAGGGTGTGGGCACTTATCATTCATCATTTGTTGCCAATTTTCAGAATGCTTCTTCTCCTACAACTGTTATGGGAGTGGTTTCAAATTCTGCGTGACTGTTCACCAGGTGGTTCTCTCATAAAGTTACTTTAATTGCCTGAATAGAGACAGTTTGTATTTTTTAGTTACAAACATTCAAAAAGCCTCTCCTCCCACAATTTTGATCAGACTGCTTTCAAATTTTGTATGCATGTTCCCTGTGGAGTCCTGTCTTGAAAAGTCGCATTTTCTGACGATCTGCCACATGTTGGCCAAATTGGAGCATTTGTAATTGTTTGGTAGCCAGTTTTCTCACACTGCTGTATTTTGATCTGTTGCTTTTATTGGTCAATTTTCAAAATGCTTGTCCCATAATTTGGTTGGATTGCTTTCAAATTTTGCATCGGTGTTCAGTTTTCCGCGGTCCTACAAGCCTTTTGACACTTGATTAACTGGCGCTCGGTTGGTCACAATGTGTGGGCATTCTTGTTTTCTCTGCAAACTTTTTCGGCCAATTCGTCTAGGAAGTCGATATTTTACATGAGTGTCGGTGTTATGCATTCCCGTGCTTTATGAAATTTTGAGGCGAAAGATACCTTAGTTTTTTTAAAGGTAGAATTGTAGAAAATACAAACAGCGTAGTTTCTCAAGTTGCTAAAATTTAGAAATCCCGCTTCGCCCTCCGCCAGTACTGTGTTACATTTTCTCACATCGGTTCGGAATTTTGAAAGTTTTCACCGGCAGAACACTTTTTCAGAAAAAAGTGATCTTTCAAGTGACATTTATCTTCCCGTACCACACTTTTAAACTAGACCGATTTTCTGCCGAGGAGCGAAATTTACACTTAGAAGCGCAAATCACTACAATGGAGGCTTAATTATATAGTATTCCACGTAGAACTTTGTTAAAAGTATGAAAGTATATCGCTATACCAGTTGCGTGAACAAATTTTCAATAGGAAAAACTTCAACAAAATTTCACGAATTAGAATCCTTAATTTTTAACAAAAGAAGTTTTGAATTCATAGTATTGACGAAAAGTTCCAAATCGCCAAAATAAAATGATTGCATATACAAGTTCCCCTCCACCAAATCGGACTGGACCATCTACCAACCAAGTTTTATTGCGGTCAAATTAAAACTAAAAGAGAAAAAGCATTCGAAAAAGCGTTCATCAAAACTTACAAATGGTCAGACAGACGACAGAGCCAACACCGTAGTATAGCCGAAGACCCCATTTGATAAACGTTATGGAATGCATGGAAAGTACAAAATCACATTAATTGTCAATCATATTGATGAAGTACAGACTGTAGTTTTGACTCAGTTATGAAGTGAACGTAACTATTTTGCATTTTTTTTGTTCAAAACCTTTTAAACAGAGTGCCACTGTCAATTTAAATCGTCATGTATTCTTCGAGCTAACCGAATGCTCTTGAGGCGAACTGTGTTTGAATCACAAATTTAAACCTCTCAGAAAAAAACATCGAAAATGACGTCATTGTGAACCTTGCGTGACGTATTATGCACCAAAGCTGTATGTTTTCACTTTGAAAATTTTATGACGTTATACATAGGTTAAATTTATGGGTAGTTACAGATCCTATGGTCTACTATGTGTGTCCCGAGTTTCGTTACCCTAATTCCAACCATTACCTGCAAAATGATTGTGATGTTAGGCTGATGACCGAATATCACAGAATATAGACACATGTCCTTCTCCCTGTTTTGTTCAGAAACACCTCCTAAAAGGCGATTTGTTTGGAATCACTTAAGCTTGGCAATTCGTCAATTGTCAAACTGTATCGCAAGTACAACGAACGGGTGTGGCGTATGGCGTCATCACGTAAAATATATGTATGTATTGTGAGCAAGATCTTGTGTGCAAAATATCTCGCTAAGGGAAAATCGTATAGACTTTAAATTTTATATGGGTATCCCTTGGGTGAGCCGGACGGTTCTGTCAATTTTTGACGGATGTAGCGAAATTAAGTAGAGAGTATGAAGTCAATAGGTTAAAATCTTGTAAGATTTCTCAGCCACTGAATATCGAAGGAAGTTGAAACTTGATGGGGCTATTGCTTGGTAAATCCGAAAGATTCTGTCAACTTTTGCTGCGAGTGCAACGAAAGAGTGCGACGTGTGACGTCATCACGTAAAATATGTATATATTTTGAACAAGCTCTTGTTTGCAAAATATCTCGGTAACGGAAAGTCATATCGACTTCAAATTTTACATGGATATTTCTGGGGTTTTGCCAATTTTTGATGGATGTAGCGAAATTAAGGAAGGCGTATGACGTGATTACGTTAAAATCTTGTATGTAAAATTTCTCAGTCGCTGAACATTGAAGGAAGGTGGGACTGTTGCTTGGTAGGTACAAAGATTCTGTCAAATTTTTTTGTGTCATTTGAACAAAATGGGTATTCCGAGTCAGTCGGACGGCTCTTGCAACTTCTGATGCGTGTAGTGAAATTATGAAAGGCGTCAGTACGTAAAAATTTATCGTTGTTAAGCAAAGTATCCCGATAGCGGACAGTCAGATCGATTTATTATTTGAATAAATCGCACGGTTTTGTTAAACAAATCGAACATATCGAACATTAATAAGGCATATGATGTCACCACCACCCCTACCCTTTCCCCTCGCCTTCCCCGTTTTTTCGGCTATTTTGTTAACTGCGCATAGTTGTCAACTACGGTGGGGATTTCAGCATTTTCCAGAAGATTCCCGACTCTTCCTGCATTCTTGAGAGTGCTTGAAAAGAGTACAACATCAGTATCGATCCATGGCTATTTCTTTGCCTCTGGCTATTTCATTGCCTGTAATTGACCTTTTTGTGCGTTGCTCACCTGCAGCTGTGCTATAACATGTCACTCAGTCACTCTCAGTTGTGGTGCATTATGAAATCAATACCCCCCTCTCCCACCGAGGTGAGTCATCTGTTCCGCAGTTATGAAGAATACCTTTCTGGTGCTTTTTGGTCGATGAGAGTGTACGAGGGTTAGGGTTGTATTTAAATGCGTATGAACGCTAGAATAGGGGTCTGACGGTTAGCAAAAGAAATCCACACCACCTCAAGACCCGGAGAAAAAGATGTAAAGTAAAACCTTTTTGTCGTGACCCCTTTCAGATTCGGATAAAAAGACGTACATTAAAACCTGCCTGTCTTGCCCAACTTCCAGATGCAGATGAATATGTCATGTACAGTAAAACTGGTGTAGTGACCAACTTCCAGACCCGGATAAAACAGGATGTACAGTAAGACCCGTTTTAGCGACCACCTTCCAGATTAGGACAAAAGACGTACAGTAAAAGCTGGTTTAGTGATCACAATCTAGTTTTGTCCCTTTTCGCATTTTTTTACAATGGATTATTGTTATGTTTTCAGAAATCACTCTTTTACTTCAGGAAAATGATTGTTGGGACTAAATGGGTTTAATTGAGGAGACATTTGCTTTTGTTTACAAAAAAGAAGACAAGAAGCTAAATAGGTGTTGACTGAAAGTGTGTAATAAAAGCCTGTACCCTACGTTTTGTGTGCACTGGCCGCTCTAGTTAGTCTCCCGCCGCCGCATATCGCGGCTTAGGGGACTATAGTTTTTGGGCCTGTCTGTCCGTCTGTCTGTTAACACTTTTTTGTTAACACACTCAAGCCAACATTTCTTGATTGATTTGCGAAATATTTTATATATAGGTAGTCTGGATCCTAACAAGAGTTGTATTGTAAATGAGCCACGTCGACCTGAGGACATTGGCCGAGCTGGGCTTTAAAAATTTGCACATTTCTTGAGCACTTGAGTGAGCATGTAATACACTCAAGCCTACATTTCTTGATCGATTATCAAAATATTTTGCATATAGGCAGCATGGGTACTAAAACGAGTTGTTATTGGAAATCAATCAGGTCGGCTCAAGGACATTGATCCAGTTTGACTTCAAAATTTTAAGTCCAATTTTTTCAAGCCTACATTACTTGATCGATTGGCGGGATATTTTACATATAGGTAGTATGGATCCTAACAAGAATTTGTATTTTAAATTGGCCCAGCTGGACTTTAAAAATTCACGACTATGATACGAATTGCTTAAGGGTTGTAGTTAAACCTAAAAGTAAAATACTGGGATTGTACACGGGCGGGGGACATAGTCAGTTTCACTGACCTACTTGCTGACGTTCTCATTTTGGTCTATTTTTGAAGCGAGCTCATATGGTTTCCATTTTCTGGTGAACATAACATAACGAGATTGTTTGTTTGATTGTGTGGCTAGTATGCACTGTATGTTTTTCAACGTCGCTATAATACCGATTTTCAGACGTTTATTCAGCTTTGAACCGCCAAAACCAAATTACAACCCGATGTAATGCGGTTTGGTCGAGTCGAGATCGCAACCTTAAATGAGCGTTGTTTCCTTTTCGTCAGAATTCAGAAGTAACAGATGGCCGAAAATGGCTAGCTAGGAGTGATTAACTTAGGGACATGCTTGTGAACGCAAATATGGTGATGGAAAAATCAGTAAACTAAACCAATACAGAATGTGGCAATATATGTCTTTCCTAATTTACCAAGAGTATGATAGCCAAAACCACAGGACTGCCATGGTATATTCTCTAACAAGTACAATATGTACAAAACAAAATAATTGAGATACAGAAAGAAACTCCGAAGTTTTATGTGAAATAAAAATAAACTAAAGGCTAAGTAATCTCTGCCATTTAACTTGTTTTGAAGGTAGAAATCGCACGCTAGATGTAGATCCCATGAATAGGGCGTTCAAACTGGAATGGCTATCCACATTACTAGACAGAAAGTGGACATCAGTTTTTATTTAAAAGAATTGGTGGCCTAAATTTCTTCCTAAATTGCAACCGACACAAGGTACGTTATTTATCTACAGAGAAAGTTTGGACTGCTTTTGATATCCGTTTTGACGTACTGTAAATCGGGAAAAACTAATATGGAGCTCCTTAATTGGTCACAAAAGTGTCTATAATAAAGCATGTCATCACAGGGGAGTGTTATATTTTGATGATTTGAACTCATATTGTAGTGAATAGTTATCTTTCAACGAAAATTGTTCCCTTTGAAAACAACTATCACAATGAAACACATTTGTAACTTACAACGGTATTGTCAGTGAGATCAAAACTTCTGAATTACGTACCTACTATGTGCAGTATGCAACGACTAGGCTAAACGGATACGCTGATCGCGTGTTCCTGGCAACACGTGAATTAATATTTTTCGGTTTTGGATTTTAATGTGTCATTGCGCCTTTATCAGCTTTTGCACAAAACTAGACTTACTGGTATTCAATAATGGATGTAACTGATACATAAGAAAATATAGCATCATTTTAAAATTGATGTGTTTGCTAAAACAATTGGGTGATGTGTCATCCAGCACACTGCACTGCCATGTCGTATGAGACGGTGAATGTTTTGTGTGAGCGTGTCTGGTGTCTATCAGTAAAACAAAACTTTGAAAGTTTTAAAGCTGTTGAGATTATCTCGTAGGAGGAAACACAAAACTCTGCTAATAGGGCCAAGGGAGTATTTGAAAAGGCTCTTAAAATTCTCGGCTTGTGTCGCCAAGCAATTACGCTCTGGTTTATGTTTTTAATAGGAAATGTGCGATCATAATGTAGCATGTAACTCCATTTCGTTTTAGTTATTAAGTAAGCTATTATTATTATTATTATTATTATTATTATTATTATTATTATTATTATTATTATTATTATTATTATTATTATGAGTGATGTTTAGTCACATAAATAGACCTCAAAGGGGTGCTGTAATACCACGTATATATGTTACAGGGAATCTGTGTAATTAGGGATTTCATGAAATCCCTAGGGAATTCGTGTAATGAATAAGTTCATATTGATAATAAAAGTATTTTGAAAAATTATCCATTCAGGAAGGCTGTTTAGTGGTTCTTCTGTGTATCCCCTTTCACATCGATAGGAATTTGAATGTATAACATTACCATCCAAAGTAACAGAATTTGGCGTGAAATGTGACATAAGTTACATAGGATAAAAAATGTCGCTAAATTCAGGTACTGGAGTATCTCATGAATGATAGTTTGGCAATCGAGTGCTTTGAGTGTATTAATTCAAAATCTACTATTAATTTCGGTAAAGTACTACATTGCAAACATGAAAATTCTCCATAAAAACATCGAAATTGATTAAGCAAGTTATTACTTGGGATTTCATGAAATCCCTAATTTCACAGATTTCTTGTAGCATATATATTAACAGCTAGATTACGGAATCTACGCAGAATTTCTGTTACTATGAACCATGAGGAAATCTCACATTTCAACCAGTATTGTACTTGAATTAACCTAACGCTGCATTGGAATATCAGAACTATTGTCCTATCTTCAACCTCCCACTTTTGTCTAAAATTATTGAAAAGGCAGATATTAATCAGTTAGGCAGTTTTTGTGATTCCAGTGACTTAAGGAATAGTTGCAGTATATAAGGGAAATGATAGCAGCGAAAAGGTTTTGACAAAAGTACGTAGTTATGTTTTGCAAGATGTGGATCAAGGTCAAGTCACTTTTCTAGTGCTGCCTTCGACACCGTAATTCATGGCATTCTGCTGCATCGGCTTAGCTCTGATTTCGATGTCGGAGACACAGTCCATAAAAGATTCCAGAATTTATGGGCCTATTTCGATAGTAAGCTTAAAATGCGCTAGTATGTTCTCCAAAGCATCAAATCAGGATATTTTTACTTGTGCCAAATGGAAAATATCTCAGCTGCTACAAATCTAGTTAGTGGGTCGTAACTAAAAGTCGAAGACAGGACAGTGCATCAAAAATGTTCTTTCAATTGCATTGGCTCCCTGTAACGGCACGCATAAAGTTTAAAAGTATTTATTGTTAAAAGGCGAAACGCTTAGTTATATTACAGGCATGTTTTTGATAAGGTCACATTCACAATGCACCCGTTTATCAAAGCAGTTGTATCCTGACGCACCGAAGTCTTTGCACATAACAATTGGTGAAAGAGCCTTTAATACACCAGGGCTCATTGTCAAGTCATCTCAGGGATTTATAATTGGAAGGGTCCATCCATAAACTCGATAACTCCGCTTATCGGAAAAATGCACTATTATGACCACGGTATTTCTTGGCTTCTGTTCTATCACATATGTAAGTCTTACACCACAAAACCGATTAGAAGTGGGCATTTTTGGGTTATGCGGTGGGAAAAACCTACGTTTATTTTACTAAAATTTCAAACTTTAATAGTGTTTTTCTTCACTGCTGATAAGTGCACTTATCAAATTTATGCATGGACCCCTTCAATTGTCAGTCCATGATTTTAAGAAGAAACCTAAGACTCATTTATTCAAAGAAATACTCTTGTGATTGTTATAATTTGCAGTGTACATTTCTTAATTGTTACCTAGTCGTAAGAATTTTAGATGAAATGTAAATTTGTACATCAGTCGACCATTGTAAAACGTGTGAAACAGTGTTGTATTCACAATGAGCTATAAAAACTATTTATTATTATTATTATTATTATTATTATTATTATTATTATTATTAATTAGTATTATTTTTTTACTACTATATGTGTAATTTTGTATAAACTCATTACACTGTACAAACCACCTCCACATGGAATGTTCAGTAATTTAAACAACTCATTAAGATACACTAATTATTACCACAGATAGCGGAAGATTGCGGGATTGGAACATCGAAAAGAAGAAATAACACTGGAAAAATGACAGAATCATCTTCACGCCACGACTTATTCAAAGCTTTATGTATTCTCATGGTAAAATATCGTCCCGTGGAGACATAAAGGGAGGAAGCCGCGGACAGGTGAGCGATATTGGAAAAGTAGAGGAAGGGGGTGCTGGAGAGGTGGTGTGCGTAAATGTTGTGGAGGGCTGGCAAAAGGAGGTGGGGATTGAACTTATGCTGGGAAATAAAAGGTGTAATAATCTTGAAATTTGTGATTTTGTTAAGTATCGCAGAAATAGAGAATATCAGCGCTACATTTAAGATAAGAGCCACATATAGATCGCTATTTAGTTTTTAAAAAAATAATTAGCAGTTGCTGAGAAAAGAAAGTTTTGACTGATGTCTAGAATATTACCCCGACCAAAGGGAGACACATGGTGTTTGTACGTTCTCTGTGTGTATGTATGTAGGTGTGTGTGTGTCAGTCTGTTGTGAAAAAATGCTGTGTGTAAGATGTCTCGGCAAAGAAAAATCGGATCTACTTCAAACTTTCCTTGGTTAGGTCGGACGGTTCTGTGAACTTTTGACGCATATTACGTTATCACGTCGAACGGTGCTATCAGCTTTTGACGGGTGTAGCGTAATTAAGAAAGACATGTGACGTCATAACGTTAAAACCTTGTGTGTTGCATTTCTCAGCCGCTGGACATCGGAGAAAATTGAAAGTTAGTAAGATCGTTGCTCAGTAGGTCCGAAAAATTCGGTCAAATATTGTGGCAAGTAGAACGAACCAGTGCGGCGTATGACATCATAACGTAAAATATGTGCATATTGTAAACAAGATCTTGTTTGTGTGCAAAACATCTCGGTCAATCGGACGGCTGTTGTAAGTTTTGATGGGTGTAGCGAAGTTAAGAAAGGCATACATTAAAATCTCATGTGAAACATTTCTCTGCTGTTGAAATTTGGTGGAGATGTTGCTTGGCAGGTCCGGAAGATTATGTAAAATTTTGTCCGGACTAGAATGAACAAAAACGGTACATGACGTCTTTGGGTAGAAATATTTCAATAACCGAAAGTCTAATTGACCTCAAAATTGGTGAAGTTGTGCCTTGGATTTTTGTTAAACGTTAAACTGATAGAAAATTAAGGAAGGCGCTTATGGCTTAAAAAGTATTACGTGATATATTTTGTCGCTGAATCTTATACCACCTCCTCCCCCTAATCTTCGCCCTTATGTCGGCTCCTTCGTTAACTGAGCATTGTTATAGACTACGCTTGGAATTTCAACGTATTCTGGAGCATTCTGCAATGCTCCTGCATTGTTCGGACATACTTGGAAACATTGGCAGCACAACTATAGATTTCTTACATTTCCTGTAATTGACCCTCTGGTATGTTACTCACCTACAGCTATTACGTGTTTTCGTTTGGTTACCAAGCTGTTCCATGTATGGGAGCAATCCAGTGTAACAGTTCGCAATGTTTGCAGTACCTGGAAGCTGTTTTCACTTTTAAAGTGGGCCATTTAATATCTTGTTATGGCAAACAGCGCACCATTTTGACACCAAAATGTGCCCCATCTCCAACCCCAGTGAGGCATGTGTTTCACAGTCATGAAGAGTGCTTTTGGCCGATGGGAATCTACGACGACAAGGTATAAATTATAGTTATAGGTACACTTTGGTTACAGAGCGTTACCGTAATTTGTGTAAAATGGTTAGGTTGTGTTTAGAGTCGTACCCGTATTGGAGTGGTATCTGCATTGGTTAGCTAAAAAAACTATTTGTAAAATCCGCCTGTCTTGGCCACCTTCCAGCCCCGAATAGAAAAGGTACTACAGTAATACTGCTGTAATGACCAACTTCGAACCGGAATAAACGGCGCACAGGAAAAACTGTTTTAGCGGCCACCATATGGAACCGGACAAAAAGACGTATAGTACAACCTCTTTAGTGATCACCTTCCAGACCATGATAAGAAGACGTAACGTAAACCTGTCCATAGTGAGCATCTTCAAGTCCCAGATAAAAAACCTAAACCTGATCTTGTAGAATAAAGAGCATTGAGATACCCACAAGTCAATTTACGTGCCCTTTCTCTTTGAAAAAAAATGGTTAAATGTGATACGCAACCCAACATTTCTATAAGGTAGAAGTATTATTATTCTGAAAACAGTAAAAACTCGTCCAAGTAAAATTTTGTGAAAAGGCTGTCGAGGGAAACTTGTTTTTGCTTGCAAAAACGAAAAGGCAACAACTGGCTGAAGTTTTTTTTTCACTTGTTCAGGTACATTGTTGTTGGTGAGCATTGGCCGCTCTAGTTTTGTTTAATTTTTATTTTTTTACCAAAAATTATGATTACATGTGCAGAAATATAATTTATTTAAGTTAAAAATGGAACATGGTTATTGGTAAATTATGGGTTTAGTCGGGGAGACATTTTTTTGCAAAAACAAGAAATTAAATAGGTGTCGATTGAAAGTGTGTGATATATTCGTGTACTCTGATGTTTTACGTGCACTGGCCGCTCTAGTGGTATTTTGTACTCATAGCTGTCTTCTAAGGAAAAAAATATGATGGTCCAATTACTTCTCCCGGCCGAACATGTTTGTGAAATAGATGTTTTATTTACACTGAAAGTTAAAGGTCAAGAAGTTAAATTATACTTGTGTGCAAATAAGGTAAATAACGCGCAAAGGAATAAAAGTTTCTCCAGTTATTTACTAAAATGACTTTAGTCACAGAATCATTTTGCTTTTGCTCTGGCCGTCCGTTTGCCCAGCTGTCTGAGCATCCGTCCGTCCGTGCGCCCGTCAGCCCGTGCATCCGTCCGTTCATGCGCCCGCCCCTCCCTCCCTCCCTCAGCCATCAAAGCTCGTGTGCTCCACTATCTCTTTAACCTTCAGTCAATTTGGTTTGAGCCTTTTGCTGCAGTCATTCTATCTATTTACCCATCCGTCCGTCTGAGACAGATTTATAGTAGGGTCCAGGCTACATCTTGGAAGCTATGGCTATCACAGTTCTAAAATTTGCACACACACCCATTTCATAATATTGTAGACGTAATGTAGCATCATTTTTTAAATTAACCCAAATTTCGTAAGATGACAAATAGAGGTATATACATTTTGAATTCAGACTTGGGAGTTTGCCGGAGAGTCGGTCAGTTCTATGAGGCAAAAAGTACTTAAATTGTTGTTGTCCTTTGTCAGCACGAAGTAAAACACTTCGGTCCCAGCTCTGTCTATTTCTTGAATTCTTCACCAAAAAAAGTCGCATCAATTGCCTTGAAGACTGGGATGAGAAACAAGACTACTTTTGTACCTAGTCACAGGTGTAACAACTGTTACCTATATGTTTTATTAGGTGAGAGCAGTGTTGCCACATCATCCTTTTTTAAAACGATTATCCTTTTTTTTTAGAAAGCCCGATTTTATCCTTCGTTATCCTTAAATACTTTTTTATACTTTTTTAATTTTCATCCTTTTTTATCCTTTTTTCGCTTTTCATCGTTTTTTTTTATTTTGATACTTTTTTCAGTTTTTTTCGTTCAAAATACTATTTTTTCCTTATTAGATGTATGTTTTTTTCTGCTAGAATTTTTTCTCACTCTAGTCGTAATCCTTGATTAGGCCATAGTATTAACCGCTCTTACACTGTATGTATATGTAATTTCCAACTTTTTTGCAGCGTCTATTGTTAAAATCAATACATCTGTAGAAAAAGGGTATTTTTTCATGGAACTGAAACGTATTCTTCGTAAACGTAATCAATATCTTATCACACTGTAAAATATCCAGTATTCTAAATGATGTTAAGTAGTTTTTATTTCTTGAATGATTTTCAATAACTTCAATCTATAATTTTGAGTTGCATGTCCCTAGGGACCATCGATAAAGTACGTACGCACCTTTTTAGACCAGCCGACTATGTCGGGCTGGTCTTATCCTATCAATAGAGGGGTATCCGTCGTCTGTATGTGCGTATGTACGGATGTACGTATGTACGTGTGTAAACTTTTACTTAAAATGCTTCTTCTCCTTCAGTTTTGATCGGATTCCTCTCAGAATTTACACGAATGTTCTCTAGGTAGGCCTCTCTTCAAAAATTAATTTGTTTGGCGATCCGCCAAAAATTGGCTAAATGGGGGACATTTGAAATTTTTCGGTTGCCAATTTTCGAAATGCTTCTTCTCCCACAATTTTGAACAGATTTTCTTAAAATTTTGCGCGAATATTCCCTAGGTAGGCCTCTTTTGAAAAATTACTCATTTTGGCGATCCCTCAAAACTTGGCCAAATGGGGGACATTTTTTAATTTTTTGGTGTAAAATTTTCAAATTGCTTCTTCTCCCACAATTTTGATCGGATTCTTTTCCAAGTTTGGATAGTTGTTCTATAGCTAGACCTCTCTTGAAAAGTTACTCTTTTTGGCGATCCACCAAAAATTGGCCAAATGGGGGACATTTGTAATTTTGTGGTTGCCAATTTTCAAAATGCTTTTTTTTCACACAATTCTGATCAGATTTTGTTCAAATTTTGTACGATTATTCTCTAAGTAGTCCTCTTTTGAAAAATTACTCATTTTGGCGATCCGCCAAAAATTGGCCATATGAGGGGTATTTTTGAATTTATTGGCGTTTAATTTTGAAAATGCTTCTTCTCCAACAATTTTGATTGATTTCCTTTCCAATTTTGTGCGATTCTTCTCCAGTTAGGCCTCTATTGCAAAAACTAATTTTTTGGGCGATCCGCCAAAACCTGTAAGTTGAATAAACATGGGCATTGGTCCGAAATGTGAACAGCGCATCAACGCAAGCGAAATAAATATGCGCACCTGTCTGAATTGCGAACCACTCATCAACGGAAGTTGAATATACATGCGCATTGGTCCGAAATACGGACCGCGCATCGACTCAGGTTTGGTAAACATGCGCACTGGTTCGAAATCGAACCGTGCATGGATGCAAGTTAAATAAATGTGCGCACTTGTCCAAAATGCACACCGCGCAAACTGCGTAGTGGTCTCAAATAATAACCGCGCGTCAACGCAAGTTAAATAAACTTGCGCAGTGGTCCGAAATGCGAACCGCTTATCAACACAAGTTAAATAAACATGCGCAGTGGTCCGAAATGTGAACAGCGCATCAACGCAAGCGAAATAAATGTGCGCACCTGTCCGAATTGCGAACCACTCATCAACGGAAGTTGAATATACATGCGCATTGGTCCGAAATGCGAACTGCGCATCGACGCAAGTTAAATAAACATGCGCACTGGTCTAAACTAAGAACCGCTCATCAATGCAAATTAAATAAAGATGCGCACTGGTCCGAAAAGTCGAACGCGCATCAACACAAGCTAAACAAACATGCGCACTGGTCCGAAATGCGAACAGCTTATCAACGTAAGTTGAATAAACAGCTCACTGGTCTGAAATGCGAGCCACGTATCAACGCAAGTTAAGTACACATGCGCAGCAATGCGTATTAAATAAACATGCGCACTGGTTCGCTTTGCGAACCGAAACTCCAAGCAAGCTAAATAAACATGCGCACTGGTCGGAAATGCAAACCCCGCAAAATAATACATACCAAAACATTAAACTTAAGTAATGATGTTTTAGACGCGGCGTTTTCTTCTTTTCAAAAGGCACATGTGTTTGGTAGTTTCTGGTCGTTTCTGCTGCTTGAATTAATTATGTATGTCCGAAAGTACATGTCAGCAGTACACATGTGTGGATACAATTTCAATACGTTGTTCGAAATTATTTTTCTGGTAAACAAATCTTTGTATGTATTTATCGGTCTATGTTCGGGTCCGTTGCTAAATTAATTATTTAGCTAGCTCATTGCCATCTCGTCTTTTGAAGCCCAATTTTTCAGGGAAATTCCCTTATTCAAGCACGCCGGATTTGATCTTATCGCTTTTCATAACCTGGATCTTTGTCCTTGGACAGACTTGTACAGTAGATCTCGGCTGGTCACAATGTCCCTGGACATTCTTGTTTAGACCACCCGACTATGTTCGGACTGGTCTTGTCACATAAATAGAGGGGTATCCGTCGTCTGTATGTACGTATGTACGTGTGTGAACTTTTACTTAAAATGCTTCTTCTCCCTCAGTTTTGATCGGATTCATCTCAAATTTTATGCGAATGTTCTCTAGGTAGGCCTCTCTTTGAAAAAGTTTTTTGGTGATCCGCCAAAAATTGGCTAAATGGGGGGGGGGGGGGGGGCATTTAAAATTTTTCGTTTGCCAGTTTTCAAAATGCTTCTCTCACAATTTTGATCAGATTTTCTTCAAAGTTTGTACGAATATTCTCTCGGTAGGCCTCTTTTGAAAAATTACTTATTTTGGCGATCCGCTAAAAATTGGCTAAATGGAGGCATTTAAAAAAATTTAGTAGCCAATTTTCAAGACTTTCTTTTGGCACAATTTGACCGGATTCCTTTAAAAATTTGTACGAATTAAAATGATGGGGAAAAAATGCGAGACAGCCCTTTTGATAATATTCGTGACGATTTAGAAGTACAATCAGGCATGCAAATATTTTTAATCGCTGTGAAAACTAGCATTATAAAGTACCAAAAAAAATGATACAATATGATTAACATTAATGTTTTCTCGATTTTCAGCAAAATATGAATTATCCTTTTTTTCATACTTTTTTTCCCAAATTTATCCTTTTTTATCCTTCTTTTATCCTTTTTTTTCTTGATCACTCCGTGGCAACACTGCGAGAGAAGAAGGATCTCAGGAGTTACAAAATATACAGTATCAGTAAAAACATGAAGTGTGAATAGAGAAAGAAAACAAGCATAACTAAATGCTAGCGATTAATCTTGGCGTGGCATTTACCACATCGGTGAACTCTATACAAAAAAATACTATAAAAAATTTATAAAAAAAACACATACACACACAGAAGTTTCTGAGAAAATGACGTGTTATGTAAATCCCGTGCTGTTAAACTAATTGAACGGAATTCTAAACTGGTAGGATTACTTGATTTTTATCGAACCGTGGATAGATCGGGCATAAAACTTGAGCCGGTTCTCTGTGAGTGTGCTGATGCTTAGTTCTAGCCAGAAAAAATAGCCTTGTTTCTCATACCCAGGTTATGAAAAAATGTAAAATTTAGTAAAACGAAGAAGAAGGAGATCAAGAAGAATCCGAGGAGGAATAACAAGAAGAAGAAGAAGAAGAAGAAGAAGAAGGAGAAGAAGAAGAAGAAGAAGAAGAAGAAGAAGAAGAAGAAGAAGAAGAAGAAGAAGAAGAAATATTGTGTGTTGGTTTGATGTCCTGGCTAAGTCCTGGCCTGTTATCGTGTGGGGCGTACAAACGGTGCTGTTGTTCGTTTGTGTTGTTTTCGACGTGTCCATAATTCCATGTAAAGTTGTCGTCATCTGTCTTGTTTTGTCAGGTTTGGGGTTTGCATTTATATTGTCATGACCTGCTAAGCAGCTCGTGAATCAGCATAGTTCGTCCGATCCAGATGAGTTTTTTTTACTTCGCAAAAGCTTTCATTCATTTTTGGTTGGTCATTTTTACTCCGCAAAAGTTTAAATCCATTTCAAATTGATTCTCACCATACATGAGTAAACTGTTAAGTAACATCACTTACGAAATGGCCCAAGTTTAATTTAATTGGCTTTGTTTCAGCCAGACAGAGGGCGGGTGATCCAAACATTACCAATCCGGCTCTGCAGCATGGTAGCACTGCCCTTAAAATTTCAAACTTACACAACTCTAATGAGCGCACTGTGTTTAATTTTGAACTCTACGTTTATATGACTGGTAATTACAGCACAGTTAGCAGATCTCGAGTTATTTTGAGTATACAAGAAGTATTATCAACAAATGAGAAAATTGTTGACCTTTAGGTCATCAAAACTTTTTTCGAGAGCTTTCAAGCGTCACCTCAGATGATGGCTAATTTGCAGCTGTACATAGCCGGTGTTGATCGCTCTTTTGGAAGAGCTGGGCGTCACATAGCCACTGTTGGTTACTTTAAATAATTTTTTCCCCATGTTGGTCATAATTTGACGGCGTATAATTGTTGTCATTTGTTTTATTTGATGGTTATAGAAAGCACATTGGCGTGGAAAAATTTTAAAAATGTCTCGGTACGTTAAACTTGCTGGAAAGGCATCTTAATAGATTTCGGTTTTAAGCGGATTTAATATAATTGTAACTATGATTTTTAGTATATAGAAAATAAGTGACGTCACCCAGAGATTACAACAAGACGTTTAGAAAGTGATAGACCACCATCTCCCCCTTCATCGTTCCGATTGTGATAGCCCCTCACCGATTATACCGAAAATAGCGCTTAAATAAGGACTGCGTTAATTCCGTGAGCAAGAAAACGTTTTCGGTGCTCTCACGCCGACAGACGTGCAGATCATATTCGGAAAATTGGAAATGGGGAAGATGTTAAGTTTTCGTTGAAAGGATATAAATCAGTTTTGTCTTTTCTTCTTAATCCCGTTCAAAATTCGACCCCAGTTAAAACTCATCCAAAAAAGCCCAAGTGTTGACTGATCATAACTGATTCCAGGCAGTTCCATCTTTTTGGCAGTGGCAATGACGTCATTGCAGGGTGCCGTGGGAGTCTCGTTAAGACTGTTGATTTGGGGCGTGGCTAGGATTATTTCTTTTGCGGGACTGAGAATCAGTCATTGAGAATTTATTCATGCTGTTCTGATAGCTTTTTATTTTATTTTAATAATTTTTATGTATGTTATCATTGTTCCGGACTGATGGGAAAATCAGAAGGTGTGTTTTGGAACTATCGTTCAACAAGAAACAAGTCTGGGGACCTCTGAGTGCAATTCTGAGTGCAACAATGCACTGGAGAGGATTTAACAGCCACTTCAAAATTTGCATTAAAACCTTGTACTATAATCAAGCCGGTGTTCCGTGCTGAGAAACATGCCCGTGACGAGAAACATCCCCAGTTTTCTTGAACGCACTGGGCCGTTCTGAGAAATCACCGTGCTCGGAAACATGACTCAATCCTATTAGTAATGCTCTAGCCAAATACTTGGCCGACCAAGTCAGCAAACAATAGTGTTGCTAAGAAGCCAGCGGGGTTATTTTTAAGGGAACTTGATCAGGGAAATAAAATCCTTTTCTCGTCATATTTTATTGAACAATAACTATGTAATTGAAAGCTTTCAGGTGTAATTTTCAATCACCTGAAAGATACGATCCATCGGTCTAGCAATGAATAAATACCTGATAATTTAAAATTAAATATAAGATACACGAAAAATATCTGGTGATGAAAATATCTTGCATTGGCTTCCTGATTAAAACGGGAGGTGGGATTTAAACGGCTTTTAGCTAGGCTAGACGGATAAGGGATTAAAAATCTTCGTTAAATTTGCTGTTCAATATTCCAATAATCCAGCTTTGGATTAAGGATAATCGCATTGGCTATAATACATTGCAAGCCTGCACAGGGTGTAATAAATTTACTGGGATTCAAAGCAATTACAGTTGTTTTTGCACTTACCGAGACCTTGGATTGAACGTTGTTTCTCTTCCCCTTTTTAGGTGAATTACTCGAAGAAATTAACGCACCTTGTAATATTTATAAGGTTTAAATGCAAACCAATTCGTTTATTGACTTCTTAAACAAAAGATATTAAAACCAAACAAATGCTTTAAACCCCCAAATCTGGTGTTCAAACACAACCCCATTCGTAAAAAACGTCAAGAGCTGTTGAGAAAAGAGCCGTGCTCGCAATCATCCCTACCCCCTTTTGCTTGCAAAACCCCTTTCCCATTGACTCCCATAGTGAAGGGATGTTTCTCGTCACGGATGCTTCTCAACACCGAACACCGGCCCAACTCTAATTCACTCTGGCACCACAATGAATGCTTTTATTTACTTTTCTCCTATGTTTTTTTTTTTTTTTTTTTTTTTGGTTTCGTTTTATATGGTACGCATCAATTTTACGTTAAAAAAAAAAAAAAAATTTAAGGGGTCGACTTAATCGTGCAATTTTCACTTTTCATTTGCCTCGATTCTATTGTTTGCGGTGGCAGATTCAGACGTCCGGGCGTTTGTTGATACGTCTGGTGCATGATTTATGCCATCCTTACCCCTTTGTTTATTGCTTGCCTTTGCCCGGAATTGCCGCTCAGTGGAACGCTAGTAGACTGGTAACTGGATATTAGACAGGGAGGAAGAGAACTAGGGCGCGACAAAGAACCAACTGAAGCATGTCCCCAGACCGTCCACCGCTGACAATAAAAGATTGTATTGCATGAATATTTTGCTTGTTTCGCTGTTAAAATATATCACTTTGATATCTTGCTTATACTGAACACATAGCTCTAGATTTTATACAGCCACTGTGTCACTAATTCACAAAGAAACGGCCCTCACCTTTTCCACCCCAGCCTCTCCCACACCCCTGTTTATTCCCCGCCTTCTGAGCAGCCAATGGACTGATTTTCTGACAGCTGTTGTTTTTCATGTTACCATGACAAGGAGAGAAAAAATAAAAATATATACATTTTCCGCCACGTTCCACAGTATGATTCTGACGTGGGGTAAGCGCTCATTAGGCTGTCTCTTCCATCTTTCTATTTTTCCGAGAAGAATAGTATCACCCTTTTTTTTTCGTTTTTTTTTTTCTACAGTTAATTGTGATTTGATGAAAACGGACTACTTCCAGCCGAGCTACATCAATGCACGTTATGACATGTGGAGAGCATTACTTTTCATTTTAGTATAATCAAATGAAGCACATTTTTTAAATTCGTGTTTAATTTCAGGCGTGGATTGCAAGCAGCCTGTTTTGGCATGTAACCAGACCATAAATTGAAAGTGTTTGTAAGAACGACCCAACTTATTTATCGAACATGTCGGGGGCTTTTGGGGCGAGAATGGTACTGTTGACAAAACCGAATGTTAGGTTCTTTAATATAAGAACCCCACTAATGGGCACTATCTGAGAAACACAACCAGTTTGGTTTGGTCCCCTGGGTGCCCTCATTTCCAAGTGTTAAATGTACAAAGAAAGATTAGACATAACCGAACAACATTTGAAGAAAAGTCGCGCCCCATACTCTCGTTTTGCGCACTGAAAATCGGATCCGGTGAAAAACAAATTGCAATCCACCGCAAAATAAATAAATGCAAAAAAGTACCGAAGAGATCAATAAAAAATGAGACAATTTGAGGCGGACGTCGATGATTTAATTTCTTACCTTATGACAGTGTGTAATTAAATCCACGGATCTCTTTGTCAAAGAGTCATTAGTCAAGAAACAGCAATAAAAATAGCGAAATTCCAGGGGGGGGGGGGGGGGGGACTATAAGCTCGCAGCGTTCAGCACAAATTGAATTGAAGCTGCAAGACAAGAGTTAAAGTGATTGTGACAAATGTCAATGATGCTGAAAAAAAAGATAGATAGATAACTAGATTGAGAGAGAGAGAGAGAGAGAGAGAGAGAGAGAGAGAGAGAGAGAGAGAGAGAGAGAGAGAGAGAGAGAGAGAGAGAGAGAGAGAGAGAGAGAGAGAGAAGGAAAATAGAATAAAACAGTGGAACCACAAGAAAAGAAAAACAAACAGAAAACAAACAAACAAACAAAAAACGAACGAACTGAACATGGGATAGTAAAATAGAAGGGGGAGGGGTGAAAGAAAGATATATTGCTAGACAGACACAGACAGACCGATGTGTAGATATAAAGATATAAAGATAGATAGATAGATAGATAGATAGATAGATAGATAGATAGATAGATAGATAGATAGATAGATAGATTGAGAGATAGATAGATTGACTGTCAGGTAGGGGGAGAGATAGGATGTTTCTATAGTCGCTGTTTTATTTAACACCCGGAAATAAATGATGAAAGGCTAATTGCAACATCCCACGGGTGATTTCATTTCCGGTGTTCTGGTGCACCAGGTTCATGGCGGAGAGAATTGAGGGGCTTTTGGCCCATTTACGACGAGATGCCCGTACAATGCATTCTAATCTCTTTTGAGCCGCAAACAACAGTGAAATTAATAGAATTAACATAAAATGCAACTTTATTTGACTCTTCCATATTTCCGGGGTCCTGTGTCTTCTGATTTATAAACTGACTAAAATGTAATTAAAATCCGGTGTAAGAATTTTTTTCTGCATTGTGGAACGGTAAGTTGATCAATGCTAGTCTAAATCAGGAAATTTTACTTCTCAGAATACTGGTATCAATGGGTAATGGATGAACCGCGCGTGCGCAAGTAGGTCCAAGTCCGGACTGTTAATCTGTACTGTCCCTGTCTTGTTTTCAGGGAACGTCCTTAGTTTTACTGTTGAACACAGAATTTGAAATCCCACCTTTAATATAATACAAAATGGCAGAGCAGCGTAGCAGTCTTGACCTGAGTAAATCATAGAGATGAAAAAGGGAAGAATAGAGAGAATGGTAATTACGCCAAATAACAAGGACAGTGTCCGACTTCAGAGACTAACACCAAGGAACCGAATTACAGTTCCTTCTTGAGTTCCTAGGCGATTCTATTTTGGGGTGTTTTATGTTAGAAGGCAGAGAGGAAGTATGTATTGAAAAGTGGTTCTATTTAGGTGGTTTTATTTGCGGACAGGTCCTATCGCCTTTAAAAGCAATTCAGCCTTGCATTATGAGTACATAGGAGTCAAATGGTGTAAGAAAAGAGTTGATAGGTTAATGATGGTGCATTATTGCCAGTCTCCATTACTGCTCCCTGTAATTGATATGTAGCACATAACCAGCAACGCCACTGGGGCGCGATTGCGTTCACTAGGGCCACGCTTCCTCTTTAGCTGACCGTATTCCAAGAGGAACTACTTTTGGGAGGCTTTGATCCCCTAAGGTCTTCGAAATTTATGCGAACAGCTTTGTTCTACGTGCTGTAAAACAAATGTTATGTATTTTTTTTTGTTTTGTTTTTGTTCTTTTTTTTGGCTATCTCATGTTTTATTTATTACTTTTATTACGAAGTTTTTCGTTTAGAAACCATTGTTGTTTGCGGGTTCTGTTACCCTCCAGCTTTTTGCACATTGGACTCTTTTTTTTAACGAAGACATCAATGGAAATAGAGACAAAGGAGTTGTTTGTTTCATAGCCATTGCCTTTTTCGCAGTTGTCAACAAATAATGGGACGTTAGATCATGAAGCCTTATGTGGCTTCGCTCATTCGGTGCATAGCCATTCCCGGAATCTTGAAAGGCACCACTTTTTACATTCATTCATAAAGACTCCACCACACTAATCTTCACAA
Source organism: Protula sp. h YS-2021 (assembly GCA_949752745.1). NCBI lineage: Eukaryota > Metazoa > Annelida > Polychaeta > Sabellida > Serpulidae > Protula > Protula sp. h YS-2021. The sequence continues at coordinate 42,751,783 of OX457030.1, read as the reverse complement.
GAATGGATTAGGTTGTAAAGTTTTGTGGCCTTTGTACTGAGGGACCATTTTTAAGTTGTTCGGCCAAATAGATAGACCAGGGACCTGACCTGCTGTACAGTAACGCCATGCTCTTTTGCTAATCACAAAAAACTTGGCATTATTAGTTTAGTTAACATTCAAGGCATTCTCAGTTACTTTAACAAATTATCAACAACATTGAACAACAGTTTCATGATTTATTAGCCATTTTATACACTGCCATGTCCTTTCCAATTATGTTTTTCTTTGTACCAAAGTCCTATCGAATTTGAGTGCTTAGACAGCAAGAGATCGTGCAGATTTTTAGAAAGCGTCCGATGACGTGTAAGTGAAATTAATTGAAACGACGTTGTCTTGTGTACCATGTAAAATTAAATCCCAAGAGCATTTTGCTTAAATTTCTGTGCAGAAATGACGGATGACAACGTTGTGGTGTACATAAAGACCTTAACTGTGTATAGATATAAAACTAAAACACAAACACATTAAATCGGTATCCGGACATAACGGCGACGGCCATAACGGAGAAGACCAAAACGGCGACGGCCAAAACGACGATGGCCAAAACGGAGACAAGTGCAACCCCGGACAAAATGGAGACGGAGTTTTTTTTAAGTTTATGCTTTAAAACGCTTATTTAAAAAAAAAAAAAAAAAAAAAAAAAGTAACAACGTTGCCAACACAGTTTATTTAACCATCAGAGATAAATAAATTTGAGCATAGTGCAGCATTTCTCCCAACGTGCCCTTCCTGCCCTCCCTAACCACCTCCTTCCTGTCACCAGTCACTGTCTCAGTAATCTGCTCAAGGAATGATTTACTCACTTACCTTTTCTCAGGTAAAACGGAAAATTATTTTCTCAGGTAAAATAACATTTAATCTTTTCTTTCATTGGTGTGGATTCGTGTATAATAACAGCATTTCACATAACCGATGCAGATAAGGATTAGCTCATTAAGGCGATTAAAACATTGGTCTTTCATTGCTGATAATCCGAAGTCCTTTTAGCGGCGTTTTTATTTTGCCTTTTATTGATGTGGATTCACGTGTAATAACGGATTAGTGATCACAGTCGCTAAATACAATTGTCTTTCAAAATATACTTATTTACACCCCCACCCCACATGGGGTACGGAAAAAATGGCAACGAAAAAAATGGCAACGGAAATAATGGCAACGGAAAATATGGCAAGTGGAAATAATGGCAACGGAAAAAATGGCAAAGTGAAAAAAGGAAAAAATGGCAAATTTTGCAGGTTTCACTGAAGTTCAGTCGAAACAAAGAAATCGCCTACCTTGACTACTCAGGATCAAAGAAAGTCCAATCAAAACCACTTAATGCCACTTGATGTTGGGGTATTTGGGGTGCAAGCAAAAATGGCAAAACGTAATCCCTGTGTGCGGCAGCGTTAATCCTTTGGATTCTATGCTCGGGTGCCAACGTAACAATGCATCTATTTGGGATGCATCAGGCAAAACTTATTCGCTGTGTGTACAATGCGGTTAATCTTTCGGATGCTCGGGTGTCAACGTAACAAAACATTTATTTGGGTTGCATCAGGCAAAACTTAAACCCCGAGTATATAGTATTGCTGGTTGTAGGACAAAATGGCAACGGACAAAATGGCAAGGGACATAATGGCAACGGACATAATGGCAAGCGGATATAATGGCAACGGACATAATAGCAAGCGGGCATAATGGCAAGCGGGCATAATAGCAAAGTGCCAGGGCGGACAAAATGGCAACTGAAATAAAAAAGACGATATTTCAACTGAACTTTTATTCAACGCAATGGCATTTAATGACTTCATAAATAAACATAATTGAATTCATGTGTAATGCATCTTTTTAGATAGTCACTTAACCAATCAGTTCACAGTTCTCATTTACTGCTGTGGAACATTTCCCCGAGGTTTTCCCCGAATGTTGTGGCCTGCTCAACTAGAAGCGTAGGGAACGCAGGATGGCTGCCCCACCGGCGCACTGCCCCACCGGGAACCTTCACTATTATTTTTCATCTATCTGGATAGTTTTACTTTTGTGAGACTTGAAACAAACCAATTAACTTATCAATCACTCCTCTGATCAATCAACTTGTCGATTGAATACAAAAATGGGGCGGGTCGGGGTAAAAAGCATGGGGGTTCGAAAGGGAAGATTTAGCCAAGAAAAGTAAGGCTAGCCAGACAGATGAAAAATAATTAGGAAGGCCATTGGTGGGGCAGTCATCCGTTCATCAATTTTGGGCCCTCCTTTGTTTGTTTTATTCCAAATAACCACACAGTTAGAAGGTAGGCAAGATTCGAGCCGCCCCCCGCCTAGACATGAGGTGGATGCACCGTAAACTAGTTGTTTTATAATGCGGTTAATCGAACATTTTTTCATTCATTTTTATTTCATTTTTTCTTAAGTTGGCATTTTGTCCGCTTTGCCACTTTGCCATTATGTCTGCTTGCCATTATGCCCGTTTGCCATTATGTCCGTTGCCATTATGTCCGTTGCCATTATGTCCGCTTGCCATTTTGTCCGTTGCCATTATGTCCGCTGCCATTATGTCCGTTGCCATTTTGTCCGCTTGCCATTTTGTCCGTTGCCATTATGTCCGCTGCCATTATGTCCGTTGCCATTTTGTCCGTACCCCAGTATGGTAATCCTATGGATGCTCGGGTGCTATCACAACAATACATTTATTAGGGGCGTTGTCTAAAATGAGCAACATGCTCGTGATATTACGCTTAAGAATAAATTTGATAAATGTGATAAAATTTTTATTTTGTTATTTTGCCATTTTTTTTCGTTTTATTTACTTTGTCATTTTTTCCGTTGCAATTATTTCCACTTGCCATATTTTCCGTTACCATTACTTCCGTTGCCATTTTTTCCTACACCCCCCCCCCCCACACACACACACACTGGATGGATTATCGAATCCGCGACATCTCGCATCTTGACATCTCGCATCTGGACATCTCGCATCCAAATGAAAAAGTGGGCATCTCGCATCCACATATGCTAATCCCTCGAAAGAGATGTCCAGATGCGAGATGTCTGGATACCGGATTATCGTATAATTGCAATAGGAATATATGAGAAAATAGTGTTAAATTATCCATTTTATTTTGCCCTTCAAATTTAAATATTATTTCAAATTATACTAGTCTTCAAGTAGAAATGAGTTGATTTATATGGCATCACTATTCTTTATATTTTGATTTATAACATTAAATTATTAATCTTCGTCACCGTTTTGTCCGAGGTTGCACTTGTCGCCGTTTTGGCCATCGCCGTTTTGGCCGTCGCCGTTTTGGTCTTCTCCGTTTTGTCCGGGATTCCATTAAATCACGTGTGAAAAAAGATAGATAGTTGACCTTTTCTGCGTAGCGTCACTACGAGGAAGCCATGTCCTAATAGTGTAAAAGGGGGATAAAATACACTACCGTACTGAGTAAATAAAATACGTGTGTGTTAAAGAAGAATTGTTCAGCCGTTCCTTACATGGTTATTATGCGTGAACACACAGACAGCAGGCGCTGTGCTGGATCAGACGATACGCCATAAAAAATAAATAAAGAAAGGCTGAATGTCTGAAGAAGGCCTGAAATTTGATATGCAAATGGCATCACATATCGGAGTGCTTGCACGTTTTGCAAAGTAAATACGATGTTGTTGGGTCTGCTGGGAAATTGTGTCCTGAGCAGTCATCGTAACGTATCACTGAAAAGTGTCCCGACAGATGGATTCATAAGCCATTCAATGCACCGCAGCTGTGTACATTCACTAATCCATATGCATCACGGAAAAAAGTGTCCCGACAGATGGACTCGCAAATCATTCAATACAGCGCAGCCGTATACATTCACTTATCGAAATGCATCACGGAAAAAAAGTGTCCCGACAGATGGACCCACAGGCCATTCAATGCACTGCAGCCGTGTGCATTCAGTCAATGTGTCACGGAAAGAGTGTCCAGACAGATGGACTCGCAAGTCATTCTATACACCGCAGCCATATATATTATCTCTTTGGGGCCAGACAAGTCACTTATGCTTAAGAGAGGATTATTCTTGTCACAAGAACGCAAACAAGATATATGCAAAGGCGGAATTGTTGTATGAAAATAGTCTGGTGTGGTTTAGTCATGGCGGCGTTACTAACCTGTTCTTTTACAGTAAAAATATTACCTGAAGATGATATTTATTTTTACATAAATTTTTTATTGTTATTTTTTTTCAGCAGAGCGCTCTGTATGTCCATAACGTCTATTCACATATAATTGTTTTATTGGTCATTTATAATCGTAAATCACGCCCGGAGCACATTCTCTGGAATGATTAAATAGAGGGGGGCAATCATCTTGTAATAGTAATAAATTCTGGGTAAAACAATCGTAGGACCTTTAGGTAAAAAAATCGTAGCCCTTCTAGGTAAAAAATCGTAGGCCTTCTGGGAAAAATAAAGCGTAGGCCTTCAAGGTAAAAAAAACGTAGACCTTCTAGGTAAAAAAATCGTAGGCCTTCTGGGTCGTCGGCCAAGTGGGCAGTCTCCGGTCATTAAGTTGCCAAATAGTCACAGAATGTTAAGTAAAGAGGACATTCAGACACTTTCTAGACTATCCAGGAGTTTCCTTTTTATTTTGTTTCAAATAAAAACTGTTGCTTTAGAAAAAGTTGAATCGCAATTTGTTTCTGCTTGCTTTTCAACAGCGGTCTTCGCAACAGACTGTTTTTGTGGTGAGAAGACAACTTAAACTTGTGAAAAGTTGTAGTTGAACCAGCACTGCTTGTGTTGTGAAATGGGGACCATAGCTCCTCAAAAGGAGTATGTTAGTTTTGCATGTAAGAATACTCAGGAAGGCTTTGAATAGCCATTAGTCAACGGAAATGTATAAACGCCATTTTAAGCTTAAATTATTAAGAGCTTAGATCAAATTGCGAGGATTAAAACTTATCGGGGTAAATCTAATCAAACCTAATCTCACAAAGCCACAGGGTGTGATGGATAATATGTACATGCCTCATGTGGCAATTTAAAAACGACTGTAAATCCAAGATTTCTGAAAAGATTGGTAGATAATTTCAGTGTCCAATCTAAAAATCCAAGATTTTAGAAATAATAATCAAGCGTTGACTTGTGCTTTGGAGCTGCTAAAGAAACGAAATTTATTGTTTGACAAGTTCTGTGCTTTAAGAGCTTTATAGATTTATATCCTTTTGTCGATTTTGTAGTTTATTTCAATGGGGGCTTCCGATGGTAAGAAAAAAAGGAGAGAAATCAGAGCTGGGTGCAATGTCCGCATTGACAAGCCATTAAACCATGCGACATTGAAGAAAGAGGAGGCCTTACATATGAGCGGAAGGTGTCAAGGTATTGTGTCTCAGCTATACATATCAACCTGAACGAGGAAGTGAGTGGCCTGTTAATAGCAAGAGACAAACAAGACTTAAACCAAAATCAAAATAAGTCAGCAGTTCCGGGATGGGAGAATATAAGTGCCTGTGTAATGGGATGACATAAAATAACTGACAGGAAGCTGTCGTATTACAGGAATGATTACATTATTACTTCTTTATAAAGTTCATTTGGCGATAAAACCATGCCTGTAATAAAAGTCTAATAAATGTTATGATAAATTTGACCATTTATTGATGTTTGTATCGCATTACCGGGACAATTAGTTTTGGACAAAAAGGTTATTTCAATGACATTTCAGTGACAGAGCTGAATCGACAGTTTCTGCAAAGATTTATGAATGCTAAAAATGCACCCCTCAAACAGATGCTAATGCCAGATTAATATTCCGTGTTCGGGAAATTATTGGACGATTTATTTATAAAGAAACACTGTTTATTTCCCGTGTAGCCACATTGGTTGACAGTTAAGACTTGCTACTGTTAAAGCATAGATTTTTCGTTCAGTTGAGAGGTGTATTTTACTACAGATTCTAGTAAGTATAAATTTTTGGCTGTGCCAAAATTATGGTGAAAATGTATATATATTGAAGATATGCAATGTGGCATTATTGTCAAAATCAGCCAAAAATTGACTTCGTGGGAAATTGTCAAATATGGTGAATTTTTAGCTTGAACCTAGACGATGTTTTGTCCGGCTGACGTCTCATAGAAGGGATTGTCGTAGGAACCTGAAACCTTGCAGCGTGACTTGACCTCATTTTACTTTTACTGCTTCACGGGGAATCCTGCCTTACTGAGGCTCTAGTTTTAGGCAAGTACTTTAAAATCCATAAGTGAATTTTTGTGATTAAGCTCGTATGTCTGGCAAAAATGGTAATATGATAAGCAACAGCATGGTCTGTGTAAAGATTAGCGATATCACTCGCAGTAGCGACCCAGTAAAAGGAAGGAACTCGCAGTAAGTGATACAGTATGTGAAAACATTCGCAATGTCATAAGCAAGGTCGCGTTTTATGCAGCAGTTATCGAGCGGAAAATCGGAGCATGAATATATCACAATCAGTCATATAAAAGGCGCATAACAGCGACCACCTCAGTGTCTGAGCAATTTGAAATGCTATGCTAGGTTATGCGATTTTACTGAAACAAACCGTGTTTTACCAAGTGCAAAGGCTACAAATTATCTGAATTAGAAATACACAGTATACCACAAAATGTGAAGTTCGTAGTGTTACAACAAAAAGGGCTTGACAGTTTCCACTTTTCTTTGCTTAATGCAAATCGCCTGAGTTGGCCAGATCTTGCTTTTAAATGTGAATAATGTTGGGGAATCTCGACATGCGCTGCATTAGTCATATCTTAGTTGTGTTTTGAATGCAGTGGGGCAAACTGCAGCTTTAGAACCTTATATTTTAACAAAAAAAGCCCCAGATAACTCTACAATAGCAGTTAAGATATTTCAGTCTCTGATAATCCCTGAAAAGATTACTATCATTTGTAGCAAGACTGTTTAATTCAGTCCTTACTCAACTCCAAGTTTCAGGGCTAAACTTGGAAAGGAAATATACAATTTTATCTAAAACATGCAAAAGAGTGGCAGTTTAGGAAATAAAGCGAAACATCGTAGTTTGTTTTGTATATCAGTCTGATTGTTGAGAATATGCCAGAAATTGAATAAAATGCTGGCTCATATTTTTGATAAAAATTTAAAAAAAAAAAACAATGAAATTAAAATATCTAGGATTGTATTTTTATGACACATCGTAAAGAAAAAATACTTATTTTATTTCATGTGTTTATTACTTTTTGTGTAAATGCTGAAAAAGTAGCGTGGGCACTTTTTTTCTAAAGCCCACAGTTTTCCTTCGGTATCATATTTATTCGCCTCGAATGCAAATTTCGTTTATTTCAGCGAGATCAAATATTCACAATAACATAACTTAAACAACGAAATCCTACTTATTCACTACATAAAATCGACTAAAGTTATACAGGTATTTCCAACCGACCTGAAACAAGTCGCCAGAAAACATTCAAGGTCACCATTGAATACAAGCTTGCTACTTTTAAATGAATAGAATTTTCCAATATTTTTCTTGTTTCGGCTTCATCGCAAAGGAAAAACAATGAAGAAACAAGTGCATCATATTGTGGACATAAAAGAACACTGTGCTATAAGTAAATGAGGAAAAGAACTATAAAAATAAAAGCTGAAAGTCAAGCATATTGTGTGCTGGGACCATGATATCATTTGATATTTAGGAACCTCCAAGATAACCTGCCAACTTTGAGGGACTGTATTGCTATAATATAAGAACTGCGTGACCGGTTTCTTTTCACAAATTCCTAACGGAAGTGAGAGTTGTAGATACCAAACGTATGCCACATATTTTCCACATCATTAAGTTTATTGTAGCACTAATATGGTTTGCAAAATTACTATACGCTACTCGTATTTTAGACCAAGTGTTATTTTGTCTCTGTCCTTCTCAAACAAAGGTTGTTTGTGTCGCCATGCTCATAGAGTGTGAAAACTTTCTCGCAGAAGGTGAGTAGAAACTAAATCTCGCCTGACCTTCCCGACCTTGACCTTTCCATCGGAAACAAGAGAACCATTCTTTTATGACATTTCTATAGTACGACCCCGTCAGACAGTATAAGAAAAAGTTAATGCAATAATTTAGATAAAATATAACCTTAGTAAAATGTAAACGACTTCTTAATACATGCAGTCGCATTATATCACCGGGTTTGCGTTTGGCGTGCTCCACAAGCTGCACCCAAATCACAAAATAAGGAACATTTAAGAATATAAAACAGCTTGAGACCACAAGTAGCATTACAGTAAACTCCCATCGAATGCGATTTTCGCGAAATGACACTTCGAGTTTATTTGTTGCAGAGAATCTTCTTATGAGTCGTCTCATAATTAGTACGTTAAAAAATGCCATTAGCACAAATGGCACTGCAGTTATTAACACTACGTAGATAATCTCGAACACAAAATTAATACTGTCATATTTTGAATTGCATTTACACATCCGGTGCATGGCGATAGGGTCTGTTTGTGATGGAATTTGTGTTGTGGGCGCATCAGAAAAATTCTCACTCCGCTCATTGAAATCTAAGAAATCTACCGCAGGGTGCAGTTCATTTGGAGGCTCACTGCGTATGACTTCCGGTTTGAACTTGTTCGTGTTGTAGATACCGCTCATGATTGGTTTCGGGACACTGAGTGTGGCGCCTATAAAGACGACCATCAGAATGAGCTTTTTAGCGACATTCCGCGTGCAAATCATGCGACGTTTGAGTGGCTTACACACCGCAATGTAACGTTCTATAGTAAATACTAAAATTAGATAAACCGAAACAAAGCGAAATGTGTACGATACGAGGAGAAATACATGGCAGATTCCATTGATGTTGATGAGGGGTGCAAGATGATTTCCAGGCCACCGGGGTAGACCTTTATTAAGCCACTCTAGAAAAACATTCACTACTAACACAATGGTATCCGATGCGGACAGCGCGGCTAAGTAGTGGGACGCACTCAGTGCGCGTAGTCGCCGTGATATAAAGACACAGAGAGACGCAATATTTCCCACAATGCCAACTATAATGATCAGAGGTGTTATGTAAGCGTAAAAATCTTTACCAAAGTTTTGTGATGTTAATCCATCAATATCAGTATAGGATTCCAGAAGGTCGCTGAAATATTGGTCATGTGCCCTGGCTACCACGGATATGTTGCCCTTTTTTCCATGGCAACCGTTTTCGCCGTTTGAGAGGGCATTTAGAGAGAACTTAGCGCTTTCATTTGATAATCCAAACATAGACTGTATGGCAAATATAAGCTCGTCATCAGCTACGTCACAATCTCCTTGTGGTGGCATGTTTACGGCCCGCTAAACCTCCCCTTTATTCTACAATAAAGAAATAAAAACAAATTACTAATACAAGGCTTCTCAAATTCCCTGTAGTCTTTAAGGTTGAAAAATCTTGAAGCTATCTTTTGCTTCTATACAATAAGATTAATCTTTTGAGGGTTAAAAAGTAAGTTTATCAGCGTTTAGGGGGTGCACATTTGTAAGCAGCAGCGGACAGGAGCTATGTGTAGGACAAATTACCGCTAAAAAAAGCAGAAGAGCGATAAGGACTTATTCCCACTAGATGAAATCTTGTCTAAATGCAAATTCATTTGAAGTGAGCAATAGTGTTTTTATCTTACAAGTTCCCAAAACTCTGCACATACAACGAAATTAAGACATTGAAGAGATTGCATATAGGCAAGATCCGGGCGCTTTCCCGTAAAATCGTATTTTTATGTTAAAAAGCGATCTTGATCCGCTCCCCTAATTCTGGAGCAGGCAGTAGCATATTGTTATACAGCTTGCAATTGCCATGAGATATTCGTATTTCCTGAAACACAAGGCCATATCAGGGCGGTCTTTGATCCACCAAAGCGTATTTTTGTATTTTAAAACGAAGTTTATGTGCTTCACTTAATTCCGGATCAGCCAATACCTTTATACCGTTTGCAGTGATCTCCATGAGACAGCTCCAAATACAGAAATTCTTCTCTTGCACTAGAACATGTACATGTTCCCGGTATGATTCATGTTATTTCCTACAGAGTTACTTGAGTGGTTTAAACAGAGCCTGTCTAACATCGTCTTGTTTTTCGTTTTACAGCTTTTTTGGTAGAACACATTATTCATTTGCAATAGCAATAGCACAATAAATTCGACTTGGTTCTTGACTTCGTACTATTCATTTGAATTTCTATTTTTCTCCCGAGGCAATAAAGTACTTTTACAGGCAATTCACAGTAATATATTGCAATCAATAACAATAGAACTTTAACCTTCCCCAATAAGACTTGGTATTTATTGTACAGATTTAAGTTAACCGACGAAGGCAAGCATAATACTTTGCAATAGTCTCCCCCTAAATAAAAGAAAATTGACGTCGCTTCTTTGTGCTTAATTTGTATACGTTCAACAACTATTGTAGTCGTGAGAAACAGAAACGATATGTCATGATTTTATTTTCGTGTAAAACTTGCGCCCAGATTCTACCATCAACTAACGATGTTATATGATTAACAGGATGACAGGATGGCAGATGACATTTGTTTGATTTTGAAGACTTTCTCGGTGATCTGCGGAGCGTTTTAGGATGGCTTTTGTGATCTCCGGAGCATTCCGGGATGATTTCCGGAAATACCTATTTAATGTTATCACTTTACCAGACGTTGTAATGTTGTTTTATTATTTGATGCAGCAATAAGTTGCCCATTTGCTGACTGCTGATTTATCACAAGTTATTACCGGTTTGAAAAAATTCCCGGAAATTGGTGAGGCCTATTCTTACAAAATAAAACAAAACCAGATTATGACAGTTCAACCTAGATAGGTTATTCCTCTTTGGTATGGCCTTTTTCGTTGACAAATGCCCGTTTTTCGGATCGTATCACATTTACATATTTGTATTTCTTATTTACAACATGAAAAACACTTTGTGCTTATCGTTTATACAATGATCTACAAAAATTAATGTTATTACCATGTACCCAAGCTATTTATATTCCTGTCCCTCTGTGTGAACACTGCGTTCAAGCTGAAATTCTAGGATTTCTTAACGTGCAAGCTATATTTTCTATGAGAAATTTAAACGAAGTGTACATATTTTCAAATTACCTATTCCGTGTCAGAATGTAACATTTGAAGCCATTTCTTTAGAAAAGATCCACTTTTATATGCGGAAAAGAGGTGCGTCTAATTCAAAAGCAAACCACGAACCCAAATAGATTGGGTTTTTTCTCTCCTCGGCGGGGCTTGACAACTAATGCACATTATCGGGAGGTTTAATAGCTTAGTCCCATATCTGCAGAAACAGCTATGGTTGCATAAAAGGTTCCTTAAAGCTTTGCCATTTCACATTGTTTTTCACCTAAGGTGCTTACCCTCCACCTACGTGAGAGAAATGGTAAGTAATAACAGTCCTTGTGTTTATCATACTTCTAATGTACTTCAGACAGAAGTTCTATAACTGCCACTTAAATACTTGCCGTATCAGTTGCGTAATTGCCTTTGTCAGTTCTCACCAATACAAAGCTAAAAATAGATCTGACCATTGTAAAAAAGCTGATGCTTTCACCTCTTGGATGGTGAAGGGAGCCTGTGAACATGCCCGGTTATCTTGCAATAGGCGTAGGGTAAGTGGGCGCAGATTAATAGCTTGATTGCGTAACATATGATGGCGGAACACTGCACAAAACGTTAAGCTGTTTTTGTCATATCAATGTCAGCGGTATTGTATGACGAGGCTGGATCTTAATCAGCTATGCGACAAATCAGAAAGCTGAGACGACTGGCATACACAGGAAAAATTCTAACACTGATAAAGGCGTGATCATGTTTCCATTGAATGGCTTGAGAAATATTGTTGCAGATAAAAATGAGCGACATTTACAAAACAAGAAACAAATAATCGCGCGATCTAAAACACGGGCTTCTAAATTTTATTGCCACGTTGTCTCGACAGAGTTTGCAGCGCCCTTACACCCTAGCCTATTTTTTAAATGTCTACACTTTCCCGGAATTTCGCCTCATCTTTTATAAAATGTTGAGTCCGTATAAACTCAAAATCCAGCATGAGATACTGCACATGCTGCAAGATTAGTTTGAAGCTGCTGAGAAACGAAGAAAGATGCAATTAAAATGCCTTATGTACTATTGTCTTGTAAAATATACGCATGAATTTGCTGCTGTGTTGAAAGTTTCGACAGAATTAGCCACAACTCTAGTGTTTCTAATGAATGATCGATTTATACATTACACAACACAACTTCAAACAAACTCCACAAAAAGTTGTAGCAAACCAGTGTTAATTTGGCATTTTTCTGTAATAAAGGCGATGTTTGCTTTTTGTCTGCCAATCAAGGTGACGTAATAACTAAGCAAAAAGGATAAACATTAAGATAAAGGTTATCGCCTTTGTATCACCATAAAGAGAAAAATGCGGTACATGACCTAACCACTTTGCTCAACCACTTGTGTCGCGTGTTCATGGGGTGGTAAATGGGTGATTGGTACAAAGTGCATATTTATACGTACAAGTATTTAACATTTGTGTATCAACATATTGATCTGTATATATGGCACTCTCTGTTTCATATGCAACCAACCTATATATAACTATGGTTAAGTAATAAAGATGCTTGGTGTATGCATAAAACTGAAAAAAAAAACAATAACGTGATATTTTTAATGTTCTTTAAAAATCGTGTGGTTGGCTATCTAAGATATTTTATATGAACTCGTGTATTCTTGGAATTAAAGCAACAAGAAAGCAACAGTAGCATTAAGGTTAATAAATTATAGGTTATTAGTAAAATAAATAACATACGCACACGCCTTACATGTTTGAATATGTTTAAATTGATCAAGAAACTTTTAACGATCTTTTTATAGGAGCCGATGTTTTTGTATAGATTAGAACAATCATTGAAGGAATAGGCTATTTTCAAGCGAACTCAGTAAACTATTGAAGTGCAATATCTTGTATTTATCTGATGTATATATTGGTGAATAAACAACATCTTTGATCATTTGTCCAAAGAACCCTTGAAAAATATGCAATCAACTATTAACTATTTCTTTTTATTTTCTACCCCCCCCCCCTGCGATGCGAAATCATGTGGAACTGGGCGCATTCGTTGGTTAGCCTTCCTGTAATTCTAGCGTCAAGCTGTCCTGGTGAACAGTTCAAGGAAGTAGAAACAGACATCGGAAAAACCACAAATGATTTCTAGTGATCACTTTTATGTACTGTATGGGGGACACTTGTTAACTTTCTTAAAGTTTCTTTTCTGTTTAACAAAACCAAGTGAGGCAAGTAAGGCTGTGGCCATGGAGTTTTTCTTTTTATAAACCGCGAGAAACAAGTAAGAAATCCCACATTGAAATGTCAAACATGTTTATTTTATTGAAAGCTGAAAGGCGATTTTTGCCGCAAAACACTTTTATTGGCTGATGTTAACAGATATTCTTAACAAAAGCAGTTATTCTTCAGGTTTCCAATGGATATAAAACAATTTTCCTGACATCTGGTCACTGCAGTCTTAATTTAAGTTTTGGCTTTATTGTATATCTTCTTATTGTATGAAGAGGTATGAGAAATAAACAAAGAAATAAAGGTTTTGTTGTGGTTGGTTATTTCTGCTTTGATCCTCCAACGCTCTACTCGTCTATTAGGGACACCTCCCTATTGGAACAAAAACCTCTGTCAATTAGGTGTCCTTAATACACAGGTTTTACTTTACGCAATGAAATACTTGCTTTCCTATATTTCATACTTCAAAGTTTACCTTACTCATAACCGAAAACACTGATAAGATTCAAGTTACAGTTAAAAATATTAGTTCCCTGTCAATATTTTTGGCAAAACTTAGTCCCTTCTCATAGATTATTTATAAACACCTTCCAGTGCAATTACGTTTCATTCCTAGAACATTAGATAAAATGCTTTTGGCAGAACTTGCTGGTGGATGAAGTCCGTGGGCCATTGTTTTACTACACGTAACTTTATTTGGTTAATCACAAGAAATGGAAGAGAAAAAAATTGGATTGGGTCCATTCTTTCACATATAAGAGAAATTAAATAAAATGAAACAACTTACTGTACATTAAAATATCCCTGCACTATGATGAACTTTAAAATTTTAAATGTTTCAACTAAAAATATTATTCATAAATAGAAAGAAGTTATGAATATCCAGTTTTTGTCTTGTGTGAATATTCAAAATGTTCAATGAATCATCTGCACTCGACAGCTTTGTTGTACACTATGGATTCATGCATCCGTGAACGAGTCATACTCGTCAAGCCACTTCTTTTGAGAGAAGGTGTAATTTATACTGAGTGGTTTAATTGTCTCACTCCCGGCGTGAGCCAAAATAATAATACTGTTGCTTCACAGTCGCGCCACTTGCCACCCGATAAATCACGAATGGCACAGATTCCTCGTGACCCAGATTTAATCAAGAGTGATTGGTGGCTTAAAACAATTATCGGATATCCCATTATCGTGTCCGGACTTCATAAATGTGAACCTATAACTGTGTCATTGACTTGGTAAATATACTTACGATTTAGATGCGAAATATAGAATTCTGACGTTTCTTCGTTTGGGATTATATGATGCTATGGATGCTAAAACGCGGTGGGCATTGTCCCATTTTTATTTACTGTTCCATGTTCTTAGCCATTGGGGCAGAGCGCAGAAATGCTATATTTTAGAAGCTAGATTACGCTTGAGTATGATATGTCAAAACTGAAAAGCGTAACAAAGGATGCTCAAGGCCTTCCTGTTTTGTAATTCGTTTTTCAACCAAAATACATTCTGACTTTATTGCTGCAATATCACATATATTCCTGTAAGCCAGTGCGTATCGTTATTTGAGTTAGCCACGAAACAACTGTTCGGGTAAAAAAAGTTTATTATTAATCCCTATTTTTGTTGAATTCAGTCTGTTGGTGGGCATTTTGGATGAGAAGTACGCACCAATGGTCTTTGCAAATTGTACTGAGCCTTCAAAGAATGACACAGTGCAAGTATGCAGTTAAATCAAAATAAAATTAGCCATGAAAAGAAAGTCACTGAGAGGCTCTGTGATAATAAATATGTCGAGGCTCATTATGGATGAGGACTATAATTAGTTTAAGTGATGGTTTATATTCATCATCTCTTTAAAGCTTACATTTGAAATATCATAAGGGTTTAATAAGTACCGTAATGTCGGTGGATGTACCTAAATACCATGAAATGAACTATATTATGAACACTTTATTTACACAAACCTCCAATTGTATTGAAAGCATTTTAAAACAAAACAAAAACAAATAGGAGCAAAGGCTTTGAGCTTTTAAATTATTACAAAATATTTAGGATTCTGATTCAAACCCAATTGATTTCTTCACAGTTGTTATATCTAAGTTGATTTGTTTTCTGTTTAGTTTGGAATCAAACCTGTCAAATAATAAGTTAAAACCTTGGCGTAAGACATCGTTTGTTTAAACTTTAAAAAATTTCAAAGTTAGATGCTGATTTGCAAAGATGTTCTTTGGCCTTTTCCTGTGGCCGGCATTAATACCAAACATCTCCTTAACCACTACATCGCTTAAAAGTTTTATATTTACTTTGTTTATCCTAGAATGATACAGTTCTAGGCAGTTTACTTATCTGTGGTATTTAGCAGATGCAAAGTAATTTGTTTCCAGTGCTTGCCAGGAATCTATCAGGCTTAATTACAGAAAAATGCCGTTCTGTTTAAGTAAGAGGGGCAGTTTGTTTCCTAAAAGAATAATGTTACTGCTTTATAACATTGTTCGAGAATGTCAATTGAATGTAGCATGATTAAGCATGGCTGGGTTTTCGGCCTCAGTATTAGTTCATTTAGAAAAGTAATTGCATTTCAGCTCTGAAATAAGACTCACACTATTAGTGCAAACTTCTAACACCGCACTAAGAATTCCTTTAATGTTCCTAATTGCCCTTTTGCTAGCAGTGTGGCCTCACACGACCTTCAGATCTACAAATTATAAACTGCATGGCAAGGCATCATTTCTTATAACAATGTGCACATATCTTTGTAACACTGTTTGATAACTTACTAATTGATAAATAAATCGAATACTATCTGGAGACAAACAT
The DNA here is from genome assembly GCA_949752745.1 of Protula sp. h YS-2021. Lineage (NCBI taxonomy): Eukaryota > Metazoa > Annelida > Polychaeta > Sabellida > Serpulidae > Protula > Protula sp. h YS-2021. The sequence goes on along the minus strand of OX457030.1, from coordinate 42,735,632 downwards.
GGATATAGAAACTAAAACACACCAAATAACATTGTGCATTAACACATTAAGTTACTAAATCTGGCATGGTCTTATGGCAGGCAATCACATTTTCCTTAAAATCACACAATTTTAAATTTTACTGTAGAAATAACACTACAATTACTTAGAACATGTAAGAGAGGAGATTATAAAATTTTGAATGTGATATGTTAATAGGATATACTGTCTGTGCAGTGATTTTAGGAGAAGTATTGATAACATATGAATTGCTTACAGTGATTTCTTAAGTAATCAGTTTGTGATGTGGAATGAGTTAAACAACTGTGGCTGTAAAAAGCATAGATATATCCATGAATCCAAGAATAGATTCCCTGTACCTTCATAACTTAGGCCATTTTACGAGTTTTTTTGTCCATGATTAATAAACATGACGTAAGCAGATTCTCGTGTTCCTCAGGAGTAACCGTTTAGTTGTAAAACATACACAAGAACTTTGTTTTGTTTTCTTCATTCCGAACTAATGTTTGTTATGAGTATTTGAAAAAAAGTGAACGAAACTTTTGGTTGAAAAACAATGTTTTCGCGTTTCTTTTGCATCTGTCTTGAAAGCGTTTACATTTGAATAAAGAATGGAACAGACGGGATTTTGCTATTGTCGAAAGTGGTCTTTAAGAAAACATTGAAAAGTCTAATATGTGGAAATACCTACCATTCTATTTGCCATAAAATAACAAGTTTGTCAAAGCTAAGGATTATAGGAACATTTTTAAGTCAGAAAAGATATTAATCAGTGGGGCTGTGACGCACAAAGAGCAGCAATATGTGTTTACCGCGATCGGTGGGCTTTTGTATGACGCTAAGAACGCCAAGGCGGCTATATTTTATGTTTTGACAGCTCTTTTCAAATTCCTTTCCCTCGTTCAATGCCAATCAAAAGTTACATAGTTAAAATATATACTTAACAAATGCCAGTGGCTATTACACTGCAGGACAGTGTATATGACCACCGCTGTAATGGGACCATGTTACAATTAGGACCACTGTCCCATAGTGTCGTTCTAGGTGCCTTCAGTTTGGAAGAATCCCACGAAAAGGATCACCCCGGGAAATAGACCACCTTAGTTCAGTCCCACTGGTGGCCCTTTCGCCGGGTTTTCGGGAGACTTATCAATATCTTACACACTCTATCTGCTGAATTTGAAAAGTACACAGCAACAATGTCAGGTGCCAGAATGGCGACCATAGCATCTGAAATTCTAATTATTTTTATGTCAGAGTAAAATGAGTTTCATGTGGAGTGATTGGTTATAGAACAAAATGTGATTTTAACTACTGTTTCGTTTGCCTTCTTTCGTCTTCTAAAATTAAAACATCCGCATGAAGAAGGCTTTTTTTCAACAACAAAGTCAGTGGAAGACGTAAAGCAACCGCCAAATAATACTAAACAGACATGCATTCTAAGGGCAAAGGTCACAAAAACTGATGGTCACATAGTGTCACAGAGCATTATACATTAAATACTGTAATAGATAAAGCTAAATGTGTTTTAAGAGCAATAGTTATAGAAGATGATAGTCATGTAGTATCATAGACCTCTGCTCGCCAAATAACAAACAGATATAGAAGTCATCAAAAAGAGCAAGAGTCACAGTAGATGATAGTCAGATATATCACAGACTACTGCTCACTCAATGCAGACTGGATATAAATGCCTTTAAAGGGCAATAGTCACAAAAGACGGTAGTGATTTATATCACGGAGCATTACTCACTAATTGCATATAGATGGAAAAAGAGATAGAAATAGATGTAAGACACTGTACAAATAGACACTATTCAAAAATAACAATACCCACAAAATCAGTTGGAAGAAAAGAACACATCGTAGAAACTTCATGTTATCATTTGTTGTTATTTGTGGTCACTTCTAAGGACAAGGATACAACTGACAGTGATGACGCAATATTCCTTATAATCCTTAGCTTTCTCGTGCGTTCCTTTGGAGGCCAGTGCGGAAAAAATCAACCTTTGCGAGCGGATCAGAAATGGTACAAAAATAAAAAAGGATGCTGCAAATTCCTCTCGAATCACTAATGGCAGTTCATATCCTGAAAGTTATTCTTGCATGAACTAATCCATTACTGCATTCATGCAAAAACAAAGTTGGCGATCCGATGTTATGTGCAAATTGGCAGCCACACCCCGCAAATAAACGGCCTTTACTTGAGTATTCTTCATGGGACAGTTATTTACTTTTTGAATTGGAGGTTGTTTTCTACATGGCTTCGGAAGTAGGGTAAATTTGAAAAAAGTGGTCGTAACTGTCGAAAAGGTTCTTCGTACTTTATTTACGCAATTCCTTTAAATGTTGACAATCTTTTGAACACGAGTTGATGGATATTTTTTATTGTACATTAAAAACTGATTGATTCTCTCTACACTACCTTGGTTGCATTAATCATCTAATCTTTTCTGCCATGTATAATCAATTGTAAGTCGGCGCCTGAATGTCTACTTTCGTTTCACCACGTGTTTTTACAACATAAATACAGGGGGAACCCTCCAACCAGATTATCACACAGAAGGAAGAAAAAAATTATCTGTATATTGACAAAATGGTGCAGTTTTTAATTAGACTTGAGCTGTTCTGAGATGGGTGCGTATACAGTAGAATTTCGGCATCGGACCACCTCCCTCTTGGGACCACTTCTGAATTAGGACACATTTTGTCGCTCCTGAATGCGCTCCATAGACTTTAATGGTTAAGAAAACTCCCAATTGGGACCACTTCGGTTCGGTCCCGAGCCCTCAAAATGCCTGAGATCACACCACTGTCAGTCAGTGGGACATCCACTGTCTTTTTGCGGCACATTACTTACAACACTGAGCATGTTGCCGTCTTAAATATTGTTGCTAGGGATTATGGTAGCAAGTGTGTAACCAGACAGGGGCTTAGTTTTGTTATCTATACTTTTGCACCTTGTCTAAGCAATAGCGGCTGACAATGTACAATACCCGAGGCATCATAATTTATGTGGTGCCTATTCTTTTAGTATTTAAGATTGTTATACAGTTGAGACATAATAAATGTTATTATAAATGAATATTACTTTCTTTGTGTTTGGACATCAAATTTAAATCTTCGGTCAGCCCGCAAAGTTTTACCCAAGTAGGACCAAGTCTCCCAAATGTGATCACCTCTGAAAAAGGGCACATTTTATCCGGTCCCAAGGGTGGTCCGATTTCAGAGGTTCCACTGTAATAAATTCTCGGGGATGTGCCAATGACAAAACCATAAATAAGCGGTACTTTCGGTATTTTTAATATTGCATAAAGCGCGTTGTAATTTGCCTATTTCGGTTAAGTGAAACTTTCATGTTCACAATTTAGAGATTTATTAACTTGCAGTTAACAGAATAATGTTATTAACCCAGTGAGCTAAATTCAAATAAATTTTGTAATATATATATATGGGTTAATTTTACAAGAAAAGTGGATGGAAGCGAAAAATTAGGCACCCTGTCAACCAAGTGATAAATTTCTTTTAGACCTGAGTTATTTTGAACCAAGAACAGGAGTTATTCTTGCAATGTCTTTTTTATCACAAAGCAGGTTGTAAAAGTAAAACCATTGTTAACCAGCAATCAGCAACAATGATTTCGTGAATTCTGTCATTTCATAACCACAGACTGCCTTCTTGATTCAGTTTTATATCTAGCTAAATAGCAAAAACAAAAAAGTGCAAAATCGCTCTGGAAAGGATATGTGGTATAAAAGTATATTAACCATTGGCAACTCGGCAATAACTGCGATATTTTCCAGTTGAACGTATTTTTGCACGTATTTTTGATTGTTTGCAGCTAGGCTGATGTATAGCGATCAGTTTGCGTCCCATGTCTGTTAGATAGACAGCGAGCTAGTTAGCTGGTTAGGTACTTGGCAAATATTGGTTACCAAGTAAGATGGTTAGTTATGTAGTGGCATGTAATGGGTTATTTAGTCAGTTAATTGTTCCATTACAACATGCCTTTGGAGGATTAATTATACGGCTTGTACTTTCTGGAGATTCGCCAAATTTTAGTGAGGCAGTAGGGATTTGCCAAAGTTTCGTTAAAACTGGCCAAATGGGGGCATTTAATTTTTTTGCGTTGCCAGTTTTCAAACTGCTTCTTCTAACACAATCTTCAATCAGATCTTTTTTTTTTAAATTTGCGCGAATATTCTCTAGGTAAGCCTCTCTTGAAAAACTACTTTTTCTTGGCGATCCGCCAAAAATTGTCCAAATGGGACCTTTTTCTTTTTTTTTTTTAATTTTTGGCGTTTATTTTCTTTTTTTTTTCGAGTTTTGTTCAATTGTTGTCTGGGAAGATATATCTTGAAAAATTACTCTTTTTGGCGATCAGCCAAAAATTGACCAAATGGGGGTCATTTCACTTTTTTGATTGCCAATTTTTACATTGCATCTTATTCCACAATTTGATCAGATTTTCTTTGAATTGTGTACGAATGTTCTTAAGGTAACATTCTCTTGAACAGGTGCTTTTTTGGCGATTCGTCAAAAATTGGCTAAATGGAGGCATTTTTTAAAATTTTATGTCGTTCAATTTTAAAAATGCTTCTGCCACAGTTGTGATTGGATTCCTTTCCAATTTGCGGACACTTAAATTTTTTGGGTTGCTTATTTTCAAATGCTTCCTTTCCCACAAGTTTGATCAGATTTTCTTTGAGAAATATTCTTATGTACTCTAGATAGCCCTCTCTTGAAAAATTGCCTATTTTCAAAATGCTTCTTCTCCCATAATTTTGATCACATTTTCTTTAAACTTTGTACAAATGTTCTCTAGATAGGCCTCTCTTGAAAAATTACTTTTTTTTGTAAAATTACGACCTGCCAAAACTGGTTAAATGGGGACCCTTTTTTAATTAAGCTGTAGCCAATTAAAAAAAAAACAAAAAAACTTCTTTTCCCACAGTTTAGATCGGATTCCTTTACAATGTTCTCTTGATGATTCTCTCTTAAAAAAATTACTTTTTTTTGGAGATCCGGCAAAAATTAGCCAAGTGGGGAACGGACATTTATAATTTTTAGGTAGCTAATTTTCAAAATGCTTCTCTCCCAATTTTGATTGGATTGTCTTCAAATCTTGCATAAATGCTTACTAGTAGGTCGCTCGTGAAAAGCTGCTTTTGTTTGCGATTAACCAAAAATTGACCAAAAGGTCTCTTGCCTTGAGGTACCCGGCAAAAAGGTCCCCAAATGAATTAAGGGCAAACTGTCCCCGATGCAATTTTTTTCCTACTGGACTTCAGGCCAAAATGTTCCTGGCCATAAATAATGTCAGGGCCAATACGTCCCCAGAGCTAAAAACGTATGATAACCTAACTTAACGCTTTATTAAAGTTTACTTCGGCCATAAGGTCCCCAACCATAATGCTTCCGGCCTTAAGATCCTCGGCCATAAGGTCCCAAAGTGATTGTGTAATATTTTGTCAGTTTGAATCGGCTAAATGGGTTGAATTAGTGACGTCACAACGGCTTGGTCATCACTTCGATCTGCCCACATCGCTTGCACATGTACTGTTTCTGACGCCTGTAGACTTAATTAGAGTTATCTGTAATTTCATGTGTCTTATTGAATCAAAGGTCACAGCTCGAATAACATTCCCTGGACACTCTTTTGTTCAGATCAGTGTATTATTTTCAAACAACAATGTGTTAGTGAAACTTTATACACTCTTACAACAAAGGATGACGTCATCAGTAGTGGTTTTAAGACCCCTTAAATAATGTTGGGATGGTCATTTTGTGGGCTTTTTCGACATTGCTGTAACATTTGTCAAAGGCACTCGTACTTTTAGCGGCGATTGCTTTTGAAATAAAGCAATAAGCGACCAGTCCTTGCCTCCTTTCTGTATGCTTGTTTTATGAGTTAGGTAATGTCCGATGTCGCGTGTTTTCCAGTCGCTATTGCCCCATCGGTTATTGTCCTGTTGGGTATGTCCAGTCGAACTTTCTCCTAGACCCGGTGCTCACTAGGTGCAGATCCTTTTTAACTTTTTGACAAAAATGAATCCAGTCTTAAAATGCTAAACGAGATAACGTAATTTATTTTGACCAGAATTAAACTCTCTTTCTAAATGGCTTTATTATGTTGTCTGGGTCATGGAATTAGTACCAGACAATTAATTAAAATTTCGCTATTTGATTTTGATAGAAATAAGAGAAACGTGCGGGTTTTTGATGTTTTCTATAGTCTAATTATATTTCGTTTCTGTTTCGAGATTAATATTTTAACGTACTCGAAAAGTATTCGTCATTCATCAAAATGGTGATAATTTTTTGGTGAGAATAATATTTGTTGAAAATTTATTTAGCCTGATATGGTGTTCATAAAGCAGACTAAAGCCACATATTGAAATTTTATTGTTGTAGTGGATTGGGAGGAGGGGGAGAGGGGAAGGGTTAGATCTACTCCGCTCTGAACACATTTTATGCTGATCATTGGCGCGGTAATCCGTGTTTTCGGGTAAAATCTGCTTTTCTCCTGTCCTCTCATGATTTCTACTGCACTTGTTATTATTATTATTAAATACATGATAAATAAGTAAAAGGAACATGATATTTTAGTTGATTTTTGTTCATGAGCAACCACTGATGTTCATGAGCAACCACTGATGTTCATGGGCAACCATTTATGTTCATGAGCAACCATTGATGTTCATGGGCAACCATTTATGTTCATGGGCAACCATTTATGTTCATGAGCAACCATTTATGTTCATGAGCAACCATTGATGTTCATGAGCAACCACTGATGTTCCGGAGAGATGTTGATTATGCCTGCCTAATTGTTATATTCATTGGCTGATGCTGCCATTTGTGCGTACGGGGGTGCGATGATGCGACGCATCATCTCGCTAAACGCACCGCGCGGGATTTCGGTGATATGAACAAAGCGTTTTCTTTTCTTCATGCCCTAAAGGAAAAGAACTGCGCACATTTCTTCTCTAAAAAAAAAAAAAACAAAAAAAACAGAGCGATATATTTTTCTTAACCTTTCAAAAAAAAAAAAAAAAAAAAAAAAACTCGTGTAAATACGTTAAGTTAATGAGACCACAGTAACAGAGAGCGAGAGTCATAAGTGGCTTCGTCTCGTCGCAATATCCTTAAAACGCATCACAACCAATACCCTCGGCGGTAGCATTTTTCTCCCCCGTATCTGCATGGGGCAACTAATGAATGTGTGATTCGAGAAGTTTACGGGAAAATTAGATCATCCCACGTACAGACATACATTTACTTCAGCAGGTAACTGGCTTGAATAATACATGAAAAGGTCCGCGTCACAGCAGCGATTGAGAAATGGGAGAAAAGGGACAGACATCGAATTTATACGCCCATTTTATGGTGCAGAGATGACCTTCGACTTCTGAGTTCTTTTAGCACGGCATGTAGTGCATCTTTTCATCTATTACAAAAGTTGGTAGCGACATTATTTTGGGAGTCCAGTAATAAGATGATATGATGTACGAAAATGTGACTTAACAGTAACCGGTTATGGTTTGTGCTTACGAGACTCTTCGAAGGGAATGTTATTTGTTTGGTAAGCTTCGTCAGTACTACCCTCGTTTGATTTTTTTCACTGCAGTCAACTTAGTTTAGGGTGAGCGTTGCGAATAATATGAATTGTTACGCGCGGATCACTTGTTGCCGTTTTTGCGTGCTACCATCGCCTGCAAATCATTTGTTGCCTCTTAGTGTGGATTACGGGTTACTCCGATAAAGTGTCACCATTACATGTGGATCACATGTTGCCATTACATGCGGTCAAGTGTTACTATTATGCGCGAACCATGTGTTACAATTACAGGTGGATCACGTGTTTCCATTACGCACCAATCACATGTTACCATTGTGTGCGAATCACATCATAACGTGCGAATCACGTGCAAATCATGTGATGCAATCGAAGCGAATGACGTATTACCGCTGGTGGCGAATTACATGGTGGCACTTCATAGAAAGGCAGACTTTGACCCTGTGTTCTTTTTTGTGTGTGTGTTGTAATGTCCATTAAAGTCAAGTAAATTCTAATGAGGCCTGCTCTAAAAGAGTCAATTATGCAGTTCACTCAAAGGAACTGGCAGCATTTTTATCTCTCCCACACGGAAGTTCATATAAATGATGTGCTTTTATGTGATCCCTCCTCTTTAAAATGTTTACTGGGGACAGAATGTGACGTTTGATAGGCGGATCCTGGAGGGCTGTGATTATCTATCTCCGGTGGAAATCCAGTGAAACACAAATGGGAAGCATAAAGGACACAATGGGGACTTCCCATTATGACGCGTCCCTGAAGCTTTGTGGTCAATCATGATCTGCGAGAGTCCTCGGAATTACACCATTATGAAATGTTTCAGAACCAGCATTGGTTAAATTAAGGGATTCACACGAAACGTGCGCTTTATACGCCGCTGCTGTAATTTCAGGTTTATTACTGTAGAAGTGCCGTCATAGGTTTCAAATTGGATCGTGTCCCAATGGTTGTTTTCGTGATTATGGATCTGCGCAAATCTAAGCTATAGTGTTCTTGGAGACAGCTATGAAAGGTGGGATGGTGTGGTGATGGGGGAATTAAAGGGGGTTTCCTTGGTGTCGCACAACTACGATCAACAATCTATCCATAACTACAGAGCCAGAATTTCGCGAGCGAAGCAGTGACTAATTTACCAATTTACAGAAAACACACGTTAACCACGTAGATTATAATGTTTATATGTATAAACGACCATAAAACCACTGTATGACTGCAATACTCTATTGTGTATAAAAAAAACTGCTGATCTGCAGATGAAAAAAAATGAAATCAAAATAAGCATGGGGCTAACCCGTGTCGAGTCTATTGAGACATACTATTGGGAACAAATGATAACGCATTCATATGGCCAGTATACACAGCAGAACCCGGACTCAGCCCACTCCAGAAACGAGACCATCCCCAGAAGCACTTTTCGTCCGGCCCGTTACAATTCACTGCTACTACTACAGAGATATAATACATACTGGAATTAATACCACTCTCGATGTAAGGTTTTATCTGATTATATCTGTAATATCTTTTGAAAGCTCATGTGTTGAAATATACATTGGTTCAAAAGTTATTTATATTTCCACCTGACCATTGAAAGCCTATGGTGTTTTTATGTTACAATGTTTGAATATTCTGGTCTAATTAAAGAGACAATTGATTAATATTGTCTAAACAACGAACCATACTGCCTAGGAACATTTTAGGGTCTTTATTGGGTTACGTTAATTTACTGTGAAAATGCATACTCATTATGAGGACTGATTTCTGTGATTTTTTTGTGTGATTTTTTGTGTGATACCCCCACTTGTTTAAACTGGGTATTTGTTGTCAAAGGAATAGCTTTTGCATGCAAAATTCTGCAAAGTGTTATAAAAAAGGCTGAAATTACATGTACTGTTGTTTTCTTTTTTTCTTCTAGTCATTTGAAAAATCCACAGCACATTAAACACAAATATTTATTAATAACTTTTGAACCAATGTATATAACTACATCGTTGTGAAGATGTTACCATGTGTGGTTGGCTCAATACTTCCTTCAGTGAGACAAGACCATTTGCTTGGTTCACACATCCAGTGGGTTGTTACGTCAGCGCAAAAATTAACTCATAAGACGTGACTGGAATAAGTTGCGTCTGTCTAGGGAAACCCTGCAGCTCAATTATTCGGGGGCGTACTATATCCACATGGAAAGGTTGCGTAATTATTATAAATTTGTCCTATGATTTTGTCAGCGTGCTGTTTAATTGTTACCTCGTGTGTCAGGTAACAACCCATTGAATCAAATCAGAGAAAAGAAACACAAAATGTTATCTGGAGTTCTTAATATCCACTCCTGGGTATTACACAAGCATTTGACCTAAAAATTTATAGACAGGCGGCATTTGCTCAAGCATGATAGACTGACAACTACAGAGCAAAAAGACTAAATGTCGCACATGCCAATATCGACCAAGTGTCGCTCGGCTAAATGTCTTGCTTTTGAAACTGGGTGCCGGGGGATTTGTCTTTTTTATTTAATAAAACTGCAGCTGCACTTAAGAAGCACTTCAAAATAAATGGATGGTAAAATTTCAGTTGAATCAACAAATTTCTAACATGCTCGAAGCTGGTCCCTGTTCAGAGAAATTTGTGATGTGTTTCACTTGTTAGCAGTTTACGAGACGACAAGATACAATGCAACAAACTTGCCACCGGATTCCCCTGTCTTGTTAGCAGTTGTCGTTTCAACAATTTACGGGGCCATAGGCAGTGACAAATTTTAAGCAAACAAATCAAGTTTCGTAAAATCAAGCCACTTGTGTAAATCTAATTTCACGTAATGAATGCGGGCAATGAATGGGTTGGCGAGAGACAGCAAATATTTTCTTTAAAAAAACCCGCTATTGTGTAATATTGTTCGTTTCGCTTCATTTCGCCATCGCAGTGCAGTCACACCTATGCATTTCATGATTTTTAAAAAATTGAATTGTACTAATTGTATCGAGGTAAAACAGGAGCGCTCTTTTTGCTATAACTTGAGCCAGTCGGTGGTATTTTTGCTGTCACCGCAGCAGTCAAATGCTCATTTTGCTGTCACTGGAGCCACTGAGTGCTCTTTTTCTTCTTCTTTTTTTTTTTTTTTTTTTTTTTTTTTTTTTTTTTTTGCTGTCAAGGGAGCCGCTGGCTCTTTTTGGTGTCACCGCAGCCGTTTAGTGTTCATTATGCTGTCACCCGAACCATTGAGTGCTCATTTTGCTGTCACGGGAGCCGCTGAGTGCTCTTTATGTTGTCACCCGAACCAATAGTGTTCATTTTGCTGTCACCCGAACCACTGAATGCTCTTTTCGCTGTCACGGGAGCCGCTGAGTGCTCATTTTGCTGTCACGGGAGCCGCCGAGTGCTCTTTTTGGTGTTGCCTGAACCATTTAAATTCTTTCTTCTATCATGTAAACCGCTGATCCTTCTTTTACTAAAAGATTGTAATTTATTTTATGGTAGACTATATATCTACGTGTCGGAGGGGGGGGGGGAGTCCCAATGATAACATTAAGCTATTATTCTAATTTTAAAAATGTTAAAGAAACTTAAATGTAGGAAAAAGTAACCTTAGCTTTGAAAGGTTCCAAACTGCTTTGTGTTTTGCTGCATCTCCACCCCTCCTTGCAGCTCCTCTACAAAAAGAAAAAAAGGGGGAAAAAAACACGTAGTATGGCTAATTCGGGGCAACTTTTGTCTCCTGGCGCACGAGAAGATTGGGAGTAAATACTAGCCGTCCACCCTTTGCACTCCCCAGGGAAGCACCAATGCAACGATCGGAGGCACTTGGTCCAAAACATTGGAGGTCTTGCCGTCAAACAAAACAAAAAAATATTTTTCAGGGCATTTTTTAATGCAGTAAAACACTTCTCTCCTAACATTCAACTAAGCAGCAAATTTTACGTAATCCAAATTGAAGACAGAAAAAGTAAAATACTTTTTTTGGTATAAAAAGTGGTTTTTCAACAATACAGCATGAAAAACTGTTTGATTTATAGGCCATTGATGGTTGCTCTGATTGAGCAGACATGGAACAATTTAACTGGGAACAGCTTTTTTGGTGTTTAATAAACCAAACAGTCAACAGGGCGCTAACTTTTTTGCATTCCAACATCAATTCAAAGTGGAAGTTCATGAGAGCCTCAGTTGATTTTCTGAGATGTCAGAAAGGGCGGCTGTGGTGGTCAGGATAGGACATGAAAACAACCCTGCCCACATCCAAACTAATTCCTTGTTTTGCACTCTTTTTATTTCCTAGTTCATCATAACCAGGCGGTATGTATGATTTAACCCTTTTCAATCCTGGACAATCTTTTACTATCGCTGTCGCTTTTGCAGTTATTGTTTAACAAAATTCAACGCCAGCAGATTCGTGTTTTCTTACAGCCTCATCAACCTTTGTCCTGAGAAGAAAAAAAGCTTTAAAAAAACACGAGTCCTCAAACGTCCACACGTGTTTAAATGGATCGACCCCGACAACGCAAATGTCTGAGAACTTTTCTATTCGTAATTGGATCTGTATTTAGAGAAAATAGTTCTGCTCATTTATCTTATTTGCGCGAAAAACTCTAGATGTGTAGATGTATGGCTTGCCAGATTCTTAAATGAGACTCGTGGGTGCTCAAGGTCAAAGCATTAATTCGATATCTTGCAATAATTAACTAAGTAATACAGCCCCCCCTCCTGCAATCGGAAATTAGACCTTCGGTGGGGCATTAATAGTTGTCCTACCTCTATTTTTCAGAGGTACTTCAATCAAACCAAACTAAAAACATGGAGATCTGCAGACTTTTTATAAAAAATTATATCTGTATATCATATACGACGTTACTGTGCGAAATATCGGCGGTTTCGGCAAAGCAAACAGTATTTTTCCTCCCTAAGTGCCATTTCGGTTGATTTTATTATTTCTGCTGACCGTTTTTTGCCTTTTTATGAAGCAGAGGTCTTCCCAGGTACAGCGATGGGAAAACCAGTGGTGAGAGGAGGCCGATGCTTTCATTGCTCCTGTATGGTCATTACCTGCGTTTACGAGAGGCGTAATTTCGCAGTAATGGTTCTAGTCAGCCAAGAAAAAAAAAACATCTATACATCGGCCTGGATTGGTCCTCATGGTAAACTTAACTTCTTGATGTGATGCGGATCTGACTGTTCGTGAATCCAAGGGCCTGAATCACGCGGTCAATGTGCATCTGAAGTCACGTGTTAATAATAAAAATAACCAAAATTCCTCTCCCCCCACCCACGCAAAATAACGTTCTATTTTATAAAATATTTATATGACATAGCACTTCCATTATCAATTTATTTCATTATCAAGCTGTTATTTCACAACGTTTCGGGCGTTTCTTATATGGAAGTGGGAACGAGCTCCAAATTCTAAGACAAATGTTTCTTCTGAAATGCTATATTCAGTACTTTTCTGCCTTCCGCGTAAATATTTCTTTCGGGGTCTCATTTTTAATCTGCGATTTTAGTGACCCCGGTCAACCTCTTCCAGCTCTTTAATTTTAAACAAATAAACATATAACAATGAGAAACCGAGAGGCATCAAATATACCACGAGTACCCTTTTTTTTCTCCCAAACCCCTTGTCAGGCCTAAAAGTGGTCTCGGGGCAAATAACGAAAGTGAACGATGTAACAGGAAGGGAAATTGCTTATAGAAGCTGTGGAACATTCAATAACATCAGGAAATAGGCAACTGCTATCATTTATTATTCTCGTTGAAGAGCAAAAATAGGGTGATACACAAAAAGGACATCACAAAGGAAAGATTCCACAAAGTACTCCGGTGCCCATTCAGTTCTTGATAAAAACAACTAATTCTCCAGTCTCATAGAACTTCTCGCCTGAGAAGGGCGGATGTGACGTCATTTTGGGCTGCTGTAGTTGTGAATTGATATGTGATGTGCTTTGTTCAGCATGAAATAAGGAAACATTGCTTTATTTAGTCTGAGTCTGGTCTTATCTTGGAATCGTGAAAGATAAGTTTAATTTGCTGAATAATGGACGTAACTTAATCCCAAACGCAAAGTGCAGCGATCATAGTGCAGCCGACCACCCGTACTCACGCGGTCACCTCGCGACTTTATGCCACGGCCAACAAGCGATGCAAACAATGTTTTTCATTTAAGAAAATGTAGAATACCCACCGGGTTATGATTCATTTGGAAGCCGATGGGCGGGGAGTAACGGGGAGAGTCAACAATATTTAAGTAAAACTTCTATCTAGAAACGGAAAGAAAGCAGCGACAAGGTTTAGCTGAGCTATAAGCCTTTCAAGCGCAAAAAAGTAGTGCACAATAAGCCTAAAAATACTGCATAAAATATAAAAATTTGATTGACTAAACACACCATTGAGTGTAATTTATTTTTTTTCCTTTTATACAAGTCATACTAGGACGTTTTTTATACTTGGCAGAAGCTTTTCGCGAAAATTGGGTACTTGCGCGAAATCTTCTAATGTCGATTTATTTATCTCAGTGCTTTGTCATGCCCAAAGTAGAATAAAATATACTTTGCATAGTATTGAAAAATACATGCCGCATGCTGTCCTGTTTTGACAATAAACATTCAAGTTGGTTTTTACATAAATTTTGGCGTCTTCTAACGCAAACGAAGACATGCATTTCTGCTATGTTTACCTTCTAAGCATTACGGAGAAAATGTAAACAGCACTCTGATTGGCTAATGATCGAAACTCTTTATTCGTGTATTGTTTCGACACCGCAGCGATAGTTTTTCAAACATACTGCGGCTTTCATTTATTTCGCATATAAATGAAATGTATTATGAAGTCTTTTATACACTGAGATAATCAAAAAGCTCACGCCCCCACCCCCCCCCCCCCCCCACCAAATGCTTTATGCCAGAAGAGTAGTCCTACCAGTTGCCTAGTGGGAAAATACTTGTTTCTTCGATAAAAGGCAACCTGAAAACATCGTTGAAGTTTAAAATACTCGAAAGGATTGCTGATTGTTTTCCTTTATATAATAGCATTGTTTTCGTATATACGAAAAAAAACCTCTGACTGATGGTGAAATAGTGGGAGGGAATCTTTCCTGCGGCATGTCATCAAGCCCAGTTTCAGGAGTGAGCAATTAGATTTTAACCAATCTCGAGCCAACATGAAGTACTATTGAATAGCAAGAAGATGTTGACATTTCAATCATTACTTTCGTAAACCGGTCAATAAAATGACTTCGTTACATGGTTTGGTAGATGATTTTGTTACACGACTTTGTTACATGACTGTGTTACATGAGTTGGTTGCATGGCTTTGTTACATAGCTTTGTTACATGACTTAGCTGGAGTTAGTTCAAAAGTAGCTGATGATTAGCTATTGCGTTCCGGTCAGTCTTGAATAATTACTGAGTTGGAATTTGACAAGTCAGATCGGCATATAGCCAAGTCATATAGCAGCTACAGTTTGGTCAGCGGGGGTTATCAATTCAATAAATAATGTTCAAAAATTATTGGTTTTGAAAATAAAAAAGTCACTAAATATTTAACACATAGATACGTAATGTGTTATATCACCTACGAGTGACTTGTTATCTGTGTCAGAATTATTCGTCGATATAATAGGGGCAAGAACAGACACGCATACAAAAACACGAACACAAAAAAAAAACAGACATAACAAACAAACAAACAAACATACCTTTCCCGAGTACTGCAAGGGATCACACGTTAAATATCTCAGTTCACGTTCGTTCTGTCGCGTACGGTTTATTATCCTTCGGCATTTTGTGTGGTATCAGCACATAAATCAATAGATTTGTTTGAGAAAAAATAGAGAATAAAATAAAGAAATTACCAGTAACTTGGAAAGAAATGCCGTCTTTTGACACCACGCGCAATTAAGAAATGAAGTTCCGGAACTAATCTGTTTTATTCCCACATTCACGTAAGTTCTGTTGAGATTGACTTATTGCAGAAAGACTGTAATGGCGGGGGCTGGCTAACCACAGCTTGCAATTCTCTCTGCTTCCAACCAACGGAGACTTATTCGCTCATTGTTGCACCTCACACAGTGCCATTACTTAGATGTTTCAAACATTACCGCATTCAGAGCTTATCAGTTATCGCTTTATTGGAGATATTTCATAATTGTTGATTTAATATTAGTATATTTCGTGATATCCGAAGGTCACGGTTTCGCGTTACATGATTTAATCTCGTAATAAACGCCATTTTAATGTGGCATTAAACAAAGAGCGATCCATAAAAACATGTCATTTACGTAACATCCAATAAAGTCCTGTTTTGCTCCCAAAATTATTTGGCCCTGGAAGGAAAGAAACAAACAAACAAACATGAAACACGTAAAAGACCTCTCTTTGTTAATAACCGACACGTCTTGATGACTGTTGCCAAAGCCTTCCCCCTTTTAGACACACATGGCTGCTGACACCTATTTCAGGTTTACCTTTTGATTGGCAAATATGTTTGCCAAGATGTTGGCCGAAATAACAAACGTGACAATAAAAAAAGGGATTTGCAATATGTTCACCATGCAAAATATGCTGTTTGCACTGCAAATAAAACTTGCACACGACATGGTTAAGACATTTTAAACAGCACAAAATATATAAATTAATTATTTATTTATATACACTTATACTGATTTACCGCAGTTAATATGCGATGTTGGCATATCTTAAGCGTCAATTGTGTTATGTGTTGGAACGCATCTTTTGTATAATTTTATTAACCATATGCTAAACACTACTTGTAGTCTTAATAAGTTTTTCTTATGTTATTTTTTTCCTTTTCTTATGTTAGGACCTTCATCAGAGGAAAGCCAATAAACATTAAAAACAAAGCTTTAAACCACATTTATTTATAAAAATTACCGCAAACATAGCTGGCAATAACACATACAATATTCAAGTCAGACAGGTACTGCTTGCGCTCCTTTGAAATTTGCGTTGTGATCATGGCACATGAGCTTGCTAGGGGTACCATACACACCGGTGCGATTTGGTCATGACGCATGAGCTTTTTTGCGGTACCATACATGCCGGTGCGTTGTGATCATGGCACATGAGCTCGCCATGTGGTACCATACTCACCAGTGCGTTGTGATAATGGCGCATGAGCTTGCCATGTAGTTAGATACACACTGGTGCGTTGTGATCATGGCGAATGAGCTTGCCATGTGTTGCGGTACATACCGGTCTGTTGTGATCATGACACATGAGCTTGTGATGTTACTACTGTGATCCGCGTACATTTCGTCTTTTCTTCTTGAATCAACTAATTAGAAAATGATTTAACCTGTTTTCTATTTTCTGATTTTGGATTTTCAATAAAAATTGGAAAATGGGCTTATGGAGACAATATAATTTTTTTTTATTTTTCCATTTTTCAACTTTGTCGTCTGGAGGAAAAATAATAATAAATAGGTAGAAATTCATGTTTTAATGTGTTGATTTAAGAAAAATAAAAGGTTGAAATGTACACGCGATGCATATTGTTGCGTTGTGATCACGGCACATGAGCCTACGATAGGGTAACCATACATGCGTTGTAATCATGGCAGATGACTTAATTATGTAGGACCGTACATACCGGTCCCTTGTCATCACGGTACAAGCGTATGCATGTAGCTACCATACACACTATTACCTTGTGATCACGGCCCATGCGCCTGCCATGTGGCTACCATACGTGCCGGTGCCTTGTGATCACGGCGCATGGGCGTGCTATGTGGCTACCATACGTGCCGGTGCCTTGTGATCACGGCGCATGGGCGTGCTATGTGGCTACCATACGTGCCGGTGCCTTGTGATCACGGCGCATGGGCGTGCTATGTGGCTACCATACGTGCCGGTGCCTTGTGATCACGGCGCATGGGCGTACTATGTGGCTACCATACGTGCCGGTGCCTTGTGATCACGGCGCATGGGCGTGCTATTAGGCTACCATACGTGCCGGTGCCTTGTGATCACGGTTCATGTGCCTGCCATGTGGCTACCATACGTGCCGGTGCCTTGTGATCACGGCGCATGGGCGTGCTATGTGGCTACCATACGTGCCGGTGCCTTGTGATCACGGCGCATGACCTTGCTCTGTGGCTACCATACATCCATCAAGATCAATCTCGGCAGACTTACTATACTATTGCCCTGTGTGTCCGTGAGCTTGTTAACACAGATATGAAGTTAGAGACCTGAGTAGAAGCTTCAAACAGATCATTGTTTTAAGTCTGTGGCGGATCGAGGCATAACAGACTACCCTTACCCTTTGGCGTACCGTTTGAAAATGGCTTGCCTTTATCACCCCAATCAAATTTCCGGAGAGATAGTTAGCGTCTTTATCTGAAAATAGTCCAAACTTACATGACCCACCAAATAGATTTAACTTTAAATCAAATGTTAAAAATCTTTTAATAGAATATGAAGAAAATTTTCAAGTCAGGTTTATTCCCGTAGAGCGATCTTTTAAGCATTGCCAATTATCTCAAAAATTTTCCTCCATATTTGCAAAAATTCGCATCTGAAACTAAATTAGGAAAAGAACTTGTGACAGACAACAACCCATGAGATTTACAACGCATAGCAATTGTTTAAACAAGAGACAGTTACATTTTTCAAAAGTGTGTGATGATCTTTGGGTCATGTTTTGCATGTTTCAGCGCATTTAACTGTCTTTCTTCATAAAACTCACTGGTTCTTGTAAACGAGCCTGTCTTTTTATTGTGTCTTAGAACTGAAGCATCTATAAATAAACAATTTTCAGCAGACTTGTAAAAACACCCAGGATACACCATGTCAGTAGTTGTGTAGTATTAGCGTAGTGCCACGGACACCTGGTCGGTATATCGTAGTGTGTGGACATATAGTATTATTTTGTCCAGATGCAGAGTGTAGTACATGATGAGGGACAGAAGAGTAACATGGAGTAGGTTAGTTGATAAGTTAAAAATGTAACTTAAGTGCATAGTTATTTTACAGTTTCAATGACAAAGAACGCGAAGTTTATGCGGTGAAAGGGCATCACGAACCGTCTCAAACCGGATCACAGAGCACTTAAGGCAATTAAATAGCTTTAATAATGTATACGTTTATGTGGATGCACAAATTCAGAGCACAAGCCGCAAAGTGTAGTTATTTATAATATTTTGTATGCCTGATTAACATAGCTTCCATCAACGATCTACACAACATTTAACGTGTTGTTTTCTTACGGCGCTCAAATTTTATAAGACTAAATATTAAAACTGCAAGTTTTCTGCTCATTGCATTTGATACAGAATGCGATTTTCTATCGTTTGAATGCAAAGTCTGCTATTTTTAGTTATTTGAAATCTTGCCTATATTTCTTTATGTATTTTCTTATTCTCAGGCCTAATGCAGTACAGTACGTTTTTCGCCTACAGCTTGGGGACTCATTTATTTGGTCGATCCCTGCGGATTTCAGCTTATCTTCTCCATTCATTGTGGTTATCTCCGTTTACTTCTATCAATTCACTTGACGTTGAAGAAACCCTGGATGCTTTGACATCAGATATTCGATATAAAACGAAATATGAAATTATTTGTAACCGTAGGTAGATATGGTATTTTAAGTTGTGTGTTGTTTGTCATGTTGTGGTAGCGGGGTACAACATTTTTTAGTACATCACTCCCTTAAAATGGTGTGCGTTTTGTACCAGTTTAAAAGCAAAATCGGTGCCATGATAGTGAAAATTTGTTTCTTGTTACCTCTCAGACATTTAAAAATGCAGTACGAGATAGTCATGTATTTTAAGATGGTCTTACCAAATCACTTACGCTAACGTTAAACTTGCAGCGTCATAGACGTTAATCATGCAACAGTTAAATGGTAAGCATATAACGTATAAACGTTAAACATTCAACGTCAAAAAGTCAACGTATCTCTGTTATTATAACGCTACTCGGTTTTGGTTCTAGGCAATGATATTTTACAGTTAATATAACCTAGTCACTACAGATGGCAAAAATAATGTAATTTGCTTAGTGCATTATTCTTTTCTATTTAGGAGTACTGCACCAATGCATCTGTTTGCAATGCTGTGAAATTGGTAGATGTTAAGTCGGAGACAATAGGTAGATAGACTAAATGTTCTGTCACAAATAATGGGCGGTAATCCAAGCTTTCACACTGTGACGAGGTCAAGCACTCTGCCCAATCCTAACGAGATTTCACACTGTAAGCTCGTCCGTTAACTCTCCTTTGGTCGTAGAATAAGGTGTGTTTTGGTCTTATTATACGTGCCTAGACCTTACACGTGGTGAGACAGCATGCTTCGCTTAGATCTCTCAACACGATGAGGTTTGAGTTAATGCTTCACAGCATGAGGAGGTTCAGGCTAACTCTACGGCAAGATGGGGTTAAACACGGTGCTACGCTGTCATAGCGTGATAAAGGATTGTATTTAGCTCCCTTAGTTCTTCAGAAGGTCCATACTGTGCTTAGGTATTTCAGCGTGAGGGTAAATACTGTGCCTAGATGAAATACACACCGTCCTTAGGTCTCACATCATGATGAGATTATACAATGCTCTTCGGTCTTGCATCCTGATGAAGTTACACAGTGTGCTTACGTCTCGCATTGTGGTGAGGTTACAGAGTGTACTTATGTCTCACATCGTGATGAGGTTACAAGCTGTGTTTAGGTCTCGCATCCTGGTGAGGCTGCATTATGTGCTCAGGTTTCACAGAACGGTCAGGTAAAAACATATCTCACATCGTAATGAGTTTTTGCAATGTTGTCATTTTTTCACGACACTGTAGTAGCATGCACTTAAGCGAAGCATATGGAGCTCCAAAGAACATAAAATCCATGTTACTATAAATGGATGAGTTAGATATGCCTCGAAAATTGAGATATGCATATTATCCATGCTTAAATGGTAGTAACTTATGCCGTATCTCATTTCGATGTTTGACACTGAATGAGCTCATACAAATGAGACACATAAAGATTAGTGTGAGTGGGTGTTAAAGGAGGCCTCTTTCCTTGTAACTTAGGGCATTAATTTCCCTTGTATTATGTTTTAAACACTTATAATATCGAAATAAGTTTTTAGCAGGTAGCATAATTTTAAATAGTAATTTTATCTTTTTATTTAGCTTTAGAACAAACTAATGCGTTTCAGTTAATCACGAAGTAAGATATATATGGTAACGTCACAGAAAACTGGAAGGTTTTCCGTGGATTGACGTCGCTTCTTGCTTTGACAGAACAAGGTGCATAAATCGTAGCTGTATATTTCAAGTCTTTGCTGCACCGTTTGTAGTTGAACCGTCTACTTGGGAGTACTTTCGTGTAATGAGCCCACAGGAATACTGCCGGCGCATGAAGACAAGGATCACAGGCAATAGAAGGCACAGCGCCACTCATCAAAGAAAGATGCTAAAATGCGTTCAATTCATCCCAAAAGGGGTTGCTCTTTTTGTAGAGTGTAGACAAGTTTTTCTTGTAGCTATGCTACAAGTCGCATTTGTATTAGAAACCTCCTAAAACTTTGAAATAAACGAAAATAAAATTATTTATCGAAATGAGAAATAATCATATCACGTAAACGTCAGCTAAGTGCATCATCACAGGCTATAAAAACTTTAATCGATTTAGTTTGAACTTGATGCGCTCAGAAGGCTATATGAAGCAGTATTAGCAATGATCCCTGCAAGGGAATCTGATTATCTCCGCTCATAGAACTCCATCACAGAGAGTTGTGGACAAGCTGGAATTAGTTACGATGTAACCTTTGGCCGTCAAGTGATTCTATCTGTAGGACATCGCTGCGACAGCAGCCCAAAAAGTGGCCTATTATGACCGGTCAGTAAATGTTCTCCATTTCTTAAAATATTGCAACGTTAAAGGGTCTGGTTATAATTTCAGATCTGAGTAATTTTAGGGCGAAACTTCAGTACTGCTATTGGCTTTGTTATGCAGTTACTCTAGTAAAAATTGAAATAGGGAATACTCAAAATTGATCAATGTTTGTGTTTGCTTAACTGCAATCGCGAGCAGTTAGGATGGCTGTGTCAGAGGACACACTGATATATAAGAATTTAAAACAAAACCAAACCTGTTTTTCACAAAACAATGTTAATGGTGTCTATATAAAAGAAACACTATAACAATATAGAAAATATATACAAAATAACAAAATCAGGCTGCCAATAAAAAAACTTACCTTTAAAACATGGCCCGGCTCACAACAAAATAGGCCGTCCTAATTCTTTGTTAATGCGACGAGACTCGCGACCAGCTAAATATTCTGTAGCAAGATTTATCACCTTCCAATCTTAAGATCTGTGGCATAGTTTTTTTACCACGATCGGAATGAATGACGTAAAAATTGCCGTGTCTAGCAAGTCTAGTTATTCCACCTCAGTTTTTTTAGAAATTCATTTACAAAAATGGATATTGACATTTCGCCATCGGAGCCCATATTTAAGACAGTTAAAGCACATGATATGAGTTCACAATGAGAGCGGTTATAGCTTGTGTGCCCTATTGACTGCAGCATCTCAGTTTTCCAAATTTGCTATATATATATATATATATATATATATATATATATATATATATATATATATATATATATATATATATATATATATATATATATATATATATATATATATTGTTTCCAAAGGGTCTAAATGGTATTGCAAAAATTCACAGAATCAATATCTTTGTGACAGAAAACAATCTTTGGTTTAAAGGCGTAACAAGTAGTATTTTATTACTGAATATGTTCCCAGAAATTGGTATCAGAAAGAATTTTGACAATAAGTTGAAATAGGCACTTGTATTGAGTAATTTTTTAATCTTAATCTAATTTTTTCGTTATTATTTGAGAATTCAGCATTAAAGTCATTTAAGTCTGTTTAATGATTTAGTAGTTGCTACTTAAACTAAATTATAATTTTGATTCTCATTGTGTTGTTAAATGCTTAGAAATCTGAGCAAACCATAGTAGCCCTACCCTCAATATCCAGGCAAGTAATTTTTATTATTTATACTGTATATCAATTTGTTAAATTACCATGATAGTTATGGCGTCATTTAAATAATGTTGTTTTTTACTCTACTTACGCTAGAAGTAACCCATTTTCAGTGAATGGTGCGTGATGAACTAGTTTGAAACCCAACATTGAAACAACATGACAGTTATCGCGTTTCAGAATATATTCATAAATGGGTGATATTTTAAGACATGAAACTGCCATTTCTGAAAAAAGTGCTACTCTGGTAAAATTAGAAACATGCGTACAGTGTGTAATAACGACTTCGTTCTATGTAACAATGCGTACTTAGCGATTTATATTTTCGTTAAGACAGTTACATTTTCCTGAATAAACTAATACATTTTATCTAGTCATTAATTCACTCTCTGATTTTCCTTTTAAGCTGTTGAAGTTACCGCCATAAGTTTATTTTTATGGTATTATAATTTCGTTAAGTAATAAGATAAAAAGATAACGGAGGTCGTTTGACTTTTTCTGGTTTTATTGAATCTCGTATTGTACAGAACATGGTAATAACAAAGACATTCTACAAAGTTATCTATACATATCACAAACAAATCAACAAAAGTTCTAAATTGAAATTATTCAACTAATTTGGCATTGAAAATCATACTTTAATCATACTATCACTACAGTTAACCAAGATAAGAGAAAGGCGTAACAGTGCTGAAATTCTAATCTCTTTCAAAACATTGCTTCTTCTGACTGAAAATACTACACTAATGACAGGGAGAGGCATATATTTTATTCGATGTCGTGTAAGACCTGTACATTAATGGCAGGCAACGGTTTGCTTTAATTTTCAAAAAATATTCATATAAATGAAAAATGTGTGTGAGCACATGGACCATACATTATGAAAACTTGCCGTTGACATGTTCCCTCTAGAGTTTCTTCAGTTGCAGTTCTCTTCTAAAATAAAAATAATGTTCTGACACTTTCACCCTTATAATAGTACCTTATGAATACAATACACACACACAGATATATTCCAAGAAATGTATTTGAGAAAAAATATTTCATGATCGCTTTAATAGCAGCAATACAAAAAGTCGATCTGGGATAAGCAGAGGAAATTATACATTTGATACTGTTTATAAAGAGAAGATTCATTATTTTTAATGACAAAGAAATACAGATTTCTTAATATTTGTTTCTTAAAAGCAAATGTTGCTATAAATTGTCAATGACAGGTTTGAAATACAGATCAAAACTTCTGCGTGTTTGGAAGAATGTTTACAACATTTGACTTCAACCTTGCCATTATGCCATTGCTCCTTGGTTAGATAAAGGGTTTCTTCAGCAAGTATCACATGAAGTACTTTAATCGGAAGACACAATGACGAACTACTGTGAAAGGAAACACTGCAAAAGTGGTTGCAGCATAATTTCAATGGATCTTTTACATGCCAATGTTAAACAAATCAGTATCACACATTTAGTTCTTCTGATGTATCGCATTTTGCCTGAATGAAATAAATAATACTATGTCCTTTGCTATTTATGTATTGTTGAAAGCCAGTCGTCTATGTATCGATAACACTAACGTTATATATTGTATTTTACAAAGAACTCGGCATGTATTATTACCTGACTATGACATTATCATAGTTTCAAGCATTCCAATATCAGGTGAAATTGCCTAATCACTCAAAGAAGTATGCCTAAGTACGATAAAATAAACCAAACCGTGCATCTCTAAAAATTATTACTAAAATGTGCATTACAGTTGAATGTATAAAGTAAAACATACAATTTGCCATTTTGGAAATGTTAGAAATTGGTTTTATTAAATTATTTACAAAACACGTAGAATTTAGCAAACGACGTATGGTATAATGCAATATGAACTGAAGACATTGAATCAAATTATATTGTTTTAGATAGAAATGGCTGATTTGCGTTTTTTGGTGGTATAGCATTGTATGTAAACATTACGCTCAAGATATCGACTTTTTTATCACCACCAAAGAGCAAAATATATCCTCACGTACCATTGCAATCTCAAACATGATAAATAGCTAAGAGAAGAAAGAAAATAATTTCTTTCTTTAATCCAAATGAAATTTAACTTAGTATGACTGTTGGCATGTCGAGTCTTTAACTAAATATTTCAATACGTCAGATGACGGACGGAATAGCCAATGAAACTATTGCGCTGTAAATAGTTAGTGATTTGTTTCCAATGATAAACAGTTTAAAAGAAACGATTGATCGGCATCGATAGGTCTTACAATGCTATCGCAGAAGAAAGTATTCCGTAAGCCGTTTTAGCCAAATGAGACGAACAGGCGTATTCGAGATATTTCAAAACCCATTGATTCAATGTGCACACATATAATACAGAACACGATGGTATTTAATATAAACACAAGCGGTTAATCATTTTATGAACTCTACTTTGCAGTGTATGAAGAGTACTTTAAAAGTACACCGTAACAGTACAACGACACAATAAATGAAATACATAAGAACCATAAATACAAGTATTCTTAATTAATAGGTACAATACATAACACACAGGCATATCATATAATTTGCATTGTGTATTCTTAGTCTAGTTTTAATCAAAACAACACAATGTATATCGTTCACTCATAAAATAAGCTTTAAACTCAAACTTTAATAGATAGTTTTTATATTCTTAACATAACTATAAAACATTTGCTATGTTTTTGTATGCTATAAGGGCAGAGTTACTTTTAACCGTCTAAAGAATACCAACTAATCACAAACACGCACGCACACACATAAACACACACACACACGCACATTGTGGCTCAAGTGCCATGTTTATACTCTTTACGTATGCTAGCGCCAGAACCCTGTGTAATGCAGATCACGTAGTTCATTTGACGCCGCTTTACTGTAGTGCTGCCGAACTGAACAAACTCTGATCATTGAAATACTACAGAATCTGTTGTTTTTGCAAATGCAGAGAGCATGTATGGAGTTGTCGCTTGTCTTAGCTGATGACGTTGTAGTGCAATAGGTTTTTCATGTATTCAGCGTACTTGAATGACTTGTATATCTGTGCGTGTATGAGTGTGAGCATTCACACATCACCCGTACATTTGTTAAGAAGGAGCCAAGCTCTTCTTGGTTTGCCGAAAAATACCTGGCATCCTTTCGGTTTAAAAAAACTAACACATTAATTTTTAAATTTTTTTGGACAATTTCAAGTAAACGCAAAGACAATAACTTAGAGTACATAATGAAATATTGACATTATAAAATAGGAATGGTGAACTAAAATGGTGTTGTTGAGTAACACAGTTACTGTATTCAGTCATGAATCTAATCGATACAGCGTGTGATGGCTCAAGTCTTGATAGCCCAAGTTGTGATATCCCAGGTTTGATAGCCAAAGTCTTGATAGCCTAGATCTTGATAGCTGAAGCCTTGATAGCCCAGCTCTTAATTATCAGAGCTATGATAACCCAGGTCTTTATAGTCCAAGTCTTTACAACATACTCTCTTCATTCTCTGGTTACGCCTTTGTCCTGGTTTTCTTGGGGTCAGATTTGCTAGCAAATAACAGATAACAAACAACAGATGAAAATATAATCTGAAATCTCTGTATGAGAATGATCAGCACTCATCAGCACGTACATAAACGCATTAGTGGATTTACATATTGCAAGACAGACGGTAATTGCGGCATAAGACATCCTTTGTATTCAGATAGACGCTCGTTTCGATTTGGACTGATATTGCAAAAATGAGTTAGTATCTTCAGCTAGGGACAAATCATCATCGTCTTTGGCCTCATTGGAAGACACAAGGTGTTTGAGAGGGAGTAGATGACCTATACGTCCTGGAGAACGTGTCACACTGTAGCGTTGTTGACGCGCTTTTGATGCATTTTTGGCGCGGAAATTATAACATGTACAGCTACACACGGATTGCAAGTCTGAATACTCGGGGTTTTCGTGTTGTCCGGATAGAACTGAGCCATTCGCCGTGATGATATCTCCTACAACACAAAATGTTAGATCCACGTTAGGAGCAGTTACGTGTACCAGAATGCACATTTTATCCATACCGTTAAAACACATGAAACATTCACTGATGTGTTTTAAATTAAAGCAACCTGGGTAGTAAAAAATCTGTGCAAATTTTAGTAAAAGAGAAATACATTGACCCCCTGAACAAAAAATAGCATTGTATACACTTTCTTGTTGTTTGCACTGTGTGATTTTTTTGTTCAATTTGTTATTTTAGTAACACCCAAGGACCGCTTTTAAAAACAAATGACAATCATTTTCTCGTTCCCTGTTATTGCTTACAGCAGATTTAATGGCATATTAGTTGTACGACAGAAACAAAGACATGCATATCTGAAAATCAAAATGTTGTCACACCAATTATGCTCAACAAATGGTACCACATATAATGTTAAAAATACAGTCTCTTGGACTGTTTTGCAACATGACTCTTCTAATTGATGTCACGTAAAATTTCATCCGTTTTGTTTCTGATTAAGAATCATGAAAATGGCATT
This sequence comes from Protula sp. h YS-2021, assembly GCA_949752745.1. Taxonomy (NCBI): domain Eukaryota; kingdom Metazoa; phylum Annelida; class Polychaeta; order Sabellida; family Serpulidae; genus Protula; species Protula sp. h YS-2021. Next base: position 42,708,523 of record OX457030.1, on the reverse strand, counting down.
GCTTTTCAATTATTTCAATTCTGAGATATTTAGAGACACGGTTAATTAACTAAATATGTTTCTGTGAAATCCTTATTTGTGAACTCTGGTAGCGGATCGCTGTATCGGAGTATTTCTGCATTGCCTATGATTTCTTTTATTGTGATTTCTTTTATTGTGATACATTGAAAACAGAAATTGCGTGAAAAGTCATCATTTGGAAAATTCGCCAATGAGCGCTCGGAAATTTGGTAATTTTGTGTATCGTGCTCTATCAGGACCTTAGTAGTTAAAAAATAGCAATGAGAAGTGAGTTTTTTTGCCAACCTTCTGTGTGTCCTTGAATTATACTATGGATTTGAGATGCTATACTCGAGTTCATTGTAAAGCAGTGCAAGGCTCAAGTACCATTTATGATAATTAATGATGTATCTCTTGATGGCACAATGGACAGCGGATGACAGGCTGGAGAATGTCCAGCGGGAAGTAATGTAGAAAGAAAGTACAATAAGTGCTTAAGAAGATGCTATATTACAAGTTAGTGCTGTGGAAGTACTCCAGAAACTACCGCAGTACTACAGTGAATTCTGTAGGTAGTATTACAAGTACTCCACTGAGTACGACAAGCACTATGGTGAGTGCTGCAAGTATTGTAGATAGTGTTGTAAGGAGTACTACATCGAGTACTGAGAGGTACCACAGAAAGTACTACAAGTACTACACAAAGATAAGGGACATGGACGACTCAACCTGTCCAGCGCTTTTTTAAACTACGTTAATATAGCGGCGAATGCTGAGGAATGAGGTATTAGTAAAGCTATGCATTAATGAAATCCACAACTGAAATCCAGTAAAGCTATGCATTAATGAAATCCACATCTATTTTGTTAATAGCTTTTAGTTTAAAAATTGTGATCAATGTGAAATCAACCAAATTCTAATCTAATCTCTGACAGCAACCCGTAGAAGGTTCCCTTTGCTTACTGCTTTGCTTTAAAATCAACATAAGAAAGGTGAAGGACATTAAAATCCCCTTGAATAAAAAGATCAGTTTAAATTAAGTTTTTAATTTATGAAATTAGAAATTTTGACCAAAAAAAGCGTTATCTTGAAACAGTAATTTGGTGAACTGAATCTGTCCATTCAAGATAAGGTCAGTACCTCATTAGAAGAAAAAATTACATAATATGATTTCTTTATTGAGAGTTACTGTTAATCTAAGGGTGGCTTATCTGAGAGCAAGAGTATCAGTGATGCATTTTATTATTTAAGAGGTGGTCTTAAAGTTGGGCAGCGGGAAGAGCCAGGACTACATCAGAACTCGCGCAAATAGTGGATGGACCTTGGTTTGATTTTTACTTTAAGAAAGGTCAAGGTCAAACTAAGGCTACGTGTGTGTCAGAAATCGTTAGTTAGATTCAATCCTGGCGCAGGCTTAAGATGTCAGCTGTTTTATTTTTTTTACAAGGCAGGATTCGGTTAGATGGTGATTTAACAATAGCTTAAATACTATGAGCTGTGGGTAAAAAAGAAACGCTTAAGAAACGAGGCTGGAAGATACACATTTAAGCAAGATAATACAGTCATTAAAAATTGTGATCATTTCACAAATTGCCTATCAGTTTAACTTTAGATCACGTGACCCAAAATGTTAAAACCACATGAATCCAATGCCCATAAATGTTATAATTTCATTTAATACTTCAAGTCCCTGCTTTTTTATGACTTCTTATTGACACAGAAACTGGTTTTTAGGGTCGCGGGCTTCAAAGCCACTACTGGACGGGTATCAACCATGTCCCTTACCCTGAGTTTTTTGTGTGTATATGGGATGCATATTTAGTGCTATAAGTTGGTGCTGTCTCGAATGATGGTGCCATTCTGGGAGATGAGGTGTACTTTGCAGTTTGCGGGTGAACCACATCTATCTTCGTCCGATGACTCATTTCCGTTTCCGGTGATGATGTCACCTAGCAACAACATACACAGAAAGTGACAACAGAAATCACAGATAACAGCGAGCGCATCCAGTCACACAGATGTACAACCACAGTGAGAACACCTTGCTTGACCGATATTGGCCTTGAAATTTAAATTATTCTTGGACAGCTCGAGTCAGGTCAGTTGAATGAGGAAACTTGAGTTTTTTTGTTCCGGGATACGCGATCTTCAAATTGGGAGATACCCAAAAAAATCACACACGAAGATATCACTGAAAGCAAGTGTTTTTTATGTCAATGAGAAAATTATAGAATTTCAGGGAACACCAAAATAAGAAGTCGCCACATTTTCCAACATTGGAAAAGGCCTTTGGCTTGTTTTTAGTCGCGTTGTGGCCTTCCAGTGAAATCACGAACTAAGACCCTTCCCCATACAGAACAACTCTCTCACCTCTGGGACAAGCACAAACGTCCAAGGAGAAAACAATAACAATGCTTTGACATGCGGTGTATGAGAAGCTCAACCCCAAAACTGTTAAAATCATTCTTTGAACATCGTTTCTAGGAAGTGCGAATTTGGGACCTGGTTTTGCAAAATACAACACACAGCTGAGCCTAAGAGTGATTTTAAATCACAAGAAATGTTGTTTAGCGATCATCCATAATGTACATACATACGTTTGGAGTCGGGTGGGAAGGGGCCATGCATATGCTAATAATATCGTCAATTAATGAAGTCACAATTTCTGTTGGATTTTGACCATAGCTTTGCTGCTGTTACAAAGCTTTAAAAGTGTTTCATAAATTCAACAGTGTATTATGCAATTTAAAAAATGACATTTATGTACAGACCTGTCTGACCAAATACAGTCCAACCAGGCAAACTGTCCGTCTAGGGAGACATTTACTAAGATGACCTGAATTTCATAATGAGTGGTAAAATCAGATAAAATGGTCTCGGCTTTCAGAGGTTGTTCACTAATAAGAGGTGTTCAAAATCGGATGTTGGACAACTTTTTATGAAGTAAACGAAGAAACTATTTTCTTAGGGAATTATTGGACGATAAACAGGTTACCCAGTTTTTTTTTTTTTTTTTTGTGAAACGAATATTTTAAGTGTTAACTAATAACTGGTAATAATTATTAAAGAAAGCGGAAATTTCTTCGTTATGGTCCACATTAGGCTATTTTCTATCCAGAGGAAAGCAATTTAACAGCTGGTTGTTGAATTTTCTGTCAACATCCTGCACTTGTGCATCTGCTTATCGACAGGACATACCAAGGGAAAATTGAATCTTCAGACTGTCGGCCCAGGAGAACCAGGGGCAGGGTAATTTTTCGTCGTCCTCTTCGGAGCCAATGCTTAAATGTTTGGTGTTAAGCTTTTGCTATTTGTAAGTGAATAGAGTTACTGTGGCATGTTGAAGAAAGTATGTAGGCAGACTTCATTTGATTTAAATGCCTTGATTTTGTTTGGCCCGCCGGAGGTCGTTATAAAAACTGGGAGCAACATCCTCGTAACATCGGAGCTTCAGGCAAAAAAAAAAAATGTCCAGGCCCACGTTGGGATGCTGTCTTGTCCAAGAACGGAGGGATTAATACTGACGTCAACTTTTTCCATTTTCTCTCAGGCGAGAGTAATTTCCTCTTCTGTATTAAGCTGTGTGAAGCCACTTACGCCTGTAGGCTAACCTGCACTGGCGCACTATGATCTATATCTGTGATTCAAAAACGCTGGTATTTTTACTGAAATAGTGTACCAACTCAAAAAGAAAAAAAAACTACCAGTTGAACAACGACAGAGCCACAACTATGCACACAAATAAGTTGTAACGAAAAATTTCGTCAAATTGCAGCAAAAATAACTATACATATTGAAGGACACGAACACCGTATTAGAATGAAATAAGATTAGAAATACTGAACTCAAAACACATTTTGCTCATCATTTCAAGATGTCAAATATTAAAAATTCTGCAAAACAAAATTCTTACTAAGTCTGATTCATTTTATGCCCTGTTTTATCACTGCTTGTGATGTCAGATGACATATGAGATAAAGTTCAATTGCTTATTTAATAAAAAAAAATTCCGTGGATTTGTTTTCCACATTTATCCAGAAAAGCACTCGCCAAACTCAGCCCCCAAAGGGACCGCCCATTAAGTTACGTGGGCATGGATGGCCGACGTGCAGACCACAATGTTACAGTCTATAACTGACATCACAGATTTTATGCACAGAAAGGTTAGGGTGATGGGCGGGTGGTCAAAACGTCTGAATTTATCCGTTCATACCTCACGGATGGCCCACAAGAGTAAGTGATTCGTTTTAAGTCAGATAATCGCAGCCATGTCACAGGGAACCCATTTTGTGATTTAATAAACTAGCTGTCTGTGAGAACGCTTGCGAGTGAAAAAAAACAGGATTTAGAGTTACTCGGATTTATAAAGTGTCCCGCCCTCCCGCCCATAATTTTTTTTCTTCTCACGATATGTAGAACTATAAAAAGGGCAGTGTTAAATCATATCTCTTTGTATTGTGTACATTAATGCGGAAAAGCGTTGTGAATAAAAGCCAGCCAAAATAAATATGTAAGGCTTATTTAATGGTTCCCAGTTTCCATTATCCTTGAGGTAATTAAACTGATCATATTATGGAAAACTAAAAAAAAAAAATCCACAGAACAGGTATCACATGAACAATGATAACTGAAAATATTATAAGGCTCTTCACCATATGTCACTTTACATGTACCTGAATACATGAACTCAAAGTGACACGCTGGGAAAAAAAATAAGTAAGGGTTAAGCTATGCATGTGAGGGATGCTTTGGCACGAATCCTCACCCTCTAGTCGGACAGCAGTCCTGGCAGCCTCCATGGCCTCCAGTTCGGCTCTTCTCTCGTCCTCTGTGTTCATGGTCAGGAAGCGAAGCACCAGTAGGTTCATAGCGGCCGAAATGACAGTCAATCCAAATAAAATAAACACAAGACTAAATACCACGTATTGCGGCTTGGTTTGTAGCGCTGATTCCTTTTGTAACGCTACAAAATCCCCAAAACCGATTGTAGTCAACGTAATAAAACAGTAATAAAAACTATCCAAGTATGACCATTTTTCGTAATATTGAAATGCTGCTGCGCCGCCTGCTAAAACGAGGCTGGATAAATTACCACAGATGATGATGAGATGAGTTTGCGACACTTCGTGGTTTTTTAATTTAAAGCACTTTTTGAGATTCTTCAGCGTCCAGGTCGTGGCTGAATTGAGTCGTTCACCGACACTTTGGAACATCACAATGTTGATGGGTATTCCTACTAAGGCGTAGAACATGCAGAAGATCTTACCGCCGTCAGTCCGCGGTGTCGAATGCCCGTAACCTGTAACACACAAATAGCAAATGTTACCCTCTGGAGTAAGAAAAGAAAATGTCGAATGCCTCAAACACAAAATCAACTCTAAATATTGTAATGATGAGATATTACGGGAGCGTGTCGTGTGATAGTCAGATATGAGGAAGAGGTGCCTTGTAATGGTCAGGTATGACAGGAGCGTGGCTTGTAATGATCAGATGTGACGAGAACGTACCTTACAATGGTCAGATATGACGGAAACGTGCTTTTTATTGATCAGCTATGACGGCAACGTGCCTTGTAATGGTCAGCTATGACGAGAGCGTGCCTTGTAATGGTCAGATATGACGATAGTCTGCTTTGTATTAGGCAGATATGACGAGAGCGTGCCTTGTAATGGTCAGATATGACGAGAGCGTGTCTTGTAATGGTCAGGTATGACAGGAGCGTGCCTTGTAATGATCAGATGTGACGAGAACGTACCTTACAATGGTTAGATATGACCGAAACGTGCTTTTTATTGATCAGCTATGCCGGCAACGTGCCTTGCAATGGTCAGCTATGACGAGAGTGTGCCTTGTAATTTTCAGATATGACGATAGTCTGCTTTGTATTAGTCAGATATGACGAGAGCGTGCCTTGTAATGGTCAGATATGACGAGAGCGTGTCTTGTAATGGTCAGCTATGTCGAGAGCGTGCCTTGTAATGGTCAGCTATGTCGAGAGCGTGCCTTGTAATGGTCAGCTATGTCGAGAGCGTGCCTTGTAATGGTCAGCTATGTCGAGAGCGTGCCTTGTAGTGGTCAGATATGACGATAGTCTGCTTTGTATTGGTCAGATATGACAAGAGCGTGCCTTGTATTGGTCAGCTATGACGAGAGCGTGCCTTGTAATGGTCAGATATGACGGTAGCCTGCTTTGTATTGGTCAGATATGACAAGAGCGTGCCTTGTAATGGTCAGCTATGTCGAGAGCGTGTCTTGTAATGGTCAGATATGACGATAGTCTGCTTTGTATTGGTCAGATATGACAAGAGCGTGCCTTGTATTGGTCAGATATGACAAGAGCGTGCCTTGTAATGGTCAGCTATGACGGTAGCCTGCTTTGTATTGGTCAGATATGACGAGAGCGTGCCTTGTAATCAATTTACCAGTGGCTTATATGAACACAGCAGTTAAAGTTTCCTTCGAGCAACAGAAAAGCAACACGTCTCTTATGGCTACACGATCATCGATATATTGTACGTCACGAATGAACGTTTTTTTCGTTTTGCATTTTATCTTTTATATAACAGGACAATCAACAGGTGGCGTGTTTCAGTAGTGCAACTGCATGACTGCGCCATTGCGGGTAATTCATTACGACCAAACCTGAGTGAGATGTTTCTTGTACATAACAGACAGCCTTAAGAGCGAACATTTACAATTCGTCAAGTCACTGGAACCTCAAAGGGGCAACTACGCGAGTCAATTTAAATGGTAATGGAGGGAAGCTGGAAAAGGAGCTGTAGCCACTAGGCATCTCAGTCACGTAGGTTGTAGTTAGGGTTAAGTGAACAACACAAGCGAAGCGGCTCCCTTTTCTCATTCATTTGGCATCAGAAAACACAGTGCGTTTGGGACAACATTTGCATGTCAATGTTTTACAGTAATTGCTCTTCAAGCGTCGCGAGTGAAAATTAAAAAAAAAAATCAGTTACAGAATCAAATTTAAGTCAGTGCGGCGTCCGTTGTTTCGTGAAAGCGTGGAAGCGCTGCGCTGCTTAGATTAAATATATTTCCTCAGAAAACTAGGTTGGTGCTGCACTATCCACCTCAGAATTTAACGAAAATCCATTTTTTCCTTCGAAAAATGGACGGGTTCTCATTTTGTTTTGACATATTTGGGGTTTACCACAAAATTATCTCAGTCGCCTGGAAAAAGTACCGCCTGTTTGAAACAGTACCTGGAAGAATCCAAGAGTAGTAACAAAATCGTGCCACGAGACACTTCGTAAAGATTGATCTGCTCGCTGTCCTGGATATAAAAAAATCTCACGCAAACTTGTCTCACTTAATTTCGTGACGGGCCATTTTCCTTCTCCCTGCTGGCTCAACTTCAGCAGTTTTTATTCCCTAGAGACATTTTTTCCCGTGTCTCTCTCTCTTCTCCCCCCCCCCCCCAGAAAACTTTTACAGCTGGAATAGATACACACGCGAACAGGTTTTCTAGTGAAAACGATTCTGTGTAAAGCCAGCAAAAGAGCCTGTTTCTTATACTCTTTTCATACAGTGGCTTAAACAGGTTTAAAACAGATTTAGCTAAGCCACTCAGATTTAACTGGATTGGCCGGATTCAGTTTGGTCATACAGCGACTTAAACAGGTTTAACTTTTTTGTTTTGTTTTCAGGGGAATTTTATTGTGCACAACCATATTCGAGTATGAATTTAAGGTTTAACTAAGCCAAGCCGAGTTCTGTTCATACAGCTATTTAAACCGATTTAAGCCTGTCATTAAAGTAATTGAGGAATGCAAATGCAGGGAGATGGCACCCCTTTCTATTTAAAAAAGTTTTTTTTTTTACTTCCTTGTTGTTTTATTTCCTACATCTATTTTTAACACCATATGTTACCTAACTATAAATTATTTGTTTCAGTCACTTGACGAAAATGAAAACCTGACCATAAGGTTTGTGTAACTCGTGGAGGTTTCCATCTGCTTCTTACTGTAAGTGATTCCGAGCAGGAATGGCAGGTAAACTGCCTAACTGAGAGCACAAATACTGGCAGTTATGTTTGGCAAATTTCAAACTTTAGCAAAAAAAAAAAAAAAAAAAAAAAAAAAAAAAGAATCCAGCAGTGATAAATTCAGAATCTACACAGCTATACGGTTCTTCACACCGGTTCACATTAACGCGAACGTCATCACATATTGTTACTCAAAACACATGTAAAGAAAGCTGAGTGCATACACAGCTTGAGCTCCAATCGCCCGACTCGACTTAACCTCACTCAACTCAGCATCTGTTTTAGTCCAGTGAGGGCAAGACCTGATGAACTCAATCAACAATGAGGCGTTGAATGGATTCCTCTGAATACGGTTTTCACATTTTTTTTGCTTTGATTATCTACAGTTCTTTTAGAGACAAATCCAAATGTGTCTCACTTATAATGTCCGTCATGGTCTTTGAGCCTTAGAAATTTATAAAATTTAATCACAACTATGTTTTGTTCAGTCAGGCAGTAATATCAGTCTCGCTCCCACTCAGTTTGTCAGATAACTGAATCTGAAATTTATGCAGTTATATGTTGGAGGTCTTCACTTTGGCGGTGTCCAAGACGACGTATCCGCCTCACATCAGTGGCATGACAGTGTCGTAACGACGTCATTCTCCTACATGTCCTTTATTAGGACCCTGGTGTAGCTTAAAAGTGTCTGTGCAAAGTGGGAGCTGTGTCAGGGAAAAAAGAGAATAAAAAACGTAAACAATGCCGTTACTAGGGCAGGACTCAGGAATACATGAATGCCATACCACCGCAGTGCTGTGATTGTTGTACGGAAACTGGTAAGGCCAAAACAGCAGTGACCACCGCCTTGTACCCACGCCCTTTTATGCACATGAAAACAGGCGTGATAAGTGAAAGGTCTCCCTCCACCACTACCCGAAACACCAGCCCCCCCCCCGCCCCCCCCCCCCCGCGGTCACAGACTACATCCAGTTGCCATGTTGTTAATGTGTTAGATCTTTGACAGCTCTTGATTTCGTGCAAGCAGTGGAAGCCGTGGAGGGGGATGGGGTCAGGTTCTAACACATTGGCCTAAGGTGTCACGACAGGTAAACAAATAAGAAACCCAAGTAAAACAACAACAGATAACATCCTCTCCGCAAACCACAAAGTGAAACTAAAGCTTAAAATGGAACTTGGACAAGAGCGGCGGTCCCAAGGCGAAACCTCTACCATGATTTCATAATTTCATATTGCTGGGCAGCTACACACAAAAAGACTGTTGAACCATGAACAAATAACCTCCCCTCCCACCTCCAAATAGACACCTAATTTCTCATAAAAACGTCCACAATCTTTGCCCATACCCTCCATACCAATAAACTGTAAAAAATCCCCGGGGCCGATTCAGCGTAACTTGGAAATAGGAATAGGACAACCAATGAGACGTTTTTTTATCCACACCCAAACAAAAAACAAACCAACAAAAACAAATAACAAAAAATAAAAAAATAAAAAAAAAAACAAAGAAAAAAGACAACCAAACAAAAATAACCAACAAACCAAATAATAATAATAAAAAAAAATTTGTACCAAAAAAATATTTCAACGTGAGGGAAGAAACAAAGACAACAAATTCATAAAAGTAATTTGATCTCTTTATAACGGAGGAAATATGAAATGTGATACAGGCGATTGGATAGCATGGCAGAGCAAAGAGTCAATGAGGAAGAGTAAAATTAGATTATGAGAAAAGGTCAGGTTCTGAAATATTGTCAAGGTAGTGTGTAAAAATAATTCAGTACATTTCAAGGATTACATAGTAATGCGTAATGAGGAGTTGTTATAGAGTATAAAAAGAGCTGCATATATGGCACGAATAAAGCCGGATATCAATTAAGAGATATCAATAAAATAGTATCAAAGATGTTTCTTTTCTTTTCCGTTACAAAAAACTCACTGATTTGATATACACGTAAAATACTGCACATGCTTAAAGTACTGAGTTGTTTTTAGCAGTCTAATGACGTCATCACACAGCCTGCTGGGGCTTTTCCAGATAACAAAGATTACTCAAAGATTTAAAATTGATTAGCTTGCGTTTGATATTTCTTCGTAAAGTGTTAACCATGTATGATAAGATAGATTTGTAGTATTTGAGAATACTACAATCTAAGAGCTTGACGAGTGTTTTTAAAAGAGCATACGAGTTTGCGTGATAGCAGGCCTCTACGCAAGTAATTCCCCCCTTACACTAGCTGTATGTAAGTAATAGAAAGAATGTGAAAAAATAGCACAGACAACGTCACGTGACCTTGCTTACTGCGCTGTCGTCACACCACAAGGTGACAATTACGCTGAACAGAGCAACGGGCTATGTATGGTTGTCCACGGAAGCAGGTTCTTGGGATTAGGGGGCATTATGTGTCATCAGGAATTACGGTTCTGGAGGTTTTAAGGTTGATGGTAAATAATTCATATTATGTAGAATTTTCAATGTCTATATGAGAAATTAATGGGAAGGACAGGATGTCAGAATCTAAGCACCAGTGTTTATTTCTGTGACGGAGGTGTGCGATATGTATATTTTATGAGAAGAGTATGTTTTGTAGCAGTGATGCCAAGAAGGCATATCTTTTGAGCGCTAGAGGTCAGAAATAAAAGAAGCAGTAATAGTCTGAGTGTGTATATGTGTGTATTATTGGTGCCCTTCAGTTCTATGCTAAATGTATTACATTAAACAATGTTCATTTCAAGAAACTACAACCCATTTATGGTTCTGTCGAACTACAAGCGGTGCAAACTAATTGACTAATTTACCAACTAGACAACCGGCTTACTAATTTAACCCACCAATTTCAATCTGCACCTTATTTCTGTGAATCACTCTGAAATAATGTACAGCTTTTGTTGTCGGTTGTAAAGCGTCTCCCGAGGCAATTATAACATCCACGGTGCTAAATGACCATAAATATTAATGAGCATTTAATATGTTGTTTTCCAAGCAAAAGTAGATGATACCTGAAACGGCTTCACAAATGTTGTTGGTTATTCTCGGTGTCAGTCCACAGTATTCCTTGACATATTTTTGGTGCCTGATCCACAGTAGATCAAGTGTGGTTACAGCTACATTTTTCTGTGCTGCCCTGAGTACCCTGCTTGTGGTTATATTTTTCTGAGCAGCACTGAGTACCGTGCTTGTGGTTACATTTTCTAAGCAGCACTGAGTACCCTGCTTGTGGTTACATTTTCTGAGCAGCACTGAGTACCTTGATTTAAGTTATATTTTCTGTGCAGCCCTGAATGTTATGCTTGTTGATTTAAACGGTGTAAATTAAATCTCCAGTTTTCATCTGCCCGTGGCTGTAATCCAAGCTCGCTTTGGGGACCACATAAATAGAACCACACCGGAAATAAGAGCACTTTCTTTCAACTGGGCAGGTTAACTTATTTCCCGGCTTTTGTCTATGCAGAACTTCTCATGATTATAGAATCATCCTAAAACTGCTAAACGTATTAGGTTTTTCAGACGTGACCGAAATGTAAGACTTTGAAGCTTAAACTAAGGAAAAAAAAAAACGATGGCTTTATTGTTTATGATCTGAAGAAAATTAATTTTTTAAATTCGTCCAATTATTCAAAAGAGTCATTTCAACTGTTTAAAAATTTGAAGGCACATGATTAAACGCAATATGAAATTTTTCATTATCTGTCAAAAAAAAAAAAAAAAAAAAGAAGAAGTAGAGAGAGAAAAAAAAATCCACGCCAAAAGCCATTAGGAGGCTACTGCGTATTTCTGTCTCCCAAAAGACATCAAATGTCAACGTAATGTGCGCCTGAGAGCCCTGTGTCACCCACCAATATCGCAAATAGTTGCCTACTCCCAATAGTTTTTTTATTCTGGCTAGGAATCACACGTTTCCATGATGCACGAAGCATATACGATTCGTAACTTCAATGCCGAAATATGCAATTAGTAGGGTTCGGTTCATCGCCAAGACGAAGTATTTTCCAGCTTTTCCTATTGGTATTCCTAGAAATTCCTGTTTTAGACTTTGGTTTAATAGAAAACTATTAAGCAAAATACAACATGTTATTATCTAAAATAAGAACTAAATAGTACAGTATAGACAAAGTGAGCCCACTTCGGAATAGACTCGCGATGCTGAATCTCAATCATATATCATAGGGGTTGAATTGCCCTTAGTATACGTTAGTTTATTCCCGATGAGACTCACTTTGACAACTGTGTATTATTGTGCAAATAAAAAATAATAATTTTTTATTTCCTTTATTCATTCTTATTTTAAATAATGGGAAAATAATATTTTCTATGTCAAGAAAAACTGGAGACTTTGCTTTGATTTAATCACCTGTATGCTCATAGAAAATACCATCTGAAAAATATGGTGGAAAACTATTTTTATATATTTATTATACTTTTCACAAAGTAAACCTTTATATTGTTCTCATATATGATGTCCTTATGCGTTATTAAGGTATAGGACTATGGTGGTGCGAGCGATGAAGTTTACGTTTAAATATTCATTATTTGCTAGAGTCATAATGAAACCTCAAAGTGGGACTGGAGGAGACATTTATGCACCAAAGTATACCCAGTACGGAAATGGATATTCTTATGTCACTTTGTGTTTCCTCGGTTCAGAAAAGATATCAAAAACTAGCCCGAAGAACACGCCAAACTGTATAATTCCCTGGGATTACATAAACTCGGCAAAAGCAGTCCATCTGTAGCTTTCACTTCGTTTATAACTGTGACATCAGGAAGAATTTAAAGTCTTTTTCAACACATTATAGCGTCAATGTCAACAGATCTCATTGGACGCACATTACATTCATCATGATTTTGAAAAAAAAGAAACAAAAAGAAAAGTGTTTTTTTATGTTGTTATCACCATCCATTTCTTAATCCATATGCAAAAAACATTTTAAGACATCTGTTAACTGTTTCGCTTAGCGGAGACTCAGTACTTTCATTCCATCTATGCTAATTTATTGGCGAAGTAAAGTAAGAAGCAAGATTTATGTGTGTGTGTGTGTGTGTGTGTGTGTGTGTGTGTGTGTGTGTGTGTGTGTGTGTGTGTGTGTGTGAGAGAGAGAGAGAGAGAGAGGGAGAGAGAGAGAGAGAGAGAGAGAGAGAGAGAGAGAGAGAGAGAGAGAGAGAGAGCAGTTGTTTAAATATACTGACTCAAAAAGAAAGTATCCAGACGTATAGCCGAATAACTTTTTTATTTTTAAGATTGAAGTTTTCATATTTGCACAACTGATTTATTAGGTCATGTTTATGTGTATGCCACTTTTTTTTTGAGAAATCAGTTCAGTACCAGGTAGGTGCGAAACAATGTGTAGTTTATTGACTCGTACAATTTGCTGAAAGATAGCCCTATGTTTGAACAATTGACAATTTTGTTCCAAAACCACGGATAAAAATGCCACGGCTTTCTGAAACAGAAAGGGAACGAGCAGTAGGCATGTTGAGTGTAGGAGCATCCACGGGAGAGGTGGCCAGACGCTTTGGGTGCACTCGAGCAACATAATCGTTTAAGACGGCGCTATAGGGAGATCGGAAGTACTCGGAGGGACAGACTGCGTAACGGGCGACCTCGTGTAACGACCGCTCGACAAGATAGAAGAATGCGCTTACAGCATCTGCGCGACCGCTTTCGCATTGCCGTTATGACTGCAAGCGAAACTCCTGGCACTTACAACCCACGCATAACCAGCCAAACAGTAATTAATCGCCTCCGCGAGCATGGAATTCAATGTCGCCGGCCCCTAGTTGGTATCGTGTACAGCGCCCACCGACGTCAAAATCGCATTTACTGGGGCCGCAATCATGGCCAAGGAGCGTAGAAACACTGCAGCTGGCGACGTGTGATATTCAATGATGGATCTGGATATCAACTGTATCGTGCAGACGGTCGTGCATGAGTATACAGGGGTATTGGAGAACCTTACACCACATCCTGCGTACGACAAATTGATCGGTTTGGTGGTGGCTCCGTTATGGTATGGGGCGCAATTCGCTTTGGCTGGCGTTCGCAGCTCCTGGGTATTAATGGTAACCCGACGGCTAATCGCTGCATTGACGCCGAATTAAGTGCTCAAGTTGTCCCCTATGTACAGCAGAATCCAGATGCCATTTTATGCACGATAATGCACGTCCGCACGTCGCTCATGTGTGCCAGCAGTACCTTATGGCAAACAACGTTCAGCTGCTTCCATGACGACATATTCACCGGACCTTAATCCTATTGAACATCTATGAGATCATCTGGATCGCCAAATACGGGCCAGACAACAACCGCGAAATCACGCAGAACTCCGCCAAGCACTTATTGAGGAGTGGCATCGTTAACCCCAATACAAGATCAACGCATTGGTGACGTCAGTGCCCAGAAGAATCCAAGCTATGCTCAATGCTAATGGTGGACATACGCTATACTGAGAAAAGGACAAAGTAAGGTTGTTCGTGTAAATGAAAATTGGCACCTGTGTGATAATCAAGATGCTGTGATTGCTCACTTAACTGATCGAATTCATTTATTTCCACGCTAACCCACAGAACTGATGTGGGACTTTAATATGTGAAACATTCATTAGGATTGATTGAGTAGTTTCAGAAATAGTAGAGTTTAAAATTGCTGGATACTCTGTTTTGGGTCAGTACAGTTACACTTCATTTTAGGTATGCAGTGTAACCTGCGTGTATCATTGATAACGCACAAATAAACACGTTAAAACTTTGTTTTGTTGTTTTCGAAAGTAATAAGTAATTCTATTCAGTTCCTGAATTTAGTGGCTTCCATTTGTGTGAAAAGGTCTGAGAACGCTTTGGTCACGGGTGCTTCCTGTGCTTCGGATTTCTATTCAACAATCAATCCAATGAAGCCGAAGATGCCATGACTAATGCCTGGGGACTATTGCCGCGCTTTTAAAAGAAACCATCTAATTACACGCCATCCTTTCAGCTCACACTTCCCAATAAATAATTATGGAATGGAAAGATTTTTTGGTCATATTGAGCAAGCTTCTTTGCCAATCCACGGTGTTGACATATCTAGTGGGAGTTCTTGAGGCTCACCAGACTCGCTGTTGTCGTGCCAAGCTCATCCATTCCTTAAGTTGAGAAATGTGTTGTGTAAAGGTAATGTATTTAAGCGAAATATTTATTAGAATAATATGTGTATATGTTGGTACGAAAGCCCATAGCGCTTTTTAGGTACAAAATCCCATATAGATTTATTATGAAATTATGTAAAGTTACTATAAAATTTATATAAATGTTACATCCATTCTACCTGAAGTCACTATAAACTTTACCAAAACTTTTTACTAAAGTGAAAATTATGAACTTTATACAAATTTTACTAAGAGTTATTGCAAACGTAACCGAAAATAAATACTTAACTTACGTGCAGTTATTAGAATATTTATGCCAACTTTATGCTAATTCTAATAGATTCTATTTATTTTACCAAAGCTTTATACTAAATTTACGTAAAGTCGCCATAAACTTAATGAAAACTTTATAAAAACTTTACCTTAAGTTATGATAAAGTTTATATAGATTTTATAAACGCAATTATCGCTCACACTTCCGGGTTCATATTTTTTGTAAAACTTTATGTTAAATGTTGTCCAAATTTTAATATAAAATTTCTAAATGAAAATCCTAAAATTTAGCTATATGGGTTTCCGTACGTTGGTGTGGGGCGACTTATCGAAGTTTTTGTCCTGATAGTACGAGCCCGAAAAGTGCGACAGGGTCCTGAGCTACACTGATCCTTTTCAATGAAGCGTCGTCTGACGTGTATGTAGCAAATTATAGTCAGGATTTCCTCATAACATGATTTACAGTAAGTAACGACTTTCGGTTGTCTTGTGTTATTAGATTTGCTACATTGTTGCTATGTCGATATGAAGTTCAGCGTATGCTCAGAGAAAGGCAAAGTGAAAGACATAAAACTGTGTGCATCCATTCGCAAAGTAAGCAAGGAAATGCCATGTCGAACTTTGTGCGTACGTGAACAATAATGTGAAAAAGGTCATGAAAGTATGCGTGGTATTCGGACAGAGTCACAAGGAAATATTTTCTGTAGATGTTTTGACCCATTTACTTGAAGAGAAGGCCCTTGAAACAGTGACCTCTAGATGGGTATGAGCAACACTAAGGCTGCTTTTGACTCTATAATGTATCAGTAATATGCTACTATCAGACTGGCCATAAATATTTTTACCGACGGCCTCTTTCGCTCTTCCAGTAATATGCTCGTTATGGATGATCGAGTGTTTTCAAATTAAAACTGCACCTTAACCTGGTCCACGGTAATATCACTTGTGTAATGTAAATATTGGCGAGTAGTCCAAGCTGTTAGGGCGGGAATGGGTCCAATGCGTCCACGAGTTTCTTGTCCATATTTTGAACCCGGGTCCGACCATGGACAGTCTTTATTAAAGATTTTTTTGTGATGTAACATGGTTGTTTAGAGCGTAAATAAAACCCACCTGAATCATAATAAATTAAAGCTGTGTTTCGGATAAACCTGCATACTGTGGATTTAATTTGCGAGAAAAAAAAATCAATTTCATTTTCATATTTGTACGTACAGGAACCTATCTAATTCGGGTGTCTCGCTATTTCGGACATCAGACTTAACTGTCCTAATACAAACAAAACTTATTGGTGCACGAGTCTGACAGAACGATCTTGTCATTCTTGTGGCGTTGTTTTACTGCTTTCCTTGGATAACTGCGTTAGGAATTATTACAGATTTTTTTAAATTCACAAAATGCAAGACATATCATCATAGTTTATACGTGAGGGTGTTGCTTTGATCTTGATTTCACCAAAACGAAATTACCAGTTCTCCAGCCATCATCTGTGATAACACAAGAAGTGACCTTTGCATCGTAGTAAAACTTAAAAACCACAACCCCTGGTCTCTCTACATTGTCTGGTATTGAACCTTTTTTTTGTAGAACATTGAAACAAGCAGAACTGATTGCACCTTTTGTTTATTTATTTATTTTGTTTTTGTTTTTGTTTTTGATCGAGTCGTACAAGAAAAGCGCGATTCCAAAAGAATGTTTTCAGCACCCTTCTGTCTTCCGGGTCAATCTTTCCCTCTTTTGTTTTCAAAGTTGTGGGCCCGGTTTCCGATTGATACCTTTTAATTGTAGGTACTGCTATTTTTATGCACAGTTTTGTAACTTAACATTTGTGACCAGACCGAGACGAGAAACAGGTTTACTGTGCTTGGCCTGAATAAAGAATATACGTTAAATTTATGTTAAATATATTAATTTCTCTTCGTTAGTACCCTCTTCTCTGGCAGAGAATTTTTGTGTCGATACGCAAAAAATGCCAGATTAGTTCCAACTTGATCCTCCTTAGAACTTTTTCCTAAGCCCCGAAGCCCCGCACTCCCATACCCTAAATCGGTGACCAGAAACGCCATTGTTCCCGTCACTGTTCCCCCGTCCTATGTAAAAGTCATCTCTTGTTAGGATCACGGAACAAATGACACGGAGGCTTTAAGTCCCTTCACACACAGACAAAGCGCAATAAAGTGTGTCCTTGCTACAGTGTTCTTTTCAAGTGTTCCAATTTCAGCATTTGTTGAGATAGCCATTATTGTTGACGCATCACACCAATCCCCCCAGCATTAAGGAGAAAACCTGACACTTTGTAAAGATGGCTAGTCCTTTTTAGCAGCTAACATTTTACTCTTTCTTAGAGCATTCATCCTCCCATCGAGGCTGAGATTTAATCGATTTATCAGTCAACTCTGTTTGATACATTTCTAATGTGTTTTTTTTTCCTTTCAACTTCGGCCTGTGGTCGAAAACAAGTATGGCTTTTAATCGAGTTCTAGGGACCTCACACAGAACAGCACCGTGAGGCCATGAAAAGATCTCGGTCTCCTACGCCAGGGTTTTATCGTTCCATTTCCTTATTGGAATGTTTTATTTTTAGCGGTCACTAAATTTACGCTAAATAAAAAAGATTCTCCAAGCTATTTATTTCAAACCACCTTATTTGTTTATTTATTTATTTACTTATTCATCAATTGTCTGTTTTTGCTTTTTTTTTGGGGGGGGGGGGTGGTTGTTGCTTTACACTTAGCGCACATTTGATCGCGTCATTTTCAAGGATGGCGTCTTCTAAAGGAAATCAATTCCATATTAATCCCCAACACGTCTCCACCTGTAACCATCGGAAAAACTCGGATACCTCCACAGTTGTTCATTCCTCCCTGACTGAAATCGACGGCTACTCACACCGCCATTGTGTGGTTCGACAAGGGCCCGCAAGGAATGCAGGTGCTCTTAACGAGAGGCAGACAAATTAAGACTGATCGGCGTACGAATGCCTGGATCTCTATGGCCTCTTTGTATGTAAATGGCGCGTACATACAGATTGACATGCATCTGTAATTCCGTCCGAGGCCGTTACTCCTTTTAGCAGCTCATTTATATTTGCAAACCGAGCTCATCGGCTGCTCGGAAATATACATATCATGATTAAATTTACACAACTAGAATGGACAAGTCTACGCAGTTACCGCATGGAAAGCCTAATTGTGGGTATTTTGGGATGTAATAGGTCAAAAACCAATTTTCTTTTGAAACGTATCCCCTCCTAAAGTTTTAATGGAAATGTCCTACAATTCTGAAGGAACGTATGAGGCATGCGTACTCACCTGACTATAACGTTTTTATTTATTTATTTATTTATTTTTATTTTTGGCGATTGGCCAAAAGTTGACAGAAAATCTTAAGTGACACCAGGTAAATAACCTTACTGCCTTGAAATTTTGGTTTAAGGTCATGGTCATTGGTACGTACCTACCCACAATTGTTTTTTTTCTGTGTGTGATTAAAAAAAAACAACAACAATGCTGGAAATATTGGCGAGTGATATAATCTTACCATCTTAAAATTTTGAATAATGTCACTCAGGCGAAGAATCAAATAAAACAGTAAAATTTGAAACAGCGCCAACCGGAGCTAGTTGTGCGAGCTTGTGAGCATATGTGCACAACCATCACGGCAATTAGTCCGGATTCTGTAAGTCAAGCAACTGTTAAAGCTTACATTCCAACCAAATATGGCCCTATATATTAATATAGACTCATTACTTCTTCACTTGTCTCAAGAAATGCACCATGTGAATTTCTTTACCTCAATTGATATAAAATGTATGTTTTCTTTACGTATCAATTTATATGTAACATGGATGCCTTAAGAGAAAATAACGTGAAATAAACACTTCTTTCTTGCTGGCGTTAAGCAAACATTTGACTTCGAGAAAATATGGGACAGCGAACTCATGCGCATGGCTGTTGTAAAATTGGGTCTCTCTACGTGTTTTAAAAAAATCAGTGGCTCCAGAACTTCATCTGTGAGAAAATTACTAACGGGGAAGAGTTTTCTTACCACATTTGGTTTATATAAATAGTATACTTTATGAAGATAAAGCGACAGCTTGTAAAAGGTTTAAAAATATGTAAAAAAAAAAAACAAGTAAATTACCCTATGTTTAGACCATGCCTCGTGCTGTTGGGGAGGCGGGGGGAGGGGGCGAATCTAGAACCAAATGTGTAAATTAATTACTGAAAACAAAAGCGTTGTTTTGAATGAAACCTTACTGACGCGGCAGATCCACATCAGTATCAAATTCCAGGCAATGATCCACCTGCTTTTAATAGCAGCTAAGCCCGATCACGCCACTCCTCGAGGCCAGTGTCACTGCTTGCCGACCGCACTACGAAAAAAATATGCGCATATTTTGCTTGAAATATGGAAATCGTTGCAATAAGTTCTTTTCTTATAAAAAAAGAAAGACGGCAGGTCATGTGATGGGAATTCAATTAATGTCGCAACTGGCATGTTCAGAATAACCGAATTACTAGGGTTGGTAAAACCCACAAACCTTGATCAAACTTTCCTGAAAACAATTAGAGAAGCAAAAATATCTTACGTGACCCGTATGATAAACTAGGGCAATGAAAACAACGAAATAAGTATCGTTTATCTATAGGAAGAGATTCTGAGGTAATTTGGAGCCTGCATGGCCACTTTGGTCCTAACATAACAATACTTCGGACTTACTCGTTTTGCATGTGATCCGAAGGTGCACATAAGGTCACTGGTATTAAAAAGCCCATCTGTATTAAAAAGGAGACAACTTGATAACGAGACACGTTGATGACGATACGCGTTGTTGACGAAACATGTTGATAATTGGTATGTCATAGTATCTGATCAGCAGAAATTTACAGTGATTGCTTGCACACATTTACGGATGGCAAGATCTACGGTGAAGGCGTAATATGAATTGCATTTGGAGAACCTGTTGTCGGGGAGCATGTTGTCCCCAAGCAGGTGAGCCATGTGATGTGATTGAAGGAAAGACATAGTTAGTCCGGTATAGAACGAATTGTCCAAATATAAGACCAGCCCCAGACGGGGTGGATAGAAGGTCAGAGGGTGTTCGCTCTGAGTGATGGTTCTTTAAAATCAACACTTTTATTTGATCGGGTATGAAATAAATGAGTAATATGATTAGTAATAAGAACAGCGATTAGATTTGAGCTTTATCTGTGTCAAGGTCAGAGAAGCCTTTTCGCCTGCTTCTGCTAGCGGCCGCTCGTGGCAAGTGAGGAAAATTAACATCGCTTACAGCAAATACCGCGGACGACGCACAGCAATCATCACATCACACGCACACAAGCATTACTTAATATATTTGCTCAGCAATGGGTGTTCCTCATTTTACGTGTGAAGAAACCATAACTTCCTTTGTTTGCGCAGAAGCTGCGCCGAAGCGCAGTAAATCTGCATAATTATTTTCCCTACAGATACAGACCGTATTTATATTTAGTGTTGTATCTACCAAGAGTAACATTTGCTTAAGACGCAATGCTGGCTGTGTCTCGGTAGGTTTAAGTTAGTACATGCTGACTCATTAAATCAACCCTTGTTGTGGTCTGGCCTGATGGATAACACCCAGAAAGACGTAGAAAAAAATAATCTGATTCCAGAACAAACACTCAGTTGTCATATTGCGTGCAGTTAAAGGATGACATGGTATCGGTGGTGTGAATGACTTCTTGGGCTAATGGCCTCCATTCTCTCCCAATATCACGTGTTTATTTACAGAAATACAAAATCATGCATCATAAGTGTTTTCCAGGATATCCGGACACTTTCCAGCCGATAATTGCCAGCCGGACACTTTCACATCGGACGTTTTCCAACTATTTGCCAATTGAACATTTTCCAACAACGACATTATTTTTGAAATTTTATGGGTATTTGACTATTTTAGCACTTGACAAGCCTTTGGCTTGCAAGGGCTGTTTGAATTTGTGCGAGCAGCCGTTTGTATCTTTTTTTTCTTGACAGTGATCGGATTTCTTGTGTCATCTCCTCCACTTACACTACGGGCCCTAGGGCCACAAAACTTGGAACTTAGGTCGAACTTGATATGAACACGTGGATGACACTTTTTATTTTTGCCTTCGATTTCGTTTTCTTGTTTAAAATGCCATGTGAAAAGAGTGTATTTGTGGCAAGTAAATGCGGTACATTTAACTACAGCACAGAACACACAGTTGCTCAGCTTTGAGCGAGCTCTCACTGCGTAAATAGATAACACAGCTGGTCAGTCAATAAAACCTTAAGTCAGCAAAAACCAAACACTACTCGGCTTATAAGACGTATTCCAGCTGTGTTGTTTGCAATATATTATTCAAGAAATAACCCATTGAGGAATGAGGTTCTAGTTTGAAATTGAAGAGCAATTCTTTGCTGAGATTAAAACTGAGATATTTCTTAAGATGTGCATTGGCGATTCACTCCTACATAATAACGCATTCTTTGTGAATGTTCGTTGTGAACGCTGCAGTTGAAGATTATTGCAACAAGGAATTGTCTGATGTAAGAACTTTTATTTTGGTGCTTTCTCTTGACATAAAGTAGAGAAACTGTTCTTTGTACTAAAGAAGAAAAATCACACCGTTTATACACTAGTAGGGTGAAAACACCGTTTCTGGCTCACTTGATGACGTCATACTGTCTGGAAGTGACGTCATCATGTCTGGACCGGAAGTGTTGTCTGGACCGGAAGTGACGTCATACTGTCTGGACCGGAAGTGACGTCATCATGTCTGGAAGTGACGTCATAGCGTCTGGACCGGAAGTGCTGTCTAGACCGGAAGTGCTGTCTGGAGTGGAAGTGACATCATCATGTCTGGAGCGGAAGTGACGTCAGGATAAGTGTAAGGATAGGCGCGGCCCTCCATGACGTGATAATGACGTCATGATGACGTCATACTGTCTGGAGCGAAAGTCTGGAGCGAAAGTGGTTTGGCCGAGTCAATCATCATGAAGCCAACGACCTCGACCTGTCAATCAGTGTAACCATGGCAACAGACCCTAAAAAGCCACGACCCCCCCCCCTAGGACAGACTATGTACCGACCCCCCCCCCTAGGACAGACTATGTACCGACCCCCCCCCAGGACATACTATGTACCGACCCCCCCCCTAGGACATACTATGTACCGACCCCCCCCCCAGGACATACTATGTACCGACCCCCCCCCCCCCTAGGACATACTATGTACCGACCCCCCCCCCCAGGACAGACTATGTACCGACCCCCCCCCCCTAGGACATACTATGTACCGACCCCCCCCCCCCCCCAGGAGAGCAACAAAAACTTTTGCCGAATCAGCATGATGAAATCGTTGATTCAGCATGATAAAATCGTATATAAGTGTGGTGTCTCAAGGCTCAGACACCGTCAGACATTGTCAGACATCGTCAGACACATCATGGATAACACACCAGCTATCATCATTGATGACTTAACAGCGTTTCAAGCGAATGAATCTGTTTGCATCTGGGTAAATATGCGTGATGAAGCTGAAGCAGCTGATATTACATATGCTTTGGAGGAGGTGCTACAATTTCCAACTCAGATCACTGCAGTGAAGCCTGACGTAGTAATTACATTTATGTGGAACAACCGCATAGTAACACTGACTCAACGATACTGCAAGTGTCAAGTGTGGTTGGAATATGAGGGACAACCCCATAACTGCTGCTGATATATACTAAAATATTTCGGGCCCTTTTAAGGGCCATCCTATATTATGAAATGAAGCAAAACATGTCTGTGTGTGTGTGTGTGTGAGAGAGAGAGAATACATTTTATCACATTTCAGGTCTAGTTGGCGGATGAATACCATTTGGCGGATGAATACCATTTGACAGACCATTTAACTTCACCGTCAGTTAACTTCACCGCTAGATGTCTCTGCTGTATAACAGCTGTACAACTTCACAACTGTAAGTAAGACATTCATATACACAAGTAAAATTCTGCTGAGTCAGCAATTTTAACATTTTGGAAACAAGTTTGAACAAGTTACACACCATATTTTGATAACATGGAAGTAGCATAAAAGCATGAGTGAAACATGTCAACTAGTCAACTAGTGGTACATTCTGCTGAGTCAACACACCATTGAAGTGGTATAAAAGGAAGAGTGAAACGTATATTTTACTTCATTTCAGTTCCAGCAGTTGAAGAAGCAACAACGATGGCACCAGTCTACTGTCATGATTGTGATGTGACATTTCCATCTCTGGAATTGTTCGTGACACACACATGCAAACCAGCTAGGATGAAACGTGCTCATGAAGAGCTTGTTGAGCAGATTGAAGCCAAGAGACGAAAAACCGTACAAGATGGTGTTGACAGACCTGATCCAGTCCTCTGCTGTAAATGCGCCAAGATATTTTCATCTTTGGATGCATTTGAGACACATGCATGTGCTGAGATGGAAAATGTGTCTCATGAAGAACAAAGAAAGAAAGAGACAGGACAAATAGGCAGAGGCAGAAGAGTGAGTCTTGGTGAAAACGCGCAGGAAAGGCGGTTTGAGCCTGAAGATGGATCGGATTTGCTACTCGAAATGCGACAACAAGAGAATAGAATCAAGAGACATTTGCTAGAGACGTTAAACCGTGGTATGAAATGGTACATTGTGGTACATGCACGCTTCAAGAAAATGACACCAAATGTTGAAGGCGTGATGGTAGAACAAGTGGATAATGCCTTCATCAGTAGTCCGACATATGCAGCATACAATCCAACAGATATTGAGAAGGACTTGCCAGAAGCCTATAAAGAATTGTTTACCAGGTTTGATGAACATGAGCGACAAGGCTCTGGCTGGGTGTTGGATAACATATTATTCATTGAAGTGCATACAGCGACGTCAGCGCCACTGGAAGCGAGCAGTTTTATCCCACTACCGAAGAAAGTACAGAGTACAAAGGCTGTGTTAAACATTCAGAATAAAGACAACAAGTGCTTCTTATGGTCTGTACTGGCTCACCTTCACCCTTCAACAAACAACCCATACCGTGTGCATCAATACAAAGCATTTGAGAACGAATTGAAGGTGGAAGGCATGACATTTCCAACACCGATTACAGACATTCCAAAGTTTGAAAAGGAGAATGATGTGTCCATTAACGTGTTTGGATATGAACATGATGTAGTTGTTCCCATACAACTCAGTCGAAACACCAGTGCGAGAGAAATCAACTTGCTTTTGATTAGCAATGACAAGACAAGACATTACTGCCTCATCTAGAATTTCAGCAGACTGATGGCTTATCGATCAAAGTATAAGCATACAACTTTTTATTGTTTCAACTGTCTTCATGGGTTTATGCGACAAGATCTTTTAGACAAGCATCGTGAAGTGTGTGGCAAGCATGGCGCACAACGTTTATCATTTCCCAAGGAACCCTTCATCAAGTTCAAGAATGTAGCCAAACAACAGCGAGCGCCGTTTGTCATTTATGCAGACTTTGAATGTTTCACGAAAAAGCATGAAGGAGACAAGTATCAGCATCATCGTCCAAACAGCTTTGCCTATGTGGTTGTGAGCCAGTATGAGACACGTGCGCCAGTCGTATATCGAGGAGACAATGCTGTGAAAGTCTTTTTAGACCATATGGTGAATGAGCGTGATCGTATTGTGCATGGCTTGCTACAGCCAAAGAAAATGGTGATGACTCATGAAGATGAAGAGCATTATAAGAACGCGACAGATTGCTACATTTGTCATGAGCCTCTAGGAGCAGATCATGTGAGAGATCATGACCATATCAATGGCAAATACCGCGGAGCTGCACATAGTGAATGCAATTTGCAATTCCGATTTCGAAAAGATCAGCAGGATGTTGAAGATTCTTTCATCATTCCTGTGTTTTTCCACAATTTACGAGGCTATGACAGCCATTTGATCATGGAAGAAATTGGAAAGTTCAAAAACGAAAGGATTACAGTCATTCCCAACACCGTTGAGAAATATATTGCATTCACCATGAGCAATCTGAAATTTACAGACAGCTTTCAGTTCATGAGTACTTCTCTACAGAAGTTGGTCTCCAACCTGGCAGCAGAAGGGAAAGACAACTTTTATCACATGACGTCACACATTCACGATAGCGACCAACAAGAGTTACTGTTGAGAAAGGGAGTGTACCCTTATGATTACGTGGATGAGCCATCCAAGTTTGCTGAAACACAACTGCCGTCCAAAGACAAGTTTTACAGTCTACTCAGTGAAGAAGACATTAGCGATGAGGATTATGCGCATGCGCAGAAGGTGTGGGAGACATTCCACTGTACTACATTTGGCGAATACCATGACTTGTACCTGAAATCAGATGTGTTGCTGCTGGCTGACGTGTTTGAAAACTTTCGTCACGTATGTCTCAACACGTATGAATTAGATCCTGCTCACTACTATACAGCGCCAGGACTGTCGTGGGATGCCATGTTGAAAGCGACAAAGGTGAAATTGGAATTGATCAACGACATTGACATGTACCAAATGGTTGAACAAGGTTTACGTGGAGGAATATCTGTCATCACACACAAGTATGCGAAAGCAAATAACCCCTACGTAGCAGATTACGATCCCTTGAAACCAACCAACTACTTGACTTACCTGGATGCAAACAACTTGTATGGCTGGGCTATGTCGCAAAGCATGCCGGAAAGTGGATTTATGTGGGTGAGCGAGCCAGAATCCATTGACTTTATGGATGTGGATGAAGATGACGAGATTGGATACATTTTAGAAGTGGATTTGGAATACCCATATTCAATTCATGATCATCATAATCACTACCCAGTGGCTCCAGAACGGAAATGTGTGAAAGTGGGAGAATTGTCAAAACATAGTCAGAAGCTACGGAAAGATCTAAACATGAAAGGCAAACCTAGTGAAAAGCTCATTCCCAACTTGTGTGACAAGAAGAAATATGTGCTTCATTATAGAAATTTACAGCAATATGTCTCACTGGGATTGAAAGTCACGAAGGTGCATCGTGCCATCATGTTTGCACAGAGCAAATGGTTGGCAAAATACATCTCCTTGAACACGGAAAAGAGAAAGTTGGCCAAGAACCCGTTTGAGAAAGACTTCTTCAAATTGATGAACAACTCGGTGTTTGGCAAAACCATGGAAAATGTAAGAAAGCGCATGAATGTGGAACTTGTTCACCAGGAAAAGCGGTTCAAGAAACTTGTAGCCAAACCTTCCTTCCACAAATTTAGAATTTTCAACGAAGATTTGACCGCGGTACATTTGCGCAAAGTGGATCTGCTTCTGGATAAACCCATTCAAGTTGGGTTCACCATTCTCGACCTCAGCAAAGTGCTCATGTTCCACTTTCATTACAACTACATCATGACCAAGTACCCCAACGCCAAACTCTTGTTCAGCGACACCGACAGTCTATGTTATGACATAGAAACGGAAGATATATACAAAGACATGCAGGAAGATGCTGACTTGTTCGACACAAGTGACTATCCGCCAGATCATTTCCTACATTCCAACGTGAACAAGAAAGTGCTTGGGAAAATGAAAGATGAGACGGCGGGCATTCCCATTGAAGAGTTTGTTGGACTTCGGCCGAAAATGTATAGTATGATGTATGGTGGGAAAGAAAAACGTACGGCCAAAGGCATCACTCGCGCGTGTCAAAGACGGATGAAACATCAGCAGTATAGAGACAGTTTGTTCAACCAAACGCAAACGATGACTACAGGACACATCATTCGAAGTCATGACCACCAGATCTTCTCGGAGAAGTTGAGGAAAGTGGCTCTCTCTCCCTTTGATGACAAGCGATATGTGATGAGTGATGGCTATTCCACTTTGGCGCATGGGCATTACAGTATATAAGGGGGAGACACTTCAACTTGAGAGTTAGTTGTGGTGTGAACACTGAAGCGTCAACATGAAAAGATCTGCACCAACGGATATGGATACTCTTGCTGATACAGTCAAAGACATGAAAGTGAAACATCCTGATACTACCATTAAGAAATTAAAAGTGGAGACGACGGTACCAACACCACAGTCGTGGGATGGAATGCTTTCTCTAGGCAATGGAAAGTATATCAAGATTATGAAACAAAGTAATGAAGGCGTGGTAAACATTCGCAAATACCTCAGAGATGAGGGGACTGGAAAAAACCGTCCAACGAAAAAGGGTATCTTGCTGACAATACCTGAATGGAAAATGATGAAGAAGCAGGTGAAAGAAGTGGATAAAAGGCTTCGCAGACAAGACGACAAGTCATAACAAGGTAACAATCATGAATGCACTCATGCTGAACGGTGGTGTTTACCTTACTGTCAATGAGAGGAATGAAGTGATACTAGATTCTAAGACAAGTTATCATCGGTTTAAACCTGAAGTGTGGAAAGACTTTAAAAACATACCACTTGAAGCTGGGTTTAAACGTAGACTTGAAAATAAAGTGGAAGTGACAGTGGCTGAATATGATTCTAACATACGTGTAGAAATCTGTAGAAATCTTTTACAGGATTATCCAGAGGATTATAAGGGAGTTGTACCAGATACACCATATACAGATTTGATCATCTTTGATATCAAGAACTGGCGCGCAGTCTTACGATTCCTAGAAGTGATACAACATCCACTCTTCGCCATCTTGCGAGCATAAAAAAAAACGTCTTTGCAGACAAGGAGACAGCTCATAGTTCATCTGACTGTTGAACGAGATGGAAGACTTTTTAACGGAATATAAACCAATTACGCATGGGTTCTCATATCTGAGAAACGAATATGATGACATTGTGCTAAGACATTTTGGACAGTATCTCGTCCTATCACTTGATGACCAATCCGTGTTGAAAGACCATCTAGAGAAGTTCAGGATACCTGGCTTTCTCCTAGCAGTCTCAAATGAATTAGAAGTGCGTGTGACTGAGAACTGCTTAGACGTGTTTATACAATTTCGCCAATATGACGAGCTTACAGAAAACTATGACTACATCACCCTCAACACAGTGGAATGGTACGCTCTGTTACAAGCATTGGATTGGAAAGAACCTAACGCTTGAATTCAAAGAAACAGAAATATGGCTTACACGAGGCACCAAATCCATTGAGCTGACACAACCTATGCGTGTGATGGACATTGACTTAGAAGAAGGATATGAACTGAAACTGTCTGAACATGTAACTGTTAAAGTGATAAAGTTTGGTGATGTGTGTTATGTGAGCTTTCATAGCATTTACAAACATGGATGTAATGTCTATGATACCTATATCAATTTAGATTCTAATGAATGGTATTCATTGATGAATGTATTGAAAAATGAATGTGTTTGTAAATAGTGTAAATAGACTTTGTAGTTAAGAGTTTGTAGTAAAGAATTTTGTAAATAGTGTAAATAGTGTAAATAAAAGTTTGTAAATAGTGTAAATAGAATTTGTAGTTAAGAATTTGTAAATAGTGTAAATAGCGTTTGTAGTTAAGAGTTTGTAAATAGTGTTTGTAAACTTTGTAAATAGTGTTTGTAAACTTTGTAAATAGTGTTTGTAGTTAAGAATTTGTAAATAAACGTATGTACAACACAATAAACAAGACAGTTGTTTGAAACTTGATTTGTTTTATTTAACAACAACAACTTAACTAATATAACAACAACAACTTAACTAATATAACAACAACAACAACTTTACTAATATAACAACAACAACTTAACTAATATAACAACAACAACATTAATAAAACAATGGTTTATAATGTCTATATACAAAATCCTTTACAATAAAATCACCATCCTTTCTTTTTAATATATTCACAATATCAAACATACTCTGACCTCGAGCTCTATGCAATATATAATAGACACAATAAAAACCACATGACGATGATATTGGCGTTTGTAATGAGATAGAATTATACATATAGTCATTTCTTAAAAACATGTCTAAACGATCATCGAGAGGGAACAGTCCATAAGAGTCAAAATATTCCACAGGGTCTTTATCATAATACACTGCCACCCAATGTTCTCCTGGTTCATCTTGATCGTCTGTGTTGATCACATAGGCGCCGCGTTGTAAAGACGGTAACTGGTCCATGGCAAACACGCCTTGAAACAAGTCTTTGGTCATGACATCATGACTCAATATGGCATCAATCTGCTTCGTGTTCATGACTGGTAGTCGAATTGGATGCTGCGATTGGCACTGATCTCAATAATGTTGTCAAATTCAGCATAGACAATGACATTGATTGTAGGTTGCAAAGCCCTAGCAAAGTTCATTTCTAGCCGCAAATTCCCATGCTTGATCAGGGGGAAATGATCATCACCATCATAATCCGGTGTTAAGTCAAACGAAAATAAAGCATAACCTCTAGGCCAATCTTCCCGTTTTATAATGGAACTTTTCTCACCATTCAACCGATCAAACGATTTGTAAAGCGTTTCAAAAGCGTTCAGGTATTTGTTCTGTGTAATGTCAAGCTTGAGAGGTTTGGATAGAACTGGTTCACCATCCGTGTACAGTTGCATATAGTCCAGATTAAAATGATCAAAATTGTATGGATTCCTCAATACTGATCCACCAAAAGCTTCATTATGAACCAGACCAATGACAATACGATTTGGTAATTGACCCAAAAAGATGTTATCTTTCACAAAAGACTGAAATCCTGCTGGAATGGCCAAGACTTTACATTCTTTTCTAGTGATGATGATCTTGGCAGGACTTTTCATCAATGCATCTGCATGTCCTAACTGAATACCTGGACTCACCCTCACTTTGCGAATGGTTAAAAATGCCTCTTTCACTTCTACCTTATAGGTATTATTTACAGCCATCAATACATAGTCATCTTTTTGCCTATGGAAACGCAATTTCAAACTGATGCCATTCGGAAGATAACGATCCTGCTCAAACAAATCTATCCTTAAACCACCTGCGAGCATAACATCACGGCTAAGACGAGTATGCAAATAACGATGATGTAAGCCATTATTGCCTTGCTCAGCCAAGTCACCACCGTCGGCATTGACATGAAACCCGGATACATATTGTTCATGATTAGGTCTTTTCACCTCATGACTATTCATTGACCCAGCAGTATCCTTGTACATGAGACGCATAGAGCGCTCAGAATGCAGACTTTCTTCCGAATCATGGATGAGATGAGAGATAATGCTGGTATAACCATGAGTATTGTTGCTATGCGAAACCAAACGATCATTCAGAAACAATTCAATATTAGACCATAACCCATTAAACACATCATTGATGCAAGAGACATTATCATCTGCGCCACACGCTGTTCCATCAGCCTTTAGAATGCGACATACAATATGAAGTTTGCTGTTCTTTAAATCCAGATATTCTTCTGTACTCGCAGGAATGTAGAATTCTATTGGAGCGCCTTCTCTAATGCTTGTAAGTGGTTGATAGTCAACATTATAACTTTTCTCTACAGCAGTTTGCGTTGGTGGTACGTGAAACCATTCCAATGGAGAAAGACTACATTCACACGAATGATTATGAATGAGAGACATGATTTCAAAAAATATCTTTGCGATATTTTGATGTTATCCGTCTGGCTGTTTTTCGTCTTCTGGCACGTTTCGTTGGTTGCATACGCTTTTGTTCACCAAACACACGTTCTGCTACTCGACCCGTCACATCTTTCGCGACATTCTTTGCAGCCTTCTTAAGATGTGGCGCAACGATCTTAGCCCCAGCCTTAAGTAGTGGAATAGCTTTGCGAGCCAATGATCCCAGTATGGAACCAATACCATCGCCATATTGGATTCGCGCTCCTTTGAATCCTGGTAATTCCCCGCCCACTTGACGAAGAAAATGGTTGCGATATGCAGACGGATCGTGTGTATAAGCTTTCATATTGCTTTTGGTCGAAAATGAAGTTTACAGATCACCTTTCCAGTTTGAAATGGAACATTATAGCCTGTGTCGTCCTTAATATTCATTTCTATCACGTCAAATTTGGACATGTTTACAGGAACATAATGCGGTTCGCCGTACGTTTTCATGATAATGTCACCATCATGGCCTTGTATGCCAACAGAACGTAGCAAAGGCACATAATAATCACCAACAACTTGTGGTTCACAAATGCTACAATACACATACAGTGTATAAAACCCCTGTTTCACATCCGCTTTATGTTCAGCTGTACATGTTTCAGTATACCATTGATCTGGGATAAATCCTAAAATCTCAGCCAATCCAGTGGAAAAAGACACTTCATAACCATAATCGAGAAATAGAAACACACGTCGTCTAATTTTATCATACTTTAGTCGAATAGCTTCTGTAAGTTTCAGAGCATTAGTCGCTTCTTCATTGACTGCCTCACATAGTTCTTGTATGGTTCTATAGTACCCATAAGGAATATCGAGAGTGCTAAGAATAGGATCATCGAATAGTTCTTGTCGATACTGAATAGAATAGTCCATGCCCTGTCTCATCGTTGTCCATGTATGTGGATATTGAATTTCAGCTAAAGCCACTTCATATTTTCCATTCAGATAGATGGTTCGAGGCATACGAATTTGATAATTCGAAGCCTTGTTGTTGGGATAATAGGTCATACTCGCATTGCTAGGCAAAGTAATGTAAAAGCTTGTCGACTCCATGATGGATGGGAACTAAATGGTATAGGTGCGTTGACGTTGTCTATATACTTCACGATAGCGCGCGCCATTCGACCAAGTATGCCAAATCTCATCCTCATTCACATGGTCTTTTATTTCTCCTTCACAACACGCGCTTGTACATCTTATTTTCACAGGAATAGTTGGTTTATCTTCTTGGCAACAACAACATAGCTCTTTCAGCCATGTTAAAAATTTTCCCATCCTTCAGGAAACTGTCTTTGTTGACGTTGTTTCATTTCTGTTGTAATGTCGTCACGAGTGGTCTTTTTACTAAACATTGTTTTTGGAATATTCGCATCTACAATTTCCTGGATAAATGGATGCCAACCATGTGGTGGTTTGACTCGTTCTTTTCTTCTTGTCGCCACCAATGCTTCTTTCATCAAATCAACCATGTTGGAATTTGCTATAATATCGCCCGTTTTCAACACAAGTTCATTCTTCTCTGACCATGTTGTACCATATTTCTTCAGTTCGGCTAAAAGTTGTGTTATTTTTCCATGATAGATAGGTTGAAAATGACTTAACACTAGCTTTTCTGGCTTTTCAGGTGGTGATGATGATGATGAGGGCTTTTGCTGTCTAGACTGACTTGTTCGTAAATGACGGCCAAGAAGTTGAGACATTTCAATAACCTTTTCACGCGTTCGTTTCCCACGTAAAAGTTTATTCACTTTCGTTTTGATTTCACCATGTTTTCCCTTCTTTTCTAGCAACATTTTATATTCATATTCAGGAATGAGGACCATTTTCATCGTATGTTTCATTTTAACAGCAGTTTGGCTAACAAGGGCAATGCCAATCTAGCAATAACTCCAATGAATCCTCCTTTCTGATTAATCAACTTCTTTTTTCGTCGAAGGGATATCTTCTTATCTGCTAGAGTACGAAGCGTATGACGTTCACGTTTAAATTCCTTAAACCGTTTTGAGCTTAAGGGTAAATGTCCTTGCAATATATTCAAACAAATTTCAAACAAGCTTGTTAATTCCTCCTTTGTAGCTTGCTGTAGCAAGGATTTACGTCGTTTAGGCCCACTGCGTGCAAGCAAATGAAGAAACGGCTGGTTCGCTCGAATACGTTTAGACATCTTGACTGCGAATGGTTAAATGACTTGGTTCTTGTTCATACACTGCTTTATCAATATATACATAATGTGTATCTTTTGGTAAAATGCCTGTACGAATACGTAGTTGATCATTTGTCTTTGGTTTTAAATCAATGAATAAATAACCATGAGGTTTGCTAGTAGCATCTTGATAGGCTTCTATGAGAAATTGAGATCTTCTAGGATACATTTGCCGCGCCAATGTACTAATTTGTTGACTGTCTCTCGGATTTTTAAACAGAATGATATAATGTGTATTCAAACTAATATTTCGCATCTCTTTCCCATGATGGAATAAATTATGCACAATAAAAATAATGCTTAGATTTTGATGACTGCTGCCAACACTAAAGAGACGTGTCATACGCTCATCACTATGGCATTTCGTCATTAAGTCATCAATGATAAGTAAGTTTGGTTTCTTCGGGTTAAAACGCTCTTCAATGTCATCTGGAATGCCTTGGTAAAATTCCACGCCTTTCATTCCCTTGTACAAAGGCTGATCTGCTGCATAGAGCCATAAAATGCTTTTTGGAGAGGGTTTAATCAACTTTTGTTCTAGAATTTCCTTCACCAGAGACGTTTTGCCACTGCCTGTAGGTCCAGAGACTAAACATGTAAATGGATGCTTCATTGTTGAATGTCTGTTTCTTTCACCCAACTGTTAAACTTGTTTGGCCAACCTAACCACTTGACAAATAATTCTTTCACACCTCCTCCTCGTCTTTTACGTGTTTTCAAGACTTTTTCAATTCTATAAATAGATTCAATATCTTTGGTCACTTTCTGCAGTTCTTCTTCATAGAAATGACCATCAATATCTTCGTCTAAAAAGTCTTTCACACGATATAAATGTATTCCTTGCTTCTTACAACGATGTGTGACAATGAAGACTTCTTGCGTCCATTTGATGTGATAATCCCGTTGAAACACATATTTAATGTGAGAAATGCGAACATGATCACCAATGTTAAATTTGTACTTCTTCTTCTTCTTAGGTTTCAATTTCAGTTTGTCGACATACATATACTTCCACACTTTTGATTCGTTGTCTTTACGAATCTCGGCTGGAGCATATTTATTAGGAAGAGAACCATGAGGTCTATGGTTGTAATTGTACACCAAGTCTGGAAGAATGTCTAAATAACGGTAAGTTTGATTATGTAGAAAATACCGATACATCATTCCCTTTAGAGTACGAATGACTCTTTCAGCAAAGTTGGCTTTGGTTTCATTCTTTGTGGTATAAGCATGAATGCCTTCTTTCTTCAAAAATGCTTTTACCCATCTGTTTTTAAATTCTGTTCCTTTATCAGACCTTAGAGTTCGCGGTCTTCGTCGTGTGTCATGAAAAATCTTTTGGAAAGCTTGTATGACGCTGGTATGTGATTTATTAGGTATTGGCTGTACCCAGACATATTTGGAAAACACATCAATGACAATGAGTAAAAAGCGTATGTCATCATTATAGGGAGCTATGTTTCCCATATCAGCCAAATCAATATCCCACATGTCATCAATACCACGTGTAATGACACGTTGTCTTTTGAACCTGTATTTGACAGGTTGGAGTAAACTAAAAGCATCTTGATCCTGCAACCATTTCTTCACTTGTGACTGTGTGACTGGTTGATTATGTTTTCGTAAGATGTGATACAGTTTGTAAGGACCAGCAAATGCTCCAGGCTGTCCAGGTTTGAAGTAAATATTGGTCAAGTAGTCTTTCCACGTCGACATGGTCACACCGAATGAAAACCACCTTCTCAACAGAACAGCTTTTATTTTATAACTCAACCAACATCACTTAACTAACATGCATTTATAACTTAACTAACAAGTTTTTTTTTTTACAAATCAAGTATAGATACAATGGTATGAATCACTGGAGACCATTGGTCTTCAATGAACACTAACCAATGACTGAGTTCATCCAATGTAATAGCATCTACACCATATTTCTCACAACGTTGATTTGCATTCTCTAACACTTTATCTAAATGCATGTAATATTTAGCTTCATTCCAATATGTATAAACAGATGCAAAATGACAAGTATGTTCTTGACACTCTTCATGTTGACAAGCAGGACAGACTAAATATGCAAACTTTTTTACAGCGGATAACATTTCTTCACAATAAGCTTTTTGCACAATATATTGTCTCAGTGTCATGTCCGCCATTGTGCAGTCTTGAATCAATGCAACACAAGTTAAACATACTTCAAATTTACATGTTCACACGTCTGCACACCATGACGGTTGGCAAGCAAATGAAAAAGTCTCTAACCCTCACACAACAGTTCTAACAACTTTCCCATGATATTCTGACCAGGATATCCAGATGACACTTGTTTCACACCAGCTCCCCACCAATGATCATACGTTGCTTCAACTAAAGTTTTGTCTTTACATTCTTTCAACTTGTTGCGAAACAATACACACTGATCCAGTTTGACTTGTAAAACATCTTGCATTTTGCTTCTCTTCACTGTATGCCATAAAGGACATGGTTTTATCCCTTTAGCAATACGTTTCGCTTCATATCCATTTCTGGATGACACAATGGCTGAAGCAATATCTGGACGGTGATGAAACACTGCTTTCTCATATTGATACAAAGCTTCACTTGAGTTGAACACATGTCCATACTTTTCAAGTCGTGTTGGAAACATATTTGAAAGAACGTCCTTATGACCGCTGAATAGTACAAGATTCTTCATGTTGACTTTGCTTCTTTATTCTGACATGTCGGTTTCTTCCTGTAATAAAATATCTTTTAATATATTTGCTGCCTCTTCTATCATATTCTTTCTTTGTTTACGTTGAAACCACTCACATAAAACTAAATTTGCTAGTAAGAAAAACATGGTTATGTCTTTGAGAAACAATTCACTATGTTGTCATAAACATGTTTAAAAAAGGTTTTTATAACTTACCTGATAAAGCTGCTCGGTTTCCTCTGCTTCTTTACAACAATCTCTCAAATGATCAACCACGGTGAAATATACTTCCACATCAGTGCGAGCAGAATAAAGTGCAGCATCAAAGTCAAAGTCAGGATCTTCTTCTATTCCAGTTTTATGACATTCTCCAAGAAATCTTGAATGCAGTTCAATCACATCAAGACTATGATGTACAACATCCCAAAAAGCATCCAAATGATAAAGTTGATAGTCTGGAGTGCCACAGCAAGCAAGTTTAGCAATCATCAAGTCAATATAAGCATTTTTAAAACATGCGTCCATCTTGTTTCAGTGTCTTGTGGGCTTTTACTTTGCTTCACTGACTTTAAGTACTCCACACTTGTCGCAGAAGTTGCTTGGTTCACACAACTTGCAATTATACTTGTGGCAGTGGCAATGATAATCCTCCACATATCCACAAGCACCGCAATAGTCACAGGTAAGTCCAAGTTGATTTTGTACGTTCATGTTCTCCAACTGAACTTCAGCCAGCCTTTTCTTGGATAGCTTTGACACCTTCATCCGACCATCCTTTTGCAGCTTGATGATCGTTTTCTTGTCATGACATTCCTCACATGGTGATAGGGCTGAGTTGATGTTGTCCATCTCCTGAAGCAGTGTCTCCCATTCACCATCATTCATGTTGATGTGATGTGTGTATTCTTTCCCTTCAAACCGTGACGTGCGCACAAAACTCACATAGCGCATATCCAAGTATGAAATGACTTCAAGCCACTTCGTTTGCGTTAAGTACAGTTTGAAGCCAATGTCACGTAAATTTTTCAAGCTTTGGCATACAATCTTCCACAAAGATGGTGAATAAGCACACCATCTCTCTCCACGTGTGATGCGTAGAAATGGCCCATATTCTCCATGCTCCACAGTAATGGTTAAGTTAGCACTAATTTTAAAGCTGCTGCTGCTGCTGCTGCTGCTTGTCTTGTTCTCCATGGCTGCTACAATGTACTGATGATCCACTCCCTCCAACTGTCTGCTGAGAAATGACTTCACTCTGCTGAGTTCACTCCCTTTTATACCCAACTATCTGCTGAGTCAGCAAAGAACTTGCAAAGTTTTGAATTCACTTCAACTCGTCCATGGTTGAATCGGACAAGCTCTGATACATTCGTCTTCAATGGAACATCATCATCATAATGTAAAATGATTCTTGCAGCCACATCTAACATGAGCTCAACTGCCCAAATTGTATTCACGTTGATAAACGCTGAATCAATGTCGTAAGTTAACGGTAAATGTAGATCTTCACATTCACGTAGAAACGAGCGGATGAAACGATCTCTTGGAATGGTCTTTCCAACAGCTTCCCAATGCTGATGTAAGTTCTTCACTTGCAGCATCCAATCCGATTCAAAAGCAGGAAGCTTTGAAAACACATAGTCAGCATAATTCACTTTGAAGACGTCATCCATGGTCTCTACACATCTGTGAAAAAGTAAGGCCGACATTGTCAAGTCTTTTCTCGTCACACAATATCCACTTGTTGACTTGTTGACAGAATGTATTACTAGTTGACTAGTTGACATGTTTCACTCATGCTTTTATACTACTTCCATGTAATCAAAATATGGTGTGTAACTTTGTTAAAAAATTGCTAACTCAGCAGAATTTTACTTGTGTATATGAATGTCTCACTTACAGTTGTCGAGTTGTACAGCTGCACTGCTACACAGCAGAGACATCTAGCGGTGAAGTTAACTGACGGTGAAGTTAAATGGTCTGCCAAAATGGTATTCATCCGCGAAGAAGCACTGTAATGGCGGTAAAAATGCATATAGCCAGCTGCGCAAATAGCCTATGACTACTTTATAACAAAACTTTACATAAAACTGAATCAAATGGTGAAATTTTCATATAAATCGACCAAGTATAACGAAAGGTATTGTTTTACAAAGTTTCAATTAAGCAAATAACCAAAGTTTGTTTACAAAGTTTGTTTACAAATTTTGTTTATAAAGTTTGTTTATAAAGTTTGTTTACAAATTTTATTTATAAAGTTTGTTTACAAAGTTTGTTTACAAAGTTTGTTTACAAAGTTTGTTTACAAATTTTGTTTATAAAGTTTATTTACAAAGTTTGTTTACAAAGTTTGTTTACAAAGTTTGTTTACAAAGTTTCTTCACAAAGTTTATTTATAAAGTTTGTTTATAAAGTTTGTTTACACAGTTTGTTTACAAAGTTTCAATTATGCAAATAACTAAAGTTTGTTTACAAAGTTCACTTTTTATTTATAAAGTTTCAATAAACACTTACCGAAATAGTTGTCACTGGATGCCATCCCTTGATCTGATGTGATCCAATTGTAGTTCTACAACTTGTACTTCCTTGCTCCACTCACCGAAATGACTGTCACTGCTGTATGCTCATCCCTTATATACCCCTCTGATGGAACTGAAGCTGACTTGACAGAATGTTGCTCGCCTAGGGTGGGGGGGGGGGGTCGAAAAAATGAAAAATGTTCAGAATCGTCTGAAACGGATAAATATGCAAAAATCACAATTTCGAGGGGGGGGGGTCGAAAAAATGAAAAATGTTCAGAATCGTCTGAAACGGATAAATCTGCAAAAATCATAATTTCGAGGGGGGGGGGTCGAAAAAATGAAAAATGTTCAGAATCGTCTGAAACGGATAAATATGCAAAAATCACAATTTCGAGGGGGGGGGGGTCGAAAAAATGAAAAATGTTCAGAATCGTCTGAAACGGATAAATCTGCAAAAATCATAATTTCGAGGGGGGGGGGGTCGAAAAAATGAAAAATGTTCAGAATCGTCTGAAACGGATAAATATGCAAAAATCACAATTTCGAGGGGGGGGGGGTCGAAAAAATGAAAAATGTTCAGAATCGTCTGAAACGGATAAATCTGCAAAAATCATAATTTCGAGGGGGGGGGGGGTCGAAAAAATGAAAAATGTTCAGAATCGTCTGAAACGGATAAATCTGCAAAAATCACAATTTCGAGGGGGGGGGGGGTCGTGGCTTTTTAGGGTCTGTTGCCATGGTTACACTGATTGACAGGTCGAGGTCGTTGGCTTCATGATGATTGACTCGGCCAAACCACTTTCGCTCCAGACTTTCGCTCCAGACAGTATGACGTCATCATGACGTCATTATCACGTCATGGAGGGCCGCGCCTATCCTTACACTTATCCTGACGTCACTTCCGCTCCAGACATGATGATGTCACTTCCACTCCAGACAGCACTTCCGGTCTAGACAGCACTTCCGGTCCAGACGCTATGACGTCACTTCCAGACATGATGACGTCACTTCCGGTCCAGACAGTATGACGTCACTTCCGGTCCAGACAACACTTCCGGTCCAGACATGATGACGTCACTTCCAGACAGTATGACGTCATCAAGTGAGCCAGAAACGGTGTTTTCACCCTACTTACACTCCTTAAATTTTCAAAAATAGCCACGTTTGGAAAATGTGCAGTTTGCAAATACACGTAGTTGTAAAAGTCTCCAGTTGGAAAATGTCCCGGATTCGTTTTCCGGGCTTCTTAAATCTTGACGCCTCGCATCTAGAGTTTCGTATCCAAGTGGAAAGAAATTGGCATTTTGCATCCCTGAATTTTTATTAAAGTTATTTTTATTGAACAATTCCATGAATATTTATTAAAAATTTGTTCGCTATTCTGTTATTGTATTGAATAAATTCGAAGCAGTGATTGAACACTGGAGTAGTGTTCTTTTTGGGGCATCACTGTGAATCATTGAGCATAAAAATTGCAAAAAACATTAGGCAAAGATTTGTGGTCTTGTTTTATTGCAGACTTTACTCGTAAAACGATTGGAAAATGCGGCCGACTTACTGAGAGAACGAATCTACATACGTCAAGCATTCCCCTGTTTTTTTCTGTAGAATTATTCGTGGGAGACTAAGGCCAGGAAGAAACTGACACGGCTGGTCGTTGATCTTTTTTAATTTTATTTTTCTAAAAAATAAAAATTAGACCCGGAATGTGAACATTTCGGTGACCTGGCATTGGTCGAAATCCTTGTTTAGTTTTTTTTTCTCTTGAGAAATTGTGGTTTAATGATTTTGTAAAACGTCTATATGACATAAAATTTATATTACCAATTCAAAAGCTGTTACTTATCAGCGTCTTGTATTGAAATGCGGGGGCCGCGAGCGCAAAATGTTGGGAGAAATGTATTCTACGAAAGGCCATTTCCATTAGCTTTTCTGCCTTCAGAGTAAATACGTTTTAATTCTAAATGTTACACACTCCGGCAGCTGGTTGATTTTTTTAAACTCGAGATTTTTAGATCCAACTGGGGGATGCGAAACAAAGTTATTTATCTCATATAAAACGCTTCGAAAGTGCAGCAAAGTAGCTGAAAGAATGACACCTGTAAAAATATCTTAAATTTGAAAGATGTATTAAAAGTCGTTCCTGTAGAACTGTTTTATTTATGTTTGTTTACAATTGAAACAGAAACGTGGCTTAAAGTTCCTGGATGCGAGATGCCCACTTTTACATTTCAATGCGAAATGTCAAGATGTGAAATGTCAGATTACGACATGTCCAGATGCTTTCGGTTCAACTATCTGACAACACAAAATTGATGTTTCTTTATAACGGACGTGGAGGTCAATCTGACGATAGGTTTCCAGGAAAAGAGGCCCTATGGTCAAGTGAAACCTGACCTTTGTCTGAAAGGAAGAATTGGAAACAGCTGAAGGTGTTTCTTTTAACAATTTCAAAGAAACTGTTAAAAAAAAAGTCCCAAATATAGGTCAAAGAGTGGGGATGAACTAATGGAGCCCTTTGTCCATAGTGATCCTTTTTGTCGGTTCTTTTCGATTCTACTTGCAAAACATGCTTGTTTTTCTTTTTCCCCCTTTTTTTGCATTCTCAATATATTGTAAGAATAAGACGCCTTACCTATCGTTGTTATAACTGTAGTAGCGAAGTAGAAGGCTCCAGAAAACTTCCATTGGATGCCGGCTTTATGGGGTACCATCAACATGACGTTCCTTTGAATCTCTTTAAAATCATTATCCGTGATATTATATTTATTGCGCAAACGCTGTTCTTCCCCCGTCAGACGGTGGCGTTCATTTTTTTCATATTCACTTTCGAATGCATCAAAGACCGCGGCACCTACGAGTAGATACGTGAATGTACACACGATGAGCGATAATGTGCGAACGTTCTGCTTCTTCATCCCTGCTCACCTGTACGCGCGAGGCCATGCGGGGATGGGCGATAAAAGAGGCATGTGGAAGACAACGCCTCGGCATCAGGGTTTTCGCAAGGGATTTCTGGATAATTTCTTTTTTAACAGGGCGCCTCGCAGTTTGGTTTCCTAACCACGAACCACTTAAAGGTCGCAGGCTGTATTTTTGAAAGAACTTCTCTCTTGACCTTTGCGATATACAGACTTGTAAAAATCAACATCAAATAGGTTTTATCCAACTTCCGTTAGTTTCCATCGCAGTAAAACTCATCAACTTCCAGACTTGACCACAATGTCTGTCTTTACCTTTGTCAAGTAATCAACTCTTGATCATAGGACCCAATTATCTGTTTGCAGTCGTTCACCGGAGGCATGGGTCACAGGTCGGTAAATCCCACTGACGGAATTGATTTTATTGCCCTCTGGCTCGTCTTTGTTTTCTGAAAAGCAAAAGAAATAGCTGTTAATTCAATGTGAACAGGAGACGGATAGAACGTGTAACTTAGTCCTGAGGTGTGGTTAAACCCCGATTATCTATCCACATCGTTACCGTACTATATAGGTGATGGCCAGTTAGGGGTCGTACAACCGGATGAGCGAATCGCCGAGAAGCCAGCTATGTGCTTATCTTTTTAAGAGATAAGCGACCAGCGGATAATCGGTGCGAAGTGTTTTTGTTAACTGAAAACAACACCTGGATACCACTTGTGTATAATTACTGTAGATTATCTATCTATTCAAAAAGATCTATTGTATCTTTTGAAAAAATATACATCGTAAATGTATCCTGTTAGTCCTGCTCAAGGAGTCAAACTGAGCGCAAAAAAGAAAAAGCTTTGATACTCAGCAGAGTCATTCTTTGCGGAGAGTTTGTGCCCTCCTAACTTCCTGTGACTATATCCAAAACGTGTGAACATTGAACTTGCTCACATATCATACAGGTGTTACCGTACAGAAACGGCGGCTTTTGTAGCATGGAAAGAGACTTAAGTAGCCTGTATATGTTGTTTTTTCTAAACACCACTTCTACATAGTTTACTGCCATATATAAACTATCTATTTTACTAACTACATATCATTTCTAAACATTGTTCTCCGCTTTACCAAACTGACAAAGCCGTAACCTCAGAACAGAGGAAAATGCAATTACGTAACCCCACTCCGCTCACTTGGTTATGGTAATGACATTTTTGTGCTGGCTGCCACGTTGTCAAACTCCAAATGTGAATGGATTTTACTCAGACTGGCCATAAAAGTTTCTTCAAGGACTGTTTCTCCCCGGGTTTGTTAACTGTTATAGGACGCACTATTTTTTTCCTGCCTGTTATTTGGGAAGTCTCTGACCTGACCAAGGTTCATTAATCTCGGAACGGGGGGAGCGGGTGGGATAGGGAGAACTCACGCACCTACTCGCGCACCTACTGGTTACCAGGTTAAAATTATCTCTAAACGCGGATTGCTAATTTTCGAAATAATCCCCTCTTTTTTAACCAAGCAAGGAGTGTACTTCTGAAAAAAATCCTTTTCAAGGGAAACGCAGAGGACTAAATAAAAATTAACGAAATTGGCACTCCTTGCGGACCGCTTCTGGCAAAAATCACCTTTCTTTCTATGCTTTTTTTTCTTTGATACGCATGGTAACACATATGATACCAAATGCGCCCCCTCCCCTCCCACCCCCCTCGGAACTTGAAACGATTTCAGTCGGAATCTTGCATACAACCGTACATTGCAGGTTTTTAAAGTTACAATGAACAATCGATATTTTATATCCTTTTTAAACTGTGTAACAAGCAGTGCTGGGTTTTCATAGACCCGAAAATATAAGCAAAAGTGTTTGTGAACACGAGTCCATATCACCTAATATCGCCTGTTCCAAGCTGCACAGCGGCACGATAACACCTTCCCATTACATGTAAATGCAAAAATGCCTTAACTGTACCTAAATTGGTATCGGTGTTATGATTCAAACGTAGTTTTAGCAGGCTATCAACAAACCTGTGTGAGATGCAAATGGCATTTTCCACGCCGGATAATGACCGCTTTGTGGGCCTGTCCCGCCATAATGTGGCTGTTTTCCCTGGTGCTGACAAACTGACTGCTTAAACAATAGCAGCCATTACAAATCGCGTGCCAGCCAATGGGACAAAGGGTTGTTGCTATGGATACACACCGACGCTTATGCGCAACCACCCAACTACTTCATCACTATGTGCACGGAAACCGTATGAGAAAGCAAGCGTTGCACCCCACCCCCTCCCAAATCAAACAGACGAACAGGGCCATGGTCAGTCAGTCACTCACTCAGCAATTACACTTCTCCCGATAGCATTGCCCTGTTTTCATTAAAGCAAAGAATATATATTCTTTGATTAAAGCTATATCGGTATTTCATTTATGAAAAATGCTAGTATTGTTGAAGCATTTAAAAGAGCATTCTAACAGAGGAAGTGAAGTAAGTAAATAAACAACAGGAAGCTGACGTAATGACGTCAATACCAGGCTATGCTTTCACGTAAATAATAGAAACAACAATAGATAACTGGAGGCAGTTAATCTGTTTTCTTTTCTTTCTTTTTTTTTTTTTACCTTACTCGTCTTACACTTTTCATGACACTTTGCATATATACTGAGCGTCAATAAAACGTTCCGGGTAAAAAAATTTGATATATTTTATAATTTTCTTTATGTTATGTATAGTAAACAATGCTTATGTATTGGTACTAGGTTCTACACTGCATATATTGCCAATCAGTGTCACGCATAATATGGTCAATCAGTGGCACGCATGGATGACTCTATTGGCCGACTTTCGACCAAAAACAGCTTTTGACCATCTGCTACTCGAAAGCTTGGGCAATACTCAGTATTTTGGTTTCAATGGAAAGCGGTTTGAAGGGATAACACGAATCAAGATTGAGATACCTAAAACCAGTTAGCTATGCCATGGTGATCGTGTGAAGAACGCTTGACTGCGCTCGTCATAACGCAAGCGAACGCGAATTACAGCGAGGTAGGGCGTCATTTTAGCTGCAGTCGAACAACTATTCGAAAACTAGTCGATCGCTACAATCAAACGGGTTCCGCCGAGGTAGGGCGTCATTTTAGCTGCAGTCGAACAACTATTCGAAAACTAGTCGATCGCTACAATCAAACGGGTTCCGTCGATGATAGGCCACGTCCAGGGAAGGAAAGAGTGACCACACCT
The DNA here is from genome assembly GCA_949752745.1 of Protula sp. h YS-2021. Taxonomy (NCBI): domain Eukaryota; kingdom Metazoa; phylum Annelida; class Polychaeta; order Sabellida; family Serpulidae; genus Protula; species Protula sp. h YS-2021. The sequence continues at coordinate 42,663,961 of OX457030.1, read as the reverse complement.
GACCAGGATAGCCACATTAGACTTCTGCATCTCAGAAACCGCTTTAGACCGGAGACTCGGACTGCCCACGAGACTTCAGCAAGGAACACTTTCCTTCCCTGGACGTGGTCTATCATCGACGGAACCTGTTTGCGGTTTAAGCACTGTTTACTGCACATGATATAAAGAAAATTGTATATACCAAATTTTTTACCCGGAACTTTTCATTGACGCTCAGTGTATTAACTTATTTTGGGTCAACATGAAGTAGTATTGAACCATCGGGAGATGTTTGGCTTTTAGTCAACATTTTCACCACTGGTTATTTATAGCTGTATGTTAAGGCACAATGAGTCAACATATGCTATGTATGGCGTAACTGGCATGAGTACAAATATCTACAATATCTAACAATATCTGCGTTGCCTGTCATCATTGAAAAACTGTTGCAATGCAATGTTTATCCAGTTCCATAACAATGCAGGATTATGCACATAAATATACATTTTTACTTATCCACCCAACCAAATAGTAAACGTGTGCTTGTAGCCCATATAACTCCCAGTCTGCCATTTCACAATCCGATGAAAAACAGCGAACATTGTATCCACTCACAGTATATTACTTTTTTTAAACGGGAACAACGCCCACATTTAGAAAAGAGACACAAATAGGCTTACCACTATCAAAATAAACGATCTCCACCATGCCACAAACTACATCTGTTTTTGCCAGATATCATGTAATTAACTTTTTTTCTGTCAACATTTCATTGAAAAAACGGCAGTATATAGAACTTGTATAACAACTATACTCCGCTTTATGCCACATACAATTAGACTTTGAAAAATCAGCTTTTAATTTCAAAACAGAATTACAAATGGAAAATCGCACGTGAGTGCTTCATATAAAAAGTAGCAGCTGTTTCTATTTTAACCTGCACGTTGCAGTTGCAATAGGTTAGCCGCTATAATGTTCTTTTATTGTAGTTTGTTGTTCGCGAAACAGAGCCATTGTAAAAGTGCAGATACACAATGCTTAATTCACTCTTTTTTTTTTTTTTACTTATTGCGATTGTTTTAATTGTTGATTGTATGCGCCTGTGTAACCTGTCGGCTGTAAGTAAGCCTTTTTTCTATCCTCCGTTATCCTTTATTGTTTAACACAGTGCAATTTCCTCCCATTATGTCATTCACGCTTTGCTTACTGGAACCTTCACCGCGCTGATGATACATGGTTCTGATGTTCCTACACAATACGCAAATCTATTAAAGTCTACCTGTATATTTCGTAATACGGTCATCTTCATAGCCATTTACTCTGTCCAGTTTATATATATATATATATATATATATATATATATATATATATATATATATATATATATATATATATATATATATATATATATATATATATATATATATATATATATATAATTATTATTATTGTTATTATTATAATTATTCATAGAAATTTCTTCTTTTTTCAAGTACCGAATTTCTTCTTTTTTTCAAGTACTGAAAACACGTCATATTACGTCATGCCAGTGATGAATGGCAGTGTCAGTCACAGTCAATGTGTCCGCATTATCGTGGCCATTTCCCTTTAAAAAAGTACCAATCATTTACCAGCCATTTGTGACGTCATTGGGAGTCGGGTGAGCAGACTTCCAAATCAATTGATAAAATACACAAGAATTAGCTGTTCTATTGTTCCATCATCAATCACGCTCGGACAGAAAAGGGGTACTTTTTGATGACCTAAATTGAGTTTTGTTAAATATGTTCGCTAACCTTTTGCCTAGCATGTACAGGAGAGAACTGTACAATTAGAAAAAGGAATTTCTCAAACGCTTAATTGAGATATATTAACCGAATAGATCGAGGCACCGGAAGCCTAAAACACCTGGATACTGTCAACCTGGGCTATGTTTTAAGTGGCAAAATTTATTTGAAGTTTTGCTCTGTATTGTGTCAAAATATCTTTGGTTCAATTCTTCATTCACAGTTGTTTAATAACTTGCGTAAATGCTGTAATACGATTGGTCAATGCTCAGATCAATAACTTTTCAATGTTTTTCTACGCAAATGTCGATGAATATTGCAGTTATCTGTTATCAAAACCCCCGTTAAGTCACGTGACACAGAATATATTGACTGGTTTTGAGTTAAAAGAAAGGAATTATTGACCAGTAACTTAAACAGTAACAGTAATTCAAAAATGCTGACCTTAGGTAAACGTTTCTCTCAGGCCAATAACACTGCTGCAACTGGGTTCGCGCTAACCGTTCGCACGTTCGCGTGGCGCGAACTGAAATCCTAAAATGGGAAAGAAAAATTCCTTTTGCACTAAGTACGAAAGCAATGTTGATTGCCATGCGAAAAGTAATACTTACGTAATTGGTATATTAGAAAAAAAAACTTCTAAAATATGCGAAAGGAAAATTAAGGTTCCAAAATAAGCGCGGAACAAATTTCCCATATGCGAGAGAAAAAAATCCTTTCGCAGCACTATGCGAAAGAAATGTTTGGCCTAGCGCGAACCCGGCTGCATGTTGACTCAAAATAGGTCATCATCTGCTAACTGTTACCAAGAAACAAGTTGCAGTTTATATCATCTGTGGTTAAAATTAAAGTGCAAATCCTAACGTAGGGCGGTAATTCGCTCTTAAAATGTTACCCTCAGGTTTAGCGGTGTAGCAGTTCGTAGAACTGTAATCCTCAATCGCAACTATTGTTATTATCTTACATTAGAAATATTGGGATTCTTCTGATTTTAAGCGGCAAATGACGGTGCAAATGAAGATCCTATAGGAATGAGTACGGTCGCCAAAAGGTTTGCACACTAATGTAACTTCTCCAGTCAATTGACTTTGTTTTTGTGAAATTACTTGACTCCAAAAAATTCCCAACTGAGACTTGCTTGCACAGGGCGGTCTTGGTGTGACCACAGCCGATGCGTCGTCATGTTGGCTGGCCCATGTTCCGACTCTGGTAGCTGCGGCATCTACCCAGAGCCAGTCCTGTGGTCAATTCAAAGCCCTTTGATTTATTGCGTGTTTGAAATGCGATGATCACTCGTGTGTCGTCATTAACGGGATGTAGATGAGTCGTGACAACGCTTTGGGTTTTGAGTATGACTTTAGTTAGCAATGAAGCCATATTGGTTCCAGCTAACTTAATGATTTCAACACCGACCGAATATTGTCGTTCCGATGCACACGACGGGTCACGGAGAGGTTACATTACCAGCACAGAGAGTATGTTTCTGAGGTAAAATCGCTGCTGTTATGGCAACTAGGTGTTCTCAGACCGTTATTAAAAGCCGATCAAACCACGATGAAATAAGCCGATCAAAACAGCCGATCAATCCTCGACTGTGGTTTATGTAAAACAAGTCCATGTGGCACTACCCGGTATTACGCATTTGATAAAGCTAAATGACTGATGTGTCTGAATGACTGACATCACTAAATGATTTTACTGAAGAAATGTCGTTGCAAAGCCCTCACGTATAATCGCTTCTTTTCTTTGGCAGTTAATGCCAACCAATACCAGCAGTTGCATTTCGCCTGGAAAAAGGCTGTGTTTCTAAATGATACACAAATAGCAAGTGTCGTCACCATATTTAGTGCACACGTGACACATGGCATCGTCAAAATGACGTCTGCTTAGAGACCGGTCAAGGGGTAAAACCCCCTCCCCCTACTTTCTATCCCATTCTCCGTCCTTCCGCATCCTGTTGCGCATATCCGATGACACAGCTTTCACGAGAGTGCATTCAAAACCGAGGCGAAAAAAGGCTGTTGTCCTTTGAAATATGCCTTGACTTTTGTCAATGTCAAAAACCGGAAGTTGACCATTATCTCGAAAACAGTTATAGATAGAATGATTTTGAGCTCATTTTCGACGATTCGGGTCAAAATTAAGATTATATTTGAGCGGTATCTTGGTGACCTTGACCTCCTTGGTCATCGTCCATATCAAAAAGCGGAAGTGGACCATTATCTCGAAAACAGTTAGAGATGGAGCAATTTTAGAGATGGAGCGATTTGAGTTTTTCGAGCCTAAAAGACGTTATAAAAAGATGTTCCTCAGTGACCTTGATCTCATCGGTCACGATCAAAGTTAAAAACCGGAAGTTAATTATCATCTCGAAAACGGTTATTGATAGAGCGATTTTAAGGGTTTTTTTGCCCCTTTGAGCCCAAAAAGACGATATGTAAGAGGTACTTCGTTGACCTTGACTTTCTCTTTCATGGTCAATTCTAAATTTTAAGAGTTCGGTATCGGCATTTTTTTTTTGTTTCCTTCAAGTGTAATTTTCGGCACTCGATGCCGAAAACGGTCTAGTTTTTAAAAAAGAAATTGTATTTAATTGCTACATAGTTATCGTTTATGCAACGTTAAACAGACATCTTTCCGTGAAATAATCTTTGTACATGTTTATGTATAACGTCTTGTTTTGATAGCTAGAACACCCCGCAGTTTTGCCTCAATAACATTCTGCGTTTGCGATATCGTGCCGACTCGGAATGCTACTCAGATAACGTGTCATAAGCCGTGAAGTAGTATCTGAGCTATAATTGAAATGTTCTTACTGCTTTCTGCATGATTTATCAAGCAACATATAAAATAATCTACATATTCTACCAAAGTTTAATTTCATGGTGATATGAATGCTTGGTGTATATTTTACGGTTAACCCATCCAGCTATCGCTTTCTTAATAAGCACACAATTGCCTGCAGCATTTTCCATCGAATTCCACATCTGTTATCATCTGACCTTAACTGTAACCTTGGGCAGAAACGTGTGTGATCATGGTGATGCTTTCGCTAGCGGTCATCCAGTGCCTTATTGTTTGTTTTCGCTTCAGTGGCATTGTTAGTGCTGGGTGATGACGTCATCTTGACGTAAACAGCGGGCTGCTACTGAATGATGTCCTATTTACATCTACCTTTCTTATAAAGCAAACTCTATTAACTATATATGTTGCACTGTCATTATCGATAAATGGATTGTACTGGTCATGGTTACATGGATTGCGTTGAATTGACTGCACAGGGATTATTTATGGTGAAGGGAGGGGGGTGTTAACTATGTAGATTGTGCCTGGCTGATTGCACGTGGATTATGGCAGGGTGACTGTTCAGGGATTATGTTGCGATGGCTGTATGTAGATTGGGATTAGTATACATAGACTGTACGTGGATTGTGTTAGACTGTACGTAGATTGTGTTGGGCTGATTGTGTGGGGATTGTGCAGGACTGATTGTGCAGGGATTGGGTCAGGATGACTTTACGTGAACGTTGTAAGGCTGATTATACGTGGACAAAACGCGCCATTTTTTTGCGTTTAAATGCAAACTAATCAGATAAAAAAGTAAAGAAATTGTATGAGGTGTCTCTACTATGTAGATATCATGAAGTGCAGTCCTGTTGCAGCGCGGTCCTGACAGGTTACCAGCTTTATGAATGAACCACTATAGTACACGCACTAAGGCGCGCCGCTTTTTAGCACCTACACCATTGAGTAACTTAAGTTCAGTTTTATGCCCTTCAACGTCAAACTCGGCTGCTTGGGAGAACTATATTGGTATTGGCCTTATAAAAAAGCTTTCATTCATTTCAACTCCCAAAAGGAAAAGTAGTGAAATGCGAAGATGAATATTTATGAGTAATGTTTGAGTTCATTTCTATTGAAGTACAGCAAAATCTGGTAATCCCATTGAAATTGGAACTGAGAAAATTTGTCCAAGTCAGCATTACTCGGATTGTATTACAATGACTACTTCATTTGTATGCCTCTCTCAAGCTCCCAGTATTAAAAAAAGTTAATTGGATTGGTTTATCAATTCATTAGTGAATTCCAATCAAGGTGTTTTGTAAACAAATAGTCCCATCACATTTCAGTTGTGTAACAAAAACAGGAAGAAAACTTTTTTCTTGTTTGATAACCCTACCGAATCCCGTTCCAAGCACAAATAAAAGAGAATAACATAAGGAAGGGGCCAATTAGTGGTATTCAAAACATGAGAGGGTGGGTGTTAACCAAATGGTAGTTGTATGATATCAGGCATTATCACGATGTCACGCACTAATGTAGTGTGTCGGGATCAAGATTTTGCAAGGAGAAGCAGTCGTATTTGTTGCAGCATATTGCTATTGATATTACCTGTTGCATTCAGCAAACAGCACCCAATACTTTGTGCGAATTAGACTTTTACTCATGTTACAAAACCTGCAATTGGGTCTGGAAAATATGTTCCCAGGGTATGGAATAAGGAGTTGTCCAAATTATATTATTATCGAAACCAATAGGAAATTACAAGGGACTGGATTATTTAATCTTCATTAATGAGTTGTCCACATTATAGAATTTTGTCCGAAGGCAAGTTTCATTCTATATATAGACAGGTAGCCTAGGATTGAAAAGAAAGCCTTACTGTACGTCATTTAATGGAACACCGTCACCACAGTTCTGTCTCATTTACTGGATCATCGTCACCACAGGTGTGTTTCATTTACTGCATCATCGTCACCACAAGTGTGTTTCATTTAGTGGGTCATCGTCACCACAAGTGTGTTTCATTTACTGCATCATCGTCACCACAAGTGTGTTTTATTTACTGTCATTAAGAGTTATTGTCATTAAGAATATGTTTCATTTCTATGCCCGACTGATGTAATAAATATCTTAAAGTCATTATAAAAAGCAACAAAGTCGTTACAAAAAAGAATATCTGTTTCAAAAGTTCCTTGTTGATCAGTGCAAAAAGTGCAAAAGTTTTGATCTCATAGGTATTCCTTTAACTCTTAGAACAGCTGTGTTTTTGTTTAAGGCCAAAGTCACTGAAGGGGACAAAATGCCAATCGAACTGATTTCAAGCCTGTGAGCACACTTCATAGGTACACCTAATGGCAGTCCACTTACGTTATGACTACGCTATGATCTACAAACGACTCAATGCTAACGGCAATGTCTTTGTCACACAGTGTTAGGATAAAGATTTGTTCAGCAAACTGAACATCAAACTGCAGTCAAGTGGAATACACAATACGTAAGCATTACAACTTAGAGATTATTCTGGAAATAAACAATTTTAAGAATTAGGCTTGATTTTATAATTTATCTGAACATATATTATCTTAAATTTATTGGCTCTTTGTAACAAGTTTGACACAATAGAAACATAAAAAATGATTTTTTAAACATATACATAAGATACGCGAGTAAACCATAGTGATAAAGTAATCGTTATATTGAGAGGCAGAACCATATAATGTAGCTTTCATTACAAATTTTCCAGCCACAAACCAATTTTCAAGGCTGCTTAACTCGCTATGTCATTCAAGTAAATGACTGAACGAACACAGGCTCAAAATAGCGATATTCTTAAGAGAAGGATGCATTCAGTAGGCTTCCAGTGGTGTAAGGCATCGTAAGCCTGATTGCCTTTGTGTAAGCTGCAAGTCGCATAGAAGGAAAAAAATCTGGGAACTTCCAGCGTTTGCTGACACAGAACGTAGTGATATAAACACCTAGCGTTTGCTGGCAGTCACAGATTCTAGCGACATTACTCCGGCATTACTGCAGGTCAGAACCTAACGATATTTCTCCCAGCTTTTTCTGGCAGTCCAAGAACCTGCCGATATTGCCCCCAGCTTTTCTGACAATCACACCACCTAACATATCCACCCCAGCTTTTCTGGCAGCTGCACAACCTAGCGATATTACACTCAACTTTTTTGGCAGTCGCAAAGCGTAGCGATATTGCTGCCAGTCTTTACTGACAGTCAAGCAACGTAGCGATATTACTCCCGGCATTTACTCGCAGTCACACAACGTAGCGATATTACTCCCAGCTTTTTTTATGGCAGTCAGACAACAGCGATATTTTTCATAACGTCTGCTGGTAATCACAAAACCTAGCGATATATTTTTGACGTTTACTGACAGTCACAAAGCCTAGCGATGTTGTTCTTAACGTTTACCGGCAGTCACAAAAGTTAGCGATATTACTTCCGTTTTTTTCTGGTAATTACAGAACTTTGCCAGTAAACGCCTAGCGTTTACTGGCAGTCACAGAGCAGACTATGGCGTTGTTGCTTCTAACGTTTACTGGCGCTCACATAACCGGGTGTTTTTGCTACTAGCCCGTAATAGTTACCATAGAATTTAGCCACGTGCATATTATCTTTTAGTGGTTCTCACAAGAAAAACTCAAGCTAAGCTACGTAATGAGACACAAGTCATCGTGCAAAAGAATGCCACAAGAGTGTTACAACTCATTACCGGCGCTCATTATGGAATAATACATCCCTGTGCTCATTAATACACCTACCTCCCAGAGTTCGTCTCAATTCATCCTCAAAGTATTCAACCATTGTTAGCAAAACTACTTTCGGCGAGCAGTTACGGAAAATTCAATTTTCCATTTCTTTTGCAAAGGTGCAATTTTGATTATAGCGGAGAACTTGTTTAATAGTCTATTCCTTCATTAGTTCAGAGCGACAATACTTTACCATGTAAATCAATATTCTTTTTTCATCCGTATAGATAGGTTCTCCTAGTATTTTCCTCATATTATGTCTTTCCTTATTGAAAATTGCAAACCCTTAAAACACATGTGAAATTTGCCATATTGACCAGTTTTAGAGTGTCAGAAACGACAAGATATTTTAACTGTTGTCAATAAAAATGAGGTGATATTTTATTTTTTTGTTTAGATTCAATATTCTAATACAGGAACAAGATGAATGCTGTAGAGATACTCGGTGGTCTTTTTAGTGATTTTGTGATTTTTGTGATGATTTTGCACATAAAGCCGCACCATATTTTTGTTGTGACAAGTTTTCATTTTTGCGCCTTTTAGATACCATTTTAAATGCAATGGAATGTTATATATCTCTGATGTCAGAAAGCATAAGGCAACAAATTTGGCAGACTTACTACGTCTTGCTTCATTTAGGTTTGATCAAACATTCTAGTAACGATAGTTTAAGGTTCAGAATTCATTTCTTCTTTAATTTCAGTGGAAAAAAATCACTGGCAAGTCTGAATCATTGACCGCATCAGCAATGTAAACAAAAACCTTATACAATTAAATTTGCGTCGTATAGGATATGTTGTCGTAATTCGAATGCAAAAATAAATATAACTACATTCAGTTTATTTTTAAGATTTCTGACCTCACGCATTGTGTAAACGATGCTGATCAAAATGCTCGTCGGTTTGGGTATCGGTAAGGATTTTTGAATGGGTGAATATTTCAAAATGACTGTTATATAATATTATTGAAATAGCCAAGACCCTGTAAACCTGCATAAAGTTACGCAACTGAGAAAGTCGTGCGTCACCTGAAAAATGACAAATTACAAGGGTTAGTTTAAAATGAGTGCCAGAAATAATTCTGCGCTTAGAACAGTATCAGGAGAAAAAGGAGGAGTAAACCTACAATTTTGTAAGACGATTCTTTTCTGTAGTACCTGCCGCGAATAACATAACATGTTACACTCTTCTATTGTATAAGCGCTGGATAAACAATATGATTGAAGCTGCTTACTATAAGTCGCATTGATGCAAATGGATGTAACGTTCATTAAATATCTTAGCAACTGTAACTTTCGTGAATAACCTAGCTGACAGTATTCTAAGGCTCACACTAGAACAGTGTGATTGTGTCTTTCCAAGGAAAATAGATCTGAGGTGAAACAGCATTCATCTAACCACGGCGCTTGTGTTTACTTGTACTAATCACCTCAAGTGGATTGATCGGAATTCAATACAGAACTCTAAGAAAAACTTATTGAAGACCATTGATTAATGACCATCTTGAGATTTTATTCACTGATCAGAGCGACACCATGAGTTGATATAATAGTCTTAAGAGTTTCTGTATCACTTGAACATATTTACTATTAGGATTGATATTTACGATTGAGAAGTATAAAACTCTTGCCAATTAATTTTTTGAAATGTGAATTTCGATTGCTGGCAATAGGCATGAAACGTTTAACGTAATGACAGTTATTTTCACCTTATTACTTCTGATAGACAAGCAAAACCTAACCTTTTATTCTAGCGCATATTCGCCACATTTAGTATTCGCGTTAGTAATTTCAATCACTGGTAGCATATTTTTTCTTAATGAAACGCCTACTGTGCCATAAAACAAAAAAATGTCATTTATGAATGTATTTATTATTCATGACAATGACGTACAAAAAGGAGAACTCTAATGGACACATAAATCTCTATTCGTTTCGCCTAAATAATAGCAAAGCAGTGTTTAGACATGTAACGAAAGTGGGCATATTATCCAGTTACACCCACATTTTTTAAAAAAAAATTGCAACAATTATAGTAATAGTAATTGCCCGTTTTATCGGTAAAATAGTACAATATATATATTGTGGTAGTTTTTAGTTTACAAAATAAAAAATAAGTATAAATTTGGAAATATGGAAACGGAAGAACGAAGTTCTAGCAAGGCAACAGCATGGGGACTTATGTACCATCCTATAGCCAGAGGTGAAGGTGAGCAAACATACAAGTTGTAGGAAGACAATAACTGGACCTGAAAAGGCAACTTTTGCCCAGATGATGACAGACTGGAAACATGACTGTCAAGCTTCAGCAACGTAGCATAACAAAACTGGTTAACCCAGTTTAAGCAGTACAATAGGATGGAAGCTAAACTGTCGAATAAACAATCAAACAAACCTTTGGCCAGATGATGACACACTGGAAAAATGACTGTTAAGCTTCAGCAAGATAGCAAACTAAAACTGGTTAACCCAGTTTTAGCAGTACAATGGGATGGAAACTAAACTGTCAAATAAACAAGCAAACAAACAAATGAGAGGGACTGAAATGCCTAAACTAGAGAAACTAGACAAACTTTTTCTGCATTGCGAGCTGGTCTCAACACAGTTTTATGTACGATATTCATAGAAAACTGTCCCTTAAACGGTTTAAAAAGGTCAAAAATAAAAAATAGAAACTTTCATTTTTACTTACTGAATCTACTCATCCTAAATAATACATCAACCAATGACTAACAGAAATGTTCTATAAACTCGATAAACCTATTGAGAGCTCAAGCCGAAATAGGAACCTATGTAACCTTTTCATTAAAGCGATGCTCATCAGATTTATTAATTTCTATAGAGGTTTATATCACACATCCTGAGTGCGAGAATTTCACAAAATGTTCTGACCGTTTTGTTAAAGTCAATTTACACATTTGAGGAGGAGCAATAATTGCGTGGCCCTACTCCTCACTCGCTTCATATCTACTTACATCTCAAAACACGTATAAACAACGCTATTTCTATTACACTTAATCTGTATGCCCTCAATTGCGTGTTTACGGTGACTCAAAACTGCAGAAAAACGTCACCATAACGATACCTTCATACGTATCGGGATGTAAATAAATCCATGTGTATACAGTGATTGACTGACTGCCTGACACGAGATCTAGGCACGCTGAAATAAACCGTTTCTTCCCCCTAGAGTGCCCTTAAAACATAAGATATAAAGCCCCGTGTAACTCTTGAATCCTGTTCTCGGCAACTTTGTTGTTATTATCTAGGCTTTATTGGGACCGTCGTTTACGTAGTGTCTCTATATATTACATTAGTGCACTGGCGTTGTATTTGGAAACAGCAAATTTTCGTTTATGAAAACGGCAGCAGCAGAGTAAATATCCTTGTCCCGGTAGTTAAAGGCATAAAAAATCCTTCTGCTGTTCTAACCTAATTCTCATTCAGATTTCCTAGCATTTGGCTTTGTTGTTTAGTACGATTTGGTACTTTTGTTGTTCTCAAGTTTAACGTATAAATTACTAAACTAATTTTTATGAGGAAGTTTTCTTAATCTCCCTCTTTTCTAGTAGGTCATTACTGCTTGCAATGGGGTCATAAAGTATATGAAGTGTTTCTATCCCGGCTAGTGTTGCATCCGCAGCTTCGAGGTATGATACGACTCACAAAATAATTTTACTACACACATATTTCTCTCGCGGATAACCCTGATTTTCTGCCAGTTGAAAATACGGCGTCGAATATAGGTCATGTTTTAAACGCCACATGCATTGCTTCGTAAACAGAGGAGATTAGCAGAAATTTCCACCACCCTTTTCATTGTAAAGACGTGCCTTTGAATGAGATGAAACAGGTCATTATGTTACTGTGGCACGTGTTGTGTGACGACTTAATGATCACTTTCTCTAACAAGCGGACGACTAAGACAAGAGTCAAGTACAAAGGAACAGAAGCCAGCCGCTTTGTTGGCAGCTCCTGTTGGTAAACACCTTACAACTGGATTGCTCATTAATGAGGAACGTAAAGCAACAGAAAATGTCCAGTCAAAACGACGTAGCTCTTGTCTTCCGCAATGTCGGTGAGGGACCCAGCAGGTTAATTATACTTTTTTCCGAAGAAAACAGCGTCTCTATTACGTCGCCACGGCGTAGGTTCTGTAGATGTTTTTGAAATGTAGTTGGGGTTGTTTTGATTTTGAGAATGTGGCGTAGTGATTTAGCCTTAAATGGAATTCGCGTCGAAGTTGTCTATTCATGTTAGTGTTCTAACCTTGTTCTAACGCTGCAGAAGGGGGCTGATTTGAAGTTTACCGTCTTCAATCGAAAAGCGAAGCTATTTGAAACTGATCAAAAGAAGCGGAATATTTATAATATTTGTATTTATAAAATGGATCAAATGCCACCAGCCACTGTCTGTTCTTCGGTCGACATAACTTTAAAATCTTTTTAGATATAGCGCCGTGGTAGTAGTGAAATAACCTAGTAAACATCACATTTCAAAATTATAAGTACAATTGTAGTCTTCGAAACTACGGCCTCTTTTTCTGCTTCTTCTTCTTCTTCTTCTTCTTTTTTTTTTCTCTTGTTCTTGTTCTTCTTTTTTTTCTATTTTTTCTCTTGTTCTTCTTTTTATTCTTCTTCTCATTTAACCTTTAATTCAAGGCTTTGCTCTTTTTTTTGTCAAACATGGAGAAAAGTGATAAAAATAAAGATGCTGGACACAGTGACCTCCAGACCAATATCAAATGTCCAGCGGACAAAATAAACGTCTCCGGGACAGCTAAGTATTGCACAACGAAAGCCAATACAAACCTCAGCGAAACACTCACGGCCATTATTGTGAAGTTCTTCACATGAACTGCAAACTATCTGTCTGGCTTCCGATTTTATTTCTAAATTTCTGGCACAATTCTCTTTGCCTTAAACGCATTAATGCTTTTTGTTTTCCTAGAAGCTTTTTTATGTTGATGGATCTGCAGGCAATTTCATTACTACGGAGTCACCCATATGACGTTATTTAGCGTGGACGAGGCTATTTCGAGTATTAGCCTTAATATTTAAAATGAAGTAGAGCAGTAAATAGAGCAGTAAACTAATTATTGGAGAACGGGGCCAGATGACCGGATGTTCAACAGTATATACTGTCCGACGTACAATAACAGAGACCACTCAAGTACGCAGAAAAGTGCATTCGTTAAATACAGGAGTACGGGCAGGTGGAAAGCTCTGTTTATTTGCACAGTAGATATGATGGTCTTGCGGCGGACAAAGACCTGGGTGTAAATAAATGATGCTCACTCGTTCTCTTCGTGTCGTAAATAATTATGGCACATAAGTGTGGAGAAATAAGCTTGCGAATACCAATAACTTCTATCGTAAACAAATAACTGCTTGAGTAAATTCTACCAATGAATTACATAATCGCTATTTGAAGTGTAAAGGGCAAATGTGAATTATAGATGTGAGTAAATATGTGTGCTCGTGCACTCGCTGCTGTGCAGTGGCGCTTTGTGCACAAATGGTCGCAAAACACGTGTTACAGCCTAAACAGAACCTCTCCACAGAATCAATTAGCATTGTTTGTTAACAATGGCAACAAAACACAAGAATAACAATGAACTGATTTACTGTACGAATTAAAAAGCAACATGTTGCATTCAGTGAAATGCCACACGCAGCAAAATTAAAACCAAGCAAATTGAGGGCAAATATTTGCCACCAAAGCCAACTTTATTGGCCGCTGTCGGATGTCAGCGTTGATCCACAACTGTTTTGCTCATTTCTCCCAATCAGTATGCACCCCCTCCTTCGCTAGCAGCTTTCCTTTGGACTCGAACTGGCGGGGTGTGGTCTTGTCTTGGCGAGGACAGTGGGCGATTTCACGTTGCCAACGCAACACGTTTACGCTTAATTACTTCTGATTACTGTCACGAAACCGTGCCCCTCGGTTTCTTATTTACTTGGTCAGAACTGGATGACAGCAAGGGAAATTATCAACGTTATCAACGAAATACGGCCCCCTTACACAAATATTTTTCGTGGTAAAAATTGGTCTTACCGAAGAGCAAATTGTTTTGAATCAAAATGATGCGGTCATGGGGCTGTATACAAAAAAGGCTTGTGAATTTGTGAATTTGCAATTTTTATGTGTGCCGTAAATTCTGTGAGTATGCAATATTGAAAGGTTGAGGATCAGAGACAGGTCGCAGGTTCAAAGAAACGATACAAAGTATGGACAATTTTAAAAGAAAATGAAAGAAAGAAAAACAGACAGAAAAAACGCGAAAAAAAATGCCAAAAGTCTAACGTGGAATGACATTTTGTTCATCAATGCGTGCATAAATGATGAACAATATTCAGAGTCTAAAATGAATTGCCTGTACGGTATGACTCCCAACAAAGTCTGATCCTACTTGCACCATGTTTGTGTAAACAGGGACACAGACTCCCTCTTTTCACCGTACACTTGCTTGCAGTATGAAGAGGGGCTGGGAAATTTTCAGCATGAATATAGCCAAAGTGTCGTTTCGCTATGGAGCCGTCAATTCTATGCACAGTCAGTGACCCGTTCTCACGCAGATCGATCGCTCTAATGAATTAATTGCACTGAGTGTGAACTGTTATTATTGGATTTATTGGAACATTAGCCTGGGATTGTGTACCTGGCCACTCATTAGCCACTCCCTCTCCTCCTCCGCCCCTCCCCCTCCTCCACCCCTCCCGCGCGAACCAAAGTGCGCCCAATATCAACTTACACCTTCATCTGTTTGTTTTGCTTAAGGTAGAATGAGACAAATGTAAAAGTTAAACAGAAGTAACACGGCTGATTATGAAGACATTGTTAGTCCTAATATCTCTAGTGCATGTGCCCGTTTTGCAGGCCATGCAGTAGAGGAATGTCAAAATGTAATCTCAGGCACTATGGTATGTCAAAGCACAGGCACATGCACTGCAGGTGTATCAAAATATAATAGCATAATATAGTTCAGGTGAAGCTAATCTTGAAGATGCTGCTTCGCAACGCGTCGTAGGTTAATCATTATATTGCTCACCAAAATAATTTTCAGTACTGTGTCTACTTGAATCTCAATAACATTGAAAAACCGATTGCTACGGCAAAAAGCAATACTGTAATAATACTTCGATTTGACTTTAATAAAAGATTAACCCAATGTTCTTCGATAATGTTTACTTTTTAGGCCGCCGGTGTACTGATACACCATTATTTATTAATTAGATCACATTGTGCTTGTTAGACCATCTTATGCTCATTAGACCATCATATATTTAAACACATGATGTCTCAGGTGCACTCTTTGTTCACAACGTATTCGCGCTTGTTTCGCAGTGACATAAAAATGACAAAGGTTATTTTGCTTAAATATAGATCGCTTCACTGTCTTCAAGTTTGCAAAAGATATCAGTTTTTGTAATGCTCGAAATCAGAAATGGCGGGAAAATCGACAATTTTCGGTACAATTGTATATATCGCATTAGGATACTTTTTCAGGCAGATATTTCCTAACTGGCTGAGGAGCGTAAATTATTATACAGAATTAGTTTCTCCTCATGTAAGCTGTCTAAGAAACATTTCACTTTTTTTCTCTGGGGTTTTGATGTCCATCTTTAACACCCAAACAAAAAGAGCGAAAGCCTGCGATCTCCCCATCCAGGTACTAACCGCACTTATCGTTGCTTAATTTCGTTTGTAGAAGCAAACGTTTTAAACCATCTATGAAATCTCGAGTCAGTAATGAGGGTCAACGCCGCGCTACTCAGAGAAGTATAAGGTAATTCCAAACCTGTTCAGTCGAAGCAATATATTGAGTATCTATAGATTCAAGACACATCCCACAATCACAACCGCCTTCAACTACGCCTGAAGCAGAAAATTTGATATAAATTCTTCATTCGAAACACAACTTTCCAGGCTAATTTAGCGATGATAAAATGGTCTCCGATGCTTGATTAAACTAAAATAGTTACTTGGGTAACTCAAAACTTTTCCGAAAGAATGGTCTCCATTTTGTGGCGGAAAAGATGAGACCTGCTCTATGGCGGTCCTGACCCCTTAACAAGGCGCTTGATTGGCCGAGGCAGACATTTTATTAGCAATACGTGGACAGAATCTGTCTGAGCGAACATCGGAAATGTTATTGAAAGGCAGTTATTTGTAATAATCAGAATAATTTCTGAACCACTCTACGCAATTTGCATAACACCTGTGGCCACTCCATAAGAAAAATATCGATCATTGCAGGTTATATTTATCCCGCTGTGAAGGACTGGGAGTGAAGGTCCCAGTAAAGTATTGGTGATCGCTCACATCAGACCTGCCAGATGAAACGATTCTGCTTGCCTGCACAGAATGTGTGTCAGTTTATATTTCAGACAAAAAAATACAACTTGTCATGTACATGATATGGAGCATCTTGCTGGCTGTGTGCACAGTGCCGACAAATAATGTTCCTGTGCCATAATCAGAACACGATTTCCCTATGATGTACACAGTTTATTTAAAAAACTACTTACTGTCTGATATTATAAGGACAGAAAATAACTGGTTTTGAAAACAGTACCAAAAAATCTTTGATGGTTTTCTGCGCATTGTCAAGATTCCCGTTTGTTTGTTTATGCCCAGTGTCAAAATTCCAGCTTGCTAATTATGTGCAGTGTCATTATTCCGGTTTGCTAGCGATATGCAAAAGGTCCAAATATTAGTTTGCTGAATATATGCCCGGTATTAAGATTCTGGTTTGTTTGCTAATGCACAGTGCCAATATTCCGGTTTGTTGGTTATATACACAGCGTCAAGATTCTGGTTTATTAATTATATAGTCAATGTCATGATTCTGGTTTATTGGTGTCTAGTTTCTGCTTGCTGGTATCACATCATTTCCATAGATCGATGTCTACCCAGCGTCAATACGACAAAATCTACAGGACATTAATTCGTTATCAACATAAAAAAATCACATAAAGAGCTGATGTAAAGATTAAAGTAACGACTTAAACATTGTACCATTCAGATTACCAACAAAACTCAACAGACAATATAAAATAAGCCAAAAATTGTATTCTGCTGCTCCTACGGTCTCTGAATAATAAAATACATAATATGGCACGCAGACAAAAAAGACTAATGCAAAAACATAAAATACAACATACGAATCCAATAAACTCTGGGGTTTTCCCAAGCGCAATTATTTTAATGTTTGTATACGTCTCAACACAATTATCTCAATTGAATTTTTTGTTATTTCTGTTCCATGTTTAGTGTTTAGTAATTAGATTCATCACTCTCGTTTGTAAACTATTTTGTATTTCAAGTTTGATTTATTTCTCGAAATTTGTAACGCCAAAATTGAAAATCTGTAAACAAGGAACACGTTTATTTGTCAAACTAAATAAAATTTTTGCCATTGTGGCATATGTTAGAAAAATGTCGAGTTTTTACCTCCGAGTTTGTTTTCTTAATAAAATGTACTTACCGCGGCACGTGAATAAATCTTGCAAAAGAATCTGCTGTGTCACTTAATATATTAAAACCATAAAATAGTTTTATCCATACATAAAACGCGATTGCATTAAGTGAATTTCTTGTTCGTTTTGATTTCAAATCATTGCTTGGAAAAAAAGATAATTACAAACATAGTTTTAAGTCCCCTGCCCGTATTTCTCAAAAATGAAAAGGCGAAACACTTCGTAATCAATTAGGTATCAAATGGCTTTTTTTATTATTGATGTGCTTAACCGCTTTGACCGCATGTTTGTGTGGGGTAATGCATGAATGCAATTGTTTAATCTTATTGTTGCAGCTAATTGCCATTTAGCGTACGCTTTTGAGAGGGCCGCTGTCAGGGACACACAATGGTCTGTCGCTTCATTACTTGTGGTGACTTCTTATGTATATAGCAGGCGCTCTCGCATCAGAGTGGCACTATATCTGTAATTTCTAAACTGGGATAATTAGTATGTATTTGATGTAAATGAACATTTTAAACATGTATTCTTTCTTTCTGTATAATAATTTATATTTATTAAGTGTGTTCTTTTAGTTTACTTCTCCTGTGGTTTATATCGTAAAACATTAAAACACCGAACAGTGCCCCACTAAACACAGTATATACCAGTTTCAAATTAACATCGAAAAATAGGCAAAACTTTATGCCAGTAATCTGATTGATTCAAGTCGTGGATTAGAATAGTGATAGAGTATGCTAGCACAAACGTAAATACAAACGATTTAGACTGCTGCGTACCTTACTCATTTAATTTTGTCCAGGCAAAATAATAAGTCGACCTAAAATTTGCCGACTTGCACAACATTGCACAACATTGTAAAAAGCCGCAATATTTCAACATAATATTGCCTTATTGTATTACTTGTTGCATAATATTGTAAAACAGCGGAAATGTCTCAACAAAATGTTGCCTTGTTGCACGATTATTACACAACATTATCAAGCAATATACGTCATACAGCACATTTTAATGGCAACAACTTTACTCAGTTGATTTTAAAACAAAACCTATTCTACAAATTATAACCAATCATAATACATTGTGTCGGCGACATAAATTTAAAATTTATTAACATGGATTTTATTTCTATGTGGCAATTTAATTTTGTCTATTTTATAAGTCAGCTCGAAATGTGTTGAGGTTGTGTGCCGAATTACAACAAGTAGCAATATGACAACGAAAAGTTGATATGGAGAGCTTGCCAGATTACCTCCAGAAATGTCTATATCAATGTCGTTTAAAGATTCATAAATTGTCTTCAAATTCCCAAGAATTTGATCAATTGCAAAAGTATTTATTTACACCAAGAACAGTGCTACTCTGAGCACAACTCAATCTGTCATTCTTTGATTGTTTAAAATAAAATACCTCGTGTCTGTGAAAACAGCGTTGCCTAAAGTACTGCTTTTTATTTTAGTTTGCATTTTTCTATTAATGTGAATGTGTATAAATGTATTGGAGTAATGTGTATACATGTGCTTGAGTAATGTATATAAATGTTTTTGCATAAGGTGCATAAATGTATAATATGTATAAGTGTCCTTGAACAATATGTGTAAACGTGTTTGTATAATGTTTATGAAGGTGCAATGTGTTTAAGTGTATATAAATATGCGAAGCCACCATGTATGAGCATGAAATATCCTGATGAATGATATTTCTTATCCAGGCTTATCAATTTTGTCAGTATTTCACGGATGTTTGAAAGGTTAGTAGCATTTTTCTCCAGTCACTCGTTTGATGCACCTGTTTTGTACGTCACGTATAGAATAACTAAATCGCATTTGGCGAGGGGGGAGGGGAAAGATTTGGCATATCAGCTTTACATTATCTCCAAACAATCCAGTGGGAGATACAGACGCCCCGCCAAGCATTATAATAGCCATGACTGGCGAGCACACAAAAATCATTACCCGACACAACAACAGTCGAATAACAAGTATAATAGGTTTACAACTTGCCTCTCTTATGTGCTGGGGGTCTGCCTCTCTGTTTGATATCTGATCTGTATGTCCAGATTAGCATGCGATTTGAATGCCACAATGGAAGTTTTTGAGGTGTTTGTGTGACCCCAAAACAACGTGACGTATACATCAAAGGTGGGCAACAGTGTGGTAACATTCGCAGGTTTTGAAAAGGAGTTGACATCTTACTACGTTATTGAATTGTAGTTTCAATGTTTCATGTTAATGTTCTTTAATGTTCTAATGTTCTTAAATGTTCTAACGTATTTCATAAATACCCTCACCATCCACTTATCGCGATATAACTGAGGATATATAACGGAACGCTACTGTATTCTGCTAGGCGATAGAATCTCCGTTTTAGTGTATGCCTCGATTGACAATTGACCTTTGTTGAACAGTAGAGGAGAGAATATTCTGTTTAACACGGTGCTTGCGATGCTTAAGTGATACTCCTTTATAATGCTATGGCCTTTTCTTATTTTTACTCAACGTCAAGCACGCTAAGTCAAACCATGTGTAAACATATTTCGTTTAATTTGTCGCGAGGATAAGTGAAGGGACACCTTTACTCTGAGCAGGTCACACTTGATTATAAAAAAGTTCATACGAAAAGGGAGGCACATTAGGTATCCGCCAGGATCTGATACAAACAATTAAAATAAGGCAAGATCGAAAGCAAAACTGCACAGCCACATATATGATTTCTCCTGAATTTGTTTCAATGTAACGAAATGAATCTGTTCAACGACTTATAAAAAACTCGCATTCGACGGTCCAGCCTTGTTACTTATATTGTTACAGACCATGGGGGCAGACAGTGTGTCTCACAAATCTCTTTCTTTTAACAGTTTATCGTCGCCACAAAGACGAACCTCCAGTAGATACCTCTCCTGTGGTCTTCCCTAGTGGCGACATATCTAATAAGTCAATCCCCACAAAACCATTCATTCAAGGTATAAAAAGAATAACACTCTTGCGTCACTGTAATCTTACTACATACACCCAGAGATTAGGGAATTCCCCATTGTTCTATAAGTTTATTAATAATATCTGTCTCTACTCGGTGCTTTTCCACTCTCTGTAATCGATGTTATTTTTGTTTCATGTATTGAAAACTCGGCGGCAGACTCCAAGTATCAGGGATATATTGTAATGTCGTATGGATGCTCTTTTGCATTTGTCATTTCCAATTCAGTTTTGAACAGTATTTATAAGTAACAAAACCTTCATTACCTAAACTGCGAAGGGGGGAAAATTCACATTCAGTTTTACTCGTCAACATTTAGAACAGAAGAGAATTCATAGAGTGGATAGAAAAACAATTGTAGTTTTTATACAACTGTTATTCTTATGAACAGAATGCATATTGCAGACTAATAAGTACCGAAATTTCTCGTCTTCAGAAACCCTTTCAATTAAATTCTTTCGTCACCTTTTACCTGTGTTTTAGCCTTCTTGATATTCCGAGACCACGGGACTTTTGCCTATGTTGAGGCCGTAATAAACATTTTGACCATTTGATTTTGTAGCTTCCTTTTGAGAGAATTCGTGGATGTGCATGTTTTTTGTACTCTGTTCATGCAAGTTGCTTTTGATAGTATCGTAAGTTATCATTGACCTAAAAATACGTCTGACTCAAACATCTTTTCGACTTGACGTTCGCGCCGCATTGAGGCAGCACTTAGTTTAAAGAGGTCCTTTTCGGATAAGCCGTCGTGGTACTACATGTCGAGAAATTCATCCAAGATTCAAGTTGACTTGCTTTGTATAAATGCAAGAAGGCAAGCAATTTTAGATCCTAGTTGTCTGATTGTGTTAGCACACATCAGGACAAGATGGCGAAGATCCAAGGTATCTGGCTGTGTCAGCATACGTGAGGATATGCTTTTTGGAGATCCATGTTTCCTTCTTGTGTTGGCATACATTAGCACGAGCTATTGGAGAGCCACGTTGTCTTATGTTAGCATACAGTAAAACCTGCCTCCACTGGACAACGGAGGACTGGCGGATTTTGTCCGGTACATAGAGGTGTCCGGTATTTCAGGGTCATGTAAACCAGTGGGGAAAACGGGACTGAGAATTCTTGTCCGGTATTGGCAGTTGTCCGGTATTTCAGGGTTTGTCCAGAATGAGGTTTTACTGTACATCAGGACAAGCTATTAGACAGCCAAGTTGCCTGGCCGTGTTGCATGCATGACGGTAAGATGTGGGAGATCCAAATTGTCTTGCTCTGTCAACATGCAAGAATACAAAACATGGGATCCTAGTTCTCAGACCTGTATACTTGCATGAAGGAGACTGTCAGACGCTCAAGCTATCTTGCCTTGTGTAAGTGAATGGGGCGGAGGAAAGCTAAAAAAAAAAAAAAAAAAAAAGAAAAAAAAAAACTCATTGGTCTTTCTCTATAAATGTGGATGAAGGCAAGTTGGAAGAGATTCCCAATGTTATGATCTGCAGTACGTGAATTTTAAAACACTGGTGGTGTTCCCAGACATATAGCCAGCTGAGGTGTTTTGCGAATTGTTTTTGCATTTCAAAAGAAAGGGAATAGAATCTTTGAAAATGAAGCAAAGGGTTGTAATTTCTTGAAACTAAGTCACTGATATATTTTGAGAACCCTCTCATATATGCGGGTACTGTGTTGGCAGAGCGTTGCTCATTAATTTCCCAGGAGAAGACCTAATCAATGTATTGTCAACGTGATGGTAACGAATTATTCCGAGTGCCCACAAAGCGAGTTCTTATCTGGGTGTCACCAATTTGTTTCCATATGCAGCAATTTGCCTGCTCAATAAAGTGCTGCCGCTGTTCGACCCTTTGCGTAATCCCCTCTACAAAAAGAGACAGGTCCTGTGAAATGATATGGTTGCGAGGCAACGGCTTCACTGCAAGATGTCTATTCGTTTACTAATAATTCATCGTTGTGAACATAGAACGAATACCGGTGACGTTTTCTAATTTAACAAGTACAACGTTTCTTTTGGACACGTGAATAATCTAATTATAGCAAGAGCTTTCTGTACATTTCATGATCAATAAAAGAGTAAATACCTGGAACGAAACGTGACAGTGTTCTCTTTTCGTGAAAATATCAAAAGTTAAGTTTATACGACGTTCAAATGATTAACATAAGGGGTCATCAACTGCGCACGTATGGAAATGTGCGACAGTCGCCCCCTCCCCCATCAACTACACCCCTTGTTCGTGTGCATTAGCAATTGATGATACACGTGTGCATATTCAATAACAAATTTAAGCAATCCAGCGGTAGGGCCACTCCGGAAGTGTGACCGACTCAGTTATGGGATCGCTTTTCAAAAATGTCAGGTTGTGTTCTATCAAGAAGATCACATTAAAAGTGTGTGGGGGAATGGGGGGGGGGGGGCAACCTGAAATCGATCTACTTTAGTCCATTCCTAATGGTGGTTCTTTGTCCTGAACTTTCAACGGAAATGATTATGACCATCGATAACCCCGTTCCTACCAAACCTGTCTCTAGTGGAAATTTTTCGGCCCACTGGAAACTCGTCCTGCCGTACATGTCTCCAGTAGAAAATTTTCCGGCTACATATGTCTCTAGCGGAGATTTTTCTGGTAACACATGTCTCACATGCGGATTTTTTTTCTTGGTACAAATGAAACTATTGAAATGCCTGCCCACAAGCGTTATTTTTTTATTATTATTATTATTTTTTTGGGGGGGGGGTGGTGGTAAAATCCCTTTAGAACTGTCAATTGTTCATGTCAATGCCCCTACTGCAGAGTGATGATAAAAACTAACCCTAGCCTCACCTCGACCCCAACCCCCTCCCCCCACCGGCAATGAGATCACAAAAGATGCATCGTACCTGCTGCGATCAGATCAATGAGCGGCTATCTTTGTTCTTAAAAAGCCAAAGTGACAAACAGTGATGCTGGGCACACATTGAGAGAAAGACACCCTCTATTGATTGATCTCTCTAGCATCCACCCTTAATTTCCTTCAAGATTTCGAGACCTTCTCGCGTGGTAAAAGCAGCCTTGTTATTTCTCACACGTGGCCTCATCGGGAACCGGAGAAAATATTTGATTTTATGTTTGAATTTCCTTGTTGTCTATAAAAAAACACAACCCGATGCCAATACACGCGCTTTCTGAAATTTCAAACAGAATGTTTCTGTCACTATGGACGATCTTAGCGCTGGAAATACCATCTTTCACCTCCTACCAAGTGGCAGCCATGGCGGAGAATATTCTTGACGCCAATACTTAGATACGAAATTTAGACCAGAAATAAAGCAAACGGTTGCTATTGCACGCTCCGGATCCCAGCCCCATTAATGTCTCACCAACAATAGCAGAGTCCACAGACCGAACGACCGATTGAACCGGAAATACAACCACACGAAAAAATGTGTTATTATTTATTTATTTGGCTTTTCAGCCGCCTACCCCGGGCTGTGTTCATTTTCTGTCTCGCTTTGGTAAAATGTATGTCCCTCAAGATTTTAATAAGTGCAAGTGAAAAATAATCTGAAATGAAATTATATTTTAAATAAAATATCAACCAAATAATATTCTGTATATTACTGGCCACAAAGTGTTGCCACAAACGATATTTATTCATGACCAAGTAAGAAAGTTAAAAAACATACCTTCAAACAACACCGTGTGCTTTCTGCCAATTATCCACTTGTCCTCGCGAAATATAATATTCTCATAAAACATAAAATAGCATCAATGTTCATGTGTTTACAGCTGGTGCATATGGTTTGTGATTTGGTATGAAAAAAAAATCGTGAGGTCGGATAGAGCAGGTATTCAGATGGTGACTTGTATAGTTAATCAATGGCATGTACTATCAGAGGTTTCTGCTATCATCGTCAATACGTGCTCAATACAGCCACCGCCACACGAAGCAATAAAAGCACGAATACAGGACTCAAATCTATATAAATGCGGCACTTAGCAATTAACAGGCTTCCACATTTACTTGTCACATCTGTTACAAGAACAGCCAAGCAGGCTTGCGTTTTCCACTCGTGGCAATATTGCAAGGTGATTGACACAGAATTCACATCTTGTATTGGAGTTTTTTTTTATCTTCTTTCCACCTTCCTTGCCGCATGGAGTCAGTGTGTTAGGAAATTACATGACGTTCAGCTTTAGCTGTCTTTTATTGCTTCCATCCGTCCCATTATACCCCTAAGAGATGGCACTGCTGCCTTCCAATGTTTGGATATTTTCAACCACAATTTTATTTGCAAGTTGCTTCACTCCAAACTGTGGATGTGTCTTATTTTCCTTTCTCATATAAAGATCACATTTAAAGATCCTCCTTACATTTTTACTTGCCCCTTAAATCCATCACCTATTTTGATTTATTGACAATGTTAACAGTTTTGGTCACAGTTCACCTCTCCACCACACAGCATCCTAGGAATCAGTCCTCGAGGGAAAACTACTAAATACAATAGAAGTTTTAATCTCTTGCTAACAGTGTAAGAAATAGCAGTGACATTGCATCAATTTGTCTTTTTTACTCAATCTCTAGGCAGCGACTGTTTCTGCGTATGTGTAAATTATTATTCCGCAGCGTTCGTCTTGCAATTCCCACAGTGTTTTTAGAAAAGCCCTGGTGTTTTTATTGCTGTCTTCTCTCTAAATTATTTCTGCAGCACCAAAAGATACATTAGGGTTTCCTGCCACTTGGCTACACCCGTCGCTATAAGACTGTAATGAAAGTCCTCAGATAGAAGCCCGCGACAGGCAGTGCCACCGCAGCATACGCGGGAGGAATGAGCCAACAACAATCGCTAAGGACACCACCCCTGGGACCTGACTTAGTCAACGGGTGGAGGTGGTGCAGAAGAAGGAACGATAAAATAGTGGAGGAGGCGTGATAGAAAAGTGGAGGAGACGTAATAGATGTGAAGAGGAGACGTGATAGGGAAGTGGAGCAGGTGTGATAAGAGAGTGGAGGTGGAGTGATAGAAGAGTGGAGGTGGATTGATAGAGGAGTGGAGGACACGTGATAGACGTGTGGAGGAGACGTGATAGGAAAGTGGAGCAGATGTGATAGGAGAGTGGTGGATATGTGATACAAGAGTGGATAAGTCGTGATAGAACAGGGGAGGTGGATTGATAGAAGTATAGAGGGGAGCCGTGGGAGAGGGTGAGGTATGCGATTAGCCTTAAGCTACTGGGAATACGAGTGTCATAGTCAGCGTATTCGTTTTATTCATGATCGTAATAAATGAGCCAACACTGACGTGTCATGACGGATATATTTTGGTCACAAACCGCTGCTTGGTGTGGTTAGTGAAAAGGTCACATCTGTCACATCACACACTAACCTGGTCTGTAAATGAGTGCCCGTAGACATTCCTCTGTTTCCAGAGGCGACACGAATGATTTTGACTCGACTGACCTTACAGAGTGCAAATTCCCTAATTCCAACCACTATCCCTGGCCGATATCCCTAGCACTCTCTTTGTATGTGTCTGGGATGGGGAAGGAGGGGGGGGGGCGGTGCTGCTGATCTGTTTAAGAAAGCACTTGGTAAAGTGAAAGATGAAACTAACATCAGTTCTTAGCACACTCCAGTTGGTTGCTTACTGTTTGAAAATATATTGGTCACAAAGGGTGAACCACATGGTAACCACAAATAATTTCTGGTAGATCAAATATCTGTAACATGAATATGTGACTGATGTGAATGTTGTGACTCATGTTACTCACCATACATTGATGTTTGGCCAATTGTAACCAAGTCTGGATGTTATTTCAACATATTTCGAGTTTGATAATTGAGCTAATACATCTTTACCATGTCTTTACCATCACATGGTAATCACATGCCAATCACATGATAATCTCATGGTCTCCATGCTTTTAAAGATGCTACAATCTAGCAAATAGTAAATCTTACAGTTTGAAATTTGAACATATACTTGTTGATTTCAGTAAACATTTGTGTTAAAACCTAAATATGTGGTGACCATATGGTCAAATACAACGAAGTAAATCCCATACGATTAATAAATGTCAAACATGTCCTTTTTGCCCAGCAATGTCAGCATCACCATGAAATCATCATTGAATCCAAAATCTCACTGTATTTCTCTCCTTTATTAATGCATAAATAATACAATGTTACACCGCATTGTTTTTTCAGTGTCCAATCCACCTAAATATATTTTCTCCACCGCAAATTTCAAGTCATGGAATAGATTTGATTGCAAATTAAGGCTGGGCAAATACTTATTTGACAGCTGAGCAAAACCAGTTTGGTGAACTATGATGTAACAGTGTTATCAACATAATGACATAAATACACAGAGAGATGTTTTATAAAATATAAATTAAATAGTATAGGAGACACATGTAAAACAAATGCCCAGATCTTAGTGTCAAATAAACCTCCCAGTTAGCATAATTTTTCGTCCAACGTATAAAGCGCGTTGTTTTTAGGTGGGATTTACGTGGGAACGTAGGACGTTGGCATGGCCACATAGAAAACATGTGTAATATACGTGGGCATTCCCACGGTGTGATTTCCGTATAAACTCTACATATAATATACATAGGCTTTCGCACGTATAAAATGCACGGGTAGATACACGCGTAAACTGCATGGTTTTTCCCACGTAATGCCCACCGTGGGCATTCCCCTGTATAATATACGTATAATTTCCCACTTCTAAAATGCATGGGTAAGTAAACTATGTATATTCTGCTTTTGAATTCCCACGTAAAATTTCATTAAAAGTCATTTGCCTATTACATGTATATTTTAAGTTGGATTTCCCATATGGGCATTCCCATGTAAAATACACGTATATAATGCGTGAAAATTTCCACTTAGTGAATGCAGGGGAAAATATACGCAAATTTTACGCAATCCGGCAATGTAGGCTTATTATCGCAGACCGGAAACAGCCGCCATTGAGCGATAATATATTTAAATTTTGCCAAATTCTGCATATTTTGGTGGAGGACTGCCTTTTTTTCTAAGTATAATAGAAAGGTAGACATGGAAATACCAATTTCACTAAAATTTTTATGCTTAAAATTCTTTTAAGGAGTACTTTATAACTGCACTGTAGTTATAAAGGTTCATGTCTGTGTATTCGATGGAGTTATTGTGTGTGCCCAGGGTGGGTCGTTCCTTTAAAATCCCTTGCTTAATATGCATGGGAATTCCCACATATAAAATGCACGGAAATATATGCGTATAAAGTGCATGGGTTCACATGCGCATAATACACATCGGAAAGAGTCTCAAACTCTCCTAAATCCCACGTAACTACATGGCAATTCGCAAACGAAACACATTATTTATGCGTGGGTACGTGGGAATACCCACATATATTATGTATAGTCCCCATGTGGGAGTGCTATTTGGACTATAGACATCAAAAAGTGAGCCAGAAAATTTGCTGTTATCTCATCCATGGCAGCGAACAGTGAGTGGTGTCTCGTATTCAGATAAACCATAATATTCAAGCCCCCTCCCCCCCCCCCCTCCCATCCTCTGCAAAGTGACAAAATACGAGCGCGCAGGATTTGGGCAACATCTTGTGCTTATCCTGACAATCACTGATCGGACTGCATAGCTAATAAGATCCCTGTTTTTGTGGTTTATTGGGGTGGGGGTGCTCTTCTAGGAAACAGGTGTGTGGTTGAGACGGCTTACGGAGTGCCACCGCGTACAGCCTATTGGTAAGCGCGCGAGTAGCCTCTCTCACTTGTGTTGGGAAGGGGGGAGGAGGATAAGGGGTGGAGGCAATCATCCATGGCAATCGTTTCTAATTTGCTTCATGGAATCTACGCTCGTGCAATTCAAGCTTAATATCAAGATAAAGGTTTTGTGCATTAAGCTTAATTATATTTTATGCTGTTGCTGGGTAGAAAGGTGGGCAGTATTGAGATGATACTAACGATTATTGCTACTCCTGATCGTTTACGCCGTTTCTACGGGATAGTATCAGCCTGTAATTCTGATTCGCCTGGTCCCGTATCCGGGTGTTATTAGAGACCTTACGCAAGAAGTCAACTTTTCAAATTTTGTGTGTGAGAAGATTTCTGAAATGATTTCAATCAAAACAAGTAAATGTTCACCATATTTTTAAAACGAAGTATGAACAGGAATATATTATATTCTTATTTCAAAAGTGAGATAGTTTGAATTAGTTACCCTAAATATGAGTCAAAACTGTATTTGTGTACAAATTCATCGGTGATTTTATATCGTAATTTACAGCTAAATTTTCTTATTCAAATGTGATAGAACATCCAGTGATTCAGGAACATGATTAATTGCACCAATGTACTAAATAATAAATTGCAAAAATATCTTATTTAAGAAGTTATCTTTGTTTTTTCCTGGTTAAAACTTTTTAAGAAACGTTTTATTTTTGCACACGTAAGTATAATTGGAATAAAATAAGAAGTTTTTACTCATTACAAAAGGTCACTGTTCTATAGCCCATGAATTCCGGTGCTTTTCGCAAGCCATAATACCGGTGTTGGTGCCCGAAATTGCGGACCCAAACTCGTCCATTTATTATACACGCTCAACTTTCATGACATGAGCAGGGACGCAAGTAGCCTTGGGGTTGTTTTTTTTCTGTGTGAAATACGCAACCCCATGGAGAGTATTCTATCTTGTAGAACGATGGCAACTCAATAGTTGGTTTTATGAAAAAGGACAACGTGGTCGGGGGTGAGGGGGGGGGGGTCTATTTAATAAGCAAAAACGGACACCAGCAGGTGCAACATTTTTACAAACAATTTTTTCACTGAGAACTTTTAACTGATATTATGAAATATAACACTAGCTTCGTTGATCTCTGTTTCTCTGTTTCGATGTCGTTTTTTGTCATTGGATTATAAAAACGAAACATGGATTTCAAGTATTTATGATATTTAATTATTACCATTTTAGAATAAATTGGTTTCTGAAATGCTCTGCTGGGAACCTCTCATGAATAATTAGTATTGGACAATTCAAGGATTTAAATGTTCATGCTTGCTGTGTTTTCTATCGAAAAGTGGGTGAAATAAAATCTCACGATTTACATGTTCATTCTTATGCTATTCGTTTCGTGAATAGGCTCCATTAAATAAGAGCCCAAGCCCACCTGAGTAATTAAAATGTCTCTACTCAAGACAGCGAGCGTCTCGGTCATCGAGTCTGTACCTCGATGTAGGTCAAGGTCATCGAGGTACAGACTTACCGTCTTTTGGATCCAAAGGGTCGAAAATCCCTAACCGTTTTCGAGATAAATAATCCTATCACTAACGGTTTATGGGGTACAAAAGTCACATGACCTTTGACCT
The DNA here is from genome assembly GCA_949752745.1 of Protula sp. h YS-2021. Classification (NCBI taxonomy): domain Eukaryota; kingdom Metazoa; phylum Annelida; class Polychaeta; order Sabellida; family Serpulidae; genus Protula; species Protula sp. h YS-2021. The sequence goes on along the minus strand of OX457030.1, from coordinate 42,633,833 downwards.
TGACCTTCAGATTGCTAGGTTACTCTCTATTCAAAGAGTACATGTTGTCGAAAATGGAATGTGAACCCTATTTTTAGCCATTTTTCGTGATGAATAGGGTTTCCAAAAAAATTTGATATCGGTTTGACCTTTGCCTCCAAGGTCAAGGCAAAATATTTCGATTCCAGCGAGATCTTATCATCTTTTATATTTACGCCAGACTTCATCATCAGAGGCCAAATTGTCTGAGAGGAGTTGTCTGGAAATCATTTTGTGGTAAAACTCCTTTGATCTCAATTGGCCTTGACCGCGAAGGTCAAGGTCAGACGAATTTTCTGTTTCATCGAGATCTTATCACCATTTATACGTATACCAAATTTCATCTTTGCACGTCAAATGGTCTGGGAGGAGTTGTCGGGAAACCATCCAAACGGAAAAAGGCAGAAAAAAAGAATAAAATTTCGGAAAACTTTAACCTTATTCCCATATGCATATGTAGTTTGCAAATAGGAATAAATTGTTGCTGCCTGAGTATAACCATAGGCTAAGAACAAGCATTTTAGTCAGATAATCAATCCGGTTCACACCTGGTGCGGACGCATCCTGTCCCAACACCGGCACTTATGGTTTCTACGAAAGGCCCTTTGCTCAAGCACTGATTACCATCTCCACTGCACTGCTCGAAAGTCCGGAACATTTAGTTTTGGGGTTACAAAATTGTAAAATGAGAGAAAGAAATAATATAGAAGCCATGATCGAAGTATTAGGAAATTTTAGGGATGGATTTACTTGACGCTGAAAGTTTTGACAAAACAGAAATAGTTGTACTATATTGTTGACAAGACGTAGTGCCAAACCATAAAAGCGAAGACAGAACAAATGTGAAAGTAGGAAGCTACTAATTTTGACAAAATATAAATTTGGTAGGCGACTTCCTGGCGGTCACTGTCAGATTTCAAAGGAATCGGACCGAATTTGCGGTACCAGGAGTTTTTTTTGTTTGTTTTTGTTTTTTGTTTTTCTGGAATCTGTCTTTTTGGCAAATATTTTGCTCAGTTTTGACCGATAAAATAGTACTGCCCGGCTGAAGAGTTACTTCTGATGTTAGATGTTGCAAATGACTGAACTGTAATTCCTATGCAAATAGCGATTTTCTTAAATTTGGATTTTTTGGCCAGTGCCCTGTAGAATTTTTGGCCAGATCGCCAAAGCAAATGCAAGCAGTCTTGCGCCAAAGCTTCAACATTTCTGTCAAGTTTCAAATTTGTGGGAAGAGTAGCTTTTTCTGATATTTGGCCGCTTTACAGCAAATATGTGTCTGTCAGTTAGGCCAAATCGCAAAAACTTGGTTGAAGAACTGCAGGGGATCATTTCGTCAAACACCAAAACTTCTCTATCGGAATTTGTAAGGAAGATGTTATTTTTTGGTGTATTTTCTGAAAGTGCGCTATTTTTGACAATATTTGGCTAAATTTAGCTAAATCACCAAACAAAATACTAGTTAGAAGACTACCTGGGAAAATGTTTGCTAATTTTTAAAACAATCGAATCAGAAAAGTAAGAGTAACGTTCAAAAATGGCTTACACACGCGCAAACGCACAAGACGATAGATAAACCTGTAAGGAACGGGAATAACCACCAACGAGACAGCTAAGTTAAAAACAGTTAACCTATACTTCTCTTAAGTTTCGATGCAATAACAGTTTTAGTGAATTATAGCTCCAGTTTTCTATATTGATGGAACGGCAGAACACACCCTTGTCTTGTACTAAACAGGCTGAGCATGGTGAAATGCTTCTTTATAAATGGTTTTATAAGAAGTATGCGTGAATGCAAAATCTTACGTGGTCATTTCAAATACACCGAATGCTCATATAAATTATCAGCTTCAGATAAGCACAGTTCTTGGCGAGGGTTGGGGAGAGGCTGGTGACGTTTCATGCAGTAAATGGCAAACTGGATTCAAAAAGTTTCTTAGAAATTATTTTGTCTCTAAATGAAAAGTAAACGGAACTCAAGCTGAAAAATTTTAAAATTCTACTCGAACAGAGAAAGTGATTTTAAAAATAATATTTTTGGACAAGTGTTTGATGTTTGGCCTTTGAAAAATAGGTTTTCATTTTCTGTTGGCTTTCTGAAATCTGCTTTTGTTGCAGTGTTATTGCATGTTCTTCAATCAATATTTTTCGATAAGCATGAATCTACAGTACTGTTAAAAAGTATGGAATGTATTTTTACCATGGGGAACGGACCAAACTATAATGAAGGCTTAAAAATATAGTATTCCACTTAAAACTTTGTTAAAACTAATGCAACCATACCAATTGCAAAAAAAATAAAATCGAAAGAAAGCAAACAAATATTTTTGCCCCTGATTGTTACTATTCTCTTGCAAAATTTAACAAGTTAGTAGAAAGACAGCGTTTTAACTAAATAAAGTTTAGGATTCACTAGGTTGACCAAAATTTTGATATCCCCAAAATAAAATAATAAAATGGCCTCATCCCCCTCACCAACCTGAACAGGCAATTTATCTACAAATCTTTATTCCGACCAGTTGAAATCTGTTGGATAAATAGCCATTGTTCAAAGCTTACAGGTGGACGGACAGAGCCCGCGCCGTGGCTATACCTCATGTGGCCGAAGACCACCTGTGCTAAAACGTAACGGAATGCGTGGCAAACACAATTTTCAATCGTATTGATTAAAAGTACAACATAGATTGACGAAGTTTTGCAGTAAGCATAACTATTTTATCCTCTCGTTCTAAGCCGTTTCAACACACATTCATCAGCAGTTTAAATATTCGTGCATTCTTTGAGCTAACCGAGTACTCTTAAGGCCAATTCATTGTTACTGTAGTATAGCTGTACTGTTATTCAGCGTGATACGGACACTTTCTGGTGCCATACGCTAAGTGGCTCTGGGTGGGGGAGGGAGGCATGTTTGAGGGAGCTAGGGCTTTTATTATAATATTTTATTTCTCATTTTAATTCTTCAAAGCGTTCCATGTACAGTGTTGAAATCAAGCGTTTAAACTGTTCCAAAATAGAAAATTTGAAAAATGACGTCATCGTAACATCATCGGTCAAACATAGGCATCAGAGATGCAGAGCCTTCAGCCATTAACGGTTACATCACTGTGGTCCAGTTACCCTTTTGAAATACCGCCCGGACAAAAAAATATACAAGTTGCAACGGATGGAGCGACGGACAGGTCCTTGCACATCTACACTATATATACTTTCTTCCTGTAAGGTTTGGTTAAGATCCGATGAATAATTTTTGAGATATCGTCCGGAAAAGGAAAGGTTTAAAGTGCGACAGACGGGTGGACATGTGACAAAGTGAACCCCCGCCCCTTGCACATCTGTACTATATATACTTTTTCCCTGTAAGGTTTGATGAAGATCCGATGAATATTTTTTGTGATATCGCTCGGACAAGAAAAGTGTGACAGACTGAAGGGGAACAGACATGGGACAAATTGAACCCACCGCTGCACATCTGCACTTTATATACTTCCATCCTGTAAGGTTTGGTGAAAATCCGATGAATAGTTTTTGAGATATCGTCCGGACAAGAAAAACGTTTTAGTGCGACGGACGGACAGACGGACTGACACGGGATAAATTGAACCCCAGTTGCACATCGACATTATTTTTACTTCCTTCCTTTAAGGTTTTGTGAAGCTCTGATAAACAGTTTTTGAGATATCGCCCGGACAAAAAAGTTTACGGACAGACAGACGGACGGACAGACCGATAGCAGTAGCCTTCAGCCAATATTGACTGAGGGCTAAAAAGTGGGTTACCAAAATGTTCCTTCCTCTCAGCACTTAATTTGCTCCAATGCAGTACCTGTCACCGTTTTAGCCCTCAGCCAATATTGGCTGAAGGCTATTACTGTCCGACTGTCCGTCCGTCTGTCTGTCCGTAAACTTTTTTGCCCGGGCGATATCTCAAAAAGTATTCATGGAATCTTAACCAAACCTTACAGGAAGAAAGTATGTATAGTGTAGATGTGCAAGGAGCCGTCCGTCGTTCCATCCGTTGCACCTTGTACATTGTTTTTCCCGGGCGGTATTTCAAAAGAGTAACTCTACCACAGTGATGTAACGGCTATTGGCTGAGGGTTCTGCATCTCCGATGCCTATGTTTGAGATTTCACAGCCTTTCGTGGGTTCTTAAGACACTGATGACGTCGTAGGTCAAATTTTTTTCGAGCGAATCCAGATGTTATAGAATACTGTCTGCGTGCCAACTTTCAAATGCCTAGCCCTCACCATTTCAGAGGAGATGCGTGGAAACCAACAGCTAACGATTAAAACGAACCAAACACGAAGGAAAAAAAACAACAAAATTGGCAATGGCTGCTAACTCCTTGGGACTACGTCTGCATATAAAATGTAGAATAAATTTCAAAACAAATGAGAGGATCAAATATAAAAAACCTATATAACTTAACTACATAAATGTTCGTCAGTAGCCTTATATTTTGCTTATTGCTGTAAGAGTTTTATGATAATGAAGTTGTTGTGTGTAACAGGTGAGGTTATGTGCATTCTATTTTATCCATTAAATTTTAGCTATTACGATACTCAATATATGGGCGTTTAGAAAAAAAAATATATTATAAAACAAGTAAATATTATTTTCAGTCACAAAGTGAACAAAGCATCAATTCTGACCGAACGCATCACAGATTTTAATTTTGAATCCATACATATGTCAGACTGAACTCGCTTATCTAATATTAACACCCACCTAATCGCCCCCAGCCTGTTCCCAACCCAAGATCCTCGAATTTCAAGGCTAACTTTCTCAGCAACTAAGCTGTCACGCTTGTCTTACTGAATGGACAGATATAGCCTCACATTCCTTAGTAAGTTAAATTGCAAATTCAGGTCACTATGTGTTTTTTTCTTATCTCTTACGCAGAGTACAGTAAAAAAAATTAAAAAATCTTTCAGACCGCATATTTTCTTTAACCCTGTTTAACATCAATTGTTTTTTTAACATTCAAAAGTTACTAGTTTGCAATAAGTATCCATATTTAATTCTGAACGAAACTATATCTAGCACTTTTACCACAATTCAGTTTGCCTAGCTTGTTTTATTGTTGCATGTGCGGTTCGGTTACTGTAATCGTTAAAACTTTTTAAAGACCAGAGATGGTAGGGTAGTTGTATTTTATCATTATAGGGCAAAATTATCGCAATATTGTCACGTGATCAGGGAACGGCAATATTTAAATAACATGTAAAAATAACATATTTACAGACTGCACTAGGACAGTGTTATAAAAATAACATGTCATAATCTTTTAAGGCCTTGATACTTTTAGCTTAGCAGAGATATTTGAAAACTAGCGCAATCTTTACCCCAGGGGTGCAGAAATACTTCGGAAAATTGCATTACATAAAATTGCAGGATCAAATGTGTTTACTGCTTTGAATACCGATATTTTGAAAGTTGTTAGACCATTCCGTAATGTGACACATGAAAGAATAGTTAATGGGAAGACACGGATTTGTCATGTCGGGGACATCTATTTCCTTTCACACATTGATTAAGTTAGCGAACTAGGGTAAAACATACATTGACTTGACTTTAAGTCTAATTTTATTAGTCTTTCTTGCAGGCACCTGGTAACGGCGGTATTAATTTCCCGTCAAACGAAATCAGCTTGTGCGTCCAGGGTGCCGTTTCTGTTTAAAGCAAGTCTTAAAAACCTTTCATGCTCTCTTATTGCTTTGTTTTGATTGCTCATAATGTTGTCTTAAGATGCGACTAGCCGTTGAACTTTTTGCAGGAGAGGCATGGTATTCTGAAAACGGGTGAGGGAAAAATTTGGCGTTGAAAGCAAAAAATCTTGACCAAATTATTGCATAACAGCAAACTGTGTTATGCGATTTGTATTTGTCAGGTGTTATTAATTGTCTAAATTTCAAACTAGTTTTAACCTTACATCGTCATCTTTCCAGTTGATCACGTTATTGGCACTTTTAAGCAGAACTCGTTTTGATTTAGTTAGACTTTATTCGAAATTGTTTATGTTATCTCATTTTTATTCACATTTTATGACAGAAATTAAATTTTTTAATTTTTGGCTATGATGCATTCCAACAATATTTTGTGGCCGTTAGTAAAATTCGTTAGTTGTAAAATAAAAATAGTTTTTGGTCACTGAGGACCACTTACTACAACTACGAATCACAACAGGAGACCATGGCAACTGAATAGCCAATTCTTATTTGATCTAATTTCAATTACATATTTAGTGTAATACTGTCCTGGCCATATTGAATTCCTTACCATCCAGCCATAAAGTAAAAGTATCATGAATAGAATACCATCAACCGAAAAAAATTAAAGCGAGTTGATAATAGCTTATACAGATAAACATCAGAATGCCTTCTTCAAAACAGTTCGCTATTTCTCCATAAAGTTGTGTACTCCTCTAAAACCTAACAATTTGTGAAGGCATCGTGGCTATAGTAACGGAGTGCTCATGTGAGACCTCTTTGTGAAGGTAGCGAGTTCTCTTATCAAGCATCGTGGTGAGGTCACAGAGTACTTATATAAGGCGTGGTGGCTTTTTCTTGTCGATTTCTGAACTGATTCCTGTGGAAGTCAAGAAACAATGAAAAAATATTAAATGCTTTGTTACTTCATAAGTTAAAGTACACAACCGTATTTATCTTCATTGCTGTGTCATTATGAGACTACAATTCAATGAAAGAATATGTTAGGGAAGAGGGCATAATACTCTGGTTAACGATGATGCACACTAAATATAAGTACGAACCTTGGTAATGATGGTTGCCTCAAAGTGGTGTCGCCTTGGGTAACTGTAAGCATGGCCTGAGTAATATGCAACACAGCCAGACTGATGACAAAGAATCCGACGCCTATAGGTATTATACACAGCTCTACCTGTAACACCAAATAATATATCGCCCACAGCTTTACTTGTACCATCACACAATAGACATGAAGGCTGTCACACACAGCTCTACATGTAGCACTATAGAATACTTGCATAAGTATCACACACAGCTCTACATGTGGCACAGATCAATGCAGATATGTGTGAACAACTATATCTATAACACCAAGAAATACGCCTACATACAACCCTCTATGTATCCCTAAGCGTTTGGCGCATCTCTATTTTTAACATCAAACCATATATGTAGAATATGTCGTACCCCTCGTCAAATAATTATGCAAAAATCTGAATCAAATCATTATGCAAGAATCTAATTTGTGATGAAGTCAAGTTAACATACGAAAACGGCTGACCCTTTGTATTTTTTGATAGGTTGTGATTACACCTAGCAATAACTACTTCGAATATCATTCAAAGGGCGTTACATAGGAACCTAAGAGAAGCAAATAGTTGCCTTTTTAGTATTTTTGCAATAAATTTCTTCAAAATTTCTTTTGTTATGAACTGGTTCATCAGTTTATTCTAAATAAAGCAAGAAAGGCAAGGGTAGTATTAAACTAGATATTTTCTCTAGTGAGTAGCGAAAATGACGCTTGTGGCCGCAAAATAGGATTCTAAAAATTTTAAACTTCAGAAACACGTCCGCAAGATTAAGTCTGATTCTAATTCGTTGGATATAAACGATCTTCACATGTGGCGTTGCTTTTCGTTGTCTGTTGCTTTTGTGCAACGTTGAACAAATTTCAGAAAACCCGCGTCGCAAAGAAATTTAACAACAGGAGACAGATCCCGTCGACCCGAACTTTCGGTTCGACGTGGACTTCCATATTCAACAAAATTGATGAAATATCAGAAAGTCATCAACACAATTGATGAAAAGTCAGAAAGTTTAAATCATAGTAATATCATAAACATTACTATTACGTCATATTGTAATAGTATTGTAACAAATGGACGGCTCAATCTTCCCGTCTATCGGTGTTTGTTTTTTTACACAATTGAGGAACCCTGAAATGGCAAATTGAAAGGACCAAAAGAAATATAGAATTTGCATAAAGTGCAGTTTAACGGCTTTTGAAAATATAGCCAAATAAGGCGAAATATTAAACAATTGGCAAAGCAATATTTAAAAAATAGCTCTCTTATTTCGAGTAGAATTTTAGAATCTATTCAATCTGATTTTGGTATGCTTTTCACTTACAGACAAAATAATGTTTTTCGGAGTCAGAAATCTTTCTAAGAAACATTTCTAGGAACACCATCACGAGCATTTCACCGTGCTCCGCGTAGTTGGCTTATGCAAATAAAGCGCAAATATCATTTATGTAATGCACAGTGAAGCTGTTGACGGATGGCAGCTTGCGCAAATCTTATTTCAATTTTTGACAATTTTTGTTTTCGCGTTTTTCCAAACTAAGGCGAAAACAAAAGGCAGATACGCAGGTTACGATGAAGTGCTACATATGTTCGTTTGTTAGGCCTCGGACCAGTATGTTGAGAGCAGTAGTAAAGACAATGACGGGCCAGTAAAGAGAAAAATAGTAAGAAAAAAAAACGATTGGCCCCATAGAACTTCAGCATACTCTTTAAATCTTCAACTTGCCAGGGGTGAACAATAATATCATTTAATTAATTAATTTGAAGCTGAGCATGCCCAAATATGGGATGTTAGTAGCCCCCTGAGATATTTGATGTTCTATGTAGTGGTAAGATACAACGCATAAAAAACGGACACGCAGTATTTGCTAACGTATTGTAAAAAGGTCAGTATATTGTACTGATAGTTAGCACAGCACTATATGGGCTTCAGTGACAAAATTTCAATTTTCATTTTGCATATGAAGTGTGAATGCAGATGTAAACACATTGAGATTGGCCATCTGAACTGGCAAGTGTATGCCTCTAAATCTCCAGTTGTAGTTATTATTATTATTATTATTATTATTATTATTATTATTATTATTATTATTATTATTATTATTATTATTATTATTATTATTCAGTTGATATGCGGTAACCCTATGAGAACTGATTAGGCCAAACACAGTGGAAATGTGTTTGGTGTGGTGTTTGTTTTAGTGATATTTGTAGCCATTATAGCATCGGTGACCTTGCCTAAAGCAAGGAATATTTGCTTATAAAACTAAGTGCTATCCACAGGCTGGTGCATTCACGTCAAAGTTAATCTGCAGTTGTGAGGTTTATATCGATTTCTTCAGCTGCAGTTCAATATAATTTACAACACATCACTCCAACAACAAATTACAATCTCCATGAGACACGTAGCTTTTGTTTGTTTGATCGAACTGTCACTTCTAAAATACAATCGGTAGAAAACAAATGTTAAATTACATGTAACTTAAACTTTAGAACGTCGAGTATTATAAGCAAACATATTTTTAAGAGCTTCCATATATGCTTCTTGTTAAATAAGACACTTCTTATAGCATTTTTATATCAATTGCATAAAAGTTGGAAATGTGTAAATTGGACTGATTCATGTTGTTGACAAGGCAGAAAAAGAAATATTTGTGTGTAGCGAAGCCTTAATTAATATATAATAAGAATATTCTTTTTTCGTCGTGTGATATTTATAATTTAATATATCTCATGCCAACTTTGGCGTCATATAACATTTCAGTCAATCTTCAGCCAAGTCACATTTTCAAATTTCCTACACGGTTCACCATAGTATTAACAACAAGGACGTTTTCTAGGGGCAAGTCGTTTTTCTTTCGTGGAAGTGTTCAGCTAATCATCACACATTTTTCATCTCAAAATGTAGAAAATTGCACGTGTAAGAAAATCACTGTCACATGAACGTAACCATAACTGAGTATTCCAATCTCTTGAATATTATAACTTATAGTTCTCTATGTGTGCCAGTTTTAGGCAGTGCGTTTGTCCCTGTTCAGAAAATATTACCGTGAGATTATTACTTACCAGATCATATTCAGTGAGGGTGTTTCCGCGTTGATGGAGAAATAACACGCTGCTTCTTAAACAGTGCAGTCCGGTGGCTGCTATTATAGCTTCAACGACGCAGTAAAATGTCTTGAAGCCGACATAGTTGGGCGCTCGCTTTGGACGACTGGCATATTGTCTAATTGCAAGTACAGATGTTACTCTAGGTAAATCGTAAGCATCCTCGAGCAAAATGTAGTCCTTCTTATATTTCTTGGAGCTTAAAACTTGCTGCGTTTTGTAGATGCATGCTAGAACGCACTGAAATTAAGAACATGAAAATTAAATGTGCCCTACACAGTAGGATGCATTTTGACTGCGCTCAAGTACTGACAAATACAATGTCCTTATCCATAAGTGGCATAGATTGCAGTGTGTTTGTGCCTTACAACATTTAAATTGCAATTTATCAATGTTTATGTATGGAAAACAACACAATGACGATTTTTCAGCTGTAAAGCTTTTAGAAAAGAAAAATGCTGATCAACCTCACACTAAACATGCGACAAATTCAATCATTGCAGTAGCTTTAAACTGTTTTCAAACTTTGAACTCTTGTACTTTTAAACTGTTATTGTAAAGTTCAAACAGCACAAGTTTGTAGATGATCATGAGATATATAAATTCTCAGAAAATGAATGACAGAATTATGTAGGAAATTCTACATCAGTTTTGCTGTTTTCTAATTTTTGCCCAAGTGGAATTTATAAACATAAAATAAAACGTTTGAATACTGTTTTGAATTCACAAGTTTATTAGTGCCTTATCGTTTACGTATAAACCTGATGTTTTGCAGTGTTTTGCAGTGCGAAGTTTCCAGCTAATTTATTATTTGACGTTTAAACAAAATTAAGACAACTGGCATGCCATGCCATGTGGTGACAATATTTATGTAGCATAAGTTGACGGTAGAAGACAAATTCCAAGCTTTACTTTTATTGGTTACAAGTCAAGTTAATGCAGTATGGTCTGTGAACAGTTTACTAGTTCAAAGTTCTCTGTGTAGCTTACGCAGCTATAAGCCTGTTGGCTACAAAGTACCAGGATGCATCTATATTTTAACTGAAAGTAAAAATTTTAACACAAAAGAAATCTGAAACCTCCGTCATTAAACATTGGTTAGAAAGTGGCCCTTTAATAAAGTCATTCTCTAATAATTGTCTTGTAGTTATCATGAAAAACTCACACACAAGTTGACTCATGTAACTCCACAAATAATTGGTAAAGGAGATTTTAGTACCTCACAATTTTTATTTAGCCAATTGCATATACACGAATAGTTGCTTGTATTGATTCTTAATGATTATATTTAAATTTTATGCTATGTGCTATGTGTTCTTACCATGACAAACAGCAGCGCAAGGGTGTTGTCTTGACTGTGTTGAATCGTCACTTCCTGCGTGTAAACACGCCACTTGCGCACATGCATCCATGACTGGAGCACAAGAATTGATGAAGTATACAGCAAAAGTAGCTCACACTTCACCAACATCGTCAACTCTTTCACCAAAATAACGTCAAAAATTTATGTGCTTTTCAATCCGTGTTCATCCAATACCATTTGTAATCATCAGTCATATTTTAATATATCCCTGTTGCGTTGTACTTCGATTTCACACTCATTTTTTCTTTCCTACCATGTTTGTGTTTACTTTCATCGTGTTTCATCTGTTAACCAGGTTTTGACTAAATGTAGGCGAAAAGACACATTAACGACGTGCTAGGTTCAATGTCATGATGCGGGTGGACACAAACATCAATGCGGAGAACAATAGACGCGCGATGTTACAACATGTTTATGCTCATTTGGTATGGTTTAAGTATGGATTTATGAGCTTCATGGATCAATCGCTACACTGACATATGTGTATCTACATGGCATTGATACCCCTTAGTCATTGCAACCAGAAAGCAACACTTTTATTTGTCACAGTAATAAATAAACAATGAGGAACGGGAGCGCACCTTTGACAGTAGTTTACAAAAACGAATCGCACTGCCCACCATAAACCGGCTCTGGCTGTGGTAATTATATCTGATATATAATAGCCTTTTCTAAATGAGTTAAGTTTTTGTTAGTTTTAAGTGAAATAAGCGGTTTCTCTCATTTCCGCTATTTCTTCACAGCGTAAACTTTCTATGTATTTTAAACACAACATTTTAAATTACTCAGTCGTTATTTGTGTCTTTTTCTATAGTCCTTAATCTATTGAACAAATGAAATATTTTTGAATTTTGAACACGATTCCACTTTCTCAGCTGAACAAAGATTGATGTACTACGTTTTGTTAAACTAACATTTAAACCATTCAGGTTGATTTTATGCAATAGAAATCGATGGTAAGGAATGAAAAGATCATTCATTTTAATCTGTGAGTCTTTGATAGTTCTAGTTTAACTGCATTCACATTATATACGGTTTTAAAGCTCATTACGGCCATGCTTAAAGTATTGCATTAAACACATATTGAACAAATGTGTTATTTAGTGTCGGGTTGAAAAATTGTGTAAACATCAGTGTAAAGGAGGAAATTTATTTAAACGTAGGTGCTATATGGAACAACGCTGTCAAAGCATAGGTGTGAGACAGATCGACGCTATGAAAGCGTAGTTTTTGACAGAGCAACGCTGTCAAAGATTATGCATTAGACGTAGCGACGCTGTGAGGGAGAGGGCGTTAGAAGGAGCGACGCTGTCAAAGCGTAGGTGTTAGACGTAGCGACGCTGTAAAGAAGTAGGTGTTAGAAGGAGCGACGCTGATCAAAGCGCAGGTTTTAGACTGAGCGACGCTGTCAAGGAGTAGATCTCAGAAGGAACATTGGACGGAGGGATATTATGTAAATATTTGGTTAGGAGTAGCAATACTGTTTATGCGCTGGTATAAAGCCGAGTGATATTGTGTAATTGTTTCTTCAAGTATTGTACATGTATTGTACAAGGATAAAACCACACGAATACTCTTTCAGTAGTGCTTTTTTCATACTGGAAGGTCGGGTAATATGTATCCACTGCTTTCTGTTTACGCGCTCTCGCAATCTTGAAATCGGTTCAGATACTAAAATCAGTTCAGAACTGGGCCCACCCCCTCACAAATATGGCACTTTATAATAGTAACCACCTCACAACTATGGCGCGTTATAACAGTAACCACTTCACAAATATGGCTGTCGATAATAGTAACTGCTTCACAAATATGACTCTTTATAATAATAACCACTTCACCAATATGCCGCTTTCTAATAGTAACCACTTCACAAATATGGCGTTTCAGAACAGTAACAAATTCACAAATATGGTGCTTTATAATAGTAACCGCCTCACCAATATGCCGCTTCGCTTTATAATAGCAACCACCTCACAAATGTGCAACCTTTCAATAGTGACACCCTCACAAATATGTTGCTTTCTAATAGTAACCACTTCACTAATATGGACTTTACAAAAGTAACCACCCCACAAATATGACCACTTTTTAAGTTCTTCGCTGACTGACCGTACACGAGCAAATGGTCTATTAAAATCTTTCTGAAATTTGATATCTCTGCAGTCTGAAATGCGAATGTAAACATCACTGGAGTCTAAGATGGTTTTTAAGCAATCGATACACATATCGGGTATAATTTATTTCATTTTATGTAGCATTATAGCGATAAATGACAGTCATAAAGTAAGCTTTCTCTCCGATTTTTCAGTGACTATGAGTCTCGGATTATACGTTTCTTGTGTGTTTTAAAACTAGGAATTCCTAATAGCCCAGAATTCATTTACAAATCAGGATTTTTCGTATACTCTCAGTGGTTCTCAGAGGAAACATCCGTTATTTTTAGGTTCAATGCTGTTTATTTGACAAAAATGACAATGCTTATCCTTTTTGTTCCTAAAACAAGTAAGTTTTAGTGATTATAACTTATAAAAAATAAATAAATAAAATAATATATAATACGGTCTGCATGTCGGCCGAACCTTAATACAAAACACAGATTCACGTCCGCGGTATTTGAAAATTTTTATTTGTTCAATTTCTAAAAATAATTCTCCAAGAAATTGGCATTCTTCTTTACTTTTTAATTTCCTACACCGGCTTTTCATTATCATCTTTCTTCACAATATTCTTGCCGTAGCTGATTACGACCGTATTTCTTCAATCGCATGTTGTGTGAACAGTTAGTAACTATGGCCTTTAAATGATACAGGCTGATACACTGCGGCTGGGTACATATCGATAACCTGCTGCGGCAGATGGTATCATAACTTATTCTCTCACTGATAGTCATTGCATACTTAAAAGTATCGCGTCTCAGCAGTAAGCAATCTGACCACCACCGTCTTTTCACACTTCACAGTCGTCTTAGAATCGTCATATGGGCCATATATATATATATATATATATATATATATATATATATATATATATATATATATATATATATATACTCACACATTCATACTATTCACAACAGTAAGCATAAATGAAAGATTTAAATTTTGATTTTTAAAAGAGAATATATTTCAAGCAAGCGATGGTGTGATATCTTCTATAAGGACACTTTTGACTAATCTGATGTTGACACATAGTGTATATATTGATTTGATTTTTTTTATAAATTTTCGATAACGAGGCATACAGCGGTTGCAGCACATTTTTGACGTATTGTGAAATGCTAATATTTCATGTCACGCTTGCATCGTTGTTGTCTCGCAAGCATGTTTTCACTCTGGCTAAGGACAGCGCAAATGTTTTCAAAAATTACTATTTAAAGAGAAATCTGGAGTGAAAGGTACATCTACTTGGCCTCAACCTAAATTGTTTTATTACAGCCCTTTTAGAATTTACAGCTTCAGATTTGCTCGTCATACTTTACTCCCCAAGAAGAACCTTAGTCAGTAATACCTATCCCTTTCCAAAACATCTGATAACCGTAATTATCTGCAAAAATATAACCTTTTTGCAAATATTTAAAGAAATCGTTTGGCGTACTTGTTTTATATTTACTTTACATTTGACGAACCCATAAAGTCAATACCGACTATCGAGGAAAATCAATTATGCAAACATAGATCTTTTTAATCGTCTTTTTCAAGCACCTGTTTTTTTATTAAAATCAATGTCGTCAATAAAAGTAATAGAAACCAAAATAAAAAAAATCGAAAAGTTAGAGGAAGTGTACATAGGAAAATATTATTATTATTATTATTATTATTATTATTATTATTATTATTATTATTATTATTATTATTATTATTATTATTTGAAAAGTATATTCCCCCTGTGGGTTGGGGAATCTTGAGAATATGTCCAATGCTTTCTGTTCCGTGCATGGCGTAAGAGGCGACTAATCGGAATTTCTTTCTAACTCTCCCACTTTTTCCCTTAGTGCGTCCCAATAGACCCATCATAACTGGTGAACGGGACGTTAAGCACCAAATAAACAAACAGCCAAATGAAAAGTATATACATTATATCCAGTGTAAATATTTGGACGTTTGAAGATTTTAAAATAGTTTTATTGGCTGCAGTATTACATATGGAAGCGAGAGAATTCGCGAAAAGACAGTTCCCGACAGAGCAATTTCCAACAAGACAACAACACAATTCCCGACCCGGACAATTGCCATCTAAAACAATTCCGGACATTAAAAAAAGAAATATATATCTACCTATATGTAGAAAATTTTGTATGTAAATTTCCACAGTTACAGTTATTTACAAGTTGTGAATCGGAAACAGATGTTAAGTCGATCAAGAATATTGAAATTCAAATGACAAATTACAGTAATATGATAAAATTTTCATATAAAAATACAAAAAAGGCAATAGCAATTTGAATATTGTAGTTTACCATAAATTTATGTTTAATATAAGTGATGAAGAGTTTTATCTGGACAGGGATGCAGCACAGCTAATAGCGATGGACATGTGTTTTTCTCTAGAAGTCTGTTCTGTTGGGAATTGTCCCAGACCTTTCACAACATAGAAGCGGGGTTGTCGGATCGTTCTTTTTTTTAAAAGATTAAGTCGCATCGTTCTTTTTTCCCCTCAAAAGGTACTTCTTTTTTCTACAAGCAGGGGCTATAACAGTTGTTGAGAGTATGTGCGAATGAACGCTTTTGAGCTGAAAAATCGTATATTCTCCCACTATTCCAGCCTGAATGTCTTGAAATTTTGGTGGAAGGTAGTTCGCATAAGTGTCCACCTGGCCATTACTTTTTGGCCACTCGCCAAAAATTGGCGAAAAAATATTTTTTCGTAAAGTCTTAATCTTACTGTTTTGAAAGTTTAAATGAAGTCAGCAGGCTTTACTACTACCTAGCTATTACTTTTTTGGTGATTGGCCAATTTTTTATCGACAAAATATTTGACCAATCACCAAAAGAAGTAATGCCCAGGGAATTAGTAACGCCTGCTACCTTTACTGGCGAAAATATTGTGTAAAATCTTTACTAACTGCTGAAAAATAGTCTTGCCGTGTTGGAATTTAAAGTGAAGGTAGAAAGAGTTACCACCTACCTGGCTATAACTTTTTTAGCGATTCACCAAAAAATTGTCGAAAATAATGGCGAATACTTTCTAACGTCTTAACCATTTCCAGGAAAGTAATCTTACTGTCTTGAAATTTTAAGTGAAGGTACCAGGTGTTGTTACCTACCTGGCTATTACTTTTTTGGTGAGTGGCCGACAATTGTGCAGATTTTGGCGAAAAACAAAAAAAATACAGTAAAATCTTAACTACCTGCTGGAAAATAGTCTTACTGTGTTGACATTTAAAGTGAAGGTAGTCGGAGGTACTACTTACCTGTCTATTACTTTCTTGGTGATTGACCAAACACTGGCAAAACCTGTGGCGAAAAGCAACAAAAAAAATTTAGTAAAATCTTAACTCACTGCTGAAAAATAGTCTTGCTGTGTTGGAATTTAAAGTGAAGGTGCGAGGTGTTACAACCTACATGGCTGTAACTTTTGTGGCGATTCGACAAATATTAGCGAAAATATTGGCGAAAAACCATTTTCCGTAAAATCCAGACTTTTTCAAGGAGGGTAATGTTACTGTCTTGAAATTTTAAGGGAAAGTAGCACCTACCTGGCTGTACGGTTTGGCAAAAATTGGTAAAAATATTGGCGAAAAACGAATTTTTCTTAAAATCTTAACTACCTCTAGGCAAGAAATCTTACTGTCTTGAAGTTTTAATAATGAGAATAACAAGCGTTTCTACCTATCTGGCTGTTGCTTATTTTTGTGATTGGTTAAAAATTGGCGAAAGTTCTGGCAAAAAACAAAAATTTTTCAGTAAAATCTTAACTAACTGCTGGAAAATAATCATACTGTCTTGAAATTTTAGGTGAAGGTGGGACTGGACTCCACCTTGACTTTGCTTTTTTCGCAAATGACAAAAAATGCCGAAATGTTGGAATTTTAAAATTTTTGTAAAATTGTGTAAATGTCGGTAAATGCGTGAATCATCAAAACCCAACCTCTCCAACATCCCTTTTCAGGTAGCTTCCACCCGGGAAAACTCGTTTTTGTGTATTAAAATTATGAAAAAGTTACGTCAGAAACAAAGTTCTTCATTTTTTGACCTAACAATATTCGTTTCAGAGTTTTTCTCCCTTTCCTTGTTTGATAACTCGGCTGGGTCATGTCGTTGGACATGCTTGGTAAAATGCTACTCCTGCTACAGTTTTACTCCAATCGTTTAGATGTTACGCTGGGATGTTCCCCGGGGGTTCGCCTACCAGGCTATTATTTTTGTCGTTTCGCCAAAAATTCGCGGATATATTGGCGATAAACCGTTTTATATTAAAATCTTCACTGACCCCAGCTTTTCTGTCTTGAAATTTGGGTTATGGGTTATACTTATAAGTCATAATCTTGACATCAGCATTCATGGGCTTGGGCATTGTCCATAGACAATCTTGTTTTTGGTTTCGTTCAATATATTTAAAATAATAAAATATAATAATTTAAGATAATTGCTATACTACGTGCCTGCAACGGTTCTACAATCTCTTAAATTGTAAAGGATATGAAAATAGGTTTTCATTTCTTTCGTTCACTTTAAGTTCAGTTTCAATTAGCTGTACAGTATTTAACTATTTTATGCCTTTGTTTACTCAGAAAACGTTTAAGATATGCTTATGTTTTAGTTTTTTATTGGCCTTTCATACAGTTAAACAAAATAAAAATAAATTTTGCCGTTCTGTTTTTAGTCTTTTTTCTCAAAGCATTCTTGTTTTAATCTTTTATTTTGTTTAATTGAGTCTTTTTTCATACCTTGCGTTCTTTGTTTTTTTTTTCACCCACCGGCAACCCTGCATTACATATATATTTTAAATATATTTTTAGTTCATTGTAGAGGTATCAGTATCATTTTTATCGCTACCGTGTGCTCATACATCTAAATTTCGATTTGCATGAAAGACAAACAGAGCGTGTGTGCTTCAACTGCCGAATAGCAGACCGCATTTAAAACTAAAGATCTTGACCTCAATTATTAACTCTTATCCGTAAGGATATTTATAAAATCATAATTTTGTAACTTTTGTATATTTTCCGTTTCAGTTTGTTATTGTGAAGTGTTAGTTATTTAGTAAATAGACAATTGTGACAATAATAAAAACAAAAACAAAACAAAGCAAAAAAAAACTTGAATACAACATTTTAAAAGAAGATGGAAATCTGATGTCATGATTTGAATGTTTTGATGTTATATATTTTATTCCATTCCGTTCACAGGCGTTCTGATGTTATATATTTTATTGCGTTCCGTTTACAGGCGTCCTGTTGTTACATATTTACTGTGTTCCGTCCTCAGACACTTTGGTGTTATATGTTTTATTGCGTTCCGTCCTCAAGCGTTCAGTTGTTATATATTTTATTGCGTTCTGCCCTCAAGCGTTCTGATCTTGTATGTTTTATTACGTCTGGTCTTATGGTTGTCTGGTGTGATAGGATTTATTGCTTCTCTTTGCAAACTCTTTTATTATCAATTAATCTTTCAATTAATGGCAATTCATTAGTTTATATCGACTAATCTCACAGGTAAGTGAGTCTCTTTTAAAGGTGTCCATCACATCTTTGACTTGTCGAGCCAGGTATTCAAAACTCCTCCCACTCCAGTCCAGCTTGTAGGTGAAATGCAATGAATCATCATCTATAATCGGATCGCGGAAGGAATTCATTGTTTGTTTGCCTTTGCTTACACGAACGTTCGTGCTGTATGTAGCGAAGCAATCAAACGATGTGTGTACCATGTCGAGGAGACACAGTGTGACGGCGGAGCTGGTTAGCTTGCTGGCGATGCTACACCCATGTGTTTGTATGATTAGATGGAGCAAGCACATTCGCAGGTGGAAGCTTTTCACTAACGGGTCGTAGCCAAACATTGCCACACTCTTCTCACTGTCTACGCTATTCCCATACTGTGGGATATCCGAGAAAACGCCGTTTTGAAGCAAGTACTTTGCAGCGCGAAATCCAACCTGGATCCTGTAATCTAGTGTCTGCATGATTTGATTAACAAGTACTCCAGTGTCGTAAATGTAGTCACGTGACAAAGATAACAAGCTGTGCAAATTCGCATAGTTGTCATCCATTAAACCAATGTCCTTTAGAAAAACTTTCGCTTTTTCAGAAAATTTAACCTTCTCTTTTACTTCCGCAGCGAGTTTGGCTGCTGGAACTAAGTCTACTGTGAAGCCGTATGAGCTGTTTCTGCCAGATTTTTGCCGACATTCCATGACCAGGCAAATACATACTCTGTACTCACTAACTGCGTGAAGAATCCAGGTATGATCATTGCAGGTATTACGAAATATGCTCTTGTCTTTAACTATCTCGCTTATATGAGTGCAGAATGTTTCATAATTTGCGCTGGTAGAATCGGAAATGTCAACCTCACATAAAAAGTCTGCCTCTAATGGTAATCCGACTTTCAGGTTTGAATACAAACTACCTGTGCAGATAGGTTTTGCACTTTTAAAGATCATTTGTTTCCGTAAAAATTCCTCGAATAGATTATTTATTATGCACCTGACGTCATCAACGATTGTCTTATATTCTGAGGATGTTGAGCGTATTGCTATTTTCTCGTCAAGCGCGTGCACTGCACTTTCAAGTTGATCGACCGTTTCGTGGTTTCTTAAATATTGTTTAAAAAAACTCGAAAAATTGTACTGAACAAAAGCCACATGTTCTTCGTCTCTTTTAGTGCGAATTCTGCCGAGGGTTATCACTACATCGCTTAACATCGCTTCCCCTTTCAGTTGCATAGGAGGCTGATATCCTGAAAGATTATTTAACCATGAATAAAATAGAAACACAATGACGCCATTTAAGGCGTCTTTTTACACTCAAGTAATTCCATAAAAATTATAGACCTGTTTCTACAAAGGTTTATTCAAGTAAAAACTGCAAATGATACGAACCTGTAGTTGCTGTTAATGACGAGGATACCCCTTGTTCAAATTGTTGTTTGCTGAAATCCCTTGTTGTTCGCTGATCTTGTGGTATTTTATCTTCTTTAAACTTGCCGCCGGAGTATGCTTGCTTGAGGAGTTCCCTCGCAACAGTGTCATGGTTATTTTGTTTTGCCAGTTCTACCGCTGTATATCCACCTCTATTCCTCAGAAGAAAATCTAAAGAACTGCACGAAACGAGTACTCTAACAGCACCCAGATCTCCTGCTGTTGAAGCCAAGTGCAGCGCGGTATTTCCATCGACATCAGTTGTATTTGGATCCGCTCCCGCATTAAGCAGTGTCTTTATAATGTCGGTATGTCCATAATTTGATGCTATGTGCAGTGGACTTCTTAAGATTTTATCAGTCGCCTCGATGTTGGCTCCACACTCAAGCAGAGCTATTAAGCAATCATTGTAACCATATTCTGCCGCAAAGTGGACAGCAGTACTTCCACATACCCCTCTTTCTTCCACGTTGGCTCCATGCTTGTACAATACTTTGATGTTTTCTGGAGTATTATAGCTCACAGCGGTAAACAGTAATGTATTTTTATAGTACTTAAGTCTTGTGTTGATAGTTATTCCTTGATCTAATACTCGCTTGAGCACCTTGACATCTTTATTGCTTGCCGCGTACATAAGTGGTGAGCCACCGGTTATATCGCGTGTGTCTACTTCTGCGCCATACGCCAACAGAGTGTCAATCATTGGGAGGGGTTGAGTACACGCAGCGTGCATTAAAGGTGTTATGCTGCTTTCGTCTCGTAGATTCACCATGGCATGTCGACGAAGTAACATCTCCACGCACTTCTCATGCCCCTTAACTACAGCGTAAAAAAGTGGCGTAAAGTTTTGACGTCCGCGAGCATCGATGTCCATGCCATAGTTAAGAAATAATTCCAGCACCGTAAGATGACCTTCACTGGCTGCTAAATGAATGGGTAAAGTTAGCTCATTGTTTTTAATACACATATCTGCTCCATGTTGAAGAAGTAAGCGCACTATTTCAAAATCCCCAATAAAAGCCGATGAATGCAATGGAGTACAACCATGTGAATCTCGCTGATTGACGTTCACACCTCTTTTGATCAAAGAACGAGTACATTCCTCAGAGCGTCCCTCCACAGCTAGGTAGAGGCATGTTCGATTGCACTCACCGGTCGAAAGCAACCATTCGTCTGCTGTGTTTATCCCATAATCAAGGAGAAAATTGCCAGCAGCTAGATGGCCTCTCAGAAAGGCAATGTGAATAGGCAAGTTTCCGGATTTACTCCTTATATTTATATCAGCATTGTTTTCTAATAATATTTTCATAACTGCGACATTGCCCAATGCAGAGGCTACATAAAGAGCCGTAAAGCCGTGTTCATCTACAGCGTTGACGTCGGCACTCTGCTGCAGGAGCATGTCCGCACAATCCGCGGTGTTCTTTTCAGCGACCATATGAAGTGGTGTGCGCTGATAGTTGCCTCTCGTATTGACACTCACTCCATGGTTTAGAAATAAAGCAAGAACCTCTTTTTGACCGGACAGAGCTGCAACATGGATTGGACGATTTTCATTGTCATCTTGCTTAAATACATCTGCTTTGTGTCTCAATAAAGCTTCCAATACAGAAATGTGGCCGCATTCTGAAGCTAAATGCATCGATGTTGAACCAGCATGGTTTTTCTCATTCACATTTATTTTGAAATTAAGCATCTGTTCAACAACATTCACATGCCCATTGCTTGCAGCCCGATGAATTGCTAGATCGCCTTCCTTGGTTTTTGCTCGAATATCTGCTCCTCGATGTTTTAATATTTGGATTAAATGAGCATGACCTAGTTCAGCTGCAAGATGTACTGGTGTTGCAGCTTTATCGCTGTCCGTCACGTTAATTCTTGCGCCCATATCTAGTAACGTAACCACGGCCTCCTCGTGGTTATTCTGTACAGCAGCGTAAACAGGTGTGCGATCAAACGCTCCGATGCTGTTAACATCGACATCGTTTACAATGAAAAAGCGTATGACTTCTGCGTGACCATGAAATGCTGCTGTGTGCAAAGGCAGCTTTCCTGTATCATCTTTCGCCTTCATATCCGCCCCGTGCTTCATCAAGATCCGTAGAGCGGATATACTGTCATTTCTTGCAGCAAAATGCAAAGGTGTCAGCCCGAACTTATCCCGAACGTTGACGTTACCGCCATTCAGAATTAATGTTTCAGTTGCGTCTGTGTGGTCAAATTCGGCCGCAACATGAAGTGGGGCAAGATGTAATAAATCTGCTGTATTAACGCTTGCTCCATGCTTCAGTAAAAGGTTTATGGCGTCACAATGGCCGCCTTTAGCTGCATATAGGATTGGCGCTCGTCCGTGTATATCCGGTGTGTTTACATTTGCTCCTTGCGTCAATAGCTCAACCATCGCTGATGTGTTGCCAGTTTGTGAACAATGTATAAGAGAGCTCCACCCCGATTCGTCCTGAGCATTTATGTCAGCACCATGTTTGATTAGCACAGTCATAATATCTATGTGACCCAAATTTGCTGCAATGTGTAGGGCAGTTTCCTTGCTGCTGTTCAAATCATTCACGTCTGCCTGGTGGTCAAGTAACACACCAACCGCATCTTTGCGTCCGCCATAAACTGCATAGTGAACAGGGCGGTCTCCTCTCGTATCTCGACTTCTAATATCTGCACCCTGAGACAACAACAGATTAACCATGGAAACGTTGCCGATTCTACTGGCTATATGCAAAGCAGTTTGTCCTTGGTTATTTCTTGTATTAATCTCAGCATTAGATTGGATCAAAGTGGCAACAACATCTTTATGTTCTTCCACTGCAGCAATGTGAATGGGTGCATCACCGGTAACATCTTTTACATTTACATCTGTCCCATGCCTAAGCAGCAAAGTAACGACACCCAGGTGACCTGTGGCGGCGGCATGATGCAATGCAGTCGTTTTATATCCACTCACAACATGCAGAAGGTCTTTATCGCACGATAACAATAGCTGCACTTTCTTAAAACTATCTCTGGTTGAATCACAGGCAAAGTGAATAGGTGAGAATTTGAGATCTGCTGTGACATTGACGTCCGCGCCGTTTTCCAGCAAATTACTGACCACGTCACTATGTGATACATCACACGCCACACAGAGCGCTGTTGTGAAGGTCGCATCGCCATAAACAAGCTCATACCTCTGGAGAGAGGCTAAAGGAACAGAATTATTGATACAGTCCTTTAAGTATCTCCGTCTTACATTTGACTGCCGGGAGTAGACTATATACATCTCACATAAGCGTTTTAGGTTTGAGTTTTCTCCATCAATAATGAGTTGAGTTAGCTTTATTTCGTTCATTTTTGTAAGTTAAATTGATTTGAATAGCAAACAACTTAAGTTTATCTTTGTTTAAATATCCTGTTGGAGAATTGACTAAATATAAGTCTGCTATTCCATCTCTGCAGTTCTTCTAAAAAGGACAAAATGTAACATATTACATACGGAGGACAGGCATAACGCAATGATCCACTTTTATAAGTTTAATTTATATTATCCTTCAACTCCCTCAAAATTATTATAATTGTAATAATACAATTGTGATGAAAATCACAAATATGCAAAAGGGTTTTAGATGACTCTGTAAATAATTAAACTATTTGGATGCATAAAGATTCTGGTACATATCCTGTTATGAATTGTAGTGACTAAAATACAGTGTTTTAATTAATTATTAATGAATTTTTGGCGCGCAAGTCTGCGGGACGTCGTCGGAGTTGTCAGCAATGAAATCGGAGGGCATATCGGCGGGCATGTATTTACCTGTACTTTGGCTCCTTTCTTTGCTTATGTTCTAGAGTCAGACCTTTAACCTGTTAAACCATAATCATTGCATGTTTTTCATTTTGCAAATAACTTGAATTACAGAAGAAAAATAATATGTCGATTTTGAGAATGTTTCCATTAGAGTTTGGCTATAATATTCTATGTTTTCATAATATCAAGGCATTCTCAAAGAATTGCTTTGAACTCAAGGGATTTTATAAAGAAAAGATATAAAATAATGCAGCGATATTTAAAAAAGAGTTATTTTTTAAGTCAACGAACTGTATTGTTTATGCACCCAGCATCTTGATGAGGGTAATATAGAAATGCTCACATTATTGACCCAGAAAATTGCAGAATTATTTGCATCAAGAATTTTCAAAGGATAACTAAAACGCATCTTCATACAGAAATTGTCTAAGTTTTTGATATTGCTTGAGAGTCATCACTCTCAAAGGTACTGTTAGTGATAACTGAAAGTATAGCCATCTTATCGGATGTCCGTAATTGTAACAGGGAAATGCTCTATTTTTTTTTTTTTTTTTGGTCTGGTCCCAAGTCAATAATTTCAAGAATTGACTAGACCGCAACAGTCAGTTGTAGTTACTTGTAGACAAAACGCCAATACATCATGTAACAAAACAGATGTTGGCGCATTTTATTCAACATAAAGATATTATTGACGAGTTTTTGTCTTATTGACACACAGTAACTTATAATTTATTTAAGGTGTATTTCTCACCTGGCTAATGACCCCTTCCGATATCCAAGTTCGGCTGAAGTGTATTACCAGTACAGTAAGTACTGTTATATCTTTACATCACGCGGTTAGAGTGTTCGAATTAACAATGACAATAGCAATATAGAATCACAATCAACCGGTTTGCCTTTGTTGTTTTCATCTTCTTGCGAAATTCGCAAGGAAGTTTGCCAAGGATTCTTTTATATTTCCTTGTTTTGAGTGCATTATGCTTCACTGTATTTGTCTTATGAACCGTTATTATCTTGCATGTGCTTCCCGAAAGCTTCAACACAAAACAGGCAACAAACAGCCACAGTACTTGAATGTGGTAGTCCATAAAAATCAATATAAACGTTCGCATCACCGCCTAAAGTCAAGCGCCTCCAAACGACCCTCCTTCTCCTCCCTAGAGGATTCTCTGCTACGCTCTGGTAGGCCATCTCACAAAGACACACAAGTGAAATCATTTACTACGCCTTCCTATAATCAGTGAAATTTTTCTACCAATCACGTTGCCTTTGACATATGTTTGACCGCTTAAATTTTTACTGAGGCATTCAGTTTCGTGCTCGATTTATTTGTGTGTGAGCATAATGATATCAAGAATGTGTCTTTACAGATTAAAATCTAAAGAATGTGTTTGCACAGATATCATCAATATTGTGTCGTTACAGATAATGACATCAATATGTTGTCGTTACAGATAATGACATCAATTTCTTGTCGTTATAGATAATGACATCAATATGATGTCGTTAATAATGACAACAAAAAAAACGTGTCTTTAAAGACTGTGGTCAAGAATGTATCTATGGAGATAATGACATCAATAAAGTATCGTTACAGATAATGACATTTAGAATGTGTCTCTAAAAAGTATGGCATCGAGAATGTGCCTTTACAGCTGCTCATGTGTTGTTACGGAAAGTGGCATTAAGACTATGTCTTCACAGATAATGACATCAGTGATGTATCTTGTCACATAATGACATCATGACATTAAGAAAACTTCAGAAATTAGGATATGAATTCGGTCTATACAAAAGTAGTTTGGAAGATCAGGAGAAGAAATAACAGGAGAAAAAGTGACTCTACCTGATCTAAAAAATCCCAGTAAAAAATCCACGGCACGGCTGGATCTATTGAATAATGAAATAAAATATGCGCAAAAATTTAGGGTAACTGTCTCATGTATATATATATATATAAAAAACAAACAAACAAAAAACGCAACTGCACCTGAATCGTGTCACAAATGTCACGAAGTGCCGTTATAATGCTCCAAAACTTCGGTAATATGGACAACATTGGAAGTAGGCATATGGGCTGTTCTTGGATATATGTGTGTTCTGGATAGGGTTGGTATAAATGATAGAAAAAATATGGATGGGCTGTTCTGGATGGGCTATCCTGAACGTGCATGTATGTTCTGGATAGGGTTGGTATAAATGATAGGAAAATACTCTAGACCGGAAGTGACGTCATCTGTTTTGGCTATGTATGTTCCAGAACAAACACTCTGTTTTGGAAAGAGTTGGTATAAATGATATAAAAAAATGGTTGCCATTGTTGTTGCTACTGTTGTTGTGGCAACAACAGTTGTTATTAACAACAGCATGTTGCCACAACAACAACAACAACAACTGTTGCCAGTGTGCACACCTACTATCAGAGTTGACCATGGCTGTCTGCATACGTCAAATATGTCACATGATTATGCCATGATGACTTTTTTATTCTTCGAAACATTGTGATGATCTTTGAATGTACTATATGTCTGTGATGTCTGTGATATGATGCAATAGCAAAAACAACAATAACAAATAATAAATAATAACAACAATATTAATAAAAATTATAATAATGTATGTAATTAACAAATGCAGGGCTGTCCGTTTGCATTATCCAACAACAACTGACTTGTAGATGGGCACAAACTGACCTGTAAGAGCGCACACACTGACTTGTAGAAGGGGCACACACTGACTTGTAGAAGGGCGCACACTGACCTGTAAGAGCGCAAACACTGACTTGTAGAAGGGGCACACACTGACTTGCAGAAGGGCGCACACTGACCTGTAAGAGCGCACATACTGACTTGTAGAAGGGGCACACACTGACTTGTAGAAGGGCGCACACTGACCTGTAAGAGCGCACACACTGACTTGTAGAAGGGGCACACACTGACTTGTAGAAGGGCGCACACTGACCTGTAAGAGCGCACATACTGACTTGTAGAAGGGGCACACACTAACTTGTAGAAGGGCACACACTGACCTGTAAGAGCGCACACACTGACTTGTAGAAGGGGCACACACTGACTTGTAGAAGGGCGCACACTGACCTGTAAGAGCGCACACACTAACTTGGACATGTGATAGGGCATGTGGAACATGACTGTGCTCATCGTGGGAACTGCCACTATGATTTTCAAAAAAGACGGTATGAGGAGATGCAGCATTTGGCAAAAGTAGACAATTGTGCAGGGATTTAACAGCTAATCTGGGAAAAAAAACGAGGACTTGCACATAAAATTATGTTGCTAATATTAAGGGGAAGGGGCTTTTGCTTTCGGCAGCTATTCTCACCCATGTATGGCAATGCTTACAATTAAATGTTGAAAAAAAATAATAATAAAATGAGGACTTAAGCTAGAAAAATCCGGGTTTTCATGAAACCTGAGCCAGCCCATTAAATGGGTATGGTTTCGGTAAATCTCGCCCTTCCGTTCGAGAGCGAATTGGGTGGGTGCGGTTTTGGTAAATCTCGCCCTTCTGTGTGAGAGTGAATTTAGATGGTAAAGCAAACTGGCTGTTGAAGCAACAAGTGATATTTCCGGGAAAAAAATCATTAAAAATAATATCCATTCCAGGGCGGATCCAAGTTTTCGATAGCTAGGGAGAAAGACGTATGCTTTCAGCTTTGCATTACACTTGCCATAGCATCCCCCTTCCTTATACAAGGGTGGGGGCGGGGAGTACCAAGATACTATTTTGGGAAAGGGGGTGGCCGCCGGACACTCTCCCACACTGGATCCGCTACTGCATTCATACTGTCTCCAAAACACACACAGACACACACACACACACACACACACACACACACACACACACACAGGGGAAATCCGGGGTACAGCACACAGGCTTATTTGACTACAAGCGCTAAACATAACATTTTTTTAAAAAAGGTCAATGATTTTCCTAGGAAATACCGTCGCCTAAACAGCAGCCTTCGTTCCAGAAAAATCAATCAGTGAAATAACACGCATGGACGATCTAGTGGCGTTCGGCAATTAGCCACAAATATTTTGATTTATAACTAAATACCAGCTGCTTCATCCCTGTAGGATTACAGCCCTCCTTGTAAAATATTCAATAATCGATGGAGTTTTTGCACACACCTTCTGTTTCTGTTCAGTCGTCGCTGTAATGCAGAGGAAAGACTAACCGCGCCACTTGAATTTCATTTCGATTTTTTTAAAAGCCGGATATCTGAGTGCGGTCGTTTATGCAAGAAACAGCCAAACAAAGGTGAGATTTATTAAAATCTAATTTAACCGCATGTTGTGTAGTTATAAAAATTAATCCATAAAAAAATAAAAATGATTAACAAAATTTAATATTTTTGTAAAAAAAAAACTTGATAATCTAGCAACTGATAATAATATTTTTTCAAGGCAACCAACGATGTTGTTCAAAATATAAAAAAATCGTTTTTTTCTACGTACAGTAGAAGTCTAGCGGAATGGGGAATAACTCCCTATTATTCCGGTGCACCTGTGTTGATTTTATGTGTGCAATTATTAAAGTAAATCTCCACTAATGTTTGATAGAAAAGCCTTGAACCAGTTAGGCCTGTTTGGGTGGGCTTCCTTAAATGTGACAACCGAGGCGCAACATCGGGGTTATTTCGGAAACTGTCCTAAATTTAACCCAGTTATCCTATTGTCCCATTGTCCTACCCTGTAAATTAACGTTAGGCCATTTTTAATGAATCAATTGTCGAAAGATCATCTCAACAATCTTGGCTGAGGTCCTGACCATAAATTAGAGTATACTAAGGCAAAATGCTGAACCACATGGTAACAACTGTTGGATATCTTCAAATGTTTTCTCCATTATATGGTAACCTCACTCTGAAACATTTCCTATGTGGCGAAAAGTTAAAGAATGTAATGACTGTGGCAATGATAGGGAAAATATATCGGTAACTAGGTATTTATCATATTTTTCAATGCATAAGGTGCTATAATATGTGCTTATTCAAAAACCACATACCTACTATGTTCCGAAATAAGCAGATGTTGAACATGTGGTGAAACATACAGTTTCAACTTATCTGGGATCTGCAACCATATATGAGGTAGTTAATCACATTTGATAGATAATCACATATGGTAACAGTATGTCCAGTTTATGGCAACTATATGGTTACAGAATTTTAAGGCGCATCACCATACAGTCATTATATGTTAACCGTGTGCTTTTAGTTAACTTTTACATAAAGCAAAATAATAATTACAGATGACTACACAATTCGTGGTATATTATTTCTCATCAATCAACATTTATTCATGATTTTTATGTATCTCCCCTTATTTGCATATGCATGAAGCACGTGATGACAGCAGATGATAAAAACAACGACTGTACCCTCAGCACTCTGAGCCTCGGCACCTCAAACACGGCCCAGTAACTCTCATAACCACCTTCAGGCAGTCATAACTTGATGCTTTATATTAGCTGTTTGTATAACCGTTATTATTTTTTAGACCACATAGACCAAGGAGCACTGTCTGTAGGATGTGGTTTTCACTGCCATTTAAGACACTGCCCTCTTTGATATCTTGTTTCTATGATCGCAGGTGTTTGATAATTATGGGTGATTTAGAAAAAATATAACACTGTCTTTCCAGCATTATTAAAAAATGCTTGTTGTTAACAGATGTACAGGAGAACCGTTTGAATCGGACACGTGATAAACTGATCGCTCGACCGGCCTGGACCATTGTCAGAAGTTTTGAACAAATAATCAGTTTAAATTTAACTCCGGAACTAAAGTGAGTTGCCGGTACTGAGGCTCTAATTCTTTATGATACATATGGTTACTATATATATACAGTGGAACCCGCTTATCTCGAAGTCGCTGGGACCAGCGAAATTTGTTCGAGTTATCCGAAGTTCGAGATATCCGATAGAACTAAATTTGAATTCGAGATGATTGTCTTGGCCTAGATATTTGAATAAGCACATGATATTACATATTACATTTACAAATCGGTAAAATTGTTAAAATACAATAAGTTCATAAAAGATATTCACAAAATACATAAATAAAATCACTCTCGGCTACGAACCAGCATAAAACAATAAGATATACACACTAAAAGCTATTTTTTGCATAAAATTCAATTAAAAAAAAACTTAAACAAATCACAGTCTACAATAACACCATAAGTCTTTTCAACATTAATCACAAGGCTGAAAGAAGTCCTTGATTGATGTCTGTGCACTTTTTTGGTGACGTTGGGCCCCAAACCAGTCCAGAAGCCAGTTGATTTTGTCAAACGCAGGGTCTGCGTTTTTGAACGTACTGGCATCAAAGCGTAATTGTTCGAGACTCGAGAGTTAAAAGTTAAAAGACAAACGCGACCCATTGATCTATTGGGAGGAATATCTAAGGATAAAATTTGATGTTGTATCTATGAACATCAAAGCAATTAAAAGATCTATTGATGTTTAAGCCAAGCAAGTTTTATTAACTTTAAATCATAAAGAAATAACTTCGAGAAGTTCGAGTTTTGTAATGAGATTCTAGCCATTTTTTGCCAAATTCTGTCAAAAATATGAAAAATTTTCAGCCCAAAATGTGTTCGAGATAAAAAAAATCGAGATAACCGATAGTTTATAAGACTTATATAAGGAAAAAAACATCGGGACTTGGCAATTTGTTCGAGATAACCGAGTGTTCGAGATATCCGAGTTCGAGATAAGTGGGTTCCACTGTATATATATATATATATATATATATATATATATATATATATATATATATATATATATATATATATATATATATAGCGACCATATATATATATATATATATATATATATATATATATATATATATATATATATATATATATATATATATATATATATATATATATATATATATAGCGACCATATATCTGTACAAAATTTCAAAATCAGTTTATAATACTTGCACCAAAAAAATTGCGAATTGCGTAGATAAACCATCAAAACGCCAAATTCATTAATTAAAGACAAAATTAGTAACATCTTCAGGAAGTTTATTTACTGTAGAAATATATTTATTGTAGAATAATGCACAATATGGGTGCTGGAACTTAAGGAAATGACCGTTTAATGTGGCCAATAAATCTAAAATTAGTCATTAGAAAAGACTAAACATAGTTACAAACAGTTCATTGAATAAGAGATTAATTTATCAGGCATTTGGGATAATACCGCATGGATTAAAAGAAAACAAGAGCCAGGTTAAAAAGGAAATGCATAATTATGCCTAGGCTTCGTAGTGCACAAGGCACCGAAAGGAATAAATGCTCAGCACGGCGAAAAGGAGTTACAAAGATATTGTGATGGTCATGATCAGTAGCGGTGAGTTGTTCACTATGATTATGGTGCAAATTTTAATAAGTGGCAGCTCTGCGTATCATGCAAGATTTTTATCATGGCTGTGCGTTTTATACATTTTTATCATGGCTGTGTACACATTAAAACTGTTTATGTTAAATGAACAAGGTATCGATTTTATTCCTTGCTAACATAGTGCACTTGTCTGTCAGCAAAACGTACTTTGAAAGACGGTTTTATAATGTTCACAATTAATGCATCAACTTTAAGAAAAGTTATCAGACAATGCATTACTTAAATGCTGCGGTGCACTTTCTTTCTTTTCGTCTAGGTATCTTTCTTTTTTTATCCTGTTTTTCCGTTGAAAGTGTGCGAGTGCACCTTTGGCAGCTGCTGTGCTTTACGTAGTCCTTCCGTAGACAATTTCTTTCCACACCCCTCATTACACTTCAGATAACCCGTCCATATTATCATGCGTTCTTTATCATATTAAGCAGATATTTAACTGCAATTTAGATATGGCAACACGTTATCAACTGAGAAGCTTTACACTAAAAGTGATAGATTCTCAATTATTTCGTGTCTTAATCATTATTTTACTCAATGCATCAGATTCAATGTACTATTAATTGTTATATCTTATTTAAAAGTGCTAAAGGCGTTTTTACGACAGTGCATTAGGTGCTAGTGATATTTTAATAAATATGTTACAGTGACAGTTAACGAATAGGCTGAATGTCATGACAGGTAATCTGAACTCTGTAAACAAGGTTTATAATTGAATTTTCAAAGGTGGGGATACCCTCAGCTCTACTACATCACAGCTATAAAACTCAGTGACATATTACATATTGAAACAATTATCAGAAAAAAGAGTACTAAGACTACCTTTGGTACAGTGAGGTACAGTAAGGCCCCGGAAATCGAATCCGCAGCGCAGGTGAATCTCATATCATGGGGGTCATGTTATGGAAAGGTTCTGTCCTGTCGTATATATTTAATCTTCATGTTGTACAAATTGCCTTACAGATATTTTTGTTTTAAGTGAGATAAAATTTACGTGAAGTATAGTTAAAGGTCTTTAAAAAGGTAATTGTTATTACCACAAGTAATTGTTATGATTTCCCTTCCACCACCCCCTCCAACAAGCACAATAAAAATGCTCATTGAACGACACACGCGCGCCATTACCATCATTACTTTGATAATAACCCCATTAAAAATTAACCAATCATCAAAACTTTCTTTAATAATATTCTGTGCAAAAATCTAGCCTCTTTTAATACAAGACAGTTTTTCAATAATTTTTACATACTATGTTAGTAGATTCATTTCTGACATATTTTTTTATATTTCGTTTATTTCTTGTCATGTTCAAATATAAATGTTTTATCTTAGTTATATCTATTGAATATCTTCATTTATTAAAGACGTTACCGAATGTGCCATAAATTTTTTGTTAAGTAAGTAGTATGGTCGTTTCTTCCAAGCTATCAGACAAAGGTCTAACTTCTGCAGTGATTTCGTGTCTACAAATACAGGCATTTGACACGGTCTAAGCCACAAAAACAGCATTTTGAAATCGAACGTCTAGTCAATATGAAATATACCTATAATTGTTGCTTTGTCTCTTTCCCCACGCTGTAAATTTTTAATCGATTGTTTTGCAAATATACAAGAAGTTTAAATAGTTATAAGTTTGCTTTCAAAATGTATTCAAAACAACAACTCAGCTTATTTATGTTTTTTCACCTGTTGAAGTCTAATTCAGTGTTAGTCCGTTCACATCCGGGTTACAATTTATGGAACGATGCTAGTATAGAAATGATAAAGCTTTCGACAGAATCAGGATATTTTGCGCCAAAAGGCTAAAGAATAAAGTGATATCCGGGTGATTTCACTAAAAAGACTGGTGTTTTTACTTTCTTTTTCGAATCTTCTGTTTTGAAAGAAATATCTTTGACAAATATACTTCATGATAATTACATGGTGTAAAAAGTGTGGTCATATAACCGCTATATTGCTGTATTGCGAAGCACTGTGTGTTACTTATAAAATCTAGGTGTAAATTCATTAATTACACCAATAAAGAAAGTTTTCTTTATGCACACTGGCAATCTTAATTCAGCCATTCAGCTGCAGCAACATATTATTATATTAAGTCAATGTAATATTAGAGCGAGTATTGATAACTAGAATGTTCTTAATATTAAGTTCATAATGAAACTGTGCCATGCTTGAATCGTAACGTAACTACAGCGGCGCCAGTGGATCACTTGGAAACCTTTAAAGCTGTCTACATTGTTAACATCTGCATAAAACAAAACTTTTAGCAGATTAATGCAATCGATAATTCAGCACAATAAAGTAAACCTGCTTGGGACTTTTAGTCTTCAAAGTAATAATGTTATACGGTGAGCTGGGAGGGCTATATAACAGGATTTTAAATTATTTAGTTTTGATAACCTATACAACCAGCTATATATATTTTTGACAATTCTACCTTTTACCTTTGTAAAAAATAACATTAAATCAATTAATCCCCAGTACACAGAACCTATCCTTTACATGCATTCCTGCCTTATTACCAAATAGCCCGAATTGATTTTTCTTACCTCATGCAGCGTTCCACACAACACTCACTTAGCCAGCCAGCTATGCGGCTATTCATGCTTTGTTATCGTTCATGTGCGGTATGGCTTTATTTTTAAAAAAATGTATCTGAGGCAGCTTTCCTGGCGAACTTTCGTACATCACCGGAATAGATATCTCCGATGGTTTGTAGTTATTTGCGTTTCTGACGAGTTGCGCGAAAACGATGTGCAGAAAAAAAAGAAAGTATGGGTTACAGTTCGAAAAGTGAAAATAGGTATTATGTTAGTAGCCTATGTAAGTACTGTGTGGTCTAAGTTTTAAAAAAATTATGACTGGGAAATCGGTAGTCTGAATTGGATAAATCGGTGATCTAGGCGTTTTTGTGACTTATTTTAACATAACATTGAAAGATGCAAAAGGATAAGCCATTGTTTTAAAGATAGGTGTCCTGGAATCTCGTTATTCTGTTAACTACTCTTATCATAACTTCCGTCACTCCATTTTTACACATTTTATACAAGGAAAACGTTGATAACGAGAAAAAATATACATAAATCAAATGAGGCGTTTTGAAATCTAGTTTCTAATTTTAGGTTCTTTGGAGAGGGGGTTAAATTCAGTTTTCGTTAAAAAGAAGGAAGGTAGATTGTGTCATCAAAATAACAGAAAATGATCTATTTGAATGTTTCACCCATAAGTGCATGCAAATTAAAGGCAAAACCTTTATCTGTTTTTACTGTTTAGTTGATGCCCAATTGAAAAGTTAAAAATTACATTGTATAGAAATTAATTCTGTGCCATTTACTCAGATGTATAACAAATCTGAATCACAGCAGTCAATTCTGTTCATACGCCTCGCCAATTCTGAATTGCGCTCTGTTCTTTAGACCTCGCCAATATTGAATAGCTGTATGTTCTTTGTCCTCGCCAGTGCTGAATTGTTGTCCGTTTTTTGTGAACCACCAGTGCTGAATGGTTCTTTCTTCTTTACCTTCACAAATGCTGAATTATGTCTCCCCGACCAAGGGGAGACATATGGTGTTTGTACGTTCTGTATGTGTGTACGCGTGTGTGTGTGTCATTCTGCTGTGAACAAAATGTTGTGTGCAAAATATCTCGAGAAGAAAACATCGGGCCGACTTCAAACTTAGTCGATTTATTTCTTTATTAAGTTGGACAGTTCTGTCAATTTTGACGCATGTTACGTGATTAGGGCAGGCGTATCGCGTCATTACGTAAAAATCGTGTGTGCGAAATTTCTCATCCGCTGAACATCGGAGAAAGTTGAAACTTGGTGGGATTGTTGATTGGTGGTCCGAAAGACTCTATAAAATTTTTTGCGAGTAGAACGAACGACTGCAGCGTATGACGTCATCACGTAAAATATGTATATCTTTTAAACAAGATCTTGTGTGCAAACTATCTCGATAACGGTCCTATCGACTTCAAATTTTATAGGGGTGTTCCTTGGGTCAGTCGGACGGTTCTGTCAACTTTTCACGCATGTCACGTGATTAGGGCATGTGACGTCATTTTTTTTTGAGTAGAGCGAATGAATGCCACGTATGACGTCATCGCGTAAAATATGTATATATTTGGTCAAGATCCTGTATGCATAATATATCTCTAAGGGAAAGCCATATCGACTTGAAATTTTATGTGGATATTCCTCGTGTAGAAAATCAAGAAAGGTGCATAACGTCAACACCCCCTTGCCTCCCCTTCTTGAGTGTTCCTGCATTCTTGAGAAAGCGTCAAAACAGTAACACCATTACTGTCCGTCCATTTGCTTTTTGTTATTAGATGAAATTGAGCTTTTTGTGCGTTTCTCATCTACTGCTGTTACGTAACGTGCCACTCAGTCAGGGGTCAGTGTCTGTTGTGGTGCATGTATAGTCGTTATCTTCGAGGTCATGGAATGCTGTGTCTTATTTACAGGTCTAAGCAGGTGTAGCTATTGATTTTTAGCCGCATACTTGATTCGGTAGCCAATGTTTTCTATATATAGGAGCTATTTTATATCGATTAGCATTATTTGCAGAAACATTTTCGCTATTAAAATTGGTCATCTGATGTCTTGTGTTATGAGAAGCAGCTCACCATTTTGGCACCGAAATGCCCCCATCTCCCCGCCTCCTCCCACCAAGGTGCGTCATCTGATGCGCAGTTATTAAGAATGCCTTTCTAGTGCTTTTTGGCCGATCGGAATGCACGAAGACAAGGCAGTATGTCATGTCTATAACTACACTTATGGCACAGACCGTTACCGTTGCCTTGGATAAAAGGGTTAGAGTTGCGTGTATAGTCGGACCTACATTAAATAGCTGGGGGGGGGGGGGGGGGGTGGTATGGATGATGATGGGGCAAAAAAAATTTTCAGACCACCTTCAAGACCTGGATAAAAAGATGTAAAGTAAGACCCGTTTGTCGTAATCCCTTCTAGATTCAGGTAAAACCTGCCTTTTTGACCAACTTCCAGACCGCGATAAAAATGTAACGTACAGTAAAACTACTGTAGTGACCATCTTCAGGTCTCGATACGAAGGGCCTAGAGTAAACCCGTTTTAGCGACCACCTTCCAGACTCGGATGAAAAAAGACGTCAACTTATATCTTTTAGTGACTATCATCTGTTTTGTTCATTTTGAATTTTTTTTACAATGAATTATGGTTATATTTGCAGAAGCGAATACTTTATTTCAATAAATAAAAAAAGGAATTTTTGTTTTGAGGGGGGAGGATTATGGGTTTAGTCAGGGAGGCATTTGTTTTTGTTTACAAAAACAAGAAACTATGTAAGCATCGATTGAAAATGTATCATATATACCTGTACTCTTATGTTTTGTGTGCATTGGCCGCTCTAGTTGGTCTTTGTTCCCTACCCTCACCAATGCCTAAATATTCTGTGTTTTTACTCGCCAATGCTAAATTGCTGTCTGTTCTTTGCAACTCACCAATGCGTAATTGCTGTGTTTGCTTTACCCTCGCCAATGCTGAATTGTTCTCTGTGCTTTACCCGCTTTACTCACTATTCTGCTATTCTTTACGTCTCACTAGTGCTAAATTGCTCTCTGTTATACACACCTCACCAATGTTGAGCTGCTCTGCTCTCGCCAGTTGCTCTATGTTCTCAACGCGTCGCTGCTGTTGAGTTGCTCTCTGTTCTTTACCATTTAATGTCACACTTTGTGGTACATGATATGTCTGTCATGTTATATTTTAATCTTTCTTGTGTAATTTTAAAAATGCACCGATTTAAAGAGAGTGCTGAAATTGCTGAACCTCTTGTTTATGTAAATTTGTCATATCTGTATGCAGGTAATTTATACTTATAGGTGCGTTAAATCGTAAGTCTTCCATTACACAGTCATTTCGACCTTGATCAAAGATTAATGTTTTTGTCGTTTGTTTCTTCTACAGTTGACTTTAATTGGGTTAGATGTTGATATATTAGTGGCAGACGTCTCACAGTATACAGCGGATACCTTAATGATGATTTCATACGTGCGGATTTAATTTTCATATTTTAGTTGCTTTAAACTTTATATTCGTAGTTCAAAAGGTCGTGCAGTGTTGGAAGATCATTTCATATGCTATGTCGATTTGTTCGCTTAATTAGGTGTTGTATACCTCCAACGAAGGTTTTTGTGTGGGAATGTTAGTTTAACATCGACGTTGTCTAGTCATAGAAACTCGATTCGACGAGACCAAAAATACAACAAATACGGGTAACAGATTTATATGACGACTTGTCGTTATTCTTAGCAGAAAGTTTTCTAGGTACTGCATTTTCTTGGGGCTGTGATTTTAAGAGTCCCAACGCTAATCCAATTTAAACAAGACCTGTTCCGCTAACGAGAGCGATATTAAATATGGGCAATCCAAAAAAGTATGTAAAAACTAGATGGTTGTTTGTGCAGTCCTATTTTTTTAGTTTTTAAGATTGCTAACTCCCAAGTTATATATGTCATAAATATGATCCTTCGATTTCACAATTGGGATGTTGATATATCTTGTTATAACATTTTGCGATACGATGTCGATATTTATTTTTGTATATCGATATTTTTCGATGTTCCTATTGTTTTTAATGTAGTGATTTATTTAGTTTTACATGAAACAATAGTAAGTACAAGTACGCCTTTATCATGTCGATATATTTGTCAATATTATACTAAATGTGTCTTGTGCACAGATTTCATTGAATTTCAAACCCCTTTGCGATTTGTCAAAGTTGTGAACTGCAGTTATCACATACATGCCTGTGCTGGTTCAGGAAATGAAACATACCGGCAAATATCAGGCAATAGTTATAATTGTGTTTTAAACTAAAACAATTGGACTCTTAGCTTTCCAGGAATAGACCTTTCGGTGCACTGCATATCTTATCTTAGTTGATACACCTAATAAAAATAATTATAAATTTTCCAGCCTATGAGTACCAGTCAATTTGAATTTGCGTTTGTCACCGCAGAAAATTTTCGAGAATTGACAGGTGTGTCATCGCTTTAAAAAATTGGTAAATTGCCGGACCAGATTGTTGACCGTGAACTGTATACAAAATTTTGACATGTTCTCATTGTAGAAAATAGATCAAATAAGAGTGAGAATATGTTCTCATGAGGGAGAATACATCAGTGGAAGTGTATTCTTTATGGAGTGAAATCAGTAACATCTGTTAGGATATATATATATATATATATATATATATATCGTCCAGTGACAGTACGAAAAGTGTGTACATACAAATGAAATGCGCATTAAGGCCATGTGTTAATGTTTTTGCGCTGTTCTTACAATTGAGAGTGTATTTCACGGAGGTTTATCGACATGCGGTCTAGTTGTTCGATTTTTCCCTTTTGTTATTCACTTTTCGTACATAGATTTTTTTGTATTTTTTTTTTTTGTTTGTTTTTTTTTTCGGTGGTGAAACATAAAGATGGTCGCGTAATATTATCTATGTGTATGACAACGATAAGTTAACAGTTAACAAAACGAATACCTCAGATTGGCATCACTGTTTGTGCAGTGGACAAAAAAGACAAAAAGTAAAACTTTGATATCATAGCGTAATTTATTTGCAATAAGAAACCAATTCGTACTTTCCTATTAAGTCATTACAGCTGCAATTTTTGCGATCAGTTTAAAAGAAATGATAAGGGAAAAACATTAAATGTTTTTCAGTATGCACAACAAATAAAAATGTAGGTACAAATGCGCTTGTTAAGGTTGCAACATTTACTATTTGATGTTTAGAAGTATTTTATTTGGCATGGAAATAGGACTTCTATTGACCCTGTACGAACGCTGTGTTTTGACCTGCATGCCTTACGATTGATATCCATATAACTGTTTAAAATGTGTGGAATTTGACTCTGCCATTGCATGATGCAAAGAATGCTTGCAATCATTTTAACACGACATTATAAAATAAGGGGGCACCTTTCAGGCTATATATCAAGACTCTCCTCTGTTTCTAATTTGAACATAAATTTGGAATGCCGTTTTTCATTTATTTGCATTAAAATATTTTTTTTTATTTTACCTCTAACATCGAACAATCTGAGGAAAATATTAGAATATCCTTTTTTATAAAGCGGAGTTACCGGTACATGTGAAGGGTGCATATGTGACAGGGTGTCCCGATATTTAACCGAGCGACATTTAGTCGAGCGGCAGCAGTGGAGGATGTCTTTTTGATTGATTCATCAGATTGACCAATAACACATAACCCACAACTGAGACGCTACTAAGATATCACCCACGAGACACCCCAAAGATATCACCCGCAATACGCCACTAAGATATCACCCACGAGACACCACTAAGATATCATCCACGAGACACCACTAAGATATCACCCACGAGACACCACTAAGATATCACCCAAGAGACACCACTAAGATATCACCCACGAGACACCACTAAGATATCACCCACGAGACACTCCTAAGACATCACACACGAGACACCACTAAGATATCACCCACGAGACACCACTAAGATATTACCCACGAGACACACCAAAGATATCACCCGCAAGACGCCACTAAGATATCACCCACGAGACACCACTAAGATATCACCCACGAGACACCACTAAGATATCACCCACGAGACACCACTAAGATATCACCCACGAGACACCACTAAGATATCACCCACGAGACACCACTAAGATATCACCCACGAGACACTCCTAAGACATCACCCACGAGACACCACTAAGATATCACCCACGAGACACTCCTAAACATCACCCACGAGACACCACTAAGATATCGCCCACGAGACACCACTAAGATATCACCCACGAGACACTCCTAAGACATCACCCACGAGACACCACTAAGATATCACCCACGAGACACCACTAAGATATCAACCACAAGACACACCAAAGATATCACCCGCAAGACGCCACTAAGATATCACCCACGAGACACCACTAAGATATCACCCACGAGACACCACTAAGATATCACCCACGAGACACCGCTAAGATATCACCCACGAGACACCACTAAGATATCACCCACAAGACACCACTAAGACATCACCCACAAGACGCCACTAAGACATCACCCACAAGACGCCACTAAGACATCACACGCAAGACGCCACTAATATATCACCCGCAAGACGCCAAGACTGTTGGGTCATAATCTACGCGATCCGCCGATTAGATATGTCGATTCCTCCCTCGATATATTCATTTTCACGCTGATTTTCGTTGTTTCTTTCTAGTTATTGTGGCTATTACTATTTGCTGGGATCAACATTTTAGCCCAGCGGACTTTCATCAGTGGGCTATACTCATAACTTGTGGGATATTCGTCGTTTATGTCAGTATGTGTTTGTGTGTAGACATTTTTTTTCAAAATGGTATTCTTCAGTGTAGTTGCAGTATTTTTGTTATCGACTCCGCAGAACTGGCCAAATAGTTGGATAGCTTTTCGAGAAGCACAAACAATACTGTTCTCCCCACAGATCCAATCGGGTTTCGTTTGAAAGTAATGTTGCCAAAGAGACCTTCTACCATTTCTGATTTCTTCCTTTCACCTTTGTAATGTCTTCGTTTTTACGGCAGGGCGCATGTCCATGGACATTCTTGTTAAAAGCTATCTATGTAAGAATGTTTGATGGTATGAAAGCACCCGAGTTTTATATGGAATGTTATAACACACAAGAAGCATAAGGTAACACGGAAGTGAGAGCCCTCGCTGGGGGTTATTGGCGTGATGGGCTTGTTTGCTTGGTTAGTTTACAGAGAGGGAGGGTGTCATTTAAAATGGCGTGATGAACAGGATTAAACAATACAGCAGGGAAGACAGGCATGCCACCCGACCAGACAGTTATATTAATTTCATAATTTCAGATGAACTACATCTTTCAGCACTGCTGAGTCAAAAACGGTGTAGTAAATGTTACTTTATCAGTGATTTTACAGATTTCAAAGCAACTAAAAACTATTAAAGCTGCCGCTTTTTGCTGGAGACACTGAACATGTATTGTCTGTCATGAGACCTGTGACATAGCTTGCTTAAGACATTATCTGTGTGTTTTCTGCAGGAATGAAAAAAAAACGAACCCCCATGAGGTTTTATTTTGGTAGAGACAGCCGAATGTCTGGGTCAGGACCACCTGTTTTTCCCGGCAAGTGCTCGGCACAAAACGCACACGCATGGCAGGATATCTCACGTATCCCCAGAAACAAAGCGAACAAATGTGAAGCATGGAATGACTGCGCAACCGCCCCATGACGTGTTTAAATACAAACTCCTTACTGTATCCCCACCCCCTCCCCCCTGGGCTTCCAGTCAAGAAGACAAATGACGCGATAGAATCTAGTTTAACGTTGTTGTCCAACAGCCAACCTCTACGGCGGTTCGGTCTGTTGTGTAGAGCACCTTTTACATCGCACTGGGGATTCCGCTAAAATTAAAATAATAAAAGATAGGAAGTTCTTTTTAAAATATGATGATTAAAACCCAAGGATCAAACCTGGATTCCTTTCGGTTTCTTAATCTTATGGTCTGTTTATTTATGTTACGTCTGAATAAGCCTAAAGTGTAACCTTCACACTTATGCTACGTATTATCATTTTATTTTGGTTGGGAGGGTGTAGTCAGCAAGTCCACATCAGTGGCATCGCATAAGTTCCGCGTAGAAACCTTCTCTGAATGCCCCTGAAAAGGTCAAGATGTGATAAAGGGAGAAGAATTCGTGACTTTTCACCACTAATTAGTATCTGAAATATGCTCTATCGTATTCTTTAATATTTTACAAAAATTACTTGAATCTAAAATGACAACCCTTTGGCACAACGCTACATAATAAAACCCCATCTCTGGCGTGCGTACATTTAATCGAATAACTAGCCTTCATTATATAGAAATATGAACACTATAATCAAATGCTCGCTTCAATACATTACAAGTAGCCGTGAGGTGACCTTACAAGCATTAAACAATGATAGCACCAAGTCG
This sequence comes from Protula sp. h YS-2021, assembly GCA_949752745.1. NCBI lineage: Eukaryota > Metazoa > Annelida > Polychaeta > Sabellida > Serpulidae > Protula > Protula sp. h YS-2021. The sequence continues at coordinate 42,591,226 of OX457030.1, read as the reverse complement.
TTTTCACATCGCTTTTGGCCTTCAGCTCGGCATTTCATTGATACACCATTGAAGAACAAAAAAATGGCGCATTTTCGAATAAAAAAAGAGGACACATAAAATCAGAATTTTTTAAAGCAAAATGCCAAAATGTCAAGGACATCGGAAATGCCCAAAAAATTATTTTACGAAAAATTTAGTGTCGGACCTAAAAAGTACATGCTAACATTTGGTAAAATGACAAAATATATGTCGAATGAGCGAACTGGCAAAGCTGTTTTAGTGTAGAATTTGAAAAATGGCGAAACTTATTTTGTAGTTTCACAAAATGGGGAGTTTGTCATGGATTGTTTGCCAGATTAACTTGTCATGATCGAAAAACCTCACCTTAAATATACTGGAGGGGACAAAAAAGTAATCGACTAAAAATCTGATTTAAAAAAGTTAAACCATAATAGCACTTACAGCAACAGAGTCCATGCTTTTTTTTTTTTTTTTTTTTTTTTTTTTTTTTTGTAGACCGCCTCGTGTGGTTGGTATTGTCCAGGTGTTAAGGTGTTTATTGGAATCCGTGATGTTGTTTTGTCGCATTAATTGGTTTGAGTCGGAAAAGGCGGACCCATAAGTTGGGCACTTTTTTTGTGATTTTTCTAACTGAAGCATTTGAAAATAATGGATACACATTGAAATTATAAGGGTGTATCTATTCCATTGCGCTCAATGGTATTGAATAAATCGATCATCTGGATATGGGTCGCTCCTTAAAATACTTTGTTTGCTAAAGATCTGGCATATGGCATGCCAAATTTGTTAAATGGTGACCGGACAATTGCCAGTAAGAACGCTGCGGCTCCTCACCCACCCGAAGACATGGTGACCATTTACGAAACACGATCTGTGAACAATTTTTGAATCTATACCCTTTTTTGTCCAATTTCCGAATCGTGACCTATGTCAGTAGGGCAGCAAATTAACGAAACCCATTAGTCATTTAATCCCAAAACGCTGTAAAGGAAAAATGAACAGTGACAAAGAACAGACACGATGTAACTTTGCTGAACCCTTATAAAGGTGTATAGTTATGAAAATAAGAGGTGAGTCTTTCACAAAAGACTCGCGCGGAAGCTTTTTGTGTGATGTAACCTGGCGTATTAATCTAAAACGGAACAATGCAGGTCATTTTGGTATGGAAAAATGATGTGTGTGGAAGGGTGGGGGTCATTTGGAGAGCAAATAACTTGACGTTTGTTATATCTTACTCGTAGCTGACAGAAACGATAGTTTTCGTCCCCACCTGTATCGGTACATATGTTCATCTGAAATTTGTTTCTATCTCTCTAACCTTACATAATTCGCAACGTCAATTAAGGTCATGTAAAGCGACGTGGAAACGACATCGTCTCTCCGGATAAATCATACTGAATGGTTCTCCAAGTCATTTTTTTCTCAGATTCAGTTCTTAAACATTTTCTGTAATTTCTTGATCCACTTTCACACGTTTTGCTTGAGATGTCGCTTGCGTTTCTTATGTCGCTTAACAGAAGCTTTCCATTTCCTTTTATATTAGTTTGCAGCATGCATACATTTTATACCGCGATGGGGACGGGGGGGGGCGGGGGCGGCAGGGGGTTGGGGGATGGGTTAAATTAAGTAAACCCCTCCAGGGTAAATAGCATACTGAATCATACAAGCATTCTCATTCACATGCTTGCATTCATAGATAGCATAAACGACACCCAATAGAAGCCACACATGCAATCCTGAGTGGAGATTTCAATACATATATATATATTTTCTCAGCTGCTATTCAGACCTTAAACGCTGATACAGGCTGTGATTGCATAAGTCAAAGGGGGTAGCAAAGAGCTAAGGAGAGAGGTATGCGTTAAGGCAAGGGCAGTCTGAGCCTTTTGTGTGTCATTTCTATCAATTTTTGGCTTTGATTTGATCGCAGAGACCTTCCGTCGACACTGATATCAAGTCTGGTCAATGCAGGGACAGTCCACTTAGCATTACGAATCTACAGACTTCGCGTTTTTAAACGTCAAAAACAGAATAAGTGATTTTACCTTTTCAGAAGGGCAAAGGCGTGCAAAAAAGCGTGCAGAAACGGATTAAGTCGGAATTTGGCACAAGGATACCGGAAGTTTGGCACAGGATACCAGAATATCCGCCCGACAGTAACAACTATTTTAAAAAGGTGTAAGTTTTTAATTAATGTTGATTTGAACAATACTTGCATACTTAATTACTTGTAATAGTAGAAGAAAATGTCATTATATGAAAATATATTTAGTTAATTTATCGGTACAATCAATACAAAGAATACCAAGGTCAGCTTTTGGGAAAAAAACACAATTTCAATGACTTTGTCTGTTTAAATTCAAAGCGACATTGAATATTTTAATGACTTATAGCAGTCATTAGATGTTATAAAGAAGACGGATTGCTATTGTTTCCCGTTCATTAAGATGCATGAACAAAATATAAAAATATGCACATTCAATGTCAGTTTTACGAGCTCTTATAGTTTTCAAACTTTTCAAAAAATCGAGTGACCTTGTCGTGACCCTTCTCTGCTTGAAGTGCTTCGTTAATTTCAAATGTACGTTACAAATTTGTTCTCCAACCCTAGTCATTAAATGCATAAAGAAAATAGTGAGGAGTGACTCCATTGTCTGCAATTTCCCATGCAAGAGGCCGGCGTGTTTACTTGATGTCAGAAATTCCTTTTCCCAGGTTCGAGGAAGGGTGTGGTCGGATGTCCGTCTGTCAGTCTGTCAGTTCAGAAGGGCACTGGAGGGTGTCCATCTGTGGGTGAAGAATTGAGCGTAGTTTTATGTAGTATTATTTATTGCATTTTATTTATCGATTTTGGTCTATTTAAAAAAACTTTTTACTTGATTATTATATATTTGGGAGGATTTGCTATAATGATGAAATAAGGATCGAAGTAGTCCTCCTCCCCTCTCACTAAATACCTGCGGAAATATAAGACATCAACTTGGACGTACAGTGTAACCTTTTCTCAATGAACACCTTCCTGACCGAGAAAAATGCTGCTTGTCTGGAGGTGTACAAAGGGGAGAGGTAAACTGCACAGTGAAAGTTCGCAATTTGATGACTTTGAGTGTTCACTAACAGAGAATATTGATCAAAATAACAGTGTATATTTTCTGGACAATTATCGGATATAATTACTCCATGACGGATCACTTTTTTCGTCTCTTCGCTGGCACCTTTTACGTGTGCTCTCACAATTATCCGCCCCCCCCCCCCCTACTCCCGCCCCACGTGTCTGAATGGACATGATCTACTTGTCATATCCTGGATTTGTGAAGTAAAACTCTTAATAATATGACTTTTGAAACATATCTTGACATGCAATTGTCGCATTGCCTGCACTGAGCATTCTCCGTTATGGATCTCTGATAATGAATATTTATTGTGTTTGCTTTTCTTGGTCGCGTTCGGTGCTTGATGCGTTCCCTGCTTGTTCTGTTTCGAAGAGGAGAATAATTAGTTCGCACACTCAAAAAAAGTGCATCCGAATTCTGACCGGAGAGAGTAAGTTTACAAGTCGAATTCCTTCACCACTTCCCTGGATAGAATCCACAGAGTGACAGAAACAGTCAGCAGAAAGCGACTTACATTGAGTCAAAATTAAATATTGTTACATGACTTGGATAAATGCCGTAATCTGATTGGTCGATGCCGAAGGCAATAATTTTTCAGTGTTGACTTGAACGCGAATGTCAATAGATATTGCAGTTATCTACGATCAAAAAGTAAAAAAAAAAGCAAAGCATATAGTGCGGTATTTGGGTCAACATGAACATATTAAATCTGCTTCAACACTGAATAATTATGGACTTAGAAATGACCAATCAGATTACAGCATTTACCCAAGTCATGTAAATAATGGCATTTTCATGGTGAATTATATAATGATCGGAACCCGTTCAAAAAAATACCAGAATAAAAAAACAGGATACGCTAGAAATCCCAGAAACAGCTTCGCACCGACATGCATGAGAACCCCAGATCGAAGTTTCACCAGCTGCAGGGAATAAAACTAAAAAGAGGAAAGTCGTTAGACCATCATAAAAGTGGTCTTATTTGCGATGAGTCATGCAAACTATTAACGCATTCTTAGGATGTTAGTCCAAAGCAGTGAGATCAATCTTTTCATTGTTAAGTCCCCCACAAACATTTCTAAGTAATTATTTACAGCTTTAGAGACAGATGAAACATTTTCAGACATGTTTAAAAAACTAAATAGACATTTAAAAATGTTACAAGAGCTGAACAATGTGAGAATATGCTTGATTGCCTGTGACTTGCTAATGGGGTGGAGTAATTTGTCACTGATAGTAATAAAGGTTATCGTGTCTCGGGTGCAGGTATTTGCCCCTGACACAGTGCCCTATATTGTCACCTCCATATCATATTTCGTCGGGAGGGGAGTGGGGGTGCGGGGTGTCACTCCGAAAGTTTCGCATTCTGTCTGGGCAATGGATTTGCGACAAGGGTGCATAGGCTCCTTCTCCTCGCATGGAAAGCACCCCCCCTCTCTCCCCGCCCCCCCCCCCCATCCCCAAAAATAAATATTTGATTGACTGTTTCTGCATGATTTTAAAAGTTAAAAGTTTGGTGATAAAACCAGTATATGTGTGAGTGTGACCGCCCTGGGAGACACTTCCACTCACAGCGTTATCTCTGGTTACCCATGTTATGCGGGGTAATATGTCTCTTTATATCAAACTTTCTACCAATCACGCATCTATATCTTGTTACAGTCTTGGGCTCTACAATCTCTTCCATATGGTGGCACAGACGCTTTCATTCAACCCTGAAGGGTGTTGTGTAACCAAAAAAAAAAAAAAAAGAGAGAAAAAAAGCACACGAGACGTGTTTATTTTCGGCTGATCGAAGCAGCAATTAAGTAGTTTTGGCAATTTCTTTTTACCTGCAGAGGACATCGTAAAGCGGCCTGTTGGTTTGTTTTTCCGCGATTTGTCCGTGTGTCCGTAAATACTTATATAACAAATATGATGGTACATTTATTGTGAGCTTGTACAATACCCAAACTTCTTGGTGGCAAAGGTAGTTAAAACTGCGTCATTGCAACTGTAATGAAAGAACTCTTTATACGAAAAAGCATAATCATTTCCTTCATAACGCTTATTCAGGTGTTTTTCTTCAATGAAAACTATGACAGTTCGGTCTAGTATGTCAGTTATAAGATCGATATCTAAATTTAACCTCTATTTAGCCTCTTTAGCTAGAGGATTTGTGAGATCTTCTAAAAATTAAACAAAAAGTGAAGATAAAGCTTGTATGCGATTGATGGAGCTGCCTTGGTTGGTGGTGTCCGAAATTTTGCTTTAATTCGTATCAATAGCCATGATAATGTTTTGTGAGATATTTTCGTTATCGTGATGTATAATCTCCCATGGTAACTTTTTTTAGATGAATGACCACATTTGGTGGCTTTGTCTGAAGCTGAGGGAATCTTTCTTTCTACTTGATCACTATCTAACATTTTGTCATGTTTTTCGCGCCAAGTTTATTAAAAGCAACTCGTACGGGCAAGCGCACATAAACAACATTTAAGGACTTGTTAGAATTCTCAGTTTGCCACATCGGATTCAGGGTATTATTATTATTATTATTATTATTATTATTATTATTATTATTATTATTATTATTATTATTATTATTATTATTATTATTATCGAACTCCAAATTTATGCCTTTAAAAACATCAGTTTTATTTACCATAAACAAGTACAGCGATTTAGTTGTGAGAAAACACTGCCCACAACGCGTCTCCATACACTCCTTGATGTAAAGACACAAGACACTAATTGACGTTAATTACTTCAATTTTCTTTCAAATAACTTAAAGTGCCGCTGGTAATTGCTATACATTTCAATAATTCTTAGATTTTTATATATGAGACGAATAAAGACGTACAGCGGGTTGCTTGATTTCGTCCTTTCATCAGTTTAGTGAAAAGCAACGGATATTTAGATGCTATTTTTAAGCTTCTCAATTAAATTATAACCATTTTATTTTAAATTAAAGTTTCAAATTCAACAAAAGCCATTTTATTATAAAAGATGGGGAATGTTATTTTGCATATTCAGTGTGTGAACTTTAAATATTGGAGTGCAAATTGACAGTGAAAGTCACCGAGCGCTCAGGGCTTGCTGTCCTCGCGTGGTAAAGAATCTTAGAGCCGCGTAATTTATACTTCATAAAAATATGTAAATTAAAAGAGCGTTTTACAAAATCGCCAAGCACATGTTCACGCAAGCATACAAACGCCAATACAGTTGTAGAAACCAACACAAATACTGTAACCAAGTAAGTCCGCCTTTGCTGTAATATTTTAAGGTTGAAATTAAAAAAATAAATAAAATTGAAAGGAAGCGTATAGGACCTTAGACCAAATACGTTGTAAGCATCTTTGGCCTGAGGGCTACCAGCTTTAGAACATGCTGGCCCGGGGGCATAGAGGCTTTTTGCGTACTTGGCCGGTGTCCGGGTGGGTGGTAAGCATATTTGACCGCAAGTAAAAGGGTTGGTAATTTAACCAGACCGTTCGTCAATTAGGTTGTAAATGTACTAGTCGTGGGCTGCGGGGTACAAGCTGGAGGCTGTTTGGGCGATTGCAATATTTCGAAGGTTTTGGAGGTTTTGGAGGAAGCGTGGAATATGTAGTGTATTTAGCCCTTACAGACAAAAAAATCTAGATTTAGAAAATAGGACAGCGGTTTCTTTACTTGCAAAATTTACGGTTAATTTCGTTCAAACTGTTTTGGTCTGTTTCTGTCTGGTGAATCTTTTGTAATCTCTGTACTTTTGAAATTAAGATTCAAGACTGTGTCTATATTTTGGCCATCCGTGTGCTTCGCCCCATTCTAACTGAGGTTATTAGTACATTTTTATGCACAAAGTTAATAAGAAAATTCAAGCTTCATTTTTTTCTTATTCACCTTATTTTTACTATTGTGCATTGGTATTGTAGCATCAATGATTTCACATGTTGAATATCATTCCACAGTGTGGCCTTAAACAGAACATGCAATACCACAGGCAATGAAAACACTAGGCGAGCATGCAACAATTGTATAAATGTGGGACAATAAAGGGCAGAACAGTGCGCGGGGGAGATAGTGTGGGGGGGGGGGGGGGCAACAACCCTCGATTTGAACATCCCATTCCTCAAACTGCCTTCCAATTTTAACGTTTGAAAAAATAACAGAACTGAAATATCTGCCTGTTGTCGAAAAAAAAGCTACAGACGCTGCGAAAAGGAGTATCACTTCCTGCTGTCGGCGGCGAATTTAGCTGCACGAATTTGCTGCCTATTAGGCTTTAGAATGTGTCGTCTTCGTGTGAACTTCATTTTAAAACAGAATAAGATATCTCCCCGTGTCTCGGGCATCGTAACCTTGGAAGCTCTCACTTTCGATCGTGACCTCATAAAGTAAATTTTAGGCTTGAATTTTTATCAGTCGAAGTTTAATTTTAAGCTCGTGTCGATTCATCTTATCAGTCCTTGGCTTATAGGGGCTTGAAATGGCAAAAAGTCAAAAACACTTCTCCCGTCGCTTCTATAAATGTCTGTGTCTGATTTCTATTACTGATCTGTAAAGAGAAGTCACCAGTAAGCAAGAACACTACCCCCATTTCCTTTTTTACACTCTTTCATAAATGAGATAAAAATTTTGTCGTGTAAAAATAGAAAAGAACAATCACTTTACGCAAAAGACCCTGACAGATTGGCAACTCAACACAGATGCTTAGTGGTATTTAACAATTACGGAACAATGGGATTAACAGCGATTGCATCACTAATTTTCTGAATAAACATATTATCTTAACTAATGAGCAAGGGTTGACAAACATGTCATTACATCCAACAATTAAACAAGGAAATTACACCACTGTTTGAAGAAATACAGGCACCTGTTGGCACTGATGTATGGATACACAACGAGTGTCCAGTGGTTTCTCAAACACTAACATATTGTTCTATCAGACGGATATCAGGTGTGAAAATGAGTATCACCAGTTGCCAATATCAACAAACGTCTCGCGCCCGGCATGTGCCTTGCAAAATCGTTCATATGTGACAACCTAGTCGTGTGGTACGAAACATAAGTAGGAAACATATTCCTAAATTAAAAAAAAATAGAAGGAACACAAAATTCTTTCTTCCTTTCAACGTTTGTTTCCAAATGTACAATAAAAGACAATGCAGTACAAAACAGTGGTTAAATAACTATAAAATATATTGACAATTTGGAAAGGGAACAAGCAAAAGCTCAGAGCTTACTCCTCGCTTGCCCTTAACAATGTTTTTGTTTTGTTTTTTTTCAAGAATATATTTCATACAACCGCTTCATTATTCACAGTAATTTTAGAGTAAACAATAAAAATGACCATAAGAGAATAAAGGACACATAAAAGCTGATAAATTTAGAACAGAGGCAATCGTCGACTTGCATTTTTAGCACACTGTATAATTACACGCTTCTGGTTTTATTAAGATCACGAATTTGAGAAATTCGGACCACCTAGGACCACGCTTCAACTGAAGTCTTCTCACCTGAAGTTACTTCCTGAGCGAATTTTGTTTTTCAGTTATATACAATTTAACTTTGAGTTATGAGCTTATTGATCGATTGATTGTGTGATTTTGTAGATCCTGGTTGTTCTTGAGATCCAGATTGCCCTTGGTTGCCGGCGCGTCAGTTGACTGGTGGCAGCTGCCAAGATGCTGTGAGACTGACTGTCATACAAGGAAATGGTTTTCTACGATGTGTGGGCTGTCATACTTATGATTGGCGGTCTCTTGGTTACTAAGCAACATGCTCGACCAGTCAGCATCCAGGTATGTGGACAGTGGTATAGACGTGTGTTTTAAAGACAAAACATAGGAAACAGTTACATATGAGCGTTTTATTCTTTGTTCCACAACAATGGGACAATGGAACAAGATCAGTCATGGTCCGTGAACGATAAAATAACAAGGACCAGAGGGGAATTAACAGGATATACAACTGCAAAACACCACCATGCTTTACCCCGTGAAACATAGGAAGAAGAGAAGGACTGGTGGAAAGGGCGAGGTCATGCCCGCGTGGGCCCCTGCAGCAGGGAGTTGTGGGAGAAGTACGACGGCTTCTGCAGTCCCGAAGAACGCCAGGCCAAAGTTGAGATGTACGCCCAGCTGCGACAGAAGCTTGCCGAGAAACTAGGCGTGACCGAGGAACTGCCCAATGTGAGTGTCATAGCCTTAGCTCGCTAGAGACATTGGCACCTGGGGACTCTGCCGAAAGAATTATCTTTTATAGTCTGTGTATTCATTTGGCGATGGTAATAAGTAACATAATTATTATAAAACAAAAACTCTTTTAAACTTGGTTAAACCTTTCTCTTGTTGAGTATTACGCAAACACCTTAAAAAGTGAAAATTATAAATATTTTCTCAAAACTATCGACCATAGCACAAACAGAGGCGCTGGTCACGTGACAAAACAGCAGCATGATGAGACTGACTGCGGACTGGGCACATCTTTTACATACCTTGCCAGTGGCTACATGTGGGTGTGCTTACAGGACGGTTTACTTCACATCGCTGATTACCAGTTTGACTTGACGCAAGCCACACAGCTGTTGAGCAGCCTCAAGCACGAGGAATCCCGCAGACTCCGGCGCAAAATACTCGCGGACTTCAACACCAAGAAGTGGAACTCGACCATTTACTATATCTTAGATGGCTCTATAGGTATGCTCCTTGTATAAACAACGAATAGAATAATAGAATATATAAAGAATAGATAAAGATTTATGTCAAGGGTTGGGGGGGGGGGGGTAACTTAAAAAGTAGCGAGTCTACCAGCCTATTTTAAGGGGGGAGTTGCAAACCCTGAACCCCCCACGCGCTCCTTGGGTCCACTACTGATTGGTACGTTCCAATTTATCAGCGTAATTTCCGCCATTCTTATAGGTGGTAAATACAACAAGCAGGTGGTCCGTGACGGTATTGCATTGTGGGAAGAGAACACCTGTTTGCGCTTCATTGAGGCCGAGGAAGAACAAGATGACGTCATCAAGAAGGAAGTGGAACAGTACCTCGTCTTCGGCATGTTCGGCTCTAAGTTCGGGTAATGTTGTGAAATACATTCAGATGATTGGGAATGGCGTCGGATTATTATGTAAAAGTCACACATTAACATTTTCAGTTATTTCTCCCAAAATAAGCGCTGTGCATCTGTGAGCGGGACACTGTGTATAATTAGTAGAGAGTGAGTTGTTATGTGTCAACACTATGTATTATTGATGAGAAAGGAAATGTGACATTTTCGTAACAAATAAAGGGATAAATAAATAAGTGTATAAAATCAGCAGATGTTGACCAACTTTGAGCCAGTGTTATTGGGCAATTACGGAAATGTTGACCTAAGATCTGGTCAATAATGTCTTCATGTTGACTCAAAATAAGCTATTATATGCTTTGCTACATGACTTAAATGGTGCAATGATCACAAATGACTGCAATAATTTATCGACACTCTGCCTTCTGGTCAACAGTGAATAATTATTGACTTGGGAATCGATCAATCGGATTACAGCAATTTGCCCATGCCACATAACAGTCTTTTAATGTTTATATGTAGGTAACGAACATCTTGTTAATGAGCTGACGTGTACAACAGATATAGGGCTGAGTTTTTATTGTGTCTCGGAAACAAAAATATTTGTTCCAGTAAAAAAAAAGGCTTTCGCAATTTGTTTTTCTAAAGCACGTTGCATATTTGGTGGCTGAAGCAAAAACAAATGTATGACAAAATGACCATTCAGTGGATATATTTGCAAGTCTGTTGGTATTCAGATGCAGCTCATTCCTGGGGAGAACAACGCAGCAAGTGCCTCAGCCAATATTCCTCAATGACCGCTGCCTCAGAGGGGTCCGTTACTCTCTTCTTTGCTTTCTTGTATTTTATTTGTTACTCTTTTTTTTTTTGAGAACATGTCTTTGCTTTTTTAGCAAACAGAATAATTATTTTATTCCTATATAGGGAAAGTGTTTTTAATTATTCAAAGAAATAGTTACTTCACGACATTCTGTGGTCACGCATGTTATTTAATGAAATTTTGTGTTGACGCATTTTCTTTTACGAGAGGCTGCTGTCACGCTCGTTATTTCACGACAGGGTGTGCTCACACTTGTTGTTTCACGGCAAGGTGTGGTCACACATGTTGTTTCACGGCAGGGTGTGGTCACACTTGTTGTTTCACGGCAAGGTGTGGTCACACATGTTGTTTCACGACAGGGTGTGGTCACACATGTTGTTTTACGGCAGGGTGTGGTCACACATGTTCTATCCCGGCAGGGTGTGGTCACACTTGTTGTTTCACGGCAAGGTGTGGTCACACATGTTCTATCACGACAGGATGTGCTCACACATGCTGTTTCACGGCAGGGTGTGGTCACACATGCTGTTTCACGGCAGGGTATGGTCACACATGTTGTTTCACGGCAGGGTGTGGTCACACTTGTTGTTTCACGGCAAGGTGTGGTCACACATGTTCTATCACGACAGGGTGTGGTCACACATGTTGTGTCACGACAGGGTGTCGTCACACATGTTGTTTCACGGCAGGGTGTGGTCACACATGCTGTTTCACGACAGGTTGTGGTCACACATGCTTTTGCTCGACAGGTTGTGGTCACACATGCTGTTTCACGACAGGGTGTGGTCACACATGTTGTTTTACGGCAGGGTGTGGTCACACATGTTCTATCCCGGCAGGGTGTGGTCACACTTGTTGTTTCACGGCAGGGTATGGTCACACATGCTGTTTCACGGCAGGGTGTGGTCACACATGCTGTTTCACGGCAGGGTATGGTCACACATGCTGTTTCACGGCAGGGTGTGGTCACACATGTCGTTTCACGATAGGGTGTGGTCACACATGTTGTTTCACGGCAGGGTGTGGTCACACTTGTTGTTTCACGGCAAGGTGTGGTCACACATGTTCTATCACGACAGGGTGTGGTCACACATGTTGTGTCACGACAGGGTGTGGTCACACATGTTGTTTCACGGCAGGGTATGGTCACACATGTTGTGTCACGACAGGGTGTCGTCACACATGTTGTTTCACGGCAGGGTGTGGTCACACATGCTGTTTCACGACAGGTTGTGGTCACACATGCTTTTGCTCGACAGGTTGTGGTCACACATGCTGTTTCACGACAGGGTGTGGTCACACATGTTGTTTTACGGCAGGGTGTGGTCACACATGTTCTATCCCGGCAGGGTGTGGTCACACTTGTTGTTTCACGGCAAGGTGTGGTCACACATGTTGTTTCACGACAGGGTGTGGTCACACATGCTGTTTCACGGCAGGGTGTGGTCACACATGCTGTTTCACGGCAGGGTATGGTCACACATGCTGTTTCACGGCAAGGTGTGGTCACACATGTCGTTTCACGATAGGGTGTGGTCACACATGTTGTTTCACGACAGGGTGGGGTCACACATGCTGTTTCACGACAGGATGTGCTCACACATGCTGTTTCACGGCAGGGTGTGGTCACACATGTTGTTTCACGACATGCTGTAATGACGCATATTATTTTACGACAGGCTGTGGTGACGCATGAGATCGGCCACGCCTTGGGCGTGATCCACGAACACCAGCGCCGCGATCGCGACGACTACATCAGTATCCACCTGGACAATGTCTACACGGGATTCTCCGACTACTTCGCCACCTATCAGCCAGATGTCACCACCGCTTTGGGGGTACCCTACGATTACGCCTCCGTCATGCATTACCACGGACGGGTATGCGACCTTATTTGTAACCTCCACTTTTTTATTGCAAAATTTTCCGAATATTTGCACCAGTATAGTTTTCAGTTGTGGGGGGGGGGGGGGGGGAGGTTGGGTGATAACGAGATTATTTCTGGGTGAAGTTTAAAGATGAAAACTGTTTATCATTAATTTTGTTTATCATTAATTTAATATACAAGTAAAACATTTTAAAGTCGATCCTGGCAGACTAAAATAAAACGTGATTGTTGGTCACATGACAGGCGATGTCTCACAACGACAAGGACACCATAACGACGGTGGATCCGGCGTACCAGCAGACGATAGGGCAGCGAGTGGAGCTGTCCTTCCTTGACGTACAACTCGTTAACCGTGTGTACTGTGACGGTAAGTACCCGGCCCGGGGGGGGGGGGGGTGAGGGCGTAGGAGGGGACACCATAAGGGCGGTGGACCCGGTATTTTTACAGTATTGACGTGTTTTATTTTGCATCACGTGACACGGCCTTCTAGAGCAACGTCCAAGTGTTCACTGCTATTATTTTCAGTTTTCAACGAAAACAGCAAAGTGGACAGCCTGTCCGAAACTTCGGAGCTGCAAGAAACGCCCCAGCAACGCAGCGGTCTCGTGCTACGAACGGCGTTATGTTTGTGTTTTTAGGGCGGTGTATTGGAGAGGACACGGTCTCGTGTTATCACTCAGGGTACCCGGACCCACGTGACTGCTCGCGGTGCATATGTCCTGACGGGTGGGCGGGGCCCCGCTGTAACGAGCTGCAAGCCCCTAAAGGAGGTAACGTGCACCATTTATTAATTGTCATATGGAGAAGCGCTGGCTGAATGAAAACATTTTACTGAAACAATTCAGTGGTCAATTTTGTTTGGCGATGTTTATTTATATCCGTCAGTGAGAGACCTTTATTTATGAAGGGTAAACGTTTAAAAAAAATTTCAAATAAGTATTATCCGAGTAAGAGGTTTGTAAGGGATTGTCGAAAGACTCAAAGGGTAATAATATCAACTACATGATACGCGATCCAAGCCACAGTGTCGGCATTTTCCACTTTACAACGCGTATTTTATTTTGACAGCCTCATGCGGCGGCAGAGTAACGGCTTCGTCCTCCCCTAGCAACCTATCCAGTCCTGGCTACACAGAGAAAGAGAAATACGAAGAATTCCAGCAATGCACCTGGCTTATCACTGTACGAATTTCGTGTAGCATCGAGTTCGCTCTTACGAGGCCTTTAACTGTATTTATACCTGCTTATTCTCTATTAGCTGTTACGGGTCAGGATTGATTGACTGATTGATTGATTGATTGATTGATTGATTGATTGATAGGCATATGTTATTGCGGGAAATCAATCAATATTGTCGTTGAACTCGTGTAATTTACAAGCAAACATGGAGACAGTTTAAAAAAAGCTAACGTATTAAAAAAAATCCATACTGTTCCCCCAAATCCCTTGCAGATGCGTCACAAAAAAACCTTTACTCTTAAATGTTAATGCTCTGTATTGCATTTTATGAAAAAAAGGCATCTGCAAATCAGCGCATAAGTTTGAGGTTTACGGGCGCCTTTCGGATACATGAAGAGGAAGGAGTATGCCATCATTGGGTGGAGATAAAGACAGAGACGGACAGATACGAACTAGCCGGGCCAAGGTTCGTCTTCGCACTTGATTTGATCTTTTACTTCTCAAAAGCTCAAAATTCGCTTATCTTCACTTTCTGATGGGTTAACTTTGATGTGTATTGTTTTCACGCACAAAATAAACAACATTTTTTTTTCACTGCAATTCGAATGCTCTTGGTCAGTCTGATTGGCCAATGAGAAGAGAGCGCCAGGAGGTCGACTTTTTCTTTATGTGTTGATTCGTCAGTGCATTAGAGCATGAAAACACACGTTACTTGATGAGGTTTGTTCTTTGAGAAGAAAAATATTAAAACTTCAACTCTTTATTTTATTTCGCTATCAAAGTTATAAATGTAAAACTGAATTAAAACTGCAAATTCAAGGTTGGAACTACGCAACATTTAAAAGAATCGAGTTTTTCACTGTTGTTTCAAACACGTCACATAAATTCTAAATGCACACCTTCCAAACGAAAAATGTTTCATTTACACACATGTAGATATATCTGGATATATCTGTAAGTATGTTTTTTTTTCTCAGATTCTGTGGGAAAACCCGTCCGGGTGAGACAATAGTAAGCAGAGGCAACGAAGTGTTGGTCCTTTTTCGTGCAAAAAGCGACAGATCGTACAGAACAGAGAGAACTGGTTTTAACTTAGAATACACAGCAGGTGAGATTATGAAGGCATGGGTGAAGCAGAATCACTAACGTAGATGTACACCTTAACTCCGTGGTTTGGCACTGCACTAGTATTGATATTTGTAAATATTGGTGTTGAGATGTCGGTTTAATAGACAATTCAGTAAGCTATTACTTTTTGGTCAGGTTAATATTGGTTGATACAAAGCCTTAAACAGATCAATTAACAGATCAATAATGTTCAGTATTAAAGCATAAAATCTATTCATTTTTAAGAAGAGTAATTTATTTATATTTTATTAAAAGCAGAAAAGATAACAATCAATTAGATTCGGCTTGTGTGCTTAATACTGTAACATACTTACATTTTGTAAACAGACATTAAATAACAATAGAAATCTAACGATTGCGTAATGGTACCTGCCTGCACTAATTGTAGACGACTATGCTAGCTCGTCCAATGGCGAGGCTGGAGCGCAGCCAATCAAATTGTATGTTACCACTGTGACGTCAGCATGCCTTGTGATGTCATGGCTGCTTGCGTGATGCAGGGAAGCAGTGTTCTTATTGTGCTAACAGTGGGCTGAGTCATTTCCCTGACTGGCACGTGTAAGGCGATTAAATGTGACGTAGTGACTTGAACGTGTAAGGTGACTAAGTGTGACGTAATGAATGGCACGGGTAAGGTGACTAAATGTGACGTAATTACTGGTATGTGTAAGGTGACTAAATGTGACGCAATGACTGGCATGTGTAAGATGACTAAATGCGACGGTTTACTATAACTGTGGCTTCCCTGTGCGGTCGTGTTATGTGCAGTAACTGCCATGCAGTGTGATGACTGCTATCATTATCTAACCGTTATTATTATTACTGATATTATTATTATTATTATTATTATTATTATTATTATTATTATTATTATTATTATTATTATTATTATTATTATTAGCAGCTTAAATATTAGTATTATTGTCTGATGATGCTGATGTTTCAAATATTAGCGATTGGCGTGTCTCTTTTTTCACGTCATTATAAATGACAGTTGTGTATCTAATTTATCCAAGTTAGTTCCTTATTTCACGTCTGTCCCCGAAAGTGTCTCTTATTATCCGTGATAATTTCGTACCAAACTTATGGGTTAGCTTTTAAGGTTTATGTGGGCTGATGTATTTTATTAAGTTAAAAGCTATGCTTGCTGTCGTTTATCAATGGTCACTTCTGAGAAACTTTGTTAAAGCTTGTTAAAAGTTACGAATTGATACAAATTCAAAGTTGATTAGCTTGAGTGATTGTACGTTCATTTTGCTTGTTGTGTTGTTGTCAGTGGGAGAGGAGAGTCCAGTCGTGACTAACCCTTGCGAGTCGTCGCCCTGTGCACGCAATGAGCAATGCCTCGTCGCCGACGAGAGTTATGAGTGCATCTGCCAATCAAACTGCAGCACGTGTCACAATGTGCCGTTCACAGCCCACTTAGGTAAGCGCCGCTGATTCGTTATTATTTCTGATGATTCAAAAAAGATATGTTACTTGATTACGTCATCAATTTCTATAAATTCTCAAACTATGCAGAAAATTGTTTATTTTTTTTTTTTAAATTCGATTTAAACAATGGGACATATGACGAAGACAAACGTTTGAATTTCCAGGCAATAATCTTCATCTAGTCATAGGCTTGGACTCCTTGTACCACTCACGAAAGCCGTACTCCGCCATAACCAGCTTCTTCCAAAGCCTCATGTGTACTATCGACAAAAACAAAGAGCGCGCCAGGCAAACACACGCGTACGCGCTGGTGACGTATGTGGCACAGCCTGTATACCATTCCGGGCTCACTGCTGATATATCCAGCATCACTGCGGCCATGACTCAAGAGTTCCACACGCGGCATGGAACGACCAATATTTTTACAGCAATTGAAGGAATCACACAGCATTATTTTAGTTCTCATCGTTCAAATACACAGGCGCATAATATCATAGTGCTTTATTTAGACTCGCCATTCCAACAGTCATCTAGGTTATCCGACGACATAGCAGGTGCCCGGCAAGTTCTCAGGGACAATCAATTAGAACTGATTGTAGTTACTGTTGGTTTAACACCCCAAGATGTATCCACGACCAAAGACATAGCAGGGCAGTGGAATGTCGTAGACATCAGCAGCTATGATATTTTAACTGAGCAGTCACACATAAACAGGAAAGTTCGAGCTGTTATTCACAGAATACAGCAGATTTCAAATAGGCCTCTGCCAGCACCAGTACCAAGTACCACGAGAACTACTACAGGTACTGTGTCTACGACGTCAAATAATGTTTCCATAGCAATGACTACTGCTAGTACCCCATCAACTACTACAACCACGCTCCCCACAACAATAGAGCTATCACGGCCCCAGCCCTCCAGGCCACGCCGGGAACCTACTACAAGTACGCCTATAACCACATCGCCCACAACCACACGTATAACCACATCGGCCACAACCACACGTATCACTACATGGCCTACAACCACACGTATAACCACATCTTCCACGACAACCACAGAAGTAATCTTGCCAACGGAAGATCCCGTAGAGACGGACAGTCGTTATAACGACTGTTTCGAGACGGAGACCCCCTGCTCGCAGTGTGGTGGATGCGGTGTCAGAACTATCAAAACGTGGTGCTACAACCAACGAGGGGAAGCTGAAAGGTATACAGTCAATTATATCATATACCAGAAATACATACAGGTTTTTCCACGGTGGTAGTTTATTCGTTTTCACCGATATAAAATCTTCGTCCTGTTCTCCATGTTTTTTTAAACATACGAATTATACCTTTCAGTTGTACAACTAATTAAGGCTATATTATTTATTCTAAGCTTTATATTATCAATATGTAGAGACTAATCTGATTGGAAATTATTACATTACGATGAAATAGACTATGAAACACCATAAGTATACAATAAAATGAGTAAGTAAAACGTCAATTAAGAATAAAGTCTTTGATCTTCAACCAGGAAAGCGGAGAGAGAGGAAGAGTGCACTGAAGCGTGCGTTGTCAACTGCCCTATTTGGATTGGCCGTCTTTATCACAGGTAAATTACAGAAAACTTTACGGTGTACTTGTTATGCTAAAGAGGAGGACTTATTTAAGGCTTGTACAGTTATATTTCTTTTTATTATCAAAACGACTAAATTTCGGTTTTTAAGATCTGACTGCCTATTTTATTAAGATGCTTAAATCTTTAGTCTCTGTAAAAAATAATACAGATTCGAAGGGCGATCTTGCGACATTTTATGGCCCGCCCGGCGATAGGCGGAGGGCCATATAGTAATTGCTTTGTCCGTGCGTGTGGGTGCCTGCATGCGTGCGTGACCACAATCGAAATTTCAGGTAATGCCTGGAAACGTGTTTCTATGATGAAATAAGGTGATTTTGAGGAGAAAAAATGTCACCCGTTGTGCGTGATTGCGTGCGTGCACACTCATAAACTGAGTTTCGTAGACTGAACTTTTGCTTCGATCAACCTAAAACTTATATCTGGATTGAAAGCTTATGGAACCTAGTTGTGCACCTCCTCTTTGGGCCGGCATCTGTCGGTCCGTCAGTCCGTGAGAGAAGTCCGAACATAGGCCCAAAATGCATAGTTAGCTTAATTTATGGGTTTGTAGACTGAACTTGTACTAGGGTTTTGCTTCGGTCAACCTGAAACTTATGTGGATTTGAAGCTTATAAAACCTAGTTGTGAACCTCTCCTTGGGACCGGCTTCGGTAGGTCCGTCGGTCCATGAGAGAGGCCTGAACATAGGCCCAAAACGCATGGTTAGCTTAATTTATGGGTTTTGTAGACTGAGCTTGTCCTAGGGTTTTGCTTCGATCAAGCTGAAATCTACATGGATTAAAAGTTGATGGGACCTAGTTGTGCACCTACCCTTGGGCCGACGACGGTCCATCCGCCGGTCCGTGAGAGAGGTCAGAACATAGACCCACAGGCGGGCCATACGTGCTCCAACGGACACATTTGTAGTAATTTGTTGTTTCAAAGAAAAGGCTGCACGCATTTAGTATAGTTTCTTTATTGCAGGGTTTGCAAATTGTGCTGTACACGTGCTGTAAAGGTTGGAGATGAGTGTATTCTAGAAGAACATCTACATCGTTATAGGTGAACAGCTGAATTCACGCAAGGCTTAGCCACACTGCCAAGGTGCTATTTAGTATCACGAATGAGTGAATTCCACTATGAACTGGCCTCCTATGTAGTATATGTAATGTGAGGAATGAGTCAACTCAAGTAGGAACTTCCCTCCTGTTTTGTGTATTTAGTGTCATGAATGAGTGAATTCCACTGAGAACTTATTTCTTCAGATTTAACGATCTCAGTTCAGTTGTTGTTTGAATGTGAGGAATGTTTTGTATTCGCAGAAGTCAAAAACAAAACCAAAGGTGAATTAAATATATACAGTACATATTCGATACGTCGAAATGCTTGGGACCAGAAAAAAAAACTTATCGAATATATCGATTATTTCGAGTCATCGAATTCTCAAAGTGGCCGCCAACTACAATGCACACATTCACATTTTGTGATGTCTTTCAGTAAGATAACAGAAAAAATGGTCTACATGTAACTGGTATAATGAAATTTATTTTCAGTATATTTATGTTGCGCTTATATACATGTATGATGTATCTTACTATTTTTGACCAAGATTGATATCCAATTTCTTTATGTACACAATATAATGTTTCTAATGTTCAAATTGCAAAATAACAGCCTTATGAACACTTAAACTCTGTAAGGCCGAGAGCAGCAGAAAGTTATAATGCTTGTGCCTGTAAAACAGGACCACTTAACGGTACATGTTGAGAACGTGCATTCATAAACCGTCTGTACAGTGCATTGTCCAGATCTGCATACTAGGTGGTTTTTAAACGTTTAGGAGTTTGTTCAAAATTGCCATTAAAATAGCCATCTTTGATTTTCTGTTTATTCTTTATCCATGTCGAAGTGTGCTAATCGGAATACAGAATTCGGCCGCGATTTTTAGCTTGGCTTTTTAGCCACTTTCAACTGCCAACACTGCTCTGTATTTAACCTCAACTGCATGTGAGGTTAGTTTTCTTTTAACCGGTTTTGAAGAAGCCGTATCTTTTTAGCCCAGCTTACGTTACACGTAAGCTGGGGTATTCCTATCGGTTTGCGGGCGGTGTCCGTTAGTTAGTTAGTTAGTTAGTTAGTTAGTTAGTTAGTTAGTTAGTTAGTTAGTTAGTTAGTTAGTTGTTTATTTAGTAAACTTTGGTTCAAAATGCATCTCCTCCTACAATTTTGATCCGATTTCATTTATTTTTGGTGTGAGGTATCCCTAAGGGGTCGTGCATACGGCTTGTGCTTTTCTAGTCGATCGGGTGATTTTTGAATTTTTGGCGAATTTTTAAAGAAAAAATTTTAAAATGTATCTCCTCCTACATTTTTGACCCGATGTCATTTATTTTTGGTATGAGGCACCCCTAAAGGGTCGTGCATACGGCTTGTGCTTTTTTAGTCGATCGCGCAATTTTTGTATTTTTGGGGAATTTTTAAAGCAAAATTTTCGAAAATAATTCAAAATGCATCTACTCCTACAATTTTGATTCGATGTCATTTATTTTTGGTGTGAGGCATCCCTAAGGAGTCGTGCATACGGCTTGTGCTTTTTTAGTCGATCGGGTGATTATTGAATTTTAGGGGAATTTTTAAAGAAAAAAAATTAAAATGTGTCTCCTCCTACATTTTTGACCCGATGTGATTTATTTTTGGTATGAGGCATCCCTAAAGTGTCGTGCATACGGCTTGTGCTTTTCTAGTCGATCGGGTGATTTTTTAATTTTTGGGGAATTTTTGAAGAAAAAAATTTAAAATGTATCTCGTCCTACATTTTTTATCCGATGTCTTTTTTTTTAGCCCAGTTGGCTTTTTAGCCAACAGGGCTATACAGATGGGGGCAAGTATCGTCCGTCTGTCCGTCCGTCCGTCCGTCTGTCCGTCCCGCGACCGTTAAAAGTGGAATAACTTTTTTATTTTTTATCCGATTCTTACCAAATTTTAAACACGAGTTCCTAGCCCTTTACTGCATTAGGAAATATTTTTATTTTTGCGGTTTAAACCATTTTTGTTGATTTTATTGCCAATTTGGGCAAAATACGAAAAAACCTATCTAGTCCCTCATTTTTCATCGGAAGATTCCGAAATTTTTTATGAAGAAACTAGGACTAAGGGGTAAAAAAAGTACTTTTTTCGATTTTTGAATTTCGCCTTATTTTTGAATCTACTGAGCTTCAAAGTTTGCAACTTCTAAAAATTGACAAATTTCCAATTTTTTTTTTCTGAACAAAGTAGTTAAAGTGGAATATCGTTTTTATTTTTTATCCGATTCGTACCAAATTTTTTACACGAGTTTTTAACCTTCTACTGCATTAGGATTTTTTTTTATTTTTTGGTTTAAACCATTTTTGGCGATTTTATTGCCAATTTGGGCAAAATACGAAAAAACCTATCTAGTCCCTCATTTTTCATCGGAAGATTCCGAAATTTTTCATGAAGAAACTAGAACTAAGGGGTGAAAAAAGTTCTTTTTTCGATTTTTGAATTTCGCCTTATTTTTGAATCTACTGAGCTTCAAAGTTTGCAACTTCTAAAAATTGGCAAATTTCCATTTTTTTTTCTTAACAAAGTAGTTAAAGTGGAATATCTTTTTTATTTTTCATCCGATTCGTACCAAATTTTAAACGCGAGTTTTTAACCTTCTACTGCATTAGGAATTTTTTTTTGTTTTTTGGTTTAAACCATTTTTGGCGATTTTATTGCCGATTTGGGCAAAATACGAAAAAATCTATCTAGTCCCTCATTTTTCATCGGAAGATTCCGAAATTTGTTATGAAGAAACTAGAACTAAGGGGTGAAAAAAGTACATTTTTCGATTTTTGAATTTCGCCTTATTTTTGAATCCACTGAGCTTCGAAGTTTGCAGCTTTTAAAAAATTGGAAATTTCCATTTTTCTTCTTAAAAAAGCAAAGTTTCAATTTGCAGAGGGGCACAATATGTTACATGCAAGTCCTTTTGGTTGGACTTTTCAGTAATTTTGTTGTCAGTAGGTCATTTCTATGATATTTTCAAGTGGGCGATAATAGGGAACATTGGGCGATAAAGCAAGAAAGTTGTAATTTTCGCTTTAAAAGTGCAGGGATCAATTCTATGTCCCGAAATTATGATAAATATGATATTTTTCGGATGGGCGATAATAGGGAATATTGGTCGATACTGCAAGAAAGTTGTAATTTTCGCTTTTAATGTGCAGGAAACAATTCTAGGACCCGAAAATATGATAAATATAATATTTTTCGGGTGGGCGATAATAGGGAACATTTTGCGATAATGCAAGAAAGTTGTAATTTTCGCTTTAAAAGAGCAGGAATCAATTCTATGACCCGAAAATATGATAAATGTGATATTTTTCGTGTGGGCGATAATAGGGAGCATTGGGCGATAATGCAAGAAAGTTGTAATTTTCGCTTTAAAAGTGCAGGGATCAATTCTATGACCCGAAAATATGATAAATGTGATATTTTTCGGGTAGGCGATAATAGGCAATATTGGGCGATAATGTAAAAAAAATTAATTTTCGCTTTAAAAGTGCAGGAATCAATTCTATGACCCGAAAATATGATAAATGTGATATTTTTCGTGTTTGCGATAATAGGTAACATTGGGCGATAATGCAAGAAAGTTGTAATTTTCGCTTTAAAAGTGCAGGAATCAATTCTGTGACCCGAAAATATGATCAATGTGATATTTTACGGGTGGGCGATAACAGGGAATATTGGGCGATAAAGCAATAAAGTTGTAATTTTCGCTTTAAAAGTGCAGGAAACAATTCTAGGACCCGAAAATATGATAAATATAATATTTTTCGTGTGGGCGATAATAGGGAGCATTGGGCGATAATGTAAGAAAGTTGTAATTTTCGCTTTAAAAGAGCAGGAATCAATTCTATGACCCGAAAATATGATAAATGTGATATTTTTCGTGTGGGCGATAATAGGGAACATTGGGCGATAATGCAAGAAAGTTGTAATTTTCGCTTTAAAAGTGCAGGAATCAATTCTGTGACCCGAAAATATGATCAATGTGATATTTTACGGGTGGGCGATAACAGGGAATATTGGGCGATAAAGCAAGAAAGTTGTAATTTTCGCTTTAAAAGTGCAGGAAACAATTCTAGGACCCGAAAATATGATAAATATAATATTTTTCGTGTGGGCGATAATAGGGAACATTGGGCGATAATGTAAGAAAGTTGTAATTTTCGCTTTAAAAGAGCAGGAATCAATTCTATAACCCGAAAATATGATAAATATGATATTTTTCGGATGGGCGATAATAGGGAATATTGGGCGATAATGCAAGAAAGTTGTAATTTTCGCTTTAAATGTGCAGGGATCAATTATATGTCCCGAAAATATGAAAAATATGATATTTTTTGGATGGGCGATAATAGGGAACATTGGGCGATAATGCAAGAAAGTTGTAATTTTCGCTTTAAAAGTGCAGGAATCAATTCTATGACCCGAAAATATGATAAATGTGATATTTTTCGTGTGGGCGATAATAGGGAACATTGAGCGATAATGCAAGAAAGTTGTAATTTTCGCTTTAAAAGTGCAGGAATCAATTCTGTGACCCGAAAATATGATCAGTGTGATATTTTACGGGTGGGCGATAACAGGGAACATTGGGCGATAAAGCAATAAAGTTGTAATTTTCGCTTTAAAAGTGCAGGAAACAATTCTAGGACCCGAAAATATGATAAATGTAATATTTTTCGTGTGGGCGATGATAGGGAGCATTGGGCGATAATGTAAGAAAGTTGTAATTTTCGCTTTAAAAGAGCAGGAATCAATACTATGACCCGTAAATATGATTAATGTGATATTTTTCGTGTGGGCGATAATAGGGAACATTGGGCGATAATGCAAGAAAGTTGTAATTTTCGCTTTAAAAGTGCAGGAATCAATTCTGTGACCCGAAAATATGATCAATGTGATATTTTACGGGTGGGCGATAACAGGGAATATTGGGCGATAAAGCAATAAAGTTGTAATTTTCGCTTTAAAAGTGCAGGAAACAATTCTAGGACCCGAAAATATGATAAATATAATATTTTTCGTGTGGGCGATAATAGGGAACATTGGGCGATAATGTAAGAAAGTTGTAATTTTCGCTTTAAAAGAGCAGGAATCAATTCTATAACCCGAAAATATGATAAATATGATATTTTTCGGATGGGCGATAGTAGGGAATATTGGGCGATAATGCAAGAAAGTTGTAATTTTCGCTTTAAATGTGCAGGGATCAATTATATGTCCCGAAAATATGAAAAATATGATATTTTTTGGATGGGCGATAATAGGGAACATTGGGCGATAATGCAAGAAAGTTGTAATTTTCGCTTTAAAAGTGCAGGAATCAATTCTATGACCCGAAAATATGATAAATGTGATATTTTTCGTGTGGGCGATAATAGGGAGCATTGGGCGATAATGCAAGAAAGTTGTAATTTTCGCTTTTAAAGTGCAGGAATCAATACTGTGACCCGAAAATATGATCAATGTGATATTTTACGGGTGGGCGAAAACAGGGAATATTGGGCGATAAAGCAAGAAAGTTGTAATTTTCGCTTTAAAAGTGCAGGAAACAATTCTAGGACCCGAAAATATGATAAATATAATATTTTTCGTGTGGGCGATAAAAGGTAACATTGGGCGATAATGTAAGAAAGTTGTAATTTTCGCTTTAAAAGAGCAGGAATCAATTCTATAACTCGAAAATATGATAAATGTGATATTTTTCGGATGGGCGATAATAGGGAACATTAGGCGATAATGCAAGAAAGTTGTAATTTTCGCTTTAAAAGTGCAGGAATCAATTCTATGACCCGAAAATATGATAAATGTGATATTTTTCGGGTGGGCGATAATAGGGAATATTGGGCGATAATGTAAGAAAATTGTAATTTTCGCTTTAAAAGTGCAGGAATCAATTCTGTGACCCGAAAATATGATAAATATGATATTTTTCGGGTGGGCGATAATAGGGAATATTGGGCGATAATGTAAGAAAATTGTAATTTTCGCTTTAAAAGTGCAGGAATCAATTCTGTGACCCGAAAATATGATAAATATGATATTTTTCGGATGGTCGATAATAGGGAACATTAGGCGATAGTGCAAGAAAGTTGTAATTTTCGCTTTAAAAGTGCAGGAAACAATTCTATGACCCGAAAATATGATAAATATGATATTTTTCGTGTGGGCGATAATAGGGAACATTGGGCGATAATGTAAGAAAGTTGTGATTTTCGTTTTAAACGTGCAGGAATCAATTCTATGACCCGAAAATATGATAAATATGATATTTTTCGTGTGGGCGATAATAGGGAACATTGGGCGATAATGCAAGAAAGTTGTAATTTTCGCTTTAAAAGTGCAGGAATCAATTCTGTGACCCGAAAATATGATCAGTGTGATATTTTACGGGTGGGCGATAACAGGGAATATTGGGCGATACAGCAAGAAAGTTGTAATTTTCGCTTTAAAAGTGCAGGAAACAATTCTAGGACCCGAAAATATGATAAATATAATATTTTTCGGGTGGGCGATAATAGGGAGCATTGGGCGATAATGTAAGAAAGTTGTAATTTTCGCTTTAAAAGAGCAGGAATCAATTCTATGACCCGAAAATATGATAAATGTGATATTTTTCGTGTGGGCGATAATAGGGAACATTGGGCGATAATGCAAGAAAGTTGTAATTTTCGCTTTAAAAGTGCAGGAATCAATTCTGTGACCCGAAAATATGATCAATGTGATATTTTACGGGTGGGCGATAACAGGGAATATTGGGCGATAAAGCAAGAAAGTTGTAATTTTCGCTTTAAAAGTGCAGGAAACAATTCTAGGACCCGAAAATATGATAAATATAATATTTTTCGTGTGGGCGATAATAGGGAACATTGGGCGATAATGTAAGAAAGTTGTAATTTTCGCTTTAAAAGAGCAGGAATCAATTCTATAACCCGAAAATATGATAAATATGATATTTTTCGGATGGGCGATAATAGGGAATATTGGGCGATAATGCAAGAAAGTTGTAATTTTCGCTTTAAATGTGCAGGGATCAATTATATGTCCCGAAAATATGAAAAATATGATAGTTTTTGGATGGGCGATAATAGGGAACATTGGGCGATAATGCAAGAAAGTTGTAATTTTCGCTTTAAAAGTGCAGGAATCAATTCTATGACCCGAAAATATGATAAATGTGATATTTTTCGTGTGGGCGATAATAGGGAACATTGGGCGATAATGCAAGAAAGTTGTAATTTTCGCTTTAAAAGTGCAGGAATCAATTCTGTGACCCGAAAATATGATCAGTGTGATATTTTACGGGTGGGCGATAACAGGGAATATTGGGCGATAAAGCAAGAAAGTTGTAATTTTCGCTTTAAAAGTGCAGGAAACAATTCTAGGACCCGAAAATATGATAAATATAATATTTTTCGTGTGGGCGATAATAGGGAACATTGGGCGATAATGTAAGAAAGTTGTAATTTTCGCTTTAAAAGAGCAGGAATCAATACTATGACCCGAAAATATGATAAATGTGATATTTATCGTGTGGGCGATAATAGGGAACATTGGGCGATAATGCAAGAAAGTTGTAATTTTCGCTTTAAAAGTGCAGGAATCAATTCTGTGACCCGAAAATATGATCAATGTGATATTTTTCGGGTGGGCGATAACAGGGAATATTGGGCGATAAAGCAATAAAGTTGTAATTTTCGCTTTAAAAGTGCAGGAAACAATTCTAGGACCCGAAAATATGATAAATATAATATTTTTCGTGTGGGCGATAATAGGGAACATTGGGCGATAATGTAAGAAAGTTGTAATTTTCGCTTTAAAAGAGCAGGAATCAATTCTATAACCCGAAAATATGATAAATATGATATTTTTCGGATGGGCGATAATAGGGAATATTGGGCGATAATGCAAGAAAGTTGTAATTTTCGCTTTAAATGTGCAGGGATCAATTATATGTCCCGAAAATATGAAAAATATGATATTTTTTGGATGGGCGATAATAGGGAACATTGGGCGATAATGCAAGAAAGTTGTAATTTTCGCTTTAAAAGTGCAGGAATCAATTCTATGACCCGAAAATATGATAAATGTGATATTTTTCGTGTGGGCGATAATAGGGAGCATTGGGCGATAATGCAAGAAAGTTGTAATTTTCGCTTTAAAAGAGCAGGAATCAATTCTATGACCCGAAAATATGATAAATATGATATTTTTCGGATGGGCGATAGTAGGGAACATTGGGCGATAATGCAAGAAAGTTGTAATTTTCGCTTTTAAAGTGCAGGAATCAATTCTATGACCCGAAAATATGATAAATGTGATATTTTTCGGGTGGGCGATAATAGGGAATATTGGGCGATAATGTAAGAAAATTGTAATTTTCGCTTTAAAAGTGCAGGAATCAATTCTGTGACCCGAAAATATGATAAATATGATATTTTTCGGATGGTCGATAATAGGGAACATTGGGCGATAGTGCAAGAAAGTTGTAATTTTCGCTTTAAAAGTGCAGGAAACAATTCTATGACCCGAAAATATGATAAATATGATATTTTTCGTGTGGGCGATAATAGGGAACATTGGGCGATAATGTAAGAAAGTTGTGATTTTCGCTTTAAAAGTGCAGGAATCAATTCTATGACCCGAAAATATGATAAATATGATATTTTTCGTGTCGGCGATAATAGGGAACATTGGGCGATAATGCAAGAAAGTTGTAATTTTCGCTTTAAAAGTGCAGGAATCAATTCTATGACCCGAAAATATGATCAGTGTGATATTTTTCCGGTGGGCGATAATAGGGAATATTGGGCGATAATGCAAGAAAGTTGTAATTTTCGCTTTAAAAGTGCAGGAAACAATTCTAGGACCCGAAAATATGATAAATATAATATTTTTCGGGTGGGCGATAATAGGGAACATTGGGCAATAATGTACGAATGTTGTGACCCGCGCATCAAGACAACCTAAGGAAACTTGTGCACTTGTCCAAAATAAGTACGAAAGTAAAATAAACATGCGCATTGGTCTGGAATAAGAACCGCGCATTAATCTTTATTAAGTTAAATAAACATGTGCACTGTTCCAAAATGAGAGCCGCGCATCAACGCAAATTAAATAAACATGCGCACTTGTCTGAATTAGAACCGCGCATCGAGGCAAGTTACATAAATATGCGCACTGGTCCGAAATGCGAGCGTTGTTTGAAGGTATCTATGGCAATCTATCCAGTCTACCAGATATACAAAAAATCTGTTCCCAATTTTTCTTGGAAAGAAATCTTTGTATGCATTTATCGGTCTATGTTCTGGTCCGGTGCTAAATTAATTATTGAGCTAGCTCTTTGCCGTCTCATCTTTTGAAGCTTGATATTTCCGGGAAATTCCTTCGCTCATGCACGCTGGAATGGGTCTTATTGCTTTTCGTAAGCTGGGACTTTGTCCTTGGACAAACTTGTTAAAAATCGCTTTTAAGAGCAGATTTCAATAAGAATTGTGTGAAAGTTGTTTCCAGTAAATACTACAAACAGTAATTGTGTGAGTAACAGTTATTTATACGGATTAGCTATGACATAGGTAGAGAATGGAAGAGTTGGTGAAACATGGACCTTAAATAAACAGTGATGCAAATACGGTCAATACGGTCAAAGTGATGTGCATTTGCAGCACATGTACACGTATACTCAAAAAGGGGTTGCGTGAGTGGTCAGACATAAGTCACTGACACCGTTTGTTTAAACGGCTGTTTGTGTAGACTCTAATGTTTGAATGTTTCTAAATACTAATGAGTTTCACTGGCGGAACCCCACAAGGGGAAAAACTGCCTAAGATTAATTCGAGCTAGAAATATTCCGAGTTATAAAAAAGTCCTACTGGAATAAAAAAAACATGGAACCAGAAACCCTTCGAATTATCAAATATTTCGAGTTATCAAATTCCGACTTATCGAGCATGTACCGTGTATGAAATATAAACGGTAAAACGATTGTCAGTAATAGCCCATGTGTTATATACTTCTTATAGCTCACCTAAATAATATTTATTTTCTGGTTGTAAATGTGTAATAAGTGGTTAACTTTCATGGAATTCTGTTGAGGCTGTCTTATTTTAAGCTTAAGGAACATTTTATTCTAGCTTTTTAACTTGCTGATAATGCGAAGGTATTTTGGTGAACTGTGCATCAGAGATGTATGCGAGTGTATGTGCTGTTGGCACACATTCGCCACTGCGATATGCGTATAGAAAAGATATACATTGCAAAAACCATGAGCAAATATTTAGGAAATTCTACATGGTCGTGTATAGGATCTTGATAAGTTATAGTTGCTCCAAGATAAAGTCGTAAGTTATTGCTGTATATTGCTTTTAGTTATAATTTATTTATAACTGTTAAGGATTTGATTTCTGATATAGCACTCGTTTTAATTAATAAGCTCGTTTGACACTAATTTACTATCCTCTGTATAAAATAAAGTACGAGTCAGTAGTTGTTTGCCTGCTGTTTACAGTATAATATAGTTTATTTGGCAGCAGTCTTGTCATGAGTATACTTGTAAACTGCGATGAGTCTATTTATATGCTGCCCTGAGTATATTTGTGTACTGCCGTGAGTATATTTGTGTACTGCCATGAGTATATTTAAGTACTGCCATGATTATATATATGTACTGTATAGTCTTGCTAGCAGTATATTTTCATTTGAAACGTTTCGCAGGCAATAAGTTCTTGCCTGAAGTATAGTCTGTCTAGTGGCAACTCTTGTCTGGAGTATAGCCTCTCTGGTGACATATTTTTGCTTACAGGTTAGTCTCGCTAGCAGCATATACCTATTAGAGTGTAATCTCACCAGCAGCACATGGTTGTTAAACATATTCCCTCGCTAGCAGCATGGGTTAGCATAGTCCTGTGGGCAGAAGTCTGTTTGGCAGGGCGATCTTACTGGGAACATAGTCTCACTAGCAATATAACATTGCCTGGACTATGTCCTCACCAGTAGCATAGTCATGCTCGCTGTATTGTCTCACCAGGATTATATACTGACAGAAATCCATGTTTATTTCTTCAAAAAATCACGTTATCTCTTTAATGGTAAGCAATTTATAAATTGCACATATTCTCTGTCATATTTAAGTGAGAATTTCCTGACTTTTGGAGCGATAATTTGCCCGACCTATTCTGAAATCCTCATGATTTTAATTTGTCTGCTTTTCTACTTGCATGACAAATACACGTTTTATGCAATAGCTATTATCAGAAGAAACTTTTAATTCTTGTGGCGTGTTTCTGAGTAGGTGTACTGACAATACACACCATTTGTGAACTCTTCATTGGTTAATGAGATATTTTGCTTCTGTATTGTTAGCCCCCAACCGGGGCTCTATGCCCCGGAGGGTGGCTTATAGATAGGGCTATGTCCGTCAGTTACCACTCATTACCCTTAGATGTGAAAGCCATTTGGTCTGATAGTTTACAGGACTCACCCCCACGGTCGTACCTTGATGCACGCCAATTTTTTGGCGGTTCGTTAAAAATTGGATTTTTGGCGATTTTTTAAAAAATTTTTGTAAAGTGTGTAAAGCTTTTCTTGTGGACACGATATCTCAAATTCAGTTGGACTGATATTAACCAAAGCTGGTATGTGGCTTGTGTGGAGAAGGATCGTGACCTGATTGCCTTTGAGTGACCTTGGGTCAAAGGTCAAGACCATTGTGAGACTTTGAAATTTTACACATCTGTTGCTTTTGGACACCATATCTCAAGGTCGGCTTTGGTTTAAGTTGCCGTCCCCACCGGAGTCCCCGTCAGGTTAGCTGTAACAAATCGTTTTATGCTATTCACAGTGTCACAGTCGGATCGTACATTAATTTTAAACCGACTCATCGCCGTTTCCGGTGGGAGGTTGTGCTCTCGATGATGGCTTGTATACTGATGTAACGTGTGGAAATCAGTCTTTGGTGTTTACGAATCATTTTAGCGAAGTTTATAAACTAGAAACTAAAAAAGTGCCAAATGTATCATAATTGTCATTATGTGATTATTAGTTTTTGTATATGTATTATCTTAAGTATTATTTTATACACAGATTGAATGGATTATTGTCCCCCGTGAAACGGAGGGATATAGGTTTGAGCTTGGCCGTTTGTCCGTCTGTCCCACTTGATGGTAAGTACCTTGTGGAGTTCACTTCAGTATTAACTGAAGTGGTCAGAGCTTTTTATCATTCACATAGCTAATAACGAGGGGATGTTGGTGTGCAACGTCAAGGTTTCAGTTTGATCGATCAAAAATTGTCGAAATTACAGCCCTCTGAAAATTGCCTAAATTGACGCTTTCGAGGGTACCTTGTGGAGTCCACTTCTGTATTAAGGAATCATGTAAGAGTTATTATTCTTTCATATGTGCAATCTTTAGTATATGTAAATGTGCAACGTCAAGGTTTCTGTTTGACCAATCAAAAATTATCAAAATTACAGCCCTCTGAAAATTGCCTAATTTGACGCTTTCGAGGGTACCTTGCAGAGTCCACTTCTCTATTAAGAATCATGTAAGAGCTATTATTCTTTCATATATGCAAACTTTAGTGTATGTATATGTGCAACGTCAAGGTTTCAGTTTCATTGGTCAAAAATTGTAAAAATTACAGCAGTAAAACTTCTTTATAGATGGTAGTTTCGAATCTGTCAAGGAAACTTAATTAAGTGGCGTATAGTATATTAATTTATTGTGACAATGAGTTTCACGGGGGGGGGGGGCCCTGCTGCTCTCTGATAGCATCTAGTTTTGCTTATGTTTTTAAACATGTAAATAATAAAATGTGGCTCCTCTATAACGTTAAATATACTAAAAAATATAATGCGCTCATTTATGTTGTTAAGTATAATGTAAACATAACGCGCTCATTTTACAATGTTGAGTATGATATAAATATCACATCTATGTGATACGAGAATATATATATAAGCGAGAAAATAGGTGTACATGTTTCGTTGATGTTTTTTTTTTTCGTTGATGTTTTTTTAGCCCAGTGTACTTTTTCGGTGGGCTTTACCCATCACTTTTGGGCTATCCGCCGTCCGTTATGCGTGTGTGTATGTATATATGTATGTGTGTATGTATATATGTTTTTAAAGAGATGTAAATAATAAAATGTGGCTCGTCTATAACGTAAAGTATAATAAAAATATAATGTGCTCATTTATGTTGTTAAGTATAATGTAAACATAACGCGCTCATTTTACAATGTTGAATATAAAATAAATATACCGCGGTAATTTATAATGTTGAGTATGATATAAATATCACATCTATGTGATACGAGAATATATATATATATATATATATATATATATATATATATATATATATATATATATATATATATATATATATATATATATATATATACGAGAAAATAGGTGTACATGTTTCGTTGATGTTTTTTTTTCAATTATGTTTTTGTTCTGCTCCAATTCTTTTGAAATTTGACAATATCGCGATACTGAATCAGCATTGGATAAACGTCGCATCTGACGTCGAATAAACAGCGAGTTTTTGTTGTTTATGTAAATCGAACATACGTCTGCTTTTCGACGTTGGATAGACGTCGATTATTCGACATGTAATCAACGTTGCGTAAAGGTTGCAAATAGAAGTCGAAACAACGTTTATCCCCCGATGTTGTATAGAAGTCTGATAAGCGACGCTGTCTATACCAGGGGTCGTTTTTTTGTCGCTCGAACCTTATCTGGAACATCGCTCGCTTTCACAAATTTTCTGGCTCAAGATTTTCAGTCGGTTTCGATGAGATCGAGAACGACCCCTGCTGTACGTCGGAAAAATAGTAATATAAAATTGCTATCTAGAAAGTTACAATCGGTACGGCCACCCTTCCCTCACACTACCCCCACCCTTAAGACATTAGATCACGCAAGATATGTATGAAGGCAATTTCCATGGACATTTTTCAAAAGTAGGCGGGGAAAACTTGCCCGCTGTTAAAATTCCCACATTGTACGACCTCGTTGCGTTCTGTTTTCAAAATCTCCTGTTATGGCTACCTTGATAACCCGTGGATGTTTATGTGTGTGTGTGTGTATGTGTGGGTTTTTTGTTTTTTGTGAACCCGAAATCTACAGAACGTCGATTTTTCGACATCTATCTAACGTCGATTTCCCGACGCTTGTTCAACATTACACCAAAGACGTTGATTAGTTGTCGCGTTTGTTGGTACATTTGGATTGCGACGGAAAACTTTGTCTCAGTAAGACGCTGATCTATGACCGCGATCAGTTACAACCAAATTACAGAGTTTTTGTTTTGATTTAATCGAAGTCGCAACCCGAAATCGACGCTGGAAGGACGTCGGAACGTTTGCTGTGTAAGCCTAATACAAAACAAGAATTGAAGATGACGAACGCATACGCTAACCGCTAAACGCAGGTCTTTACCATTGATAAACAAACTTTTTCAAACTCCTTCATTCATAATGCAAAGATAAGGCAAAAGAGTCAATTCGAGTTCAGTAATGCCCTACACTACACAGAGTAATGTGTGTCCGAAATTTTTATATAATGTATATAAAAACATATAGACCTATATTCTTGCAAAATTTGATCGCTCTGAGGCAACAAAAAACATAACAAAATGCAACCCGATTTTAACAAAGTTCAGAAAGTAGCAAAAAGTTAGTAATACTTCTGTCATGACGTTTACACTGTATGCGCTTGATGTGCACACACCGTGAGAAATATGAAG
The DNA here is from genome assembly GCA_949752745.1 of Protula sp. h YS-2021. NCBI lineage: Eukaryota > Metazoa > Annelida > Polychaeta > Sabellida > Serpulidae > Protula > Protula sp. h YS-2021. The sequence goes on along the minus strand of OX457030.1, from coordinate 42,557,184 downwards.
GACTGGTATTCGTTTGCCCACAATGCATGGTACACAAAGACTTGTGCTTGTGCGTGTACTGGGAAAAGGGAAGCAACAATAGATACTCTGAATAGATTTGTGAATTCAATACTTGCAGTTGTTCGGCAGAAGCTAACTTGTATATGCCTGCAGACGGGCAAAAATACTGTAAATTTCTTCAAGACCTAGGGAAATATAAGATGTGTTACTCAAAGTGTGACGCACTGATTCAGTCATGAACTCAATGAAGGGGTTGGATTAAGGTCGTGAGCACAATCAGTATACAGGTGAGCATTTCTTAGCTCAGACCGTCACATTCCACACATTTCATTCAATATTTAAGAGTGGTGCCTCCCCCGTGGGGGAGGGGCGCGGTGTGGGCACTTAATGTAACATGTGTTACCATGCAAGTTAAAAAAATGCGGGGAATGGGGTTAATTTTGAGGCCAGACGCGGTCGCGTTCGCGCCGATTGAGAATTTTGTCAAAAGTGGGCTAATTGCGCCGTCATACGCCCATTACGGGTTCGGTAATAAAAGTCTATTAACGGGCCTATCGTCCAGGTATTTTGTCCCTAAATGTTTGTATATTGTTTCGTGATACTTTTGAGTGTTTTTGTTTCAACTGCATCGTATTTTGATGATGCTATGGCCCCTTTCAAATAATGCAACCTTCTTGATGGAGATTTTTATTACCGGTGTAAGAGGCTACCTAGCTAAATTACTCACCCCTGTACAGCTTCCACCCCCAGGGGGGAAGCTGTACCAGGCTAGACTAGTCTGTCTTCCCCCGGGGAGGAAACTATACAGGGGGCAAGATGCTGTACCGGGGCCCTCATGAACGCGTGAGAGCCTGTGGTGCATACAACTGATATTATTTCAGAATTTGTACTCCACATTTAGGGGTTGTTTTGAAAAGTTATGGACACACATGGTAACCATTTGGTACGTGAGCGCCGCTGTGTTTCGAAACCATTAAGACGGATTTATTGCCGGGCTGTTTTAAGGATGCTTGTTCATTCGTAATTTTTTTTAAAATACCTGTTGGTGTATTAGTGTTCAAAAAGTCGCGAAACATGGAGGAGGGTATCGACGAGTGCGCTCATCATACGCTAAAAGGGTAGCCGTTTTTTTAATTGGTCCTCTGGTCTAAAAATTTACCCGGAAACATTGCTGCAAATTACTGTTTTGAAAATATATTAGACTAAAGCTAAAATTTTGCGATTATGTCTTCAACGCCGGTATTTTCCAACAAGTAACACTTAAAATGCTTCAAAATAGGAAATTATAAATTCATAGGTGTCATGTCACATGAACATCTTATAAAACAATTAAAATATATTTTGCATGCAAAACGAAAAACAAAACAAGAATTTTGGCCAATGTCGGGTCACAGAAATTTTCAAAAGTAAAAAAGACTGTTCATTTCCTTATCTAAATTTTTCGTTAACAAACCCGGAGAGGAGCGAGTGACAGTCAACCCAATAAACTGGAGTCTTACTTTCAAATGAAACTGTTATTGTATTTACTGATTTTTGCAGGATGAACCAACCAAAAGCACACCAGCCCTCTGACGTCAGAATATCGGTGTTGTCTGATGACGTCTTCCAAAATGCTGAACCGACATCACCAACTAACCCGTACGCAAACAGTCAGCGGGCGAAGCTTCCTCTCGATGCCAAGTTATCCGCCACTGCTGAGCGCCCCCGGAGCTCAGGTATAGGTGAGATTTCCTTGCGTACGCCTCCTCACAGTCCCATGCTGGTCGATAATTTTGTCGGTATCATCAAAAACTAGAAAATGTGCTGGTTCTAAGTTAGTAGGAGGTATCGTATGACTGGTTCGCTATTTGTCTGTTTTGTAGGGACTCTGAACTCGAGCTATTCGCACAGCAGCCGCATTGGTAGCTCCTCTCTCAGTGACGTCCTGGGATCTTCGCGTAATCTGCAGGAAAAGTCAAATGTCCAAGATGGCTGCTTGATCCTCGGAAAAGATGGTGGCGGAAGTCATACCTACGTCACAAGATTCCGGTAAGAAACTAGCGTCAGTATAGATTTTTCAGATAGCATAGCTGCTTTTTCGAGCAGTTAATTATAACTTAACCATAAAAATCAATAAGCGATCTCTTTTTTATAGTTAAAATGTTGCTATTCTCAGTGATACTAAGCACGAAATTTTAAAACTAAAGCAAAATATCTAGAGATGGATATTAAGATTCAAAAGGGTAATTGATATGTCATACCCAAGACATTTCGTACCCTCCTTGTGACAGAAAATCTACTCCTACCAGTACTAAAACAAAAAGCCTGGTACCGTTTTCAGGATCAACACGCAGCTTCAGAGGGCGCATATGGGGAAGGAGCTTGTGAAGGAAGAATGCTGCCCAGTGTGCGAAGAGGACAACAGGGAGACGTGCGGCGGCGCTGTGTTTGCCTTCATAAGCGGGGAGGCATTTCTCCTCTCTCTTCATGTCTCCGGTACGCATCTATCTATCTATCTATCTATCTATCTATCTATCTATCTATCTATCTATCTATCTATCTGTCTATCTATCTATCTATCTATCTATCTATCTATTTATCTATCTATCGATCTATCTATCTATCTATCTATCTATCTATCTATCTGTCTATCTATCTATCTATCTATCCATCTATCTATCTATCTATCTATCTATCTATCTATCTATCTATCTATCTATCTATCGATCTATCTATCGATCTATCTATCGATCTATCTATCTATCTATCTATCTATCTATCTATCTATCTATCTATCTATCTATATATCTGTCTATCTATCTATCTATCTATCTATCCATCTATCTATCTATCTATCTATCTATCTGTCTATCTATCTATCTATCTATCTATCTATCCATCTATCTGTCTGTCTATCTGTCTAACTATCTATCTATCTATCTATCTATCATTTATTTCTTTTCGTCCAATTCGGCATATAAACTATCATAGACAGAGCTTAACATATAAACCAACTCTGTTTTGCTACTGAGATCCAAAGGAAGAAATATCACGGTAATACAAGTTATGCCAAGCGGTAAAGAATATTGGTAAAGATACTTGTTTGATGCAGTTTTATGATATATCAATGAAGTACATTAAACGATTGAATGCTGTTTTATGTTTTAGCGTTACTACTTGGCGTTGCAAAAGAAGCATTCGAGGTGGGCAAAATCAGCACCGACCTGGAGATCATACACTCCACTCTGGAGACAGTAGTCGCTGTTACACAGGTAATTCATCCGTCCTAGAGGATGGCGTCTCTGTGACTTCGACTTCCTCACCCCACCCAAAAAAGCTTGTAAATTTAACGCGAGATTGCTGCAAATAAACTGGAGGAGAAAGCTAAAAGTGATGATCTATTCAAATTTGATGGGACCATAGGTTTTTCGTCCCGCCTCCGTAAATGTCACCTTGTTTTGTCATAAAGTAATTTCTGATTCTTATATCCACAAAATCACAGCATGCTCTCACGATGTCATTTTGTGAGGTCACCTTTATTTAACTGTTTACAAATAATCTGCGAAATAGAACAAGAGTGAATGGCAATTCATAATGTACTGCAAACACTGGGGATTAATCAAATCTTGAAATTTCACTCCATGTATGTTCTGTTCTGGGGGCGTCATGACCCAGGTACTTCTGGATACATTCTGTCCCGGTATGTTCTGCCCCAGGTACGTTACGTCCTGGACGCGTTTTGATCTGGGTGCTTTCTATCCCAGGTAAGTTTGGTTCTGGGTACGTTCTGTCCACAACATTTAAACTTTTGCTTTGTGTAGATAGATCTTAAATGAACTCAGAAATAATAGATAAGTCTAAAGATTATATCACCTGTAACTCGGGTTAGTTAGCCATTGGTATAAACAGATACTTAGTGGGATTGATCTGGTTTGAGAAAAAATAACATGAGAGTTTATATCATTTTTTTATCAAGCCGACAAATAATTATGTAAAGGAGCTCCCTAAAACTTAAGGTTTTTTTTTAATATACTTAAAACAAGCACTTTCCGAATTAGGTTCATTTTGTCCGGGTACTGTTTGCGTTCTCTCTCGGGTATGGTCAGTATCGAGTACGTTATGACATATGTACATTCGGTCCGGGTACTATTTTATTCCCCACATGTAGAACCTGTGGGAAATATATGCGATCGACCGCGTTTCGGTCTATCGCTCGGTCGGTCTGTCGGTCTGTCATCAAGAGCTTGTTTATTCCCCACAGGGGGAATATATGCGATCGACCGCGTGTCGCTCTGTCGGTCGGTCGGTCTGTCATCAAGAGCTTGTTAATACGATAACTTAAAAACTCCTGCAAGGATTTTAATGAAACTTGGTATGCAGCTTCTATGGGAACAAACACAGATGGATGTTGTAAGTGGGCCAGGTTGGTCCAAGGAAAATGGACCAGCTGGACTTGGAAAATTTCAGCTCTTGATTGACTATTGTTGACACGATATCTCAAGAGCAACTGCACGGGTTTTAATGAAACCTGGTGTGTAGCTTCTGTGGGCACTAACAAGGATCGGTATTGTAAATGGGTTACGTTGGCTCAAGGATAATGAGCCAAATGGACTTTGAAATTTAGCAAATGCTGAAAATTATTCAGCATCGGAATGAGTTTGTTAACACGATATCTCAAGAGCAACTGCTGGGATTTTAATGAAACTTGGTTATGTAGCAACTGTGGGCACTAACAAGGATCGGTAGTGTAAATGAGTTAATTTGGCTCAAGGAAAATCAACCAAATTTACCAAATCCTGGAAATTATTCAGCATCGGAATAAGTTTGCTAACACCATATCTTCTATGGGAACAAACACAGATCGGTATTGTAACTGGGCCAGGTTCGTCCAAGGAAAATGCACCAACTGGAATTTCAGGTCTTGTTTGACTATTGATGGCAGTGTTTAACTGATGGGAGGCCTGTGGGAAATATTTGGGCTATGCACACTGCTCCAGTTTCGTTCTGTCCCGGGTACGGTCTGCCTAGAGTACGTTATGATATTTTTACACACTGTCCGGGTACTGTTTTCGTTCTCTGCGAGGTGCGGTCTGTCTCAAGTACGTTATGACGGGTACTGTTTTCTTTCTCTCCGGGGTGCAGTCTGTCTCAAGTACATTATGACATGTGTACACTGGCCGGGTACTTTTTTTCGTTCTCTCCAGGGTACGGTTAGTCTCGAGTACGTTATGACATGTGTACACTCTGTCCTACTCCATTGCTATGTGTTACAGCTACTGATACGCATATTTGCCACGAGATCAAAGAGAAAGTCTATCAAGAAAGTGGTGACGGAGACGCAGCATGTGTCCGGGGAGCACTCGGTGACAGGTCACCAACTCCAGCGTGTTGTGAACGCCTTCACGGTACTCGCGTCCATCCTCATCCTCTTTGCTACCGCCTGTCTAGTGGCCTTCATCCCAACAGACCACCTCACATGGACAATCCTGAGCAACAATTTCGTTATGATTGTCGGTACAGTTTCGTCAAACCTCATTCTATTGCGTATTCAAAAAATTCAAGCAGCTGTTAAAATGGACCAGCACAAAGCGGTCCTATACGAGTCAACTTTGCTTCTTCAAGACTCGGTGAAAGCCGACTCGGAGGCTAAGCGAAATGCTTACTGCAAACGAGTTCGTTTGTTTCTTAAAGCATTGACGGAAACAGGACTCTTCTTGCAGCCGCAACATATTGAATTACAAGAGAAATATAGAGACAAATATGATTTAATGACTAACTTAGAAATGATGTCATACGTCTGACAAGGATTACTTTCCAGTTTGACTCCGTCCCAGTGGAACTACGATTTTCATTTTTGCATTCCCACTTGGACTACGTCCCAGTTGGGCTACGGTTTCACGTTCCCAGTTGGACTACGATTTTTTATTCCCACTTAGACTACGATTTTTATTCCAACTTAAGACTTTTGTTAAAACAAAATTTTATACTTTATTCGTTTTATTTCTAAAATCGGAATATGCTAAAAATGGTTGATGAAAACTACGACTGAAATTCAATTTATTTACAGCAAGAAGTACAACCAAAGCACATACTTTACTGCTAAAATCCTTCTAAAATTCGTATTATTTACAATAAAAATGCCATATTTTACTTGATGAAATCTGCCACGATTTGTAATTAAAACAGGATCATGCAGGGTAAAAAAAACACTTGTTTCATGGATAAAATGCAACATATGTTAATGATAAAATCCATCAAAATGTACAATTAATACAGTAGAAACACAAATTTATTACATGCTAAAATCAAAGTACAGAGTAAACTCTTTGAAAAGCAATTCTAGCCTACGATTACACAAATCCACAATGCACAAAGCTGAACAATTGTGTGTTCTGAGCTGTGTCTTAATAGCTTGGCATTTACTTGCAAAAAATACACTGTTTTCACATGGCGTTTTAAACAAGAAAACGAAATCGAAATGCGAAAATAAAAAAGTGTCGTGCACATGTCCATATGAAGTTCTACCTACGACCCAAGTTTCGTGGTCCTAGAGCCCGTAGTGCCAGTGGAGGAGATGACACTGGAAATCCGATCACTGTCAAGAAAAAAAGATACCAACGGCTGCTCGCACAAATTCATATAGCCCTTGCAAGCCAGAGGCTTGTCAAGTGTTAATAAACCCTTTAAAAAGCAATGCCATCAACGATTACACAAAGATTAAACAGTTTCATCAACTTCAATTACAAACTAAACTCCGAAAAGCATTCGCAATCTACGATTACACAGTTCAAACCCAAAGGTCTTGCTCAATGGAACTATTTCACAACGTTGACCATTGCGAGCCAAGACGCGGAACCGATTGGCGAGAAATAATATGATATCTGGAATTATTTTTTCCGAATAATACTTCGTAATTGCAATCTATTGAAAATTAAATTGCAATTACTAATTGCAATTGGCAATTATAATCAAATACCTTTGCTGATCACATTATGAGTCAAATAAAGCGCATGCATATATGCATGCATAACATGCATATATACTTTGTAAATTAAAGTTATGTTGTTTTCTTGAACCGGGTAGGAAAATCGTAGTCCAACTGGGAACTTGAAACCGTAGTCCAACAGGGAACGCAAAAATGAAAATCGTATTCACAGTGAGACGAAGTCCAACTGGGGAGTTACCCTGACAAGCCATGTAAGGGTCAAGCGAGGTCATTTCTGGAGGGAGGTACACAGGGTAATACATATCATTAGAAGTGTTTCTTTAGCGTGCGTTGTTAGTGGTTTAGTTTTTAATTATATTTTTTAGCAAGATGCAGCAACAAAAAACTTTGAAAGCTTAATGTATATAAATATGACTTAGTTTTATCCCCGTGAAGCACCTTGTTAACATTTGGCAAGTCAAAGACTTGCAAAGAGTATAGTGGAATTATACAGGGCCAATGTTTCAGACCTTTCTCTCTCTCTCTTTACTGCTCCATCATTTTGTCTTTACTACTCCTCACACCATACTGGACCCAGGACTAACAGATTTCGCACATATCAATGACTTGATCTGAAGTTGGGTACCTCGACTTTTGATTTCGGCTTTGTTTTCATGTTCCTGATGCAAATAAGAAGCAAAAAACAGTGGGTTTTAGACCAGCCGGCATTGTCGAGTTAGTCTTGTCACATCAACACATCAATAGAGGGGCATCTGTCGTCTGTATGCACGTCTGTGCGTATGATTCCTTTCAAATTTAGGCCTGTCTTGAAAAATTACTTCTTTTTTTTTTGGCAGTCCGCCAAAAATTGGCTGAATGGGTACCGCATTTAAATTTTTTTTGTTGCGAATTTTAAAAAAGCTTCTTCTCCCACAATTTTGATCAGATCTTTAAATTTTGTGCAAATGCTCTCTACGTAGGTCCCTCTTACAAACATTTTTTTAAAATTTATTAACTTCCAATTTTCTAAATGCTTCATTTTCCCAATTTGGATCGGATTCCTTTGTAATTTTGAACGATTCTGCAGTTAGGCCTCTCTAAAATACTTTTTTTAGGAAATCCGCAAAAAATTTTGTTAAATGGGGGCATTTTTAATTTATCGACAGCCAATTTTTAAAACACTTCATCTCCCACAATATGCATCTTTCTAATTTTGTAAGTTGCTCTCTGAATGTTGGCCGAATGGGGTCATCTTGTAATTTGTTGGTTTCTAATTTTCCAGATGCTTCTTTTACTTCGTAAAGCTCCGTATTCGCTTATCTCCACTTTCACACGGGTTTTCTCGTAAAACTGTAAGAATCACACAATTGGTAACTTTTTCTATTGGCTCGAATAGTCCCGTTCTTGGTAACAGCCAATCAGCATCCTGGGTAGCAAGCCTCACTTTCGTATTTTATGCGGAACTAACCAACGCGTTTCTAGGCAGGAGAAAATTTTTAGTTATGGTACCGTCAGTTTAAGATGAATTTCTCCAAAAATACTTTCATTTGTTGCATTTGACGTTTATTAATGGGATATTTCAAGGCGATGGTTGTCGGCTCGCGTAATTTGGAGACTTTGCCTTCGTACACTCTCTATTAGTATTCCGAGTTTGCATCAGGGATTTCGTCTTTCTCAGAAAAATATTACTCGTAGGTCTCCACCGTTTACTGTTATGGGCATACTCTCTCACGACCCATAGCAGAGCACAGATCATTTCAGATTGACGTCTGTTCTGATCTCAAGCTGCATGCTGCGCCTTGATCACCCTCAGGCCAAGCTGCGTAGTTTGGTTTTTCCCAGTTGACTGCCAGAACTCCAGAACAGTGCGGGTTGCTTGAAACTGCCTGAATGCAGAAGTTTATTTTCAACCGTCTGGGTCACCTGCTTGCTCTCTAGACACCAGTACTTACGAGTTACCGAGCACTCTCTGAGTCGAGGTTAAGTTAAGTACGGTGGTTCGGAGCAAGCGGACTGATTGCCAAGGCGCACCTAGGGGTTTGGTAGCTGTTCCGTGCTGCGTCACTCCTGCGTTCACGAGTGCTCGGATGGACCTATGTGATTATTACTGTAGCAATAGCTTGTTTCAGTACAGGTTACAGAAACCAGCCTCGGTGGCCTAGTGGTTAGAGTATCGGCCTCGAGACTGGAAGATCGTGGGTTCAAACCCCGGTCGGATCATACCTAAGACTTTAAAGTTGGGACTCCTCCTTGCTACCCTGTGAGACACTTCCACATATGAGGGTTAGAAGGAGGGCTGGAATGCCCCATTCAGTATAATGTGACAGGGGGATCCCAATATGACCATAGCAGTTAACAGGGATCTAAAGAACAATATAATCAGTCAATTTCCATAGAAGTCCCATCTAAAGAGTCCGTGGTAGGCGTATTTATGGGGTTTTCCATATCTATCTCCAATTCTCCTGAAGAAGTGTGTGCATGCATTAAGTGTCTTTTAAGACTTTGTGGCCAAATGATAAAAAAGTCATTGAGTGTCGATATATATATATATATATATATATATATATATATATATATATATATATATATATATATATATATATATATATATATATATATATATATATATATATATAACAACAACGCAACAACAACACAACAACAACGCAACAACAATAACGCAACAACAACAACGCAACAACAACGCAACAACGTTTTTTTTTCTATCATTTACACCAACCCTTTTCAAAACAAGCTGATGTCACTTCCGTATGCAAAACAGACTGCCTATTCTGAAATTTAATCCAGACCCTTTTCAAATTTATGAAGAGGAAGGGGGCCCGTGCGCGCATCATGAAGTTACTTCATAACGTTACTTCTTGACGTCACTTCCGGTCAGGTTTTTTGCTATCCCATCTCTGATGTCATGGGGAGTCTGACGTCATTGATTACGTGGCGGGGGGGGGGGGGGTTGACGTTATCGATTACGTCAGATCATGGAAAAATACCACGAAGAACAGACCCTTCTCCCCTACTACTAGCCAGCGATCTTTTCCAAGTTACTTTTCTGAATTACCTTTCTCTATTTCGAATTCCAGGGTGGAAAATGTGTTATTTAGAAGGACTCAAAAGGATACTTCTTCAAAATTAAAATTCAAATTGCACCAAATTACTCTGATGAACAAAGCATTGAAAATTGGAACTGAAATGTTCAAACAACTAAATAATACGCTTACATCGATTCCATCAAATCGGGAAATGTAACATTAAATCAAAATTAAGCTAGATTCAATTGTGCATAATGTCGTGAAAAATGACAAGGGTACAAGGTCACGCGACCTGTTTTGGAAGAAAAATCACTGAAGAATAATTTTGACTCGGTTTCTATCTCCATCACCAAAAGGTAGTTACATAAAGGTTAACTCTGTTATCTGGTTATTATATTAACGGGCACGTTGCAGGGGTTGGTACAGAATATAAATGCTACGAAAGAGCTTTAATTTGGTGTATTTTCTTAATGTGTGACATTGTCCACGGGACACACAGTCGTTGAAAACGGGCTTTTGTTTTCGCAGTCCTTATATATTAGAACACCTAGCATTATTTTCAACAATGTTTACAGACTCTTGAGCGTAGGTGTATGAATACAAAAAGAAGTCTAATTAGCCGATGTCTTATCATAATGTGTAAACAATAGTGAGTGCGCGCTTTATCTCACAGCACAACGTTAGTCTTTATTTTATTATCAAATCCGCTGTACCCGCTTACCATATAGGCAGTAACTATGAAATGAACACATCACTACTGTGAAGTGAAACGGATATCAAAAGCTATTTTATTAGTTTGGTGTCCTGATAACAAGTAAGACATTTTATTTTATTATTGATATTTAACACATATAACTGTTTTCATGTGATCCTTCCTTTCATTAGTCGTGCAGCTGTTTACGGCTATTTGCGGCATTTCAAAGCGTATGTGGCAACAATAGTGTATATTCCTCTTTTAAATGAGTTCTGCAACTGCATGTAGATCTACTATTTTACGCAATTGTGCAAATATTGGTTGAACTGATTCACCTATAGTAACCTGTGCTTATTTTTTCTCACAATCCCTGCTATAAATCCGTTGAAAAAATAGCCTCATAATTTGTTACGTTGCAGAAATTCTATACCTTTTTAAAATGAAGAAATATGAATATAAGATATATTCAAACAAGTCAATCTCGGTCAAAGGATCCTTATATTATTTTGTTAGTTATACGGCATGGATCAACGAGACATTGGATTTACAAGCCAAGCTGTTGAATCAACATTAAAACCAAAGACAACTGATTATCACAACACATATTACAACAACAAGCAAAATCCATATGCAAGCCCTCCTCGACAACGCAGGCAGAATGGTATGTTTGCAACAAATAACGGATGAAAACATACATCTGACACATCGCTTGACCGATAACAAATTGAACTACTATGTTTTCATAGCTGATTCTTCTGTTTCTCAAAGAATAACTCAGGGTTTCTTTAATTTAAATGTGAATTTCCCAGTATTGCTCTCTATGTTGGGAAGAACAGTATCACTAAAGACAACGGGTTATATTCCAATCGTGTCATGATTCCCAGCTTGCTATACCACATTTTGACAGTAACGGAAAACATTACGATATTTGACTTAAATCTATTTTTAATGTACATTTATCAAAACTTCGTATAAAGCATAGTTTATAATATCATCTTTTTGGGTAGTTGTAGAATACTTTGATCTGTTTATTATATAAGCACACGCCCAATTCAGAATGAAACAGTATATATTGTGCCCAATCATCAGTTGGCTAGAAAGATGAAATTTGGATATGATAAACTTCAGTATGTCTAGTTCATCCTCTTGAATTTTTTTGATTCGCTTAATTTTTCAATTAAAAAACAACAACAGATTGGCGAAACAAGCGGCAAGAAGCTGAGAGCAGAAGTTTAAAATGGCAGGATATCAGCCTCGGTGTATTGATCGCCCAACTCACATTGAAAGCCATCACAGCATGCATGTGCAAGTTGGCTGCAGCGTTTGGGTTTTTCCCCAATTGCTAAAGAATAATGAAATTTGGCTCACTTATGCAGGATGATTAGACGTCGTGAAATCCGCATTTTTTCAACCAAGACCTTGGAGAACGATTGACATCCTCGGCCATGACCAATGTAAAAAAACCGAACATTGGCCATTATCTCGAAAACGGTTAAAGATAGAGCGATTTTGAGTTTATTTTCGACCCTTTGGGCCTAAAGGACGATATGTAAGTGGAACACCGGTGATCTTGACCTCCTCGGCCACAGTCAAAAGTAAAAAAAAAACGAAAGTGGACCGTTATCTCAAAAGTGGTTAGAGATAGATCGATTTTGGGCTTACTTTCGACTCCTTGGACCTAAAAGACCACATGTAAGAGGTATCTGTGTGACCTTGTCTTGCTCGGCCTTTTTCAAAGTCAAAAACCGGAAGTGGGCCATAATCTCGAAAACGGTTAGAGACAGCGATTTTGAGCTTGTTTCGACCCTTTAGGCCTTAAAGACGATATGTAAGAGGTACCTCGGTGACCTTGACCTCCTCGGCCATGGTCAAAGCCAAAAACTGAGAGTTGACCATTATCTTGAAAACTGCTAGAGATAGGGCAATTTTGAGCTTATTTTCGACCGCTTGGGCCAGAAAAACTATATGTGAGAAGTTAAGACTTTAGAATCGTTTCTTGTGACCCCCGGGTGTAATTTTCGAGCGTAAACGGTATAGTTTTAAAATTGCTTTCATAAAGTTAACGAACAAAGCATTATTAATCTGCAGACACTAGGCACACAACAGGTGCTCGAGAAAGCCGCAACCTGAAATGTGTTGAACAGAACTCTGGCTTGAAAGATGGTTGCCTTATTTTGGGCAATGAAAGCAAAGAAAGTGGACAATATGTGACACGATTCAGGTATAAGGTGCATTTCAAAACGAACAACGTTATAGTAAAATTATATGAAGTACATGCACAATTTTCATGTCTAAAACGCTTATCAAAATTCCAACGTATTTCGCTACTGATAAGTATAATTTTCCTGTGAGTTTTATTTTGCTAGACTCGTTTTAAGTGAAGCAATCAAAACTCAGGTCTCCATCCTTGAACTGAGTCAAAGCTAAGCTTTTGGGATTACTGTATCAAACTAAGCTAACAAATTGGTTTTTGTTTCACATTTTTGTTAAACAAGATTAAATTGTAAAATTATGGCTCCTAATTTTTTGAGACCTTACAAATTTATGTTTGCATTTTGTTTGTATCTTATCGCATTTCTTTCAGAATCAATACACAACTGCAAAGAGAGTCCATGGGTAAAGAGCTCTTAATAGAAGAATGCTGTCCTGTTTGTGAAGAAGAAAACCAGACAAACTGTAGTACAACTGTGTTTGCGTTCATCAGTGGTGAATCGTTTCTATTATCGCTTCACTTAATAGGTAATCTACGTTGCCTTTTAGTTCTGATCTGGATGGCTTTCTTTTCTGTTTGGCAGCTTGATATCATTATTTCCAGTTATCTGCAAATTATAATGCTAAAAGTTTTGAGAACCTATCGATATGTTCACAACATAATTATTTATACTTATTTGCATTCCATCTAGTCGTAAATTGAATTATGTTAAGCAGGATTCAAATACAAGGCCTAGTACAATATACAGCAGATATCAATGCGGACTGGACTTCAAGCAAGTGCAATATATCAGTTTCTCTGCTTTTTTCCTTGCACATTTAATAAGTTTCTGTTTTATGTGTTTCAGCACTTTTACTTGGTGTGGCAAAAGAAGCATTTGAAGTGGGACAAATAGGAAAAGATTTTGAAATTGCTCATTCTTCCCTGGAAACATTTATAACTGCCACACAAGTAAGCTTTGGCATATACATCTACTTAATTTTCAGGTCATGAACGGTTGCTACGAAAACAATGCTTGAAATGTTTTCTTAAGATTGTACGTGTTATAGCCTGAAAATAGCTTTATCTCGTTGCAGTACTGTTTCTATTTTGCCAAGAGCTTAGGGTTTCTAGAATTAGGTATATTTGTAAAATACATAAAAGTTAAATATTCGTTTTTTTTTTATTTGAGTAGTAACATATTGTGCAAATACATATCGGATAAAACCAGCCTCGGTGGCGTAGTGGTTAGAGTGTCCGTCTCGAGACTGGAAGATCGTGGGTTCAAACCCCGGTCGAGTCATACGTAAGACTTTAAAATTGAGACTCCTCCTTGCTACCCTGTGCCACTCCACATGAAAGGGTTAGAAGGAGGGCTGGAATGCCCCTTTCAGTATAATGTGGTAGGGGGATTTCGACATGACCATAGCAGTTGAAAGGCATCTAAAGAACAATATAATACAATATATATCGGATAGATAATCATATTTGCATTTTCTTCTAACTACATTTTGTTGCAAATACGCAATAAACAGGGACTGCGTTACAACTAGTGCTTCTTCTTCATTCTTCCCTATGATTTTCAAGCATAATAGTTATTAAAGTAAGTGTAGCTAAAATGTTATTTTTCTATTTTGGATATCATCTCTAGTTGCAAAAGTTGAGATGCTAAATTCATAAATTGATTTAAGTATCGTTGCTAGTGTATAAATGTCGTCATACTTTACCTGGTTAAAAATACTGGCGACATTCTAAATTTTTTTCTCGGTTTAGTTAGAATAATACAACTTCTACTTTCATGTGTTTTGTACAATATATTTTGGTTTCTGTGATGATGCACAAATAACTTTAAGCTTAGCATATTATTGTTTCAGTTGTTGTTACGCATATTTGCAACAAGATCAAACAGGAAGGATGTGAAAAAACTGGTTATATCTGCTCAGCACGTTTGCGGTGAATACTCCGTAAGCGGACATGAACTGCAACGTATTATCAATGGTTTTACCATCCTCGCTGTTGTCCTCATTATCTTCGTTATTGCCTGCCTGGTTGTTTTCTGTCTGACCGACCACATGACATGGACAATACTAACTAATAACTTTGCAATGATTCTTGGTACTGTTGTTTCCAATTTGATACTGCTACGTTTACAAAAAATAAAAACTGTGATTAGAATGGATCAGCATAAGGCTGTACTTTACGAATCAGCTCTGCTCTTGCAAGAATCGATGCGCTCTAACACAAATTTGAGACAAGAAGAGTATCATAGTGAAATGAACTTATTTTTGAGGTCTCTCATGAGTACCGAGATGTTTCTACAACCACAGCACATTGAACTAGACGATGGTTACAAAGATAAATTTGAATTGATAACAAATCTACAGCTAATGACCTATATTTAGATTACTATTCGGTCTGGATATAATGCTTTAATGTGCTTATCACACAGCAGGACATGCTTGATTGCAAAATATTTTATTCTTTATTTGATATGTGGCGAATGAATATGTAAGAAACCATTTCAATGAGCTTTCGTTTAATTATTTATTAAGCCACTAAAAAGTTTGAAAAAAATATCACTTCTCGCAGCAATTCCATTAAGGCTCAACTGTCTACTAAAAACCTTTTTGAAAAAAAGAGTTCACTTGAAAATAAAGACTAAGAGCAGTGAAAGATTTTATATACGACGTTTATGTGTCCTGCAACTATAAACAATGGTCGAATAAGGTAAAATTGATGTCTAAAAATCGATTTCATAGGCAACTAATTTCAACACCTCTTATTTTTAAAATTTAATTAAAAACAAAAATGTGCAAAGACAGAAAAGCAATTGTTTCCTTTTTCTCTTATGAAAATCCACTCCAGTGTAAAAACTCCAAACAATATCTAATGCAAGCTTATCTATAATGAAGAAAAAGATTAAATTGCAACAAATACTCTTATTTTCTTAAGTTCATGTCCGTAGAGATAACATGTCTTGGGCAGTATGTCAAGCATGGTATTGTATGTTACTAGCTGGAATTCAATGGCCAACTAATGACATTTTGCATGCGGATTGCTTTCAAAAGAAAAATGAAGTGTTTATATGTGTTTGTACCATTTCAGGGTAAATAAATGCAATTTTGGGCAGTTGCCGCTCCCAAAAAAAAAAAAAAAACAAAAAAAAAAAAACACACAAACAAAAAACAATACAATTAAACAAACAAAACAAAACAATTTTTAGTAGCTCCGGTGCCAAGAAGGTGTCGTTTCATGCCGCTGGAAATCTGTCAATGCCAATCCAATGCCAAAGAAGTCACCTTTAACACGCTTTGATTGATATTCGCCGTATGTAATTGATCCGTTGCTTGTACAGGAACTAGAAGAGTATTTATAATACCCTTTCGGAGACTTTTAGCAAACATGAGAACAACTAGAATTCGGTAAAAAGAAAGTATCAATGGCACAAATGCTAACAGAACTGTTGTCACCACCCTCTTAGTACTTGCGATCGGAAAAGTGGTAGTAAAACGACAGCGCCGCTCAGTTAGGGTCTTGTTAAAAGGGTCGACTTGATTAATTGCTACCAGGATTAGCAGAACAATTCTATATTTCTTGAGGAATCGTGGCAAAATGAGTTTTTCAATTGCTGAAAAGCTCGACTATTCCAACCTGCTTATCTACTCAAACACAGAAGAGTTAGAAAAATATGCGCTTTTTGTCTAGTTAAAAACTTTCTTTCTTTAGTAGCTTTCTTCTGATAGATAGTTCCATAAAAAAGATTGAACTTTATATAAATCTGACTGGAATTTAATTAACAAGCCAGAAGACCATAGACTTTACATCAATTCTTCAAAGAAAAATATTTCGGGGGGGGGGGTGACGATAGCTCAGTCGGTAGAGCGTTTGTCCTGTAATCCTATGGTCCCTGGTTCGAATCTGGTCAGGGGTGGAAAGCGGGAGATTGACCTACGCTCAAAATGCCTCCACTAAATGACTGCACGGGATTATTCACCACCACGGAATTCAAAATTGGCACAAATGAGTCTTCCGGCCACCCCTGTTTTTTTAAAATATATATTTGGTGTGGGAGGTTTTTTTACAATGATCAGAGTTCTTAAAGCAAGACTTCTATTTGTGAGAATGTTGATCACAGCACCACTCATGACATTATGCAAAACAGTTAAAGCTCTCTCTCTCTCTCTCTCTCTCTCTCTCTCTCTCTCTCTCTCTCTCTCTCTCTCTCTCTCTCTGTGAATGATATTTTGTTCATGACACCCGAAAATGACATGCAAATAAATGTGTTCGACATAATTATTTTGGCAAAGACGAAACTAACTCCAACGTACCGTCGTGTAGTTAATATAAAAATATGTTTAGGATAGAATGGGAAGGAATATTGTGGAGTTCAACTATATTAAATAATTCCATATGGCCCAGTGTAACGACCACATATAATATAATGACAAACCGGGATGAAGTTCAGAGTGAAGATCCTCTGCCGATAGCCAAAACTGGAGGATGTTTACAAGTGTGTCTGCTTGCTTTCAGTTGTTATAAAAAGCTGACCTCTGATGGGATTTGTCTGCTACGTATAAACACAAAGTGAATAGATATCTTAAAAAGTAGTTCCTCTCTTTATCAGTACTGTTTTCTTGGAATTCCCAGTGAGTCTGCGACATAAAAAGGTGCTATATACAACAAATCAAAACGCCATAGAGGGTGGTTGTTGGACAACAACGGCTTGTTTAGAGAACTGTGTTATTCCTGACAAAAAACCGTGAAAGGGAAACTGTAATTCGTGAAAAGGTTAGTTTAGTCATTATTAGGTTTCCTCTCGAACGACGCGTCATTTCTCTTTTTCACTGCATTGATAGAGTGTTAAGTGTGAAAAGCCATCTGTGTACTCGGTGCGAGCGAGAGCAGCTTCGAGTCAGCTCTTCCTTAAATAACTTCGTAAATCTGTTTCACAGCTACGAACCCTTCCATTGTCCCGCTAATAAGCCAAATCACACTTTGACTTTTGCCGAAAAGTTTTTGCGTTTCGGCTGAATTCATTTGAGATAATAGCCTTTAGGACTCAACCCAACGAAGAACGAAGGATAAAGAGTAATGATAGAAAAAAAAGAAAAAAAAAAGAACTGGCAAAATTCAACAAATTTCCATTTTGCCAAAAACATATTCACATTTTGGCTATTAAAGGGACTGAATAATATGTAAAATAATTTTTATAAGATCATGTGATGGGTTTATAAATTTGAAAGTGTGCATGTTGAAAGAAAATTAAAATTTTGATGTCTTTCCCTTATCATTTCTTTACCATTTATCCCAAACAATTTGCAGTCAAAATAGCAAGTCCACCGGAAAGACCCGAAAGTGTGAATTGGCTTATAGGAGTCCACCCCATAGGTTTTGAGGCACGAATCCTATAATCTTAGTTCTTATAACACAACATGCCATTGATGTCTGTTTTGCCAATCTCGACGCACGGCTGGGACCAATTGCATTTTGGAAAGGGTACATCACATAAACGGGGCTGGTACGTTTTAAATCAGTTGATTTAAATCATGATTCAAATTGTGATTTAATTCAGCATAAAAAAAATCACGGTTTTTTTTTTTTTTTTTAGAATTTTTTCTACGCACTGTATTTTCTTTTGAAATTGTATGTCATGTGTGCAGATTGTTTGCAGTGAAGGCACTTGAAGACGCCTTTTGTTTCAACAAGGCATTTCTTACCGTACGTTTATTAGTGGACATGATCCTCTGAAGATGTGGAGGGGGGGGGGGGTTAGCGACGGAAAGCCCGCTTCAAGCAGGCCAATGCCGGTAGTGTTTGAAAAGAAGGCACTGCACCTTTTTGTACACTGTATTAAGGCTGTTTGAGCATGAGTGGGTATGTAATCGCGCAACTAATCTTCAGAATCTCCCGGTAGCATCGATATCTGGAACGTACTCCGGTCTTTCGTCTCTACCGCGTGTGCTTGAAAACAAAGGATTAGTGTTACGCTTCGAGCGGAAAAGGTTGAGTGGAAGCCTCGTAGTGGGAAAGGTCGGAAAACTGGCGTTTTGCTACCGATCGCTCAATAAATGAAGAATTGAAATCGTAGACAGTTATCTGAACATTTGAAAGTTGAGGACAGTTTTCACCTATTTTGTGAACTGTATATGTGCTTAGAAATGTCTTACAAGAAAGTGTAATGAGTCTTCAATAATCCGATTTAAATAAAACAAAATAAAAAAAAAAAATTATTTTTTTAAATCGGATTTTTTTCCAGCCCTGCACATACACGTCCCAATTATAAATCATGGGGCACAATTTTTATGGTCAAATAACAATTTTGTACTGAGAAAAAATATGTGTTTTCTTGAGATCAAGATATAGAATTCCCAATTATCGTCCTCGATGACATTGAATGTGCAATTGCAAAACCGCTCTTTACTCATGTTTGGAAGTTTTACCGAGGTGGAAAATAAGGCGCCGGCATACTTCTCAGTGTGCCTATTAAGTAAAAGCGTGCTAGTTCGAACCTCGATGTCCAGGAGTGTGCGCCGAAAGGCACAGAGCCTCGAAAGTTGAGATCATCGGCTATTTTTTTTTTGTTACAGGAACTATCACCCTTTCTGTCCTAGGAAGATGGAAAGGGCCGCTGGGACTATTTCCTCACTCACTTGTCAAATGTTTATGTTCTGGGCTTTCATGTGCCCAAAGTCAAGTGACCAAGAATTAAAATAAAGGGGTTATTGATTATCTATAAAAATATGCTCATATAATTGGTAGGTTCAGATTTGGGTATAAATTTTTTCTGTAGACCCAAAATATTTAACTTTTAATTTCTTCCATACTTTTTAAAACATATCAATTCGGAAGTTTTGGTGGATAATTACAAAGATCTACTGTCGCTTTTTCATGTAATAAACTGTGCTGCCTGGATGTAAACAAATAACACCGTATTATTTTAAATAAGAATTCTGAAGCAAAAAAGAAACCAGATATTTTTGGTAGGCTATCCCGGAATAGACTACCGATAAATAGAATGTCACAGAAATCGAATTTTATTCATTAGTTCATCACTTTGTGTTGCAGACTATATAAACAACTTATTTTCTTTCCTTATAAATAGAAAAAAATATGGAAAAAAATGAAAATGCAAAGAAATGTTTAACAATTTTAAATTTCAACAGGTTATTCAATACTGAACTGTTTCACCTGATGTGAAGCTCAAAATACCGGAAATTACTAAAAAAGAAAAAAAAAACAAACAAAAACAAATTGGTGATACATAGAAATGCCTGGGGTACGTACAAGACCCGAAGTCGATAGGGACACAAGAATGAAAAAAAATGGCCTAGATACACTGTAACCCATGAGGAAGAGGAGATAAAACTGGTTACAGTAGATTATAATTGGCAACGAAAAATGTTAAATCCGGACTTACAAAATAAGCCAAATGCAAATTTGACAGCCTTTTCGACTCCATTCTTTTTTTTTTTTATACAAAAGAAAATTGTTGTTAGCTGCGGGAGATATTCGTTATCCTTTCACCGGTTTGAATCCTCTGTAATCACTCGTTCTCCTGCACTCGTACTCGACTCATTGTACATCCTTAGAACCATGTACTTCATACTACCGTACGATATTGTAATATAAAATTAATAGTGTCTTGTATTGTTCAGAAAAGGTCAACAAAACTGCCCAGAATCAAAAGCTGTGCTTGTTGACTTAGCCGTATTTCTGCGACTAGTTATGTAGTTATTGGTATTTGTTCACGTGTAGACCGCCATTAGATTTCTCAAAGTTGTGTATTTTCAGTCAGTTACCGCCTCCTACTTGCCAACTGACAACCAGACAACTGGCCACTAGTTAAACATAAAACGTCCATACTGACCACCTTAAGTTTTTAAAACTCTAAGCTGAGGCGAAATAACAGAAAAGGGTCCACTTGCACCTTGCGTACCGGGCCATTTGCAGTAGCATCTCAAAATGTTGGAGCATTGGAGCTGATAATGCTTAAAGACACTGCCCAGGTGGGTGAAACCAGTTCGAAAAACTGCGTACCCGTTTTCAGTAGATAACATCGTAAATGCGAGCAATATCAGCAGGGGTCAGATTGAGTCATGTAAATACCCCGTTTGTTTTCCGCGTTGAGTCATTCGTGTTATCTGTATTTGTTCATAACGGTGTACAATATCGGCAAAAAAAATGACGAAACATTTCAATAAATTCACATGGGATTGCAACTAACTTGAGTAATGGCAATAATAATACACTAATGTTTGTGATCGTATATATTGTCCTGCCCAATGCAGACCGCAGAAAATAAAGTGATACAATGGGATATATATTGTAAAATTAAGGGGTCTTCAAACATGCATAATTATGTGAACAGCTGTCAGAATCCCGGTTTGTTTGTTATTTAATCGTGCGTAATTTGGCGCAGAAGGCCGATGATGTGACCGAATGATTATGCACATGTAATAGCGACTATCGAATCGATGCCGATTGCTTCTTATATAGAGCTACTATGGACATAATCGTAGTTTCAAAGGTGTTGAAATCAAGCCATTGAAGAGAGCAACAGCCACCAACCGGAATGGAAAATCCCAGAGGGTGACCTTGTTAAGGTCATAATACAAGTGATATGCACCTACTGACTGTGGTGTGTCATCTCTGCACCAAATGCCACACCAAACGGATTATCAGAGTGGAAGTAACAGTCGACGATATACGAACGGGTGGACAACACTGAAACCTGAAGTTCCCGTCCTTGGATAAAGCCCCGGGGTCTAATAAGACCTTTCAATTGAAAAAAAAAAAGACTGTTGGTTAACTTGTTTAGTGTCCGCTGACTGTTTAGTCAATATGATATCTATACAATTTTATTTGCTGACGCACTGTATAATAAATCATGTGTTGATTCATTTCCAAGTGTATTGTTTACCTGCAGGCTATATCTCCAGGTAACGACCCTTGGGACAATTAGTTTTCGTTGGGCAGATCTCAGTAGAACTAAGTGAGTGGTTGCTGCTGTATCTGATAAGCGTCTGTTACTTTTGAGACCAGGAAACAAATGCACGGAATCTGCATAGAAAAGTAGGAACTCGTCGGAGATCTGTCTTTATATATAAACACAAAGCGGATGGATTTTAGAAAGTAGTTCCCCTCTTTTAATGAGCAATATTTTGGCGGAATCTACAGTTGGTCAGTGAAACAAAAAGGCAAAAGACACAATAGACGGGATCGCGGTAGAGGTCAGAGGTCAGCTGCTGGGTATAAGCTCAGGGATAAATGAGCGGGTCGATCTATTTTTAAAATAACTACTAGGTGGGGGGGGGGCGGGGTTGAAGGCGTTGGTTGTGGAGGCAGATTAGCTCGACATAATAGGTGTATTTTCAGTAAGAATGGCCACTACGTGCATAGAAAAGTCATCTTAATTGCAGGCAAATAACATTTAGTGGTCATATCAATGACATGACACATATTTGGAGCCTAGAAAACATATCCCCCAACTCCAAGCGCTGTGCAGAAATCGGCTGTAACAAATGTGAACCAAAAAAAAAAAAAAAAATACACGACATGATTGAAAATGGCAAGTTTTAGTTTTTATGGAGATGTTGGTCGATGCGGGATATTGATGAAGTTAATGTGTTAATGGAAGTTCTCGAATCCCTGTGCGCTTTGGTGCACTAACACATGTGCTTTATTGGCAGCAGAGAGTCCCTGTCTGCAGCGGGCTGTCATCCGGCCGAAAAGCCTATGTTATGGGGATGTATACTTTGCTAATCAAATGGGCAGACAAGATACTCAAAACATCAGTAAGAGAGAGAGGGGGGATGAAAAAAAGAGAGAGAGAGAGAGACGTAAGCCGGTGGGGGGTGGGGGGGGGGTTGGCAGGGAGAGAGGGTGGGGGGAGAACGAAAAGCGAAAGCCAAGGGGGGAGGAGATAAAGAGAGAGGAAAGCTGGGGTGGGGACAGAGAGAGAGGGGGAAGAGAGACGAAAGCCGAGGGGGGGGGGGGTGAAGAGAGACGAAAGCCGGGAGAGGGTGACAGGGAGGGTGGGGGGGGGGAGAGAAAAACTGAGGTCGGGGGCAGGGAGAGAGGGGAGAAAGACAGGCGAAAGTCGTGGGGGGGGGGGTGGCGGGGAGAGAGAGAGAGAGAGAGAGGTGGGAGAAAGAGAGGAAAGCTGAAGTAGGGAGCGGGGTCAAAGAGAGAGAGGGGAGAAGGAGAGGCGAAAGCCGAGCGGGGGGGGGGGGGGAGGGGAGAAAGAGAGACGAAAGCCGATGGGAGGGGGTGGCAGGGAGATAGGCGAAAGCCGAGGGGAAAGTGTCAGGGAGAGGCAGTGGGGGAGAGTGGAAAGCCGAGAGAGAGAGAGAGAGAGAGAGAGAGAGAGAGAGAGAGAGAGAGAGAGAGAGAGAGAGATGATTGGATGATGGCGGATGTTCGTCAAAAGGCAGAGCAGTGTGTACGTTGTTTCTGAAGTGGAAGTGTCGGATTCGGCTCAGCGGCATAGAGTGCATGAGATGTGTCGCAGGGTCGGTGTGCGGACACTGGTTACATGTGGCAGTGCGTATGCAGCAGTGAGAGCTGTGCGGTCTGTTTTCACATTAGCTTTGTCACCACACCGCACAGTTTTTTGGATATCAGTATGTGGTGCCCCAACCTCATAACTCAGGTTGTCGGTGATTCGTTAACTGTAGAATTTATTTCAACGTCTTATTGACCGACACGGCTGGCTAATTATAATGGGAAGCGAGAATACACACCGCGTAATCAAAGCACGGGGAAATGCGCGAAAAAAGAGACTCTGCAACTCGTGACGCCTTGCAACTGCTGCAGTATTGCATTGACTGGCTTTGAGGGAAGGATGTCTGTTATTCGTGACTCGGGATAAAAAAAGTGTTACTTTGAAAGGGAAACGGCAGAAAGACCAAGCATAAAATGACATTGAAAAAGAAGTGTGGCAACGGTATGGATAATTCATTATTTTAATTGCTACTTTGGCGTCAAAGCGAGAATATATCTTGTTATTGGTCATCAAAGATTAATCCATCCATTATCCAAGCCCACTTGGTTCATAGTCTGAGATGCTATCAGGGTACTGTACTGTGGATTCGCTTTAGCCCAGCTGAGGTATACCTATCGGTTTACAGACAGCGTCCGTTAGTTAGTTGTTTATTCAGTAGACTTTGTTGCAAACTGCATCTCCTCCTACAATTCGATGTCATGTATTTTTGGCATGGGGCATCCCTAGGGGGTCGTGCATACGGCTTGTGCTTTTGTAGTCGATCGGGCAATTTTTTTAATTTTTGGGGAATTTTTGAAGAAATTTTTGAAATGTATCTGCTGCATTTTTGATCCGATGTCATGTACTTTTGGTATGAGGCACTCCTAAGGGATCATACTTACGGCTTATGCTTTCTTAGTCGATCGGGCAACTTTTGTATTTATGGGAAAATTTTGAAGAAAAAAATTACAAAAATTCAAAGTGCATTTCCTCCTACAGTTTTTATCATTTATTTGTGGTATGAGACATCGCTAAGGGGCCCTGCATATGGTTTGTGCTTTTTTGTCGATCGGACAATGTTTGTATTTTTGGGAGATTTTTGAAGATAAAAACTTCAAAATTTATTTCCTCCTACAGTTTTTCTGCGATTTCATTTATGTTTGGCATGAGGCATCAGTAGGTCTGTCGGGTACGCGACTACTTCTTTTTGACTCGATTTGGTAATTTGTTACTTTGGGGAGAATTTTTGAAGAAAATACGTCAAAATTTATCTTCTCCTTTGGGTTTGAGGCATGCTTAAGGGATCGTGAATATGGCTTGTGCTTTTTGAGTCGATCGGGGAATTTTTGAAGAAAAAAAAATCAATTTCTGTTTCCTGGGCAGATGTTTATCGCTTTTAGACCAGCTTAGATGTTATCTGATACTGGTCCGAAATACGAACCGCGCATCGACGCAAGTGAAATAAGCATGCGCACTGGTCCGGAATACGAAACGCGCATCGACGCAAGTGAAATAAGCATGCGTACTGGTCCGAAATACAAACCGCGCATCGACGCAAGTGAAATAAGCATGCGCACTGGTCCGGAATACGAAACGTGCATCGGCGCAAGTGAAATAAGCATGCGTACTGGTCCGAAATACGAACCGCGCATCGACGCAAGTGAAATAAGCATGGGCACTGGTCCGAAATGCCCACCGCCCAGTGCGAGAAATCTCCGTATATATGTGAAATGTTCCACCTGTCCCCCTACCCCAAGGAGGCCTTGTTTAGAACTTTATGATGATAATGATAAGTATGATGATTTGTTGATTCCCAACAAGAGAAGAGTTGCTGAAAACAATGCGAGGTTTTGTTTGTAGTTATCTGGGCTGACAAATGTAGGTCATTGATGCAACGGGCCTCATCACTGGCGTTGCTTGATATCTGCTGGGCTCACAGGGGCCAGCAATTGCTGCAATTAAGGGGTCATTGTTATACGAGAAACATTGGTGGTAAATTTGGCGGTCAAGATTAATTCGGATGACCACAATCAATAGACATAATCAATCTATGCGCCCAACAAGTACACACCGAATTTTGATCCTGTGAACTTTTTCGGAAGATAACACAACGTTTTAATTGTAACAAAAAAAAAAAAACGGGGCCATGTTACTGCCTACAGCTCGATAATATCAGCGTGCCGGTAAAAACTGGTCATTTTAAGTGTAGTCTGGCTTTTTTAGGGGGTAAATGAAAGGAAAACTTGATGAAACGTCGATAGTACCAGGCTTTGCTTTCTGTTTTTTTTTTCAGTAAGCCGAGATCAGTAGCAATGTGCGTGAGCTGATTTGTTTAAAAATACTCCCAGGCATTAAGAAATTTTGACGCCCCGATTTCTTTTTCTTTATTTTTTATATTTTCTTTTATTTTCCTGTATGAAAACAGCAAATTTTTTTTTTTTTTTTTTTTTTTTTTTTTTGTTATGAGGTAAACAGTGTAATTTCGAGAGCATTTAGGTATAAATATATGACTTGGAAGTGAAAGTATGACCGGCATGATGTCGACTAAACGGCCAAGAAGTACACCCCCATACTACCAAGAAGTACACCTCCTTACGGCCAAGAAGTACACCCCCTTACGGCTAGGAATTACACCCCCATACGACCAAGAAGTACACCCCCTTACGGCTAGGAAGCACACCCCCTTACGGCCAAGAAGTACACCCCCTTACTGCTCTTGGAACGTGCAGCGCATGCAGTCAGATGCAGCTAAATGAAATCCTGACAGGTAGTTGAATAATTGCCATCCAGGGAGTTTCTGTCTCAGGCTTAGTACTTCAGGTATTTCAAAAGGAGATACCTTTTCCTCGGGCATTCATTGGGCTTTATGATTACAGTTAAAAGCCCTATGATTCATGGTAGAAAAGGGTAAAATGGCAAGATAACAAAGTCGGGTAATCAGGCTCTGGGAGTCATGCAGAAAAGGTAGTTCAGATGACACGGAATTTGTGTCAGTATGGTGCCATACAGAAGACAGTTGTTGCGGAAATTTTTGGTTTTTACTAGCAATTGAAGAAATCTGAAGGAATATATTTCAATTTCTTTTAAAAACATACATGTTTAAGAGGTAAGTAAACGGAAATAATTTCACGATTGAATAGTGAAATATTCATTAGCGAATAAATCAAAGAAATTGAGCGATTGAGAACGCGACTTTGCCAAATTGTGACTCATACTTTGAAATAAAAAAGAGAGACGGTAGACTCCTCTCTCGGACATTGTTTCGCGGATGTTCTTTATCACAGTGATAAGGTGCAAAACACTCACTTGTGCTTTGCAACGACAACGGCGTGACTCATCGAGGAAATCAATAAACAAGAATCCTTCAAATCGAGACTGAACAAAAAAAAAAAAAAAGGAGACTAAAGACAAGGAAACAAAATTGACGACTTATCTCCCGGCAACATCACTGTAAAATATTGGTGATTGAACGGATAGGCATTGACTGATCACGTTATTATAAAGGTTGAAAAAAATTCTTTTAACGTCATGTTTGCCTTGGAATTAGAATACACCCGCTTAGCCAGTAACTGGTAGTCGATCTTATCCAAGCGCGGTACATCACTGCTGGGCAGCGCACCAGGGAGAGGGACTATAGTATTCGGATCCGTCCGTCCGTCCGTCTGGCGACACTTAGAAGCAAAAGTTTGTGCACGCGATATCTCAGCCGCTATTCAACCCTGGCTTTTGACTTTTGCTCTAATGAAAATATATATACTGAAGTTGTGCGACGTCGCATTATTTTTCGATTCAACCAAAAAACGACGAAATGGCGACTTGTTGAAAATAGGCAATGTTTTATTATTTCGGTTGCCTACAGTGCAACTTTGTGCACGCGATATCTCAGCCGCTATTCAACCCTGGCTTTTGATTTTTCCTACAGTGAAAATATATACATTGAGGTTGTGCAACTAAGCATCATTTTTCGATTCGACCAAAAATGACGAAATGGCGACTTGTTGAAAATAGGCAATGTTTTAGTATTTCTGTTGCCTACAGTGCAACTTTGTGAACGCAATATCTCAGCCGCTATTCAACCCTGGCTTTTGATTGTTGCTACAGTGAAAATATATATGTTGAAGTTGTGCGACGTCGCATTATTTTTCGATTCGACCAAAAAACGACGAAATTGCGGCTTGTTGAAAATAATCAATGTTTTAGTATTTCTGCTTTTCTTAAATACAACTCTATGCACGCGATATCTCAGCCGCTGTTCAACCCTGGCTTTTGATTTTTGCTACAGTAAAAATATATATATTGAAGTTGTGTGACGTCGCATTATTTTGCGATTCAACCATAGTTCGTGGCGGGGGACGTTCATCAGTTTCACTGATAACTTGTTAATGTTAATTATGCGCGTTAATTTTGAACGTTATTTCAAAGAAACAGTGCCTATAAGTTATCAGAAATATCGACCATGCTTTTTATTACTACAAATGTGCACACTTCAATATTAATGGGTGTAACGAAGATGTTTGTAGCGACAGTCAATTTATCTTCTTCCGGTAAAACAAATCAAGCACTTGTCGTACAAAGCGGGTGGTTTTTTTCCGTCTGTATCACCCCTTTTCTTCGGTTTTGTTTTTTAACCCAGCCGACTTTGTCGGACTTTGAAGTTTGGCAAAAACTGGAATAAATGGTAGTAAATAACTGAGTTGTCAAACCATTCAATCTCTCAGTCTTTTTCAAATAGTTATAAAATTTTAATCGAAAATTTCTTAGGTGTTTCTCTACCTGGACATTGCTTTTTTCGCAAAAGACAAAAAAAAAAAAATAATAATAATAAAAAATTAAAAAATGCCGAAATGGTGAAATTTTAAAAATTTTGTAAAATTGTGTAAAGGTCGGTAAATACATGAATCGTCAATACCCAACCTCTCCAACATCTCTTTTCAGGTAGTTTCAACCCGGGAAAACTTGTTTTTGTGTATTTTAATTGTGAAAAGGTTACGTTCAGAAACAAAGTTCTTCATTTTTTGGCCTAACAGTATTCGTTTCAGAGTTTTTCTCTCTTTCCTTGTGTGGTAACTCGGCTGGGTCATGTCATTGGACATGCTTGTTCATTTTTTCGGTGTTCAAGAGAGCAGCTGGCAGTAGTGCCCTGTGTTGTTTTAACCGTACAGTCGGGGGTTCGAACCCAGGATCTTGTGGGTTGCTAATTCTACACTTAAACCGAAGCGGCCAGTGGTCCTCCCCTTGTCTGGCTTATATTTTATGTGACGTACCAACTTTAGAGCTCTAAACAAATTATAATTTGTTGCAAGGACAAATGCATTTGTTGAGTTTTTTGCAGATATCACAGGGAAACTTCTTGCCCAAAGCAACATCATTTCGCTTCTTTCTTTCCAGCTTCGAATAAGCAATTTGCATCAAATATATTTGCGCCTTTAAAAGCTGTTTTAAGTATTCTTCTCGAGTGAAATCAAAGATGGAATCTGAGTAACTAAGGCAAT
The DNA here is from genome assembly GCA_949752745.1 of Protula sp. h YS-2021. Taxonomy (NCBI): domain Eukaryota; kingdom Metazoa; phylum Annelida; class Polychaeta; order Sabellida; family Serpulidae; genus Protula; species Protula sp. h YS-2021. Next base: position 42,528,373 of record OX457030.1, on the reverse strand, counting down.
TGAGTGAAAATCTGATCAAGTTTTTGTCACGATGCTGTGTCCTTGGTGAGCAGCACGTATCCGGCTTATAGATTGGTTTTGATGTCTATTGGCGGGTCTGCAGTGAGCGGGGGCGTGTCATTAATGGCGGCTGTTCACCCGGACTACATGCGGGGTAGCGCAGGTCGAGTTCTGGTCTGTGGTAAAAGAGTAGGAAGGGTGGATATGAGAGGATGTGAAGGGGGGAGGGGGTATCTACCTTTGCGGCGAAAAGCTGCAGTGACGGTTGTACCAGCATTTATCAGGCTTGTATTTGCGGATTGGTTGAAAAAAAGAATCATGTTTTTTAAACCATCAGATATTTTATTTGGAGTAACTTGTGCTGTTTGTCCAAAGCACTTTGAAACGAATGGCTTTGGTATTGCAGATTTACCATGCAAATCTTGTCACTAAAATATAAAATAGTTTTGTCTGTATTTGAAATCATAGTGTACCCATCTTTGCTATCACAATGTACTCATTCTGACTATTTTTCCCCCTCCTGAATAATCATTACTGCATACGGAATATCGAGCGACTCGGTCGGGCTGGTCTTATCTCATCAGTAGAGGGGTACCGTCGTCTGTATGTACGTATGTACGTATGCAGTTATAAACTTTTACTTTAAATGCTTCTTCTCCAGTTTTGATTGGATTCCATTCCAATTTTATACAAATGTTCTCTAGGTAGGCCCCACTTGAAAAATTACTTTTTTTTTTGGTTGCCAATTTTCAAACAGCTTCTTCTCCCACGATTGTGATCGGATTGTCTTCAAATCATGCAGACATGTTTATTACAATACCTCTCGTGAAAAATTCCTTTTTTTTTTTGGCGATTCGTCAGAAATTGTCCAAATGAGGGCATTTTTTAATTTACTGGCGTTCAATTTTCAAAATGCTGCTTCTCCCACAATTTTGATTGAATTCCCTTCCAATTTCATACGAATGCTATCTAGACAGGCCAAATTACCCTTTTTGGCTACCCGCAAAAAATTGTCCAAATGAGGTGGGGGGGGGGGGGGGGGGGCTACGAATGTTCTCTAGGTAGGGCTGTCTTGACTAACTTTTTTGGCGATCCGCCAAAAACTGGCTAAATAGGGCGCATTTTTTAATTTATTGGTGTGGAATTTTTAAAATGCTTCTTCTCCCACAATTTTGATTGAATTCCTCTCCAATTTTGTACGAATCTTCTCTAGGTTGGCCTCTCTTGAAAACTGTTTTTTTTTTTTTTTTTTGGCAATTCGCCAAAATTGGCCAATTGGGGGGAAGGGCATTTAAAATTTTTTGGTTGCCAATTTTCAAAATGCTTTTTCTCCAACAAGTTTGATCGGATTGTCTTCAAGTTTTGCAGAAATGGTTATTGGAATACCTCTGGAGAAAAATTACCTTTTCTGGCGATTCACAAAAAAATCGACCAAATTGGGGCATTGATAATTTTTTGGTAGCCAGTTTTCAAAATGCTTCTTTTTCTACAATTTTCTTTAAATTTTGTACGAATGTTCTCTAGATAGACCTCTCTTGAAAAACCACTTTTTGGCAACCAGACAAGCTTATTCATACTTGATTCACTAGATGTCGGCTGGTCACAATGTCCCTGGACATTCTTTTTTTTTTTAAAGTTGTGGCCGTGATGGCCCAGGGTCCAAAAAAGGGTCATTCACAAACATGTAGGGTAATTGTGCTCTTGATTACAAACACTGTACTTTCTGTAACGGGAAAATTGAAACAGGCACAGCAAGTAGATAAGGTTTAGTTTCATTTTAACATTCATTTATTTAATGTCAAATCCATCAGACAACACAATACATTATTGATGATTTTATATTTCAGGCCTGAATGCTTTGACGACAAATAATCGCAATGGGCTTGAGTTAAAAGGCGATGTCAAAGATGGATGCCGTAGAAGTGATTCTGTGCTACGTCACACGTCTGCCCCATTTAACCCTGTCTTACTCAGAACATCGGATATGTAAGTGCTATATTGTGCCTAGTAAACTCTACTATTGCCACTGTCAACGTTTTTAGCTGACTAAATAATAAAAAAAAAAAAGCGAAGTTAGCAACTGAGCTTCAGTTTCTGTTCCTATGTGTTCTTTGATCAACAAGTTCATTGCTGAAGTTTGTTTCAGAGACATCAGATTTCAGCCGAGTTTGTGGACCGAAAGGGAATTCATTTAGCCATTCTAGCTTTCATCAGTGTCTCTGTCTTTTAAATGTTTAGAACAGTATTTTAATGGAGGAAATCATTCGCACGACTTCACTAAAATAAAAAAAAAAACTAATGAAATGAGAATTATTTTCGCACAGACTTTGTTCTTAGTCAGTCGAAGCTTTTTATCCAACAACGTAACAAACGAAAGTGTACACTTAGAATATCTGGTAAAAATTAATTAACTATTCTTTAATCTTTACCCTTCCAAGTCAAGGTCAGAATATAATAATCATAATGCCGTATAATTTTTTTGTACATTTGCATTTTTTTACACTCGCGCTTTCTCCCACAGAAGATATCATAAAAAGAGGAAAATTCGTATCTCTTTGAAAACACAGCCCTGCTTCAATTCAAGGCATAAGAAATGCAGCGTGAAGTTCATGCAATAATAGAAAGAACTCACGAGTGAAATGCACGTTGCCAAGTCGTACCCTAATCCGTAATGAATGAGGAGCGGTTTTTCCACCCATAATCCTTATTTTTTTATTCCCCACCGAATGTGGGGAATATATGCGATCGACCGTGTGTCGGTCTGTCGGCCTGTTTTTTTTTTTGTTTGTTTGTTTTTTTTTTCTTGACTGGTGTTACGTTTTCAATATTGACAACAGTGCAAAGGTCCTTCCACAGCGATAATCGGCACATGAAGGGAGGGGGGGGGGGGGGGCGAGGAATGTTTATCAGCAAACAAGTCAAGCAGCGCTCTTGTTGGTTGTCATATATTTGTTACATTTGTTATATCTTTCCGCACTGACAGAAAAATTTCCATTTCTCGCTGAGCTAATAATGTCTTACCCCGGATCAGTGCCGTTTTTATAACGTGTGGTGGTGTCGAATTTATAAACTTGATTTCCAGATTTCCATGTTATATGAATAATTTTAAGGACCCAGGTTTTTATTATAAACTGGGAGGCGGCACCCACCGCTATGTTGACAAAACAGATTGAACGTTCATGGAATTCATATGTGGATCAATGGAATTACCCGTATTTTTCGCACGGATCCAGAGACTTGTTCAAAAAGTGCATGTATACTTTTGACTAAGCGGGCTTTGTTATTACGCAGGGCCTTCAGCACGTTACAGCCGATAATATACTCGTATCAGCTTTATCGGTCTTTGTTTAATAGTATATATATATGTATGTCTCGCCGTGGAAGTGTCTGTGGAATTGTAAGCCTTGGGAGTATTCTCTGTTCGTTCGCTCGGTGCTGTGTTCTGCGTCAGTCGAATGGGCACTGACCTCGTCAGTCGAATGGGCACTGACCTCTGTTGTCTGTAAAGGGTATCCTTTGGACAACGAGCTGAGGAAAATTGGAGACTTGAGCGGACGCAGGAGTCGTAGGCCTATTCTTGTGTAGAGGCTATGGTAACTGCTTTATGAGTTTGTTGACAACTCATAAAGCTGGTGCCATTGTTTATTATGTGTTTGTTTTGTTTTTTTTTTTTGTTTTTTTTTTTGTTTTTTGGAACTTTATACATAGGTTGTGAATTTATGAAAATCGATCGCCTTAGCAGTTATTTGAAACGGGAGAAAATCAGATAAGCTTCGTTGCTAAATTTGCCCGCTGTCATAACAGAATATAGAAAGTGAGAGTGAATGAAGAGACGTCTTCTCCTTCGTATTTGACTGCAAACAGAGCGGCATGTAGTAGGTTAACAGGAAGAGTCGGAGGCCTGCAGTAATGAAAGGAGCAGTCACGACACTAGCATATGTATCGTTACATCGCTCATGGAACAGAAGAAGTCTGTGATTTAAATTAGACAAATTGTACGGATGGATTTGTGACTGAAACAAAAAGTACACCAATTTTAAGTGTAGATAATAAATATGTCGGTATTCCACAGGAAGAGAAAATATGCCCACTTACCGTAAGTTTACACTTTTCAGTTGCAAATAGCTTTATGTGTTCATTTGTTTGTTGTTGGTTGTGTGTATGTATGTGTGTGTCTTCTGATTATCAGCTGTCGGTTGACGGGGCGTGGGGGGGGGGCGAACTTGGGTTCTGTTCGTTCTGTCTATCCGTCAGTTCGCTCCGGATGGTCCTTTGCTCGTGGAATACGGTTAATGACCACAGTTACTCATTGGATAGATCCTAATCGACTTTTCGGGTGCCATGCTTATGTCAAAAACCACAACTTTGACAACACTGAAGTAGAGTATATAAATATTAGTCGTTTTGACATGAGCGGATAATTTGCACCAATTAGTGGCTCCAGGCGTGGATCCATTGATCGCAAATCTGCTCTGAGTTATATCAAAGTGAGAGGACTGAAGTGCTGCCAACATTTAACATGCATTTGTGTAGAAAAGACTTGAGTGCGGTCCACTCGACGCTTGGGGACAGGTTGTTGGAGTTTTGCGCCGGGAAGACTGAGTGCAAGTTATACCTTCACAATGCTTGGCTACTTGAGCTAACGCTCCTACTGTTTCATCAAAAACAAATATTTGACAAGTGAATCTAAATCAAATCACATTTTGGGCGTTCCGAATTTCGAAATGCGCAAAAAATTCCCTGTTTTGACTGCAAACCAATTGGGTAAAGAACTAAAGAAATGACAAAGATTTCACCTAAAATGTCAAATGTCTTTGCATCGAAGAGCAATCGCTTGTAACAGCCCGTATTCTATTTTGTTTAAAGTTTCAGAAAAGTACCTTTTAATTTAAAATCTTCCGTCATTATGTCTCCCCGACCAAGGGGAGACATATAGTGTTTGTACGTTCTGTGTGTGTGTATGTGTGTACGTGTGTGTGTGTGTCTGTGTGTGTGTGTGTGGGTGTGTGTGTCAGTCTGTTGTGAACAAAGTGTTGTGTGCAAGATATCTCGAGAACGAAACGTCCGATCGACTTCAAACTTGATCGATTTATCCCTTGGTTAGGTCGGACGGTTCTATCAACTTTTGACGTACGTCACTTGATTAGGGCAGGCGTATGACGTCATTACGTAAAAATCTTGTGTGCGAAATTTCTCTGCCGCTGAACATCGGAGAAAGTTGAAACTTGGTGGGATTGTTGCTTGGTAGGTCCGAAAGACTCTACAGAATTTTTTCGCGAGTAGAACGAACGAATGCGGCGTATGACGTCATCACGTAAAATATGCATGTATTTTGAACAAGATCTTGTGTACAAAATATCTCGATAACGGAAAGTCCTATCGACTTCAAATTTTATATGAACATTCCTTGGGTCAGTCGGACGGTTCTATCAACTTTTCACGTGTGTCACATGATTAGGGCGGGCGTATGACGTCATTGCGTAAAAATCTTGTGTGCGAAATTTCTCAGCTGCTGAACATCGGAGAAAGTTGAAACTTGGTGGGATTGTTGCTTGATAGGTCCGAAAGAATCTACAGAATTTTTTCGCGAGTAGAACGAACGAATGCGGCGTATGACGTCATCACGTAAAATATGTATATATTTGGAACAAGATCTTGTGTACAAAATATCTCGATAACGGAAAGTCCTATCGACTTCAAATTTTGTATGAAAATGCCTTGGGTCAGTCGGACGGTTCTGTCAACTTTTCACGCATGTCACGTGATTAGGGCAGGTGTATGACGTCATCATGTAAAATATGTATATATTATAAACAAGTTCTTGTGTGCAAAATATATCGATAACGAAAAGTCCTATCGACATCAAATTTTATATGGATATTTCATGAGTCAGTCGGACGGTTCTGTCAACTTTTCACGCATGTCACGTAATTAGGGCATTTGTATGACGTCATCACGTAAAAATCTTGTGTGCGAAATTTCTCAGCTGCTTAACATTGGAGAAAGTTGAAACTTGGTGGGATTATTGTTTGATAGGTCCGAAAGAAACTTTAAATTTTTTTCGCGAGTAGAACGAACGAGTGCCACGTGTGACGTCATCGCGTAAAATATGTGTATATTTAGAACCAGATCTTGTATGCATAATATCTCTATAACGGAAAGTCATTTCGACTTAAAATTTTATATGGATATTCTCTGGTTCAGTCAGACGACTGTTTCAACTTTTGACTGGAAAAAAATTATGTGTTCTTAAGCAAAATTTCTCGACATCGAAAGTCGGATCGACTTTAAATTTGGTGTAGTTATTCCTCGGATAAGTCGCACGGTTTTGGTTAAACATTAATAAACTCGTGTAGAAAATCAAGAAAGGTGCATAACGTCAACACTGCTCCCCCCCCCCCCCCCCGCCTCCCCATTTTTTGGCTCCTTTGTTATCTAAGCATAGGTGTTATCTACGCTGGGGATTTCAGAAGATTCTCGAGTGCTCCTGCATTCTTTAGAAAGCTTCAAAACAGTGACAGCATTACTGTCGGTCCATTGCTATTTGTTAGTGCCTGAAATTAAGCTTTTTGTGCGTTTCTCATCTACGGCTGTTATGTAACATGTCACTCAGTCAAGGGTCAGTGTCAGTTGTGGTGCATGATGGAGTCGTTATCTTCGAGGTCATGGAATGCTATAGGTCTTAGCAGGTCTAGCTATTGATTTTTGTTTCGCGCATACTTGATTCGGTTGCCAAGGTGTTCTATATATAGGAGCTATTTTGTATCGATTGGCATTGTTTGCGGAAGCGGTCATCTGACATCTTGTGTTATGAGAAGCAGCTCACCATTTTGGCACCGAAATGCACCCCCCCCCCTCTCCCACCGAGGTGCGTCATCTGATGCGCAGTTATGAAGAATGCCTTTCTAGTGCTATTTGGCCTATGGGAATGTGCGAAGACAAGGTAGTATATCATGGCTATAACTACAATTAGGATACAGACCGTTACCGTTGCCTTGGGTGAAAGGGTTAGAATTGTGTTTATAGTTGGACCTACATTAAATAGCTGGGGGGGGGGGGGGGACGTGTGGAGGATGATGGTTAGCAAAAAAAAAAAACCGACCGCCTTCAAGACCTGGATAAAAAGTAAGACCCGTTTGTCGTGACCCCTTCCAGATTCGGGTAAAAAGACGTACGATAAAACCTGCCTGTCTTCACCAACTTCCAGACCCGGATAGAAAATGTAGCGTACAGCAAAACTACTATAGTGACCAACTTCAGATCTGGATAAGAAGGGCCTGCAGTAAAACCCGTTTTAGCGACCACCTTCCAGACTCGAATGAAAAAAGACGTCCATTTATATGTTTTAGTGACCACCATCTGTTTGGTTTAGTTTGAGTTCTTTTACAATGAATTAAGGTTATGTTTGCAGAAATGAATATTTTATTTCAGTAATTAAAAAAAACAGGATTTTTTTTTTTGGGGGGGGGGGGGATCATGGGTTTGGTCGGGGAGACATTTGTTTTTGTTTACAAAAACAAAAAACTAAGTAGGTATCGACTGAAAGTGTATAACATAAGCCTGTACTCCTTTGTTTTGTGTGCACTGGCCGCTCTAGTTTCTTTCATTTTTAACCTAAAACGAATACAGAACTCTTGCTCACTGTATGAGGAAGAAACAAGTGTGATTAGGCTTATTTGGTTTAGGAAACGAATTTGGTTTTTTTTTTTTTGTTTTTTTGTTTTTTTTTTTTTTTGTTTTTTTTTTTTTTTTTGCTTTTACTTCGTAAGTATGTTTTTGGATAATACGTTTGGCCGGAAGCTATAAATAAACCCGGCCTTTTATGATATGAATAGGATTGTGCGCTTACTTCGCCATAGCCTGTCCTCATTTTACAGCGTTCGCCTGGCAAGACCCTCGCTTCTCGTCTCTGCTAATTCCCGCGTTTTGTCTGATTTAAAGGAGGATAGCATTACTTTTATTTCTGCTACTGAAAAAGGCTCGGGGAAGGGTAATCCAATTTGCAAAGTAATGTCCCAGGCTCCTCTCAGAAATAAAATTATAATAAAAAGAAAAGACATCCATGACATTTCTTCAGCAGCTTAATATTGAAAAAAATTATGCTAATAATAACCAAAAAAAAAAAAAAAAATAATAATAATAATAAATAAATAAAAAATGAAACCATTGCTATTGCCTTTTGTTAACAAAGCGGTTGATTTTCAGAACGACCTACCAAGGATGGCAGTTTGATATGCCTGAAGAAGACAATATGCACGAGCAACAACGCCAGAAATTTGTCAAGAAGCACAAGCGCAATTCGAGCCTTCCCGACGCTTTCTTTTCTAGTTTCCTGGGGTAAAAACGCCTGCGTCATGTAACCCTAACCCCCCCGCCCCCCTCTCTCATTTGTTAATAATATATCAGGTGATGGGCACGGAACAAGACGGAATCACTGTAAGGGGAGAAGGCTGTGTGATTTGCTGTTAAGAACTGGTAGAGATGTATTATGGGTGTGTGTGTGTTGGGGAGGGGAGGTGAGGGGTTATAAGAACCGATAGGGATTAGGGTGGGAGGGGGTGTGTGGGGGTCGGGTTGTAAGAACCGATAGGGATGTACGGTGGAGGGGAGCGAGATTTGTTTGATTGTCACGGTGGGAGGAGGACAGTTGTTTGATTGTCACGGTGGGAAGGGGGGGGGGAGTTTTTGATTGTCACGGTGGGAGGAGGACAGTTGTTTGATTGTCACGGTGGGAGTGGAAGAGTTGTTTGATTGTCACAGTGGGAGGGCGGGGGAGTTGTTTGATTGTCACGGTGAAAGGGGGAGAATTGTTTGATTACCATGGTAGGAGGGGGGGGGGGGTGTTGTTTGATTGTCACGGTGGGAGGAGGACAGTTGTTTGATTGTCACGGTGGGAAGGGGGGGGGGAGTTTTTGATTGTCACGGTGGGAGGAGGACAGTTGTTTGATTGTCACGGTGGGAGTGGAAGAGTTGTTTGATTGTCACAGTGGGAGGGCGGGGGAGTTGTTTGATTGTCACGGTGAAAGGGGGAGAATTGTTTGATTACCATGGTAGGAGGGGGGGGGTGTTGTTTGATTGTCACGGTGGGAGGAGGACAGTTGTTTGATTGTCACGGTTGGAAGGGGAGAGTTTTTGATTGTCACGGTGGGAGGAGGACAGTTGTTTGATTGTCACATTGGGAGGGGGAGAATTGTTTGATTACCATGGTAGGAGGGGGGGTGTTGTTTGATTGTTACGGTTGGAAGGGGAGAGTTTTTGATTGTCACGGTGGGAGGAGGACAGTTGTTTGATTATCACGGTGGGAAGGGGAGAGTTTTTGATTGTCACGGTGGGAGGAGGACAGTTGTTTGATTGTCACATTGGGAGGGGGAGAATTGTTTGATTACCATGGTAGGAGGGGGGGGTGTTGTTTGATTGTTACGGTGGTAGGGGGATAGTTGTTTGATTGTCACGGTGGGAGTGGAAGAGTTGTTTGATTATCACAGTGGGAGGGCGGGGGAGTTGTTTGGTTGTCTCGGTGGGAGGGGGAGAGTTGTTTGATTGTCACGGTGGGAGGGGGAGAGTTGTTTCATTGTCACGGTGGGAGGGGGAGAGTTGTTTGATTGTCACGGTTGGGAGGGAAGAGTTGTTTAATTGTCACGGTGGGAGAGGGAGAGTTGTTTAATTGTCACGGTGGGTGGAGGAGAGTTGTTTGATTGTCACGGTGTGGGTGGGGGGGGGGGGAGAGTTGTTTGATTGTCACGGTAGGAGGGGGAGAGTTGTTTGATTGTCATGCGTTCTCTCTTGGATCCGTGCCTGGGTGTATGTCTGTTTTCAGCGTAGTTGCAGTGGGAAATAACCGATCGCATTGCGGCATATGCACTGGATGGCTTTTTGTAATTAACACCCTAACAACATAGATCTCTTAGTGACCAGCTCAAGTCACATTCATGTTTTTTTTCCGTCTTGCGCTCAGACACAGCTTTAATGCAACGCCATATGCATCCAGATGTTGGTACAATCCAGACTGCCGTTAAAGTAACTCTTGTGAAAGAAGTAGATGTGTGAAGTGTTTTCTTTAGATTCTCATAAAATTTTCGCCCCATAACGCGCTCGTATACTTTGTGTACATTTTCTGTACTATGGTTGTCTTACACGAGCACAGTGTGTTTGTTCTTACTTTCAGTGCTATTGCTTGAGTCTTGGCAGTTTATTAACACTTGACAAGCCTTTGGCTTGCAAGGGTTATATGAATTTGTGCGAGCAAAATTCGTCCTTTTTTTTGCTTCTTGACAGTTTTTCCGATTTTTTGTGCCTTCTTCTTCTCTGACACTATGGGCCCTAGGACCATGAAACTTGGGACTTATGAAGAGCTTGATCTGAACATGTGCATGTCACTTTTTATTTTCGTCTTTGATTTCATTTTCTTTGTTAAAACGCCATGTGAAAAAAGTGTATTTTTTGCAAGTAAATGCGTAGCATTTAACGACAGCACAGAATACACGTTTGCTCAGTGAGCTTTGTGCGAGCTCTCACTGCGTAAATAGGTAACAAGGCGTATGCCTGATCAGTCAATAAAAGTCAACAAAAACCAAACACTACTATATATAATTCAAGAAATAACCCATTGAAGGAAGTATTTTTGCATTTTAATTTTTGTCAAGTGTTTAACATTTCGCTAGCGGAATGAGCTTCTAGTTTTACCTGAGTTGCCAAAAAATAAGCCAGGGTTGGAGCGCTTTAATTGGAACTCGCCTTGAGTGCACCTAGTTTAAAAAGCCTTGCATTATTATTTCATCATAACTATTTTCTCGATGATGTTAATAGTCGATTTAACCATAATTATATGTATTATCTAAACATATTTGGTACTCGATCATTCATAAGTTCATTTTTTTTTACCAGATTGCTGATTTTATGATTTTATGGTGAAGATATGGTTTAGATATTTAATCTGGTAACGGGAATCCAATTGTAATTTGAAATAACTGTATTTATCCAGTATTTGTTTCAAGCGATATTTTTAACACCCACACAAGCTTCCAGATTAACAAAGTATTAGTTGAAACAAGAATTGTTAATAAATAAAACAAAAAAGATTGCGTGAAATTAGTATTTAGTTCAGGATGTGTATTCTTTATTTTGAAAATTTTCAATTTTTTTGTCTTCATTTTTTCATTGCATTTGATGTTCTTTATACAAGGTAGAATTTTTTATGTAAAAATTATGCAACTTTTGGCAATAATATTTAAAGAGTATTGCGTAAAGGCATCCAGCTTCGGAAATCAATTGAGCGATAATACAGTGCAGGTTACTTCAAGAATGCTTTGTCTTCAGACCCATTTGTTTTCCCTCGAAATCGTTGTAAACAATGTAATTATGAGTAGAAAGACGTTTTAAATACAGGTGACAGAGGACGGGGCAGCCTGCGCCGCTGCGGATCGGTGTGGTGGTATGTGCCGGACAGCGGGTCACCATGTTCTCATGCAAGTCCCGATTGCCACGGCCTTTATGGTTGCTTGGATATCTGTCAGGATAGCTACTTTTGTGTTGGTTTAGTATTTAACAAGAAGGCCGCTTTTGTGTTTTGACAGGAAGAAGTCCAGCACTCAAGCCACCGGCACCCAACAACCAGCAACCACCAGTGATAGCGCCAGCACCACCATTCCAACCATCACGACCACCACAGTTGCTGCGGCAACGGTCGGCGACAAGTCAAGCAGATCTACAAGCTCAAACAAATCATCGCGGAGGAATACTAGTCCCTTACTGGCGAGGCACGCAGATTCCTCCGCGAGCACTGCGACGGGTAATGTAGTCCTGTAAAATATGAAGAAAAAGAAACTTATTCTTGAATCTTTTCGTGAGATGTTCTTCATTTTTAATGAAAACAATTTCAGTACTGTACGTTATGGAGATTTTTTATGTAAGATCTTACTAAATGAGAAACGCCACTTAGCTTAATTCTGATGTCTGATGCAAATATGTTTTCATCCGTAATCATTTGACGTCACTATTTCCTGCAGGGAAGATGAAGGTGATGCAGGCGACGGATGGCGCATTGTCGTCTGCCTTCGCCGCCAGCAGTGAGCTGGGAGCCTCAAACAACACCCTGGAGGATGACGAGGTAGATGTGACACCGGGGAGGGGGGGGGGGGGGGGTAGGGGGGTCACTTGGTATATGTGTTACCGTGCGTCTCCAAACCAAAAACAAACAAACAAACAAAAAAAAAGGGGGTAATTTGGAGACCCGATGCTGCCGCCTGGCAGCAGTTCGTTAAAAATGGGGGTAATTTTCTTATTGTCTTTCAGTGCTCCTCGTTTCCCACAGAGCGTGGAGGGGGGCGAGGTGGTTTTTTTCTTTAAAAAAGCCTTAGCAATCTTAGCAATCTGCGTTTGGGACACGTTCATGGACACGCATGGTAACCAGTCTCATTCCGATTGCAACTTCCCCCCCCCCCCCAGTGGTATACCTCACGCGCTGGGGGGACACAGCTGTCCTCTCCCGGCTGTCTTCTCTGTGAGCTGTCCTCTCCCGGCTGTCTTCTCTGTCAGCTGTCCTCTCCCGGCTGTCTTCTCTGTGAGCTGTCCTCTCCTGGCTGTCTTCTCTCTCAGCTGTCCTCTCCCGGCTGTCTTCTCGGTGAGCTGTCCTCTCCCGGCTGTCTTCTCTGTCAGCTGTCCTCTCCCGGCTATCTTCTCTGTCAGCTGTCCTCTCCCGGCTGTCTTCTCTGTGAGCTGTCCTCTCCCGCCTGTCTTCTCTCTCAGCTATCCTCTCCCGGCTGTCTTCTTTGTCAGCTGTCCTCTCCCGGCTGTCTTCTCTGTGAGCTGTCCTCTCCCGGCTGTCTTCTCTGTCAGCTGTCCTCCCCCGGCTGTCTTCTCTGTGAGCTGTCCTCTCCTGGCTGTCTTCTCTGTGAGCTGTCCTCTCCCGGCTGTCTTCTCTGTGAGCTGTCCTCTTCCGGCTGTCTTCTCTGTGAGCTGTCCTCTCCCGGCTGTCTTCTCTGTGAGCTGTCCTCTCCCGGCTGTCTTCTCTGTCAGCTGTCCTCTCCCGGCTGTCTTCTCTGTGAGCTGTCCTCTCCCGGCTGTCTTCTCTGTCAGCTGTCCTCTCCCGGCTGTCTTCTCTGTGAGCTGTCCTCTCCCGGCTGTCTTCTCTGTGAGCTGTCCTCTCCCGGCTGTCTTCTCTGTGAGCTGTCCTCTTCCGGCTGTCTTCTCTGTGAGCTGTCCTCTCCCGGCTGTCTTCTCTGTGAGCTGTCCTCTCCCGGCTGTCTTCTCTGTCAGCTGTCCTCTCCCGGCTGTCTTCTCTGTGAGCTGTCCTCTCCCGGCTGTCTTCTCTGTCAGCTGTCCTCTCCCGGCTGTCTTCTCTGTCAGCTGTCCTCTCCCGGCTGTCTTCTCTGTGAGCTGCCCTCTCCCGGCTGTCTTCTCTGTGAGCTGTCCTCTCCCGGCTGTCTTCTCTGTCAGCTGTCCTCTCCCGGCTATCTTCTCTGTCAGCTGTCCTCTCCCAGCTGTCTTCTCTGTGAGCTGTCCTCTCACGGCTGTCTTCTCTGTGAGCTGTCCTCTCCCGGCTATCTTCTCTGTCAGCTGTCCTCTCCCGGCTGTTTTCTCTGTGAGCTGTCCTCTCCCGGCTGTTTTCAGCTGTTCTCTCCCGAGATAAGCTTATCCGGAACAGTGACGTAATACAGTTTGTTGTGATGCTAGTAATTGTTCAAACGACATGGCATGTGTTCGATTCGTTTCGGACAGGCTTCGGGACTTGTGGCTGGCTCCTATATCATTTCTGTGCATCGATTACACGATCTAACTCAGTCTCTATCAATGCCTGAAAATGTCACTGGCCAATCATAGCCGCGTTGTGGGTGAATTTTGTTTCCATAATAAAATGTCACGGTGTCTTTACTGATTGGAAACGTGTTAATTCCATGGTCTGCGTATGTGGATTTCTGCAAAGTTCAGTGATGTTCAGTGACGTCAGAGAGAGGTGGTGTTTGTTTGGTGGTGTAATTTAGAATGCATTTCCTTGCCGTTAGATTAATTCTCGGCACCGGTACTTGCGGGGAAACGTGCCATTGTTGCAGTGGATTGCTGAAATCTTGCAATTTCAACAAACTGCACGATATATTTGAACTCCTTAAGCACGGAATGCAGGACGTTTGAGGATAACTAAGAAAATGGCTTCATATCCTGTTACGTTATGGTGCAGCTGCGAAGCTATATGGACTTTATAAAAAGAAAGAATATGAGCAAACCCATAATTCTTCAGTTGCTTTCAGTCACGTTTTAATTTAAAATGCAGTTTCTATGGAGATAAAACTGTCGAGATCACCGATTTCTCGCATGTGTTGATGTTGTTTTATTGCATTTTGATTAATACTCAATTCACCACAGCGCATTTTCTCGAATATTCGAGTTTCAATTCCGAACGCGTCACTGGTTTAAATGACGCAGTGAGCGGCACACCTTATTGGTGTTGACAACGAGGCACGCGCATGCGCTCTGTTTACTTCTGCTATGAATCGTAACGCCGCAGTAAGAAGTACCTGGATGTGTGTATAAAACAGGATCGCCGTCTAAGCCATGCGGTATCCGGTGACGTAAACTGCCTTTCTGTTGCACTCTTGTTGTCAAACGGGCACAGTGTGCCTGAAAAAAAAAAAGAGGCACATTGTATCTTAATTATAAAACGAAAATTTATGTTTTAAAAGTTGTCTGCGTAGTCTCGTAGTTAATTTGCTCCGCTGGGAACCAAGAGCTCGAACGCGAATTACCTGATTAAAAATACATCGAAATCTGAATTAAGGATCAATAGATTTTGTTGTGAAGGACAGATTATATAAGTTTGGATTCTCTCGTAATTTTGAGAAAAAAAAAGTGCAAAAGGAAAGTTGCAGAAGTACTGTACAATTCCTGAATTTTTCTTTTTTTCATATTTCTTGCCTAGATTCTAAATCCGTGTTTGCAAAGATTTTTATGGAAAGGTATGTTGTGTCCAGACGGAGACTGGAAATGGCGGAGGGAGTGTGACGTCAGATGATCACGTGGACGGCGAGGATTCGGCACGCTTGCGCGCCACACGCGAGCACCTGCAGGCCAAGATCGAGCGTACGATGGGGCACATGAAAGAGGAGCAGGCTAAGAAAGAAGGTGGGTGTGGTCGTGGGGCACATGAAAGAGGAGCAGGCTAAGAAAGAAGGTGGGTGTGGTCGTGGGGCACATGAAATAGGAGCAGGCTAAGAAAGAAGGTGGGTGTGGTCGTGGGGCACATGAAAGAGGAGCAGGCTAAGAAAGAAGGTGGGTGTGGTTGTGGGGCACATGAAAGAGGAGCGGGCTGAGAAAGAAGGTGGGTGTGGTCGTGGGGCACATGAAAGAGGAGCGGGCTAAGAAAGAAGGGGGGTGTGGTCGTGGGGCACATGAAAGAGGAGCAGGCTAAGAAAGAAGGGGGGTGTGGTCGTGGGGCACATGAAAGAGGAGCGGGCTAAGAAAGAAGGGGGGTGTGGTCGTGGGGCACATGAAATAGGAGCAGGCTAAGAAAGAAGGTGGGTGTGGTCGTGGGGCACATGAAAGAGGAGCAGGCTAAGAAAGAAGGTGGGTGTGGTTGTGGGGCACATAAAAGAGGAGCAGGGTAAGAAAGAAGGTGGGTGGTTTCATGGGGCACATGAAAGAGCAGCAGGCTAAGAAAGAAGGTGGGTGTGGTCGTGGGGCACATGGAAGAGGAGCAGGCTAAGGAAGAAGTAGGGTGTGGTCGTGGGGCACATGAAAGAGGAGCAGGCTAAGAAAGAAGGTGGGTGTGGTTGTGGGGCACATGAAAGAGGAGCAGGCTAAGAAAGAAGGTGGGTGTGGTCGTGGGGCACATGAAAGAGGAGCTGGGTAAGAAAGAAGGTGATAATGACCTGACGAGGCTAAAATATTCTTTAATATATATATTATGTGGTAAAGAATTAAAAAGGCTCAATAAGCTTAAATCATATTCAACTGAAGGCTAGGGGACGACTACTTCTTAACTTACAGCGAGTTGTTGTGAGAAATGATTGAATGAAATCTCAGCACTAATATGCAATGCTTGGTTGGTGCAGATAATGTGAACGAGTACCTGCGGCTGGCGCGGAACGCGGACAAGCAGCAGCTGAGCCGCATCAAGAGCGTGTTCGAGAAGCGCAACAAGGCGCTGACGCAGAGCGTGGCCAGCCTCCAGCGCAAACTCGACCTGTACGAGCAACGCCTGCAGCAGCTCGGCAAGCACGGCGCCTCTGCCCCGCACCGGCCGCGCCACGTACTCAAGGACATGGGCCAGGGACTCAAGTACGTCATAAACATGTCCATCCCTCTCCCTGCCCCCCCCTACCCCCCACCCCCCGCGTCTCCCCTTCCCCTCAGCCCATCCCTCCCGTCCCGCGTCACATGCTCATACGCGCGCGCGCGCCCCCTTCCGCCCAGCACCGTCCACGCCGCGTGCTCAAGGACATGGTCCAGAGATTCTGAGTACGTCATAAGCGCGCCATCCGCGACTCACCGGCGCGCAATGTGCTCGAGGATGTGGGACACATGAAACACACACACTTCCCCTCCACCTCATCCTACCACTCCCGACTCCGTCCCTTCGGGTCACAAGCCCCACACCCCCCTCCCCCAGCCCCCCTGGTCTCCCAGTGCGCGTGTGTAGAGTCTGCGCTTGGGTGCTGCGTCACAGTGTGCTACGCTATGCTTGTGTATTTTTTTTTGGGGGGGGGGGATCAGGCAGCTTCTGTGTGTCGCTGCTTTTCTCTCCTTTAACGCTACTTCAGATTCAATTCAAAGGTCGATTTCAACATTGTTAAAATAATTCAACTACCGCCCCCCCCCCCTAACTGCTAAATCCTTTGCTAGTAAGTAAAGACCCTCGCCTTGCGGGTATTTTTTGTCTATGAACGATCGCTCTTAACTTTAAATTGAGAATATTGACATTTTACTTGGCACGTACAACACTCTTTTATCTGATTTCCTTTCAACGTCGTTTCGTCACCGATTCCTTAAATAAAAAAAACAAACAAAAAAATAAACTAGAAATCACTTTCATTAAAATAAATGTTATTTGCATGACATTATTGATGCCATGTGCTCGCTGTCGTAACGCACTCATTTCTCTCTCCATCTCTCGTGTCACGTCTGTTTGTTTTTGTTTTTTTTTTCGCCAGGGTTTTATTCTCACGAGACACGAGGTCACGTGATGCGAGTCCTAACAGGTGCGAGCAGAGCGCTGGGTTTGTGTTTACTCGCAGGGCAGTGCTGCTGCATGGATGTTTATTTGTTTATTGATTGATTTATTTGGCGCTTTGTGTTATCACTCGCGCTTTGATGCTTAATCATATATAGTTGCTAATTATTTAGTACATTTTATCAGTGTGGCGGGCAATGTACGATTTTATGTACCGATTCAAGAAGTGTTTTGCATGATTTTTTTTTCGAGTGCATAATGTCAGTGATTTTTTTCTTTTTTTTTTTTGCCACCCAGTCCTATCCCCACACCCTCTGTTCCCTTGCTGTATTTCCATCTTGATTCTCCCATTGGCTTAAATGACGCATGCTTAACAAAATTATCTGGTGGGACTTTGACCATGCAGATTACAGTATCACTACAGCTGGGAACATAGCTGTCACTAGCTCTCACTATAGCTGTGACTAAGTTGTGACAGTAGATGTGACTGTAGTTGCGACTATAGGTATGACTATAGCCGTGACTGTAGTTGTGCCTGTAGTTGTGAAAAAGCTTCGACTATTGATGTAACTAGTTGAGACAATACTTGGGGCTGTAGTTGTGACTATACCTGTCAGTGTAGTGTGAATATAGACGTGACTATAGTACCAAATGTAGCTGTGGCTGTATCTGTGACCATAGCTATCATTATAGCTGTGACTATAGCTGTGACTAGTTGTGACTATGACTATAGCTATAACTTCTGCTTATTGATTAATGTGTAGTGAATTCCCGTTACTCTTAAAAAGCCTTAAATAAATTGTGATGGGGCGGCGTCTTCATTGGATCTGTACCCAATTACAATTTAGAAAAACATTCTTGTGGTTATTATGTTAGACTTAAAGCAGAAAAGGTTCTGTGTGTGCTCTTACCGTTTCACTTACCATCGTCCATGTGGAGTGATCCCAAGCGTTGACATATTGTGAATGACACCATTTCTCTTAGCTAGACGCACCATTGCTTTATACTTTGACTTGTTCATACATTTTTTTAACCGCCTGGAATTTTTGTTTTCGAATCTTCGCTGCGTTTTGCTGCAAACCGCCCGGATTTTGTTTGTTTTGTTTTGTTTTTTTCACTTCGAGTTGCCTCTGCGTGTGGCCCGAGTCACCCATTCATGCAGCTGCCAAGCATTCCATGTGGTCTCTGTGACCATCAGCAGTATCTTAAATGAAGCAGCAAGTCTCTTTGGAGCAGTTTGCACCACCCACTCCCCCCCCCCCGCCCCCCCCCCCCTTCACTGCCGATATTCCATAGAATTTTTGACGGAATAACAGAACAAGATGTATTTAAATAACTGGAGGCTTATAACAGTTGGTGATACTGTGACTGGAATGGATATATATATATATATATATATTATATATATATATATATATATATATATATATATATATATATATATATATATATATATATATATATGTATATAATGTATGTGGCTGCAGCAATTCGCCGTTATTATCTATAATTCATGTAACTGTTCTTTTATGTTACGTGTAAAATACTTGAGATTGCAAAATAAGAAAAAAAACCCTGCCTTTCGTGGAATAACCTGCGGTGAAGGTTTCGCCTCCTCCCGTATGCATGCTGTATGATAGACCTACCTCGGGGACTTAGCTCCTTCAGAATGGATGGCTTATCAATAACAAAACAAATAAGGAATTAATCAAACTAGAAATAGTGTCCGTGGGAACACGTGTGCCCCAACCAGTAATCAGTTAAAAGTAGAGAAGATTATGGATCCACAGCGAAAGGAACTAGGGGAGGGCATCTCAGTGAACAACGAAATGTGATGGTAATTGTAGACGTGAGACGGTGATGTGCCTGCTGCCACAGTTCTACGGTCACAGTTGTATTATCATCGGGATCTGGGGCATCTAACCACCTACCAAGAAGGGTAGCATTTCAGCAACATTTGAAGAAAAAACATTCATTTATTTATTTATTTATTTATTTATTTATTATTATTATTATTATTATTATTATTATTATTATTATTATTATTATTATTATTATTATTATTATTATTATTATTATTATTCCTTGGGGTGATGCATGTGAATTAACAACGTGCCAAGCAAGTTATTTCACGTCAGCAACAAAAGCCTGCACTTGTGTAAACCAATTGAATACGCTTGCTCTGCTTACGTACAACAGTGTGCCCCCTTGATTATGTAAAACAATATGGTCGCTGTGATTATCCTTTATATATATAAAGATATATATGTATATGTATAATTCAAATCAGTGCAAATATTGTTTCTTGGCCTAACGTTGCTTTATAGATTTTTACAAATACTTCGTATTAATATAACACATTGCATAGTGTTTATAAAATCTTGTGTTGCCAATTTAAGTGTTTCCATTTATTTGCCTGAATTTTGGCCAGTAGAAATAATCACAATTGAAAGCTGTACAAGTAGGGGTGGGAGGGTTTGGGGGAGGGGTTGGGGGGGGGGGGCTTTGTTCAGCGTTTCGATGTAAGAGCGAGAGAGAATTGACATTTATTTACTGGTAATTTGCTGCTCTCACTGGGGGCTTGTTAATTGTTATAACATAAGCGATTTGAGTTGTCCTCGGAGATTGGCACTTGCGAAGGTCGGTGATTTCGGCTGAAGAACAGTTGCTCTTCAGTTTGTGCGTACATAACACTGATGTATCCTGAAGACCAGTGACGCATTTTGGAACAGCCTCACTTATCACTGGAGTTCAGGAAAGGTGGATGGGTTTAAAGACGTCATAATGGGTGTGGAAAAGCTTCTGTTCTACCAGTCTTCGAAGAAGATGTCAGAGCATATGCGAGTATTCTGCACGGTTCTATCTGGGGGGTGGGGAGGAGGGTTTTGCCTGGAAATAAGGAACGAAGCGATTTAAAGTAAAACACCATGAATAATTAAGTAACAAAAATAAAAATAAAACTTGGAACCTTCGACCCTTTAAAAGGTTTGGCGCGAGAACAAAGAACGGCTGTATGGTTCAAGTCTTAGGCCTTTAAAAGTGAAAAACCTGTCATGTGACCTAAATGTCGAAGCAAAGCCAATAACCATTGGAACTGTTTAGTGCGTTTTGTGTACTGTGGTAACTATGCGTAAAAAACTTCCTGTTTGATAGTTTAATCCACATTCTCAGTGACATTGGGACTCGCAGTTAAATTCATAATCGTCTCGACAGGCAGAGGCAAAAAAAAATATGGATTGAATCTGTTTTGAATAGATGTTCATAAAAGGCAGAACAACAACATTAAATAGAAAAAAGTTTTTATACAAAGTTACTTGACCATATATTTTCTAATAAGTTGACAAAAGAAACTAATTGCTGGTCTAGTACATGCATTGATAAATAGTTGGGCAGTGTGTGTGTGTTTAATAACTTAAACGTAGAGCTTCTGTTGGATGGCTTAATATTTTTTCACTAAAACAGTAAGCGTTGAATGCTGACCTAAATGGCTTAGGAATATTCAGATTTGAATACAAATTTGTTTATTTTGAACATGTTTGAACAACGCATATATTTTGGATTTGGATCTGGATTTCAATTTACTGGTGAGAAGGTCGCCAAAGTACAAACTAGAACAGTTCGACTCCAGGTTATGATTCAGTGCTTAAAAACTGACGATTATTTTCAGTTGTCAGCCAGGAAGGTCATACACACTTGGCCGCTGTGTGCTCTGCATTAAAACAGAAAAAAAAACACTTGCTGTTTGCCTCTCACAGCTGGTAATGTACTTAAAGACAAGAAACTTAGAAAAATAAAGGACTTGGGTTTTTTTGCGTTATGCACACTGGGTAAACCCCAGCCCTCTGGCAGTCTGCTCACAACAGGGTAAATCACTGGTTAATTTCGACGAATGATTCTGATGGGTTCTAATAGAGCAATAAGGGATGCTAGTGGCATTGTAACGGATAGTAAAAAAAAAAGAAAAAAAAAAAAGAAAGAAAGCATGGAATTGAGCAGTGCTGTTGTCCGGGAGTTTCAACTTCACCCGCAGTTCTTGTGTGGAAATTAGATATGTGATGTGTTTCGTTCTGATACAAAGTCATGGCTTTGGAAAGTTTTTTTCGCAATTTTTTTTATGCGTGGCGTGTTTCGCCATGTCATTACCATTATTTATATGATGATGTAATCCGTGACGCTATTTTTTTTCTGGAGTTAATCCCTCCCCCCCCTTTACATAACAAGTTTTTTGGAAATGAATTTACTTTATGTTAATTTTATTTCTGGAAGAACACTGTGCAGTGTTTACTGTCGGAGTAAATAGAGATCTGAATAGAGTGTCAGGCGGCGTCAGTGTGCGCAGAAGGCGCCGTGGCTTGACCGGCTGTTACAGACACAGCTCTAAAGGCTTGGCAATCTCAAAGAAATAAGCTGAATGAGCGACAGTAACACATCGAGAGGGAAAACTGAGTGCGGTTGTTTACACCACTTATTTTTCCATTTGGAGTGTCGGACAAACGCATGGAGTACAAGTCATAGGTGTCGGACAAACGCACGGAGTACAGGTCATAGGTGTCGGACAAACGCACGGAGTACAGATCATAGGTGTTGGACAGACGTATGGAGTACTGATCATAGGTGTCGGGCGAACGCACGGAGTACAGATCATAGGTGTTCGGCAAAAGCACGGAATACAGATCATAGGGGTCGGACAAACGCACGGAGTGTAGATCATAGGGGTCGGACAAACGCACGGAGTACAAGTCCTATGTGTTGGGCAAAAGCACGAAATACAGATCATAGGGGTCGGACAAACGCACGGAGTGTAGATCATAGGGGTCGGACAAACGCACGGAGTACAGGTCATAGGTGTTGGACAAACGCACGGAGTACAGATGATAGGTGTTGGATAAACGCACGGAGTACAGGTCTTAGGTGTTGGACAGACGCACGGAGTACAGGTCATAGGTGTCGGAAAGACGGACGGAGTACAGATCACAGGTGTCGGAAAGACGGACGGAGTACAGATCATAGGTGTCGGAAAGACGGACGGAGTACAGGGGCTAGGTGTCGGACAGGCACACGAAATACAGGGAGGGGGGGGGGGTGATAGGTGTTGCACAGCTTCAGCTGACAAAATGAATACGCTGGATGACAAAGATTCAGCTTTGTTTAGTCGTCTCTTGTGACATTAAAACGGGGGTGTTTTCTGATGGGAGTGAACTCAAGGATAAATTCGTTCTGAGTATTATATATGGCTGCTCTGGGGCACGTAAAAAAACCTAGAACCATTTAATTAAGTTACTTGTAGTGGCACCAAAAGGAGATATAAGGCTAGCAACTAGTCAAATACCAAGCTATTGTTGATGAATACGAAGTAGTTAATGCATAAATAATTAGACAAATAAACGGATAAATAAATAAGTGTATGAAATTAGCAGATGTTGACCAACTTTGAGCCAGTGTTATTGGGCAATTACGGAAGTGTTGACCAAAGATCTGGTCAATAATGTCTTCATACTGACTCAAAATAAGTCAATATATGCTTTGTTACATGACTTAATTGGCTTCTTGTTTGCAAGTAACTGCAGTATGTATTGACTGTAACGTTCCAGTCAACATTGAAAATTGTTGACTTGGGAATCGGCCATTCAGATCGCAGCATTAATCCAAATCATGTAACAATTAAAAAAAAAGACGTTAGAGGATAAACCTTTAAGATTATCAAACTGCTGCGTGAAATAACAGAATTGTGACAGTTATTTTTATTCAGCTATTTTAATAAGAATTTTATCAGATAACATTTGTACGTGACCAATTTCAGTAAGATTTAAAACAGAAGAACAACTGGGTCGTAATCTCACCTTCAGTGAGTTCGAATCGATGTGTTTGATTGGCTGTGATAGCGGTCTGGTGATCTGGCTGTTAGTCAGACGATTAACTCTGATTAAAAGGTCTCGAAATGCAGATTTTGGCAAAAACAAGACAGTGCAAATGTCGCAGAATAATAAATAGTGAATTTGGTTTATTATTTCTTTTTAAAGCTCTGGGAAAAACATATTTTCTGCACTGCGCATTGAAACGCACAAAACTTGGATTGAAGAAGTTGCCTTGTGAATTATTTAAGAATTCCATATTGAAATAAACTTTATTTACGAAACATTGCAATGCACATCTGAAAGGCTCCTTACTTCTGTGGCAGCCAGGTGAGTGCATCATTGAAGAGATGACTAGATGTAAGGAAAGATGCAACCGGAAGTGAATGTCATTCAGACGGCAGCCGTGAGAATTATTTGACTTGGTGCATGAGAAGACTAGATATTATGACAAGTGTAGACTACATGTCAAAGCCACCGTGGAATATTCAGAGATCACTGAGTCTTTGCTTTCAAAAGCAACCTTCTGTGGGAGAGGTTGATCCCCAGATGAAATTCAGGGGACGCTTATTTGGATTTTGCGTTGTGCATATTCCACCTTAAAGGATTTCCAGACCTTACACAGGAGGAAATCACACTCGCATTGCGTCATCACCGAAAAAGGACAAAATGACATCTGGTTCGACTGTCCAAAGCCCGTGCTGTCATTGGAGTGGTAGAGAGAGAGAGACTGAGCAAACCATTCAGTAAGTCGCGGGTCCGCTCTGAAGCAGCTACTGTGTGTTGCTTCTCCGTCAACTTTGTGCACGAAAAAATGTGGTTATATGAACTGATTTGTTGAGGGATAGAAATTACAGTTCATAGATCGGTGTTCTACCGTCACTGGTAAAAGAAACTCACCAGTATTTCCTAAACCCGAGTTAGACTTTGGGATACTTTGTTTACCTATATAACTTTGTGATTTCTATCTATATTAAAAAAACTTGGTATTTTTAATGTATTGATATTTTGTAGAGGTGGCATATACAATAGACGGTAACCGATAACTTGAATGATTCTGTAACTACCGATGACATGCGAGTGATTTCTTACACAATGGCATCATGCATACAGCTATCAATACTGCACATATTGCCATATTTATAACCGGAAGTTGCAACAACTGGTAGTAGCTTAGTGTGGATACACAGGAGTTAGATAGTATATTTAGCCAGTGGAGTTACCCATGTGTCTGGAGGTAATTCTGGACATAAATGAGTGCTGGGTCATATTTCGTTTTTGCTTGTTGGTTACAATCTATTCCTCGGCAGAATTTCTATGCCCATAAAAGGTACTTTATAATACCAAGAAATGAGAAAAGTTAGCATTGAAAAGAAGAATTTCATTGGTGAATTAAATGACAAAAGCCATTAAGGATTGATGCCGAGTTTCCGCCGTGGGAAATTGCAGTGGATCTGCTGCTTTCTTTGGTACTTCCATTTCTGATGATATCGAGTGAATATTAATGCGCCGTGTGTTGGTTCGGATTACGGAGAGACATGAAATCTACGTACCGTCTGAGTGAGAAGTCGTCTAGTCGTTACCTGGCTCATAGTCATGGCAACCTGAACCGCAGCAATAAGCAGCATGGCAACCAGTCCCATCAGCATGGCAACCAGGCATTTTCTGCTAATAAACACTCTCAGTTACATTGTGGTGAGATGTACACCAACGGTAACAGCCCTTCGCATCCCCATAGCAACGGGAATACTTGCCGACATAAGAGTCCAGGCAGTGACAGGCATAGACTTGAAAACAACAAGCTTGGCTTGTATCAGAGAATGACGTCATGTTCGAGCTACCCGCCGCCTGTCATTTATGACAGATTGCGCATGCGCAGACGTAGCAGAAGCTTGGAGAACTTGGCTATTGTTAATATATTACGGAAAAGGTGCCGTGTTTTGTTTTTAAGGCCAGGGTTTGAATTTACCAGAAAGAAGGGGGTGAGGGGAGAAGGGGAGGGGAAGGGAATGGTTAATGCATCCAATCGGTTTAGGCAGTGAGACAAGTCCATATAAGTTATATTTATAATCAGTGTCTGATAAGATATGTTAAGGAAAAATAGCCGTCGAAATTCATGTCGTGAAGCCGCAACATTCTCTTAGCGTTTTAACATCCGCTCATATCTTTGGTAAATTTTAACGTAAGTTCTCATTCATGATTCATCTTGTTGTTTTTAAAATTAACGAGATTTTAACGCCTATAGTTTGAAATTATCTCCTGGAAAAATCGCAGGCTTTAAAACTTTAACGTCAGCAACATTTACATTGTCAGAGAGAAATGTTTAATGTAAAGCATGCTGTCCTATTTGTGTCTTGAATCCTTGTGTTATAGTGATATTGTTTCTGTTTCAGGGGCGTGGTGGACAGTGTACGCGGCGCCAAAGAGTGAGTTCTTCAAGTGCTAATATATGAAACTAAAAAGAAAATAACAGTTGTACACTTTGCATGAATAAATATCGGTTTCTTCCGAATGATAATTTGTCAGAAAAATTGACTATTGGCAGCTGGGCTGACGAAACGGTGTGCGAACAAAATCCCCACCCCACCCCCCCCCCCCTGAAAAAATGCCCACGGAGAAAATCCCCCTAGACTTTTGTCATGCCGGAGAGATTCCCCCACGAATAGAATATGAACATTGTGGGTTTCCCCCGGATTTTCACCCCTCCTCACCGGTGTAGGATACGTGTGATTTTTTAGCCAGTTTGTTCAGATTCATATAGGAGAGTAGATAATGTTGACTATTTCAGCTAGAGCGGAGAGTGATATGAACACGTTTCTTTTTTTCAGCTCCATTGTGTCGAAGCCGAAAGAGTTTGCTCATCTGATCAAAAACAAATTTGGAAGTGCTGACAATATAAATACCATGAGTAAGTGTCTCTTTATTACGCCAATAAGGCTCCAATTGACAGTTAATTAAATTGTGTGCAATTTTGCTGCGCTGCCCGGTGAAGGCATTCAGTGTAATAAAACCCACTCGCTGGTGTAATGGCGGTGTGAAGCATTCAGATATTTTGGGCTATTCCATGCATTGTGCGGATCTTGGAGTTTCTGAGTGTACCTTGGTGCACGGGCTTGTAGTGTGTAAGGAGTAGAGGAGGGAAGGGGGCAAGGGGTAACTGTGGTCGGTTATGTAGAGAGATGGAAAACACTTTCGTGGGGAGATGAAAGTTTACAACATGTTCCGCAGTGATGTGTAGGTCATGCGAGAGAGATCGGCAAATCGTTGGGTGACGGTGGTTGGGTGTCGTTCAGGAAAAATCTCCCTAAAAAGAGAACAGCCCTTGTGTACCGCGTTGTTGTTCAAGAGCCAACCTCTTCGACAGTTCGGTCTCTTGTGTATAACAGCATTTTTTCTCCGCAGACCCACTGGGAATTCCACGAAAATAGTACTCATAAAAGAGACAACCAATCTCTTCCGGTTCGGTATGTTGTGTGTAATACCTTTTTACTCCGCATACCCACTGGGCATTCCGTGGAAATAATACTCATACCTACTTTTTTGCCCAGCTTACGTTGCACTGTATATGTTCACGTTGGCTGGGGTATACCTATCGGTTTGTAGATAAAACTTTTGCAAATAAAACGTTAGTTAGTTACTTAATTAGTTAGTTAGTTGTTTATTAGTCCCCCGCATCGACGCAAGTTACATAAACATGCGCACTAGTCCGAAATCCGAACCGCTCATCAACGGAAGTTGAATAAACATGCGCATTGGTCCGAAATGCGAACCGCGCATCGGCGCAAGTTAAATAAACATGCGCACTTATTCGACATGCGAACCGCGCTTCGCCGCATGTTAAACGGAGAAATTCTCTTGCTCATGCATGCTGGAATCGGTCTTATCGCATTTCGTGAGCGGCGACTTTGTCCTTGTCCTTCAGAAGTAAGCTCTTTTATAAACACGTAGTGCACCGCGCAGCCTAGCCTCAGATTCCCGAATAGTATATCTAACTTGTTTCCAGGTCTGCACTGCATATGTTCAGTATGCAATGACTTTTTTGTAAATAAAACGTCGTCGAGTGCGATACGAAGTGAATGTGAATGGGGCTGGCTGTTGGTTGAGCGAGTCGTGATAGTAATCCTTATCCCTCAGCAAGAAGATGAACTCGCGTCAGCGCAACCTCGAAGCTGTGTTATCCTTATTTGGACTGTTATTCGAGGAAGCTTTCATCATTAGCATCCAATTTTGCTCACAGTGAAAAAAAATAAAGAGAATTTCTAATAAGTTATGAATATTATTAATTACTAGCTGATGATGCTTCATTTATCGCCCAGACTTCCGGAAGATGTTACAAAGCATAGGCCTCTGGTAGCCGCTTTTACTTATGCTAAAGGAAATGTGAGAACCTGCTGCCGTCATTTTATTCTAGTCTCAGCGCACTGTCTCATTTGAAATAAAATCCAAATTAAGTTTAGGCCATTTCCGATTGTTTTTGCGAAAGACAGAAAAAGAAAAAAAAAAAAAAAAAAAAAAAAAAAGAACGTAAAATTGGCACGATTCTTACATGTGTTAGTGATGCACACGGGGTTTGCCGTGCAGACCACTGTGTTGTAATTAGCGCGTGTAGATTAGAGGTATACGGCTGTGTGAAGGGTTGTAATAAGTGCGCTTTCTGTGGTGTATAAGACGAGTCGTAATCAATTATCTGTATATAAGATGTAATATGGCTGTGATCATCGCTGCGTTTGCGGCGTATATAGGCTATGTCGGCCGCCATACATGGTGCGGTACAATAAACATGGAAGGCTGGTATATGATGCAGTGCAATAAACATGGCAAGCTGGTATATGATGCGGTACAATAAACATGGGAGGCTGTTGTATGATGCGGCACAATAAACATGAAAGGCTGGTGTATGATGCGGTACAATAATCATGGAAGGCTTGTGTATGATGCGGTACAATAAATACGGAAGGCTGGTGTATGATGCGGTACAATAAACATGGAAGGCTTATGTATGATGCAGTACAATAAACATGGAAGGTTGGTGTATGATGCGGTACAATAAATACGGAAGGCTGGTGTATGATGCGGTACAATAAATACGGAAGGCTGGTGTATGATGCGGTACAATAAACATGGAAGGCTTATGTATGATGCAGTACAATAAACATGGAAGGTTGGTGTATGATGCGGTACAATAAATACGGAAGGCTGGTGTATGATGCGGTACAATAAACATGGAAGGCTAGTGAATGATGCGGTACAATAAATATGGGAGGTTGGTGTATGATGCAGTACAATAAACATGGAAGGTTGGTGTATGATGCGGTACAATATATACGGAAGGCTGGTGTATGATGCGGTACAATAAATATGGAAGGTTGGTGTATGATGCGGTACAATAAATACAGAAGGCTGGTGTATGACATGCGTGTGTGTTAAAAAACAAGAATAGACACCTCTCATGTTCCCGTTGTATATTGTAGAACAGAATGAACGCCTTTCATGTGCCCTGTGTATTGTAGAACAATTAGACGACAGCGAGCTGACGACGGAGGACTACCCGACAGACACGGACAAGCAGAGCCACTACAGCGGCCAAGTGCAGCATGGGTAAGCTCCCCTCCCCCTCCCCCCCACCTCCCCCCCCTGACGACGGAGGACTACCCGACAGACACGGACAAGCAGAGCCACTACAGCGGCCAAGTGCAGCATGGGTAAGCTCCCCTCCCCCTCCCCCACCCCCACCCCCCTGACGACGGAGGACTACCCGACAGACACGGACAAGCAGAGCCACTACAGCGGCCAAGTGCAGCATGGGTAAGCTCCCCTCCCCCTCCCCCCAACCCCCCCCCCCCTGACGACGGAGGACTACCCGACAGACACGGACAAGCAGAGCCACTACAGCGGCCAAGTGCAGCATGGGTAAGCTCCCCTCCCCCTCCCCCCAACCCCCCCCCCCTGACGACGGAGGACTACCCGACAGACACGGACAAGCAGAGCCACTACAGCGGCCAAGTGCAGCATGGGTAAGCTCCCCTCCCCCTCCCCCACCCCCACCCCCCTGACGACGGAGGACTACCCGACAGACACGGACAAGCAGAGCCACTACAGCGGCCAAGTGCAGCATGGGTAAGCTCCCCTCCCCCTCCCCCCAACCCCCCCCCCCCCCCTGACGACGGAGGACTACCCGACAGACACGGACAAGCAGAGCCACTACAGCGGCCAAGTGCAGCATGGGTAAGCTCCCCTCCCCCTCCCCCCAACCCCCCCCCCCCTGACGACGGAGGACTACCCGACAGACACGGACAAGCAGAGCCACTACAGCGGCCAAGTGCAGCATGGGTAAGCTCCCCTCCCCCTCCCCCACCCCCACCCCCCTGACGACGGAGGACTACCCGACAGACACGGACAAGCAGAGCCACTACAGCGGCCAAGTGCAGCATGGGTAAGCTCCCCCCCCTCCCCCCACCCCCCCCCCCTGACGACGGAGGACTACCCGACAGACACGGACAAGCAGAGCCACTACAGCGGCCAAGTGCAGCATGGGTAAGCTCCCCTCCCCCTCCCCCACCCCCACCCCCCTGACGACGGAGGACTACCCGACAGACACGGACAAGCAGAGCCACTACAGCGGCCAAGTGCAGCATGGGTAAGCTCCCCTCCCCCTCCCCCCAACCCCCCCCCCCCCCTGACGACGGAGGACTACCCGACAGACACGGACAAGCAGAGCCACTACAGCGGCCAAGTGCAGCATGGGTAAGCTCCCCTCCCCCTCCCCCCAACCCCCCCCCCCCCCCCTGACGACGGAGGACTACCCGACAGACACGGACAAGCAGAGCCACTACAGCGGCCAAGTGCAGCATGGGTAAGCTCCCCTCCCCCTCCCCCCAACCCCCCCCCCCCCCTGACGACGGAGGACTACCCGACAGACACGGACAAGCAGAGCCACTACAGCGGCCAAGTGCAGCATGGGTAAGCTCCCCTCCCCCTCCCCCCAACCCCCCCCCCCCCTGACGACGGAGGACTACCCGACAGACACGGACAAGCAGAGCCACTACAGCGGCCAAGTGCAGCATGGGTAAGCTCCCCTCCCCCTCCCCCACCCCCCCACCCCCCTGACGACGGAGGACTACCCGACAGACACGGACAAGCAGAGCCACTACAGCGGCCAAGTGCAGCATGGGTAAGCTCCCCCTCCCCCTCCCCCCTCCCCCCCCCCCGTTCTGTGGTCCTGTTGTTCCGTTCACCTGTACCATGAGGTCAGGGTTCCGCTGAATTCAGTTGCCGGATGGCTATAGTGTAGCAGAAATCTATCGTTTATTTTGATTCACGAAAAAGCTACACCCAGAATTTTTGGAGTGAGACTGCTTGTGTGGTGTTGGAGAAGCCATATGGGATTTCGTTTGTGTGTTAAGCAATAAAAAAAACCTGAGTGCGAAGGCGGAGGTGGCAAGTTAGATGAGGCAATTTCAAAGGGAAAATACCACGCTTTGTTATTCGACAAAAAGGCTGCTCACTTTTCAATTACAACCCCGTGCGATGGAAACCTAACTTACTTAAGAGTGATGGATTTGCCGTGATATTTCCAACCCCCCCTTCCTCCCCTCCACCCCCACCATTTCACGCAATGGCACCAGTGACTTTGGCGTTGATGTTTTTTTCCATGTTGCCTTTATACTGCAGTTAGTTTGAAGACTTTGATTTGCGCTTGTGAAAGGGAGCCTGTTTCCCTCCCCCCTACCCACCCTCACACATTCTGTTTATCTTTTATGTACCCTTGCGGCTGGCCATTAGAGCTTTTAATTAACTTGTCCTGAAGCTACACGTACGTTGTCTTTCATAATCCGTTCTTGGGAACGAAATAGTTGTTTTGTTGTTTTTTTTCCTGTAAGAAAACCTCCGTGAGTAATTGAGTCTGGCTGAATCTTAGAACAACAGCGTGAATAGAGAAGAAAAGTAAGCTTGTGGTCTTGATGATCTAAGGCTACTTTGTAGCACAGTAATTCCTGAAAGAGACTTCGATTTTTCCTTTCCCATTTGAGAATACATGGCAGTATCTTCTTCCTGCCACATTCTTTTATTTTATTATAGAAAAGAAAAATAACGGGCAAAATCTGGGGGCTGGGGGGAGGGAGGCGTGGAGGGAGGGGGAGGCGTGGAGGGAAGGGGAGTCGACAGAAGACATTGTTTATTGTATATTATATAAAACGTGCATGTTATTTTATTTCCAGTTTTCGGCTGGGCGGTGGGCAGTCCGAGGACGGTGAGGAGGGTGCCTCTCTGGTGAGCTCGGGTTCGAACCACAGCAACGCACAGAGCGGTGTGCACAGCGGAGTGCAGAGTAGCCCGCACCCGCAGTCCGACTCGCTGCCCAATCACCGCCACACCGGCCTCGGCTCCGGCTCGGAAGGGGCAGGTCTTGAAACGAGCAGATATAACGAGCTGCAGCAGCTGGTGCGACAGCTGTCACAGCAGCAGATGAAGCTGGAGGATGCCATGGTAACACTGAAGGTTAATAGTTCTCTTTAACTTTCTTATTCCTATAAAAAAAGACGCTATTGACTTGACAAAAAGATATTGTTTCGTTACTTTTAACACACGAACGATCAAGCCACAGCTGTAACGAATAAGCGAGGAGCAGTTAACATGCGTAAAAAAATCTGTTTTAACAATATGAATGATTTTCCCATTTAGTGAGTAAATGTTTAGGGTTGCTGTTGTAAAAAAAAAAAACAGTGAAAATGGAAAACAATAGCTTTCGAAGTGCGAAATTCTGTTGTGCAAGTGCGAATCCCCCCTTCTCCGTTGTAGATACGGTATACCTTTGTTGTTACGACATCTTGGCTTTGCCGGAATTCTGTCGCTCTTACGGACGTTTGGCCGTAGTCTGTGACCATTAAAATGCCATGCATGCATCGTGTGCATGTTATATTATCATTTATTTTCTAACTTCGACTTGATAACATGGAATTTACTCATACAGTAACCCATGCTCATTAGCCTCTGTGTGCCGCCCGTAATCATTATATTACTACGCGCTTGGCTTCCATAGCCAGATAACTGTGATCAACATAACGGGGGATGTTTCAGCTATCAAAAAAAAAAAAAAATAACGTGACCGATATCGGTATGTGATCGTTGTCACAGTAACGCGTGAGCAGTACTGACCAGGAAGGAACCTGAGTGTACTTTTGACTACTTCTGGGTACTTGTGCTGTTGCTAGGCGCAAATAGAGGAAGAGACGAGTTACTTCAAGCAAGTAGTGGAGGAAGAGCGATATCGCGCCAAATGCCTCGAGGAACAGATCAACGACCTGGGCGAGTTGCACCAACACGAGGTCACCAATATCAAGCAGGTAAGCCCCCCTCCCCCCTCCCCCCACCCCGCACCCCCCCCCCCCCCCCCGCCGACTGCTTCCAGCGGACTCGTGGCCTACTAATGGCAAACGCACTGATGGTTGTACTAGCATAGTCATACCCCACTGATTACTGTGACGTACTGAAGGCTGTGGCCTACTCATGGCGTGCTGATTGCCATAACGTACTGATGGCTGTAACCTACACATGGCCTGCTGATTGCAACACCGTACTGATGGCTGTAAACTACTCATGGCCTACTGATTGCTGTAACGTGCTGATGGTTGTATTCATGGCCATAACGCAATGATGGTTGTATCTGACTGAGGTCTGTGACGTACGTGCTAGATGAGGAGAGATTGTGTGTGTATGTGCGGAAAGGGGGGGGGGGGGCGGATGGAGATGGGGACGGGGGACGGGGGGAGGTACAATTTCAGATAGAGAAAGCGATTGGAGGATGTTGTGCTTCTGCTCAAACGGCAGCCTGAAATGAAATTAAAAACAATTCTGATCTTTGGACAGTTTTTGCCTATTCCTGTTTAACATGAAAGTGAAAACTTCTCTTCTTTTTTGTGGCATAGTCATTAACCAGTAACTAGATAGTTAACGACCGAGACTTTGTAATGGTGTCGTGAGAGCTAAATGGAAAGCTCTTCTTTCTGTAACAAATACAGCAGTAGCAATTCACTAAGACGAAGAGCAACCATTAGCAGGCTTATAGTGTCTTTGCGTCACAATTTACCATATTACTGACAAAAAAAAAAAAAAAAGGAAAAGAAAGACAGTCGTGGGATATATGTGTGCTGATTACGAGTCTGGAAAAAAGACTATCTCTGGGAGCGTCTTTTGCTGTTTGATTAATTGAGTGAAATAGCCTTCGCGAGTAATATCAGAAGTGCTTTACATGACGTATGGGCAGGGAAGTCATGTTCCCTCGGCCCCTGCCCGCTGTGTGGCGCGTGAATGCTGCGAGCGGTTAACAGTACGAGGGGAGGGGAGGGGCTGGGCGAGAAATGTGGTTGTATTTTGTTGTAGGAGCTGAGCGAGGAATGTGATTGTGTTTTGTTGTAGGAGCTGCAGAGCATGGAGGAGAAGATGGAGTACCAACTGGAGGAGAGAACACGTGACATGCAGGAGCTGCTCGAGTCCTGTCAAACCAGAGTAAGCGACAAGGGGGGAGGGGCGGGGGAGGGGGGAGGAGAGGACGCGTGACATGCAGGAGCTGCTCGAGTCCTGCGAAACCACAGTAAGCGACGACATGAGGGGGTAGGGGGGGGGGGGCAACCGCGGGGGGAGGGGGGGGGGGGAGGAGCTAGCTGTAGTCGTTGCAATCCTCTCCCGGTGTTGGGTGACCAAAATTTCCCCTGTGCCAGAAAACCCCCACGGGTTTTCCAGCGCGCATATGATGCGTATTGGAAAACCTGGCGTGACAGAAATTCCCACACCCCTAATTTTACACACCATATTTCTGCGTATTGTCAAGGCCTGGTTGTCGGTATTCCCCTAATTTTACACACCGTATTTTTCTGCATTTTGAAAAAGATAAAAAAAAAGACATTTGAAACATAAACATTTTTATTTCTCATTTCCACGTACAGGTACAGTTTTCACACAAAAACTATTTTGGAAAGAATTCTACACTGTTCGCTTTGTTTTTGAATAAACACTTGCATGGGTTTTAAAATATCTCATGCCTTTCACTAGCATTTCAAACCAGTGTACTTCAGAGGCGAATGAAAAATGCACTAAAACACTCGACTTGGCCAAACAGATAGGATGTGGATTCATCTAAAAATTCTCCGGTTCTGAAACTGAAATCAACGAATGCTCTTTCTAGAGATTAAGATCTTAAGTGAAAATTGAACCGAATATCAACAGCACAGATTTGAATTTCTTCAAAATCTCTGGTCTCGAAACAGGTTCGTGAATAGATAAATGCTTCTTTGTGGATTAAAGTGTTCAATGGCGTAAAGTACAGATGTGGATTCGTTAAAAAATCCCCGGTATCAGAAGTCCTGTGTTTAGGATAACGATTATTAACATGACCGTGGGAAACCAATGGACATCACACCTCGGTTTGGGTATTTTTCTCTATAAATTTCCTTGGAATATATAACGTGGCAAAAAGCATGAAATATGGTGTGTAAATATATAACTTGGCGAAAAGCATGAAATATGGTGTGTAAAGTTTGCCGACTCGAACTTCTTGCGGGTTGCTGCATGAATTGCTTACATAAGATATCAGCACCTTGCATATTTGTTTACCTTTTGGCCGTGCTGAGAAGCCCAAGCCCCCCCCCCCCCCCCCTACCCCAAAACCCCTCAGGGGATTACATACCCATATAATGTGTTATCTCTCTTCACGCTGCACCGGCACAACCAATATTTCTTAACAATGATGTCATGTCAACCCTATATCCACGGCTACATGCAGAGCAGAGACCTCCCACCCCTTCCCTCCCCTACTAAAAAAGTAAATAAATAAAATGAAAATAAATAAATAAAAATAATTCTGGGTCCTCGCTTTGGGTCGGAAGGGAAGGGGGTCTTGTTAATACTGCTTCCACTTTTCTTCATATTCATATATATCATATTTGAATTGTGCACTATACACGTCACGTGTCTAAGGTACTGCAATCTGATTGGCTGGACAGATAACGAAGATGGAACTGCAGCAGCAGCAACAGCAACTGATCTCCATGGAAGCGTTCGAGAACTCCAACTTCCGCAATCTCATCACGAAGCTCATCAATGTCGTTCTGGCTGTCCTCGCCGTCATTCTAGTCCTCGTGTCCACGCTGGCCAACATTCTCGGCCCTTTCATATACTCACGGTGAGTTCATCCAGCGCTAACCCACCTAAGTAAAGGCTGTTTTTTTATTTTTTTATTTTTTTATTTATTTTTTTTTGAATTGCAAGATCTTTTTTTAAACTGCATCTCAAGGCCGAGGGTTTTGGCGTAATTCGCATGGAATCCCCGCCAAGGTTTGGTCACATGATATCGGTTGTTCCCATTTCCTGCGTAGTGCCGCGTTACTTCTGTTGTGTATCTGCCATAACTATATGCTAACGGTGCAGAGTTTCAGATGCCTTCGCACAACTTGCTCCTACAAACTCCCAAATTTCGATGAAAGTTGTGTAAATTTACCATCTTTTTTTTTTAAATCCCAATTCGTCAATTTTTGGTGGATTTCAAAAATAACACAACGTTCCACGTTTGCAGTATATATATTTCCACTATGTAAATTTTGATTTCGGCCACACCGTATAGTTTCTGAGTACTTTTTCGGGAAAAAGTCCCTAGTATCGATGCAGCATGTTTATATTTTAACCAAATTTCTGGACTCATCAAAGTGCCTTGAAAAGTTTAGTGAAAGGTATCAGTCGTTCTTTAAATGGTCTTTTGAAAATACTTTGCCCTACAATCCAAAATTTAGTTAATTTTAAAAGTAAGACTACCTTTAAGAACCCTACTCCCAAGTTGTACAGAGCGCGCTCATATATTTTGCTTGTATCGGGGGAAGGACTGGAGGTCAAAAGAGTTAACTAACATGATTCTGTATAGACACGGTTCTTCCCATATCATCGCTTGTTAGATAAAATATACAGAGCTCCAGCTTTGCGGTGTCCTAGCTGTGCTCTTGACAATTCCCCCAACATAGCGCCGAGTTGCTATCGGGAAACGTACTGTTGTTCCAGTCTTTTCTTGCGGTTCTTAAATGTTTGGATTTTGTCCAGTTTATGGTGTGCAATATAAGAGTAGGAGTGGTTTGGATTTTGTACGATTTATGGTGTGCAATATAACAGTGGGAGCGGTTTGGATTTTGTCCAATTTATGGTATGCAGTATAACAGTAGGAGCGTCGCAAGATCATGTCAAAATCCTCTGAAGACAACTGTTGTTCTAAGGTGGATGGTCATTTTGGCAATCTGTCCTGCGACTTTTTAACGAAGTAAGGTGCGAAATTTTATACACCACAATTTGTGTGAAATCAATCTTAATATATTTGGGCTACCACCTGGAATACTTTTTTTAGCTCCGAAGAGTCATTAATTAACTTAGAGTGACTTGTTTCCGAGTCAACATGAAGCTGTTTTATATTATAACCAGATACTAATCTGTTGACATAAACGTCAACATTTACTTACTGGTCAATAATACGTCATATTGACTCAAAATGAGTCAATGTCAATATCTGCTGATTGCGACTAATGAAGTACTTTAGCAGTTTCTGTTGAAAGTTGACTGTGCGATTCATGTTTGGTGTAATGAAGTGAAATCAAATTTCTGCTTTTGTCTGGTTTTACGATAAAGCGGTATGCAATTATCCGGTTCAAAATATATAATTTTATCCAATCAACCGATTTATGCGTTTAACCGGTATGCGATTCTGTCATTTTATATGTCTATGCATTTTTGACCGTCGTATTTGTTAAATTAAACGAACCAGTTTTTACGCATAGCCTGGAAATGTGTGTTTTTTCTAATATGCTTTGAAAGATTTCAAAAATTTCAGTATTTCTGAAATATTTCAAAAATTTCAAATTTAATGAAATTTTTAAAAATTTCGAAATTTTTACCAGCCCTGGTTCTGAAGGATCGAAAATAAGCTCAAAAGCGGTCTATCTCTAACCATTTTCGAGATAATGGTCAATTTCCGGTTTTTTGGTTTTGACCATGGTCGAGGAGGTCAAGGTCACCGAGGTAAGCCAAAAATCGCCCAATCGCTAACCGTTTTCGAGATAATGGCGCACTTCAGGTTAACAAATTGCGGATTTTGCTTCGTCTAATCTCCCTCTATCAGTGAGCCAAATTTCATTACTCCTTAGCAATTAGGAAAATCCCAAACGCTGCAACCAACTTAAACTTGCACTGGCATGCTGTGATGGCTCTCATTGTAGAAAGTTTGGCGATCAATACACCAAGGCTGATATCATGCCAGTTTAAATCAAAGCGTTTGCTTGCTTATAATGGGTGTTAGTGGCAATTTTTCAATGTCCATTATTACGTATTAAATATTAATGAATTTCTAAAAAAAATTGATCTGGACCGATAACACATCCTACATTATGTCTCTGCCAAATTTGGTCGTCCTAGCCCTAGCGGTCTCAGAGGAGTTCGCGTGACAGGGTTGTGGCGAAAAAAAAGGCAACATGCGCAAACACTTTTCCGAATCGTACAAAAGAAGTAAACTAGGGGATTGAAAATCTAAGATACATTTAAAAATATCTGAAATTTAATTAGATAAGTTTAAAATTCAGTTAAAGGTTTCTCTACATCATTTTTAATATGATTACTTTTTACCTTTTATTTGTTTACCAGTACTTGATATCTCTATATCTCTAAATAATTAAAGATATCTGAAATTATATAAAGATGAACCTAAGTAATTTCAGACATCCAAAATTTAATCAGATGAGTCAAAGAATCCATTTAAGACATCTGAAATACAACTTGCAAACTTATCAATATTGAATATGCATGGACTTTGAAGTATTCTAGTTTTTGTTTATATTTTAAGATTCAGAATCGTCTCAACTGTAGTGCTTATAGCCGCCATTGTAGTCACATGGAGAAACTGGACTCAAGTGCAAGATCTGTACGGCAATTTGGCGGATAATTACGGACACCTGGTGCCGTGGCATAGATAGTAAACAGCCGGATGGATGTAGGAAATGTCATTCTTGCACTGCACATAAGGCGTCTGCTGTGCTGCATTTTGTGCTGCGTGATGATCAGATGTAGGTTTTTCGGAGGCTAACATTGCACAAGAACGTTGCTTGTGCGAAACTGAAACATGGCTCATTTTAGAGTGTCAACTTCAAAATGTACAAAAAGACTTTGAAAAGAAGTTCCGGCAGCTTGCCTGGGACTGCGCCATGTGTGTGCTACGACCTGTTGTATCGCTACGCGTTGAAGTAGAGCTTGCTGCTTCTCTATTTCGCATTCGTACGCGTCAAGCCGTTGCATTGCGAAAAAAAAAAACACCCGTTGTTCTTAAGAACAGTCGAAACCGCAGCGTTCTTCTTTCGCGGTGATTGGACTTTTTATTTCGTGCACAATAACCGATGACAGTATTTTTCGTGCCGTGCGTGATCCTTCCCATTTCGTTCGCATCGGCGACACATTGAGAAAAAAAACTGGTTTGAAACGTTCAGTTTGAGGTAAGTTGTTTTAAATGTACCCCCCCCCCCCCCCACCACACACACACACACAATCTGGATTGTGGAGTATCTTGAATAAGTCCGGGTTAACGCCTGGAGTGTTATGTAGCTGTGTGTAGATCATTTAGCTTACAAGGTGATGTATTCTAAACTGTGTAGAAAATAAGTCATGGGTACATATTGTATGTGATATTCACATCTGACTTGATTTAACTCTACGGCATGTTTTTATGTCACTTTCTGTTTTCCCGTGGCGGCTAAAATCTTCAGGAACGCCCGATATGACGATATTCGTGCCCTGTAGGACAATAAAAAGGCTGCGCCGCTTAGTGATATCTGTGGGCTGGTCGTCGGGGAGCGGGAGGAGGGGGGGGGGGGGAGGGGGTGGATATTTGAGGCAGTGGTCAGAAGGGAAACTCGAAGACGAAACAAAAATAATAATAATAATAATCGAGGCCAAAAACCGAAATCACTCTCATTTCTCGTCCCACTTGGGATTACTTTGGTCAAGTAATCCCAAGGTCCCGGGTTCGAATCCAGTCAGGGGCAGTTAGCAGGGGATTGACTTTTGCTCTGATTGTCTTAACTAGGCGAATTCAATGAGCCAGACCATGCCACGGTATTCAAAATTATCGTCCATTGAGTCTTTGGGCCAAGCCTTGAAAATGGTTAAGGCCGAAAAAGTAAATCAGTCTTGTTTTGCGCCCAGGAGCATCCAATTTTCATCCTGAAAACTCGATCTTTTTTAATATGTTGTGTATTTGGTGGTCGTATCAAAACCTTTAATTTAAAAGTTTTGTTGAAAGGTGTAAAACTGGTTTATATTTCCGAGATTATTCCTCTTTCGGCATATTTCTTTCAAAATAGAGCAAAGGAGCAAGATTTGTTTTTGGTCTGTGGTCACCAATTCTGACTTTTAAGGCCATTTACAATGCACCATGTGCAAAGGAAAAAATAAATACCCGAGTTCAAAGTTATTCACATTGCTAGATTAGAGCTGAGCTTGTAGTTGTGTATTGATGTGATATGACGAGCGCAAGTATCCTTGCAGTAAAACGCTTTTTGCAAGTGGCTGGTGTAGTTGTTAGTTATTAACTGTTCTGAAATGTCGGCTGTGGAAGTGCGTGTGAATAGAGGTTGCCGGCGGGGGGTAGGGATGGGGGGAGGGAGGGTGGGGATTGGAGAGGGCGTGTCCTCAGACTTATAATCCAGCAGATGTTTTTGCTAAAGGAAGAGGTTGGGAAGGAGCTGAAAAGATTTAAAGGTTCTGAAAAATGTATTTTTTTTAAATATTGATCATAAACAAGGCTATTTTCCACCCCCCCCCCCCACCTCCCAGCCCCCACCCTAAGCAACTCACAGGCACAGCTTATTATTTGAAAAATGTATTTGTTTTCATTGATTTTTCATACGCGT
Source organism: Protula sp. h YS-2021 (assembly GCA_949752745.1). NCBI lineage: Eukaryota > Metazoa > Annelida > Polychaeta > Sabellida > Serpulidae > Protula > Protula sp. h YS-2021. The sequence goes on along the minus strand of OX457030.1, from coordinate 42,488,435 downwards.
TTTGTCTTCTGTGTGGCTTTTCAAAAACCAGGAAATCGTACATTGAATTCTGAGATTGTGATAAGTACTTGATGCGTAAAATTTGTCAGTATCGTGTAAAAAAGGGGTCAGCGTTGTGTAAAAAGGGGTCAATGTTGTATTCTTTTGTCCAGTTACTGATGGTCGATTATCTAGTGATATACTGGCCTACAAACGCAAAAGAATTCGTATGTTATTGAGATGTAAATTGTTTTTACACACGTTCTGGTCAGCTTAAGAAAAAAATACAGATATTAAAAAACAGAAAAGAAAGAAAAAAGGCGACGAAAAAGACGTGTTTCTCATTTAAGGCCCAGTTCCTAATCATTGAAAAAATATGGCGAATTATCACGAAATTAAAAAGATATGTGTGTACATTTCTCTGAAGAAAGTAATTAAAATAGCAAAAATGGAAATTGAATCGTAGAAACTTTTAATTTCAAAATGTGAAAAAGTTGATGTAGGCTGATTCTAATTACGTTGTAATTTCGCTTTCTGGGTCAACTTTCTTTCAAAACGAGATTTCTTTTGTTTTTGTTCCTGGCCAGATTGAGTCCCTTAAAATAAATAATAAATCGAATAAACATACCTATGTTCGAAAATATTTATGTTGCTAAAGCTCGCTGTTAGCGTATTGGTTGATTTGTTATAAGGCACACGTGTAGCTTTGGAAAAATATGGTTAGGGTAATGCATATTCCTAAACTGGAGGGGAGGGGCGGGGAGGAGAGGGGAGAGGACAGTATGCATGTGGGAGCATGTCCCAATGACGGCCAAAGTCATCAGGTGTCATAATGTTATTGGGAAAGGAATAGGGGAGGGGTGGGCATGTCAAACAGATTTTAAGCTAAGAAAGATGTTCCACTTTCTTCCTTTTTTTAGCCCTTACAAATACAGAATGCATAACTCTGTTTGTGCTCGATTTTAAGTGTGCAGAACCTCTTTTTAGTTATTCGAGTAAATAAGGAACTCCGGAGAAGTCAGGAAAACCTGTATTCGAAACACTGTACTGGTTATAAATAAGGAACTCTGGAGAAGTCTGGAAAACCTGTATTCGAAACACTTTACTGGTTATAAATAAAGAACTCCGGAGAAGTCAGGAAAACCTGTATTCGAAACACTGTACTGGTTATAAATAAGGAACTCCGGAGAAGTCAGGAAAACCTGTATTCGAAACACTGTACTGGTTATAAATAAGGAACTCCGGAGAAGTCTGGAAAACCTGTATTCGAAACACTGTACTGGTTATAAATAAGGAACTCCGGAGAAGTCGGAAAAACCTGTATTCGAACACTGTACTGGCCACTAATCTTCATTATTCCAAGAATGTATGATAAATTTAGGTATAAAAATTGCCTCGTAAAAAGACGTGATTAGTTTTAATGTGTTGACATCCAGTCTGTGTGAGGGTTTGTAAAGTTATTGTAATTGTCAATACTATGTTGGATAGTGAAAGAATATAATAAGTGGACATTATAAGCCAATTCGTACTTTCGAACACTTCCGATGGAGATGTCGCTTCGACTGCATATTTATTGCATATTTATTGGGATAAAGCATAAAACTGTGATGAGGAAAAACCATCAAAATTCGCGATTTTGTTTCTAAATGCGCACTTTCCAGTTGAATGAAACTATTTTGCTCAATATTCTGCCCCTTCATAGTCCACTTGTAGAAGTGTTCCCAGTAAAATAGAATTTTGCCAATTTTTCACGGTTTTTCTGTTATCATTTCTTCATAGCTTTGTCCCAACCTAATACGGTCAAAACACAAAATCAGTATCCGCCACTGGGGTGCCCCCGCACCTTCAACCGAGTGTGTGATTTGGTGGAATTCCTGAAAAAGGAGTTCCTTTTGAGATGTAAATTGTTGTACTTTTTAATCCATGACGAAGTATTATTAGCGCATTTGCTCAGTTTTTAACACTTGTGTGAGAAGTGTAAAACGGGCCCGGCTCCGTTGTTATAAAACAGCTGACCTCTGGGGAGATCTCTCTGTTATGCATAAACGCAGAGCGGACGGATTCTATCTATCTAGCCGGACTGTGCATTGCTTCGTGTTGAGTTTCTCGCACAAAATGGTGCATCTGAGTGTCCAAGTCACTAAAATATATATTTTAGCGAATTTTTGAAAAAGTGGTACCTCTCTTTATGAGCACTCTTTTGCGCGGAATCCCCAGTGGGTCTGCGGAGTAAAAAGGTGTTATACACCACAGACCGAACCGCCGTAGAGGTTGGCTGTTGGACAACAACGGTCCGCGTCTGGTCGCCGAACCCGTTGTTCCGATGTATGCGTGCCCCTCGCGGGTTGATGAAAGATAAAAGGCTCAAATATTCAGACGCGAATTCCATTTTCGGTACTCAGTTCCATGATTATCCCCCCCCCCCCCCACACACACACACACTGTTCCAAGAAACCCCCAGTTTAAAAAAAAAAATCCCTCGAACTCAAACTCTTCTGTTATAAGTGTGTTCTTTCTTTTATGTCCATTTATTACGAAATCAAATATGTTATTAAATCACCATAAAATAATTATTTAACATCTGTAATAACTCACGAAAAATACACTCGCGTATAAATGCACGTATGAACTCGAACAGAAGCGTTGCATTGTTGCTCTATTCTTAAAAAGCCTTTGCATCTTGAGTAATAATTGTAATGAGCAGTAACTCAGCTGTGTGCATAGTGGGTTTCCTGGAACTGGAAATTGTTGGAACGTAGCATGATAATTTAAAAAAATTGATTAACTGTCACTAATGTGGTTTAAATAAGGACTGTTCTGTCATGCGCGTGGTCGGCTCATTAGAATATGCGTGTTCGTGTTGGGCTGCGCGATGTGCGATGAATTCATCGCACTAGTTCTTGAGGACAAGTTAACATTTTCATCACGTGATCAAAAAGTACCAGTGCTTGCACCGGCGCAAAACGCATAGTTTCTCATTGTTTTATACCAAATATAACAGCGTATTTGTCTTGTTCTGGGTTCTGGTTGCATACATTTTGGCCTACTTGTCACATGCCAGGAAGTTAGTTCTTTAAATAGTTGTTACTGTTTAGAAAAATTTTATTACTTAGCTGAAATATCGAAGAATTTGTATTGGTATAAAACAGTGCAATAAACTCCAAGTCTCGCTCATTATGCCCCATGTTACCCTCAGTGCATTGCATGAAGGTGTCCGCAAGAGTAAGGTATTAATTCCACAGTGACTTCCGCAAGATGAGTGCCCTCTTGTTTTAAAAAAAGCTCATATGCATAAAGGGAAAGGTCGAGAAAAACTTTTTTTTAAAGTTTTCTTTGCGTTTTTTTACCGTTTAGAAAAAGTTTATTACTTGGGTCTAGGACAATACCCCCCAGACAATACTCCCCCCGGATGACCCCCCCCCCCCCGAAAATACCCCCAAAGGGCACTCATCTTGCGGGAAGTCACTGTGGAATTAATACCTTACTCTTGCGAACACCTTCATGCAATGCATTGAGGGTAACAGAGGGCTTAATGATCAATATTTTGAGTATATTGCACTGTTTTATATCAATACAAATTCTTCGATATTTCAGCAAAGTAATAACATTTTTCCAAACGGTAAAAACTATTTAAAGAACTAACTTCCTGGCATGTGACAAAAGGCCAACATGTATGCAATCTGCCCAGAACAAGAAAAATACATCGTTTGGTATGAAAACAGCGAGAAACTATGCGTTTTGCCCCCACGCAAGTATGGCACTTTTTAATCACGTGATGAAAATACTAATTCTTATTGGTGGATGTAACGTTGCGACGTGAACTTGTCCTCAAGAATACGGCCATCGGGAGTTGCTTAGGCAGAAGTCGATGAATATTGTAACCTGAGTAAATTGTTTTAATAAAAATCTGTGTATTATTACACTGATAAAAAATGAAGATGTAAACCTGAAATTTTCTTTAAAATACTCCAAATTGCTACATATTGCTGAAAGGTGTTTGTGACGTTCGAGCAGAATGTTTTCCTCATTTTTGAGTTTACCATTGCCGTTGAAAGCATTCAAAACAAACTGTTTCTCGCGTCGCAGACAGCTTTTTAGCACATATGAAATAGTTGCTGCAAATCACTCTGCAATATATGAATGCAAGGCATGGACTGAATATACATGTTGAATTTAGGAAAATTTTATAATGTAAATAAACAAAGAAATATTACGAAAATGACTTTTTGTTTTTGGAGCCTCGGGTTAGGGTCAGGACAAGATAGGTACAACAGGACGAAAAGGGCCGGGATGAGGGTTTGGGTGGAATGGTCCGTGAGCTTCGACAATTTGGAAATTTTCCTGATGGTTTGGTCAGGATTTTGTTGGTTTGGTTTTTGAGAGTTTTTTTACACACCATAATCTGTGATTTTGGGAAAGTATATAAGCAGATTACGACTTAATTCGCTCAAAGCTGGGAGAGGCGACTCTGGAGCGCAATATATTAATTATTGGCTGGGATCATTGTTTTTCTGAAAATTTTGCCACGCGGAAAAATATCGGGCTGCTCTGAGGATTGAAATTACACAATCCCAACGTAATTTACAGTAAATAAATTTTTAAAGTCTTTTTTTACACACCATAATTTGTAAGAATGAAACTGTATATATTAGAATGTGCAACTATGTTTCTGATTTTTTTTCTAAGACCGAAAAAAATGTAAATAAACTAAAAAAAAGTGAAGGACATGGTGATTAGTAGAAATGCTTTTAGTTCACAGGGTGTACTGTCGGACAAACGTTCGCTCTCCTTTCGAAGAGGTTCGCTTGCCAAGCACGCGATAGAAATACAGCCGTCTCAAGACGAAGACCAGCACAAGTGCGGCCTACGTCCCGGTCGGGCCGTATAAGTGAACGCAGCCCTTTCGAGATGACCTGTCATCGTCCAATCCTCCGTTTACGTCACGGGGAGACTAGACCGACAGGCGTCCCGATGGGGCCGCAAAAAACCCATAAACGACAAAAGGCTGCATACACTCAACCTGGAGTGTGTACATACAAACACTTAAGTCAAAACAGGTTAAGCTTTACGGACTCTCCTGGCAGTGAGAATATATATAGATTCACTTTTACGAATTATGGTGTGTAAAATTGTTCGATTGATTGCAGTTTGAAGCGTAACGTGAAAGGGTTTTGCCAGGATTCTTGGTGCACTGTTCGTGGTTTATATACGCCTTTGATACAGGAACGGTCGGGGCTTTTCAATGAAAGGCGCAATATAATATTTTTTTCCCAAAAGTAGCCACGTCTGTGACTTTATATTCTTTTCAAGTCTTTTTATGGTGACAGTAAAAAAAGAAAAATGAACAGCATAGACATTTGAATGACTTTATTTTCTTGTAGCAACGGCTTTCAATTGTTTTTCACAAAAGTTCTTTTTTTCCATGAAATGGCAAAAAATAAGAGAAACAGTAGCTTTCATATAAATTTTAATCGGCTAAAATACTTCAAAAAATCGCTGCTCTAGCACAACGTCAAAACTAATACATTATTTCCTTATATTCTAGGGCATGGAACTGACGAGAGTAAGATTCCTCGAGAAGCATCCCTGATTCGAAAAGCGCGTTTATAGAATTCCCACGTGTTCAGTCCGGAAAACAGAATGGTTTCCCGGACTGAACATTGTTCTCAATACGGCAAAATTATATATAATTGCTCTTGGTATACAACAAAATACTTTTCAATCGTACAAAACAGTTCATAAACAGCGTAAGGAATTCTTGCAAAAAATCTTCGAACGGTTTTAATGCGCATAAAAATGACACAATACAGTGATAACAAAGCCGGCCTAGCTCCAAGCCGACTGATAAAGCACAGGGATTCGAAAGCAAAGCTTAAAGACTCACAGTATATTAATAATTACAAAAAAGGCAACGAAAATGACTTAGATTTGCAAGCTAAGATACGTCATAAGTGTTGAACATTTTTCACATAAAACGCCAACAATAGTAACAAAAATATTATTAAGCTATCAACTCGCTGACTTAACGCTTGTCCCGAATAAGCCGAGGAACGGCCATGATTTTTGTTCACCAAGCAAAGGATATACAAAAACGGTAGAGCTGTGCAGGTTAACCCTGTCGCGGCTGAAAGAGACCGTTCCTAGCCGACCCCCCCCCCCCCCTCCTCCCCCATCCCTCCCTCAAACCCGTAAAAACCTCTAACAACTTCTTTGGGTTCAAAGGGATCAACTGTTATAAGTAGTTTTCATATTTTTTTAATTTCTTATTAAAGAAAAAAAAAATCCTCTCTTTAGCCGAAAACCCTGTTATGACCGCCACTAACTCTACCCAGAACCACTCCGCTTCAAAGTTTGCTCGGTGACGTGCTGTCACCCAGCGGTGGGTAGAAAGAACTACAAATTGCACAAATCTTTGGTCACAAAAAAAAAACAAAAAATCTATTATGCATGCGCCACAACTTCCGGCTTTTCACACTCGATTCTGGCGCCTACGCCAAGTTCAAGTAGATCCCTTTTATCCAAACCCCCGCCCTCGCCGCGAAAACAATCGGGAGACTGGGGCGTTCCCACTGAATCTGCCTCCCTGGCACGATGCTCTAGATTTGATTTCAAATGACTAGATTTTGCTTGACTGTCACTTGGTTTCGAATGCAGCGACGTGGTGGGTGTGTCCTCTCTGACGTCATCGTCGTCGTCATCCATGAAGTCGAACTCACAGTCCATGACACCTACGACGGCTTCGTGTCTCTGAAAAGTAAAAGAACATGACGGAACGGAAAACACACATACATATAAAACTGAACATTTTTTTGGCCACTTTCCTATCACTCCCTCGTTGCTAACAAGTTTTCAGCGAGTTCTCGTAGAAACGGTCCTTGTTTTAAAATATTGTACTGCTGTTTTACATCATTCACTGGCTCATTTATAGTTATAATCCATTTCGTTTTTGAAGACTTAATTTAAATTCAACGAAGTCTGTTTGGTAGTGTTCAAAATACGAAATATGAACTTTGTTTTATTTTATTATTATTTTTTGTCTTCATTTATTTATTGCATTACACTATAATTGAAATCAAGTGCGATCTCAGACTACGATCGACTTTCATCCCAAAACCATCTGAACTATGAAATAAGTTAGTAAACTATTTTGGCACGAACCTTCTCCTCCTGGGGAGGTTTTGGCGGCTCGAAAATCCGTGTGGCTATTTTCCTTTCAGTTCTTTTGGTCTTTTTAGTTCTAGACTGGGTTGACAGGTTGTTCATTTGCTGCTGTAGAGATTGAAACACAGCGCTTGTCTGTATGTAAGTCGACGTAATCGGTGATGCGGCCAGCTCTGTAATGCACACCATTTTTACGTCTCACATTGCACAGCTACAAAGGTTTCAAACTGGCACATAAAGCAAGTAGCACGTGGTAAAAATAAATACTGAAACAAGAAATCCTCCTGTTCATAAACTCTTTGTAGGATGCCAAAAGAATGACAGATTTCATCTACTGAAATACCAAAAGAAGGAGTTAACTCGTTCTTAATAAAAAAAAATCCCTGCCCACCACATTCGTCCCCTTCCCCTCAACCTGATGCCTCGTCCTTGGTTATTATTATTATTGACCGCCGTGGGCGACGGTATGTAGAGTTTGTTGCGGTTCGATCCCGTCTCCCTCTCCCCGCCCCCACTTTAGCACTCCCTCCTTATCCAATGCCTCACCTTGGCTATAATTATTGGCCGCAGTGGGCGAGGGTATGTAGAGCTTGTTGCGGTTCGAACCCTGCGTCTCCATGAAGATCTTGTACTCGCTGCCATTGACGTTCATGGCCTCGGCGAGCACTTCCCTCGCCATGTTGTCCACGGCCCGGTCTATCGCCATCTCCCCTCTCTGTCAATGCAACACCGCGGCCAGTTTTAACACTTGCTGGTTGCAACCCCCAAGCAAACCAACTTCATGCACTGAGGCTTAGAGTAATCTGCTTATTTATTTCAGAGCCCGACCACGGAACAGGTACAAATCATGAACAGTACATACGACTCGCTAAGTCACACCCACGGACAGAACGGGACAGTGCCTACATAAACGACACTATTCATGCCTTCGTGTGGGGTGCAATTTGTTATTATTTATCTTAATTAATTTCATTTTTACTTATTTATCCATTTTTATTTTACAATCTGACTTTGCCAAACTGAAATAATCCAACGCGTTTACCCTTATCTAAACCGGTGGCGTTATAACAAAACCCACACCGATGACATTGTGACCGAAACCTATACTGGTGACGTTATGAATCAGCAGAAACCCGTAATGGTGACGTTATGACTCGTCAAAACTTGACACCCCTGACGTTATGATTTACGTGGATATTCGAGACTTACTGCAACGCTGAGCATCCACGACTGCAGCAGCACTTTGGCCGTCTCCATGTGGTTCCTGCCCCCATTCCCCCCACCCCCACCACCGCCCAGTTATCACACTTACCCGCGCCTTGAGGAAGGGATCGATGCCGCCGTTAAGCAGCACTTTCGCCGTCTCGATGTGGTTCCTGTCTACCGCCCAGTGTAGCGCCGTCCAGCCATTCTGCAATACGCAATGCTTGTATTTAAAACTTTTCCGGAAACGCATAGGGGAGGGCAGGGGAGGGGGTGGGGGAAGGAGGTGCTACGTGTTGCCGCCCCAAAACAAATTAATACCTGTTTATTGTTGGTTTGAAAACACGCGGATAAATGGATAAATATGACAACAGGTAGTAGGAACCAGCATCAGAGATAACATGTGGGTGGGGGAGGGGGGATATCTCCCACCTCCGGGCCACCACCCCCTGATCCGGAATACAAAAGCGTTCCTACGCCTCCGGATAAATCCGTAGGATTCTACCACTGTTTCTGGATAAATCCGTGTGATTGTACCACCGTATCTGGAACAAAAGGCAAGTGTTCCGAACGACGAATCAAATCCCCCAACGACCCTAACCTTCATCAGTAATCCACTTTCATTTATTTATTTTATTTATTTATTTGCTTAAATGAGGAAAAATAGCTGCACTTATCGTTAAGCTATCAAGTGAATACTTAATGCTCCGTTACTTCAAAATAAAAGTTTATGATAATGTAAACTTTATGAAGATTTCCTCTTCGTAGCTAAATTCAATTGTGCATTTTCTGAAACCGTAAAACTGGGAAATGAACGGTAAGATGTGACGTACTGAACCCTGTGCATTGATATCACAATCAGCATCAATGAGTATCTTAGCAACCTTTGCGTGTCCATGGTAACCGCAGAACATCAGTGGAGTGAAGTCAGCCTGGAGAAAAAAAATCCCCTGTTTTAGCTGACACTTCGAAACTCTTGGCTTTTGACTGAGCAAAACAGACACTATGGAAAAAAAGTTTTGTTTGGACATATGATGGCTTTGTAGTTCTGCTATCAATAATTCGAATACACATATAATCTCAAGTACAGAAGTTCAAGAAAGAGAGTTATTTGATGTCGCGATAATTGGGAGAAAATTCTAAGGTATTAAAATTCAACACCATTAGTAAATTGCCAGAAAACGTCCGTTATGGATTATTTCTAGACTCGTCACCTCGCCCACGTCACTGCTCTTGCTGTTCAGGTCACAGCCACACTCGACGAGGAGCTCGGCAATTTCCGCCAGTCCCTCCTCGTCTTCCGACGGACTCCGACACGCCTCGTGTAACGCGTTACGCTCATCCTACAAAACATCCCCCAAAACAACCACTATGAAACAACAGCCAAGGTATTTAGGATAAGCAAAAAATTCCCGTCAGCCAGCCGGGTCAAATGAAAAAAAAAAAAAAAGAAAACTGGAATAAGAAACAGGACTGATTTTTTTCTTTGAGTTGTTCCTGTGTAATCCTTCAGTCCATGGCCACATTTCTTTTTCTCGTATCCACTATTCCTCACTGCAACACCACGTGTGTTTTCATTGATCCTCTAAACGATAACGCAAGTTTTGCCTATGGCATCTTTATTATCGCCCAGTACATGGTATCGCCACCATGCAGAAGTATCAGTAAAACATGCCCCAAGCAATGTATATTTGTGCTACTCTATAAAAAAATAATAGCGTTTTGTAATTAAATAACTGAATTTTCCCTTTCAGTAAAAAATGTTCTCAGGTGAATATTTTTCACATTATAGCCACACGGTTCATTTTAGAACTTTATTAGAACCACGCAATCCCTTTGCAAAAGGTCGTAGCTTTATAAAGTGGGTTAGAGTACCACCAAAATATACTTATGCCCGCCTTTCCCACTATGGTTCAGACTGCGCGCTCTCTCGACAAAAGCGCGCAGTCAAAATAAAAAGCGCGTAGCATGCTGCGCGTTCTTCGTGATAATGCGTAGTTGCGTCACTACGCACAATACGCGCTCCAAAATGAACGCTGCATCCACTTGCAAATCAGTGCCTTCTAGTAGTGGAATAAATACCTTGTTTTTCAGATGAACGTTACAGCCGTTTTTAAACAGTACTCGACATGCCTCTGGCTGACACCAGTACGCCGCGTTTATGAGGGACGTCCAGCCGTTCTAGAAAAAAAAAGAAGAAAAAATGGTGCCTCAAAGTAAGAGGAATCGAAGCAAATGCTGCCAACTCTCGCCTTGGAAAGGCATTTAGGTTAACTGAAAATAACACAATTACTTGAACTTCCAAGTGTGCATGTGTTGCATATGTGTGTATAAATTGTGCCGATTATCTGATGGTAACTACAGCTTTTTCAGCTCATTTTCCAGCCATTTCCCAAAACCTCGGCAAAAACACTGGCAACTTACAGTCATATATCCTCCTTAAGCTGGTTCTCTACAAGTGATCTCAGATATTAGAGGTAACCCATAACGTGTACAAGTCGCAGTTTGTGGACAGCAATCTGATCATGCACGTAGATAACTGTGTGACTATATACGTTTAACTAATGACAGGAAAACGGTGTGTACATTTCTAGCCCCAAACAACAACACACCACAAAAATGGTGTGTACATTTTTGGTCACACACAAAAACACCACGCTTAGCCAATGACCGGAAAACTGTGTTTAAATTATTTCTCGCCATAAAAAATAAAAATACGTGAGAAAAAGGCCAGCACCGAAAACGGCCCACATCTCTAAAAATCGTTTTTACTTGAAGGGGTGCTAAATTACGTCTGCAACTTGAAAAATAACAAATCTTTGGTGGGGGGAGGGGAGCGGTCTGGCGAGGGGCATTTGAAATAATATTTGTTAATCTTTCACCCCAAAAACAGAATACTAAAACCCCCTCTGAAATAATCTTTAAACTAATACTTTCGTTTGTCAGGACTTGCAATGAACTACATATATTCCGGGGAAATTCATAAGCACATTCGGGGACATTGAAATGCCGATGACTGCCAACATGACTTGAGTATGCAGGTAAACTTCATATAAAATTTTAAAGTTTTTCCCATCCATTCCCTTCCATTTAAAGAAATTATTTTAACTCATAAGCATGGTATATTTTCAGTCGATAGCCTCACAAACTGTATCAAACTCAATAAATCGAAACGTTATTTCTTTGGACTAAGACCAAAACCACGTTAACTGAAGATGGGGAGACTTTCTGGCCACAAAAAATAATACCACACTTAGTTAAAGACAGGAAAATGGTGTGTAAATTTGTGGCCACAAAAACTAGTACTCCAAGCTTAGCTAAAGACAGGAAAAAAGGGGTGTAAATTTCTGGTCACGAAAACTAATACCACGCTTAGCTAATGACAGGGAAACGGTGTGTAAATTTCTTGCCACAAAAAATAATACCACGCTTAGCTAAAGATAGGAAAATGGTGTGTAAATTTCTTTCCACAAAAACTAGTACACCAAGCTTAGTAAAGACAGGAAAAAGGTGTGCAAATTTCTGGCCACAAAAACTAACCCCCCGCTTGGCTCCAAACAGGAAAATGGTGTGTAAATTTCTGACCACAAAAACTAACACCATGCTTTAATAAAGACAGGAAAATGGTGTGTAAATTTCTTGCCACAAAAACTAATACCACCCTTAGCTAAAGACAGGAAAAAGGTGTGTAAATTTCTGGCCACAAAAACTAATACCACGCTTAGCTAAAGACAGGAAAATGGTGTATAATTTCTGGCCATGAAAACTAACACCACGCTTAGCTAAAGACAGGAAAATGGTGTGTAAATTTCAGGTCACGAAAACAAACACCACGCTAAGCTAAAGACAGGGAAAAGGTGTATAAATTTCTTGCCACAAAAACTAATACCAAGCATAGCTAAAGATAGGAAAATGGTGTGTAAATTTCTTGCCACAAAAGCTAGTACACCAAGCTTAGTTAAAGACAGGAAAAAGGTGTGCAAATTTTTGGCCACAAAAACTAACCCCCCGCTTGGCTCCAAACAGGAAAATGGTGTGTAAATTTCTTGCCGCAAAAACTAATACCACGCTTAGATAAAGACAGGAAAATGGTGTGCAAATTTCTTGCCACAAAAACCAGTACACCACACTTAGTTTAAGACAGGAAAAAGGTGTGTAAATTTCTGGCCACAAAAACTCATACCACGCTTAGCTAAAGACAGGAAAATGGTGTGTAAATTTATGGCCACAGAAACTGATACTACACTTAGCTAAGACTGAAAGTTGTTGGTGTGTTAATTTCTGGCACAAAAACTAACACCACGCCTAGACAAGAAAAATGGTGTGTAAATTTCTGGTTACAAAAAGTAGTACACCACTTATCAAAAGACAGAAAAATGGTATGTAACTTTCTAAACCCAGGAAAATAGTGTGTAAATTTTTGGCCATAAAAACTAATACACCACTTAGCTTAAGACACAAAAACGGTGAGAAACTTCCTTGCCACAAAAAATAAGCCCTTGCGTAGCTTATAACTGGAAAACGGTGTGGGAATTTCGTGTCACAAACAACAAACTCTCCGTTGAGACTTGCAGAGTAAAACGAAAGAAGTTCGTCGATGTGTGAGGGTGTGGGGGTGGGGTGGAGGGCGCGGTGACCGACCTTGTCCTGGGCGTCGATGTGCGATCCCGCGTCGAGCAGCATCTGTAGAATATCTGCGTGACCTTTCATGGCCGCGTGGTGGATGGCCAGGTTATCACGCTAAAAGGCCAAATCACCATCATCATTGTCATCATTATTATTATCATTTTTATGTATATATTTGCAACGGATCCTCATGATTTATTTTTATCATCTTTCTAACAACCAAAATTGATACTGGAAAGCTGTTTTATAAATACTGTTCGAGCAATACTTATCAATTCCATTGACGTCACACCTGACGTCAGTCATCAGCCAGTAATGTCTGCATAACACTGTTTTTTTTTTTTGTTTTTTTTTTTGTTTTTTTTTTGGGGGGGGCTTCACGCGTACTTACGTCATCCCTGGCATTGACGTCACACTTTGCGTCAATCAGCAGCGACACGATTTCGGCCTTGCCCTGAGACGCCACGTGAATTGGACAACAATTATGCTGAAAACAACACAAATATGTCCCATTCCCATATCGCTGCGCTAACACGCGTTATTCAACCACTGAATGAAATTCTCTGTAGCTTCTTTTTCTGTGTTTTTTTTTTTTTTTTTTTTTGTTTTAATTGCGTGGGCAATGGATAATTTACATGCCGTTTACACGTAATGGTTGAAACAATAAACGACTCAACAGCAATTTTCTGGTTGTTGCGTCGCACAATCTCGCCTAACAGCGGTGCAACTCCACACTCAAGGGGGAAGGGGGGGGGATTCGGAGGTCACAGGATACCAGACACCCAGCAGGAACAGAGCGCCACTCACACGCATCATTCTAATCACAACAATGGTTGAAGCCACCAGGGAGCGGAGCACACTAACAAACGGTGCTAAGATCAAACAATTTCCCCATTTTCTTTAAATTTCTTTTTCTAAAGAAGTATTTATAACAAGAGCATACCGCTACTAACACGAGTGTACGACTTATAATGCGAGTGTATGGCTTATAACGAGAGTGAGCGACTTATAACACGAGTGTGCGGCTTATAACGAGAGTGTACGGCTTATAATGCGAGTGTACGACTAATAAAACGAGTGTGCGGCTTACAACACGAGTGTACAGCTTATAATAACTGATGCCATACTTCATGCCCTCCTAATCATACCATAAAATGGATTTCTTACTGCAACAACCCTCTGAATGAATACAAGTGTAAAACTAAAAACCACCAAACGTTACCAGAGTGACAGACAATATGAGTAGGTTTTATCATTTCATTTAACGCCTTTCAACTTTTATTCCCTGATTTTGTTCGAGAACAGCTGTTTTGATCAAGCATTAACTATTTTGTTATCTAATGGAGCAGCCTGAAACAAAACACTTTCTTCTTCTGAAAGAAAAATTTATCACTCCGTTTTTTTATCGGAATTCCATCACAAGTCTGGATCTTCTCCGGATAAGTACAAGATAACTGCAGTGTAAACATTTTCCACCGAAAATAGAGCAGCAAACACCGAGCAGCATCCCCCTCCCCCGCCTCCTCCTCATCCCCGCCCAACCACTACAATCATGTTTATTCTTTAAATAAAAAACATGTTAAGAGTTTTTTATTAAAATCAAAACCTCCATTTTCTTGTAAATTCCTTAAATTTTTGTCATCCCCTTGCCTCTTTACAACACTTTGATATGTTGCGTTTTGCGGGTAATATTTACTCGTAAGCATCGGAGAAGCCTGAGAGCAAGCAGCTTTTTTCACGGAGTTCAGATATCACCCTCTCCCCCACCCCCCCCCCCTCCCCCCACTTGATTCCGAGATATTCTTTGCTCCGCCTCAGTAACGTTTCTGGATACGACGCAAACAAAAACGCACACACAAACACACACACCGCGCAAAAAAAATAGTGCTATCATCCCTCTGCAGATTTCTCATTATATCATTTAACTTAAATGTAGGAGAACAAGACAGGTTTTACTGTTGTTTTTATTTATTTACATTTGTTTACTTTTGATGCATATTTTAGCGTCACATAAACACATCTTCTTTGGACACGTTTTACCTGAAGGTGTTGGAGACTTATCAGAGAACAGAGGCACAGCAAGATTTTGACTTGATTTAATATAACAATTCTGTCACCTATTCAAAACAAAAGTGTGTAGCTTTCGCTGAAAAAGTTACCACAGAAAGAATGGGACAGAGTAATTGGCCCTGTACGACATAAAAAGCGAGGACGGCTTCAACCGCCATAGGCTGTTTATTTGAATGATGCAAAAAAAAAAAAAAAAAAAAACCACACACACACAAACGATCTCTCAGAACAAGCAAATATTTTTATAGTTTATTCATTCATCATTTCAAAAGCAGAATTTCTGATATTTGGCTCACTATAAATTATTTTGACTTACTGCTACTACCCTGACAGTTTGCCAGGTGTGCCAACCATTCATGTCAGTACGTACCGTAATGACACGCTGCTCGAGCAATAGCCACACTCTACACACTCATATCAGAACGCACCGTAATGACATGCTGCTCGAGGAATAGCCACACTCTTCACATTCATATCAGTACGTACCGTAATGACACGCTGCTCGAGCAATAGCCACACTCTACACACTCATATCAGTACGTACCGTAATGACATGCTGCTCGAGGAATAGCCACACTCTTCACATTCATATCAGTACGTACCGTAATGACACGCTGCTTGAGCAATAGCCACACACTACACACTCATATCAGTACGCACCGTAATGACATGCTGCTCGAGGAATAGCCACACTCTTCACATTCATATCAGTACGTACCGTAATGACACGCTGCTCGAGCAATAGCCACACTCTAAACACTCATATCAGTACGTACCGTTATGACACGCTGCTCGAGCAATAGCCACACTATAAACACTCATATCAGTACGTACCGTGATGACACGCTGCTCGAGCAATAGCCACACTCTGCACACTCATATCAGTACGTACCGTGTAGGACTTCCAGTTGACATCTATGTCGCTCTGCTCGAGGAATAGCTTCACTTCAGCGATCCTGCCATAGCCACAGGCCTCCCAGAAAGCCTCCTGCTTCGTCACAGCTAGGCCCATGTCCCTGATCTCTTTATCCTTCTAACGTCGCAGTTACAAACACGCTTCGCCGTTACTGTTTTCTCCCTTTTCTGTGGCTGCAAACAGATTCCATTAAAGTAAACTGGTAGCTTTGGTAAAATTTAGCACTGCTTTTTTTTCCTGTTATCAATCGCTGATGTAGTCAACTTATTCCTGCGAAAAAGTGTAACAGAATACCATTGATCTGCCTGTCCACAGAAAACTTTGCATTGTCCAAAGAATGTTGAAGTTCTTTTTAAAAAAGTTTATTTCTTTTTCCGCACTAGGAAACGAAAAAAACAAATAGTTCTCATGAAAATGTATTAAAGAATCGAAATACACCACGTCAGACGGCTTTGTTACAACATAACTTTTTGCACGGCCGCATACCTTATAACACAGAACAGAGCCGCAACACTTTTCCTTTCCAAGATGCTACAGTGAAAAATGAGAAATTCTTAAAAGCATGCAAGACTGGCGTTTTTTAGTTCTTCCTCCCTCGGAAAAGAAATACAAGAGATAATAAGAAAAACTGCCTTTGATGTTTAAGAGCCATTACTCAGACAAATCGTTAAAATAGTTCGGGTTTTGCCTCTTTAAAATGGCCAGGGCCGGAATAATTCCATTACCAATAGGGGAGGCAGGTGGGGGGGGGGGGGGCTGGGGGGGGGGGGCTGGAGGAGCTGGAGCGCTCGATCCCAATGCCAGTGGGAGAGGCAAGTGGCATCATAGGGGAAGGGGCATTATATAGGATATGGTCTGACGATTTAAAGTTTCCGCCTTCACACCCCCAGGCTTCCAAAGGAATCCACATCTGAAACCAAAGTGTCTCCCTCCAAAAAAAAAAATAAATAAATAAATAAAACTCTCGTTCAAAGGGTTAGTTCTATAATCTGAAGGTAGCGGGATCGCGCACGGTTTGAGAAAGACGGACAGTCACAACACGTCTGGAATCGCAATTATAAAACCAGAAATTCCCAAGTACGCGCCATTCGAGCCATATAACTGTGGTTAAACATATGTCGGTGCAATCGAGTATAAGATAAATCAAGCTTTTAGAAATTTTCCTGTCCCCCCTACCCTCTACCACGATAACAGATACCGACTTGGTAAAGTGCCCCCCTCCCAACCCCAGCCCATTTTTGCTGCATGGAGCTCGGATAAGGCCGCAGTGGCTCCTTTAAACGGTTACTCAGTGTGATGACAAAAACAACAGCTAGCTTCAACGATATGAGCAAGAAACATTCGACCTTAAAAAACTGCATTCTTATCTGAAAACCCCCTTTAGGTGGAAATGTAACAGAGCTGTTGTTTACTTACTCGTGTAATCAGAACTTTGCCTGTATTTCCATTACAATATGCCTGAACTATCCGTGATCAATAAACACTGCTCCACTTATAGTTTTCTCAACGCCAGTGATGAAGGCTCTTAGCGTGTGACAACGGGCGCACAAAAGGCTGACAGGGCCGCCATCAATATGTCTGCACACAGAACACGCTCACTGAACAAGCCAAGGCACCAAGCGGCGTGCGCGTGAACCGAGCGTGAGTGATGTGGGTCGGAGGTCTATGATGGATCGCTGCTTATATTACTACATTTATCCCATCACAGGTTGTAAGAAGCTACTGCTTAGGGGCGAAGTGGCGTTGAGGGGTTGGGGGGGGGGGCGGGGATAGGGCGTTTGGAGAGTCTTGTCTCAGAATCAGGTCAAAGAACGTGGATATTCCATTTCTTTGATCAGGTTAACCTTTTGCCTCTGAATCACATTAGCTTTTCGTGCTGGCTGCACTTTTCGCTCTGAACAAGGCCATTTTTTTCTACCAGACTGGCTTGTTTATTTCTAGCAGGCTAGCTTCTCATTTTGGCACCACGAATATCATGTTCCCAAGGCTGGAAAATTCCCACGTCAAAAATTAAACGACCAATGAAGATACCAATATATCGTCGACAGTTACACAGGTGGGGATGCCACAATGGCTGATTTTCCGTTATTTGCCTCAACAAGCTTTGCCCACAGCTGCCCAATCCGCAAATGACGAGCATTTCCATGTCAAGGCTGCGTAACGCTCAGTGCTATGGCATTCATCAATGTAATCGCACGCCGGTTATCACGCCAGCAAGGCCTTGGAGCTTACCCGTAACAAAGCTTTCTCCACCTGTGGGTAACCACGTATGTACTCCACATCATTCTCCAGACACGGCTCCACTGGGAGTGTATATCCGCGGATTATCACTTTCTCCTTATGATTAACACACATTACTCAAATACAGGTAACTAGCGTTCTTTTGAAATTGAATGCACACGTCTTACCTTGCCAGTTTGCCTGGATTTCTCAGCTACATCCGAACTAAGTCTTTACGCTATACACAGCCAAGCCAACACGGCCTCAAATCTTTTCCGAAGTGGTAACCGTGACAACTACGATTTTTTCCACACCAAATTTGGTACAGGTTTTGTTTTAGCAGATGTCCACGATTAGCAATTAATTCTGTACAGAATGCGGGTTGAATCTCGAGTTCTCTCCTAACTTTATACCAGCACAGATGTTACATTTGGATTGCTGTTAACACGCTCCATTCTGTGTGAGAATTTTTTGGATTTTTTTTCTTGTGGAGAAGACAAGGAACAGCAGTTATAGCGATTTAGTTACCGCCGTAACTTTTTTTCGGCATAGCACAGCATAAAAAGCAACAAACCAGTAAACAGACGTAGGCATGAACATGTCAGACTGGTGAGAGCTTTCTATACAAACATATCAATAAAACTTTATTTGTTACTATTCTTATTAATGCTTTTTCTGCATTTAAGGGATTTTATATGGAAGTAAAAAGCGCCGGGAAAAATCGGAACATGAACTAAACAGACATTCTCAAAGGTCAAAGCATTGTAAAATAAAACGTTTGCCAAAACTTCTCTGTCGGAAATAAAAACCTCGGACAAATTACGTTCTGCTCTGAACCTTTTTTCTTGATTACCACAAACGTTTTCAAGCGAAGAAAAGCCATGTAAATTACAAGTGGTTGCTTATCGTGTTGCTCGGGCGTAAGTAACCATCGTGGAGCTGTCATTAATGGCGGGGATAGTGGTGGTGGTGGTGGCGGGGGAGGGGGAAGGGGCGGGAGGTTGGCGGAGAGGCGAATACTGGGCATAAGTAACCATCGCGGGGCTGTCACTGATGGTTTAATAGCAGGGACAGTGGTTGTGGTGGCGGGGTGGGGGCGGAAGGGGGATGGGGTGGCGTAGTGGCGAACACTGGGCGCCACAGCGAGCTACGTGCTAGATTTTTTCGTGACAGGTTAGGCTTCCGGTCTGTGCGCCATTTCTCAGCCGCTTCTGGTTACTCAGTATCGTTGTGTCAGGAGCGGGATGGGGGGGGGGGGGCGGGATGGTGGGGACGGGATGAGGGGGGATGGGGGAGGCATTTTCAGACATGCTTTCACTTAATCAACATGATACTACAGTTAGTCTTTCGGTTTTTAATTCGCATGAACACATACTATGTTCTTACAACCTTAACTCCTAGAAGCCGGGCCTCGATGTGTGTAATAGGAAAGACCATATGTGACATACGCCTAAAAAGTGCTTTTGTGGGACCTCTAGTTCGCTACGTCTGTCCTCAAAATCTTGCATAATCACACAGAATTTAAATTCAACATTTATGGCTCCCTATATTGAACGAATTGCAAACACTCTTGAGAGATTTACCTTGATGTTTGTGTTTGTAGCAACTGTGCACTGGTAAAATTTTAACTGCAATACTCTTAGACTCCTAAAATGTTTTGAAATTGGAAATGTAACCTCCTCCGCCACCCCCTCACCCCTCAAGTTTCCTGCGAACAGAAAAACGTACCTGTAACTATGACATCACAGTACCGATATATCCAGCCACTGCAATCACTCTCAATTGGCATTCTCATTCTTATGTAATCCGAATTACGAAAGAAATGATTGAGCAGGAATAAAAGTAAAATTTACGAAAAACCATACATATTGCAAAAAAAAAAAAGATGTTCCCACAATGCAAAGTAAATTTCTGTAGCATTTATTCCTTGTAGTCGTGTCCGTGTTCGCAACTCCTAACTACGAAGCACGCTGGCGCTTCTATGGTGAGGACTCAAATCCATTCGATTGTGGTTGAGACCCCCTCACATGAAAAACTACATACTATTACTTTATAATGAACGCCATATAAAAGAGAATTAGCTCTTCTAATTAAAAGCTGGTGAATTTTATTGAATTTCTGACAGGAAACACAAGTACTCAAATAATTGCCACCTCCAACATCATTTTTCAGGTCAAAAAATTGTCCGCTCTGTTTAGCCTGGCCTCGCACTTGACAAAATGCCAGAGGGGATGTCAATATAAATAACAAGCGAGTGACTTCATATGGCATTATCTGTCATTTTGTAAGTAACAGTTTTATATCTTCACAAACTTCACGAGGTTCAATATGCCCACATAAAATAGATACTCAGCAATTTATTGATATAAGTCTCCATTTTTCTTACGGGAAATAGCATTCAACGCCGAAAAATAGGACATTTATTTGAATTTCTGAAACCGTGATTTGGCTAGTAATCTCCGGGTTAAATATAAGGAGGCAGAGACAACGCGTCTTGGTGGCTCAGTACCAGTTGTACTGGTAGAAAGAATTCTTTTCTGGCAACCTAGCTACCAGTGACTCAAACACTAAAATAAAAGGTGCAAGGACCAAACTGGCTCGGAATCATGCCCTGAGCATTTTATGGTATATTTCAAACTCGTATCTGAAAACCTGTTGTTTTTATGGCGGTGTCGTTTCGACTGCAAATTTATGGAGATACATTGGAAAGAAATCATAAGGGAAAAAAACATCAAAATACTAATTTTGAGATAAAGGGTAAGTTGCCATTCTGACGTCAAACTATCAATAAGTCAGTTGACATAAAACACAAAGAAAAAATACGGAAATGTGTTTAAAGTTGTTTTTCCACGAGGGGTTAAATCTTTATTAGGGTAGAGCCTTTTTCAGGACATTGTTAAAATGAATTCTAACCCCAAAAAAAGCTCCACAACTTTGTCGAAGTTATTTTTTATATTTGTTGCATAAATGTCAAATTTCTTTTTGCACCATAGAGCAATAATGTTTTAACCCGTATGCTTTTTTAAAAATTCATTAAAAGTTTTAACAAATAGTTCTAAATTTCAAAAAGCCTAACCACACATTGGGTGTTTCGAATAAAATGCGCAATAATTTTGAATTTCGACTGCGAGGGTACCGGGTAAAAAAATGAAAGAAATAATGGAAAAATATAGAAAAAATAACGCGAAAACAGCTCATACTTAAAACATAAAAGAAATTGAAACTATTTGTTAAAACTTTTAATAAATTTTTAAAACAGCCTAAGGGTTGTTAAAAATACGATTGCCCTTTGGCAAGAGAAATTTGACATTAAGGCGAAATCTATCATTTCTTTTACTTTTTACAAAGTTATTTTATTCGAAACGCAGAATTTTTGCGCATTTTTTATTGGGAACGACCAAAGTGTGATTTGGCTTATAGCATACGGGTTGTTAAAAACACCGATTGCTCTTTGGTGCAAGAGAAATTGGACATTTAAGCGAAATCTCTCTATCATTTCGTTCATTTTTACCCGTTATTTTTTTCGAAAAGCAGAATGTTTGCGCACTTTTATTGGGAACGTTCAAAGTGTGATCTGACTTATATACATAATAGATAGATCCCATCAGATGTCAGCTGTTTTATAGCAACGCTGGCATCCTCGATAAAAATTATAGTAACTCCAAGACGAAGTCGTTTTACCTTTATCATGTTTATGGAGTGAGTCACCGTGCTTTTACAATAATGCATGCCAAAGTCAATGAAAAGAATTGGTACCTGTAGCTTTCAGGAACCAAAAAAATTCTTCAGGAAAAAAATTTCACGAACGCCAAAATCTCCTTTTATCGCTCACGCACTGGCTATATGCACATATGGGTGGAAGGTTTGCTTCCGTTGAAAAATCCACGAAATTTACAGAATGATGCCGTTGAAATTATTTGAAAAAGAAAAACTTGTGTGCTGGAAGTTTCTCCAAGCGTGCAGTTGTATATTTTATTAATTATTTTTCAGTTCTGCACATCAAAGTTCTTCATAAGATCGTTAGATACCATCAAAAACATTTTCGGTAAAATCCGTAAATGCGTAGAATCCCAGAAATAAAATTGAAATAACCACGAGACAGAGAGAAGTAAACGCCAGTACCCCTATATCCTATCATGAGGAGAAAGAGGGTGGTAAATCCCACAATACTATTTCAAATAATGTAAAATTGTAAATTTTATATATCTAATAAGAAGGAGCTGTACTCCTACAGCGGTGGATAGCTAAACTCCGGATAAGTGATTAAATTTGTTAATTTTTCTCAATTATCAAAAAGTGATTTTCGATAACATGTTGTTGTCAATGCGTGGTGTCTGTTACAATTTTAGATTAGCGAAATTTATAATATTTGACAAAGGAAACAATTTTAGAGCTGTAATTACTTTGAAATGCCACCACCAGAAAGCGCTGGTTCAACGCATAATAAATCATTATGCAAGTTATGGGAATTGAACCCACAATAGCAGCACAAAGTATGTATATACAAAAACTCAAGAACAACGTAATGTCTCGGCCAAATGTTAGATAAAAATAAATGTGGCCATTGAAATGTTTTCCTAACTGTCATGTCTATAAAAAGCAATGCATGACCAAGACCACACAAAAATTTGATTCAAAGAGGTCTATTTTGATGCTCGATATATGTGATATACGCTTTTACTGCCGGCCTTGACATTGTCGATTTATCAAATTTATTATGGACATCAATTTGATTCATCACAAAGTTTTTGAGACATCTGTCGATAAATTTCCCTGCTAGAGTATCAGTGGGGATAACAATTTCTGGCGTCACCGAATCAGCGAAATTCTTGATATCAATAATTAAATTATGTGTAATATCACATGATTGACATCAATCATTATTCCTGGATGTCAAAAATTAGAAAGAGGATCTTCCCTCGTATGTGCTGTTTTAGTTTTGTTACTGAAATTTTTTATCAGTAATTCAATTCTTGATATAAAAAATTTATCGACACATAAATCAATTTTTTTCTTGATGCCAATAATTTAACGCTAAATTGACTGATATCACAAGGTCAACCCATTTTAATTTCAATAAAAGAATCAGTGATATAGAAACTTGAATTACTAATATCACAAAGTCAATTTCTGATACATAGCTGCATTTGTTACATAAGAAATAATTGTATCGCAAATAAATATGAAAGGGCATTCCAAAGATAAAAATATAATCCTGAAAAACACCGTTTTATTTTTTTTTTTTCAAGCAATTGTGTTTATGTTTAAGCCAAATTTAAAAGTTGAATATTGTTAAACCAATTCTGTATTTTTTAAATGAAGGCGAAAAAAAAATCAACAAAAAAGTTCAGCACCGCAGTTACCTCGCCATGCTACCACCAGAGAGCGCTGGTTCACACATAAGAAATCGTTATGCACGCGCCCTGTGGGAATCGAACCCACAATAGCAAAATAAGGCAGTACAGACACATTTGTTTGTTTGTTTTATAACGACAGAAGTTGTTTTAGCCACGTGAAAGTCAATAAAACCCCAAATAAAGCGTTTAGAAATGGTGAGTGAAAAAAAAAATCAGCCGACAAAATTCACTGTATGAGAAGCCCTCCAAAAAAGCGTTGAAACTATTTTCTAAGGCGAATGTATTGAATTAGTTGCATTCAATCCATCGGCTCTTTACCTCTCTTTCTTTTCTTGATAAATTTCATAACTTTTGAAGTTGGGCGAAGAAAATAACAGCTGTAATTACCTTGATGTGCTATTGCATTTAGAAAAGAATTATTTCCTCTGCCGTTTACCATAGTTTAGAAACGATAATTGAAGACAATTCAATATGAACAGGTTTAGTACGTATGGCTTTGTTAAAAAATAAACATTAATGGTCACTGACAAAAGGACATAACAAAATAGTAGCTTGCCGTTGGGAGGGGAAGGTTACCGGGATCTCTGACGCGTAGAAACAAATTTATTGAAGTAACCGACTACAAAAATGTTCAATGACGTTGCAGAGTTATTCAGTGTTAATTCGTAGTCATATACCAACAATAATTGGTCATAATTCCAGAAATTTTCCCCTCAGAAAGCACTCCAGCCTATTCAAACGAATTTCCCGTCTTATTCTAACCAAAGAATATCCATAACAAGAAGGGACAGCTGTGCGTTTTAGTGTAACACAGCAGACAGTAGCGCTATCTACTGGCCTAGGTGGCTATGCGGATGTAAACAAATAAACTGGCATTGAAAAACAGGGCGGAAAACGTGATACACGTTTCGAAAATAGTTAAAGTACAATCCCGATGCTGTACAATTTCGCGCTGCTTATCGTACAGTAGCAGTAGATTCTATGTTTTCAATTGCGAAGAGGATTTCGATTGCTTTTCATTACAGCTAAAAGGTTTTACATAAATGCGCAAAAACAGTCAAATAAGTCCTTTGTTACAGGAAAATCAAATAAGTACCAAAATCCCTGGCGAAGTTTTAGATTTGTTGTTAGTTGCTGGTTACTGCTTGTCACAATTATCGCTTCCAGAAGAAAATGTTGCAGTTTATTTATAAGGGTACTTGGTTTCAAAAGCGAAAAAAAGGTTTTCGTGTAGTGCTTGTTTTTCGAAGTGGCTAAATTCAGAAATCACCATGCCAGAAATGACACAAAGTTCGTGTTTTTGAAGGAGAAAAAATGTTGTGAATCTTCAAAGTTGATTGTCCCTTCAGACGAACCGATAAATTTTGTTACCAAATGCGAACCACTGTTCAATAGTGTTTTCGAAAGTGTTATGCACACTGATATAATAAGAGGAAAACTATTCAGGCAAGTTCTAGATTCAGAAGATTTCGGTCAAATTTCGTGTGGTTCGCAAAGCTGTGTTAAAGCGGTGAATTACATTACTAATTTGTATTTGACAGTTAAAATACACCACATTTTAAAAATACAAAACAGAGAAAAGCAGTTCAAAGCCGGTTCGCGAAATTGCAAAATAATGAAATTACAGCATATATAAAGATGCTAATTGTGACAGCTTCTTTTGAAAATCCATGTCTTTAATATATAGGTTTTGCATTTATTACAATCCTGTTTGATGTATGGTTAACGAAGATAATGTACCTTTTAGTACATTTGTTGTTATCTTGAGATATACAGCACAGAAAATGTTTATTGTTCTTTACTCAGCATGAAAAGTTTCCCTATCTACAACATACGGTGCAAAACATATATTTCCAGTACCACACCCACACCTGTCCATGCCTTTATCAGCGTTCTGTTTAAAAATTCTTCTGAAGTCGATCGAAATTTGTATAAATCAAAGAAATGCCCT
Organism: Protula sp. h YS-2021; assembly: GCA_949752745.1. Lineage (NCBI taxonomy): Eukaryota > Metazoa > Annelida > Polychaeta > Sabellida > Serpulidae > Protula > Protula sp. h YS-2021. Next base: position 42,462,952 of record OX457030.1, on the reverse strand, counting down.
TCAAACAGTGCTTAAATGCAGGGGACCACAAGCACACAGCTACTTAGTAGCCTCCCAGGCACACAGATGGCGCTGTTAAATCTGGATAAACATAGCTGCCAATGGGAGTGTCCCTTCTTGTTATGGATATTCTTTGTTCTAACCAAGGATGAATTCAAAATGATGATTTTTTTATGAAGACTGAGGGGTGCGACACTAGTTTTTAAACAAAAATGCTATATATGTGGCAGTTTGCCCAACTGCAATTTATCTACATGTTACAAGATCGGATGGACAAAGATGGATATGTACAGATGGGGCATTCAACTGTGACCCCCTCCCCATCCAAACAAACAAACAATCAAACAAACAAAACAAACAAACAAAAAAACAAAGAAAAACAAACAAACTAACTAAAACAGAGTGTATTCAGCCAAATGTGACTGGGAAATTGAGGACGGGAATGCTTACTTGCATTTTAAATAGCCTTTTAAAAACTGGTCTATTACCGTGTGATGTTGCCAAAGTGTCAAAAATGGACCCAATAATAACCAAATGTTGACAAATTTTGACCCATTTGCCACAATAAAAGCTTGACAAAGAACATCCGGGAAACATTCCTGACAATCGGGCAAGAATTGTTGGAGAAGCGGTTCTGTTATGTGATGTGAAATGCAACAAAAACTGATGTATTTTGACCAAATTTTGACCACTTTGGTTCTTCATCAAAATTAGGACAAGACTGGTAAAGCCGAAGTTGAAGCAATCGGATAACCATTTCATACGTGTCAAGTCAAAAGTACTAAAAAGTGCCATATTTCTGGCCAGATTTTTGTCTATTTTGGCGCATTCGCAAAATTAAGAACAGGCCTGTCTTGAGTCCACCTCAGTAACATTTTACCAGACAAGAAATGTAGCATTTTGCAAGTGTTAAGTCCCAATTACCGAAAACTGATACATCTGATAAAGATGCCTTAAGTAGGCAAGGCTAAAATAAGAATGTCCAAGCACAGTGTGACCAGTGGAGATCTAATTAATCAAATATCAAAAGGCTGGTAGGATCTCCAAAAAGTCAGAGAAGCATTTTAATAAGAACACCCAGGGACAATGTGACCAGCGGAGATCTAGTTAATAAAGTATTAAAAGGCTTGTAAGGTCGCCAAAATGGTAGAAAAATGTCCAGGGACTTTGTGACCAGCCGAGATCTGATGAATCAAATATTAACAGGCTTGTATGATCGTAAAAAAAGTTTCAGTTATATTTAAAAAAAGGTTACTGAAAACTTTTTAAAGGCCGGTATTTGCCTCATCTCTGGCAGGTCTTGGAGAAGTAGATTTCAAAAAGCAATAACGTTGAACTGCGCCTAAAAATCAAAGCAATGATACTAAAATTACATGCAGCAGAAATACATTTAAAAACCTGATCCCCATAACATTCAAACAGCGGGTATGAGGCCAGTTTTTAGAGGTGCTAAAAGAAGAAGAAGAAAAAAAATTAAAGAAAACTTCACATGAAGAGTAATATTCTCAAAGTTCGAAAAAAATAGATCGAACAACGCATTTTGGAAAACAAAAAGATTTAAAATATTTGGAGGATCAATAAAACGTAATTTTTCGAGAGAGAAACTTCTGGGGAACATTCGTATAATTTTTAAACGGATTCGGACAAAACTGCGGGGAAGAGGCATTTTGAAAATTGGTTATCAATGTTTTTAAGTACCCCATTTAGCCAATTTTCGGAGGATCGGCAAACAAGTAATGTTCAAGAGAAGACAGATTAGTGAGCATCTGTGCCAAATTTGAAGGCAATGCAATCAAAATTGTCAAAGAAAAACCTTAAGAAAAATGGCTACTAAAAATGATAAAATACCCCTGTTTGGCCAATTTTGGAGGATCGCCCAAAATTTAAAAGACAGGCTAAGGCAGTAAACATTTGTACAAATATTTAAGGTAACTTAATCCAAATTCTGAGAGCATTTTGACAAAATTGCTTACCAACAAATTATTATTGCCCCCACTTGGCCAATTTTCGGCAGATTTACAAAATATAAAAAAGAAAATTTTCCATAAAGAACCCTCTAGAGAAAAATCGTTCAAAATAGCAAAGAAATTCTATCAAAACTTTGGCAGACACAAGCAGTTTGAACATTGCTTACCATTTTCTAAATGCCTCCCATTCATCCAATTTTTGCAGATAGCTAAAAAACAAGAATTTGCTGAAACATTTAAAACAAGAATGTCAAGGGACATTGTGACCAGCCGAGATCTAGTGAATCGCCTAAAAATTAATTTTTCAAGAGGGGCCTAACTGGAGAAGAATCGTACAAAATTGGAAAGGAATTCAATAAAAATTGTGGGAGAAGAAGCATTTTCCAAATTCAACGCCAATAAATTTTAAAATACCTCTCATATCTCCAATTTTTGGCGGATCGCCAAAATGAGGAACTTTTCAAAACAGGACTACTTAGAGAATAATAGTACAAAATTTGAAGAAAATCTGATCAAAATTGTGTGACAAAAAGCATTTTGAAAATTGGTGACCATCAAATCACAAATGTCCCCTATTTGGCCAATTTTTGGCGGATCGCCAAAATGAGTAAGTTTAGAAAAGAGGTCCGAATAGGAAATGTTCGTGCAAAATTTGAAGAAAATCTGATCAAAATTGTGGGAGAGCAAGCACTGTGAAAATTGGCAACCACGAAATTACAAATGTCCCCAATTTGGCCAATTTTTGGCGGAATTGAAAATTGGTGACCATAAAATCACAAATGTCCCCTATTTGGCCAATTTTTGGTGGATCGCCAAAAAGAGTAAATTTCACGATAGGCCTACCTAGAGAACAATCGTACAAAATTGGAAAGGAATCCGATCAAAATTGTGGGGAAAGAAGCATTTTGAAAATTAGGCAACGAAAAATTAAAACTGCCACCCATTTGCCCAATTTTAGGGTGATCGCCAAAAAAGTAAATTTTAAAGTGAGCACCTTGTTGAGAACATTCGTACAAAACTTGAAGAAAATCTGATCAAAATTGTGGGAGAAGAAGCATTTTGAAAATCACGAAATTACAAAGGTCCCCAATTTGGCGAATTTTTTGGCGGATCGCCAAAAACAGTAATTTTGGAGAGAGGTGTAATTGGAGAACAACTATCCAAAATTGGAAAGGAATCCGATCAAAATTGTGGGGGAAGCAAATTTCAAAATTAGATACCAAAAATTTAAAAATGGCCTCCAATTGGCCAATTTTTGGCGGATCGCCAAAATGAGTAACCTTTGAAAAGAGGCCTACCTTACGAATATTCGTGCACAATTTGAAGAAAATCTGATCACAATTGTGGGAGAAGAAGCATTTTGAAAATTGGCAACCGAAAAATTTCAAATGTCCCCCATTTAGCCATTTTTTGGCGGATCGCCAAAAAGAATAACTGTACAAGAGAGGTGTATCTAGAGAACAACTATCCAAAATTGGAAAGGAAACCGATAAAAAATTGTGGGAGAAAAAGCACTTTTAAAGTTAGACACCAAAAATAAAAAAATGTCCCCCATTGGGCCAATTTTTGGCGGATCGCCAAAATGAGTAAGTTTTGAAAAGCGGTCCGAATAGGAAATGTTCGTGCAAAATTTGAAGAAAATCTGATGAAAATTGTGGGAGAGCAAGCACTGTGAAAATTGGCAACCACGAAATTACAAATGTCCCCAATTTGGCCAATTTTTGGCGGATCGCCAAAAACAGTAATTTTTCAAGAGAAGTCTAAAAGGAAAACAACTATCCCAAATTGGAAAAGAATCCGATCAAAATTGAGGGGGGAAGAAGCAATTTCAAAATTAGATACCAAAAAATTTTAAAATGTCCCCCATTTAGACAATTTTTAGTGGATCGCAAAAATGAGTAATTTCTGAAAAGAGAAATACATAGGCAATATTTGTGCAAAATATAAAGGAAATCTGATCAAAATTGTGGGAGTAGAAGCATTTTCCAAATTCAACTCTAATAAATTAAAAATACCCCTCATATCTCCAATTTTTGGTGGATCGCCAGAATGAGGAATTTTTCAAAAGAGGACTACTTAGAAAATAATCGTACAAAAGTTGAAGGAAATCTGATAAAATTGTGTAAAAAAAAAGCATTTTGAAAATTGGTGACCATAAAATCACAAATGTCCCCTATTTGGCCAATTTTTGGTGGATCGCCAAAAAGAGTAAATTTTCACGATAGGCCTACCTAGAGAACAATCGTACAAAATTGGAAAGGAATCCGATCAAAATTGTGGGGAAAGAAGCATTTTGAAAATTATGAAACGAAAAATTAAAACTGCCACCCATTTGCCCAATTTTAGGTTGATCGCCAAAAAAGTAAATTTTCAAGTGAGCACCATGTTGAGAACATTCGTACAAAACTTGAAGAAAATCTGATCAAAATTGTGGGAGAAGAAGCATTTTGAAAATTGTCAATCACGAAATTACAAATGTCCCCAATTTGACCAATTTTTGGCGGATCGCCAAAAACAGTAATTTTGGAGAGAGGTGTAATTGGAGAACAACTATCCAAAATTGGAAAGGAATCCGATCTAAATTGTGGGAGAAGAAGCAAATTTCAAAATTAGATACCAAAAAATTAAAAAATGTCCTCCAATTGGCCAATTTTTGGCGGATCGCCAAAATGAGTAACCTTTGAAAAGAGGCCTACCTTACGAATATTCGTGCACAATTTGAAGAAAATCTGATCACAATTGTGGGAGAAGAAGCATTTTGAAAATTGGCAACCGAAAAATTTCAAATGTCCCCCATTTAGCCATTTTTTGGCGGTTCGCCAAAAAAAGTAACTGTACAAGAGAGGTGTATCTAGAGAACAACTATCCAAAATTGGAAAGGAATCCGATAAAAAATTGTGGGAGAAAAAGCAATTTTAAAGTTAGACACCAAAAAATAAAAAAATGTCCCCCATTGGGCCAATTTTTGGCGGATCGCCAAAATGAGTAAGTTTTGAAAAGAGGCCCAAATAGGGAATGTTCGTGCAAAATTTGAAGAAAATCTGATCAAAATTGTGGGAGAGCAAGCACTGTGAAAATTGGCAACCACAAAATTACAAATGTTCCCAATTTGGCCAATTTTTGGCGGATCGCCAAAAACAGTAATTTTTCAAGAGAAGTCTAAAAGGAAAACAACTATCCCAAATTGGAAAGGAATCCGATCAAAATTGAGGGGGGGAAGAAGCAATTTCAAAATTAGATACCAAAAAATTTTAAAATGTCCCCCATTTGGGCAATTTTTAGTGGATCGCAAAAATGAGTAATTTCTGAAAAGAGAAATACATATGCAATATTTGTGCAAAATATGAAGGAAATCTGATCAAAATTGTGGGAGTAGAAGCATTTTCCAAATTCAACTCCAATAAATTAAAAATACCCCTCATATCTCCAATTTTTGGTGGATCGCCAGAATGAGGAATTTTTCAAAAGAGGACTACTTAGAAAATAATAGTACAAAAGTTGAAGAAAATCTGATCAAAATTGTGTAAAAAAAAGCATTTTGAAAATTGGTGACCATAAAATCGCAAATGTCCCCTATTTGGCCAATTTTTGGCGGATCGCCAAAAACAGTAAATTTTTCACGATAGGCCTACCTAGAGAACAATCGTACAAAATTGGAAAGGAATCCGATCAAAATTGTGGGGAAAGAAGCATTTTGAAAATTATGAAACGAAAAATTAAAAAATGTCCTCCAATTGGCCAATTTTTGGCGGATCGCCAAAATGAGTAACCTTTGAAAAGAGGCCTACCTTAGGAATATTCGTGCACAATTTGAAGAAAATCTTATCACAATTGCGGGAGAAGAAGCATTTTGAAAATTGGCAATCGAAAAATTTCAAATGTCCCCCATTTAGCCAATTTTAGGCGGATCGCCAAAAACAGTAATTTTCCAAAAGAGGTCTAACTTTTTGAAAATTGGCAACCACGAAATTACAGGAGAGATATTGCTAGAGAACAACTATCCAAAATTGAAAAGGAATCCGATCAAAATTGTTGGAGAAGAAGCAATTTCAAAATTAGATACCAAAAAATTACAAAATGTCGCCCATTTGGTAAATTTTTGGCGGAATATGAAGAAAATCTGATCAAAATTGTGGGAGAAGAAGCATTTTGAAAATTGGCAACCGAAAAATTTCAAATGTCCCGCATTTAGCTAATTTTTGGCGGATCGCCAAAAAAATAATTTTAAAGAGAGGCCTACCTAGAGAATATTCGTGTGAAATGTGGGAGGAATCCGATCAAAACTGAAGAAGAATAAGCATTTTAAGTAAAAGTTCACACGTACATACGTACATAAAAAATGACCACTATTTTTTTTATATGTCCACATTTCGCCACTTTTAGGCAGATTGTCAAAAAAGTAAATTTTCAAGAGAGGACTGTCTAAGAGTCATTTGTAAAAATTTGAAAGGAATCCGATAAAAATTGTGGAAGAAAAAACATTTGGAAACCTAGCTACCCCATATGGCCAGTTTTTTTGCCAGTAAAATTCTTACAAAATTTTAAGTTAATCTGATGAAAATTGTGGGAGAAGAAGCATTTTGAAAATCGCTTACGATTTTTTTAAATGCCCCCCGGTCAAATTTGGCCTAATGGGGGATGGATACTCCAAAGAAAAAGCTTTTCAAGGGCGGTCTTTGTAGTGAACATTAATTGAAAATGTCAAGGCAATCCGATCAAAAAATTCGGGAGGCAAAGCATTTTGAAAACTGGCAACCAACAAATTATAAATGTGAGTCACTTCACCAAGTTTGGTGGATGGCCCAAAAAAAGTCATTTTCGAGACAGGACAGAATAGTAAACATTTATGCCAAAATTTGAAGGCAATCCAATCAGCCGTGGAAAATTGGCTACCAAAAATTTTAAAATGCCCTGTGTCTGTTATTTTTTTTTTTTTTTTGCAGATAAACAAACAATTTCAAGTAAACCTACCCAGTAAACATTCGTATATCAAATTTGAAAGGAACCCGATCTAAGTTGTAGGAGAAGAAAAAGTTTGAAATTGGCTACCAAAAAATTATAAATGCCCCTATGTGACCATTTTTTGTAATAGAAGTAATAGCTGTTGGGTTAATTATGTACTCTTTTATGCCTAGCTCGGCGGGTTTGTTTGATTTACTGGAAGTTCAGGAGCACTTTATTATATGTTGTACAATGCCTCGCGTTGTACATTATGGATTTATATTTCTTATTTAAACGCTTACCACAAGACCTCGGACTTTGATTAGATTAGATTTAAAACTGAAGGAACCCATAATGTAGTATTTCTGAATTCAGAAGCCAATGGAATTTTTTATGTGACTTTTGGAAACTTCATTGCGGGTTATTTATCCCCGAGATAAATTTATTTTTTAGTGTTGGCAGCTTTGACTCATCTTCTCTGGAATGCAAACACCTACATCAAGAATCTCCACCTACTATTTCAAAATGTGGTTACCATATGTTAATCACGTGGTAGCCATTATGTTAACTACATGCCGAAAGTTTGCTTTGATAGAAAAACTTCTGTCGGCATGTAGTTGATCATAGTGATCAGAGTCAACCGCACGTCAACAACGTGTTTAACAGGATCATTCCTACCAGATCTGAAAGCGATGGCATAGGTATTGCAGAAGAAATGAGAGTTTTAAAATTGGATATCTCTTGACCATATTATGGTCAATTTTATCCAAACTGCCAAAATGAACAAAAATATATGACTGAGCCACCTGTGAAAATTCATACCAAATTTGAAAATGATCGAACGCGTATTGATGGAGAGTTGCCTTGCCCAAAATGGATCAATTATTGACTAAGATTTGGTTTTTTGTACAAGCGCCAAAATAAATAAAAATATTAAAAAAAAAAACACATTTAGGAAACATTTTTACCAAATTTTTAAGTCATCGGACAAACCACGTAGACGAAATATTATTTTGAAAAACTTTCAGTAATTAGCCAAATGTTAGCCAATTTTAACACAATCGAAAAAAAAAAAAAACAAACAAAAAATGTAGCCTTGTTATGACTGTGCGGGGAATAATCTTCATCAAATTATGAAAATTTCAGCAATATAAAGATAAACATTAAAATTGCAAAGGACTACCTGGGACACATTTCCGCACAAATTGAAAGTGACTGGGCACGAATTACAGCAGGAGTAGTATTTTCAAAACTGGTCATGAACTGGCCACCATTTATCCAATTTTGGTGAATAAGTAAAATTTTGGTGAAAATCAATATGGGTTCATTTCTATTAAATTTGAAAGTGACTGAACAAAGAAATGCAGGAAAAGTCGCATTTCGAAAAATGGCCATTTTCGGTAATAATTTTGTCAGCAATTGACCATCATCGAGCCAAATCTAGCACAAATGTAAACTTAGCAAATCCTCGGTAACATCCATCCTAAATTTGAACCAACATGGCAAAACTTGTAGCAGAAACAGCATTTTGAAAATCGGTCAGTTGTTCAAATATTCATTAAATAAGTTTTAACCAAACTCACCTTTACGGGGGAACAGCAGGGGATACCATCAGCAATACAACGTGCCGGAATTCAATGTAGTCAGGCAATCTTATCTGCCGCAAGTAATAAAAGCAGCTTGCTATCCGGATAAGCAACCGCGGTTTTAGATCTCCGGATAACTGGTAAGAAAGCTCCTGAAAGCGATCTCCTATTTCTTGGCAACACAAGGCCCTTTCTGCGTCTTCTGTTTTTTCTTGTCTAATGTCTGTAATAAATAATGTAATCCATTACAGTTTTTCTCCTCGTAGCTTTAATGTTTGCTTGTTACAAGGTTTTCGTTATACTTTTCGTTTTCGCCTCTCTTGTTTTTAATTTATAGGCTAGACCTGTCGACAATACTTAATTGACTGGATTTCGAACAACCATGAAACAAATTGCTAAGTTTTATCACTTGGATAAAGCGTTCGTTTTTTAACGTGTTTCTTGCTTAAGATAGACTGTGGAGCTAGCGCAGAAATATTATTAAATAAAACGTATACAGGAAGAAAAAGAGAGGATAATTTCTAAAGGACGCAAACAAAGAAAACGTATTCGCGGTAAGAATGTACACCTTACTTATTACTGTACCAATAGTTACCTTGAATTTGTTTGGTTTTGCGAAGCACTGCTTTTTTAAGAAAGGGGATGGTGAAGGGGGGAGGGTGGCGGCGAGAAGTTGGATGTTGATAGCATCGATGTTTCTAGAGTACACCGCGGATATGGATCCGGAGTTAGCCCCTCCCCCTCACACCCTTTCCTTCCCAGGACAGCACCTCTCTTTCCATCTCCCTATCCCCCATTAAAATACACATCCGCAGGAGTTACTCTTGCTGCTTTCTAAATATAGATCAAGATATTGCGAAATATTCGTAGCCAAAAGGAAAAGGCAAAGGCATTTAATCTGAAGTAACCAGGAATAGCATCGAATATCACAAATATTGCAGGAGAATACCGAGATAAATAAATCCATGTAACCGTTCTCTTCACGGGAACTAAAGAGTGCTCTGGAAATTTACTGCTCGAGGAATGTTCCACTCCTCAGCAGTTTTTCTTTATAAATTAGTAAAATATTTTTTTTATTTACTGCCCTTTTGTATTATGTTTATTTTTTGTTCCTGTTTAATTATGTGATATTTTGGCATTGTTTATTTATCACCTATGTTTATGTCTCTCTCATAAGACGAATAGTTTTCGTGTGAATTTGGCCAATTTTTTTTCAATTAAAATTCGAAAAGGTTTACAAACGCCAGGATGTTTTTCTGAATGGACACCGCCACTTCGTTTAAATTCCCAAATATAATGTGACATGAAATTTCATTTTATCACCTATGGAATGCCCTTTTAACTTTTTGATATCAAAATATAATTAAAGATATCAATAAATCAATGTAGATCTCATTAATTTGCATTTTAGATAGCAAAAAATTATTGTTGAGATTAAAAATGTACAAATTTAAAAATCCTGAAGAAGCCACACCTTTAAATAAAATATAAGGAATCGTCAATTAAATTCTCGGGAAAAATTGAATTATTGATATCACTAATAACAATACATGTTTGAGGTTAATAAATATTTCATTTATGTGAGGTACATGATGAAAAGATTAATATATATATATATATATATATATATATATATATATATATATATATATATATATATATATATATATATATATATATATATATATATATAGGGATACTTATAATTTAGAGTATAATATGGTCTTAAAACCAAAGGGAGACAAAGAAAAAGGATGCATAGAGCTGGGGTTGAACTCTTTTATTTACCACTTGACAAGTCTTTAGCTTGCAAGGGCTACATGAATTTGTGCGAGCAGCCGTTGGTATCTTTTTTTTTTCTTGACAGTGATCCGATGTCTTGTGTCATCTCCTCCACTGGTACTACGGGCCCTAGTGCCACGTAACTTGAGAATTAGGTAGAACATGATATGAACATGTGCATGACTCATTTTATTTTCGCCTTCGATTTCGCTTTCTTGTTTAAAACGCCATGTGAAAAGAGCGTATTTTTGCAAGTAAATGCGGTGCATTTAATGCGCAGCACAGAACACACAGTTGCTCAGCTTTGTGCGAGCTCTCACTGCGTAAATAGATAACACGGCGTGTGCCTGATCAGTCAATAAAACCTCAAAGCAACAAAAACTAAACACTTCTACGCTTATAAGACGTATTCAAGATGTGTTGTTTGCAGTATATTATTCAAGAAATAACCCATTGAAGGAAGTATTTTTGCGTTTTAATTTTTGTCAAGTGTTTAACATTTCACTAGCGAAATGAGGTTCTAGTTTATTTATTTCTTTTATTATTTTTATTATTATTATTATTTTTTTTTTTTTGGGGGGGGGGGGAGATTTTAGATAGCACATTGTTCAAGTATGCGCTGTAGTGATGTTGGCAATTTATATACATGTAAACCAGTACAGCTGTGATAACAACAAAATAAAACGAGAAGCTCATCCCGCATAAGAGAGAGAGAGAGAGAGAGAGAGAGAGAGAGAGAGAGAGAGAGAGAGAGAGAGAGAGAGAGAGAGAGAGAGAGAGAGAGAGAGAGAGAGAGAAATTGTTTTCCAGTTTAAATATTCGGGACGGACTGAGCCCTGCACCCATGAGGTCTGAACTTACGACCTGGTAATTTTTAGTCCAATGCCTAAAAACTCAAACCATTCGGTCTCTACACCCAACGATTGCTAAAGAAGCACCAAATAAGAGCAGATGAGTTTGTCCGTGGAACTAATCAGAGGCCGTCAAGGCTAGAAAGATGAAATTTTGAGATGATCAACTTCAGTATGATCCTCCTGTATCTTTTTTTTTAAATTCGCGGAATTTGTCAATTAAAAAAAGACAAAACAAATTTGCGAAACAGGCGGCAAGAAGCTGAGAGCAGTAGTTTAAACTTGCATGATATCAGCCTCGGTGATATGTAAGAGATACTTCGGTGACCTTGACCTCATCGGCCATGGTCGAAGTAAAAAACCGGAAGTGGGCCATTATCCCGAAAACGGTTAGAGATAGAGCGAGTTTGAACTTATTTTTCGACCCTTTGGGCCTAAAAAGACGATATACAAGAGGTATACCGGTGACCGGTCAGAGATAGAGCGATTTTGAGTTTATTTTCGACCCTTTGGACCTAAAAACGACACGTAAGGGGTCCTTGGTGAACTTGACCTTCTCGGACATGGTCAAAGTCAAAAACCGGAAGTGGGCCATTGTATCGAAAACGGTAGAGATGGAGCGATTTTGAGCTTATTTTCGATGCTTTGGGCCTAAAAGACGATATGTAAGGGGTCCTTGGTGACCTTGACCTCCTCGGCCATTGTCAAAGCCAAAAACCGAAAGTTAACCATTACCTTGAAAATAGTTAGAGATAGAACGATTTTGAGCTTATATTCGAATCTTTGGGCTTAAAAGACGATATGTTTGAGGTTAAGAGTTCAGAATCGTATTTTTTGTGACCCCCAAGTGTGATTTTCGCTACTCGGAAGCGAAACGGTGTAGTTATATCACTGTATTACTGTGGACTACGCCTAAAAATGAAAGCCATCTGGCCAAAAGGACTTGCAGAAGAACCATTTTCAAAAATTAAATCCTTAAAACATTCAAACGGCGGCTTGAGGCAAGTTTTTGGAGATGGGCCAAAAAAAAAAGAATTTTTAAAGTAAATATCACATGAGGACTACTATTCTAAAATTTGGAACAAATCCAATCAAACTGCTGCGGGCGTACAAAAATACTTAAAATGCCGCCAGTTAGCCAAATGTTGGAAAATTGCATGAAGAAGCATGTTGAAAATTGACACCTAAATATAATTTTTAAATGAACCCAATTTAGCCTATTTTTACTGATGGCCAAAAAAAACAGAACTTTTTAAAAGAAGACTGCATAGTAAACATTTAAGCAGAATATGAAGACACTCGGAACCGTATTGTGAGAGAAGAAGCATTTTAAGACTAACTACCAAACAATTTTAAAATATCCCCTTTTAGCTAATTTTAGGCGGCTTGCCAAAATATTGCCACAATATTTGAAGAGTGAACATTCGCACGAAATTTGAAAGAAATCCGATCCAAATTGTGGGAGAAGGATTTTGAAAATTACTTACCAAAAACTAAATGCATCCATTTAGCCAATTTCTAGAGGACCGATAAAAAAGGAAATTTTCAAAATAGAGCAAAGCTGATCCAAACTGTGACCTTTTGTGGGCTCGCCACAAAAAATAACTTTCAAGAGAAGACAGGCTGTTGAACATTCATGCAAAATTTGAAGAATATTTTAATCAAAATGGGGGCGAAGAAGCATTTTGAAAACTGGCTACCGAAAATTGACCCACCTTAGTTAATTTTTTGGTGGAACGCAAAAGATGTAACTTTTCTAGAGAGGACAGCCTGATGAACTTCTATACAAAATTTAAAGGCAATCCAAACAAAATTGAGGAAGAAAAATATGGAATGCCATTTTAACATTTAATGCTTATTTTTGATATCAAAATATATTTAGAGATATCAATAAATCAATTTAGATCTCATTAATTTATATTTTGCTATCAATAATTAAATTTTAGATGGCAAAAAATTATTTTTGAGATCAAAAAATCAATTTTACAAACCTAAAAAATCTTACGGGAGACACACATTCACATAAAATATAACGAATCGTCAATTAAATTTTGGAGATGAAAATTTGAATTATTGAGATCAATAATAACAATATAAATTTTGATCTCAAGAATTGCTTCTTTTTTGTACAGTAAAAAATTAAAATAAAGATTCTGTATACAAGGACAGCCATTATTTATTTACAGATGTGCGTTTCTGAATTTTTTATTTAAAAAATAGACTGATATTTTGATATCAAGAATCAGTTTTTGAGATCAAAAAATCGTTTGCAGATTTCAAAATACAAATTAAAAATGTATCAGTCTGAAATAATGATATCTAAAATAAATTCTTGATATCAATATATAGAAAATCAATTATTGATCTCAAAATTAATATTTTGCTCTCAAATATTTAATTTTTGCTATCAAGAATTGAAATTTTGATCTCAAAAAAATCAATTTTAGATATCATTAAATCATTTTTGATATCAATAAATATTTCTTGATATCTCTAAATATTTATTGATATCAAAAATTATTTTTGAGATTAAGAATACATTTAGAGATATCAAGAATACAATTACAGATAGCAAAAATGAATTCTTGATATCAAAATATGGATTTATTGAGATCAAAAATTAATTCTTGATATCAATAATTCACTAATAAATGTGAAAACGGCATTCCATAGAAAAATACTTTTGCAAAATTGACTATCAAAAAAATTAAAATGCCCCCTTTTTGGCCAAGTTCTGGCTGATAGCCAAAATTTTAAAGAGACACCTACGCAGTAAACATTTCTAGATAATTTGAAGGGAATTCGATCCAAATTGTGGGAGTAGAAACATTTTGAAAATTGGTTACCATTTGACGAATTGCCAAAAAATTCAAGACAGGTCTACACATTAAACAATCGTACAAAATTTGAAAGGAATCCAAACCAAATTGTGGGAGTAGTATTTTGGAAATTGAGTCCAAAAATTTAAAAATGATCCCCAATTAGCCAGTTTTGGTGGATGTCCAAAAAGTAATATTTGTGTAAAATTTGAAGGTAATCCGATCAAAATTGTGGAAGAAGAAGCATTTTGAAAATTGGCTACCAATAAATTAAAAAACGTCCCAACCCCATTTAACTAAATTTTAATGGCTCGCGAAAAAAAAACACAACTTTTCAAACGAGGACACATCAATGAGCATTTATTCACAATATCAATATCCGATCCAAATTGCTGAAAAACTCCTTTGCAAAACTGGCTAGCAAAAAAGAATGCCACTTATTTGGCCAATTTTTTTTTGTGGATTGCCAAAAACTTCCAAGACACACCTACCCGTTAAACATTCGAAAACAAATTAAAGGTAATCTGATCCAAATTGTGGGATTAGAAGCATTTAAAATTGCTTACAAAAATTGATAAAATGCCCAAATTTGGCCAATTTTTGACGGATAGACAAAAAAGTAAATTTTCAAAAGAGGTTCGCCAATTGAACATTTATGCAAAATTTGAAGGTAACCCGATCAAAATTGTAGAAGAAAAACGGCTTACAAAACTGACTGCTAAAAAATTAAACATGCCCCCTATTTGACCAATTTTTGGCCGAAAGCCAAGAAAATTCAAGAGACCCCTGCCCTGTAAACTTTCGTACAAAGTGTGAAAGTTTTCGCATCCAAATTGGTTAGTGAACACTTCTGCAAATTTTGAAGGTAATCCGATCCAAATTATGGAAAAAGAGACATTTTAAAAATTAGCTGCCAAAAAATTATAAATGCCCTCTATTTGACCAAAAGAAGAATTTTTCTTCAAAACAGAATCATTTAGGGAACAATCATACAAAACTGGAAAGAAATCAGGTCCAAACTGTGAGAATTTTGAGCATTTGAAACTTGGCTACCAATAAATTAAAAATACCCCCCATTTGATAATTTTTTTGTGAAGTCCCCCAAAAAGTAGGTTTCAAGAGAGGCCGTCCCAGTTAACATTTACGCAAAATTGGAAGAAAATCCGATCAAAGTTGTGGAAGATTAAGCATTGAACGTTGGTAAGGAAAAATATTAAATGAAACCAATCCGGATTGCCATAAAAACAAGTTTGTCCAAGGACAAAGTCCCAGCTTACGAAAAGCAATAAGACCGATTCCAGCGTGCATGAGCGAAGGAATTTCCCTGAAATATCGGGCTTCAAAAGATGAGACGGCAAAGAGCTAGCTCAATAGTTAATTATGCACCGGACCAGAACATAGACCGATAAATGCATATAAAGATTTCTTTACGTGAAAAATGGGGAACAGATTTTTTGTATCTCTGGTAGACTGGATAGTCTGCCATAGATACCTTCAAACAACGCTCGCATTTCGGACCAGTGCGCATATTTATGTAACTTGCCTCGATGCGCGGTTCTTATTCAGACAAGTACGCATGTTTATTTAATTTGCGTTGATGCGCGGCTCTCATTTTGGAACCGTGCACATGTTCATTTAACTTAATAAAGATTAATGCGCGGTTCTTATTCCAGACCAATGCGCATGTTTATTTTACTTTCGTTGATGAGCGGTACTTATTTTGGACAAGTGCACAAGTTTCCTTAGGTTGTCTTGATACGCGGTTCGCATTTCGGAAGAGTTTCCATGTTTATCTAACTTGCACGGTGCGCATGTTTATTTAACTTGCGTTGACGCGCGGTTCGAATATCGGACCAGTGCGCATGTTTATTTAACTTGCATTGATGCGCGGTGCTTATTCTGGACCAGTACAAATGATTATTTAACTTGCGTTGGAGCGTGGTTCACATTTCGAACCACTCCACACGTTTATTTAAGTGGCGTTGATGCGCGGTTCGAATTTCGGACCAGTGCGCATGTTTATTTAACTTGCGTTGATGCGCAGTGCTTATTTTGGACCAGTGCACATGTTTATTTAACTTGCGTTGATGTGCGGTTGGCATTTCGGACCAGCGCCCATGTTTTTATTACCTTGTGTTGATGTGCGGTTCTTATTTCGGATTAGTGCGCATGATTATTTACCTTGTGTTGATGTGCGGTTCTTCTTTCGGATCAATGCGCATGTTTATTTACTTGTGTTGATGTGCGGTTCTTATTTCGGATCAGTGCGCATGTTTATTTTACTTGCGTTGATGAGCGGTACTTATTTTGGACAAGTGTACAAGTTTCCTTAGGTTGCCTTGATGCGCGGTTCGCATTTCGGAAGAGTTTGCATGTTTATCTATCTTGCGTTGATGCACGGTGCTTATTTTGGACGTGTGCATATGTTAATCTAACTTGCGTTGGTGCGCGGTTTGCATTTTGGACCAGTGCGCATGTTTATTCAACTTGCGTTGATGAGCAGTTCGAACTTGCGTTGATGCGCGGTGCTTATTTTGGACCATTGCAAATATTTATTTAACTTCCGTTGGCGCGTGGTTCGCATTTCGAACCACTGCGCATGTTTATTTAACGTGTGTCGATGTGCGGTTCTTATTTCAGGCCATTGCGCATATTTCTTTAATCTGATTTGATGCGCGGTTCTTATTCTGGACCAGTGCGCATGTTTATTTAAGTTGCGTTGATACGCAGTTCTTATTTTGAATAGTGCGCACGTTATTTAACTTGCGTTAATGCGCAGTTCGGTTCGCATTTCTAACCAGTGCGCATGTTTATTTAACTTGCGTTAATGCTCGGTTCCCATTTCTGACCAGTGTGTTTGTTTATTCAGCTTGCGTTAATGAACGTTTCGCATTTTCCACCAGTGCGCACGTTTATTTAACTTGTGTTGATGCGTGGTTCGCATTTTGGACCAGTGCGCATATTTATTAAACTTGTGTTGATGCTCGGTACTTATTTTAGATCAGTGCAAATGTGTATTTAACTTGCGATGAGGAGCGGTTCGGAATTCGGACCAGTGTACCTGTTTCTTTAGGTTGCGTTCATGAGAGGTTCGCATTTCGGACCAGTGCGTAGGTTCACTTAACTTGCGTTGACAAGCGAATTGCATTTCGGACAAGAACGCATGTTTATTTCAGTCCCGCCGATGCCCGACTCTTATGTCTATTCAACTTGCCTCGATTCGTGGTTCTTTCTTCGGACCACTGCGAATGTTTATTTAACTTGCGTTGATGCGAGGTTCTCATTTCAGACCACTGCGCATGTCTTTTCAACTTTCGCCAATGTGTGGTTCTTTTTTCGGACAAGTGCGCATGTTTGTTTAACTTGCGTTGATGTGCGGTGCTTATTTTGGACCGGATCGCATTTTTATTTAACATCCGTCGATGCGCGGTTCGCATTTCCGACCATTGCCCATGTTTATTTAACTTGCGTTGATGCGTGGTTCTCATTTCAGACCAGTGCGCATGTTTCTTTGGGTTGCGCTGATGCGCGGGTCTTTTTTTCGGACCAGTGTGCATATTTATTTAACTTGCGTTGATGCGCGGTTCGCATTTCGGACCAGTGCGCATGTTTCTTTAGGTTGCGTTGATGCTCGATCCGCATTTCGGACCACTGCGCATGTCTATTCAATTTGCGTCGACGCGTAGTTCTTTTTTCGGACAATTGCGCATGTTTATTTAACTTGCGTTGATGCGCGGTGCTTATTTTGGACCAGTTTGCATGTTTATCTTCCGTCAATGGTTCACATTTCGGACCAATGCGAATGTTTATTTAACTTGCGTCGATGTGCGGTTGTTAAATCTGACTACTGCGCAAGTTCATTTAACTTGCGTTTATGCGCTGCAGGAGAAGATTCATTTATTTTTTTTTTAAATTCCGAAAAAAATTCAAAAGTTTTCCAATTCACTCAAAAAGCACAAGCCGTATGCATGACCCCCTAAAGTCGGCTTGTATCAAAAATAAATGAAATCTGATAAAAACAGTAGGAGGAAATGCATTTTGAAGTTTTTTCATTCAAAAATTCACCAAAAATTCTGATCGACTCGAAAAGCACAGGCCGTATTCACGACACCCTAAGCATGCCTCAGCCCCAAAATAAATGATGTCTGATCAAAACTGCAGGAGAAGATGCATTTTGAGGTATTTTCATCAAAAATTCCCTATCGAAATCAAGAATTCCCAAGTCGAGTCAAATAGCACAAGCCGTATGCCCGACCCACCTAAGGATGCCTCATACCAAAAATAAATGAAATCGGATTAAAACTGTAGGAGGAAATGCATTTGAAGTTTTTCTTCAAAAATTCCCTAAAAATACAGAAATTATCGGATCGACTAAAAAGCGCAAGCCGTATGCTCAACCCCTTAGGGATGCCTCAAACCAAAAAAAAAAAAAAAAAAAGAGAGAGAAAGATCAAAACTGTAGGGGAAAATGCACTTTGAAGTTTTTTTCTTCAAAAGCTCCCTAAAAATACAAAAATTGTCCGATCGACTAAAAAGCACAAGCCGTATGCACGACCTTTTAGGGTCATCGGATCTTTGAGAGGTTTCGGATCAAAAATGTAGGACGAGATACATTTTAAATTTTTTTTCTTCAAAAATTCCCCAAAAATCACCCGATCGACTAGAAAAGCACAAGCCGTATGCACGACACTTTAGGGGTGCCTCATACCAAAAATAAATCACACCCGGTCGAAAATGTAGGAGGAGATACATTTTAAAATTTTTTCTTTAAAAATTCGCCAAAAATTCAAAAATCACCCGATCGACTAGAAAAGCACAAGCCGTATGCACGACCCCTTAGGGATGCCTCACACCAAAAATAAATGACATGGAATCAAAATTGTAGGAGGAGATGCATTTTGAACCAAAGTTTACTAAATAAACAACTAACTAACTAACTAACTAACTAACTAACTAACTAACTAACGGACACCGCCCGCAAACCGATAGGAATACCCCAGCTTACGTGTAACGTAAGCTGGGCTAATAATTTTCAAGAGAGGCCTATCTACAGAACATTCGTACAAAATTTGAAAGGAAATTGATCACAACTGAAGGAAAAGAACCATTTCAAGTACAAGTTCGTATACGAACATACGTACATTCGCACATACGTACATACAGACGACGGCTACCTCCTCTACTGGTGTGATAATGATAACAGACAGCAAAAAAAAAAAAAAAAAAATGAATTGATAATATCCAAAAAAAAATTGTTCTAAAAAAAATTTGTTCTATATATCGCTAAATAAATGTGAAAAGAGCAATTCATGCACATCTGCATTATATGTTTTCACAGCATGATATTTCAGAACCCTGTGCACGACGATGTTTCACAGCTTTTGTAAACCAAACTACCAAGTTGGAGCGAATTTCTTTCATGTTTTAACGAATTCTCAAATTATAAATCTGGCACATTCGTAGAACACTTACCGCATAAAATGTCAGAACACCAAGCACAAAAATTTAGAGTAACTTGCATGGACAAAACTTGTTGGAAACCAAGTTGGAAAGAATTTCATCACGTTTTTTGGTGAAGTCCCAATTAGTAATTTTAAGTTTAAAATAATGAAATATACAAATTTAAAGTATATTATATTTTCACGGTCTAAATTTAAGAACCCAACATCCCACAGTCGAAAAGAATTTGCCCGGACAAAACATTCTACTCATATACAGGCCAGGCTGATGGACGGAAGAAACAGCTAAGTAAGAGAAGTTGCCTGTAGGAACGAAGTAAGAGAAGTCGCCTGTAGCAACGAACTAAGGGAAGCCGCCTGTAGGAACGAAGTAAGAGACGTCGCCTGTAGGAACGAAGTAAGAGAAGTCGCCTGTAGGAACGAAGTAAGAGAAGTCGCCTGTAGGAACGAAGTAAGAGAAGTCGCGTGTAGGAACGAAGTAAGAGAAGTCGCCTGTAGGAACGAAGTAAGAGAAGTCGCCGGTAGGAACGAACTAAGAGAAGTCGCCGGTAGGAACGAAGCAAGAGAAGCCGCCTGTAGGAACGAAGTAAGAGAAGTCGCCGGTAGGAACGAACTAAGAGAAGTCGCCTGTAGGAACGAACTAAGAGAAGTCGCCTGTAGGAACGAAGTAAGAGAAATCGCCTGTAGGAACGAAGTAAGAGGAGTCGCCTGTAGGAATGAAGCAAGAGAAGTCGCCGGTACGAACGAAGTAAGAGAAGTCGCGTGTAGGAATGAAGTAAGAGAAGTCGCCTGTAGGAACGAAGTAAGAGAAGTCGCCGGTAGGAACGAAGTAAGAGACGTCGCCTGTAGGAACGAAGTAAGCGAAGTCGCCTGTAGGAATGAAGCAAGGGAAGTCGCCGGTAGGAACGAACTAAGAGAAGTCGCCGGTAGGAACGAACTAAGAGAAGTCGCCGGTAGGAACGAACTAAGAGAAGTCGCCGGTAGGAACGAAGTAAGAGACGTCGCCTGTAGGAACGAAGTAAGAGAAGCCGCCTGTAGGAACGAAGTAAGAGAAGTCGCCGGTAGGAACGAACTAAGAGAAGTCGCGTGTAGGAACGAAATAAGAGACGTCGCCTGTAGGAACGAAGTAAGAGAAGTCGCGTGTAGGAATGAAGTAAGAGAAGTCGCCGGTAGGAACGAAGTAAGAGACGTCGCCTGTAGGAACGAAGTAAGAGAAGTCGCCGGTAGGAACGAAGTAAGAGAAGTCGCCGGTAGGAACGAAGTAAGAGAAGTCGCCGGTAGGAACGAACTAAGAGAAGTCGCCTGTAGGAACGAAGTAAGAGAAGCCGCCTGTAGGAACGAAGTAAGAGAAGTCGCCGGTAGGAACGAAGTAAGAGAAGTCGCCTGTAGGAACGAACTAAGAGAAGTCGCCTGTAGGAACGAAGTAAGAGAAGTCGCCTGTAGGAACGAAGTAAGAGAAGCCGCCTGTAGGAATGAAGCAAGAGAAGTCGCCGGTACGAACGAAGTAAGAGAAGTCGCCTGTAGGAACTTAGTGTTGGAAGTCGCCTGTAGGAACGAAATAAGAGAAGTCGCCTGTAGGAACGAAGTAAGAGAAGTCGTCTGTATAGCAACGAAACAAGATTAGCCGCCTGTAGGAACGAAGTAAGAGAAGTCGCCGGTAGGAACGAAGTAAGAGAAGTCGCCTGGATAGGAACGAAACAAGAGTAGCTGCCTGTAGGAACGAAGTAAGTGAAGTCGCCTGTAGGAATGAAGCAAGAGAAGTCGCCTGTATAGCAACGAAACAAGATTAGCCGCCTGTAGGAACGAAGTAAGAGAAGTCGCCGGTAGGAACGAAGTAAGAGAAGTCGCCGGTAGGAACGAAGTAAGAGAAGTCGCCTGTATAGGAACGAAACAAGAGTAGCTGCCTGTAGGAACGAAGTAAGAAAGGTCGCCTGTAGGAATGAAGCAAGAGAAGTCGCCGGTACGAACGAAGGAAGAGAAGTCGCCGGTAGGAACTTAGTAATAGAAGTCGCCTGTAGGAACGAAGTAAGAGAAGTCGCCTGTATAGCAACGAAACAAGATTAGCCGCCTGTAGGAACAAAGTAAGAGAAGTCGCCGGTAGGAACGTAGTAATAGAAGTCGCCTGTAGGAACGAAGTAAGAGAAGTCGCCTGTAGGAACGGAGTAAGAGAAGTCGCGTGTAGGAACGAAGTAAGAGAAGTCGCTGGAAGGAATGAAGTAAGAGAAGTCGCCTGTAGGAACGGAGTAAGAGAAGTCGCGTGTAGGAACGAAGTAAGAGAAGTCGCCGGTAGGAACGAAGTAAGTGAAGTCGCCTGTATAGGAACGAAGAGAAGTCGCCTGTGGTAACGAAGTAAGAGAAGTCGCCTGTATAGGAACGAAACAAAAGTAGCCGCCTGGAGGAACGAAGCAAGAGAAGTCGCCTTTAGGAACGGAGTAAGAGGAGTCGCCTGCAGCAGCGTAGTTTGAGTGGACAATAAATAAAAAGACAGAAAAGATTTAAAAACTTCCAAATCGGCTACCGCAATTTTCCCGTTCCCAAACACTAACATTCATAGAACAAGCAACAAGCTTGCACAAATGTTAAGATCTAAATATATACCCGTGCAAAATGCTACACGCGGATGTAGAAAACACCGTAGTAGCTCTAATCATGCATACAGCTATTTGTTCAAGCTTGCAGTGTACGCCTTTTGTTTCTCACTCTCTGGATAGTTTCCATATAGCTAATTAAATGCACCCAGCATCCATGCTATCTCGGCCGTAGCAAACGTTAATGTAATTTGTAGAGCAACACAGACAAAAAAAAAACCCCGAAGGAACTCGTACGATTGGATATATTATGTCAGTGAACTGGAGTACTGTCAAAAACCATCGCAAATGGTAAGAGTTTATTACTTTGCAATATTACTATTTTGTCATGAAGGGAATTAACTGACATTTTTCGTAGTTTTTTGCTCTCGGGTTTTCACTTAGAAGTTTATTCTCTAAAAACAACGGTATCCAGGGACATTGTAGCCTGCCATGACCTAGTTCATACAATATTGATTGATATCTGTCAATAATACAGCATTAACCACACCAAAATTCCATCAAAGTAAAACCGGCGCTATATTATGTTGGGTTAAGCAAAATTTGTTCAGGCATCACCTGGTGATCATTTGTGTATAATATTAGAAGAACTTGACCAGGATGCATCTCTAGTCGTCTCGGAGACGATGACCATTTTTTTACTTATCATGCTGACTCGAATTTAGTCAATATCTGCTATCTGTTACCATATAGTTGCCACATTGAAAAAATATATTGAATCAAGTAAATATTGAGCAATTAGTTTACCAAATGGCTTAAAGTTTAATCCTACAACAATATATTGGGCATGGGCAGCGTATGACATGTGGCACGGAGTATGCTTATCGTATGGCAGCGCATGGACCATATGGCAAGACATTGTTCATATGGCAACACATGGTCTATACGGCAACACATGGTCCATATGGCAACACATGGTCCATATGGCAACACATGGTCTATATGGCAACACATGGTCCATATGACCATACATGGTCCATATGGCAACGCATGATCCATATGGCAACACATTGTCCATATGACAACACATGGTCTATATGGCAACACATGGTCCATATGACCATACATGGTCCATATGGCAACGCATGATCCATATGGCAACACATTGTCCATATGACAACACATGGTCTATATGGCAACACATGGTCTATACGGCAACACATGGCCCATATGGCAACACATGGTCCACAACATACATTTTGATGTGATCGGACTGCAGGATCAATATATGTTTTACTAAAGTGAGCTAACAAATGCGTGCTGCGTGAAAAAAGTTTTGACCATATAGTAAAATAAATACTTATATCGTAAAAAGTTTTGACCATATGGTAAATAAATAGTTATCATGACAATACACGCGATTAACACGTGGACTCATGGTCCTGCATGCCTTACAATTATGACTAATGGCTACTTATTAACCCTAGCGTTTGTGTATGTTTTCATCCACCCGCCCAGTGTAGAGCTGTCTGAAGCATGGAATTATGAAGGGGTGATTTGTTACACTTTTCTTAGACAACCCAATTCTGGGCGTTCTGTTCAATTAACCAAGAATAATTTGTTCGCATTGTAATTTAGTTGGAAGAAACCTGTTATTATAAGTTGTTACTCACCAGTAAAATTCGTGTTTCTGTTTTTTTTCCTTGCTGCTCTTTGTTTACTACGGGTATTTATATGTTTCAGCATTGAATTTCAGAGCATTGAAAAAAAACAGTAAAACAAATTTTTGGACGGGGGCAAAGCTTATCAGAAATTGATAAAATCATACGGCTTCATTGTCGATGCATGGCTGTTAAAATGACATTTCCGCTCTCATGAAGGCGAGATGGAAGAAACGGGGTGAGTTTAGACGCAATAAACACTATAAGAAAATATAAATAAAGCTTACTCCGAGTATTACTCATCGAACAGTAAGGCTCGAAAAACCACGAGACGCAAACTTCTCAGTTCTGAAAAGTTTATGGCAATAATCAAATAAACAATCATCCGAAGCACGTTATCAAACACCTAGCAATAAAAACGTTAACCAGATATGTGCTTGTTGCTTGATTTCATTAGTGGAAGAGATACATAAAGCATTCAGACTTTGGAAGCTAAAATATCTGTTGTTTATTGAGACTACTGTTGGTGTTGTGAAAAAGAACAAGCAAATGGGAAACAACTACTGGCCTTTGTGCGTAAGGAATAAATTCAAAACAGAGCAAAATAATGTCTTAGAAATGTGCATATTTAATGTAGGTAACGGAATGTGGAAACATGAACATATTAATTAGGCGTAGTACCTTCAAAATGTAGACATTGGGGCAGTATGTTGTTTAAACTTAACCGTGTGATCGGCTCAAGGAATGTTATTTACACGGTTATCAACACGTTTTAACCACATGGTTGTTAACACGCTTATACACATGGTTGTTAACACGTGTTTACCACATGGTTGTTAACACGGGTTTACCACATGGTTATTAACACGTGTTTACCACATGGTTATTAACACTTGTTTACCACATGTTTAACACGTGTTTACCACATGGTTATTAACACGTGTTTACCACATGATTGCCTTGGATTGATTTAGATTATACCAGTTTACTCAATTAACTTGAATCCTTCGTGGGAGACAAACATGGAATCCGTTGACAATTTAGGGCGCGTGCAAAAATGGAATGTTTTTAATGGCATTTTTTTTTTCAACTTAACAAACAGAAATAGTACTGCACACCTCAGTATATGGTCTTGGGATGTAATTCGTTGAACAGTTACAGGGACGCCGCGTGTACAAAATCCACAGCTGTAACGGCATTTTTAGTCTACAAATATGTAGTTTTTCAGTTTTTATAAAAGAAACGAAAGATACCTGCATTTCGCACAACTATATGATCTAAGCTGGTGGTGACCGAAACGGAAGTCGTTGAATACGTGCTGAGATATGGCGCGTACAAAATACAGGTCCACAACTATAATGGCATTCATTAAACATTTTGGCAATGTCTCAGTTTTAAGAACAAGATTGTCCATGGACAATGTTCCAACTCACGAATGCTGATGTCACGATGTGTGGCATATATGTAATCAAAATGTCAAGAAGGCAAGGCTCTGTACCCGTGCCAATTTTCGGCGAATCGCCAAAAAAGTGATAGTCACGTAGGTAGTAATATCCGCTCCATTTAAACAAAATATCAAGACATTGAGACTATATTCTTGCGTCAGTTAAGATCTTAATAAAAAAAGTGGTTTTCTCCAATATTTCCATTATTTTTTTTAGTAAACTGCTAAAAAATAATAACAAAAATAATAGCCAGATAGACACTTCTTCTACATTCAATCACCATTTTATGATGTTTTCACTAAATTCTAAGAGGACGTCTTTACGTTTTTAAGAAAATTGGTTTTCGGTCAATACTTTTGCCAATATTTAGCGATTGGACAAAAAATAACAGCCTCTTGTATATTCATGCTCCCTGCCTTGAATCAAAATTTTAGAACTTTTCAATAAATTCCCAGGAGGAGATACATTTTTAGGAAAATTGGATTTCAGTCAACAATTATTGCTAAGTTTTGGCGGTTCACCAAAAAGTAACAACAAGATTAGATTAGATTTTAGCAAGGCCTCCTCTGGCATAGGTTTAGATTTCAATAAAAAATGTTTTATTTACACCCCCTTCCCACCAGCTCGATCAAAATTTATAACGTTTCCACAATGATTCTATGAGAAGATGCGGTCTTAAGAAAATTGGTTAAGGCCAATATTTCCGCCAGTTTTGGTAGACCATCAAACAAAAGTAACAGCCAGGCATGTAGTAAAGTCTGTTACATTTAATCGACATTTCAAAACTTTTTCCTTGGCCTCAGTTAAGATTTTATTAAAATTTTACTTTTCGCCCATTCTTTCACCAATGTCTGACGAATCAGAAATAATTATAGCCAGGTAGTTACCAATACTGGTTACCGTTAATCAAAACTTCAACAGAGTACGGGCATATGCCTGGCACCACTTAAGATGTCAAGAAAAAAATAGTTTTTCACCAATATTTCCGATAATCACTAACAAAAATACTAACCAGATAAGTACTGGTGCCCGTTTCAGTTATTGAAAAACTTAAGAAGATAGGGCAATATCTCTAGCGTTAGTTGAGATTTTAGTAAGAAACTGGTCTTTCGGAAATATTCCAGCCAGTTTGGGGCGAAAACAAGAAGATAGCAAGGAAACGGTAATAGCCAGTTAAGTACCCATGACCGCTACCTTTCGTCAAAATTTCAAGACCGCAACACTATTTATGAGGCCTCAGTTAGGCTTTTACTAAAAGATATCGCCAATATTTAGGCCAGTTTTTTGGGGGTTTCACCAAGAAAAAGTTTTAGTCGGATACGTTGAACCAAAATTTCAAATAAGTGAATTTTTTCCCTTCTGTCAGTTCTGATATTACATTATTGTAAATATTTCAGCTAAATTTTGGTAAATCACACAAAAAAGCAATAGCCAAGGAGGTACTAATGACCTTTGATTAAAATTTCAAGACAGAGAGGCCTTATACTTGGCGTCAGTTGAAATTTCGATAACAAATTGGTTGTTCGCCAATATTTCCGGTTGTTTTGTGAAATGATAGAAAGGTAGATACTGATGTACGCTTCCGTTATTCGAAATTTAAGACGGTAAGATTACAATTCTAG
Organism: Protula sp. h YS-2021; assembly: GCA_949752745.1. NCBI lineage: Eukaryota > Metazoa > Annelida > Polychaeta > Sabellida > Serpulidae > Protula > Protula sp. h YS-2021. The sequence continues at coordinate 42,436,291 of OX457030.1, read as the reverse complement.
CCGTAGTTTAGATTTTGTGGTTTTTGCTAATATTATAGTCATTTTTTCCGACTCATAAAGAATAAATAAGAACTTAGTTTTTCAATAATATATTCGCCATTTTTTTTGAACAACAAAAATAAACCAGATATAATCAGGTAAGTACTAATGACTACTGTCTTTCACTAAAATTTCAAGACATTAAGGCTATTTCTCTGCCGTTATTTAAGATTTTAATGAAAATTTTTCTTGTCAATATTTAGACAGTTTTTTTTGTGAATCGCCAAAAAAAGCAATGGACCAGGTAGATAGCAATGCCCGCTACTTTTACTTAACATCGCAAGAGGGCTGTTTCTCTAGTGTCGATTTTAGATTTTACAACTTTTGACGAGTCACCAAAAAAAACAAAACAACAACAACAAAAAACAGCCAGGTAGAAAAGTATGTTCCCTACCTTCCATAATTTTTTGGGAGTTTTCCATTAAAATTCCAGTGAGAAACAGGCTTTGTTTTAGAAAACAGATTTTGGCTAATATTCCCTTTAATTACTAATACTAATATATGCTTCCGTAATTAAAAATTCTAAGACGGGAAGATTATATCTGTGTCGTTTGTTAAGATTTTAGTATGAAATTGTTTTTTTGCCACTTTTTCTAAGAATTTTTCACTGATTTTTATCCCAATATTCGCCAATAATCGATTTTTAAAAGGTAATACCCCCGTAGACAATGCTTGCTACCGGCACGTAAAATTTCAGATCAGTAACGCCGTTTTCCTGGTGACAGTTAAGGTTTCATGAAAAGTTGTTATTATTTTCGCCAAAATTGGCGAATCGCCAAAAACGTTAAAAACAGATGGGGACTTACGGCCTTTACTTCCCATCAAAATTTAACTACTTTTCCAAATAAAAATCTAGGAGGAGATACATTTTTCTAAAAATTGCTTTTTTGCCAATATTTCCCTCCATTCTTGGCTAATCATGGATGCTACTGATAACCAGGTAAGCGCAATGCCCACTGCTTTTAACCAAATAACCAAGAAACTAAGAACGTATACTGGTGTCATCAGAAATTGAGGTTTCGCCAATATCTCCGGCGGTTATTGGCGAATCAACGAAACAAAGTAACTCATAGGTACTAATGTCCACTTCCCGACAATTTTAACAGGGTAAGATTATATAACTAACGTTAGTTAGGATTTTAGAAAGAAATTCTTTTTCTCCAATATTTCCGCAATTTTTCCGAATCATTGAAAACAGTAAGTGCCAGGTAAACACGTATGTCACCTTCCTTCCATCAGAATTTTAGAAAGTGTCTGTTAAAATCTTAGGAGGAAATCCATTTTAAAGAAAAGTGGTTTATCGCCAATATTTCCGTCAATTTTTGGCAAATCATAAAAAGTAAAATCCAGATAGGTACCAATGCCCGCTACCTTTCCTCAAAATTTCAACAGAATAGGGTATTATAGCTAGAGTCGAATCACCAAAATTATATCCTTAGCGTCATTTAAAATTCTAGTAAAATTGGTTTTTCACGAACATTTTGAACCATTTACCGAATTACAAAAATCATTAATAATGACATAAGTATCAATGACCATTATTTTAAGGCCATTTCTCTGGTGTGAGTGAATGCATTACTGATTTTTTGGCAAATTACTAATGTTTCCTTTGGTAGCTACTAATGTCCAATTCCCTAATTCAAAATTTTAAGACGTTACGACGATATAACTAGCGTTAGTTAAGATTTTAGCAAGAAACTTTTTTCGCCAATATTTCCATCATTTTTCCGAATCACTAAAAAAATTAGTGAAGTAGGTACCAATGTGAGCTACCCTCATTCAAAATTTTAAGACAATAAGATTATATACCTAAGGTTAGTTAAGGTGTTAGAAAGATATTGGTTTTTCGCCAATATTCTGAATAACGAAAAACAGTAATAGCTAGGTCAGTACCAGTGACCGCCATCTTTTACTTAAATTTCTCTGGTGTGAGTTAAGATTTTACTGAAAATCTTTCGCGAAATTTCAGCCAATTGTTGGCGAATCACAAAAAGCAATAGCCAATTAGGTAGTAATGCCTGCTAAAATTTCAAGACGATGAGTTGTGATTTTTCGATAAAATTTGGCTTTCGCCTGTATTTCCTCAACTTTTTGGCAAATCACACACAAAAAAAAGAAAGAAAATAAACAATAATAAATTTTTAGACGGCAAGATTCTATAAGAAGCGTTACTTAAGATTTCAATAAGAAAATGTTTTTTACAATATTTCCGCCATTTTCTCCGATTTACAAAAAGTAACAGCAAGGTAAGTGACAATGACTACCATCTTTAACTATGTAATTTGAAGATGGTAAATTTTTTTCCAATGTTTAGGCCAGTTTTTGGTGAATCATTCGAAAAAAGCAATATCTAGGTAGGTAGTAATGCCTGCTACCTCTACTTAACGTCGCAACGCAAGAAAGCAGGGTTATTTCCCTAGTCTCAGTTAAAATTGTTTTGTTTTCCCGCAAAAATTTTCGATAATTTTTGGCGAATCACCAAAGAAGGTAAAATCCAGGTAAACAGTAATGGCTGGTACCTTTACTTAAAATTTGAAGACAGTGAGGCTATTTTCAAGGAATTAGCTAAGATTTTAGGAAAAATGTTTTTCCACCATTTTTTCCGAATTACGGAAAACTGTAAGAGTCAGGTAAGCACCAGTGATTGCTATCTTCAACTAAAATTTCAAGATAATAAAGCTATTTTCTAGAGTTAGTTAATATTTTACAAAAAATGGCTTTTCACTAATATTTCTGCCAATTTTTGGCGATTCGTTAAAAATGGAACAGCCAGGTGGGCACTTATGTCACCTTTCTTCCAGAAAAATTTTACAGCGTTTAAGTAAAATCTAGGAGGAGATATGTTTTAAAGAAAGTTGGTTTTTTAGAATATTTCCGACAGTTTTTGGCGAACTGCCAAAAAGTAATAGAGAAGTAGATACTTATGTCCGCTACGTTCAAGCAAAATTTCAAGGCATTCAGGCTAAAAACCTACTATTTTTCAACTTAAAATATAGGCCCTGCTTCTGTAGAAGCTGCGGCTAAAAACCTAAAAGAATCTCCCTCTGTACAGCTTTGATATATGGTCTTCCTTTGTGGAAGAAAAACGAATCTCTTAAATACCCACGGAGGTATGGCACGTAGAAATATATTACTATAAGTAGGAGACAGTAGGATAGACATATCGACGGACAGCTTCCCACAGCTTCACATTAGTCATATTCAGCAAATGTTTTGGTATTAAACATACAAAGAGTAACATTAAAAATACAAAGAACCACAAGTGTGTATGGGATCGAGCGTCTTTACAAGTGACTTCGCGAAATTAATTTAGTATACCCACGACATACTAAAATCGTTTAAAAAAATTGCGTAGCCCAACTCTTAAAAACATACAAAAAACGCGAGGTATTGGTAATCAGCAGCCAATTTTTAAGATATGCATGACCGTGTGGTAAATACGTGTTACTGTCATTAGTTACCATATGCCTTCACGCATTTTTACTTGGTAAACAGATGCTATACCTCACTTTAGCATAACACATGTTGGCTATCCAGTCAGATAATACATTAACTTGAAGAATCACGTAAATACTGGTTTGCTATAGAGTTGTAAGCTTTAAAATGTGATTCTCATGTGGTTATTATGTGGTGAACGTATGGTTGCGCAAAGTTATTTTAACATATGTTGTTACATTTGAACATGTATAATCATGTGACAACAACTAATACATATATATTTGGTTCATCACAGTTTACATTACGGTGACAATACGGTAACACTGTTGTTTACTTTGCGGTCCTCTAAATGGGTTTGGACTAAGATATAAACGCTATCTGCTCACCAAATATTCAAAGTATAGAAACTAAATGGTCACGATTTGTACTGCTATAGTTTTGTAATGTGCTGAGCATGATGCCAAGCATATTTTAAGGCTAACATTTAACATATCATAAAAGAATACTTCACACGTACACAACTCATGTAGATTTCGCAGGCAGGCAGCGTAGGCTGAAATAATCGTTTTAAACTTTCTTCGAAATAAACAAATCCACTTCCTTGTAACTGGTGGCTGTTTGTTATTTAGCCTTTCGTTGGTGTTGACAGATTTATTGTTTCTTTAGAATGCATTGGCCATAAAGTAGAAAGCTGTCAATCAAAAGAAAATGCTTATATTTATATTCCTTTGCCAGCTACATACCATTTTACCAACGCTGAATTGTGAACACAAGCAATTTATGAAACCTTTGAATTTAGTGGTTCTACGAGTGATGACCCAAAAGCGTAGCAAAGAAAAGCACTTCTGTTTTGACTGTGTTCTGTTTTTGATGCTCGCGTGAGTGAAAGGAAAAAAGAGCCAAATACAAAACTACACCTGGCTATCCAAATAGCAGATTTTTATAATGTTCCACCAGGTGCAAAAGTTACACACAACAAGAAATGATGTGTGCAATTTAACGGACACCTTGCGTGGACAGTTCGCTTCCCATATTACGTGTTGATTTAATGGTCACCTTGCGCGAACAGTTTGGTTCCCACATCAGGTTTCGATTTAATGGACACCTTGCGCGGACAGTTCGCTTCCCATATTACGTGTTGATTTAATGGACACCTTGCGCGAACAGTTCGGTTCCCATATCAGGTTTCGATTTAATGGACACCTTGCGTGGACAGTTCGCTTCCCATATTACGTATCGATGACGAAGGCTTTGACAGAACACGAGACGTAAACTTCTCAATTGTATGCCGTACTTGCATAACACCCAGAAGCAAACTTGCTACGCAAGCTGTCTAATATATCAAAAACAGCAATAATTGATCCAATTACCTGAAAGAATGCCCATACTGTAAGGCATAACTCCAAACACTTTTTCTGAAAATAACAACAAAGCATAGACGATATATTTCTTTGTAATCGTGCAATACTTTCACAACAACAGCAATTCATAAGGTTAAAGCTAATTACAAAATCTCCGAGGTCTGGAAGTATCTAAAACTAGAGAAAAACTAAACTAAAGGTTAAGCTTTAAGCATTGACTTTTCAAATATTTATAAAAGAAAAATACTTACGAATACAGAGTGTTTTAAATCTAATGACATGTGTTGTTAATCACCCGGTTATAAACTAAATTCTAGTTTCATTTGTAAATACTTACTAAACTCATTCTTTGTAGCTATTGTATGAACAAAATAGTTCTTATCAGTTAGTATGACTATTTTAACTGATACAGAGTGACTTGATGAGATGCATTTACCAGTTTGTTTGTTAATTAAGGTTCTGTTTCATATTTTACATTACCAATATTTTGCTTTAAAATATTGAAGCATTTTGATAGATGACACCGATGAAACGTTGATCTATAAACATCAATTGATTCTTGTTTTTTGTTCTATCAAAGGGATATAGAACAAATAAGCAAGAACGTGAAAATGTTGTCTCTCACTAGACAATGGACACCTTGCCCGGACACTTTGAACTTTGAATTGATTTTTTCTTAACTAGTAATATTATGTTAAAGTGTATCTGTACTTCTTGACAAAGGGCACTGTAATCGTAAAAACGTTAAATTTTTAAGCTTTAATGATTAATAAAATAATCAAATAATTATTAAAGACAATTTGAAGAATAGATGATAGCAATAATCATATCGGTACTAAATCAATAACAATAATATGCTGCAAATTTCGACATAAAACTATATTCAAAATATAACATTCCTAAATTACCAGAGACCTCTCTACATAGTGTTGGAAAGAACATTTCCTGAAGTTTTTATATTGCCCGGATATGTTTTAGGTTAGATTTACAAACCAGATGTGTGCTTAAAATGTTCGTAAACAAGTTTGCTCTCCTGGAATAACGTAAAAGCAGCAAGATTCTTTTCTGAAATTAATAATAGTCGGCTGCGTTTGTGAAAGACATTAAGGAACATCTTTCCGTGTACTGCTTAATTTGATGATAAACAAAAACATAAAATGCCTTTAACGGCTTGCTATTTGTTCTTCACATCATTTTACCGTTAAAATTTTTTGTGATTCAGTTTCAACGTAAAATTAATAAAAAACAACACATGCTTTGGCACTAAAAGTGGCAACTGTCTTGATCAATCTTTCTCACAACCAAAAACACGGAGAGATCAAGGAAATGTACAGCTTTACTTTTTTAACGGTGCCATTACAGAATGTTGTCTGCACCGGTACGTAGGCACCGCGTTAGGTCTTCTCCATCGGTAGAAATATGTGATTTTTGTCGCATTATTTTCGTCTGTCTGTCAAGTCCTACAAAGCAGTCTGTGACTTGACTGAGAATATTGTGATAGAGAGGAAACGAGGAATGAGAAAAATTCTTGATAAATCGCTCCCCTGGGGCGAGGAATCAAACCAAGTATGGAGGTGCTTAAAGAAAGAAAAACATGCAAAAACTAAAAACTGTTCAATTTAGTTAAGGCCCATAACCATGGCTCTTTTGTTTTACACGTCAAAGTAACAATTCAAGTAGCTGTTGGGTAGAGACTTGTGCTTGAGAAAGTTACAGACAAAGTAGCTTCCCAAAAAAATAGCAAAAGTAGCAAGATTCTTTTCTAAAAAAAAAAAACAGTCAGTTGCATTGTTACAAGACACTGAGCAACATCTTTCAGAGTGTCACTTAATTTGATGATAGAAAAAACATAGATTATCTTTAAAAGCTTTATGTTTGCTCTTCTTAGGTCCCATCTTTTCTTGTCAAATAAAAGTGATGCATATATAACCCTTTTCTCACTTCAGACACCGGTTTACTGTGATAAATGCTTAATTTCACAAGCTTAGGAAATTGAAGATATGGTTAAATATTTAAGCGAACAGTAGTAGCGAACAGAATGAATTATCATAGTCTTCCAAATAAGCTTTCAATTCTTATTTCATTTGCTAAAATACCCAGGTTTGTAAAAAATATATTACAAGCAATATGTACTCTGACCCATTATACCGTAAATTCCTTGGAATATTTTTGTGACACTTTTTGTGTTTTTTTCTGTCACCCCAAAATTCAGTTGCAACGTAAAATTAAAACAAAAAAGACAGCGAGATTGCAATTCTTTGACCCTAAAATGGCAACTACCTTGATCAATCTATCACACAAGCAAGAACACAACGATCAAGCAAATATGGACAGATAAAGCCTTATCTTATCATAGTGGAAGTACTGAACGTTGTCTGCTTCGGTATATAGACGCCGAATATGCCTTCTCCATAGATATAAGAAACATGCGGCTTTCGTTGTATTATTTCCGCCTTTCTGTGCCTCTGGTGTTGTGTATCTCGTCATACAAAGCAAACGATTTCTGATCAGAGTTGGTGTGTAGATTCAATAGACTGATAGTCGCCTAAACAGAGCGTTTTCTGATAAATTGGCACCTTATATTTGCACTTTATTATTGCCATTCCGAACGTAGAATCCTTGCATCATTACCTGTAAATGAGGTCATTTCTGACAAAAGTTATCAACTTTGAACTGAAAATGAGATTGCATTCTACCAATCTTTCTTTTTGAGAAGCAATGTTTATCTGTTGTGATCTGAAGTTAGCTTTCATCGTCTTCTAAAAGTGAGAAGTTAAGATGCTTCCCTTCATCAGACTCATATAACGTGTTCACACAAATGTCTAATTATTGGTAAATTATACTTTATACAAAAGAAATCTGTGTACGAGGTTATAGACCCTACCTTATTTGGAAATTTCGAGCCAACCATTTAATAAAAAAAGGTTTGAAATATTTTTTATATCGGTTAGGTATTGTATGTTAAATTTATGAAATTTGCCCAAAAGTGACAATAAGAATGTCCATGGACATTGTGTCCAGCAGTGAAAGCGAATCCATCGAACACTTGCTCAGATATGACGCGTACAAAGCACCACATATGTCGTTGCTTTTTTCTTTAAAAAAATTTGCCAATTTTACACAAAAATAGCCATACTTCGCACAGCTCCAACATGCGTCTTTCTCCGTGGAAAAAGGGAAACGGAAACAAACGAATCCGCTGCACACTTGCTAAGACATGGCGGGTTCACAATTCCTCAGTCAAGATCTGTGATATCATTTAAAAAAATAGTTTTTTTTTCAATTTTCAAAGAAAACGACAAATTAACGCACGTTGCACAGCTCCTGTATATGGTCTTTTTTGTGGAAAAATCAATACTTGAGATATGGCCCGTGCAAATACTTAAGTTGATATCTGTAATGGAATTTTCCCCAAATTTGCCTGTTTAGGAATTTTTAAGCAAAATTAAAATTAACGCACTTGCAGCAAGAAATAAACAAAATCCGTTGAATACTTACTTAGATATGGCGCGTACAAACTTATTACTGTTAGTAGGAGACGGACGGACGGACTCTGTCCTGAGCTAAAGCCCGAATGGGGGTCAAACATAACCTAAGTATGTAAAATAAAAATATTGTTCAGTTATATTTTCAGTGACAAACCAGTTCTTTATCTTTTAAATTTTGGTATTAAAACGAGGTGTGAATAGCTGCTTCCTGCTACTTGCGGAGTGCTGGGTCAGCATATACAAAACACACACTGCTGTGTTGTAAACACATATTCACAATATATATTTTACAAAATAATAATATTTGATCATGTTGTCAATCCATGTTTGTCAGGTAATAACCACATGTTGCGCTGTTAAGTAAAATACATGTCGGCAAATGATAAACTGAAAATGTCTGTAGATACCTTGAATCTGTAGATATGGTTACCACATGTTTACCATGCAGCTGACGCGTTAGAAGAAAGTATCAAATTTTACCTTAAAACATGTAGTAATGGTATATGTTATACATATGAAACAAAATGTCTACCATATATTATCACATGTTTCAACATATGTTCTGCAAAAGATACCTATAGCGCTAGGGATAAGACTATCCATGCACGGTCCACTATATACTTTCCATATGGTCATTGAAGGTTTAAAATGAGCATTCAGTAATCTTGTGGTAAACAGTCGGTAAACATGTGCTTAACCATGCATTGTTAAACATGTTTAACCCTGTATATATAGGTCGACATGTATAAATGTTCATATATAGGGTAATCATATGTTGATCTTAAGGTGGGTATATTGTCACTATACAAATAAATGTTCATATATATGCTTTCTACGTGACTATCATGTATGGCTACTTTGAGCTAGCCTGTATTTGCCATGTGGTAACAATATGATAGCTATAAACACCAACCATATACAAGCATGTCCAGGGACATGGTGACCAGCCGTGACCTACAGAATATATATCCAAGAATCACAGACAAAATCATGATCAAATTCGCAGACAGTGGTTACGAAAAAAGCCGTAACTGAATGGAGAAAATATTCGTTCACTTGATCGGTGTAGTTGTGGCTGATGAGGAGTCATTCTTTCAATTCTTTCATAAGGGGAAAAAATTAAAAAATGTCCCCCATTTGGCCAATTTTTAGCGGATCGCCAAAATGAGTAATTTTTCAAAAGAGGCCTACCTAGGGAGTATTCGTGCAAAATTTGAAGAAAATCTGATCAAAATTGTGGGAGAAGAAGCATTTTGAAAATTGGCAACCACAAAATTACAAATGTCCCCCATTTGGCCAATTTTGGGCGGATCATCAAAAACAGCAAATTTTCAAGAGAGGTCTACCCAGAGAACAAGAATCCAAAATCGGAAAAGAATCCGATCAAAATTGTGGAAGAAGAAGCAATTTGAAAATTTGACACCAAAAAATTAAAAAATGTCCCCCATTTGGCCAATTTTTGGCGGATCGCCAAAATGAGTACTTTTTCAAAAGAGGCCTACCAAGGGAATATTCGTGCAAAATTTGAAGAAAATCTGATCAAAATTGTGGGAGAAGAAGCATTTTGAAAATTGGCAACCGAAAAATTTCAAATGTCTCCCATTTAGCCAATTTTTGGCGGATCGCCAAAAAAAAATAATTTTTAAAGAGAGGCCTACCTAGAGAATATTCGTGTATAATTTGAGAGGAATCCGATCAAAACTGAAGGAGAAGAAGCATTTTAAGTAAAAGTTTACACACGTACATACACACATACATACGTACATACGTACATACATACATACAGACGACGGATACCCCTCTATTGATAAGATAAGACCAGCCCGACATAGTCGGCTGGTCTAAAAACATACGATCCAACATGTCGTCAGCATATATTAACCATGTGGCGAAATATTCGGTGAATATTGTTTATGTATGGCTATGAATATGACGATATGTCATTACTAATTAAAAACCACTGTGGTTACGATATGTTTATAGAATCAAACACATGTTTAAGTCCCTTACCACTCATATAATAACATATGGTGATCAAATATGATAGGCTAATGGTCGCTCTATTTGCCACCCTATAAGTTGCCACCACCCATTAACCATATAACCATGTTCAACTATGTGGTTACAACTTGGTTTCCCCGTGGGTTAATCTTATGTTTAACATATGTGTGATTAACGATATGTTTCAAATATGTTTCACTTTTGTTTAGTAAATAGGTATTTACTACGTTTTAAACATGTACCAACTAAACAAGTCACATGTCGTAAAATATATGTGGTACACGCCGCACATATTATCTTCTTTTCCTCTACGCAGCCTGTACACAAACAAAACACATTGATGCTACCAACAGACTGACCTGCAAATCTTTTTATTTTATGCATATCTCAACGGTTAATTTCAGAAAATGAGCAGCTCAGAGGAGAAGACCAAGCCAAAATGCACTCGTTTCGAACCTCAGACGTGGAGGCGCAATCTCTGCAAGAATTGCTTCAAGACAAAATCGGAACATAAGACTGCACAAGAGGTGAGCAGCGAGGAATGCAAGGAGCCACTGCCAATAGAAACAAATGCCAAGAAAGCGAAATCAAAACCTACTCCCTCGGAGAAAAGTAGTACTGAAAAAACGTTATCAAAACAAACAACTTCCAAATCTAAAACGGGAGCCATTACAAAACCAAAAGAAGAAGGAAATGAAAAAAATCAACAGCGTTTGGTAAAATATAAAGGACAAGGCGACACGAATGCGACAAATCAGAGTGAATCGAAAGAAACCAGCGACTGTGATCCCAGCTGGGCCACCATTATAAGCGAGTGCGAAAAAAACAAAGGTCAACACGCAGCTGTCAGTGGCAATCTAAATACGCATGCCAGCACACCTGGAGCTGCTTCTACTCAATTCGTTGGGAGCAATACTAATCGTGAGGCACCTTCCTCAGTGCAACGCAGCAATTTACAGCACTCCGCTTCTCGTACGATCCCGAGCCATAAGCCAGCCACTTCTTCTGGTTATGATAATACAGTAAGTAAAGAAGGGCCAGAGAGCAGCCAAGCCGCCTCAAAACCGCCTGTAATCACAGTAGGCAATAAATCCATGTTAGATAAAAATACACTTGGCTCACAATCATGCACTGTACCGGGTGGAGAGGCCAACAATCAGCCTGATTCTGAATCCTTAGCGAAAATACCTAGAAAAACAAGCACAGAGCCTGATAATACATCTACAGTAAACTCCCAGCCTAGCATTACATCTGCTTCGGATAATAAGCAAATACGTATTACACCATCACCTTCTCCACCTAAGCAACCACCAGGCAAGGATTTACACAATCAAAATCGCAATATTAATTTGGATAAACAAACCCTAACCCCTACCGCCAACAATGACGTCACCAAGCAGACGACAAGTGACGTAGCAACAGCCAATCAAGATTTAATTAGAACTGAAGGATATCGCATTTCGCCAGATGACAGCTTGAGTGAGGGTGACGCATTGCAAAGTCATGGACTTGGAAGGCCGGTATTAGGAGCGGGGAAAAATGATTCACAAAGTCAAGCTCCCCTGAGTCCTCTGTCGCCAATAGCAACGGAATTTTCGCAAGTGTTTGATCCTCCTCTCTCGCCAAAGACACTTGACAGATACCGCAAGGAGTTATTTGCTTCCGATGATAACGTTCCGAGCCCCAAGTCACCCACGTCGAGATTTCACGCCGAAGATGACGGAGCTGATAAGCGGTTCGCGAGTTCGTTAGATAACACAAGAACGACTTTAGATTCGCTTATTGATCAAGATCTGCTGCAGGGCAAAACACTGACCATCTACCACGCCCAACCACAACCGGATCTCTCAAGCACACAATCCCGCAAATCCAGACGAAGGCGTCGGTCGCGAGGTGACCTTGACGACTGGGAGCCAGCGTCAAGCATGGCGGAGCGCACGCGGTCGGAATTAGGGGTGAGTCGCGAGGAGGCGATGATGGAGGGTACTCGCATGCTAATGGATAACCTTCGCGAGAAGATCACCTTCCTGGAAGATCGCTGTAACAAGATGGAGCGTGAAAAGCAAGCCCTCACGGAACTTCTATCGTCTAAGAAAACAGAACACCATCAGATGAAAGACCATTACAAAAGTAAAATTACGGAGCTGGAGGACAATCTTCGAAGAACTAGCATCGATAAAGAGCGATTACTTGATAGACTTAAGCTGCCAGAAAGCGAGCGAGGATCTATTCGCGAAATGGAACTGGAACTGGCAAAAATGAACAAAAAATTGGAAGAAGCGGAAAACCGGTACTTTGAAATGATGGATGAAAATATGAGTTTGAAACAAGAAGTGAAAGATCTCCATTTAGAAATGGAAGAAATACACGACCAGTTTCGTGAAGACGAACAGCTTGAATTTCGAGAACTTCAGAAAGATCTAGAAGTGAACGCCAAGAACTGTCGCATTTTGCAATTCAAACTGCGCAAATCGGAACGACGGAATGAGCAGCTGGAGGCCGACAAGATGCAGCTGGAAGAGAAAACACGGCAGCTGGAAAGCCGCTTCGAGGCGCGCGACGATAAACAGCACATTCGCGAACTTGAGGAAGAGCTGAAGATGGCAAAGGAGGTATCGGTTCGACTCCATGACGAGCTGGAACTGGTGGAGGAGAAGCGGGCGCGGTACGAGGAGGAGCTGGACAGAGTCAACGATATCCTCACCGACAGCGAGAACAGCCGACTCAGCCTGCAGAAAGAAATCGATAACCTCAACAACGAGGTAGGCCTGAGAACTTATCCCAGTTTGCTGTGAGTGTGTTTTCAATAAGAAAGAATGAGAGAGAGAGAGAGAGAGAGAGAGAGAGAGTGAGTGACTGAGTGAGAGAGAGAGAGAGAGAGACAAACAAGCAGACAAGTAGCTACTTTTATCTCCCCCCCCCCCCCAGAAAAAGGAACAACAAAAGCTAGGCCCGTCAATAGAAATGGAGAAAAGATATGCTACCTTTCCACATTTTGCGGGGCATTTCGCGACATGCTCTTTTTTCTCAGTCTACGTTTATAATAATATTCAGGATGAATTCTTCTTAAATTATTTTTCTATTTGATCATTTTATGAGCAGTAATGGCTAAATTTTTGTCATTTTTGTACGAAATTTAAAATCAAATATTCGCTAAAACAAAACAGAACAAAGAAATTTGGTTGGATATAGCCCACCACTGATTGTTGAAAATGTTTTCTCTCAAGTGGATCAAGATCTGGATCGTTCTTCAGATCTGAACGTTCTTCAGATTTAATTTTTAAAGTGAGGACTGTTTTAATTCATTCACCTTAGGGTGGTACTCTTTAATACAACTTGTTTACGTCAGGTGGTCAGAAAAAAGTCAGTGAAAGTTTTAAGTTTGCCACTTACGTCAAATCTTTCAGGTACTTGAGTGCACATTTTGTACACAAGAGGAGAAGAACACATTTGGAAAAGCCTTCACGTTTTTCTGAAGGTTAATTTTGCGCTGGATCAATCGCTGATGTTTTCTTATAATTGTGTCTGGATAGCATTAGTTGCTTTACTTTTGGTATTACCGACCGGTTTCAGTATCTTCCAAGAAGCCAGTGATGCCAAATGAGCTCACTGACCTTATAACTGGATCAAGAACTGTCACAACTTAACTGATGCAACGTCGGTTAGAAGTCGCGATGCGTTCTAAAAATTCACACCTTTTTTTTTAGAAAAAGTGGCGTTAATTCAGTTGACGTCGAAAAAAATATTTGTATAAACCTGGTTCCAAAAATGTGGACAGAGAGCGAAATCAAGACCAAAATAGCTATTATGTTCTCACAAAAGCGTCAACAGAACGTCATTTTAGTGACGTTCTTTAGCGACGTCCAAACACGCAATGGTTACCATTTTGTCTTTGCAATTTTTACATCATAACAGATCGACAATTTGCGGAGAAATGCGCCAGTCAGCCTGGGTGTGGTCGACAGAAAAAAGGTAAACAGTTTTTCTCCTAAAATAACACCTCTTCGTACCGCGGTTACAAAATAACGGAAATTCCTGCACCATGACATATCTGTCCTTGAACCATGGCTTTCCTGTAATTGAAATAGATCTGCCTTTTGATTGGGCCATCACTTTTCTACAATGACGCACCCTTTCAGAATTCGGAAGCACACGAAATATGTAAGACAAGAAAACAAAAAGTAGTTCCCCTCACGTGTTATGCGTTTCTTCAACCGTTCTTATGGCATAGCCAGCAATCACACCCACATCAATACTTGTATGAGATTCAGCCAATAATTCAGGTACATATCTTATCGTGCACTTAATACCACAATTTGGAATACCTTTAAGGAATGCCATTTTCACATTTATTAGGGAAATAATGATATCAAGAATTAATTTTTTATCTAAAAATCCATATTTTGATATCAAGAATTAATTTTTGCTATCTGTAATTGTATTTTGATATCTAAAAAAATAATTTTTGATATCAATAAATATTTAGAGATATCAAGAAATATTTATTGACATCAAAAATGATTTAATAATACCTAAAATTGATTTTTTTTTTTTAGATTTAAAGGTCAATTCTTGATAGCAAAAATAAAATATTTGAGCAAAATATCAATTATGAGCTCAATAATTCATTTTCCTTTTATTGATATCAAGAATTTATTTCAGATCTCAAAAATTGATTTTTGACATCAAAATATCAGTCTACTTTTTTAAATACAAAATTCAGAAACAAACGTCTGCAAATAAATAGTGACTGGTCCTTGTGTACAGAATCTTTCTTTAATTTTTTTTACCGTACAAAAAAGAAGCAATTCTTGAGATCAAAATTGTGTTGTTATTATTGCTCTCAATAATTCAACTTTTCATCTCCAAAATTTAATTGTCGATTCGGTTATATTTTATGTAAATGTGTATGGAACGCCTTTTTAACATTTAATGCTTATTTTTGATATTAAAATATAATTAAAAGATATCAATAAATCAATGTAGATCTCAATAATGCACCAGTCATTATTTATTTACAGATGTGTGCTTCTGAATTTTTTACTTAAAAAAACAGACTGATATTTTGATATCAAAAATCAATTTCTGAGATAAAAAAATCGCTCACAGATTTCAAAATACAAATTAAAAATGCATCAGTCTGAAATAATGATATCTGAAGTAAATTTTTGATATTAATATAAAGAAAATGAATTATTGAGCTCAAAATTGATATTTTGCTACGAAATTTTTTATTTTTGCCATCAAAAATTGAATTTTGGATCTCAAAATATAAATTTTAGATATCAATAAATCATTTTTGATAAAAATAAATATTTTTTGATATCTCTAAATATTTATTGATATCAAAAATAATTTTTTTTGAAATCAAGAACACATTTAGAGATACCAAAAATGCAATTACAGATAGCAAAAATTAATTCTTGATATCAAAATATGGATTTTTAGATCAAAAATTAATTCTTTACATCAAAAAATCAATTTTTGATATCAAAAATTAATTCTTGACATCAAAAATTCCCTAATAAATGTGAAAACGGCATTCCATAAATGTGTGTCTCCCTTATGATTTTTTTTTCTTTGTAAAATTGATAGCAAAATATAACCTAATGAGATCTACATTGATTTATTGATATCTTTAATTATATTTTAATATCAAAAATAAGCGTGAAATGTTAAAATGGCTTTCTGTTTTCCTTTCACTTTATGGGAGGCGATTTTCACAATTATTAGGCAATTATTGAAATCAAGAATTGATTTTTGATATCAAAAATTTAATTTTTGATATCAAGAATAATATTTTTATGCATGGACAGCCGTTTTAACGTTTGTTTTTTATTTTTTATTTCAATATATAATTAAAGATATCAATAAATCAATGTAGATCTCATCAATTTATATTTTGCTATTAATAATTGAATTTTAGATGGCAAAAATTTATTTTTGAGATCAAAATAGCAATTTTACAAACTTAAAAAATCTTAATCATACATTTATATGAAATTTAAAGAATCGTCATTTAATTTTAGGAGATGAAAATTTTTATTATTGATATCAATAAAACCAACATAATTTTTGAGCTCAAAAATTTCTTCTTGTTTTGTACAGTACAATAAGCAGTCATTATTTTATTCATAAATGTGTGCTTCTGAATTTTTATATAAAAAAATAGACTGATATTTTTAGATCAAAAAATTATTTACAGATTTCAAAATATAAATTAAATTAAGTTTTATTCTGAAATAATGATATCTGAAATAAATTCTTGATATCAATAAAAGGAAAATAAATTATTGAGCTCAAAATTGAGATTTTGCTGTCAAATTTCTTTTGTGCTATCAAGAATTGAATTTTTGATCTCTAAAAATCAATTTTAGAGATCATGAAATCATTTTTGATATCAATAAACATTTCTAGATGTCTCGAAGAATTTATTGATATCAAGAATTATATTTTGAATGAATTGATGATATTTTTTAATTTTTTTACTGCACAATAAACGAAGCAATTTTTAAGCTTAAAATGGTGCTGTTATTATAAATATCAACAATTCAGTTTTCCAAAATTTAATTGGCGATTCGTTAAATTTTATATAAATGAGATTTTTAAAACTGTGAAATTAATTTTTGATCTCTAAATAAATTTTACCATCTAAAACACACTTATTGATGGCAAATATAAATTAATGAGATCTATATTGATTATATTTTGACATCAAATTATAGTTTGACATAAAATATTCAATTAAATGTTAAAATGGCATTAAATATGACCTGACTTACCTATTTTGTCAATTTTTACTTGGCTTTATGATAAATAGCGAATAATATTTGGAGTTGCCGTTAATAGTTGATGTGTGTATGTTTTCAAAACATTTATTCTTGAAAACCTGAAGCAGAGGAACCGGTTCCACTTACGTAACACACATCAATTTAATGTGAGCAAAACATTTGAGTCCCGCTTTTAAATCGCATGCATTTTGAACATGAAGTTTGTTTTAATGTCACAATATTGTTTTATATGGTGACCATGCAGCATATTTCAATGACATATTTCATCCCGGCTAGTACAGCGCTAAACTGTTCAATTTCCCGGTTGGTCCTCTTTAGACTTGTTTGTTCATAATTGAAGGCTCCCAGAAAAATTAAAATGATTGTTTGTGGGGTGGCCCATTTTGTCACACATCCCTAGATATTCATGTTACCACGGGTCAACTGACCACCAATTTAAGAAACAGAAAAAACGGACAACTGACCATGAAGCACGTTGTAGTTAATAACCTATACAGCCAATAACCCA
Organism: Protula sp. h YS-2021; assembly: GCA_949752745.1. Taxonomy (NCBI): domain Eukaryota; kingdom Metazoa; phylum Annelida; class Polychaeta; order Sabellida; family Serpulidae; genus Protula; species Protula sp. h YS-2021. Next base: position 42,418,665 of record OX457030.1, on the reverse strand, counting down.
TATTGGCACAAAATGAGTGGGAGACTTCTTGAATTGCCTCGCAAACAATTGCGTTTTAACATTTAAATGTTAATTAAAACATGATTAGCCGTACGACTGGGGTAATATTTATCCCTTGGCGTCGGTAGTTAGCGACAGCGCAAACGTGTTATCACCGTACCAGACCCTCACGTTGCCATGTATGTTCCTGTAAACGGCCCATTACGCCTCATCTTTCCCGGTGCACAAGCTACCGATAGGATTTGTTTTTGGCGTTATTCTGCTTCAACTTGATGAGTTTCAAAGAAGTTGGATTGGTCAGATTGACCGTTTTGTGTTTTACTCGTGGTCAGTCGACCGGTGGTCAGTTGGTCGGTGGTCAATTGTCCGGTGGTCAGTTGGTCGGTGGTTAATTGTCCGGTGGTCAGTTGGCATGTACTTGGTAATCATATTTCCGGGGGTCACTGTACTAAGTGCAAGGGCCGTATTTAAGAAGCTCGAAATCACATTACAAAACATATGAAACTTACGAAGTTCTACCTTGATCATTTTTAGCACTTTGTTTTCATTTCAGTGCGAAGTTGTTGCTAATTTTGTGCTAATTTTTCAATAAATTTGAATGAATTAAATTAGCATTTTTATTGAAAATTAGTAAAAAAATTAATAAAACGAAGTGCTAAAAATTTGTTGGAAATTTTTCCCAAAAAATATAACATATTGTCAACATCCTGAAGGTGAAGCTGAAACCCTGTTTTTCGGTCTTCTTGTCTTCAAAAATTTCTCACAAATTTAATAAAAAATCAGCACCAAATTAGCAATAACTTCGCACTGAAAAATGAAAACAAAGTCCTAAAAATGAACAAGATAGAACTTCGTAGAAACTGATTTAACAGGTGTCAGAACGACAGGGCAGCAGCGAGTACGGAGACATGGCACAGGTTATGCGTGACCTTCAGGACTCTCTGGAGAGGCAGAATGACCTTCAGGATCAGATGAAATTCGCGGAAGAAGAAGCGCACATGATGAGGAAGAAGATAGCCGAGTTGGAGGAAGAGAACGAAAGCATCACAATACAGGTACAGTGAAAAGTGGCAGGACGCCCTGGCAACAGGGCCACCCTAGATACAGGACCACTCTGTTAACAGGACCACCCTGGTAACAAGACCATCCTGGTAACAGGACCATCCTGAATACAGGACCACCCTGGTAACAGGACCACCCTGATAACAGGACCACCCTGGAAACAAGACCACCTGGCAACAGGGCCATCCTAGATACAGGACCACTCTGTTAACAGGACCACCCTGGTAACAAGACCATCCTGGTAACAGGACCATCCTGAATACAGTACCACCCTGGTAACAGGACCACCCTGATAACAGGACCACCCTGGAAACAAGACCACCTGGCATCAGGGTCACCCTAGATCCAGGACCACTCTGTTAACAGGACCACCCTGGTAACAAGACCATCCTGAATACAGGACCACCCTGGTAACAGGACCACCCTGATAACAGGACCACTCTGGTAACAGGGCCACCCTGGATACAGGACTAGTCTGGAAACGGGACCACCTTAGAAACAAGATCACCTTGACCACATACAGTTCTTATTTTACCGGTTTTTCACGTTTTTTGACATTCACATACAGAAAATCATCATTGCGGATTTATCCTGTCCCGGGGTTCCTTTTTATACACAACCTGTGATTTCGGTTTCTGCCTGTTGTACTTCATTTTAAAACTTACGGTTTATTGTAGACTTCTTTTTAACCACTATATCATGCCGGGAGTCTTTAAAATTATTCAAGTGTGTAAGGGTTGAACATTCGAGAAGATATCTTTCTCCGTTCACAGAAACAACTGAAAAGCTTACACATCCTCTGGGATTAGTTCTGTTTGGGAAACTTTTTGCTGGCGTCTAGTGTTACGATTAAGAAAATTTCAAAGCCAAATACCATTAATATTCTAAACTAATAACTAAAGAATTGTTGTCCAGAAAAGAAAACTGTGAACGTTAATCGAAGCAGCCACAAAGAACTTTGCGAGTTCACGGATCCATTACGTGACGGTCTAATATTATTATGCACAGCTGGCAAAGGTATCTGCTGCGAAAAGTGGCAAGTTCTTCAAGAAATCCGCTGGCATTCTGGAGCAAGAGGTGGTCAGTGAGAGAGAACACGAGCTGCGCCTGCAGATGGAGCTGGCCGAACAGGAGCTCAAGGTATCGTGACCATACCCGCGTTCTGACCACGGCAGGCCGAGATGTCTGTTACATGCTGATTGGCACACACATGTACACACGATTTTTTCTGTTGAATACGCGATTCTCTGCCCTTTCTTGCAAGCTGTTTCAGTTAATAACTCCATGCAGATGTTTGCTGGCCGTTGTTAATTGGCAGCATTGCCTTTTCCACACATGCAACTCTGATATCTTATACGTATGAAGAAACATCCAGCTGCACATTGTTCATTGATGGCCGAAAATTGCTTGACCAATTCTCTGATAAATTCGCATTACTCAGAGCAAAGAACCATTCTTAAATACTCATATTTTGCCTCTGAGAAATGCAACATTAGGGATATTAGCTGAATAGTACACCACATGTTACCATATGATACACATCTGTTGGCAGCATATTCTATGTGTCTACATGGTCGAATTTGACTATATGGTTTTCGCATTGTTGACACAAGTTGGCACAAAGTAACAAAATTCAAGATAAGCATGTTGCGAATATACTAAACATTTGGTAACCATATGCTAACTACGTGTTGACCATAGATGAAGGTTGATCTTGTGTGGTGACCACATAACTACTGTTATTCCGTATGTGATAAGCGTTAAAGATGTGTAACTAATGTATGATCAACCACATTTTTACCATATGGCTACTTCCGTTTACAGGTAAACATACAGTAACATATGCTGAAAATATGCTACTATTATGAACATTTAATTCCCACATATTGTAAACATATATTGTTCTGAGATTTAACATATTTAAGTAAGCAAAGAAAACACATGTTTACCACATGGTCAACATATATTTGCCACATGTGATAAACAGATGTAAACCATGTGGTTCAAGAAAAAAATGATCACTTGTTTCGCCAGCACTGATGCTGATTTTCTGTTTCGGAAATGATTATTAGGCTGCTATTAAACTAAATATGTTTAACATGCATTAGATAAAAATATACGTATAATTTGGTGAACATATGCAAACACAGGTTGCACCATGTGGTGAAGATCATTGATGTACTGAAGCACTGGTGACAGATTTTATGCTCTACTTCTTGCAAAGCATATTTTACTTCTGATCAGATGGAACGAATAGGAACTATGTAAAAGTACTATCGGTGTGGGGGGGGAAACCTGCTTAATTTTTTTTCAGTGTGATAGATTGTGCATATTTGTGTGCGCAGGTATTACGGCGAAAGATGGACGAGATGCAAACACTTAATGAGACATTGATCAAAGAACTGAAAAGGCTTGAACGTCAGCTTCATGTGATAGAGAACAAGGAAAAGTAAGTCGTTTACCGGCCCCCCTCCCCTCTCCTCCCATCCCCCGCTTTCAAAGAACATTCTTTCACTTTTTTTAACAGGACTGGGTATCGCCGTGACCGTTCCTCTACGATAAGTTTGAGTCCATGGTTACTTCGGCAATGTCGGACAATGATGCACGAACATGTGGTCAATATGTGTCAGCCACATATGGTCATGACATTTCATCTTTTTGGTGATTATATGTTAACCAAGTGACAAGCTTATTTTCAGATTTCAGCACAAGATATATTGACTACATGTTCAAATCGCTGAAATTATATGGTAATTATATGGTAACACTTGCCTGAAAATATGGTTGCCATGCGTTTAGCCCATGGTTAGTATGTGGCAATTATACGTTTTAAATACATGTTATGATTACCAGATAAGCAATATATCTTTAAAACCGTATGCTTCCCATGTGGCTTAACATATCATGATCACCATATTAACTCCAAACAATATATGGTATTCAATGCATAAAAATATAAATTAAATATATATCCACAATATGGTTACGGCATATTCGGATATTATAAGACTTAGATAATGTAATAAGTAAATGTTAACCATGTGACTCTCACTTGTTTTAAGGTTAATTTTACCACATGGTCAACTTAACTCGGTCATCAAATAGAACTACTGTAGTTGATGTTGATGTGGTAACATTCGAATCCCAGTCTCAATCTGTTTGTCAAAACCCCTTCGAAACCGGAACTTTACCGATGAAATCTGAATCGGGCATGATCTATTAAGTCAGTAAACAAAAATTATTCTCATAATGACAGAGATGACAGTGGCCGCACGGAAGAGGAACAGATGCGATCCATGGCTCTGGATATAGAGAAGCTCAAGTGGCGCCTAATTGAGCAGGACCAGGAGGCAGACAGACAGCGACGCGGTGGCAGGCTAGCGCTAAAGAAGAGCCGCTCCCTAGAGGAGGAATCTTCGGCCAAAGGTCTGTCAGCCTTTCTATTCTTCAGTACGTCCTCAGGCTAGCGCTAAAGTAGTGCCGCTTTCTAGAGGAAGAATCCTCGGCCAAAGATCTGTTAGATTTTCTATTCTTCAGTACGTCCTCAGTCTAGCACTAAAGAAGAGCCGCTCCCTAGAGGAAGAATCCTCGGCCAAAGATCTGTTAGATTTTCTATTCCTCAGTACGTCCTCAGTCTAGCACTAAAGAAGAGCCGCTCCCTAGAGGAGGAATTTTCGGCCAAACGTCTGTGAGCCTTTCTATTGTTCAGTTCGTCCTCAGGCTAGCATTAAAGAAGAGCCGCTTCCTACAGGAGGAATCCTCGGCCAAAGGTCTGTGAGCCTTTCTATTGTTCAGTACGTCCTCAGGCTAGCGTTAAAGAAGAGCCGCTCCCTAGAGGAGGAATCCTCGGCCAAAGGTCTGCGAGCCTTTCTATTGTTCAGTACGTCCTCAGGCTAGCGTTAAAGAAGAGAGCCGCTCCCTTAAGGAGGCATCCTCGGTCAAAGGTCTGTTAGGCTTTCTATTCTTCAGTACATCCTGAAGATAGTGCTAGGGAACAGCCTACCCCCCCCCCTCCCCCCCCGCCTAGAGGAGAAATCCTCGGCCAAAGGTCTGTTAGCCTTTCATTCCTTGTTAATTTTTCCTCAGACCTGCGCTTTAGAAAAACTGCTGTATGGAGGAGGGATCCTCAGACAAGGTCTGTTGGTTTTTCAATCAAGCAGGCATTGGTAGAAACAAATGTTTATATGCAAATGCACTGAAAAAAAAACTAGATATCAATTTCAAATCTATTGCTGGTAACCAATAGTTTGGTATCAGCCATATATAGGGTAACTAAATTAAATGAAACGCAGCTTCACATATGGATAAATCATAGGGGGGTAATCAAATGTTAACCATGGTATGGCGAATGTAAGGTTTGAGGTTGGCTGCACTACCCAACAATTTTTTTTGACAATGGAAACAACCACTGAATTTAACTAAGCATGTTATGACCTCCAAGTTAACACGTGGTTGTGTGCTTGGGAAAACGTTTGAGGTGCAGCTAGCACAGTATAGTGGAGCATCCGCGGATGCAAGTTATGATGCAAATCTGGATTCGCGTAACATTTGCACAAGAACGTAGAAGATCTTTGCAAGATTGCCGATGGAGTCATATTTTATGTGGAGCATTGCCAGACAGCAACCATTTCCATACACTTCTTTTATCACGTCTAGTTCACGCATTAACTTGTGGTGGCAAAATGCCACTTTCTCAATATTCAGCTGTTGATCTTTAGAAAAAAGTATATTTTCAGAGCGTAAACATCCGTAGCCATTCTTCTTATTGGACTATTTCATGCATTACTGAATATAAGACATACGACTTATTAGTTATGGGGATAGAAAATGAGTTGGGTACTTTGTATTGGATTGGGGCACACGTGGAAGGCATACGAACTCACCACATAGCCCCACAATCTATTGCTATTATAATATAACAAGTCTTCGTGCCTAGACAGCCAAATAGTGCCAAAATCACCTAGTTTTCTGTCAGATATTTCCCAGTACTGTACCGTCGCTTGTATGTGACGCGGCAGTGTATCGTCGCCTGTGTGTGACGTAGCAGTGTGTCGTCGCCCGCGTGGGCGATGTAGCAGTGTGTCGTCGCCCGTGTGTGACGTAGCAGCGTATCGTCGCCTGTGTGTGACGTAACACTGTACCGTCGGCTGTGTGTGTGACGTAGCAGCGTATTGTCGCCCCGTGTGTGACGTAGCAGTGTATCGTCGCCTGTGTGTCACGCAGCAGTGTACCGTTGCTTGTGTGTGACACAGAGCAGTGTATCGTCGCCTGCGTATGACGTAACAGCCAACCGTTGCCTGTGTGTCACGCAGTATTGCATCATCGCTTGTGTGTCACGTAGCAACTCTCGTTACATCAGAAAGCCTTCGGCAGACCTACGCTGTCTTATGTCTATGACGTTCGTGTGAATGAAGCTTTGTACGCGTTTTAAGACCATAAAATTAAAGTTTCTTCATAAGGGAGTGTATTATCACTAGATGCATGCTATAATAGATGTCACTGAACTGTTGCTGATACTCGTTAATCTTACCGCTAAAACACATATCAAGTGATAATATTCATTGAATGAAATCAAATTAACACAATCATCGGTATAGAGCTGATAAAACTGGTCATTAAAACCCAACGAATCTATCTTAAGTTTGCCTTCATTTGCCTTCTAGTAGGTCCATATAAATACTGGTGTTTTCCTGCTGATTGAGCGAGTTGAATTTTGGAGAACAATGGAAGGTTCTGTGTTGCTTTATAACTTACATAAGCAGTTTTTCAACATGAAATACGAACAGTTCCCACAAACAATTTTTGTCTGTGTTTATGTGCCAAAATATGGTTGAAATCGGAACACTTTAACCTCGGGTGAAACTAGCCAAAAGGAAGGGGCAATAATGTCAAAGCAAATCAGTAACTTAGGACGATTTTGCGGCGTATATTTTCTAGTTCATGAACACGCGCGTATTAAGACACGGCATTGCATTAACGAATAACCCCAAGATGCTCACTTTACAAAATTTTACGTTATATTTAGCAGACAGTTAGAAGTTAACTTTCTAAGAACTGTGTCTGTTCCACGGCCAAACTACGTCACTCACCCACTGAGTAGGTTATCGGCACTTTTGAGCACTATTGCGAGCTCGTATCGCAGCTGTCATGATTTACACAGTGACTTACGGCGAGCTTGGTATAGGTGTGAGAACAGGAAAGAGAAAGAAACACTAGCGTTAAGCTGATGTACGGCGCCTGTATTTAGTGCGGAATTTATTCGTATCACTGAACATGTTTATGTCACCAATGACGTCATTGATATCCTGCTGCATGGAAGAAGGAACTTTTGGCATTAGGAAGTGTATTTTTTAATATCAGTGAAGTTAAATAATGTGTCAGTTTACACACATCGACACGGTTACAGCTTGTGCACTTGAGTTTTTGGCCCAAAACTAGTATATCTGTTACTGTTAGCTTCATCCTTATGACTATGACATAAAAATTCTTCTGTTCTTACCGGTTGAAAAATTGTGCACATCCAAAAAAGTTATTAAAATTTAATTTCAATATTTATTTATTTCTACATCGAACGCTGCTATGGTAATTGACTGTTGAGTTGAGTATTTTAGGTATAACTTATTCATTGTAAAATAATTTCTGACAGTAAATTTATGATCATGTTCTCTCTAATTTGTCTTCTTTAAATAAGATGCACAAATAACAGAATTAGGTGCTGCGATTCCTGTTGTTTCTTTCTAGAGGTAGGGGTAAGGGGCTGGTTAAGCAGCTTATTCTCTGGTTGCTTCACAGGCTTCCCTTCCAGCCTTGGAGATCTGCTATCTCTATACTGTTTACTTTCTTTCATTTCCAAGTGATCTCATCCCTTGCTATTCCTTATCACGACAGTATGTCTTGTTAATTTTTATTGCACTCTTTGTATTTATAACTTTACACAAAGGATATAGCCGTCTATACCTTTCTTTCTCGCTTTCTTACTTTTTACCTTATGAATTGTTGCTTATCTCAGTGAAGAAAACAGTCTATTGTGAAATATCAAACATACTCTATTTTTTATCATTGATATTTCGAAACAGTTTAAATCTCCCTGAAATGGAAAAGGACTCAATGTTTTGAAGTTTAGCTTGTACATTTTCTTAAAACTAATGACATTTTTAAAGTCTTGCTTTTATAAATATAAAAATTTGTAACATTTGAGACAATACATATAACGTGTACGCTTGTCAATATAATCCTCCTCAAAAATAATTGGAATATGCTGGTGAAATAGGTAAAAATAATGTGATAGCAGGCACTCAACGTTATTGTTGACAAGTTTCGCCCGGCTAATGTATGAGATCCTAAATTCATTAGCTGCAGGGTGATCGTACAACTCAGCTGCGTAATTGAGAGTCTAGAACGTACAAATTTGTATCTTATTCGCATAAAAAGTTCTCCAAATATTTTTTTCTTTATTTAACTACAATGTGTTAATCTGTGTAACTTTGAAATACTGACGCTATTTTCTAATACCCATGAACACCAAAAGTATTTGCCATGTGCTCCACAAATGCTCTAGTACACGTAGCCACTGGTGCATGGTATAGCATTCCACATAGCACAGCGGCTGGCGAGGAACATTAACTGACCAAACAATGCTCTTCTTGTGACGGCGTCAAAGCACTTGACCCCGCCGACAAGCGCTAAGATTGCAAATGACTGGGTAGACTCAACTCTTTTTCTCTCTTTCTGCCAGTCTAACAGATAGGCGAAGTTGTTATAGATATGTAATAATCAGAGAAAATAGGTCCAGTATAAATAACAGATGCTGCCTACTAAGCTTATCTGTGGGTTTGTATATATGCAGACTGGAAGCATTAATCAACTCAGAAGTCTGCTTTGGATAATATGTGCACTGAGTGATTTTACTAAGCAAGAGACAACATTCAAACAGCAATTCAAACAAAACTGCAACTTGTAATTAGTGGGACTTAGTATATATATGAAAATAAAAACATTTTACTTCAAAAAGTGATATCCAACCCAACCATGAATCTATATTTATGGGAAATAACAGTTTCTTTAGCATGATGGGTTATACAAGTGAAGTTGTCAGACTCACTCACGTATGGAGAATCTTAACAGATCAATGAATAATTATACAAAAACAACATGTAAATAATGACTCATTGCAATTGCATTGTGCGGTACAGTAAGTGATTTCAAGTGTTAAACCTAAGGCCTGTATGTGGATTGATTTGTGATAAGAAAAAGGAAGAGGTTAGATAATGGAGTGAACCGACTGCTATACAACTTATCTCTGAGCTTGAGAAAAAGCGTGAAGAATCTTACTGACGCTGCTTGTGATAAAACTTGAGCACGCTAGGCTCTACGCCACCTTAGTAAACACATTACACGATCATAATGGTTTGTAGGCTACAGTTATCATGAAACTTTAGCGTAAACAGCTCCAAATCAAAGCATGTATTGCTTGCATTTTGCCACAATGCTACATGATAGCACCTAGCATTTGGCAGATAAACAAAGCCGTTAGATGAGGTGTTTCATGCACACATAAAGATGTATTACAGTTCTATGACGGCGTGCAGACAATAACAGTATAACACTTTCTTTTCCATAGGTTCTGAATATCAACAAGATTTGCGACGTCAACTGGAAACCATTCAACAAGAAGCAGGGGTCCTACGTGACAAATTGACCAGTCTTGAGAAAGAAAACGAAAGACTTGTTGAAGAAAGTAAGCGCCATGATCTTATGAAAGGGCGTACTCCGAAGGTGCCTCAGATCAAAGCGGATGACGCTGTTCATCAAAACATCGAGCTTCAAGGACGTGTCAAAAAGCTAGAGGAAGAGAATCAGACTTTAAAAATACAGATTAAAACTTTAGACGAGCGCACAAGTAAATTATCTAAGGAGGTAACACGTTCGCTGTCAAGGTCACAAAGCGAATCATTGGACTATACAGAGTCACGTGGTCTACGTAGTCAAGTGCGCACTTTAGAGGAAGAGTGTAACACGCTACGGAAAAAAGTGCGCGAGTTAGAGCAAAAAAATACCAAGCTTACCAAAGAACTGGAGGAGAAAAAGTCTAAAAAATCCAAAAAAGAAAAGAAGGATAAAGACAAAGACAAGGAAAAAGATGTAGCCAAAATGGCTAAAGAAGAGCTACGTAGTAAGATTCTCTCTCAGGAAAGCGAAATCAGTAAGTATGACTTTTAAAACTGATTGCTAATATATCATTTTTGTCTTTTGTTTCTTAAATTTGAATGACATAATATCGACATCGAGAAATAAAAAAGGTATTTGGCTAAAATATGCCATAATTGTGGTTCTGTTGACGGTATATTTTGAAAATGTAGCATTGAACTATATTCATCTGTTGAAACCTTGAAATTTAAAGATTCAATTTAGATCACATTTGGCACATTACGAAATACAGGCGTTGCTACAACACATTATTATATATCGGGGTCTGGTCTATGATTAACATCACAATTTATGTGTGTGTGGGCGCAGAGTTCAGCGTAGAAATTAAAACTACCTGGACTTTACATTAATTTTTTGTGCTAAGCCAAGCGGCAGGCAATGTTAATCGCTGATAAATCAACAAATTAGCGTTGAAATGGTTTGCAGAATCATATATTCTATTGTATCCAGAATGTTGGACCATTCGTTTATGTGGGGTTTGAAAGGTTTTGGTTTGTTTCTATCCACTCGTTGCTTAATAATGTGTGTTTAAATTTTAACAAAAGACGTGTATACCTATTAATGGGCTTTTTGCCTATTTAGGTATTTAATTTTAACACAGACCTGTCCGACTTGACTTTTACCCTGACCGGATAATTTGGGCAGCCAGTTATGTAACGCCTTGTTTACAGAAACTTCTAAATTGTGAAAAACGCATCTCAAAATGGCTTAAAGATCAATAATCTCCTATGCATGAACGAAACATGCTACAACTTTTTCTAAATTTGTCGCGGTTTTTTCTCAATTTTATAAAACATTCACATTAATCAGTTTAGAAAGTAATAGCCGAACTTTGAGGAGAAAACTGAAAACTTATTGCAGGAGATCTGAAAAGTTTTATGAAAAATCGCGAAGAAGAAAATGAAAAGCTTGAAGCAGAACTGGAAGAATATCGCGAGGATCTTGATAAAATTCTTGATGCATTTAAGAAGCGAGAGCGAGAGCTTGTAGATGAAATTGAAATGCTACAAAACAAGAACAACGTAATCTCGAACCTGCTGGAGATTGTCACAGAGCGCGCGGAGTGTACACAAAAAGAACTGTACAAAAGTGTCAGGTGACGAAAATACATGGAACAATGTTATTTGTTTAATATTGTCTAACAAGTGTGCGGTGAATAATGTACCTGTAACAATCTTATTTCATTGATCCTTACAAAAACTTTGAAAAATGAAGCTATATTTATTTACTGCCCTAAACATAAATTTTTATGGTTCGTTTCAGTACTGGAAATTAAATATGTTAAAAAGTTAAGATAAGAAAAAACGTTTAAATTCTACTTCATTAAATTAAAGCAAAAACAATACAGGCAATTTATGGTACAAAGCTTTTAACATCTTTTGTGCATTCATCATGATGTTTTAAAATCGCGTAACAAAATGCGTACTAGTTTATTGCATTCCAGGTATAGCTTAATCAGACGACAATGTTTGTGATTTCAGCAAGGAGCGCTCGCGCAGCCCTAGTGCTGTCAGCGATATGAGTGGTGTCAGCGCAGGATCTGATGACGTCTTTGTGCCCACCCCAGAAAAGGTGGTGGAAAAAGACTGGGAGGTCAGATTTTATTTATTATTTATGTTGAATCATAAAACTGATTTTATTTATTATTTGATCTCACTGATAAAACAGCAAGCAAATATCTTAACTATCTGCATACGAACACACACATACATACATACATACATGCTAACACGCAAACACACAAAGACACAGATGTATATTCGGCATGGAAAAAATAAGTGAAAAAAGTAAGTGATGAATCATTGCAACAACAGAACCAATAAATTTCTCATCTGTAGTGAACAGTCTCTGTTTACTACTCGTGTTTGCTACATAACTTATTACACATGACGAATTATATACAGGGCGTTCTATCACAGACATTCAAAAGGGTCTTATTGTGGGTGTTTCATAGGCACAGTTTATGAAGCGAATCGAGAGTTTAGAGAGACTTCTGGCAGAGGAGCGTCAGAAGTTGCAAGCAGCGGACAAGAAGCTACAGATGCGTGACGACACGCACGCCAAGCAGGAAGACCTAAGCAAAATGCACGCTAAAGAAATGCAGGTCATACAACAAGAGGTAAGATTTGCCTACAGCTTAAATCTTTATTTTTATTACGTATCCTGCAATTTCTTGACGTCTTATCATCGAAATTTATGATTTACTGAAGTACATCATTTACGTAATCTGCATGATTCATAAATAATAATATATAGGGTTTTAAACATGAAATAGAACTTGAATTGTTTTTGCAACTTTGATAAAAAATATTAAACAATGTTTTACGAGAATAATTTTCGTTTTTATGTCTTCATGAATTTGGTGATTAACTATTTGGCACAATTAAATATTCATTTTCTTTTGCATAAATGCATGTGTTTGTACTTTATTTTAGCTTACACTTGCGCAAGGCCAATTAAAAGATGCAAACAAAAAGGTTAAAGACTTGAAATCAAAAGTAGAGAAAGCAAATGAGGAAAGTGCCTCAATACGAGCCGAACTCGAGGCTAAAATAAAACAGGTATAAGCAACTGTTATTTGATCCGACAGTGACATTTACAAAATTGCTTGACGGTACAGAAATAACAACTAACCTTCTTCGTCACTGTTTTTTACTAATTTACTTTTTTTAATATTGAATAGTATTTCTGATTTGTTGTAATAAACAGTTATTAAAATATCCCCTTAACCCCACAATTCATAGATTTATTCAAAACATTTCAGATTACTTAGAGGAATTGCATTAAAATATTAATGAAGGGTGTTTTAATCAACAGTCGGTACTTCTATATGTGATGCATAACGAGTTTCAAACACATTTAGAAGTGCCAAACAACAACAAAAAATACATTTAATATTCTGCGCAAGTTAAAACTTTTTACATTGCTCATTTCTTTTCTATAGAACGAAGACGAACTTAAAAAAGTAAAAGAAGAAAAAGAAAAAGAAGAAAAACAGAAAAGTAAGCAAAGTGCTTCTTGGATCTGGGAGAAAAATGAAATGGACCGTCAGATAAAAGTAAGTATAGGGAGAAAAGAAATAGAAATAGATGGAGTAGAAATCGTGTTTTAAGAGACAAAATGATAAGATATTCACATTGTGTAATATCTGTAAATGCCAAAGCTGTTTGCTTTTCCTTCTTGTTTTACTTCTCGCTTTCCGCATCACTTTTCTGATTCGACACATCTCCTCCGAAATGGTCAGGGAAAATGAAATTTAGCAGATATATAAAATTGACCATGAGAACAGGATCCACGTGATAAATTATTGACCTATGACGTCAAAATCAGTCTTTTTTGACGTGAGAAATGTTTCAAAGTGAAATATCTCGGAAACGGTTTCATATGCAGCTTTACGTCATACATGTGCGCAGAAGGCTTTAAAAATAAAACACAGAAATAAAATTTAATGCTAAAAGTCTTAGGCTAATCAAATACGTCCCACCCAAACACACATGGCACCACATAATGAACGCATCACTAAAGCAACAGTAAAACTATACTGGACTTTGGTATCTTGCATAACTTGTGCTGCTTTGACGTCACACCACAATGCTTAATACTGAAATATCAAATGCATAGACTTCAAAAGCACTAGGTTAGCTAAAAGAGAATGTAAAGATTTAAATTGTCGGGGGTTATCTGTTGGCAGGGTTTTCGAACGACAGTGTAAAATAGTTATGTTCACTTCATAACCTCGTCAAAACTATATTATGCTTTTAATCAATATAATTGAAAATGAATGTGATTGTGTTTGCCATACACTCCGTTACGCTTTAGCACAGATGGTCTGTACATATGAGCTATACCCCAAGTGTAGTCTCTGTCGTCTGTCCGTCTGCCTGTAAGCTTTGAATAAATACTATTTCTCATAAAGTTTTCATTTGACAGCCATCAAACTTTGTGGGCAGATGACCTACTCAGCTTTGGGGGAACAGGGCATGCTATTATTTTATTTTGAAGATTCGCAACTTTTCGCCAATCTGGAGAACTTAAAACTTCTTTTGCTAAAAAACTATATCTTTCTATCATTCGTGAAATTCTGTAAGAAGAGAGTTAAAAAGTATTTGTCCTATTTCTTCTCGAAATTTGTTAACTGGTATGATGTTCTTTGTAAGTGTACATCATTGATTGGCGCTTCCAGTTGTAAATTTTGCTACTCGGTAGCAAAGTCTGTCTAGTTTATATTGCTATTGCTGTGATAATAACAAATAAATTGGTTAAAAACCATTCGAATTACTCTGTGTGCGCGTGGATGTGCTTTAGTAAGACAAATTAGATTTTCAACATCAAGCCACAATTAATTGGGGGATAAACAGCGCAATAGTTGACCAATGTATGCGTCTCGTCAAAGTTTTTAGAATTAAAGACTACGCACATTCAGCCCTGTTGCTAGAAACTGCCGCTAACTGATTGTTTTGATAAACAAAATAAGCAAAATGATACTAGGCAAGTTGGCGTGATCCAGATAAATAATGCACTTGTTGCACTGAAGAACAAGTTTTGGTCAAACATTATACTTTCTACAATTTCAGGACTACAAAAAGAAAGTGGAGGATTTGCATGCAGAGGTGAAGAAGCAACAATTCAAATGGAAGATGGCTGGGGAAGACATCGAAAGGGTAGGGAGTAGCAATGCATAGACATGGTCTCATACAAACCCTGTTTACGTGCGACATAGTTCAATGCTCGCGTGCACTTACTAATTCGATCTGCCTTTAGAAAAAGTACATTATATGGTACTATAACGAATATATTTATGAGTTAGTGTATCATAATTATAACGCTGCTGCACTGAAATACAAGAAAAAGATTAATTAATAAGGACTGTATCTATTTTAAATGAAAGTGACATGTTAAAATAAGTGATTAGAGTTCGTGTTAATGTCTTTGATTTGCAGAAAACAAATGTAGTTTTTCATTGTAGCTGTTACGTTAAATTTTTGAATTAATATATTTTGTACAGGAACAGAAACAGCGAGTACAAATGCAGGAACAGATTGAAAAACTCAAAGAAAGCGAGGAAAAATATAAGAAAACAATTGGTCAACTAGATGTGAAAATAGATCAGGCAAGCATCTTACTCGTACAGAGGGTGTATTAAATAATGATATGGAGGGTTCTTTCACTTATTATGTGCATTTATTACGAATATTTAGTTACGAATATCAATGTTTTATTATCAATGTTTTATTACAAATGCTTTATTATGAATGCTTTATTATGAATGATTTATTATCATATTTTAACAGCTGAACAAGAGCATCGAACAAAAAGCTTCTGAACAGGAAAAGGATAAGAAATCTTTTGAAAGAAAATTCAAGAAATTGGAACAAGAGATATCGTAAGTTAAAGATACAGCTATAAAATGGTTAATATGGGGACAGAATCGCTTTATCAATTAAGTGCAAAACGATAAAACAATGTACGTTAAGCAAGAAATTTATTTATCTATTTTCTGATTGAGTGACTCAAGCAAAATACATAATTTGTAGGAGTAGAAAGTAGTAAAATATTTATTCAACTCTTCTGATGTGAAGAGCTATACGAGAGTAAAAACTGAATAAACAAAATTTAAAAAAAAAGTTGAACTGAGTACATGTTCAATCATATTACAATGCCGTTTTAGTACAAAAGAAGAAGTTATCAAGGAAAAAGATGAAATCTTGAGCCAAAAGGAAGAAATTCTCGCCAACAAAACTCAAGTTATCAAGGAGAGTGATGTCAAAATCGCGAAGTTTGAAACTGAGATAAAAACCCACATGTCAACAATCCAAGCAAAAACAAAAGACATCAGTGACTTTCAAAAAGAAATCTCTGAACAGAAACACACTCTTAAAGAGCTTCAAACACAGGCAAAAGATAAAGAGAGAATAATTCGCTCGCAGACCGATGACTTGCGGTCAAGGGACGCCCGACTTAAGGAAAAAGATGATATTTTGCAGAATATCAACAGAAAACTTACTGATCGAGAAACGGAAATAGAAGACATGGATAAAACCATACGGTCTGCTATGAAAAAACTACAGGACAGAGAAAATGAGCTAAAAACTACGGAAAAATCTTGCCAAGAGTTTGAAAAACAGACCGCCGAATTTAGACAAAGCAATAAAGAGTGGAAATCTAAGTTAAAAGAGCTCGAATTGCAGTATTCACGAGAGACAAAGGTTATCAAAGACGAGAAAGAAAAACTTAGTTCTGATTTAGTGACTCTGACGAAAGAGAAGAAAGCGCTCCTGTTGGATTTACAGAGAGCTAAAGAAAATTTAGCCAAAGAGAATGAATTACTGAAGAAGGAGAAGAATAAACTTGACTTAGAATTGAAACAAGCAAAGGAAAAACTACATTCCATCAGGTAAAATTTTTTTCAAACGTAATCAAGACTAAATAAATAAATAAATATAATAAGTAGTGAGTTCAAATAGCAATAGTAAAACGATGATTCCTAGTTTTGCGAGAAAAAAAGAACTCTAAACTTACATAAAAAGCTTATAAAACTTTCACTTAAGCTCCTAAAGCAATAAAGACATATAACATCACAACCATAAATACAGAACACAACTTACACAAGTAAAAAAATAGAAAAGATATATCATCAGCATTAATGGCATGATGAAAACAAACAAACAAACACAGAAAAGCATACCATCAGCATGTTATGTCATGAACACAACGCACAGAGAAAAACATGTCATCACCGTGCTCTGTTACGAACACAGAAAAAAAAACAAGAACAGAAAAGCACGTCATGAGGGTGTTATGTCATGAACAAGACAAACACAGGAAAATCATGCCACCAGCTTGTTTATGTCACTAACTTAACGACCAAATAAACAAAAACAAGGTATGTCGTCACCGAGGGCTTTACTCTATTAAAGCAACAAGAAAACAAACACTGGTTTGCCACATCTTAATCCACATATTACGGATTAGAATTTCCTGCCATTTTAACTTTTTCCTTGTCCTGAGACGTACATTTTTCTGCTTTGAAATTAAGCATTAAATGACAATTATAAATTTTCAGAGCAACAGGCCACATGCGTGAAAGCGATGCCCTGAAGGCTCTAGAAAGTGAGAAAGAAACCCTTATCACAGAAAAGCACAGGCTTAAAGATGAAGTCAATTCTTTACGGAAAGATCTTACGGAAGAGGCAAAGAAATGGAACAATGAACGCGAAGATCTTCAAAATATCATTAAAGATAAAACGAAATTGATAGAGGATAACAGTAAAATAAGCGAGAAAATGCAAAAGGACATTGTCAAGTTAAAAGAACAAGTAAGGAGATCAATAGTCATTAACAAACCAAGTTTGTTATATATCATGGCTTTTTAGAGCACTTTTCATTATTTTAAATAACAATTTCAATACTTTGGGTAAATTTTCAACAAATAACATTGTACATTAATTTTTTTTTGGTGTTTTAAAACTTGTGTTTTGCGACATTTATCGTTGTCATGAAAGGTCTTTCCCTTTTGTTTTATAAAATTGCCTTTTTTAGGTTTGAATTGTTTCATTGTATTTAAATATAAAAGCCGTTAAACAAGTTAAAAATTCTCACAAATTTTTATTCATTTAATTTAACATTTGTTTTCAGGTTAGTACGTCTCAAAAAGGTGTTCCCATTCCTGTGATACACGAGTCTTCAAGCGCATCTGTGACGTCATCAGCTAGTGGTGGAGAGGATCTGCTCAATAAAATACAAACACAAGATCTCATGCACCAGGTGCGTGGCTTTAAGAAAGTGCTGCAATTTCATTAGTTTACTTGAGTGACCTTGAATTGAAATAACCTTTTTTATCATTAATAAAGTAAAGAGCACGTGTTTAAGTATAAATGACATCACAGTGTTGTTCTATTACAGGCCGAAAAAATCGGACTAGAAGAGCTGTATGAGGGAAAGGTCAAAAACTTACAAGAACAAGTGCAACAGGTTTGATTATGTTTGTTTTAATATATAAACTGATTTTTTTATCAAAGAAAATTGAAACCTAAGAATTTAAGCCTTCTATTTATTTTACTGTTTTTATTGTACAAAAATGATTTTGATTAAACGGAAAAAGGTGAGATTTCTCATTTAAATCTTTTATTTATTGTCACAGTTGTTAATAAAAACAAAGACTAAGAGACTTGTTTTAAATGAATATTAGCAGAATCAAGAATTGTATGTATATGTTGAATGTTAAATACAGGCCGAGGAATATGTGAAGAGCCTTCGCACGGAAAATGATGAACAATTGAAGTTGATACAAAGTTCCCGAGTCGCACTTGCTGAGTTAAGAAAGCGCTACGACCTGGGACTATTATCCTGGAACACTGATAGGCAGCACTTCTTGGAGAAAATCAGAGAGGTTTCTAATTTGTTTGCTGTTATCATTTTTCTGCATTTTTTTTAAATATACCGGAACTGCACAAAGTAAAATAAAATTTATTGATAAATATGTGAAATCAAGGTAAAGAATACCATTCCTAGATATTTCATGCAATTCAAGCAATGGCACAAACTAATGGTTGATGATTATGATTATTATTATTATTATTATTATTATTATTATTATTATTATTATTATTATTATTATTATATATTAACACCACTATTATTGTTAATATTATTATTAGGCTGAGGACTTGGAAGGAAAAACAAAATGCTTAGAAAAGGAATTTGAAGAAATGAAAGCCAAATATGTCAAAGAAGAAGCGAAAAGAAAAGAGCTTGAAAACAAACTGTCAATGACCAAGTCGTCCTCGAACATTACCAACGCACCCACTAAAGCGAAAAAGGTACGCTACTATGTTGTCTCTTTATTTACAGTTTTTATAAAATTAAAGATAATTTGAAAAAAAAATCGGAATATGTAGTTTAATTTCTATGGTTTGTGTTTGGGATTTATAACTGTCCACCCAGCGTTATTGAAGGATTCAGAATCTAAGTGAGAATTTGATGCGACATTCAGTACTTATTTCTTTATTTACAGCAAAATATTAGAACAGTATCTACGATGTTTTATGTCATTCAGTGACAATGCATATTCTGTTGGGTTCTCTTCTTGAACAAATACACAGGCAACATATATTACTTACTTTGAAATCAATGTTGATCTTTTCTTATTTGCTTGACAAACTGTATATTGTTGCGTATAAGTTTCTCAGTATTTGCGTTATGCAAAATCAATAACAGAAATTAAATCTTCTTTACCAAAAGATATTACACATTACGGTTTGAGTTGTTAATACAAATTCCTGTTTACAGGAAGAAAAATCTAGCAGCTCTGGTCCAGGAAAGGTTTCTGACTTCCGAGCAAAATTTGAGAAGTTTGGTGGAACTTCTGCCAGAAGACCATCCCTTAGTAAGCAAAATTCTTTTTTTTTTGTTGATATGTCTAAAGTTTTGAATTCATTTCGTCACCAACCCAGTTAAAACTTATTTCAATAAATTTCAGGAATTTTCATAATTATGACTTATTATCATAATGTGCGATTAATAAATACTAATCGACGAGGTCAATAACGCCTTTTGATTCTTAAATTGTTAGTATTGCCAAATCCAGGCAAAGCCATTGCTAAAGCATAGTTAATTCTTGAATAACACATCAAGTATAAGTTAGTACAGGAATAATGTACAAGTAAAAACATCAACGATGCATAAAAAAGAGGCTAATACATCAGTAATACATGAAGCCTATGTTAATACATGTTACTTTAACATCCAGCCCGTTCATCCAGCATCACTGAAGAAGAGAAAGCAAACGATGACACCCAAAAACTTTTAAAAAATCTGCAAACTCAAATTAAAGGTAAGATCTTTATAAGCCAATCACTGAAGATATTGAAATCATCTGCTGTTTGAAAAATGATAGGATAGAAAAGGTAAATAGCTTGTGATATGGTATAATGTATAGTGTTATCATTTGTGGTGGTTATTAAAACTATAATTAGAAATCTATTCTTTTTTCAAATAAAGACGTTGAGAAAACAAGAGAAAAAGAAAGACAAGAGTACATTCAGAAAACAGAACAGAAGGGAAAAGAATGGGAAAAGGAAAAGAAAAAGCTTCAAGAAAGATTATCAAAGGTATGCATTGTCGTCAGTAAGCAAAATTTGCAACACGTTATGTATTTAAAAAAAACGGATGTCACTATGGCTTTTCAAATAAATTGGTGGCTGAATTAATACGAGTTCGGAGTATGCATTGTATGCAATCAGAATTCAATACGTAAGAATTATTTTCAGGACATCGCTTTTAAAAAGTAAATTTAAATTTGCAATCTAAAATTCAGTTTTTGTTTTGGTTTTCAACAATGACAATTTTGTTCTTATAAACATTTTTATCTTAGTTCAAATTGACTATTTTATAAACAGTACTACTTCAACATTGTCTGATGCTTTTGTTAAAGCTTGAAGAAAAAGTGGCAAGTTTGGATGAGACCAAACAGCAGTTAGTGAAGGCCCAATATCAGAGTCACGAAGACCAAGAAAAGTGGACTTTAGAGAGAAACAACATGCTTACCGAACTGGAAGAAACAAAGAAAATGTATGTACAAGAGAAAGGAAGAATAACTGACATTATAGCAGAGGTAAATATCTTATTATTGACAAACATCTTGGCAAAAAATGATCTGTGAATTTATATGAAGATAAAATTTCAGGCTGGTCAGAACAAATATGATGTAAGACTCACATATAGTACACTCTCGCCGCATATCAAAACAGGGGACCGGATGCCCGACAGAGAGCAAGCCTGTAGAAAACACAATACAGTTCGCTTCATTCACCAGCGATCTGAACATTCAGCTTGGATATTTAATGTGAAAATAACCCCACTTGTATGTTATTTGCAGTTTGGGCAAATTGCTCACTTTCAAATCATTGGAAAGATAGCCTTGGTTGAAGTCATGGTTTCATTCGCCTTATATGTAACTAACATTTCAGTACAGAATATACATATACAATTATATATGCATATAATTGAAAACTGAGGTGTTTGTATTGCTTTTTGTATTAGGTGAAAAAGTTACAAAGCCTGTCGGAAAGCAGTACTGGTGACAGCAATGGTAAGAATGGCAGGACTCAAGTCGTCATATCAAAGCCCTTTGAAGTCAAGCGTCAAGTTAGCCAGGACAAGGTATTGGTTTTCTTCATGAAATGAAGCAGGAATTCTAAAGTGTAGATGTATTTGTATGATACGACAAAGAAATAAGCGATGTTTTTAATTAAACTCTGTTTTGTTTATTATACTATTGATGAATCAATATGCGAAGAGAAAGAATCACAAAAATATGTTGCTTTTAGCTAGTCTTACATCTCTACATCCTAATATTCAAGACAAACTAGCTTTTCCAACAGTGTGTATTTTTATGTGTAATGATATTAGAGAATATGAAGATACCACGAATATAGGATGAGGTTGGGTAGTTGTTAAAACTATATGCCACATCTTTTTTAAAACAAAAAAAATATGTTTTTATTATTTTTCAGGTTTTAAATCACTATTAACAATGCGTCTTTTATAAATATCTAAATTTGCCATTCCTTTTAGCCATTCTTATCTCTTTTAGGCAAATATCAAAATAATCAATGCCACATTCTCCTTGGCTTTGTTCAAGGTCTATTTGATGCATTTCATCAAACATGACTCAAATAGTTGGAGTCTCATATATCTTGCTACACTTTTCATTAAAGTTCCAAATAAGCTTTGTAAAATAATCATTCAAGTGTTATGTACATTTGTACTTACTCCAAGATTATGAATACACGAAATAATATTCTAAACCTGAAAAGTGTTTTCTTGTTTGATCTGACAGCGAATAACTGGTTACGTACAAGAGGTAAGATTACACAGGCACCATGATCCCGTGCATCATGCCATTGGACTGCTATGCCTAGTTTACTTTAGTCTTTTAATAGACCCATACTTTTATTTTCAGTTTGCAAATGTTACGATATGTATAAATTTTGGCAATTACGTCATGAGACAATTGCATCAGATATAAATCAGCCTTTAAACTCTTTTCAAATTATTGGACATTATGTGTATTTATTTAATTACTAACTCCAAACACTCGAAAAACAGCCACTACATTTAAAAACTACATTACCAAAAAATAACTTCGTTTCAGAAACGATTCTGGAATCCTGTTTTGTTTTGTTAAATTACCAGTTATCTTCCGCATTCTTTAACTGTACATATGTTGTGCATTATAGGAAAAATTTTATTTCAATTCGTCCTTTTGTGCATTTTCACGGTTGTTTGATATACGATTATCCAACATAAATCCAAATTGTACTGATCAAAAACATAAAGCCTACGTAAATATGTAAATGAGGTAAAGTTCCATTTTAGTTGATTTTAACCAGGAATGTATGTCAGTGGCTACTTTGAGAGAAGGCATATAGTCGTATGAACCGGTCGTAATTTTAAATCATTTACCTGTAATTTACAGGGTAATTAGGGTAGCTAAGGTTAAAGGTACCAGAATAGATTTTACAGTATTTTGTAATAGTTTTACAATATTTTGCTTGCTTAAATTTAAAAAAAAACCTTTCTGAGTGACAGAATAGTTCTAGCATCTTTAATTCAAAGGATTCCTGTTGGTTTTAAGCCCATATATTTATATTTAGATTGCAAGAAAAAAAGTAAAATTGTGAAGTGCGTTTTGAAGTTATGAATTTTGTCTTCAGATATCTCCAACTTCCGCTTCCAAAGTCATAAAAATCAAACCAGGTATATTTTGTTTGCCATTCTTGTTAATTTGCATTGTACTCTGCCTATTAACAATGTCATGTTACTCGTTATTTGTTATGTTGTTAGATCAAGGAAAATTCTATAAACACAAGCCTTTGTCTTACTTGTGATGTCTCTTGTTATTATTTTCCAGTATCTAGTGGAAACAAACTAAAGACTTTTGATTTGTGTTCTGTACTTTCTAAGAATCAAGCTTTGAAAATAGTTCTTTAAAATCTTTTAGAAACTCTTGAGCCTGAAACTATTTATATCCGTCGTAAATATACATATAGCCTGCCACTCTAATGGTAACGGCATATTCTTTTTAAGTGTAAATTTAAAAAAAATTGTTTAACAGTGATTAACTTTTCCGCGTACGTTATCGTTGAAACCCTGAATGTTTTAGTCATAACATTTTGTCTATTTAATGTGTCGCTACACAAAGGCATGATTAACATAACATTTAGAAACTGGTTTGATTTATGGCTTTGGACATCAGTTGGTGATATTGCTTGGCAAATGGCAGCGGTGCTGTTATTTTATTTTCTTAGAGTGCAGACACCGGTTTTGTTATAGATTTTTAATTTAAGCATTAAGAATCAAAAGTCTTTAGAAACACATATTTTCAGGTAAGCGCCTTTAAGCGAGCTGTAAACGTTCATATGCTTTAGAAGTAAAACGTGCTTTATGTATAACACGTCCACTTCAATGCAGTGCTTGCTTTAGCACAAGGAGTCTATACAACAGCGTGTGTACTGTCACAGTTTGCTTCCTTTGTAACAAGGACATTTAGGTGCGACTGCCTCCTATGTACCAGGGAAGTGTGACAATGTAAAATATGTCAGGTATGCCATGAACACTTGCCCAGCTCTCATAGTAAGATCTGTATAGACTAACTTCCACAATGCATTTCATATACTACATGAGTATCTGAAGTGGTACAGATATTTCATGTATTCAGAGTAATCTGCAGTGTCACTGTGTGCAACATGTATTACATCAACTTAGACACTGTCACGATGTGTCTATTGTACTGATGAGCATCTATACTGCTACAGCTTTCTATAACACATTATTCTTACATTATTATGTAAAATCTATACCGTCGCGGTTTGTTGATGTGTTACAGGGACAACTACATCGTCAACGTTTGCTACATATATAACATTAGCATCTACATTATCAGGGTTTACATCATGTACAACATGAACATCTATACCTATGCATTATATTAATCTTTTCACTGTTAGAGAGGGTTTTAGGATGTTAATCATCTATGTCTCAGCTGTGGGTCATTTTATTCCTGTGTGCTGACTGGGCGGGAGCTTGAAATGTCGATAAGTGTATAATGCTATTCCTTGCTGAAAGCTTATCGTTAATAAATTCGTTTAAAATGGCAATCTACATTTAAAGAACGGCCTTTTCATTACACATATAAATGAATCATTGTTTTCATTGCATGGAAATTTAGTTGCAGATGCGCTGTTTGTTGTGTAACGTTAAAGTTTGTTTATGTATCAAAAACTCGACTGCATGGCTGATGCCTAGTGGTTCGCATTAATGCATGAATTACAATATTATCTAGAATTCCACCATATTGAACTTCGATTTACCCCTGTTCGGACGTGTTTTATTCGGAAACTGCTTACAATCCACAAGGAACCAAATGAGTATACACAACTAGTGGGCCAGTAGTAACATATATTGGTGTCATAGTAACATTTAGGGATAGATCTACGCTCACGGTTATGATAACAGCATTTTCAAATTCACACGCCTTACAGAGAAGATATACCGCAGGATCCATCTTACTGTTGTTCTAAACAGTTATTTTTCTCATGTATCTGTCCATAATCGGTTGTGAAGTTATGACCATCCAGAATGCATCATTGATTTTCTTGTAAAACAATGTTTGTTTCTTAATTATAATTTAATCAGGGATTGATTCACATGATACACAATATTATGAGTAAGAATGTAAGAATCACTTTTTTTAAAATGCTAATATAAGAGAATAACAAAATCTACGCTTATTTTCTATTTTTATAACTGAATATTGATGGATTCCATTATTAGATTTGAACAGTTAAAAGGTGTACTTGCTACAAACAATGTTATTTGTAAATTTACTTGTAATTTTTAAGGATGCTCTTATAGGGTATATTTTTGTGATCGTAGATAGGTATGGAAGCAGCGAGAATTACAAATTGTAAAACAATTTCTCAATAATAAAAGAACTTTAAAAATACTTTTTGAAATAATAAACAACTGAAGTCTTAGATTTGATGTTTTGAACTCTATTTGTATCTACTGCTATTTAATTACGTTCCTTTACTTTAAGGTTCTACAACGCATATCAAAATTGGTCGAGGTCTTCGAGAAAGCACCACCATTGAGAGAATGTGAAGCACTTTCTCGTGAACCTCCAGTGATTAAAAGGTAGCAATCCCTGTCTGTATGTAAGGTGAATAAAATCACAGACGGTTTGTTATATGTCCAACAGCATATGATCTTCTACTGCCATATAGCTAGATAAATTTAATTTGAATGTGCTAGCATCGGAACTTGACCCAAAATATGAAAAATAACTTTAAGCAGGAACATATGCACTTTTGGTTAAGTTGCATCTTGCATATAAGTGAAGTTAAATAAATAATCAAAAAGTAACTGTTTACATATTTTGTATTTTCTTTTCTTTTTCCAACATTCAGATCACTGTCTAGTTCGGAAGTGGAGGTGAGTGAAGGGATTGACAATAAGACTCAGCCTTCGATATATTTAGAGCCCGTTAGTTCGCGCCATTCACACACCTCCACAACACAGTACGCGTTGTACGAGTCGTCCACCCTCGGCAGGGCCCGTACACGTATTAAAACAACCACCAAGTATTCATCAGGTACACAAAGTGCGTACGGTTCTCGGGACCAGTCGCCCGACAACTTCACCTTGTTTTCCTCCTCCAGGCGTTCAAACCTGCCTAAAGCACCTCCTTCGATGATTATCAGTCCGTCACACACACCAAAGCGGGACCATTCTGTGGAACGTAAGCGAGCGTCTTTCACTGAAAGCGACATGCGGCAGTTGTACAAAAAGCTTGACGAAATAGAACACTCTGCATTTGACCGTAACAGAGCGACAGAGCGGAAAAGCCGCGCAATAGAAAAGGAGCGTCGTGGAATTCGTGTGTTGACAAAGAGCATGTCTGTGGACAATCCGAGCGATGACATACCAGTTTACAGGACAAACCACACCGACGAGACCCAAATTACACGAACGAAACGTTACGCCGCCATAGCTAAGATCCACAGCGGTCTGTTTGATGATGCGCCGCTCTCTAGTTCGCTACCTGCTTCTATCGTTATTGGGGAACTTGTCATCACTCCGGGCGCTGCGAATCTGACTAAGAAGGCTAGAAAGTTGACCAAACAGCGCTCTGATAGTGTGTCCCCTAAAACAGCGAGGAAGCACTTTTTCGAACATAACACTGCTTCCCCAAAGTCCTACTTTTCGTGGCCCAAGCGAGGGAGAGAGAAGTCTGCCTCGGTGTGTGAGAAACTTGATGTTCCTGATGACGAATCAGAGCTGGAAGCAGACAACATTTCTCATGCTTCCTCGTGTAGCGTGGAAATGACGATACCGCTAGCCGAAGAGCGCTTGGCACGGCCAGAAAAGCGATCCCTCATGTCTTCCTTGCTAAAGACTGTCAAAGACAAACGCAAGATTTTCCGACGCTCAAAAAGTGTCGACAGTTCCCCTGTGACAACTACCGTTGTACGGGCCGGGGTTAGTTCTATGTCACCGGCTGCGCCATCTACTTATGAACCACCCAAAGTACCAGTGTACGAGCCTCCGCCTTCTAAGCCCACTAAGCAAAAGAAACAAAGCAAATTTCGTCGAGCTGCAAGTGTGGATGCTTCAACACTTTTTGGCGCGTCATCGCATACTCATTCCAGCGTTGTATCCTCTATTATCGCTCAGAGAGAGGCCGTCCTTTCCTCCCCATCCAAGCCGAAAAAAATCACTAAAGATCACGTACGTATGCTTTTATTTTTATATATCATACTCTACACCGTAGCAGCTTACTATTTATTCCGATATCAAACTATGCACGTATGTGTCACATAATAAGTCGGTAGAATAGACTAACAGACAGGAGATTCTACATCCGGGTTGTGTAATTATAACCTTATAAATAAAAACACCGCAAGTGTCGAATAATTGCATGATGTAAGACAAAGTCTAAAAATTTAAAATTGCATATAATTGGAAGTAGTCATTAAAAAATAAATTAAATTTTATGACGGAGAACTGAATCTCCGTTTTTACTTAAAACACTAACTCTGTATCATTTGGTCTTTTGTCAGTATTAACAGACAAAATAATAGCACGAAAGCTCTTGACTGAGGTAAGACAAAAACACTTCCAATAACCTAAACCCTACCTAAATTGTTGTAAACGCAAAACTGAATTAACTTAAGATAAAATTGCTTTTTTTCTGAACACAATCCACTTTAAAATTGTACTGAGCCTTTTAGCAAGCTCTAGGCAGTTCTGAAAACTTTTTTGCACCATTTTTCACTGTACGCAAGTCTGTCTGTCAGTGTATGAAGCATGCTGTGAGTGATGTCTGCCCGTGTATGAAGCATGCTGTGAGTGATGTCTGCCCGTGTATGAAGCATGCTATGAGTGATGATTCAAACTGTTATTCTGATAAATGTCTTTAACATTCTTCTGCATTTTGTTTTAAACTGAGGCACCACAACACACAGGCTGTTATATACCCGTGGCACTATTTTTTGGTTAGAGGATTACAGCCATTGATAAATGCACAACAGATATTTTGTGCATTTAAATCTTGCAAAGTGTGAAGAATATATTTATAAAACTGAAAAAATAACAGTGTTGTGGGAAATTAACTATTTACTGTTCGTCACTGAAGGAAACTTCAACAATTTGACATCTCGATGTGTCTCAAAGTAAAATAGGAATTAAACTTTCTTCTCAGGGTGTCTAATGCTGATGGCTTTTGTACACAGTACTCCAAGGGTTTGCATGAATAGCAATGAATACCCCAATGGCAGAACGATTGCACCTTTGTACATATTGCAAGCATGTTGTAAAATCTCACTATCATATCCTACAGTGCTGAATTTAATTTGATTTCTCATCATGGAATTAAGACAGAACTGCTCAATACGACCACTTTTATAATATATATCGTTAGTTATTACTAATATCCTTTAACCCGTTTTAAAGTTGAACATTCATGTTGATGCTAACGATATGGTAAATCATTGTTTGGCTACTCATATATAGGATAATACATGTTGAAGATATACGGTAACTGCATGTTCACAATATGGCAGCCACAAGTACGATACATTATATGACTCACCAACATGCAACACATATGTTAACGGTTTGCTTTTAATTTGGTTTGGATTTGATTTTTTTACATGCAGCCAACAAATATTTAGCTGAATTAAGTGAACGTATGGGGGCAGTAAACCTATAAATAAACCTTCTTAAAATTCCTTCAAACTATTTTCAGACCTTTTAAAACAGATTAAAAGTTTTGACTTCACTTGAGTTTTTGGGGTTTGAACTGATAAAAATAGCTAACTCATTCTCGAAACAATTCAGAACAGACACTTAGATAATCTATGCTTTGTATCTGAAGTGTGCGGTAGGAGAAAATACGAGATATGACGTCACACACCAGTAAATGACATGTGCTATTGTTACAGTTTGACATCAGTTGCAATGCAGCAAGCTCCAAAGGTAGCCTACCATTCATGCGCTCGAAATCCGACAGATGGCGTAACAATCCGTCGTTTCGATTGGCTACAACACAGAAGCCGATTGTGGTGAAGAAAGACATATTAAAGGAAGACCCGGAACCGAAGTTACGTCGCTATTTCTCGGCTTCTACCCTCTTCTCACAAACACGTGTTTAAAGCCACGGATCCGTCTGTGGAGATATGAAAACTCGGGGTGCGAAATGAGAAAGACGATGAGATTCCGGAGGAAAATCGTACCGACAGTCACCCAACCTTCAACGCCTAACTCTCGAAAAAAAACCACAAAAAAATACAATAATATGAAGGATAGATGGAAAATGGAAAACATGTAAGAAGTAGAATGGCGTTTCTTCATCATCACCAACATCTTTGAATAGAAAGACAAGATGCGACGACCATGTCTCCACACATTTACATAGATACGTTTCAATATTTAATTTTCGTGGATTAAACTTTATTTATTTTAATGTATTTGGTTTTAAAACACTGTGAATAATTTCAGTTTATCAGTAGTTAATCTAAACTTTGTGTTTTATTTTATTTATCACAAAGACAGCGTAGGGATTTTAAAACACTGTCAATAATTTCAGTTTATCAGTAGTTAATCTAAACTTTGTGTTTTATTTCATTTATCACAAAGACGGCGTAGGTATATTAGAATTCCGTGGTTTTTTCGTGCCTTCGATATAAGAGAATACGATAGAAAAATGTGAAGTATAATAAGTATAATAAGTATATGCGGAACCACTAAAAAGTACCACTCTGTATCTCGCTGGAATATTTCAATTGCGAGAACCTAGTTTTCAGTTTTTGTTGACATTACGACAGTGCTAGTTTCGTTTAAATTCCTTATCAAGTGGAAAATAATCCCGACAATTAATCAAGCAGTAACTGGTCAAACGACAGTTGATTTATCTAAATTAAACTCGTAAATGCTCCAGTATCTGACATGTGGTTTTCTGTGGACTTTATCCTTGACATGCACTGCAGTGTGAGGTTATGCCTTTTGTTCTTATTATGTTATGTTATTTTAATCGCAATACATGTTGAGTAGTACTTTCCGAAGAATTATTTTGTGGGAACAGCACAGCAATAAATTATGAAGTGTGCGCATTTAAAAAGCAATTCAGCGCAGTTTAAAACAATGAAGGAAAAGTTTTGAAAATATACATCAATGGTTTACCCTTTCAATTTAGATTAAATGTCGTTAGATTTATTATCACTGGGTCAGTTGTCGCCAGTGAGAGAGACTGAAAATGAGATTAAAAAATGATGTCAAATCTTACCAATGATAAGCTAGTTCCTCGCGCCAACAGGCCTTGCGATTGCGGCTCTGTACAGTCAAAGGCGAGTCGATCCCATATGTGGGCAGGCACGGACATCCTGTGGTGCTTGGGGCTACGTGCGATCAGGCGCTGTTATGATTTCTGATCTCATCCACCACACCGAGCCGCAGTACTCAGCTCAGTCGGCGGCAGTCCTGTTCCTTTAGGTTTTCTTTTCCGAATCGACATCAGACCATAATGCTGCCGTTATCAAAATGGTCGTTTTCTGTAGTAAATGAACTGGCACACCGATCCGCTCGCCGTCGCCATAGGAAGCTCTGCCCGTCACTTCAATAACTACAGAAGCAAGCCCCACCATTAACTGGCGACTATTCGACCGTTGTTGTGTTCAGTTTTGATACTGCCAACACAATAGTCTCGAACGTTTCCCGGCGAGAACATATTTCCGGGGTCTTGGTCTCCTAGCAGGGTGACATAAAAATGCAGAGAGCGAACGCTAATCCATATCTCAGTTTTTTTTTTCTTGAGCAGATTTAAGATGATGTATCCGTATGTAGCAGTCTTGCACCGGCGTGGTGACTTTCGCAGTATCCGTTTGTAGTGGTCTTGCACCGGCATTGTGACTCTCGCCGTATCCGTTTGTAGTGGTCTTGCACCGGCGTTGTGACTCTCGCCGTATCCGTTTGTAGTGGTCTTGCACCGGCGTTGTGACTCTCGTCGTATCCGGCTGTACTGGTCTTGCACCGGCGTTTTTCGGCTCCATCGCGCCTGCACGTAGCATGCTATCGACATTGATAACTTGTTGATGCTGCTCCCATTAGGTTCCTCATTATCGCCCGAATACAACCAGACTTTCCGCCATCTAAGTCATGTGACCGCCCACCATATGCCACCCGTCCCTCGATAATCGAGGCATTCCGACGAGAACTATAACATTTTGGTATGTCTTCATTGATCGCTCAATTTTAGCTTCCTCGGTACAAAATAAATTCTTTACAGCATGCGGGTACCACACGCGTGCGCATGTCCTAGAAGATCAATCGGAATCTCTTTCTATCTGGTTCTTCTATTACTACTCTTCATTCTTCCTTCTATTTTCCCACTTGTTCTTTTAGTAAGTACGTTCTAATACGGCCTTCATTGTCGCTGAACGAGACGCCAAACACCGAACAAACAAACATTGAGAACTGGGGACAGCGACACAGGGATCTGGGAGAGTCAATGATCTGTGAAAGTGCGATGTTTGACATTAATTGAAAGACAAAAGCAAGGGGTTGGCACTTTTCAGTGGTTTTCGGCTATATTTTACGTTCAACTGTCTGTTCGTTTTGAATACGTTTCACAGTATTGACTGATGACCACACGATAACCGAGGTCTGCTAAAGTAATTGTATTTTTAAGTTTCGTTTTGTGAATGTGTTAAATTAGTGGGTGGCAACCCTTTTCGGTCACCCGTGTGAGAGTTCCTTTGAAAGTTGACTGGAAGCCAAGTCCAGCTTGGAGAAAGGCTGGCGAGTTAAAAAAAAAACAGATTTTTTTTTGGTACGGAGTTGAATCTTTTTTTTAATGCCGCCCATACCTTCGACACCAATAGAAACTTCTGGAACAACTCTCAACTGTGTTATTTTAATATAAAGATGAGATTTTAAAAAATAATGTCTTAAAGTCAGTTGTGTAGATGACAAAGAGTAGCAGGAAGTTCAGTCGAGATAAAAACTAGACTTTCTTTGCATGTAATGAGTTATAGAACTGTAATTTTTTTGTCATTGAGAGGTACTGAGAACGTGTTGGAAATTAAAACTCGAGATGTTCCTTTAGTTTTTAATCACCTCTTTCAACCCTCGCTTCTTTTCCTTAGAAGTGTGCGTTTTATAATGAGGACCGGAAACCCAAAAATTGAACTTAAAACATAAAATTGAAAATGAATGCAAACTATCGAGAAATATTTGAAATCTTTATTTAAGCAGAGATTCAAAACATGATATCTCGCAAATGTTCACCACTTGTCCACTCATCACATGACTAGAGAAAATAGCAAGAAAAAGTCAAGTAAATAATAAGGGGCCATCCATAAAACACGTACCCAAAAATGACTTGAACCCGCCCCCCATCCACCTCCCCTCCTCCCTCTTCCCCGAAATTCATGCCGTCACCCACTGACAATAACATTAGTGTGCGCACAGGCCCGGTGCCCACGCACATCACCTCCTTCCCCCGCAGTACTTTATGGATGGCCCCTGGCCTTAACAGCGTGACTAGGCTATCTGCTAGTCTCCTCGGCACCAGAGGAGGTAATAACATCTTCAGTGTATGATACCGCGTGATCGGCCCAGAGAAAAACGGTATGAAAACTCTCTCTTTTTTTTAATTTTACATGGCCCATATTCCATGTGAACACATAATGACAAATTAACACGGTCAAATGTACACTGCAAAGATCTCAAAAAAAAAACCCGGCATTTTCTGCCAATTGTTTATAACAGGAATTTATTAATTAACCTACTATATAAATAAAGACATCGCCACGGCTCTGCAGCATCAATATATACACAGCTGTTAGTTAATGGCAAATACTGCCGTGAACAAAACGTTTCAAGTGAGGTTCATTACAATGTATTGCAACACACGTATGTGGGCGGATCCGAGATTGTGGGGTGGGGTGGGGTGGGGTTAGTCGGGGGGTTTCAGTTTTTAAGGTGGTGGGGGGCGGGTTAAGGTATGCGTTTTTCCTCGGATTCAGGGGTTTTCCGATCAGCTTTTTTTTTATGTGACATAAGGGAGGCTGCTGCTCCGAACCCCCCATTCCCACTCTTCTTACCTCGTATCCAGAAATGATTAGGCTTTCAGTAGTAATATTATCTTAACTTGGCACAGAACATTCAACACAAATGCAAATGTCAACATGACACAACGCGATTGTGATTTTGTTACGATTTTCGAAAAAACAAAATATGTTGCTTTTTTTTCAAACAAGCCAAAATTACCAAATAAAACCATTCATTGCCTCAATATTTTCTGTTCTCCACAAACAACAACCCACCAGAAAGGGGTATTTGGGGTCTTTTGTTGTGTCCACCCTACACTTTCTTTTCATTAACTCTATGAGATCCAGAAATCATTGGATACAACACCAGAAAAACGTCATTTTTGTGTCTCAACAATCGCATTTAGGTTTTTTAAACAAACGACAAAATGTGCATTTAATTGAGCAAAAATAGTAAGATGTTACAGTCTGCCTCGTACATTAATAAAATAACAAGCATAATCTGCCACTGAAAACAAATCAAGGAACAGATCACTGGGTGTCCCTGAAACAAGCGCGTAGCAAAACAAGCCTCTGTGAATATCACCTCACAGCGCCTACAACAGCGTCATTTCTTTTATATTATAATTTAGACAACGGGTGCTATTGCTTATCTTAAAGATAAAACATTTTTCAGCCAATATTTCACGCTTGATAATATCTTGAATGCAACAATACCAGGCTAAACGGGGTGGGGAGAAAGGGGGGGTGGCGGTGATCAGACCCGTTACAATGGGACAGATCCGCACAGCGTTCACAAGTTCATC
This sequence comes from Protula sp. h YS-2021, assembly GCA_949752745.1. Classification (NCBI taxonomy): domain Eukaryota; kingdom Metazoa; phylum Annelida; class Polychaeta; order Sabellida; family Serpulidae; genus Protula; species Protula sp. h YS-2021. The sequence continues at coordinate 42,384,980 of OX457030.1, read as the reverse complement.
TGACAAATATGCTGCTACCGCTACAGACCGAACTGGTGAAATGAAACCACTGGCATGGCGAATCGAAAGAGCACATCGAAGATGGATCACGAGTTGTAATACCCACAGCGCAACAAACGAAATTTTTGCACAAATATTCAAAAGGGTTCTTTTTTTATTTTGAAAGAGTAAAACTGAAAGCTGCTAATGCCATTTCTTGTGTCCAGTAAATATTCACAAGAACCTTGCAAATTTCATTATCTGCCTTGAACAGTTGAAGTATTTCTTTCCTTGTGTTAGCGGCTTTCAAGTAATTTTAACTCCACCAAGCCCAAGCTGTGAAATGATATGCCAGTTGCGACAAGCTTTAAAAAAAGAAACTTTGAGGCTACCGACGTCACGGTTTAAATTATTTTCACAAATGATACGAGCACTTATAAATCTATTTTCAGGTAATGTGTTTTCTTCATTAGAAGGCATAGCAGTAAAGTTTCAGTTCTGTGGGTTTCTCATTTATGAAACACTTTTAGTAACAATCGAATTGAGGTAAACATCTTAAATGAACTTTTTTCAAGAAAAAGAAAAGCCTCATGACTTAACTACTTAATGCTTCCTAATATCAGTTAATTATTCGGTGTTTCACCAAAATGGCTTGCAGTTTCGCAAAATGTTAGTTCTACTTTATGAGCTACCCATTTCAAACCTTTTGGTCCACATTTTCGTTACTGGTCAATAATATCTTTATGTTGTCCGAAGGAAGTCAACATTTACTTTTTTTTTACATGACTTAACTATCGCTTTGATTACGAATGATGGTGATAGCTCTCGACATTTGCTTTAACATTAAACATTATTGATTTGAGAATCGACTGATCATATTAAAGAATTTACTCAAGTCATACAACAACAGCTCGTGTTTCTTAAAATTGGTTTCGCTTAGTTATACACTTGAGCTGCATCTATGAAACTGAACGCAAAGTTTGCATAATTTTGAAATTTTGAAAATCACATAATTCACATAAATTGGCACTCCTTGTGTCAAAAAAAAAAAAAAAAAAAAAAAAAAAAAAAAAAAAACATGTATTAGTTTTTTCTCGACATAAATAGTAATTTAATGTGTACAAGTTTTGGGCAATATCCAAAAACAATTTAACAGAAGCCACCAGTAATGGTATTTAGCGTGTGAAAAATCCGAAAAGTTTACAAAATGATAAATGTTGATATGTGTGTTGAATTCTCGTGTTAAAAAACGTGGCATAACATTTTCAGTGAATTGGGGCGTTTCAAACGCTCTCACTTAGACGCCATATTTGATTTTCGATCGAATTGAAAATGAATCCGAAATCAAACCTTTGTAGTCTTTATTAGTATGTCATTTTTTTACGATCGGCGTACTGTTAAAAATCACAGACAAAACGGTCGCCAGGGATATTGAATGGAGTTAAAGACCATTCCTTTGGGATGGTTTTTGGTGCGAAACATATTGCTACAGTTTGGTGAAAACTAATATTCGTACTGTTGAGAAATACATGTATCTGGAAAAATGGCCGCCTGGTAGCCATATTGAATTTAGAAACGGGATGAAAAATTATTTCCAATGGATATTGCTTGCTACCAGCTATTTTGCATCATATGATGACGGCTGACTATAGCAATTTAGAACTTAAACTAAATAAACTGACACTCTAGCAGCCATATTTGCTTGGATCGAGCTTAAAACCAATCCTAGCAAAACTTTCAAACTTCAAAAGATGGGGCTTTTGAATTATCTTAATTAAACAATTACAGAACTGACGACAGTCCCACAGAGAGACATCAGGAAAAGAATACCCCTTCGGCTAGTTTTTGCCAAGCGGGAATATGAGAAGTATCATATTTTAATATTTTTTCTTTTAACAAATTTGGTTCCATTAAGCAAGATATTTGCTCATTATCACAATTTCATAATTACAATTTGGTATTTCACCATACAGGACTAGAATTTCCTTATCATACTTTCCTAGTAGCTTAAATATTTTTTATACTCTTGCAAATGCATATCCATTCAGAAAACAAATGATCTATGAGAATATTTCAGACAAACACATGGTTTCATATATATGTTTATGTGGGTGTATATTTACATAATACAGATAAATTAACTTTCACTATTCACATGTGTCTAATGCACTGATTAAATGTGTTATTTTTTTTTCTGTTAAATAATACTACTAAAATATTAAATAAAATTCAACATACTAAATATAAAATACTAAAATTTATCTCCTGTTACGTATTCACCGCCACTAAAGTGCTGTTGTTTGGCGTTCCCGATGAGGGGGAGTTGTGTGATGACGTCACTGTCTTTTGTTGTGACGTAGGAGATCCTTGTGAGCCATGATTTTTCTTGGGGGCACCTGCACCTACGTCCGTTAGGGTACTGGTTGTTGTGTTGATATTGTTTGTGACTGCACCAGTCCCGCTTGCTGTCAAAAAAAAGAGAGTCCCAATAACATATTGGATTATGCGTAGATTATTTACCAGTGTTCATCACCAAATGAAGAAGCACACACCTTTTCATTTACAAAATATTTACACTTATTTTTACAGGTTTTTTGCTTATTCAATTAGCAGATATTGGCTTATTCTTGACGGCATTGAAAATCTTGGCATAAGGTCAACATTTCTCAAACGGTCACCATAAACTAAAGCGTTGGCACATGCTTCGTTCTGTGTTCCGCAAAGTGCAGAATCCCGTGAAATGCTAAACTGAAAATGCATCCCGGTAAGTAATTTTAAATGTTGACCAGACGACATATAACAATACCTAAGCCTGAAGAATTGTGCTGTGCACCCAGTGATGTCGTCATGTTGCCATGAGGACCGACAGAGAGCGTTGTATTCGTCGTCTGGCCATCTGACAATAGTAATAGATCATTTTCTCACGAGCAACTGATATATAAACCTTTGCCCTGAGTCAACAAAGGTACTATTAAATGGCGTCAAATTAAACTCATTCACCAGACAAACGTGCTTATAATTATACTTTGCCATGTAGAAAGAGATTATTTAGGCTGTAAAGTATTTTTGGCATGCTGTAATTTTCGTTAGTATTGCTGGTTCAGCGTGCACCAAAGCTAGGCTGTTAATATTCGTAACCGTTTGTATAAAATGCCTTTGTTCAATTTTGGCTTGGGACAGGTTTGAAGGTATTACGTGCAACGTGGTAACTGCCATACACATGCGTCTTCACCTCAAAACTACATTTCTTTCTTCTTTATTTGAATATCATTTAACAGTATTTGTAAAATTGTAGTGACTTGTCAGAGAATAACTGTCAAATGATATGTCAATGAAGTTTAGAATCTGAAGAAAGATGTTCGCAAATCCATTTCGTTCATTATATAATCACACCTACCGGATAAAAATAATACATTTTAACTTACTAATAAGTGTTACAATTCAACATATTTTTTATTCTGACTCAAAAATTGCCCATTTTTCTATGACTTAGATATGTGGGCTGAGAGTTATATGCAACTGAATAAAGATATAAGGCTAAATCTGCGCGGTACATTTCAAACCTTCATGGGATTTTTACATTTCCAAAAGCAAAAATGACACAGTATAAAACGCCGTCCAGTTGCTCAAAAGAGAAACTTCACAACTGCACAACATAAAATGGTACTGGGCATAGGGGGATTTCCTTTGATTATGTTTCAGCTGATCTGCATAGCAACTATGTCTACATGAATTATGAAGCTGTCACATTGTCTACTACTAATACTAGAAGCACACTTTATGTACACCTTATCTATAATCATATGTTGATGTGCTTTCACCAAAGCGTGCTTTATCAACTATATGAGCCATTACTTGATATGCCTTATCAACAATATGTCCCATTAGTGAAGTGCCTTATCAATTGCATGCACAATAAGTTAACGTGCCTTATCAATAATATGTATCATTAGTTGACGTGCCTTACCAACAATATGCGCAATAATTGATGTACCTCATCAACAATATGCACCATAGTTCATGTGCCTTATCAACATTTTGCATTATTAGTTGATGTGCTTTATCAACCATATAAATCATAAAATTTGGTGCCTTATCAGCTATATGCGTCAGTGCTTGTGCCTTATCAGTTATGTCAAACAGTACCATCACTTATCAATAAACAGCATCAATTATGCGCATGGCTTGCTCAAATGGTTTGCGCAATACTTGACTGACTTGCCAATATGCATTGTCAATCACTGGCTTGACTCCTTGTCAGTTGATTCCTTGTCAGTCTTTTGCATGATTCCTCGATATACCTAATAAATCATATGTTTTCTTTAGCAGTTGCATTTCATACATCACTTATTGATCACATGCACGGTTGTGTTTATGCCTGAAAAATCACATATCATTGGGAGAGATGCCTTAGCAATGCCTGATTTGTTGATATGCCTGATTAATCGCGGACACGAGTTGTTGCTATGCAGTAATAATTTACTGCTTTTAGATGAGTTATTTTCTATTAAGATTTATGCAAACAAAGGGTGGTTTAGTGTTGTTTCAACTGCTGTACAGGTTTCATTGGGCACGAATTGAGAACTTTGAATAAGTACTATTTCGCAGGGACAGGGATAACCACTGGATCCTTTTTAGCAACCAATCGTCGGTGTGTTGTCATTAGGAGGTCGTATTCAAAAATGACCAAATTCATAAAAAAAATACTTCGATTTTTTTTTCTTTTTTGGCTTTAGTAATCTTTGTCAACAAACCCAAATTGTTTTGCCACGATTTTGAAAGGTCTTCCCATTGGTTTGAAATGTTACCCCATCTCATTAGCCTATTGTAAGACTCGTACAAACCGGAAGCAAGCACTGATAAAGTTGTAGACGAGTTTCCTGTGGCCGATTTGACCTCAAGAACTTTGATGGGCGTACTTTGATTGGAGGATATTTCGGGCAATCGAGGGACCAATGGTCGGTCTCTGCTCAGTGGTCGATTACGAGAATTCGAATCTTCTCGTTCCGAATGGTTGCCAAACATCAACATTGGAATGCTTTCCTCGCCGCTGCCTGGATTTAGCCAAAATAACATTTTAATGCGATTATTTTCTTCTTCTTCGGAACTGTTTATGTGAATCATTCTTTCTGAGCATATTTTTATGCAATTTAAAACTAGATCGCAGCAGAATAAACACTAATCTATCTACGCCCAACCTTTTGTTCAGCTCAAGGCAATCGGAAGGTTTTGGAAACACTTAAAAAACATATCTGCTCTGGCGCGTGTAAGGATTTTGGCGCCATGCCCAACCAATTTCCAAAAAGACAGTCTCTCCTAACCCCGGACAATTTTCCTATGAAACGTTGCAGCTAACAGGATTTTCCAATTTTGTTGAATTTCGTCGAAGAAGCAAGTCAACAATCTGAATTTCATACCACTGAGTGCGTTGCACTTCAAAGGCAGCAGCCAGGTAATACAGATTGGACTGGTATTCATAAAGGTCTGGTCATAAGGAAGTGCCAATAATTTCACTTCTTTATTTTTGTTTTCACGGCCTCTCTGGGGTTTCACCAAGAGGTAAACAAAATGAAAACACAATCAAAATGAAAACCTTACACACAGCTCCCGATTGCCCTTTGCCTTTGGTGTATTGCAAAAATTAATGTTTTAAGGTGTTTACTAAAAGCTCATCAATTGAGTTCTAAACTACAGGACTAATTAGTCCTCATTTGGGCTGCTAAAAATTTGTGAAAAAAAGAAGTGCGACAGATTGGACAAAAAATGGTGAAAACTGACAGCCCAAAGAGAGGAAAATAAACATGTTAGAGCAGAAGGAAACAAAACTAAACCATAATCAAAGGAAACACTCCGTTCTCCCAAAAGATGAGGTGTAGGGATTGGAAGGGGGTCTACATTTTTGCGGGGATATTGATAAAAGTAGAAGTGTGTGACTGAAGCAAATTACTGTGAAAAAAAAGAAAGAAAGAAACGTAAAGCTACCCGAGTGACTTATTTCAGGTTAGGAAGTGTGTCCTCAGAAAAGTGCTTTGAATTTTCAACATATATTCACACTCATCATTTACTTATTTTTTTTCATAGTATTACAAGTGCCACCCAAGAAAAATATATGTCCAATCCCACTCAATGAACAAAATGAACCGGTCAGCAAAATTAATCGCAATTAACTAAACAAAACATAACATTCACACAATACGGTCATTACGATAAGTTAGTTCAATAATCTCTATTGATATGACTTCACAATGAGTGATATAAATCTATGTGCCTGACCGTTGCTAACCTCTAGAAGTAATAAAACGTTTAGATTAAGCAGATTTAAAGTCCTGTAATTTGCGGAAAATGCTTGTTGATGTTATGTAAAAACTACAGTAACATTTACTAGTACATTTCAGAAACAAGCGCTGAGTAAGTGTATAGATGGCGCTAGTGTTTGCTCAGAGAACGCATGCGCATGCGCGATTTTTTTTCTACAACTAGTCCGCACACAAGTCCAGCCATCTGTAAATAAATTAATTGCGCGGGCTTTCTATCTAAAAAAAAAAAAAAGACTTGAAAAAAGACATTGCTTCAGGGTTTGACTAAATGGTTCAGTTAGTGAATGGTTTCTGGAAAAAGCGTTTTGGCCTACACATGATAGTGGTGAGAGCAGGTCAATCCTACTCATGCGTCCTACCCACCGCGAAAAATATAATGACATGCACTTATTTTTATTAAATTCAAGCACTTGCAAAATAAGGGGATGGGGGCAAACTGGTGTAGTGTATGGTAAATTATTTTGCAACTGTCAAATTGATGGTTGCCATCATGCAACACGCGTTAGTGATCATGGAATTCATCGAATAGCTGTCGGCTTAAGATATTCCTAGATAGTATTAGACGTGGAAACCGCCTTAGGAAATCGATTTATCATTTAATCAGTTTTCTTGTTCATCTCATCACCAGTACTGGATTTATAATTAATTAAAATTTAAGACAATCTTGGCAGAAAACAGAAGACACTAAATTTGTCGTTTTTTTTTTTTTTTTTTTTTTTTTTTTTGACAATTCATTTAAATATCCATTTGAGGAACCTCATATACTTTTAATCGATGCAATGTTATCAATTTGACAGATGCAAAAAAAACTCCTCTCCTTCTAAACAATTGTGTTCTTCCCGCAGTATACTTTACCTCTTTCGAATCGAATAGGTTGGAAATCTGTATAATACGAAGAAACATACATTACATAGAATCAAACGAGATCTGTGCTCTCGGTGAAAAAACAGAATAACAGAAGGTGAAAACTTCCCGACTCAATTTTTGTTTCCACGTTTCCACACACATACAGAATGCAGTTGTCACAGTTATCCCCAATAAAAGATATCATTAGTTCTATTTTCGAAATCAGAAATTCAATTATTTCAGTAAGAAATTTATTTTGTTTTATCGTTACTAAAATTGTCGCCATTGTTTGTTCTGTTTAATATAACTAAGTAGAACAAATAAATGTTTTATCTGCCAAAAAGTAATCTGATAACAGAAAAGCAGCAATAATTAAATAGATATATATCAAACATAAGAAAACGTCAATGCTGGCGTTTTGCTATAAAAAAACTAATGATAACAATTATTCACCTACTGATAGCAAAAAGTGATATCACGAATTTGATTTCCGATATATCTGGATATTACGAATTCTACTTTCATATCAATGATTCCTCACTGTAATTTACGATAAAGGATAAAAGTGAAAACAACATTCCGCAGAACGTCGAAAACAGCCTCGTGTAAATGCTCCTCGTTTACTGAAATGTGACTTCATAGATATCGAGAATAATGTACCAACAACACTAACAGACGGTACAGTCATGGGTGCAGTCACGAGCGCTGCCTCAGTTAAAATAAACAGCAGATATTCTGATCGGATCTGACTGCAGATTTCGTGTAGGGAAGCATGTTGATAGCGCAATGCAATTTTTTTAGCTCAGGACAGTTTTCTGCAGCTTAATAAAGATACTCGATCCTTAATTAAACAATGGTACTACATTACACCTGACTGTGTTTGATTGTTTTAATAAATTATTTTCAGAAATCAGAGGTCAATGCTTAAAAGTGCATCTGAACTTTGAGCAACAAACGTTGAACACCACGAAAACTTAAATTTTGAATACAGAGCACCGTTTGGGTGTCAATATACCGACAAAAGCACCGTTTGGTCCAGTACAGTCGTGACTCTACCTTTATGAATAACTGCGTATATTTTGTTAACAATACCGCGCGCAGTTCACCTTTGGGCGACAAATACCAGTTATGTGCATATGGCTGGATTGTATGAACTTCCGCTCTTAATGCGCTCGCTTGCTCAGCTTGGTCAACGGCAGTTGACAAAAAAAAAAAAAAAACAGTGATGCGTCCCAAAGAAACCTCCCCGCTCCCAAACCCCGTAAAATATTATACGTCCCAGTCAAACTCCCCGGCACGTTAATGCCGTTAATTTGCGTTATGTTTGGCAGAAGAAAGGTACTTAAAGTTCAAAGGATAAGAATTAGCTGTTTAAGGAGAAGGCGAGGATTTTAGAGAAATTTCTACTTTCAGACGCTACACGTGTCCAAATCCTCCCGGAATCCAGGTCTGATGTGACGCAACACTGTTGCCATAGCTACGAGCTACCGCGCAGATAAAATACGCCGGACTAATCGCGCGACACCACGACAAAACAAGCCACTAACACACGGAAGATGTGCTGCTGTTGTAAAATCCCCACCCCTTTTCTACCCTTTTTTAATTCTTCCAATTTAAATTGAAAATGTATTTTTCACAAATAATTTGTTTCAGCATGCATTCACACAACGCCTGATTTCACTCGCAATTTACTTTGCAAAAATTCCACCAAAATACAGTGATTAGGTAAAATTTGTTTGTGTTAAATCCTATTTGAATTTCAACCATGAAACGCGAAGACCGAGTACGAAAAACTTAAAACTTGTGCTTATACTTAAAAACAAACATGTCCAAGGACATGACCAAGCTGAGTTACCAAACAAGGAAAGAGAGGAAAACTCTGAAACGAATACTGTTAGGCCAAAAAATGAAGAACTTTGTTTCTGGACGAAATTTCTCATAATTTTAATACACAAAACGAGTTTTGTCGGGTAGAAGCTACCCGAAAAGGGATGATGGAGAGGTTGGGTTTGACTATTCACGTATCCACCGACATTTACACAATTTTACAAAATTTTTGAAATTTCACAATTTCGGCATTTTTTGTCATTTGCAAAAAAAGCGAAGTCCCTTAGAAACTTTCGATTAAGATTTTATAACCATTTGAAAAAAGACTGAGAGAAATAAATTGGTTTGGTAATTCATTTATTTACTGCCATTTATTCCAGTTTTTGCCAAACTTCAAAGTTCCGCCATTTCGGCATTTTTTGGGGAACCGCGAAAAACAATAATAGCCTGGTGGCGAACCCTTGAGGAACACCCCTGTGTAACATCTAAACGATTTGAGTAAAACTGTAGGAGCAGTAGCATTTTTAAAAATGGGTCAAAACGAGCACAAAAAGTGCCGCCACTTTGTCAGATTTTCGTCAATCGTCAAAAAAGTAATAGCCAGGTGAGGGACCACCCAGGGAAAATTCCTGCGTAATATCAAAACGATTGGAGCAAAACTGTAGGAGGAGTAACATTTTAAAGAAAACGTTTAACATACGCACATACGCACATACATTCAAGCACCCTATAGTGATACGACTAACCCAGTCCGACAAAGTCAGCTAGATTAAAAACTACTAATAATGGATTGGGAAAGAAAACAACATCGGAAAAGTGTGTTTTCCAAGTTGCACCATGTGTCATTATAAATTTATGACGACTGAACTCTTCTCTGCGTCAGTAACCACCGATATTTATAATTCCATTGTTCATAATTTTTAGTGACATTTTTTGCAAATGATAAAAAGAGAAAAAATGATGGAACGCATCGCGGCCTAGTGTGAATGCAACCGTTTGAGATGCATGTTGTAAAACATGTGCAGTTATCTCAGTGTCAATCAAAATGATTTTTAAAGTTTCACTTCGATTCTTGGCCCTAAATCTAGTTTTCGTGCAAGCGTTTTTTATTATTTATGATATAGTGTTAGAAAAAGAAACCTCGAAGCCAACACGATTCGATGAACGACCTGGCCGTTGTGAGATGAGGTGAAAAAGTACATTTTTTGGGCTTCTTGTTGTTGAACCACGAGACGGCATCTTTATAACTCACTTTGGTCCTCGAGTGAGTGAGTGAGTGAGTGTGTGTGTGTGTGCGTGTGTGTGTGTGTGTGTTTGTGTGTGTGTGCATTACTGGTGCAGTTCTTTTTTCAAGAAGGACACCAATAAACACTAATTAACTTGCCGCTACTGCAGTTAACTTTTGTTAATTTCACGGCCATTAGCAGAATGAATCGTGCTTTAAAAACGTATTTAAATTCCACACAAGTAAACATCTACCCATACTTCTTGCTATAATATATCATGATTCTTAGCAAGAAGCGGTTAAGTTCGTTTATGTACTCGCTTATGCACGATCCTGTAATATTCGTTTAAAAAAGATTACACAAAAGATCAACTGGGCATAACAACTATACCCGACACGAAAACACCGAAATGTTTACAATATTTATTTTGACTGACACTGAAAGACCACAGGTAATACAAACGCGAGTAGGGCAAGAAGGACAATTAAGTCACCCTTCCACCCCCTCCCGACTCCCACCCCCACCAACCCCTATTGTACCAGTGACGTTTCGCCAAAGTATATGCAATTTTAAGGAATGAACTTACTCCTAAATGGCAGCATCTCTGTGATGGCACCCCCTTGCGCTGCAAAAATTGTAGACAAAATTGTAGACAAAATTGTACAATAGTTAAAAGTACCAACAAAAGTGCAAAGATAAAGAGCAAATCAAATACGAACTAAAGATAGCCAAAAGAAAAAAAAAACAAAACATTAATAACTATAGGCATGTTTTAGTGTATAACACAACATTGCTGACCAAAAAATGGAATATTTCTCAAACCCCCAACAGATCTTACGCGTCAGTGTGATGCTAAAAATAATACAAAAGTCCCTTGCATTGCATTTTAAGTTTGGTTGTAAAACTTTTTAAAGCACGAATGTAAAATGAAGCTATAAATATTCCAAATTTCAAACTTTTAAACATTTCGTGGCGCATTTTTTAAAAGAAAACAAAGAGTGATTTAAGTACAGAACATTGAAATCAAAGCAGCTACTGGAATAATTACAAAATTTCACACATTCTCTATTATACATTTTGAAAAACTGCAGAAATGTTTAAATGTAAAAGTGACGCAAAGAAATCTCAAAAAAAAGACGCGCCGACTAATAACATTGTAAATTAAATGAATATTACTCATAATAACTTCTGAAAATAACTGCTCTAAGAAAGAAAAACGCATGTACATAGATTTGACGCATGCGCGTTGCTCCGCTATGCAGGCGCTTTCGCCGCTGGCGCATGTGTTCTCTTTCCCTACTCGAAAAGCGCTTCCCATGCTGGCAAATGGCCAGTTCCTGGTCTCAAAAACATCTGGTCTAAGTCACGACGACATTGTGACGTAGCTGTGACAGCCAGAAAAAACTGGACGAAGAGACAGCTGGGATTTGCTTTTTATATAGCAATAACACTGGAAATACACGGCTGATTTTCTCAGCGCTTTACATTTAGTAATTACACTTATGCAGCTTCGGTAAAGAAAAGTTGGAATTTGTAAATCAAAGGGTTCGTGCTATAAGCCTGTATCCCTGAAAAAAAATAAAATGCCCTAAAAAGAAAAGAATAAAACTACACATACAAGGTAAAAAGACGAGGTAAACAACATAATGAGTGGTGTTGCACACTTGCTTTAATTCCTTATTGTCGGGTAAAGCTGCTCGAGCAGGTTTCAAACTGGGCCGCTGTTTCTCACAGAGTAACACCACAAAGTACGTTTGAAACGTGATAATAAGCAAACACACAGAGATATTTTCAACCCAGTGAGTAGGATTGATTAATTAATTGACAGCATGCAATTATAAAGCTCCATTTTTTCTCTAAACATAAATTTTAATGCGGTAAATGAAAGTGACGTCATAAACTTTCAGCAGTAAATGACACCATTTATAACCAATCATCGTGCATCTCCCGAAGACCTTTGTGTAACAGCCATGAAACATTGTGACGTCATAAATAAAACTCAGGTAGGGAACTAACAGCTGCATGTTATATTAATAAAATCATATAAATTCAGGGTAGGATTGCGCTGCTTCTAACACAGAAAAAGAAAACATAACTGCTGTATTTTCAAACTGAAAATAAACAAATATTAAATCAATAGCAAACAAGACCATTTCTCCTTCCAAAAGAAATACATTAATTACATGGTTATGTTTTTTGTGTTTGTTTTGAAAAGATGATCAGTTCAGGCATAACTATATCTGACTTGCACATGATGAAATTTTCTAATTATACGCAAACCCTTGTAGAACTTTTTTCAGTTCTTAAGTTGAAGCAACATATTTTACATTTAACTTACAACAGGTCACATCTCGCGCGTATTGTATTAGCGAGTGTAACAACACCATTGGATATCCATGCATTTATTAACAATGAAACATTTATTCATAGGTTCATATTGCATAGAAAATACAAAGCTAGTTTATATGCTGTAACAGTTACTGCTAAGCTAGTGCCTATTATGAGAAAAAGCGTGCGCTTAATAAATTAATAACAATTCCTTGGCCTTTTTTTTGGGGGGGGGAGGGGGGATAAACATAAAAGAAAAGCATATAAACAAATCATTTAGCATACAGAAACAAAGGATTAAGTTCACAGAGGGCAGGGAAGTTAAAATGCAAATGCATCTGAATTTCTGTGATGTTGAACTTGCCCTCAAGTTAGTTCAGTTGGTTTACATGGGGACGGTGTTATCCTTCAGATCGGTCTCAGTCGGTCAGAAAATAAGGATGTAAATGAGCGCGCACAAGCGATTCTTTCTTTCAAACAAAATCCGACCAAATGTACCCCTAAAAAAATCCTTAGAATTTAAAAACATCAATCACCGTCTGTCATCAGCAGGTATAGACTCTGTTAAATCCCTAGAAAAGGGGGTTTGTTTTTGTGAAGCAACACAGCAGGTTACTTGAGAATACAAAAATGCCAGGTCAGCAATAGTTTGGAAAGGACTTATTCTCCTGCCGGTCTAGTACATTTCAGGACCAATTTCAAAACAAAATCGCGTCAATTCATAAATTTCAAATGATATGAAAAAGCAATAAATCAAGGAAACACCAAGAAACAGAGGAAATTTGCAAATTTACAAATTAGCAAATTTGTATGGGAAGTTTTGATTCAATATTTTGTTCAAAGAAAAGTGTCAAAAAACCTGCACTACCAAGTAAATAAGGGAACAACTAAGATTTTCTATTTCAATTAGGAAATAAGTTAAGACATAAAAGAATTCTGTGTATAATCTACATAATCGGTAATGGAATCTAGTCTAGAAGGGGATGGACAGAGCTAAAGGCATCTGGGTCATGCGTTTATTTTCTTTATCCGAAGTATATCTGATGTGAAGAGGGGGGAAGAAGAACGTCAACGTGTGGAAGAATGCGTGTGTGTTTTGCTCATTATTATTATTGTTAAAATGTTTTCACGCTTCGCTTTTCCCAGGAATATTGTGAGCCGTAAAGACATCAATGTGATGTCTCAGATATTCCAAATAAGAGCAGCATTTCGTCAGAAAATTTTATCAGTGTCCAATTTGAAATTTGAAGAGCAGAGTTGCGAGAAATAAATCATATCTTTTTTTACCGATTACTGACAAATGTAAAAAATATGAAACGCTTCCTTGTTTGCTTTTCAATAACCAAAAAGTTCCGACTGCCAAATTTCAAAAGCTATACCGACCAAAATATAGAGAGTGCGTGCAAGAAATGTTCTTGAAGATATTTCGCACTTTAAAATTACAACTCAATAGAAATGCTGCTCCTGAAAGACAAAATAGGAGATATCAGTTTGGAAGTGTCTTTGCTCACACGAAGTTGGGACTATTTCACGCACCAAAACAGTTACACGCTCTCTCCAGCACAACATACCGGAAGTAAGGAAAATACCAAGTATGTAAACAAAATATGACGGAACGAGGGTACGTTCTAATGACCTGTGGTGTTGTGAAATGTATATATAAAGACAGAAGGTAAGGATGTGCAGAGTCATTGTTTTGGATTACAGACTGCTCCATTTCAGCTATCCACGTCACTTACACATGTGCTTCCTGACACATTTTAAAATTTAAAATAGGAAATTCTTCATTTTTGTATTTTTAAGGAATAAAAAGTGTTCGGCAGAGAAGATATTTAATCCGAATATTTAAGTAATTTGGACAGGGTAGGAAAAAGACAACTGGACAAACTGCAAGACGAGTGGTGACATTGGCACAGCTGATTAACGCCACAATCACCAAATGTTTATCTAATAAGTGAAGTCTGGGTCAGGCGGTGCAGCTGTTAAGGATGGACGGCTGAAATGGAGAAAGTTTGTGGCAGGAATCAGACACCGTTTACGACCACAAAGGAAAGTTGTTTTGTTTTGTACAGACGATATTTCGGAGCTCCCACTCTCCGTGTTCTGGCGCTGCCCAGTTACTTTTGTGACGTGCAAGAAAGCACATGTTTTCATGTATCGTGAAAGGATAAATGGCCAGTAAAGAAAAAGTGTTCACGCCTCTGTCAGGCAGCAATTCTCAATTATCTGTTTCTATACAGCATTTTTATTTCCCAATCTTTAACACCCATCAGTCAACTTATACTATTTTTGGACTCGACCCGGCATTACATGAGAGCCTTTCTTGTTTCACTTTACGCCGCCCTCCCCCCCCCCCCCAAAAAAAAAAAAAATGTTGTATATCATCACAAATCCGAAAACATCGATATTATCTACTCACGCCTGTCTGTCAACTGTTTGTTCCCCCAGATTAATTAAAATGATTTTTTTTTCATCTTCAGGCCGAAGGGAAGCTGCTACTAATCGTTCTGTTGTATTTCAAAATAAATGTATATTCCGTGGTTGTCTAAAAATATGGCACTTTCCCAAACATGTGGGGCCAAGTGTCAGGAACCACCGAGTGCACCATAACATAAATCATCTATACCACTGTTGTTATGTGGAAATAAATATCAATGTTATAAGCAAAGGGTTTGCGACCCCCTGTGCGTAAAAACCTTTTCAAAAGACGTAGCTTCTTTACGTTGAAAAGTTTTAACTTGGATATTTGAAACGTCTCACAGAAATAGGATTAGTTAAACTATTACGCACAGGAGTGTTCAGGAACGACAACACCAAGCCAAAAGTGGACTACACGAAATGCTAAAGGAAACTCACAGCCTGGTCAAACAATGGGGACAATAATATCGCCAACAGAAAGCTGGAATGTAGGCAGTCATGCATTGGTTGTATATGAACGGGATAAATCATAGTAAGATCGGGGAAGTCGGAACATGTAACATGCTGTACATTTATAAGGCGTTGAAGAGGAAACAGCAAATCAAACGGAATATTTTCGTCCACTGTATTTCAGCAGTCCAGATACAAAAAAAAATGTTATTTATTTTCGAGCCTAATTGTAATCAAAATATGTAAATTCTTTCTTGCTTTTAGTCAAAAAGTCGGGGCTATTAAGCGAAGTTAATAATGCTTGCAAGTCGTAGGAGGAAAAAAAGGCAGGGTTCACTACCACACCTTGGCTGGTAAAAATGGACCAACTTGTTTCATGGAAAAGTACATGAATAGATATGAGACATGAAGGTCATTCAAGAAGATATAAAAGTCTGCCACCCAGTAAAAAAAGAGCGTGGCCAAAAGGGGGCAGGAGAGCGATATCCAAAATTGATCAAACAATGTCATTTTTAAACCAATGGCAGAAAAAAGCGAAGGCAGACTATAAGAAGCAACTGCATCCTGATTCTGCCAACCGACCGGGAAATTGTGGGAACACGGCATAGTAAAAAAAAGAGTACTATGACGTCATCAGCCACCGTTAAAGGTGTGATTTGTTTACGCGGTTTACACGTACTACCGACACGGCAAAACAAAAAAAAAAAAGAAAGTACAATGACGTCACTTTTAAAGGTGCGATTTGTTTACAAGGAGATAATTACACGTACTACCGGTATGGCATGCAAAAAATATATAGAAGTTAATTTGTAAAAGTGTTTTAGAAAAAAAGTGCTGAAATACATCATTCAAAAAAGTGTAAATAGAATTTTGTTTTCAGTTTAAAAAAAAAAAAGATGACAACATGGTGGTGAGAGAAGGTGCACCACAGCTGGTATAAACAAGGTGCTTTGCGAAACATTACTCTTTGTTAGAGACAGAGCGTGTAACCGTTAAGAAACGTCTAACAAAATGATTTGAAAATAATGACCAAAACACACCATACATTGCTTACACTTACCTATGCGATTCATTTTCGAATCTAAAGCACGGATGTGATTTTGTTTTATGGCATTCATACGAATTGGAACATGGGGTGCCCCAAGTCCAGGTGGCCTGCCCTTGGGTCTAACTGCTTCCACAGGTAAAACTCGTCGCCGCTTCTTCGGCAGTTTATCCCTAGCTTGCGCGTGGGAGTAGAACAATGTGAAGTTGGAGACGATAACGGGAACCGGAAGCGCGATGGTTAAAACTCCTGTAATAGCGCAGATCACACCGACGAACATACCTACAAGAGCACATAATGACAACATGTTAAAGCTCGCGGCGCATGTGTGTGACTTACCGATGCGGCTTATTTTTGTATCGAGCGCCCCTGGGTGATTATGCTTTATGGCGTTCATGCGCCGTGTCCCAGCTGATCCAGTTGTGCTTCCGCCTCTGCCGCCGCCCGGATTTCCGTTTCCGCCTCCCGGCGGGTGTCGCGGACCGCCCGTAGGTTTGGGACGTACGGCCTCGACAGGCAAAACCCGCCGACGTTTCTTGGGTAGTTTTGCACGTGCTTGGGTGTGCGAGTAGAACAGGGCGAAATTAGAGACGATGACGGGTACGGGGAGGGCAATGCACAGCACACCCCCGAGGGCACAAATGGCACCAACGAACATGCCTACAAGTAAACATGGCTCAATTATGTCAACAAACACCGGCAAATCAACACCGCCTTTTGCACATATCCAATTCCACAAAGAAAGGAGAAACTTGAAGCAATAATTCTATGACATTTAGGATTTTAGATACACGGTACGACAAGGTTTCGTATTTGTTATCTGGAAGCACTTATAGAAAACAAACTTGCCACGTGCTTTGTGGCCTGTGAATAGGTATCATTGATAAAAATACGAAACTGGTCTAGAAAATGCAGCTCTAAGCGTAATACGAGGTGCGTGCTGCTGATAAAGGTGTTGACTACATATTTTAAACAAGTTTTATTCTGCCCTTTCACACGTGTTTCGTGCTACTTACTGACCAGTGTCCGAGCATGGCGCAAAAGGTTTGAATTCTATTTAACAAAAACGCGCAGGGACATTGCACTCAGCTGACAAACAAACTACAGCACTGTGCTTCAGTGAAAACTTAAGCGACTATTCTTGGCTTCTAACAATGGGCTTTCCCACTGTAAACGACACTTACCAGCTATCATTACACAGACGAACGATGGACGATTACATGTTCGTGGACATGTAATCTGCCCCTCGTATCATCATAATCATCATCATCATCATCATCATCATCATCATCATCATAATCAACATCAACATCATCATCATTATCACCATCATCATCAAATACTACTATAATTACAGTTCTTATCATTATTATTTATTACTATTATTAGTATTACTATAATTATAATTATTATCATTGGTATCATTACCATCATTTATAATTATCATTATATTATTATTATTATTATTATTATTATTATTATTATTATTATTATTATTATTACTGATACTCATACTACTGATAGAAAGAAAGTTACTTTGTGAGAACGTGAAAAGTATTGAAATAATAAACCCTCCTGCAATACAAAGCCAGGGACACCGAATAATGAAATTTGAGCAACTCCCCGAATCAAGTTTAGGAACACTGAAGCTATACGTACCGACGTATGTTTTGGGCGCCATATCTCCATAGCCTACTGTAGTCATGGTAACGATAGCCCACCATAATCCAACTGGTATCGACGTGAAGTCATTTTCAGGGTTATATTGAATCCTTTCGGCATAATAAATAAGCGCAGCAAATATGACGATTCCCAAAATGAGGAAAAATATGAGCAAGCTGAGTTCATGCGCCGAGGCCTTGAAAGTATGTATAAGAATTTTTAATCCCGGTGAATGCCGCGTCAGTTTGAAAAGTCTCATGATACGAATAATGCTAAAAAATTCCAGTATATCATTTTCTTTCTTGAGTCTTGTGAGGAGAAAATCTAAGTAGAAAGACAAAGTTGCCACAAAGTCGATGATATTAACGGGCGCGCGGATGAATTCTAATTTATGAGGAGATACTATGAAACGAATGATAATCTCAAAGGTGAACCAAGCGTTACAAACACACTCTATATAGAAGAAAGCATCGTGCGGCTCTGTTCGACGCTTTTCCAGCGTCCAGATTTGCGTATTGTTCGCATCGCCCAGGGACATGGTGATGTTGCGTATCACTGGAACGCGCATATTTGGGTGCGTTTTTAAACAAAACGACAGGATTGAGACGACGATGAAGAATACGGATACCACCGCACAAATCTGAAACATTAAAGAGAAAAAGAGGTTCGAATGTTAAATGTGCATTTTATAAATACAAACCATTGACAGAAGTATAAACAGTGAAGTCTGTCAGTAATAACATTTACAGTGAGCTCCGTCTTCCGCTTCCAGTGCGAAAAAATGACTTTTGTTCTACCCAAATGATAAATCGCCATGGAACATCCATTGTTTCGTTTTTACTTTGTAAAATATTAATCATGAGGAAGTTCTGGAAATGACTTACTTTATACGAGAAACAAAAATAGTAAAAACCTAAACAATTTTGCAATGTAACATCTATAATTTATTACTTGAGGATTATGGATGAGTAACATCAGTGATGTTATGCGAAATGGGATTAAAATTTGAAGACAGGCGAGGTTTATGTCATAATTCTTTTGTAGACGAAGTCTGGAGAACAATTCACTGGGAAGACGATTTGAGTACTTGAGGCACCAACGCAACTAGAGCGCTTGCCTAGTATACGCCCGGAGTCATACGACCACATCACAACGACATCGCGTGTCTTGGTAATCTGAAGTGACGTATGCACAATGCAGCAATCCGTGGAAATAACCAAGAAATTAGTTTGAACAAGCGCTTCCAGCAGCCATGCAGCTCACAAGACTGGAATATTTATCGCTGATCATTGCGTAAAAAAGCAATTAGCTAATCAGGTATAATTGGTTTCCTTGACAACAAAGCCTAAACACGTTACTTAAGCAGAGATAGGCCATTGACGGATAGAGATAAATCAAGGATAACCCGCTTGTTGGAGGCAAATGAATGACTTTAAACATTGTATTGAGAGTGTACGCAATTGCTCTGGCTGTAAATATTTCAATTTTAGATACAGGCAATTGATTATTCAGTAACTAGCCTCGCCCATATATCCAGACCTGTTTGCTTCATAGTAAGAACCACAGAACACTTTTCAACCAATTCACTCGGCAAACACACGCGCACAAATGATGTTAGAGCCTCAAATTTACCGTATTTTCTGTTTTGTTTGAATTAATCAAGAAAACATTTGTACTCAAAACATTCTATAATCTTGCACAGCCACGCCGTATACTAGCCAAACAGTTTTCCAGTTTCCCGGGGCTAAGAAGTAAAGATTTTAACGTTTTTTTCGTAATCTGATTTTTGCATGACGTCATCTGGCAGCTTAGGAGAATATCTAATTAATAATTAATTATACAGCTCGCTTAAATCTCTACTGTGGGTAGGGATATTAAGAAAGTTTTTTAAATCAATTGCCGTTGTCTGTAGCTGCATTCATTTAAGGGAAAAGTTGAGTTTAATTCGCCACACACGCACTAGCGAGCATAAGGAATAATTTTCTTACCTTTTTATTCTCTGAAACGAATATATGCAAGTTTACCTAACCAAAATGCAAACTTAGAGCTTTCATGCTAAAACGTCACGCCTTCAGCTGAGGACTGACACCCCTCCCAAACAGTACGCATAAAATGCCTTCAAATGATCACGTTTATGTCATCTAAAACCTCATTGCACAACCATCTTCTTGAGTGACTTGCACATTATATAAGTATAGCCGGCAGGTGTATCAAAAATGCCAAAATGTCATTGTATGTGGCTGAGCAAACTGCAAACTGATAGATCAAATTCATACGTTTGAGTTGAGGATTCTGCCTTCGCATCCAAATCCACAAACCTGTTACATTTTATTAAAAATACAAAAAAAAAACTTTTTAAAATGATCAAATAAAAAATGTTAGATTAACATAGTAATACCCCGCCTATAATAATAAATAACAATGCTTCTGATCTGAATAAGATCAATTTCTCATCTTGAAAGCAGCATAAAAAGGGCACACACTCGAATGGACCCCCATAAAGCGGGCTAAAAATATTTAGAGGAACCCAGGAAAGAACTTGGCGAAGAAAGAGGAAGAACACGAGCTTGGCCACAGCCGGGGGCTTCACTAAATTGTGGCATTAATGCCCACTTGCAGTGATGGATTTTTCTCTTAATGAATATTAGTTGTAGCCCGGGAGTGATTATCTTCTGGATTTTGCTGCAACCTCCCTGCCCCCCCCCCTCCCCCATCATCCTTCTTGGAGAAAGCAAATTGTGCTTTGTTGACGGCACAAGCTCTGGAGCAGTTTCCGGAGTCAGAACAGGTATGTCTTTGCCCAAGATTTTAAGAAATTTTTATTATTTTTCAGCAACGAAAAACAGCTTTTTTGAAAAAAAAAGAGCTTTCCCTTTCCTAAGCAAGTTCTCTGTCAATCAATGAGCCACATAGGGAGTGTGAGCACTCGGCGTAAACCAGAGGCCATTTCACTAAAGCATCTTTCTTTCTTGTGTCGGAATCTGAATCAAATAACCTTCTCTAACTCTCCAAACTTAGGCGTGAGGCGATTGGTACACTATTGCAAAAACTTTGAAATTGTAGCAAACTGAAGCAATAGTTCCATATGAAAGTAATCAGGAGAAAACAACATCTTAAGTGAAACAACAGAAGTAAACATACCCGATAATCGAACTATTTATTCAAGTAAATGCATATTAAAACGGGTACGTAGTTTTCGAATTTTTGTCGCAATATGTAAACATATTTTTGAAAAGGTTTTCTACTGCTGTAAAAAATCCACGGATATTGGGTACGGAAATATTGGCTGATGCGCAGTGCAACATTCCCTTCCATCCCCTAGAATATCACCAAATTCCAGAGGTAAATATTCCTTTCCAACCTCTTGAGTATTTCAACATATTCCAGAGGAAACAAACGATATTTGTATAATATTAAGATTTAAAACACGGACTATTTAAAATTGTAGCAACCGGTAATCTACATCACCTAATCTTTAGGAGAGATTCCAGACTATACGGTTTAAAAAGTCAATTGGTAGATAGGCCTTTATCACCTGTGCGTTCGGCTATCAATGGGTAGATAGGCCGTTATCGCCTGTGTGTTCGGCTATCATTGGGTAGATAGGCCGTTATCGCCTGTGTGTTCGGCTATCAATGGGTAGATAGGCCATTATCACCTGTGTGTTCGGCTATCAATGTGTAGATAGGCCATCATCGCCTGTGCGTTCGGCTATCAATGGGTAGGTAGGCCGTTATCGCCTGTGTTCGGCTATCAATGGGTAGATAGACCGGTATCGCCTGTGTGTTCGGATATTAATGGGTAGATAGGCCGTCATCGCCTATGCGTTCGGCTATCAATGGACAGATAGGCCGTCATCGCCTGTGCGTTCGGCTATCAATTGGTAGATAGGCCGTTATCGCCTGTGTTCGGATATCAATGGGTAGATAGGCCGTTATCGCCTGTGTGTTCGGCTATCAATGGGTAGATAGGCCGTTATCGCATGTGTGTTCGGCTATCAATGTGTAGATAGGCTGTTATCGCCTGTGTGTTCGGCTATTAATTGGTAGATGGGCCGTTATCGCCTGTGTGTTCGGATATTAATGGGTAGATAGGCCGTTATCGCCTGTGTGTTCGGCTATCAATGTGTAGCTAGGCCGTTATCGCCTGTGTGTTCGGCTATTAGTAGGCAGATAGGCCGTCATCGCCTGTGTGTTCGGCTATCAATGTGTAGATAGGCCGTTATCGCCTGTGCGTTCGGCTATCGGGCACCATACTAGATCTTAAGTCAAAGACTACCATACTTGTGATATGGTTTTTTTGTCGGCCCACATTGTGCCAAAAAAATAATGTTTAATAACGTGGATTTCTATAAAAAATTAACATTCGAATACCCTCAATAACCTCAGCTGCCCATTGCCTCGGCACTATTTTGTTTTGCCCAACCTGCAAACGCCCACCAGCCCTAACTCAAATCAAAGAGGTCTATACTAAGTGATAACATGTGAAGATATCAATAACATGAAAGGATACTGATTCGCACGTGATATTGAAAGACAATATAGAGGGCAATTGGCAGGAGCTTCATCCCCTTCAAGATGAGGATCTTCCTACGTCCTGGGTCCAATAAGCGCTGGGAAGAGGCAATTACACCAATAGCAGCTAATCCACGGCCAGTCATTGTGTCTTACTGACCGAGGCGTAAAATGCTGGGCTTTACAACTGTGTAGGGTTCACCCCCTGTCATTGGAAGTCACTTTCAACCACTGAATATCAATCACTAAAAGAATAGCATGCATTGAATACCAGTCAATGTAACAACTCAGCCAGCGCTCTGCCCATCACTGGTGGGTGAAGCTACTAGACTGGTGTGGGGAGGGTAGTTTAGTTGCAGCTCAGATGCGACAGGAGGATAATAGCGAGACCCTGCTAATGGGCAACTCGTGTACTGGGCGATCCCATTACAGCAATATTCCCTGCACTGTAGCACAAAGGTGGGATCATCATACACTGCAATAACAGCCATGGGGGCCATAGAATTTTAAACAAACAGCTTGTGAGAATTAGAAAAAGAATTGGTTTTCTCCATATTGTGTCGAACAAAATGAAATTCCACTTTGTATAGGTTCCATACAGTCAGAAGTAGTCAGCCCGTGTGGTCATTCATTAATACCTAGTCAGCCCGTGTGGTCATCCAATGATGACTAATCATTCCGTGTAGTCATCCATTAATGGCTAGTCAACCTATTTAGTTAACCATTAATGGCTAGCTAGCCCATATAGTCTTCCATTTATGTCTAGTCAGTCAGTGTATCCATTAAAGACTAGGCAGTTCCTGTAGTCATCGATTAATGGGTGGCCAGCCCGTGTGGTAATCCATTACTGGATATTAAGCCCGTGTGATCTTCTTTTAATATCCAGTCAGCCCGTGTAGTCATCCAGTTCGTGTATTTAAACGTGGACGTTTGAAGGTTAACCTGTTTTTAGTCATTAGTACAGTAAAACCTGCCTACACCGGACAACGGGGGACTGGCGGATTCAGAGGTGTCCGGTATTTCACGGGTCATGTAAACCATTGGGAAAAACGGGACTGAGAATTCTTGTCCGGTATTGGCAGTTGTCCGGTATTTCAGGGTTTGTCCAGAATGAGGTTTTACTGTATTTTGATTTTTTCTTGTTTATATTTGTGTGTGCATATATGACATCAGTTTTGAGAGATACCAAGATTATATGAGTATGAGTGCGCTTCTACGCATCCTGTTGTATGAATTCAAAACCTCTTTATTCTCAATGGCTGCAGTCAGAAATATGAAGAGAAAATAATATATTTTAAATATTCAAAACACTCGATGAATGATCTGAATGCAACAGACACAAAAAGACGCCTTTCTGTTTGTAAAATTAATTATTAATAGGGTGATGCTGAGCTAGCTTGCCTTCATGACGTCATTTATCCGTCATAAGCAGCTGTGGGGATCATTCAAAGGTATTGCATTTCCTCATTTACTAACACTTTAGAGTGAGGAGCATCTCTTTCATGCTTACATGTCACGGATGACAACTATCATGTGCCCAAGTTAAGGCCCTCTCACGCAGCATCTCAGGTTCTTCCACCCCCTAATCCTAACTCGCTAAAGTGCCTTATAGCTGCCGTCACTCGTCAACCTAATCCTGCCTCACAAAAAGCTGCATTGTGGCACGTTTACTCATCTTCCCTAATCTGCGGCGCACAAGTGACATGTGGTACAGGTATCCCCTGCCTTAATCCTCTTGCACCACAAATCACCATGTAGTCTCTTTTTATCTCTTTTTTATAGTTCTCTAATCCCGAATTAAAAATTTATTTCATTGACTGCAAATCTTGATGAAGTAACTGAAAACAGGAAGCCATCCTAGTACATTGTTACGGATTTGGTATAAGCTTAGTTTATTTCTTCGCTCTTTTTATGTATTGAGTGAATTATGATTATGACAGCCGCTCTGCACCCTAGATTTGTAACACTCTTTAAAACGTCGAAATAAAAGTTATAAACTCTTTCGGACATTGTTGCTTCTTATGCAATTACGTAGCAAATACTTCTTCTTTGTGAGAAAATGTGGACAGTTTCACAAAAAAACTAATAATGAATCAAACTTATTAAATTAAGTTGACCCGTGGTTTTATCCGAAAGCAGCTTTACTGTGAGAAAAGTGGCATTTTGTTACAAAAGGCAGAAAAGAACGACTACAGAATGAAAATGATAAGCAGAAGATAAACGAGCAGACTGGGAAGGAGTCTTTCAAAGGAGCGTTTATGCAAATCAAATTATCGTAACCTGGGCATGCGCTATAGTATCATAAACTAGAGCACTTTTGAAAGCCTTAAAACGTCCAACTGACTCTATTTAAACGTCAAAGTCGTTCAAATTATGTGATTCCGACAAACGAAATTAATACAATAATAACTTCTTGTAAAACAGATATTAGAATACAACGAGTACAAAGCTGTAAGGAAATAAACAATGTTTCAGTAACTCCAGAGAAGACATCTAAGGATAGACGTACACTGGTTGCATCAATCAAAGAGAAGTAGATTTAACATGTGTTTTAACGGCTGAAATCTATCCTATAGGAAGAAAGTCACCGGATCAGTGACTAGTTAAATGTCATTTAACGCGCATTTCCAATCGTCGATTTGCATAAATGGATGTAATTTAAATCAATCTAGTTCAAGAAAGCCATTGCAAAACATTTTTGTGGGTGAATAAGATTCCTGCTAACTACTTATCTTTAATATACAAACTTTACAACCATCATTAAAGTAACTGAAGAAATTTAGTAACCACAGCAGGAGTTATCAACAAGGTGACCTTTGCAAAACTGTACCGTCATGTCAACATTACCTCATTATACGCCCTCAAAATGATTAACGCAATACCTTCGTTTTACATATAATATGGAGACTAGATTTGGGGAATACATTGCTTTATATGCCGATAGTGTTTAGTCTAGAAACGAAGAGTTTGTGCTAATGAAATGTAGGCAGGGCATTTGCTTTGTTTAATAAGCAGAAATATATGTGCGTCAGTGCTGTTTTTATAATGTGTCATTAGCATGAATGCTTGGGTAGAACTTGTATGGACGCACATATATTCCTCATATTCCTTGTCTTTATTTGTTCGTTTTTTCAGCAGCACGACACAAGGTTGAAAACTCTTATGCAGACAATATCTTTGCTTCTTCTAATCCGAAACCAAATGAATTCTTTCTTTTTCCAAGCAGATTGAATATTATATCAAACGAATATCTATAAGCTATAGAATGACACCAGCAGTAGCGCTATCATTACTTATTATTATTACAGAAGTGCAGCATATGTTGCTAAAAATGAAAATTCAATTAGTAAGTTACACATAGCGATAACATACTTAACAAAAAAGAACAAAAAACGCCAAGAAATATCAAAATTTGATTGCCTTTTCTATATAATTTTCGAATGCCCTATATGGAAATACTAAGTAAATAATTTGATATGGTGCATTTGTGACCAGCTACTGACAGAATCATTTCTTTTTCGCCAAATTACTTTAAACAAAGAACCTTTAACTAACCTGTTTAAATAGTGTATTCATTGTTTTAATGAGATAAACATCAGACTTGTAATTATTTCAGTAAAAACTATCTCGTTGTATACGAATTTCCAAAACGCTGTCATAAACAGCAACTTAATACTAAAACCAAATAAAATCAAATAGCCCAACGCTCTCGAGTCCCCAGATCTCTGATCAGCTTCTTTTAGTGATGAAGTATTTCAACACATTCGCCACACACAACAAGTTACGCAAACCATTTTTATTATGAATGGATTTGCCGATGCTTTTATCAGCTTTATTACATGATTTTTGAATTGTCTGGCTGTTCTTTACTCTGGAACATATGGTAATCCTATTCATAAATCAACAACAGCGCTAGAAAGGCATTTCTAGAGACAAAGTCATCTGAGTTTCAAGTACTGAAACACCCTCAGTGCCCATTACATACATCAACAGAACTTCGTTATTCACTTCGCATAGCTTGCTTTTTTTTATGCATTAAAATGTTTTCAAAAGCAAGCAGGTCCAAAATCAAATTGTTAATGATGCATTTCAACAGCCAGTTACATCCTTATTACTCCTAAGTAAGGCTATATATATATACATCCCTAAGATGTATATGCCCCTAAAATTCGGAAATAAAACGTGAGAATTTTTATCATGATATGGCACTTTTTAGAAAGAACACAGGTGAGCGATAAAGGCCAACAGTCTCCTTTGCCATTGCGTGAATGGTATTTTGGAACACTGAGGGCAGAAAAAAATGTTCTAGAACTTTTGTCATTGCCAACAGACGGATGCTCTTCTGCTTTGGCAGATCACATTTTCCAGGAGATACTGAGACAGAGCAAATGTCGCAGCATGCTATGGCTGCTACGTCATCACACACAACATAAGCAGCTTTTTCCCCCAATATTACACAAGCCTTTATTGTTCTTGTTGAAAGTCTTCATTTCACTCCATTTATTGATAGAAAATACCCACGAGTTGCTGAATGTACATTACAGATGAATATAATAAAATAAAAGAATCTGTAAGTACCCTTTAATATTTCATATTTTATATACTTCTTTGTATAAAATTTCAAAAATTCTCTGCATTACTAAGAAGTACAAAAGATTTTAATATTTAAAAGTATTTGAATAAAATTCACATTTGTCTTTCATTTACCAACAAAATGAAAATGAAATATTTAAATTTAACAAGTCCTGGAATTTTACTTCTTCTTGATATAAACAAAAGAACATTTGGCAATGAATAAAATGTTTTTAATTCAATATTACAGGTTAAGTGTTTTTTATTTTGAAGACTATTTCAAGCATTTCATAAAACATCATTAAAAGTGATCCTATTTACGGAATCAGTTTAAATATATAAAACAATATATGGAAATAAACATTAAAGACGATGCATATAATTACTTTGGAATGAGACTATTTAGTTTTTTTTGGTGTTGCACAGGAAATGAGATTAGTGCTCAATGCTTCATATGACTGGTAATTCCATTAGCGTTTTCTTGGGTAACTTCTGTCCATTCTGAGCCAGTTAGATGCATTCTGCCAATGTACTACACACGGTCAATGAAACAAATGATTAGGTCTTGGTCAAGGAGTTAAAGACTGGGGCATGTGTAGGGAATGACCAATGAGACTAATTCTTGTGGGTGTGCAAAGTGATCAATAAGAAAAATCTACTTATGATTAGGGCACGGCCAGTGGAATGAATGCCACAAATTGGTATTTATTCTGGGAAACTGCAGGAAATACCTGATAAAATCGCGTCTTTCTTTCAAATATAAATCGCAAAAATTGTACGAAGGCTTAGTGTTTATTGCTAAATCAATGTATTAAAAGTATACCAAATCTTAGCCAATCAAGTTGACTTTGAGAAAAAGTATTTTGCTACTTACTTTGGTCGTTTAGCTTTGTAAATATATTAGAATACCCAGTACGCATTAAAATATATTATTAATGTACAAATAGTTTAAAGCTAAAATTGAATCATAAACTTAATTTATGTACTTTGACACTTCTCACTAAAACATCCTGCCTGGTTGATACAGGGGAACTCGTATGATCCTTTCCCCCGGAGACACATTAAGGTCATCATACTCTATTCGTGCGCCACTATAGATTGTTTATTGCTAGACATTCATCATTTTAGACTTATGCTTTTGCATATCAGATCGTTCTGTAAATGTTTTTGCAACCGAACCCTCAAGCATTTTCTACGTCATAAAGAATTTATATAACCTTATATGAATAACTAGTGGTATGTTTTAATTTTATTAAAGTAAATGGGAAAGGTAGCATTACAGAAAATGATATACGTTTTAAAAATCATCAATAACATTTAAAATCAGTAATTTAACTTTTATTTAAACGAGAAATAGAGCCTATGTGTTATAAAACTAACGAGAAATGGGTTCTTATATATAAGAAAAACACTACCAAACCAATCTGGTCATCAATCTCCTATTTCACAATCAAATTCATTTTTATTATACCTTTCCCGAGCACAAGACTACATTTGGAGAGTTCAGTTTTATAAAAGTTCAGGTCTATAAAAGTAGAGGAAAATAACAGAAAAAATGACAATTTAAGTCCGAAATAACAGGAAATATAACTTAAGTCCTAAGTTGGCTCATTTTGAAATCTATTATAATATACCAATATACTTATAATAACAACCTTTCTGCAATAGAATCGGCAAAAGCAAAGCATACATGTAAAAATGTTAACATGTGGCACATTTTCCTGTTTTGCAAAGAGCGAAATATTGCGAGCATTTCCTCTTTAAAAGACAATACAATCAATGCAGGGGAATGGCATAAAACATTTTCATATGTGTGCTTTTGCTTATATTAAAAACAATGCTTAATTTGTTTGCACGTAAGAAATAATCCCACTGAATGTCAGAACAACTTAGCATGCACTTAACACTCCTTTATTCACTGACCCAAGGTAAAATTTGTTCCATATTTGTTATAATAATAATCCGGAAATCTTTGTTCTAGTCTTCTTTGCGATAGGTTAAACTCATTAAAAATTCTTGTGTGGGATGAAAAAATAATAAAATTACATCATAAGCAGAAGTGACCAAAACTTTAGAAAGATATAGTCTAAAAACAAAATGGACACCAAAAAAGATGAAATAAAGGATGCTTATGTTCTGAAAGAAAATTTTAAAGGTATTTTACAAATACAAAAGGGAATAATGTATGAAGCAGTACAGGAGTAAAAAGAACTATTACAGAAGTATATGCAAGTACTACAGGAGTACATGCAAATACTATGGGCAGTACATGCAAGTACTATAGGTTCGCATTATTTCAGATCACCCCAACGCAATTATGATTAGAGCACTTTTTTTTAAATGAAGTAAATAACGCCTAAAAACAGTAATAATAAGTTTTTAAATTTTATCTGATAAGGTGAAATGCTGAATGATTATAACTGGCGATTTTATATTTCGAATCATTAAAATACGTGAATTGAAAATAATGAAATTAATGAAAATTAAGTTTGCTCCCTCCCATTGCTTATCGATGAGTAATTGCCTTTTCTCTGTTAAAAGTGTGTATATGTCAACGGTATGGATGTTGCTGCAATTGCCACATCTACAACCACTGGAGTTTCAAGAAGTACTTACCCTGTACCTCACATTTTTTCTAAATACATATACCACAAGTTTTATGTTCCAAAGATAGATAAAACCAAGTTTACCTTGCTTTGACTAAAGCAGAAATACAGAAATATACAAAGCATAGAACATATAACACCATAACAAAACAACCATAACCTATGAAATCATGATAAGAAATTTCAGTTTAATTTAATATTACTATCAATATATGAACGGTTCAAAACAAAAAAAAAACTTACCTTCGCGCCAGTAGATGAATATGGTTCATCAAATAGCGCCCATACTTTGGGCTTGACTTTTTGCCAGCACGTCAATTCGCCGGTTTGATATTCTTCCTCTAAACCAAACTTTTTCATTATATCTTCTTCAGTAGGTTTATCTGTATCTAGATCTAGCCTGTCTAATATTTGCAAGGTTTCCTGGGTATCGCGATGCGTTGTATACGTCATCCAACAACAAGGCTCCACTTGATTTGCATCTAGGCCCCAAAATTCCAGTTCTTCTTCAAACAAGGGCCCACAAACATCGGTGGGATAGTGTAATTTGCCTGTCCTATAATAGTTGAGTATTTGAGCAAAGACGCCAGGGTGTCGATCAAAGAAATACTCATTGAGCACTGGGTCGTAGTTAGCAAGAGCCTCAGTTAGTCGGGATAAGCGCGTTGCAGGGATTTTCTTCAATGTTGCTTTGTAGGTCTCGTGTCGTATCCCGCCTACATTCAGGATCACGCGATTCTCTGAATCTCCCATACTTACAGACTTATGCACTAAACTGTGTGTGTCGAACGAAGAGGATAATAAAGCCAAAGAGGCTGTTGAATCATAAGAATTTAATCTTTATAATCGTATAAGAATGCTGTTTTAACACAGCTGGCTTCCTGAAACATTTTGTTCATCTATCGTCGCGTGAGTAAACGGGGACATTGCCTTGTTATAAAATAGTCCAGCTTAAGTATTATCCAATGCGTGATATGTCAACATTTTTGCAAAGGACCATTTCGTTATATATTCTAATTCATTTTCAAAACGATTCAGTTGTTTAACACTGTTGCTCTCCTGACATCCACTCTCCACACGAATACTTTACCATAAATTATATCTTATTCCTCCTCAGTGAAAGACTCGGCCACCTTCCACTACAGCAGTAGCATTATCATTAAGAAGGAGTGACATATATATGCTCGTGTCTCTTGTATTCTAAGCACTTACACCTATAGTTTGTAAGCAAGCGTTTATTCACATAGGTTGTCATGGTAACTGATCAATAGCTCTGCCTTCTCTCCTGTTATGACACATAGAATCCGCAATTACCAACAACACACAGAAAAACACCCAGCACAAGGAATCCTTAACAGACTGTTAGTGTACACACTATTTATAGTCTATGTCACACACGTTCAATTTTAAGCATATACGTTACTTTTGTACAATATATCTTGTCACAAAACAAATTGAACCAACTATTAAAGCGTACCGCTACTTTGGCAAATGGGCATAATGTGAAATCTAGCAACATTTATGAAGATTTTTAACCACTAATCTATCATTTACCTTCAGCAATAATTTAATTCTTTAGCATTCGTATTTTTCTATAAGGGAGGTTAATGACAGAATACTCAGGTATAATTCACATTAAAAGCAGCAGCAGTAGCATATTTCTCATCAGTCATTTTACCTGTCCTGGCTTTGCGGCCACTTCGTTAATTATCTCTGTGCAGCGTATTGTGCTGCCCTCATCATATACCATTTGCTTGTGTTTCCTTGCGATGGGGGTCACCTTTAACTGCATGAGATTGGCCCTGACACACTGGACGTTTAGACAAAACCTGCTATCTTTCTATTCCAGTAAATCAGATGTAACTTGCTCATCTGGCTCCTTAAATATATATTTTCTGGAAATAAAAATAACATTTCTACATGAACTGTTAAGCATAAAAAATAAACAATATACAATCTTCCATTTTTTCACTAAGCCGGAAAAACATCCATAGGAGTGGTAAAATCGTCTTAATTTCTGGTGATCATAGTTCTGTTGTTCTTGAAGCCAGTAAAGTAGAACACAACTTTAGAAAAGTGGTCTTATTTCCGGTTGATCGCACCGCTGTGTTTAGGTATATCAAAAGAACAAGAACACATCTTTGTAATATATCTCAGGTAATGATTAAACTACGTGGCAGAAAGAAGCTTGTAAAACGCATATTGTAATAGAGTGTCAACAAAGTATTTAAAGGTACCTAAGACTGTT
Organism: Protula sp. h YS-2021; assembly: GCA_949752745.1. Classification (NCBI taxonomy): domain Eukaryota; kingdom Metazoa; phylum Annelida; class Polychaeta; order Sabellida; family Serpulidae; genus Protula; species Protula sp. h YS-2021. The sequence goes on along the minus strand of OX457030.1, from coordinate 42,352,942 downwards.
GATACACAATGTTAGTAAGTAATGATGTTATACTACTGTGCAAAATCCAAAACAAATCTAATGCAATCAATTCTGTTGTTAGCTGAAATTTTAAATAAAAATATACTCTGTTTATAACGGCAGATGATGACAGCAGTCATCAATATATCACAGTTCTAAACCACCTTATTTTACGTGTTGCTCGTTTTACTTGTTACTGTTTTGTGAACTCATTCAATAACATGGTGTCGAAATATTTTATTCATCATTTTACAAATAGATTTTAAAAAGTCAGTATGTTGAACGTGTCAAAACGTATAAACACATAACAGAACAGCCGACACACTACGAGATCAACTCAGAAAAAAAACTTGCGCTGTAACTGCTTACCACGCAATGAAAGGTGCTCATCAAGTCCTTTAGCTTAAATGTTTCCCCAAAAAATTTGCGTTTAAAAGGCTATGCTTAGAATATTCAATATTTTACGAAACTGCAATAGCCGTTGCGGTTAAACACAAACCATTGTCTCTATTTCTAATCTTCCTTGTCAATAGCGATAAGAGAAGACACAAGCACAGCCCCATTATAACATAGCTTTGTCTGGTTATTCCGACTATTATTTCATCCGTTTATTAAAAAAAAATAATTATGTGTGCACACCCCAGTATTAAAAGGATGATCTAGAACTGATTTGTTCAGTGTGAGCTAATTTTTATTAGCAATTTAAGACTCGTACAAATACAGCAAGAAGTACATCTCGGAGAGAATTAACAGACAGATACTTACCAAATACATAATCTTGAAAGTATGTAAATTTTATACAGTTTGTATACTGTAATGGATTGCAAAACCCAAAGGTAGTTATCGTAGGTACTGCGTTTTGTTTGCTCACATAAATGTAATTATCGTTTAGATGAACGCCTCAGTCAGCACTGAAATAGACGCCACGTTTCGAAAGCTGCCTAGCACAGAGACATTGGGCTGAGCAGTCTACATTCCCATTAACGGGACACACCTTTATGTGTGTGTTTTAATGTATAACACATGGACAAGGCACTGTAGACTTTTCCTATTGATTGCCACAACAAAATGTGACAATACAATGATTATCAATTGTTTACGTGTCTGCTCTCTGAATAGTATATACAGATGGCGATGTACACTGCCAGACATTGCGTGGATGAGCGTTTTCACGTATGAACTGTGCTAAGAAGGCACGCACGTGGCAAAGGCCTCACACCAGGAAATATTTCCATGGAAGGGCATATTATCCTGGCCTCACTGATTTCAGAAACGGACCGTGTCCTATTTGTCCCGTCATGAAAATGCATTCAGCATCATGAATCCCCATTTCGAAACGGGTGTTAAAAAGTATTCCAGGCTAGCACCCATCATCAAAGTCTTGTAGTTCAAACTGGTTCATTATAGAGGGATAGTGAGGCCGTTAGCTTGCTTCATCAGTACTTTTATTGAATAGGCATTCGTGGGGAAAAATCTCACCTTACTGACTCGACGTTATTCGTGGTTTGTTCGTTCCAGCAAAATGTCTTACTCAGTGATAAAAAAAGTATCTTTGCTTTTAAATTTGCATTGTTGAATTTCTACATGGAACTAATATTTTAAAAGACTTATGAAGCCTCGTGAAATGCGCCCTGGGATGCGTCTCTGCGCAATGTTGTTTCTGTCTTGCTAAAACGCCAAGTGCATCCGTTTTCTAAACAGTTTACCAAAACCAGTCCGCAAGAATCTCCGATCGTTAGCATCAGGCACGATCTCTTTATTTACTGTCAGTTATGACTATTTTAAATGAACATTAACCCTGAGCTATTCAGTGTTAACTTTTAAATAATTAGTAATAATTTAAGTGATTCTTTTTGGACATGGCTACAAATTTTAGTTGACTGTATGTATAAAAACTGTGTGCGGTTGACTGGTATAAGTGTATGATACCTTTATTGATAAGAAAAAGGGTGGGGGTTATTTTTAATGGAGTAGTACCCTCGTAAAGGAGCCCTTTGTCAAATACCACAAGGCTCTGGTTTCTATTTAACTAACAATCGGTGCTGTGTTTGTTTGGTGTGATGTCACAAGGGGATGCTTATTTTTATTGGGGGACCACAGTGATATTGTTTTGTTTGGTGGAATAACACTGTTCAGCGAGTAGCATATAAATGTGCCGAAATTAGAAGCAAAAAGCTTCATCGGCAAGTCTGATCACTCAGTTTAAAAACTGCCTCAGCCCTCTAAATCACCCATTTTACTATCACTAAATGAGGTATCCAGATTCAACCAGTGCAATTTTTGCATGCTTCAGACGAACATCCGGTTTCTACTGAACATACAGTCAAGCAAAGGTATTGCAATTCTTCAGACAAATCAGGCATTGTAATGTGTTCCATTAATTGTATTGTGTATAGATCACGCGCAGCAAGTTGTGTATTGCCCCCCCCCCCCCCCTCCCCCATCCTGCCTCTCCCCTCGTTTGGTGAGAGCGAGCTGATCAATTCATGGGGCAGTCATTTGTAAATCAATCAAACTGTCCTCACACTTCGCAGTAAGGCAGACCTGATATAGATTGGCCCACCAGCACCTGGACTTACAATTTTTCAAAGACGACCCATAGTCCCAGAAAAAAAATATTTCCAGGAAAACCACCTTTTACAAAAAGTAAAATTTAATAATAAAGTGGAATCCGGGAAATAGAACAAGTAGTCGGACTGGCCCAAAAAGAGAGATTCTTCACAATGAAGGCAGCCCGGAACTGTACTGTTGAAAAGTTGTCCTTTTGTAGGGTGGCCCCATTTGTGGAGTGGTCCCGTCCCACTGTTCCTCTGAACTTAAACTAAAAAAAGAAACAGTGCATATTGCTATAATTCATTTGCTCTCACAAATGAGGTTTTAACAGGAGTAATTCTCGCTATGTCATGGTTTGTTTCGTTGGTGTTTAACTATCCGTTTGGCACCAATGAAGGCTGTATTTAGACATATCTGCTGATGGAAGAAGTTGAAAATAAAAAAAACAGAAGGAAAAATCGAGTAATAGTACAAGATCCAGAAAGAAAGACATTTTGATTGGTCTCCTCTTACGACATGCATAGAACAGAAAGCGGCGAGTCTGTTCCTAAGATCTCCCACCAACATGGCGGCTCTGGCGTTCCAGCAAACAGGCAACGTTTCACGGCGCCATGAACGATGCCAGATGCTTATATCATTTCTCCAATCGGTTCAATCAATTAAATGACGGCGCTTAAGCACACATTTATTTTCGCTCATCCCAAGTAATGTTGACCAATTCACAAACGTTGACTCACAGTCTTGGTATTATACACGGCAAATATACAGGTGATTTCGGCTAATTGTTGTTACTACAACGCAAAATTCTTTGAACTGTGAAGTTGATGTAGGGGAAAATGCCATATTTTGCACCTATTGGCAACAAAGATTAACTGATAAGTAGGAAACTAAAACCGCGTTATATTTTGAAGAAAAACGCACAAAGTCAGCAATTAGAAGTTCAGACAGAAATGCCATGCCTTCAAAGTCGAAGGGGAATGACTCAAAAATTTCCAGAAAATGTTTCAGATCGAGAATAGGCTATGATTAGCCAGCAGATTTAAAAGCTCAGACCAGCAGAACAGGTTCAGTAACACCATATCCTATAAAAACAACCATCTTCAGCCTACAACAGGTTCAGTAACACCATATCGTACAACAACAAAAAACAAAAAAAAAACAACAACAATCTTCAGCCTAGACACAATAGGATATTTTAAATATGGGTATTTCCAGAATACCCAGGTCTTTGAAAAATTCCAAAGGTTATCGTTTTCCTGCTTTAAACGGGACAAATCGCGGCGCACGTACTCTTATTTTTGAACTGTCATGCTCACCTGCTTATTGCCTGTTGACTTTCACCGATGTGATTTTTCTTAACCATTGGCGTTCTGACCGCGAACTTTTTTAACGTCTAAGACGCGTTCCACAATAAGCTGAACTCGTGCAAGTAATTCATGATTGAAAGTGTGTACGCAATTAAAAAAGATATTGTGAACGACTGTAAAAAAAATTCTCCAAATTATGGACTTTTTTACTTGATCTTTTTGTTTTACTTCTGGTCAAGCACTTGAACGATTGATAGAGATTGATCATCTCGATTGGTTTTCAAAGACAGCAGTTATTTCCGCTGAATAATAATAATAATAATAATAATAATAATAATAATAATAATAATAATAATAATAATAATAATAATAATAATAATAATAATAATAATAATGCAACATTTGTTTTACAAATAGAGAACAAGAATTAGGGAATGATCTGTAAGGGCCTGACCCTGTTTAAATTGCTTAGAAGCTCACGACATATTTGGACGGAAATGGCTGACGCAGAACCTCTGCCGACCCAAATGCCCTAACAACAAACAACTACACAGCTAA